>CM022537.1:3474129-4908726 GCA_012273795.1 Dendrolimus punctatus
ACCAAAATGCAAAGGCATATAAATATAACTCGGTGTTCATTAGAATATTTGCTTTATGATTCCACCATTTTGTTTTACGTCGAGCGTTCACAAAATGGCGGATGGAAGCCTCACATAATATCTTAAAACGACCTAATTTCATGAGACTTCAATATTATATCGTTATCGAAATGAGGTATGGTGCGGTATCTTTTAACAGTAATTTAAGCACTATTTATTCTAATCTGTCATATTTTTAAAGTAAAAATTTATATTCAAATTTAGACTTGATTGTAATAATTTTTATCGTTATATTTCATTTACGTCCTCTTCCACGACAGAAAGCAAGAAAATTGCAAGGGAAACGGGCAACGCGAGTAAGTACATACAACATCTGTCGAATGTAGTTTACTCATGCTGGCCACTTCTGTTGCTGCCGTGGAAATGGGCATATTTGAACGAAGGAATAAGGCAACAATCTAAATTGAATGCATTTATCAAACCAAAGAAACCACAATGACCATATACAGTAATCAATAAAGCAAATCGAACTGAGACACATAATTCACATCAGATAAAAATAAAGACAATGTCTAGGGTAATACTGTAAGTTTGCGCGCGCTGTGTTGGATACTGAACTCGTATCGTGACTTCTTGGTTCGAAATGGAGCCTAGTAGCTCATTGGGCAATCGACCTCATTGGTTGTCAGGAGCTAGAGGTCTACCGTGAGTCGGTGTAAACAGCGCGTCGCTTGTCGAAGCCGCGCTTCGACTCACGTCATTCCCACTGTGCGGCGATGGGGGCAATTCGGATGGATGCGCGACTGTCGAGCTGCAAGTGCGATAGTGTCGTCTGAGGTTAGTCAAGTGCCGATTCATATGCGCTTTACCCACACCCACGCCACATTCGGAGTTTGATGGACTTTTGTTACGCACTATGTTCATAAAACTTGGTAAATAGATTTTTAGAGACTAACAACGAATAAGTATCGTTATACACTTTCAAGGGCATGCAGAATCTGCGTTTAGTAAAGTCTTTCAAATTTTAATCCAAAAGTCCAGCAAACCTACCGATTTGATTCATGCAATTTATCAAGATTCAAATTGTATCTTTCATTTAAAACTGAATATTTAATTTCAAAATTTATTATGATAATAAAAGAGAACTTTATAGCAAAACTGCATCACAAATCAAAAACTCTACATTTGGTCTACTTCAAATAGTAATAAATAAACATTAACAATTCACCACAACCAAGTGCATGGCACTGTGCTTTCATTTTTAACTACACATGCACTACGAAGCTCTCCGATGACAATTTTTAACTTTTTGCAAAATATAAAAATCTAATTCAATTATTTTAACGACTCAGAAAGCTTTAAGACCTTACGCAAATTCCGATCGACTCTTACAAGTTTTCATCAGACAAGTCTATCGTAAAATATACCACACTTCTTACTTGAGTAAATAAAAATGTTCACGCTCCTTGTTTGCTATAGACGTAAACAATTGTTCATTGGATAAATTGAAGTTTCAATAAATCACACTTATCAATTCGAACTTATTTAAAAAGTCAATACTAAGCAAAATGTTCAAGACTTTATTACATAAATGAATGTATTGATAATAATGATAAATATATTTAATTTCAGAGAATTAAGAATTCAAATTTTTAACAACATTTTAAGCTGCAATTTAGATATTAAAGAAGGTAAAATGGAAGTTTTCCATTAACTCTCTAGTTGAATTACTTTTACAGCATCAAAACTTATATCTCAAGTAAGAAGTTTATTATGAAAGTAGTATCATGCAAAAACTGATTGGCCGGAACGGCAAGAATTCTATAATATCAACCCTTTTGAAATAACGAAACGACGGTCGACTCCGGAGGCAACACTGACACCCTATCAGTAACAAAACTTAATTGTTTAGGAACAAAAGTAGTGCCTTGTCGAACGACGTCCGCGCATACAGAAATCCTTCACTTTTAAACGTTGCCTACATAGAAAATAAGAATCACGTAAACGTTTGTTTTGTTTTTTAAAGCGTTTGTATAATGACATTTTAATTAACTGTTATCATTAGCTTGTTTTATAAATTTGTGAAGCTAGACAGTATTCGTACTTAATTATAAAGCAAACGCATACGAGAAAATTAAAATTACTATACATTATCTCAAATATACTTTCCAAAAAAAATATCCCTCGTACAATTGTAAGACATGCATGTTTATTTTTTAAAAGGGCAAATAAATGTTATAGCACTAAATGCCGACTAAGAATTTATTATTCCATTTCATGAGTAGCAAATATGATTGAGAACGAATCAAATGCATTATCCCAATTTAAATCAGGCAGGCAACGTTCAAGTTAAAGGTGATTGGATGGACATCACAAGGTATAATCGTGCGTGGAATTTAAGGCTTACTGGGAGGAGAGGCGCTATGCGGCGCACAGAAATATCACGGGCGATACCAGTAGTATTTTAGCTGCCGTCTTGAAAGGGGAACAAACTTTTGTTTTCGAACCCGCTTTAGAGCTGTCGCAAAAACACAGAAAAAAGCCAAGTTAGATACTTGAGTTAGACTGAACGTCTGTAATCAATAGTTTGCTGTGCTGTTATCTCTACAAATAAATTGAAGCCGCAAAAACTCGATGTTAAAATTAAGAATAAATCAAAAAAGATATTAAGTTATAAGATTATGAATAGATAAATAATTTAACATAAACTTATTTTGTCCAATAACTAAATACTACAGACCTTCCAAGGTTATTTCTTTTTTGAGCAGGGGATTTATATGACATTCTGTCAAACTCTAGTCATTAAACTACAATCAGATCAACTGCGGTGCTACTTTACGGAGAAGCATTGAAGGGTCCACCATTTCAAGAGGGTTGATTTTGCTTGAAAACAGTGGCATTTAAGTATCGGACACACCGAAACTGAACTAACGCTTTGAAACAAATTAACAATAAGAGTAACAAATTTTAATTAAATCCATGCATAAGACGGGTTTTTGCAAAATCGACCCGTGAGATGTAACCATCGTTACTAGAGGCGTACCTACATTGCGAAACTACTATTTGCTTGGATCGTACTGATTATCAACAATATTGAACACGAGGGCAGCAGAGAATAAAAGTCAACCAATATAACGATTTGAAGTAATGTCGCTGGTCGAATTGTAAACTCTTCACTCATGTCCATATCGAAGACATTCAGGGGATGTGAAAGACACGTGGAAAGGATAAAAGGAGGCGACATAGGCTCTCTATTTCTGCGACCACCGAATTTTTTAACTCTTTTAAGTGTCCATGGTATTCCAAAGTATTACGCGATGTTTGAACATGTAATACACGCAGAATTAAAAATCAATATTGTCATACATAGAGGTGGTGACACAGACGTGCATAACTAACAAATCGCACCGTGCCACACCTACTCAGTTGTGATGACTTTTTGCTTGCTCTGATTTATTATCGTTACAAAACTGTAAGACGCGGAGACAACACAAAGGTCCTTTAGCACATTAATCATTGATATCAATGTTTTCAATTAGTTAAGTTCAAAATGTAAAACCTGATACATTCGTCATATTGTCAGTTCCTTTTGTATCCCGTGTCAAGTGTTTTTGTAGATATATAAAGACTTATCTTATAGACTCTCAATAAAATTCCAAAGAATAATGGAGTAATAATAACATGAAAATTTGAAAAGACGTTATTTAATAATTTTTTAAACTCTTTTATTTTAAATACAAAAACTGTTTTAATAATAATAACAAAATTCTAGCCAAAATTAAGCTTTAAACAATGAAGTGTTGTCTGCACGTCATTTTAGGGAATAGAAACGGCGTGGCCCAAAATAATGGGTGCGGGTGGTCGCTAATTAGCTGAGCTTAGATGCACGCGACACATGACTACAAAAACCATAATTCGCGAGCGCAAAATATTAATCACTCTTTAATGCGGGGTGTAAGATGAAAAAAAAACAATAGTACAATATTAATAAATAAAATATAAAAAAGTATCACAATACATTATAGAAGATAACCAAGAACATTGCTTACATTACTTTGTATTCAAATTAAAATATAAATTATGGGCCAGAAATGATTAAAAATAAATAATGTTACTCATACTGGGTATTTCGTAACTTAATCAAAAGTAGACCTGAGAGAAAATTTTCATATAATTTGTAAGATCCCGACGGAAAAACATTATGTCCTGAATGTTATTACTGGCCCAGAAATCTTTATTAGATTGACAACTTTACCTGTTGTAATTAAAAGTACTTTCTAACGTATCGATAGTGTATTTAATATGGTTTTCCCGTTTCAATACTGGCGCTTCAATATTATCTACTATTTTGGCAATAATTCGTTATGACAGAATTATTCGGAATATAGTTAATGAATTTTATACTCTTCGTTAAGAGATGTATTTTGGACTTGAAACGATTTTCCTACTATTCCAAAATTAATAATAACTAGCTACTGATAGCCCATATTCTATAAGAGAGACCAAAGTAGTATGTATAGAGAAGCGAAACTAAGCTACGATATACCAGAATAAGTTTTATTAAAGTAAATTAAAGCATTGAGAAATAAATTTGAAAACAATAACAAAATTAAGAAAATAATGTTCTTCAGAAGCTATTATAAACAGATACATGTATAACTAAAAAAATGTAAGTGCGCTGTGGTCGCGTGTCGCGTGCATACTGTTTACGTATCGCAAAGAAATCACCTAGTGTCGTTTGGTGGCGGTTGGTTGTTGTGGCGGCCAGAGCCTTACCTTGCGAAGCTCTTGAACGCCGCCGACTGCGGGTTGATGCACAGCGGCACTCGCGACGTCTGCAGCTGCTCCGCTATGAACTTGTGGATCTCCTCTGTGAACACGATCCGCATAGACATCCTCAACGATTTTATATAATTCAATAAATCAACAAAAAATAGATTTTTATTTGGCTTTCTATTATATATTTACATCGAGTAAAAACTGAAATATTCATTCACAATTTAATAATAATAATTCATTAATTTCAAAACTTGATCATTTCCATATTGTACAGTTTTATATTATAAAATATGTCACTGTTAACAATTTGAAAAACATCAAATTAGTTCACAACGATTAGTAATATTAGCTTTGTTTAATAACGTCCTGGAGATTTTGATTGATAGTAGCCAGAGGTTCTTAAATTTACACAAGCAAACTTTATCTAGTAAATTAATATTTCTAATAGCCATGTGTACGAAATTAAAACTGGACGTCAATTAGCCAGGCACAAAATTCATGTTGGTCTTATAAATTGTCATTGGACCCTAGCTTGCAAACATAAGGCAAAAAGGAGCGGAGGAAAACGTATACCAAGGATCCAAACATTGTGGATAAAATTTGATTCCCCGGAATACGAAAATATTTTTGAAAATGAAAATATTTGATTCTTAGGAAAAACATGCACAATTTGTAGACAGCTGCTGGAATCTTCTTTTAAGCAAAATGTACTGGTATCAGAAGATCCCGCTCTTCCATACATTAAATATTAGATTGTATTTAATACGTTGTGTTGAATGTTATGGTAACAAAAAAAATGTGTAAAGGACTAAAGTGAATGATAAATTTACCTTTAACCTGATGAACCGAAGTAAGTTTCCTCTCCCATCCGTCGTGGAAAGCGTGCGGGGCGAGTGGCTCCAAGTCGGGCGAGTAGTGCCTCGCGGCTGGCGGCGCGCTGTAGCAACACTTGCACATACACGAATGGTACCGCAACCGGCCTTCTTCCAGATACGGATGCGCCAAAGCGTCCACCACCGATATACGCTTCGCCGGATCGAATACCAACATCTGAAGATGAACACACAAGATTATTGCAATGATATTTAAACTAGAGTAAGTAGTAGAGTAAACGCGGTCGAGATGCGAACACTGCGCAAAATCTGCGGAGTGACGCTCGCGGACCGCGTTCGTAATACCGAAGTAAGAAAGAGAGTTGGTCTGAAAGAGAGTGTCGGGGTGAAGGTAAGGAAAGGAATGCTCCGGTGGTTCGGGCATGTGGAAAGAATGTATGATGAAAGAATGACTAAACAGATATACAATGCAAAAGTGGATGGATGCAGAAGTCGCGGAAGGCCACGACACACCTTCCATGATCAAATTGATCATGTATTAGCAGAAGGTGATGTTAGGAGCCTTAAGAACAGACGAGCGTGCATGACAAGAGCTATGAATGTCAAAGAAGCAAGTGAGGTGTGTAAGAATGGGCCTGTGTGGCGCTCTGTTATTCGTGCCTACCCCGCAAGGGACCTGGCGTGAAGTAATGTATGTATGTATGTATGTATGTTTAAACTAAATATAACATTAGTTATGGACTCCAATATAACAAGTTACTACTAAACTACACTTTTGTTACCAAGATTCATAACGTTAATTGCGATTATTTCTGATCTGATTAAAGAATGATTAAAGAAAAAAAAGAGTTGTCAAACATTTTTAATTCAGTACATAATGAATGATAAAAACACAATTTTAACACAAAAACACAACACACACACACACACAGTTCACCATAAATTAGAACTAGGCACTTAAAAATTAATCATGGCTGGAGAGCTATTAGTGGACGGACGTCCATCTGTGTATAACACAACTGTTTTACTCTGAAGGAATTTGGAAGAAATAATTACTCACTAGGTATATATCAAGCAGTTACAAAGTGATTAATCAAATTTAATGTCACAATTACCACTTACGATTACCAACGTATGACACCCACCAATCCGTTCCTTTAAAAAAGCGGACGTCCAAGTTCCATAGGGAGAAGTTCATAGGCTGATGGTATTGTATTAGTTTTTAAAATGGATACGTATAAAATATTACATTAATATGGAAATACCTGTGCAAGTAAATGCACTGCTTCATGCGTGGCTTGCACGGACAGTGTGTAGAGCGCCGCAAGCGCAGGTGGGCGGGGCGCGCGCCGCAGCATGTGGGCACGAGCGCCTGCGCACGCGTGCCTCATATCCTCCAATGACGGCGTCCCAAGAAGTTCCGTTATTAACTCCAGCTGAAACGGCACAAAGGAAACCTTATTTATTTGTTGCTATTTTGGAAACTTCAGGAATTCACACAGTAGTTAGTCTTACTTTTCAAGGCCTTGTAAATAAAATTTGCAAGACATTTGGATTTATGTAATTTTTGAAAATCAACAGTAAATGATGATTAATAATTCTGGACAACCTTATCCCGAAGTGGGACCTACGTTAATTTCCTTAACTTCAGTATTCATTATATACGATATTCATTAATAATTATTAGAATTTATTCCAGCTACATCCAATACTAGGTCACCCATAGAAGACGGTTACCTAGTCTCAGTATGCTACTTATAGTCTTGAGGGACTACGGGTAAGATACAATTTAACTTGGTTAAGTTTTATTTCATATGTTAGTGTATAGAGTCATTGTAATAATTATTGTAAATTGAATTATTTTATCACCTGTTGTACAGGACTCTGGGCTTGGAACAGGATCCGCCTTCCAAGCAGTTCTCCAAATATGCACCCAACTGACCACACATCTACTGCTGCAGTGTAATGATTCGCGCCCATCAATATCTCAGGAGCTCTGGAATCATTAAAGTGTAAAGTTAAAAATAACACAATTTTACTTTTATTTAAAAAGTCAACTTATGCATGGGTAACAATATGTGCAACATCATCACAATAGGATAGCTGAATGTCAAATTACTGAAATACTTTTAATCATACTATAAAACGTTGTAGTGTTGTAGAATTTTATATGAACGTAACGATATGGCGACATAATTCTATGGAGTCAACAGTAATAATCCCTATTTTAGTCAATTTATTTAAACGCTCGCTTTGTTATTTTTTTACATTCTATTTTAAGTCGTGACATATACGCAATTGGGTAGTCGACAGTCAAATAAACTAAGTTGCTTTTTATCATCTCAAAAAACTCCGAAGTCGTCTAGCTTTTATAAGATCGCAGCAAGTTATGAAATCATCTATGTAATGAATCAAATAGCGCACAAACTATGATCGAAACAATAATTAACCATGATTTTTATCTATTTTTTAAATAACTTTCGGAAGTAAAAGTGGAACTATATTTAGATTCAATAGAACTGTAATTATAATTAATTATTCGTATATTTTAGAATTATAATGATAACAACGTATTTTAAACGTCAGCTCTTTTATATGAACGTGGTGTTAGAAATTATTGTAATATACGTCACCTACCCAATTGTCTGCATCGTTTTGATATGGAAGTTCAATAAATTATTACAGCTCTTCAGGTGCCTTACAAAGCAAATTATTAAACAGCATTTTCTAAATTGCGTACTTATTGGAGATCAGAAAATAGTCAATACAATTTTCAAGACTCGAGTCGTCTTTATATACACAAAATATATTTATGTAAACGAAATCTACGTTTATTAAGCCCGGATGTTATTTCATGCCAGTCATTATAGAAATATTTATTATAATTATGATCGTGTAAAATGACTAACTAACGCTTTAAATAACCTTTGGTTCATCATTACTTACTATGAGCAATAACCCTAAACCTATCTGACAAACAACATTGTAACTAAGCATGTATGAAAATAATCCCTGCAACATAAACAACGGGTATTAAATTAATATTTATTATGATTACTTATTATGTATAATGTACTAGAAATTTTCCGTTACTTCAAGCAAATTGTATCTATTTTATTTTATACTCTTCTATTCTGGCATATGTCCTTTTTCACACGACAATATAAATGTCATCCTAAAAATTATACATTTGTCTTTTTTGTTTTTTTAATAGCTTCACTTAACATTATTTATTAAACACTGACTTTTATCTATGCCTTTTGTATTTGTCGGCCGTTAGTGTTCGACCATTAGATTTAAGAATCGTCAAGTTTTCTCGGCATCACTATTTGGAATGTTTATACAGAATATAAACTGATCCATATATAGTGGAGTAACTCCACTCAGGAACAGGAAATGAAAACCTTTGTACCCCTCATACTCGTCGTAAAAGGATGTAGATCGAAATGGGAACTCATTAAAAATGGATTTGAAACTAAGGTTTAAATAGTTCCATGAAATGTTTACATTACACCAACACGATTATATACATATTGTCTCGCCTGTTTCCCATTGGAGTAGGCAGGGACGATGGATCTCCACTTGTTACGATCCTGACAAACAATTTTCGCTTCATCAACTTTCATTAATCTTCTCATACATACACGCTTATTTAAACTACTTTTTATCTGATCTCGTGGATTTATGATTCAGGGTAAATAAATATTGTTGTAAAAAATAAAAAAGACTTGTGGTAGACTAGTTAAATCTATACTATGATAAATAAATGGTAAATGGTTCGAGTTCGTACAATGCGTTTCAAAATGTGTGAAAAATCAGGGGGTAAAATTTGGACCAGGAGATTCCGGAAATGAAATATTGAGGATTTTTGTTTGTCCGTCTTTTAGAAAATCACGTAAAAAATTACTGATTGGATTTAAATGAAGCTCAAATCCCGAAGCGTTACTTGAATACTTTTATCCTAATAAATGAAGTCGTTTCCGCGAGATAGACGAAAATATCGAAAAAGATGGCGCTGTGATCGCAATTTTTTTAACCTAAAGAATGTATATGAGCGAAACTCGGATAGAGAGATGGCTTATATCTAGAATCACCATTTATTTTACTTTTTATCCCGATAAATGACGTTGTTTCCATAGAATACACGATTTGGCTAAATAGATGGCGTTGCAATCGCGTTTTATCAATTTACTGAAAGATGTCACATATCATTCGTTGTATTACTTTAAATCAGGTTGGTTTCGACTCATATCTATGTTTTGCTGCGCAGTTGTCTAGACTATATGGACTTAGTTTCTTTGTTATTAATTATTATATCGACGGTTAAAAGGTAATAGGGTATAAGCGACAAAAACTAAATTGTTCAGGAGAGCAGTTTAAAGTTTAAAATTTCAGAAAAATGGAGATAACTTTTTCATTTCTTGTCATATCGTGAAAATGGAAACAGCTCTAGAATAAAAAAAAATAAAAGCATTAAATGGTAGTTTTATTTATTTGATTCCACGTTGTTTTATGTGGTTTAATGTCGCTTAAATCAATTGATCTTATTTTCTTTATGGAGTAATTCGGCATAAGTTACATCTACATTGAAAAAAAACGAAGGGTAGAGTAGACTTAGCTACATTTGACATCCTTATATCAAGAGGTAATAGGGCATAAGTCACATGACTGCAGAATAACATAAAAGGGTAAAAAGTATAAGTGGTAATTCTCATTATTATACCAAAAGGTAATGGAGCATAAGAAACAGTGTGTAGCAAAGAAATCAGTAGGATGTTTGTAAACTTAAACTTGTAAATGGTACTAGGGTATAACCGACGCTTAATGTCTTTGACGACAATGATAAAGAGGCATTAGTTCCAGCTTTCAAAACAGGTACTAATGGTAAATAGTAGTATACGCCTGGAGCTTTTACGGCAGTAAAAAGTAAAAATGTATTACCGACTATAACCCAAAAGTGATGCCATTTTTAGAGGTACAAGCGCCTTTAGAGTAAAAAAGGCCCAAAATTCGGTCGGTTAAATGAAATGACACTTAAAAAACGCAGTTTTTTGCTTGGGCATAAACGACACGAAAGTCATCGTAGAGCCATGGGAGTGAGCGCATTCGAAAGAGCGAAAAATTTTAAGTAGGATGGCATTCATAACTCATTTTCGACCAAAATGTCGCTTATGCCCTATTACCTTTTAACCGTCGATATGTAAGAAACCAAATAAAATTTTTGTGTAAGTAAATCTACGGCTTAGGGTTTGGACACGCGGTACAACAGCGGGGCGAACTCTAATATTAATATTTCAACTTAGGATATTTCTGACATAATTCAAAAACTGCATGCTAATTACAACATGATTAAACATTTACTCGATTTAAACGACTCAATTCAATGGACGGGTTTATGACACAGCAATCTTATAGAAGCAGAGTAAATACCGCTATACAGTTTTATGGGCAAGATTCATTTGCCTTCAATACTTTAAAGCCAACACAGCGCAGAGCTTTGAATTTCAAATTTAATCTACTCAATGTATCGCTTTCTATTACTCTAATAAACAAAAACAAACGAGCAGCGGTGGACAAAAAAGCCACAGGTTTATTTCAATTTACATAGAATTGACATTCTTTGGTTCCATTCGTATTAAGCCTATAACAGGAAATATTGATAAATAACTTATACAAATTTCAATAGACTAATACTATTTCCATTTCTTTATTTTCGCGATGACATCTCCTGTGGAAACTTGAACGAGCGTCTTTTTTACATAATGTATACATTATTTAATAAAAATATGACGCTTATGCACGCACAAGGTCATAGCAGACTCGGAGATACTGATAGGGATGGAGCTATCGATAAACGTAAAACGATAAAAGACCGGATATTTTTTTTACAAAGTATAAGAAACTAAACTATTACCAGATAATTTTGTACAAATTTATTAACTAATATTACATTTCATTACAGGATGTAATTATACTATGTTGATTCTTCATTTATTAATTTTAATCAAAATATGATGAATCGTCACTGTCACGCGATAAGCTCTCCCCAACATTTATTATAAGTTCCTGTACTTCTATATTATCAAATGCCACATGAATTTCCGAATCCGACGCTATAATGTTTTGGGTTCTTCTCACAAACAACAAACAAACACAAAATGGCGGTGGGGCATTGAGTGTTCCCAGCTTGAAAAAATATATTTGAATGTTTTTGTTGTATTTGTCTTTGTTCAAAACATAATAAATATATGCGATCGATCGCTACTTATTTGGTCATCAAGAAAATAAAGAAATGGAAATAGTATACCTGGTGTAGAATCAATCGTCAAATGTTTTCCAAAAATAATGATATTATTATAAAATTCAAAAATACAGAAGAGGACAGAATATTGTTATAGTTAAACTGCGTACATAATCATGGTATCAATACCGCAATACCTTGTAACTTTACAAGCTCAAACTTTCCTTATAACTACAAGAATAAATTATTACTTGGTGCCATGGAGGACCGAATTTATTAAAATTTAAATAACAATTTCTTAGGCGAACTGCAAAGTAAAGAAAAAGTGAAATATGTACGTTCCAAAAAGTGGCTGCGGTTAGACGGAATTCACAAATGCCCATTCTGAAGGAACATGAAAAATGAGCGACGTCTATCTCGGTTTACGTCGCTCGAACCAGATATTTTGCAGGTTCTATTTGAAACTCGTGTTTCGGGTGACTTTTTGACGTAAAAAATGAGAGTAGCGTGACCTACTTTCCGATATTCATCCTTCTCTGATAAGGACATTCATTCATAGTGTCTATTCATTCATAGTTCGGTGAAAAGAAACGTATATAAATTACATTTGTCACAGGTTTGTAAATATTCAAAACCTTGTAGGCAAGCCTGTTACAAAACCAAACAATACTGCCAAGTTGGTTATACATAAGTATTGGATGAAACTGTGAAATTGATATATTTTTTATGGTTCCGTAGATATTTGTATCACTATCGGTCTTACTCAAATTAGAGTAAGTTTGAACGCGTTCGAGTTCATAAAAAGTACCGCAGTCCCTTTTGAATGGAGTTTAAAATCCTGCGAAAAATTTCAGATAGAAGATAAAAATAGTTTCAAAGATCAAATTATTTTAAATAACCTCCATTCAAAAGTCGTTTTGCTACTAGGTGTTGTTGATAACATACTTTCAAAGTTTTACGAGTCGAATGATCAGACCAGTGGACATTCACTCACATACATTCATAGCGTACATTGAAAACCACTACTCAACTATTAAAACCGATATATTATAATGATCTGGGCGTTACTGACATCAACCATAAAGTTATCTACTCATAATTAATCGTCACCCAATCATAACTCTATTTTGCGATTATATGTGTTTGTACATACATATTACAATTCAAAATAAACTCCTTAAGTATCAATTTCAAATTTTCACTGTTTTAGTCTAATGAATATTATTGTCAGTTTTATTTCAGTCCCAATTGGACCTATGTTCAATCTTCGGTCTTATTGACTCTCTAATATGTGCTGTACAATGTAAGAATTCGTACCTTATTCTCTCGCAGGCTTAGTCATATACATTTATGTGTTTATCTCTATTTAGTGACGCTTTTTCGTTTCGTCGAGTTTCAAACACACAACGACTCTAAAGAAGTTTCAATTCAGAAATACATTTTACTTCGTACTATGTAACGGAAAACGATGCTAGACAGATATTAAAAGTATTCTTCGATGACAAACTTGCACGTTAATCTTTCAAGCAGGGTCTTTAAACTTTTACTGCGTAAATAAAAACGCAATTACTATTGGCGTCTTCGATCGAAGAATCCTGAGTAAATTGGACCACGCGAGCAAATTTATTTTTAAAAGTTCTACGCCGGCAGTGACCCTGAGCTGGGCGTGTCCTCGCTCAGCTCGAACGATCCAGGGCAGCCCAAACAGCACTAATGGTTACTTAATGACACGTTTCAGTGGGCTTGTTGACTAAGAGATCCATCTAAAGCCAGAAAAATAAATTGCTGCCGGTAAATAAATACAACGATTACCTCGAAAATACGACCGAATATTACCGGTACAGGGATTCTAAGAACGAAACATAATCAATCCCTTGCTTCTCACAAATATTATTATAGAGAGCTTAGTCAACAAATATGAGGAAGATAGTTAAAGCAATACATACACTGCTAAATTAGTACGGAGAAGTATTACTAATAATCTCGTACGACGTAGATTGACCAAAGGCATACATAAAAGAAACTTTAGGTACTTAGAAACAAGTAGCCTTGTGCACGTACTTTGTTTATAGAGGGTTTCTCTATAACTACAATATAAAACATAGTCTTCTAAATTTAATTACCCTGCCTCTAATTTACTCTGACCAAACAGCAAAAAAAAAAGATAACACATGAGAGTACCTACACAAGAATAACGTCTATGCTGAAGGATAGTGATAGAAAAAACATCATGAAACTCGACGTACCTGTAATACTGCGTCACCACTTCTTGAGTCATGTTCTTGCTGGCGTCCGGCTCTTCGACTCTCGCTAATCCAAAGTCGCATATCTTTAGAACACAATTACTGTTTACCAGAAGGTTTCCAGGCTTGATGTCACGATGTAAGATGCGAGCTGAATGTAGGTATTTAAGCCCTGTAAAGAAATATAACAAAGTGTTAATTTACTTTCTTACTCACAACTAATACCTACACGCTACTTCCTTCGCATTTATTTACCGATACATATCTTTATTTATTTGTTGCTAAAAGTTCCATATGAATCTTCATATTCCTAACATTTCATAAGAAATATAGGAACAAAGCCCCTTTCAAAAGTATGTTACTGTAAAATATCGAACTATGGTTAATTGCAGGATTTACCGGCAAACCTTAAACTTTACCAGCATGAGTTGTTAAATGTAACAATTTCGGGCTTTTGTCATTGGAGTTTGCAACATGTTAGATTTTACCAATTATTGTTGTAATCTATTTGAATTTCGCATCAGACAAAACTTTACGTATTTTAATTTATCAAATATAATATATCAAAGGAAAATAACGCGTATGAAGTAAGCTTGATTCAAACTAATGCGCATGAACCGTCCCAGATTCTAGTCGTGGCTATTTAATCACTGATTACCAATATGTATCTAAATGAATAACAACTGGTAATTTTTTGTTCAATAATAGTAGACATGCGTCTTCCAACATTTATCAGGTCTCTGACGACATCCTAAGATTTACTGGTGGTTACAGTTCGAAATTAACGATGATCACATAATAGTTCGGACTTTTACCGTGAAGAGTTAATAAATCTTAGAAATTACCATTGTTCATGCTTTAACCGTAACATATACACATATTGAAATTAATGAGTATCTATCTACCCTTTTAATACACAAATTTTGCATTTAATATGCAAGTTGTGCATTTATTTATAAAAGATTTCGAAGAGTTAGATAAATTTTATAATACGAGTAGCTTCGTTTTTACGGTGAAAATGTCTCATGAATTTATTATCTTTAATGATCCTAGTCCAGACATATATAAATATGTATAAGTGAGAAAACTTACAGTAACTGAGTTCATCCAGACTTACAGGGAAACTAATTACATTAGTACCACTTCACTGAACGTGGAAATTTATGGCTAGGCCTTAAACCGTGACGCTTTTCAATGTAAGTACAATATATTACGTACGAATCTACAAACTGGTGACAGTTTATTGCTTTCGACAGTGTTTTTCGACAAAACGAATTATCATTGTTAACGAAGAGCAAAATTATCATCGGCGCTTTAAGTACATAATTTTTGGTGTCTAGTTAATTGCACTTGTTAGACAACAAATAGTTTAGAATTAACCTTACTTATCTGTGAATTCTGTGCCAGGATAATTAGCAATTAGCACCACTTCAGATCAAAGAAACTTAAACGTCATGTAGTGCTATTGTTATTTAACACTTACACTTATTTAAATAATACTATTTAATACTTTCTATATTTTTATTATCATGTTCAAAACAGTTTAATTATGCAAATACTGGATTTGAATTTGAACAAAACGTATGTATACCTTGGCCCTTTGTTCTCATTCTAATGTGAATATAATGTGAATTGTTATTTAAATCAAGTGAAGTATAAATTTCAGCGATATGTAAACGTCATTGAAAGTGGATGGGCTGTTAATGGATTTATTGTCCATTGTTATGGCGCCAACTAACTGCACAGTGGTAATGGAATTCAGACGTCGACTATTGTATTTAGCAAAATCATCAATCAATATAGCTTGTTGACACTATACCTATATTTTTAAATTTTACTGTATACCAATACAAAGGCTTACTGCTAAAATTATGTCTGTTGTCCACAAAGGGCAGTCTTATCGCATATCGTATTTGTCTTATATGAGTTTCGCATTACTTTTTTTTTGTACTGAATAGGTTCGCGTCTGACTAACATTGCGCCTGATGTCAGGTGGAAATGTAGTCTAAGGTGGAGCACTCTTATCTAGAAGATACCTGTTCACGCGAGACTTGAATACACCTAGATTATATTCTTCAGGAAAGACAGACGACAGTAAAGAGTTCTACTCTTCAGCGTATGATAAAAGTACTTACATAGCAATTACCGATTTACCTTAGTTAGTGATTTACATTAGCGATTACAATTCTTTCAAGGTCAAATTCAAATCGTAACCGCATAGGACCACATTGAGCCGGTACTAATTAACCACATTTAGTCACACTCATATCTGGTTTGGTCTATAGTATCTAGTGGATTCTGGATTTCAGTTATCCGTAAGGTACTATTTTCAGTAACACATTCATTATATATGGCAAGCTATTCATTGTCTTTATTGCCTAATGTCACATGTAACTTCCTTGTATAAAGTCGTTCAAACAAATTGTTTTAGTGCTTTAAAATAGTTACTACGTATATAACAATTATGAGACAAGTTTATTTCAAATCTTTAATAAGAGTATCTCTACGAATCATCTATACTATTTTCTTATAAAAAACCTATATTTCTTACTGGAATTGTTTAGTATGGCATTATTAAAACTTAGGTTGATTTCTCATTTGTCGGTGTAGCTGCCACGTGAAATCGGTATGCTCTGTAGACGCGATACCGAAAGCTTGTCGAATGCTTCTTTTTCTATGAGCATTTCTTGATTCGCTCGGTACCAATTAGATACCATTGTTGCACTGACAAATCACAAAGTGACCACAGAAATAAATGTGGCCCTCGATAAGCTTTCGGTAACGTGTGTAGCGAGCATACTATTTCCGCACTGCTTTTGCACCGAAAAATCAGAAAACAATTTAAATAAACAATTTCAATTATCGATTAATCACATTACAATGATAAAAAGCATTGAAAATATTACATGTAATAAACGAGATATTCTCAGAAAATACAAATTTTTCATAAAAGGAAAGATAATAATTATAAGCTTCTTTAAATTAAACCAAACATTATCCAAACTACTGGCGTATTAATCCTATAACTTCCATAAATTCATAAAATATGCTAGTTTGAAGACGTATCAAATGTTAAATGCCTGAGCTTCAAGACAAGCCTCGTTTTGGGTCCTCAGGGACAGGCAAAGTTGTTTTCGGGAAGGTGTAGGATTTTAGGAGCATAAATATTAAATGTCCACAGGGTACGAGACGAGAAAGCCTTTTTAATATGATATTTGTTAACTCAGATTACATAATATCTAAACCGCCAATTTTGAATGAGTAAAGGTAACATGTTCTAGGTTTTCATATCACATATAATACTTTACTTTTTTAATTTGTTCGTTATCAATTTATTAAAAATTACCCAATCAGTAGTAGAAAATTAAGATGATTTTTGCATGGAGTTTCTGTCAAATATTTAAACTGTAGTAACGCAAATGTATGGTTAGTGCAGATATAAGAACAGACTGAAAGTCGTAACTCTAACAACGGCAGCAGAACCTAGTAGGTGGGTATGGTCTGCAGGAGCGACATTGTTATACGATATATACTTACATATGTAATATACATTTGGTTGCCTGGAACAGATCGCTTTTAGCGATAAAGCCACCTATTATTTTTACCCAGAAAGTATTTTTATTATGCAATTTTGTAAGAAATCTTTTATGATAACAGCTCGAGCGGTAGGAAAAACTACTACATACGCGCATCGCTTCCGCCTCGCTCCCATCACGCACATCATCACAAACAACCTCTTGATTGACAGTAAGACAGAACTAAATAACAAGTCGTCGACAAGCAAATGACCATACCCGTCTCAGTATAGAGGATGCCCCAGTTTGAAAAGTTATTTGCCCATAAAGTTATTTATTTTTTAAATAGGTAATTAAATATACTTTTTTGGAAAAATAAGAATAGATTCCAAATAACTTGCAAATCTTAATTTATTCTGAAAATTTTACAGTGCCATCTAGTTTCGACTTTTGTAATTCCGATGTTTATGGTCTACCGGTAAAAATTAATATAAATTTACAACAACATGGTAATATATAATGCAATAATAATATAATAATGTTAAACAAGACGGAGGATATCGTAAGAAGTAAATATAATTTTAGTCAATGAAAAATGTTCTCGCATATTTAACAAATGAACTGGATAAAATGCCTTAAAATATTTTTGTGTGTTTTTAAACATTACCAGTAGTTTGACCTCCTTCGTATTTCAAATAACGATAATTATTTCATTGTAAAAGTTAAAACATTTGTTTTAATTTAGGAGTCATATCCAGAACAAACATTCTACGGACGATGAGATAATCTACTTTCCAACGTGTTAACAGCAGTTTCGAATGACTTTAGGCAGTTGTAGAACCTACATTAGAGTTCAACAATAACGCGTCTGGAACGTTGAACGTGTCAGCCTAATATTACAAGTACTTAGCCTCATACTTCAGTATTACATATACTTTAATAAATCACGTTACACATTCAAATATTTGGACGCATTAGATTCGTTAAACTGATATTTAAAATACATAAGAGAATAAGTTACAATACAATATTCTTCGAGTCTCAATGTGAGTAATTATAAAAATGCGTCTGATCTAAACAAAAAGTCACATATCTTACGATATTTATAAACTAGTAGTCCAGTGACTTCATTCGCGTTGCTATGGCGACGTGTTTTTTAGCGAATTACAACGGCATTTTCGGCCATATTCATCTATCCCACGGAAACGACAATAGATCGGGATGAAATTAATGTATCCTAAGTATACCAGATATGAAAGCTAGTTCTGTATAGAGTTTATTTAAAAATGTTCAGTAGTTTTCAAGGGATGCTGTAACAGATAGACTAAGACAAATCCTAAAAGTCGCATTTTCGAAATATGCTGATACCAATTAAACCCCAGATTTTGTTGTCATTTCAACTCGACAAATTCAAACTGATTTATTATTAATTATTGACCAGATAAGATGGGTTTCCAAAAATAAATAGAATAGAAAAACAAAACAGCTACCGTTTACACTTTCATACATAGACTTAATTTTATTTGTTGGTCTGTATGGATAATAAATTGAAAAAATAAAATTGCAATGTTGGCAATGACAGACGCTGAGATTAACAATACGAAACAATAAGGATATAATCACTACGCGTATAATAAACATTAAAAGGAATAAAAAGGTTTTACATCTCTAAGCAATTTTCTTAGACAAGATAGAAAATGAAACAACTTTGATCTAAGTAATTTTAAACTTTATTGTTAAACAGTTTAATATAATTCTCAACAGTCGTTTCTGTGAGTTTGTTTGAAAAAGTAACATGTGCCAGCGGAACGTTAAATGAATCAACTTGAAACTGGCGAACTTTTTCATTCCGCCACCGTAAAAATATAACGCGAAATCTGGAAACACGTCATCCCGCCGAAAAAAGATACAATTAGTGGTAAACTCAGTGTATGCTGCTACAGAGTATCTATCGCACAGCCTACTGACCCTTGTTTGTACAAACTGGCCACTGGTGTGCACAGGCTGTGTCGTCCCGCCTCCTACTGCTGTAACTCACGCCAAAACAAATTAGCGACACCTCACCGCTCTGCGAGGAGTTTAATTTCCCAACGGGTGTACAGTTTTCGCCCGCACGCAACTCTGTCGAGTTTTGTGATAATACCACAGATTAAACGCACCTGAAGTTTAAAAGGCGAAACTCAAAAGTTGTCATACATAGGGTAAACTTTATACCTATTGGTGGTAGTTGTCCTCTTGGAATTAAAATTCAATATATTTTTATGGGCTGTATTATAACTCGTTCCACGCTTTCCTACTAAACGTGCTATGTCAGGCGTTAGCGGTGTGCACATGCAGTGCGGGGAGGTTGTACTAGCAGTGTCGGACGCCCCTCAGCTCGATCGACCGCCGAGCTGCGCAAGGTCGCCAGTAGGCGCTGGATGGGGAAGTCGAAGACCAGGGATGAGTGCCGCTGACTTGGGGAGGTTTGCTTCCAGCAGTGGACTGTGATTGGCTAACGACCAGGGACGCTAGGAAGGTGCTCTTTGGGAATATAATCTATATTAATAATATTATAAATCCGAATGTTTGTACGGATGTTTGTTGCCAAAATGGCTTTTTTTTATTTATTTTTTATTGCAGGAGTTCAGCAGATAGGCAGACGGCCCACTTGATGGAAAGCGATTACCATCGCCTATGGAAATTTGCAACACAAAAGGTGCTACAAATGCGCTGCTGCTCTCTTAAGGGAGACTGGAACCTTGGCTGAACGGATCTGGATGAAATGTGGCATAGAGATAGATTATAGCATGGAATAGCACTTTATCTTACTATACTTTTTATCCCATATAAATCTCGCAAGATAATAATGATGCTAACGAAGGCGCGGGTAAAAGCTAGTAAATAATAATTCATTTAAACCCAATGATTTTACTAAACTAATATTTATGTGAATTTTCTGCACAATAATTAACCATAGCATAAGTAACTCCAGATTAAACTAATTAGTATTAAGCGACACCTGCGCTCGGGTCGACGCCCGCATGTGCAAGCGCATCCAACTGCGTCTCTACACAGTCCTTATTCCTATTATCCATAGAGGACAATGCACCTGGGTAAACAGCCATCTAGATCGCTGACCATCGGTAAAAGCACCTTAATTGCGCACGACAACATTACAATGTTCCAAGTAAAGTGCCGGAAACTGGAATCGTGCATGTTAGAAGGGCGATCTTACATCAAGCGAGGCTTCATTTTTGGATTTTTTAACTATTTTGATGATACGACAATATGCTTTTTACTACTGGGATCTATGATGAAATCTTGTAAGAATATGTAAAGTGTAAACTATATGACACAATAAAAATGTATCTGATAATAGCCGTTAGGTAAGTTTTGAAGCAATGATAACTTAGTGGTTAACGCATTCGGGACCCAAACTCAAAGGGTATGGATTTGCATCCTGGCCGGACATCATGCTGCACTTACGCAGTTTTTTGTCCTAATGTGTATTCTGTAACAATTACCACGATGAAGGAATATATCGTAATGAAGCCTGTACATTGAGATAACCCGTAAGTCGAACCCGCCACTCCAGCATGGCAGGTCTACCGTCCGTGCCCTTGTAAATGGGAATCCCGAGCTTAGCAGTGGGACGTTTATGGGCTGATTATTTTATTTACAAAAACAGTTGACGTACATCAGTCTACGGAGCATTTAGACTGTGTAGACGCGTGTTATACTTGGGATTTTTTTTTAATAAATTTGAAATTACATATCAAGTTATAAATATTACTTACTAGCTGACCCGGCAAACTTCGTACCGCCTCAGAATCAATACATAAAAAACTTTGAAATCTGTACGACGGGACAAACATCAAATATTTGACATTCAAAACAAAAAAAAAACTCCAATTTTAAATGTAATTTGATTTCTGAATGACTTTTAAATTTAGTTGATTTCTAGACGGGACGAACATCAAATGCTTGACGGATAGGAACAGTTTCCAAGCATTTTTTTATATTTACTCTCCTTTTAAACCTTCCCTGGACTTCCACAAATAATTTTAAATCAAAATTAGCCAAATTAGTCAATCCGTTTTCGAGTTTTAGCGAGACTGACGAACAGCAATGATAAAAACATTTTTATAAAAAATATAATAGTTTTCTAGAAACATTTAATTATGGTCGATTAGATTTTACACTTTACATTTTAAACCCTTTCGTTTAGTGTCCATTAGTACCCTTTTAAAGTACACACATCCCAGTAATGGGTATTTGACGCTGTTTATGCGTTTTCCCAAGCATTCTACTGTATACCCTCTAGTGAGATATATTAACTGCCTTTATTTCCAGAGAGTCAGAGAGTACCACTGCAAAAAGTAGTATTCATTTTTGATAAGGAGTACATCACATTCTCGTTAAAAGCCAATTGTGTCCTTGACTGTTAAATTAGCAAAGATTCCTTTTGAACTCAAACTTTATGCTGAAGACCGCGCGAAGTGGAGTAGAAAAAGTAGGAAATCAGACCCTGGGGTCGGAGTGAACGCTCCAAATGCAACCAGGATTTAACGCTCGGATGATGATGATGATGATGATGACTTTTTGAACTCAAACAAAACGTAACAGCTTCCTTGATTTTGTATGTACTGTCTTATGATGTCACAACTCTATAACGAGTCAAATAGCTTATTAATTAATGTTTAAACAGTAATTAAAATTACTTCTATGATAAAATGTTGAAAATAAGTTGTTCTTCCTAATCCTGTACGCCCTAGAAAATTAGTACATTCATCTTTGAAACACAAACTTTCACCTCGCCATACATTCTTTATCAGACCAGTCAACGAATTCAATAAATTAAGTAAGTTGGATCATGTGGATATTGACTTATTTGTGGATATTATACTGATAATAATTAATTTCTTGCTCGAAAAATATACATATGTTTAGTTTATAATTCTAGTTTTAAATTTATTTTGATCATTATTTTCTATTTTTTCTTCCATCTGTGGAGGCTTATAAATGTTTTCTCCTTGTTTATATTATATATGTGGGAGGAAACCAATAACATGATCGGAACTTCAATCAGTTTATTAATTTCAATGCACCATAATTACACACACACATCGTAACATAGCCAAATTCTTTTTCCAATAACGCAACTGACAGTAACATTTACTTTTGACATTGACACTAAACAAAGATATCTATCTATCTTTTTTTCCAAGTGGCTTAATAAAGATACGAGATAACAGATAACATAAAAATTATAGTTATACATTTGAAATCGTTCCTCATATCTACCCTAGTTTTTCAGATTATAACTGTTATTCCCTAAATACAATAAAATAAAGTAAGATGATGACAAGGTATATTACCGCGCGTTCTTTTTTATGCGCAATGTTTTAGAATTTATTGTAAGTTATTGTAAGATGTGTCAAATACCCAATTATATTTTGTTGCAGCTTTTAATGAATTGCCTGTAAAATGTAACAGAAAATTTCATAAAGTCAAATTATCAGAAACCCATTATTAAACCCATGAGGTTTCTGTGCCACAGTTCAAATGTGATTTGTAATGTATATGAATGTAAGCATATTGAATAATAAATTACAAAAAAAAAAAACAACTCGGTGATATTCTATAACATTACAGGTTCGGCTGATGAACAACGTTCCCATAGGCACAATAGTAACAGTAAACTCTTCGCACCGCAATGTTTGCTCACGCGCATTGACTTCAGACAAATAGTCTGAAGCTATGGTTGCCGAATATAAAAGGAACAGAGAGACTTTATTCCTAAAAAGTATTGATTATAGATAAATCAGATATGTCTTTAAGTTTGGAGAAGCGATAAGGCCGCCTATTCTTTTTACCGCGACTATATTATAACCATGCATTCTGAAGTCCGTTAAATTTGATTGGGTGCCAATCAATGGGTGAGGTGTCAGCAATAGTATAGTTTACTCTAAGTCAATATTTTTGACATTTTAATTTTACTTCTTTAATAGTATTACAACATGGCAACCCTAGAGATGCGCGTGCGGTTCGATCTCACGCTCCCTCCCGGCAGCGGAAAATGAGCTTTCACAATTAACGCTTCAAGTGCGTAGAGTACTGTTTCACACCGTTAAATAAGCATCTGTCAAATGGGAGGTCGGCGCATCAATCAATCATAAGGTAATTAGTTTTTGTATTTATCGACAACCCGCTGCTATTAGAATCTAATCAAATTTTAAGGTTAAGGAGGGTAGGGCCGTACTATCAATTTGTAAAACCAACCACCACCTTCGACAAAGTGCTGTGGACATCAACATATCAAATTCTATAAATCATCTATTAACGTTGATTTAATTCCCAACCAGTCTTACAGAGCACGCTTATTTAGTTGGTTAATATTTAATTTGTTCGGAATTTAAGTTGTAACTAAGCATTTCAACACAAACAAATTACGATTAAACAAAAGTTCAAGGAACTGAACAGTTTAAAATTCGAATAAATTAGTCTGAATGTTTAATGTCTAAAGGTTATCTCAGCCAAGCGTGGAGATAAAGTAAGTATCCCTGAAGGCGAAATACTGCGACCGGAAGTTCACGGTATAATTCACGACAAACAAGCAGCTTGCCTTAGGTAAAAAGAGAATATATAGAACATTTTCGTAGTCGTAGAATAAGTTATTATTGAATAAATTAGTATAAAGGTTTGTTCGAAGACGTCGGGGATAAAGAACACCAATTCCTATGACCTAGCGGCCATCATAAAAGGTTATTTGACCGTATGGATGGCTATCACCTCAAAAGCAGATTCGTATTGCGAAAATGACAAGTATCAAAATAAAGTGGGACTTTATGCTGTCTACATACTTAGACAGGTGTAAATGTCACTAAGTGGTTCTTCAAAAGCCACTGCTTTAAGCCACCTGGATTCCGAAACAAGAATACGCCACTCCTTTCCCTCCAGCGCTAATTTTTATTACTGTTTTGAATACATTCCTAAAGTATACCCCATCAAAAATGCCCGAAACTTAAAAACTGCACGACGTATTTGTTTAAACCGACGCATATTGTATTTTACAAAAATGGCCGAACATTCTTAAAACATTTTTTAAAATATCTTGTGCTCAGCCATGCCGCAAAGAAAATGAAAATATATGTGACTGTATCTAAAGCATTTCAAAATTCTCTTTTAACATATTTAATGAGCAACAAGACTACTCATTTTAAAGGAACAATTCGAAATTGGATACTAAGAAATGTGGAGATTCGAATTCCACGACGTCTGGCCTATTCGTGTAACCCGGTTAATCAGGTTTAAAAAGTAGCCAGGTGCGTGACTCAATAATACCAGGACTATCCACTCTGATTCCAATCCCGCGAAAATACTATTGCATTTTCGAATACAAAAAGGATTCTATGTTAATTCTCTTTATTGAAAATATGTAAATTTCTTCCATGACATTTCTCAAGGCCATGAAAAGGAACAAATACACATATAACCATGTAAATATCCTACCAAACTTACTTATATAAACGCCTTTGTAATTGGTCTCAATCAAGGTTGCTACGAGGGTACACTCTAGACCAGGGGTGGTAGCCATCCAGGCAGGTAATTATTGTCCTATCAGCAGGCTGTGAGTTGTTTTATTGCCTCTTCCAACAGGCCACTTGGCCGCAGAAATTAGTATTCTTTCTCCATTCCAGGACCGGCAACTTCTACTTTACATGAAAGAGGAACATGAACATTGACTATACCATTAAAATGTGTGTAGTGGTAAACCAGAGGAGGCGCAATTATGTCACATTCGATTTATCTGTCAGTTATCGTATTATCCGGATGAGGAATCTAACACGATGTGGCGTACACACGGAGATTAAACCGTCATACCTTAATACCCGTTACACAATTTAGAATATTAATAGATTTTTTACACATTTTTCAAAACCCTTAATTTCGAGTTTCGCCTATTCTTTTGGAAGTTGAGCACCATCCATTATAAAGTTCAACTAACTTCTTAAATAATATACAAAAAGTACATTATACTAATTTGGCATCGACTATAATTTTGGCGAAGTATAATGAAAACGTATTATCTTATAGAAACTTTTTGTATATTTAACTAATAGAGGTTCTAATAGAGGTTGAAACTGCAACACAATTTCCTTACTTTTGACTGAAACTTATTAATTTCTGAATGACAAATTTTATCCTCTATTTAAAACAAACCGACTTCAAAAACTAAAATGTATATAATAACTTATTTCTAAAGCTATTATTATTAATATATATTATCTAAAACATCTTAAAGTCGGCGCTTAGTAATTTTCAAAATATAGTAATTTTTATGTTTTACTTTGCACCGCCTTGAAGATGTTTTAGATAATATATATTAATAATAATAGCTTTAGCAATAAGTTATTTTATACATTTTAGTTTTTTAGTTTTTGAAGTAGGTTTTTTTAAACGAAGTTTTTATTTTTTATTTGTTACTAGTGTCTTGTACTTAGTGTCTAGCTATGTATTATGGGTGCACCTACGAATGGTGCCGCGCTTCTTAAAAAATATAGGTCCCCAGAAACGGGAACAAAAGAATGTTCGTTAAATGAAAACTACAGGGCCAAACTATGTCAAATTTTTAGGGGACCACATGGCAGCTATTCCGCGTCGAACAAAAAAAGAATGACGTAAATCGAATCATAAATCTCAGAGTAATCGGTGTACATATGGAACAAAAAGGATTTTTTTTCATAAAAAATGTTCATAAAATGAAAACTACTGGGCCAAACTATGTAAAATTTTTAGGGAACCAATTGGAAGCTATTCCGCGTCGAACAGAAAAAGAATCACGTAAATCTGATCATAAATCACGGAGTAATCGGTGAACATACATAAAAAAAAGAAAAAAAGATCCCGACGAATTGAGAACCTCCTCCTTTTTTCGAAGTCGGTTAATAAATTTAATATTCAGTAACAAAAGACGTTTATACAACTAATTAAAGTATGATAAAACTTTACAAATAAAATAACGAAACATCATACATTTTTTTTTATTTATTTTTTTTATTGCAGGATGTCAGCAGACAGGCAGACGGCCCACTCGATGGAGAGCGGTTACCATCGCCTATGGACATTTGCAACACCAAAGATGCTACAAATGCGCTGCTGCCCTCTTAAAGGAGACTGGAACCTGGTCACTAATGCCGGAACGCAACACAAGGTTGTTATGGCGACATACTTTAGACCAGGGGTGGTAGCCATCCAGTCGGGCAAATGCCCTACCACCTGGCTGTGGGTTGTTTTGTCGCCTCTTACGACAGGCCGCCCGGCCGCCCGGCCGCAGGAAATTGTATTCTTTCTCCGTTCCTGCACGGAGAAAGACATACATACATACCGTTCTCCAGTCAAATTACATCTATGATTTCCGAGTCAAGAAATCTCATAGAAAATTCAAAAAAGTCCATTAGTTCTTTGCTAAAAAAAATAGCCATCTTAAAGAGGATCATAGAATAATTTAAGGTTGAGACGTCACATTACACACCTTCTCAAATCCATTTTAATATATACAAATGCACTCAGGAATTTCCGCCCGTTCTATATTTCCATTTTTTGGAGCAGAACAAAAATGTATCTATCTATATTTAGGCGGCTTATGTGTCCTCTTCACTACCAGCAACATAAATGTTCATTGCTGCAAAATCATGGAGATATCTTATTCACTACCTCTGAGGTCTGGCGTGAGTGTTAGCCACTTGGCTTCCTGGACTTCCCTAGTTATTCAGTCTAGGCATAAGTTTCGCAATAGCACTTTCTTTTACTAATTTATGTGTTACTGGAACTAAGCGTAAACTGTAATGTACTCAACATTTGAAACTAATTTTACTATCTAATAAGTTAAAACGGTGTTACCGGAACTATGACGGCGATGAGAAATATGTGTGCGATTAACCAACAACGCGGTTACCAGTAACATTTGTTAGAAATGAACAAGACATCTCCGACGAGTAGGTATCAAAATAAGATCGTTAGTGTAGTGTAGTTAAGACTCAGCAAACTTAATTTCTTGTTTAAATTAGTTTACCGTTTTTGTATAAAAGTATATTAGTAAAAGGGATAGGACGTCCTAAAGTAAATTCCATTAGTGCCAACGGTGGAACATCGTCAGAGCTTTCCACTTAGTGGGTTTTCCGACGACCGGCGTCGCCACATCCCTTGCCAAGTCTGCGACGTCAATACACGAGCTACATTTTTTTACTATAAAGCAATATCCAAAATACACCACACCCTTTTTGATATTCCAGAATAAAAATCAGTTTTGGGTAAAACTTGAGCATTGACTTTTTTCTATCCGTTGAATATTTACATACGCAATCAATGTTTGTAACAAGAAAAAATATTATTTTTTTCTTAAGTTTTCGCGACCTGTACACATGATAAAACTACTTTTTACGCGCTTAAAACCGTTTAAAGGTGGTTTTATTTAAAAAAAATCCATTGTTTTTTGTTGCTTTAGTTCACCAGAGAGGCAGACAGCCAACCTTATGGAAAAGCGGTTTTCATCGCATATGAACATTTGTTACACCAAAAGTGCTGCCAATGTCCTGCCGCTTTCTAAAAGGAGGATTTTATTATAAATCCTGGCACGCTTCATTGCGGTGCATTCTGATGTTAATTATGAGATAAATCTATCTATCGATTACTTTTCAAGTTTTCAGGACACAAACATACGAAAACTAGATTTTTGTACAAAGAAAAGGAGATGATAAATCTTTAATATGCCGTATACATAAAAAATATACTATTAGGAGCTAGGTTCTGTCATTAGGCCTACTAATGCCAGAACACACACAACTCTAGGTTGTTAGTGCGGATGTAATGTTATAGTATTATTTTATAAGAATCTAATTTGATGATTACTTACAAAAAATTAACAACATTGATTTGTCTGAAAATAAAAAAAAAACATCAGCCTGGCGTGCGACAGTCCTCGAACAAACAAATAAACGTCCAAATGTTTTCGTCATTTAGCCACAGAGCCATAAATAAGCATTGAATTCAACTGCTTATGATATCTTTTCATTTACCGATACTCCTGAATCAAACTATATATCATCTATCCTTCGCGTATATTTACAAACTCTTTAAATAACGTTTTGGTAACAAAGAGAAGGCGTGCATTTATCAAAGAGCAAATCCTTAGTGGCTCACAATATGGATGTGCGTAGAGGTGATTTCCTGAACGAAAAAGCTTGCGCATAAATTATATTACCAGTGGCGGCGGCAGCCAATGAGGAGAGGCGCATTTCCATAATTCGGCTCGTTACGAACGCGCCGCGCGCCGTGTGCCTCCCCAAGAAATCTTATACTAGGCTCAGATCTAACATTACAAAATGCAACTTTATAAAATGTATCAAATATTTCGTGTTAGGAAGACCTGCACAGCGAAACTACACAACTATAATATATGTATACAACGACATGCGTTTTGTAGACTGCAGCGCCTTGTCGTTATTTCGTAATTATTTTGTTTTTTTCTCAACATAAGTATCTACATCATTATTTTCGCTTATTTTAATTCGGAATAGAAAATTCTAAAATGGAACAAAGCATGAAAGAAACAGTTAAAAGCCGACACAACACCGCCAGTTTTTGGGTTTGCTTTAACCTTCTAAATATTTTAACTGTAGGTAACTTGACATAAACCTCCCTACGTGAAGATCGAAATACATGAAATATAGTTTTAGTTATATTATACACATATCTCTATATAAGAGATACGTGGTTATGATGAGCTATATGAATTCCCTACGACTCGGAATAGTGGTGCAGCGAGGCGTGGCCAGCCGACGGGTCCAACCACGGCCCATACATTATTAATATCAAGCGGACAGGACGGTCGCCAGTCGGCCGGACCGGACGAGCCTGCGATCAGTATTAGCATACCTAGCGTACACCGATGCCCTTATGCGACATAATAACTGCTGAGTGTCAAGCAAACGGTAACCTCTCACGTGACGCGCCAATCGCTTTTCTGAGCGACTCACTCATTTTTGTTATTATCGACCAGTCAAGTTGCATTCTCTAAAATCCATTGCCTTTGTCGAATTGACCTTCGAATTGGACAAGAGTGAGCCTCGTACGTGAACTTGTATTTTCTGGATTTCTCGCAATCGCAAGCAAAGATGAATCGCAATCCAAAGCCATTGTAGGTAACTACGAGGATGCAAAAGACTTTTTTTTATTTCCCATCTGTCGTTATGCGCAGTTTAGATAAAGCCCTTCATTAAAACGCTTCCCTGTGTGTTTGGAACGCAACGGGACAAAAGAGACTCTAAGTTTAATCTAAAAGTGTGCATGGGATATGATACTGTATGAGTTGCTTTTAATCTAGTAGCTTGCATTCGCAAGCACGAAGAGAATGCGTATTAGCGGGTTAGATATCTCCGTAAGAAATTTACGTGACTTTTACATAACATATCTATCTATCATATGTTTATTTAGCAAAGGAAAGGATACTAACTTTTAGTTTAGATGATATATACGAGTAGTTCCTATTATTATTTTTATTGGTTATAACATAGTTTGAACTGACTTCACTATGTAGTTAATAATTTTGGTGTCAATATACGTATATATTTGTTTACCATGCTACGAATATGCGCCGTACAAAAAGTATAAAGCAACCATTTCTAATAATAATTCGTAAATTATTATCCAAACTATTTCAACGCGAAGTTTTATTGCACAAACAGTTTTCCGTGTGATTTCAGTTAAAACCCGGAGCCATCAAGGCGCTGCTGCAACTAAGTATAAAGTTTTTAATTAAAAGTATGCGGGCGAGTGGTGTGCGCTTAACGAGCGCATTTTTCTAGATTCCCTCCACGCGTTCTGCTCCCGGGAAATCTCTAGGCGCTGCACGAATAATTGCGCAAATTAATAATACCAAATCGGGAGGGGACAGCGCCGCGACGGCTATAGAACGAATCTTTTCGTCTACCAAAGTGGATTACATTAGCATACGCAGTGAACGGCTTGAAAATTTTAAAGAGAAACATCTTAATGACAGTCGGAATGAAGATTGGCCCTCATAAACTATATTTCGAACGAAACTGTATATAATCTTTATCCCTTTTCTTTAATGTGTATTCCAATCATTTATATGCAACATGAGCACAGGTAATATTACTCTGAAAAATTACAAAACAGTATTTCGGTAGTACTCTTACATTTAGATACATAACATATCATCGTGTATTTTACCATTTACGCGCTTAATAGCTACTTAAAGTATATATTATGGTACAATTAGTTCGGAGACGTTTCTGCTTTTATAGTGGTATGTGTGTATGTGAGACTTGTATAAGACTGATGTGAGAGTGCAAACCATGTGGTAGCTAGAGCAGATTCTAGACACTATGTAAACTACACTAAACGTAACAACATCGATCCATATCTCGCGGAAACTCTCCCACTTTTCAGGACTAAATATACACTACGATAATCTCCATTGTTAAAAGTACACATATATATACATCAATTTATTGAATTTTACGCGAGTACATCAAGAATAATCGTAGCCCAAGATAACTATCCTGTTTTCCGGGATTAAAGGTTTCCTATGTTCATGTCCGCACTCGGAAGTATTTATATAAACCAAATTTAATTTTATGCTTGTTTATTAGTTATTATTATTCATAGTTATCTGTTTATTCCCTATAGCGCCAAGAACGAATAATGAAACATAGCCAAATAGAAAAATACTATACGGCCAATTATAGTATGAATGATATATATTGATTTGTTTGTGTTTGACAATACCTCTTCACATATATATTTAAGGACCTAACCTACTAAAGGGTAAAGCAGACAGGATGAAGGGCACTGTGGTGAGGCGCACTATCTCGACTTGAAGCAAGTACGGACAGGTAGGTTGAATCATCAAGCTCACGATTTGTTCAAAACTTGAAATTTATCGAAGCACGCAATCCGTACTCGGGCACAATCAACCCATGTTTACCGAGCTGCTGAGCAAATGCTCACGTATCCAGTCTAGACTTGACAACATTAGTATTAATTATATGCCGTTGCGTAAAGGTGAACTTCAAATACGTCAAAATAATTTAAAATCGGGTGATTGCGGTGAGACAGTAGCTAATGGAAAAAGTTCGCTGCTTAAGATGAGAGCTTCCATTAAGAAAGTTCCCATTATATTGGCCATTAGCAGTTCGATCATAAAACGAGTTTTATCTCATAAAACATACCTGTACGGAAACAATAAACTTATGCGCATTATTATCATCTAAGAGAGCGCGGAGCGTAATATTTGTCTACCAATAGAGATATTTTTATCGAAACAAAAGGGATTCGGGATTAAATGGTCCGCGACAATATTGCAAGGGTTGAAGTAGTTGGCGTAACCACCCTTTCGTACATGAATCAGCTTATCAGAGCAATGCCAAATGTTATTATTTCGATCCCGTTCCAGCACAGCCATAACACTTGGCTTCTGGAACGCTAAAAGCCAGAACAATACAAAATCAATACCTAACAGCCATCCCTATTTTATTTCTAGACCTTTATAATTGAATACACATGGAATACTTAGTGACCCCTATATAGTATTTCAAATACGCTCGGGAACCCATATTGGGCAAATTAATGAAACATAAATGTTACAAATTAAATATTTTATGTTTCGTTAGAATTGAAACGAAATAGAAAGTTCATTTCATATTGCACATCTTAACTACCGTTTTAGTTTACGAGTATTCTGAATTTTTCACAACACCATTTTAATCATTTTCAGATAATAATTCACTACCAAAAAGAGACCAATATACAATCATTTTGGTAAACTAAAAAATAATATTTATTATGTACAGGTGACCTAAGCCAGCCACCTAGCAATATTTATAAACTTGTTTAAAATAAATTATAATAAAATAAAGTTTAAAACGCTTCATAGATTAATATGCTACGTTTAATTTGCCAGACGTATTCTCTTAAACAATTTATTGAAAATTATAAGGAATAGAAAATAAAAGATTATACAATTATACACATGTGAGCATTTTGTAAACATGTTTTCCAAAGGAAAATTGTGAAAATGTCTTCTTCAATTGATTTTTTCTGCTATTTTTAGAAATAAAGGTATGTACAATACAATATTACTATTTAATTTGTTTCCTCTCCAGTCTATTCTATCATCCGTCAAAAGGCGCTCTGTTCTACATCGTTTCATATCAGAAACACCAGCGATAACGAAATGTTTTATCTCCCCACGTTCTTTATGTGTACGGCAGAGTGACAAAATGTATTAATTGAAAAATTAAAATCCACGTACATTCAAGTATCGCATGAATAAATACTAGTTAGCGTGCTGTATCCTGAACTGCATCATGGCTTCACATTAAGTGTGATCGAATATCTGAATAAAATATTTTTTAAATACACTCACCTCTTAATATCTGGTACAGGAAGACTTTGATGTGATCAGCTGATAGATGTTGTGGTGACACGATGATCTTGTGCAGGTCGCTTTGCAGTAGTTCCGTAATCACATAACTGTTTAATACGATCTGATTAAGGAAATCTATTTTATAAAATATTCTTCAACATGTACAATATATCTACGCAGAAATACGTTATTTCTGGAGTGCCAATATTAACTATCAGATAAGCGAGTAATTTCTTCAAACTTATTAAGCATAATAGTCGTGAAAATATTAAAACCTTATTCTAAATAACTCTTATTTTTTCAATCAGGATTATAATAAAAGAAAATGTCGCATCATATTACTAAAAGCGTTTAGTATAACATATTAACAAAATTACTGATATTGGAAATATCCAACGACCACACTATACCATATGATACGAGTAAATATTTATATTACCATAAATGGAAACTCTAGGCAAAATACAGGACTATCAAAGATTAAAAATTAAAATTTACTGAACAAAGTTCTAGTATAGAACTTATGTACGAGTTATATTAAGACTGCACTTTACTCTTGAAGTCTTGAAGGATTATTTGATTAGAAAACTTTAAAGAAGTCACTATTTACTGAAAACGCTGCAGAAGTTCTCGAGGCTAGTAGCAATAGCAATTACACATAGCGTAATAATTTTAAAAACATTCCAACCAACGTAAAAAGAAATCGTGACAACAGAAATATATTTTCAACCGTATAAAAATAAAGTGAGAAGTCAAATATATATTATAATACCTTGAATTAAAATAATTACATCAAAGACCTTCAGATTAAAGCCCGCGCATGTAATATTAAAATGTAACGTGTACAAAATCTGTTATACGCATTCACCACCTAGAGCCGTAAAAATAAAGCCTCCAAAACATCTCATTGAGCTCAGCGGGGCACGTGACAGGCACCGAGAGTAATTTACCGTCCCGAGCACCCACGCACGAAGGGGTTCGCTCCAACCCATCCTCCCGCGGCGCCGGGTTGTGGGTTGGCGGGGCTCGGCCGTTATCACGCTTATCTGCAGCACGCGCAAGCACGCCCCCTCTTGCCCATTATCAAAATTACAGGACACGGTCTGTGAAACCGTAGGGGGGACGATCAACTCGCAGAGTCGCACACTTGTTGCCTTCGTGTGGTCGCAAGACATTATAACTTCGTTTACATACGCTAAGTGTTGGACGTTGAAACATTTGAAGATGACGGGTCAAGGAATCAAGGCCTAATGCGAACGTAACGCTGGAATTTACTTTGCCCATGAAATTATCCTTTATAGTCCGCAAGGTATCAATAATATTTTGGGCATACTGCATGGTGACAGCGGTCTGGAGGAGCTTAACCGGTTATAGACTTATTTTATCTTTAAACTAATTTAAGTTTTAGTGTACATTTTGTTTGTTTTTGTTATCTTAGTTTTCATGTAGATTTACACTTAAATACAATTTAGAAGGAAAAAATGTATGATGAAAGAATGACTAAACAGGTATACAATGCAAAAGTGGATGGATGCAGAAGTCGCGGAGGGCCACGACACACCTTCCATGATCAAATTGATCGTGTATTAACAAAAATTTAGATGTCAGGAGCCTTAAGAACAGACGAGCGTGCATGACAAGAGCTATGAATGTCAAAGAAGTAAGTGAAGTGAAGGAAGTGTAATAATAAGCTTGAATGGCGCTCTGTTGTTCGTGCCTAACCCGCAAGGGACCTGGCGTGAAGTTATGTATGTACAAATTAGGTTTTTATGTAGATATATGAACACTATTTTGGAAAAACGTTGAGAAAATCTAGAGGCACTGGGATTGGTATATTACTGCCATAGTACATATACCTTACATTTTCCAGGCAGTTTTGCAATACTGACTATCTTTAAAACCATTATTAATATGTAAAGGGATTTGTCAACAATGATGCTAAATGAATAATCCCTGTCATTGGACACCAGACAATCATTGATATGAAGTGGCACATAACAATGTTCCATGGACAAATAAAACGATGGATAAACGGCTTTTTTATTATTTAATGCAAAATATTCATCGACGATGCATTAGATAAGATAAGAAGACTTAGCAATGAAGAAATCTACTAGTAATAGCGATATAGTTGGAAGTGCAAATGAGACATTATTGTTAAACATAACTACAAAAATAACTATGGTCTTTTAAGCGACTTTCAAAATGAGGTTCTTAATTCGTCTATATGTATGATACCGATATTCCGTCAATATTTTAAACCGGTTTTTTTATTTAAAGTTGTATACTCCCAAAGTGGTCCCATGGTTAAAAAGTCCAGATCTGATGAGTGGATCCCAGGAGAAACTCTCGAAAATGATGCTTGTTACGCGATTTTTCCGTCAATTGACCAATTTTTTTTTTTTACTCTTAAGATTATACGTTTGAGGTGGTCCCATTGTCACTAAGTCAGGATCTAATCATTGGACCTCAGCGAAGCGTTGCGATGCGCAACTAAAAAGTTAAAAATAATTTTTTCTTACCAAAAACAAATCATTACGATTTTGGTAAAAAATATTGTTGAGGACTTTAAAACACATTTCGATACAATAAGCACTCGTATTACACCGCAGTTACATAGTCCTTGTTTATAACAAATATAAAACACAAGGGTTACTTCTATGTGGAATGAGTTATCAACCGAGCAAGCCAGCCATTTTAAGCCATATGTGTACATTGTACATACATATGTCTGGCACACAGCCAGTTTCATGGCCCGGGTGATTGTAATTGTCGTAAAAGCGAAATAATAACTGTTTCCAGAAATTAGAAATCTGTGTAACTAATTTCATATTATTATGCCAGACATTGAGGCCTGTGCCAATGCATCAGCATTTTCATTCAATGCCTCAATTTCATTATTCTTTTAAGTACGATATTAGAAAACAAATCAAATGAAATCGAATGAATGGGAACAGAACAATCTGCCTTAAGACAAATAATTTGGAATGACTAAAGCCCACGTAACGTGTATATCTATATTTTTATTTTAGTGGTATAATGCGATATCTTTTAAAAAGTATATAACTTTTTATTCCGTAGCTATTTTGGCACAATAAACATTTATAACTTTTTTTATGATAGAATACATTTATAACTTTTTTTATGATAAATAGATTCAAGTTTGTTAAATTATGCAATTGTGAATGAAGTGCACTTTTAGATAATACTTATTGTCTAGGGCAAGCGGGCATTTTTGGCAGGAATGCGCTTTTTAGATGCTATGTAAATAAGAATTCAAAAGAAGTATTCACTATACATCTAACTGAATCCAGAAAAACATTTTACGTGGCCATAGTTGTATGTTATTAGTGTACTCGTCAGATTATAGATCACATAGTTTTAGAATTTCGTAGCCAAATAACAAAAAAATAGACTCTACACTTCTATAAAATCCTTCAGCGTGTGTAGGTCGCTACTTTATTCAGTTTACGACTCACACGATCAACAAATCCAATACTTCACCAAAAAAAAATTGCACAACATAAAGACAATAATAGACGCATATGGAGTACAGGGGTGAGAATTGCCGACAATTTAGTGTCAGCGTCGCCGGCGTGGTGCCGGTTCGGTTCAACCCTAAACTTCCATCCAGCGTCGCTCGTAATTATTTACGGAGGGTTGAGATTCCTCTTTCCCCAGCGTTGCGGCATCGCAGCTGATGCGAAACGCAATAAAAAACAAATGCGAGGGACTCGGTTTAGCGACACTTCTAATTCAGAAAATAAAATGATCAAGATACAAATTCGACTACAAATAATTGTACTACACTATTGCTTATTTAATCACATTATATTATAATATACCCTTCAATCGCTTCGCATGTATTACCCAAGTTATTCATAGATTAATACAATCATGTTGTTCCTTATAAGTTTATAACAATAGCTAGTCAATTATTCCACAAGACAAAATACTATTTTTTCTTAGTAATGATAAATAAGACAAACAACGCACAATAGCCGTAATTCATTCAATGTGTTGTGTGTACAAACTGAGAATATGTGTACTACAATCATCAATAAAAACTAAAACAAAAAGATAAATAAATGCTATTATTTATCATACAAATCACAAGAATAATATGGAAAAGTTACATTTTGAAAATAACCTTGGAGATATTATCGGTTAAATGTAACTCTCTGAGGACGATACCTAATTCCCTTTATATGAAACCACGAACCATGAACATGAAGCAGAAAATTTTTAATAAATAAAATGAGTAATAAAGTAACAATATTTATATATTGAAATAAGGCGAGAAGTCACGGTGTTTCTTTCACGTATCCATTTCAAGTTCCAAAGAGTCTATCTTTAGTTCTGTATGTTTACATTAGCTTTAATACCTTTGTGATATACGTAAATGTTGTAACACAGAACACTTGTGTTCACTACGACTTGTAGATGCGTAAACATATCTATTCCACCGTACACGACCGGATGTTTTGCAGCTGTGCATTCGAAAGCCAAGCCTCGAAATGCCACCGCAACGTAACGTCGAGTTCACTCTACCACTGAGAAGCCGAAACGTAAATTTAGGTAATGTTGAAATTCCAAAAATATACTGTAGTTCAAATAATTCAGATAATTCAACTCAAAAGCTTCAAGGTGGTCCAATTTTATTCCATGACCACTAAATATCTATACTAACACATTTCGGGGGGGACAACAGACAAACAAATTGAGATACTTTTTATCGTTTTACAAAACGTTCAGCCTCAAATTTTGTACAATCATACCAACTGCTGATGTCGCAAGTTTGTACAAGCAAAAGGAATCTAGTTATTGTCTCAACAGTAAGTAAAATTATTTCTACAATGATATTTTAAGAATAAGAAAAGTGATTTAACGCCTGTTCTATTCTGTGTAAATAATTTTAGAATTCATTGTAATATCTGTGCACTATTACTAAGGTGACTTTCTTCGTCTATTAATCGAATCTTATCTTATTCTTCTTTTCACAGCTTTGGAAATGAACTGATATCATAGAATTTGTTATAATATTATATGTTTCTAAAAATACTTTAATTCCGGAAAGTGGACCGGTTCTCGTGGAATAGGATTCAAAATGTATAACAAACAGCGAGCATATAGAACAGCCCTTCTGCCAAAAACGAGACACTTTCGGAAATCGTCATGTTGTTCGATAGTCTGTTCCGTCTTTGTATAACAATGATACTAAGGGCCACTTGCATAACGATCACCTTTAAGTAAAATTAGTTACGTTTTACACAAAACGTACCGACAGTTTTTTTAAACATATGTAGCTGATTTTGCGATGTGCAAGACGCTAATTGTATTTAAGGGTGTTAAATAAGTTTTGTGTTTCTTAAATAAATTTAAGCAACCTTATTCAAGCGGCCCTAAGAGTAAATTAAAAATTAAATAATTAACACACATTTTAGTATAAATTTTACACTAGGCATTTAATTTAATAATATAATAAAATTAATAAAGATTTAAATAACTAATAATAACGACGAGTTCTTTATTTTTATACAATTTTACTTAATGTTATATACAAGGTTAAAACTATGCACTAAGAAAAAAAATATAACATAAAAACCCTGTTTTTTCGACCGTTAAATCTTCCCCCTAGCAAAGCAATTCCATGGGACATGGGACAGAATTGAAGTTATCTGTATGCCGATTAGTTAAAGCCGTGTTATCGGACAACTCTTTATTCGACCGATAAACCATTTGTCGCGTGTATTGACAGTCGTATATTTTCACCTAGATTAATTGCGCATACATAAGGTTATTTGTATTATATTATTATTAATCTGAACATTTTTCAAGATTGACAGAAATTACATGTGACTTACTTATTAAAAAATTTAAATCCCAACTACCGGTAAGCTACGCATTAGTAACCATATACTGGTGATAAGAAGTATAGGCGCGTTTACCTACGCGTAAATATAACATAACAATAACAAACTAACTGTAAGCATTATCCTCAAAACGCAATTACCCGATTTCAAAACAAAGGAGTTATGCCACATATTCCTTGCATAGTGTTACCCTAGTTGTATAAGCTTATATAATATTTGAGCCCCAGGCTTTCATCATAATTGCGGAACCTTCAAAACGAACAACTTTGACGCACATTAGCCTCGTCTACTTACCGTTTCGTGCTATTGTCTTGTAGGTTAGAAAGGACCAAAGCCCCTCAACAAATAAAACAGTATTTACAATATTAATCAACATGCAAAACATACTTGACTACGTACATTTCTGAAATTGTATTGCCAGGAAATCTTTACACATTCTGGAATAACGTACAATCATAAAATGATAGTTAATATACGATCCGGTTAAAATTAAAGCCTTCTCGAATGCATAGAGAATAATTTACCTATGCCATGTCTATTTTTCCTCAAATATACGGTCCATACTGGCGCACTCAGAGAGATTATTTAATTAAGATTACTAACCTATAAATAAATAATTGAGATATAATGAATTTGCGATAAAGGCAACTCTTTCATTCTAACACATTGTAAATCACACATGTTACTCGCCACATATCTAATATTAAATAAGTGCAATTTCTGTAAAATTTAATAAATATACAAAATACTGTAAATTAAATAACCATGTAAACCGAATTGGAGGCAAACTTTAATCTAGCATGTACGACCAAATCAATGTCTTAGGCTAGTGTGCATAGACATTTAACCGACGGTTAAAATAAAATAATCACTGTTTAGCAATATATTTTTAGCGATTATTTTATTTTAACTATTGGTTAAATGTCTATGCGCACCAGCCTTAGTATCAAATCCTAGCCGGCAATATTTTACAATTATCAAATTTTGATGATAAACGAAATAAGTGACAATCGTAGCGGAATATATTTATTGAAATTAGTAAAACGAAGAAAAACAAAAAAGTATTTAAAAAAATGCAAATGAAATTAATGTCCAAATGGCTCAGAAATAATTATCGAGTTAACATTTGCTAAATTCAACGCTTTCAACTTGTATTGATATTTCTATTTCCTACTGTTTTACGATGAAAGAAGATACAAGCAATAACAGTCTGTATAAGCAAGAACATAGATTTCAATACTTAGAGTTTCTTTAATATAAGGTGACATTGATGGATCATCGACACAAGTTTACTGAACAGAACCGGTTGCCATTAGCAGTCCATCATATTTGCATAGAACGTACTTGAAATATGGAAAGTATTTTTGCGCGTGACGTAAATAATAAATAATTTTACTAAACTCTAACATTCATGTTACCAACTGATGAGTTAAAGGAGATAAACAGATACAAAATACTAATAATAAAATATATACACAATAGTATAATAAAAAGAAAATTAGACACAAAAATGTAAAACTATATACGCCTTAGACAGTAAACAGCTTTTGTGAGACGATAGGGTGATACATGAAATTGTATCTTGTGTCTTTAATATTCCTTTGTCTGAATTTCTCTCCATTATGTTTTTAGACTTTTAGTTGGTTAAGTAATGTTACACATATTACTTTTATAAGTAACTTTTCTATAATATATATAATCTTGCAATTACGTACTACACATTTTCGTCGACGGTTTAATTATGAATCATAATAGTAATCATAAAAGATATATTTTTGTAAGGACTTTTTATGTAGTTAGTTTAGAAACAAAGAATTTTAAGGAAGTTTATGCTACTTGTCATAGTATATAAATAAACACATTTATAAATTCGGTCATCATATATCTCAACAATATGATTTAGATGTTGTTACAATCTCTACACTCTTATAAAGCTTAAATAATGATATTTACTGTTTTCATACACCCGTCGAATACACCTTAAAACCAAACTCTTAGAATAAATGTACACAGCAAGTATATATATTAAATAAAACTAAATTATTCTCCTCTTATTCAAGAAAAATACACTTGATAAACATGAAATCTTCAATCCTCATAGAATATACTTATTCGAATCTCTCAAGTTTCAACCCAATCATGTTTCAGCTCCATTCTTGAATGAAATTTCACAGGGCGTGAGCGAACTTGAGATGACCTATTCTGATAGTGAATACGTTCAATCACTCGGCTTACCCTTACAAAACTAAATGAATTTGTGAGGATCTCTTGCGTTTTGACTTCGAATGTAAGTATTGAAACTTGTTACTCAACTGATGACTACACACGGTTTCAAAGAATTTACTAATACTTCCTACCGTTGTATGCTAATTAATATAAAAGATGTATTTGAATTCAAGTTAATCGGATAATTGCATAACCGTTTAAGAAATAAAAGGTATGTATACAGATATAACAGTAAAAAATTACTAATGGAAGGAAGGTCACAAAACTTAGAACGATAACAACGCTTAAAGGTAGTCACGTAAACGAAATTGAAAATCTTATACTAATATATAAAGCTGAAGAGTTTGTTTGTTTGCTTTAACGCGCTTATCTCAGGAACAACTGTTCTGATTTGAAAAATTCTTGCAGTGATAGATAGCACATTTATCGAGGAAGCCTATAGGCTACATATCACGCTAAGACCAATATGAGCGGAGCACCAATAAAGAATGTTTCAAAATCGGGATTTTTTAAACTATTCCACGCGGACGAAGTCGCGGGCAGAACCTTGTAGAATATAAAATTGGAACCAATTATCATGAAGAAATACAGTTTAGTTTATATTCGGCGGGCGTAGCTCTTTAATTAATAGATCTTAGTTATTAAAACAAGTTGAAATACAAATAAAACTAGAGGAATATTAATTTCAAGTCTATTTATAATGAATTTCCAATATATAATTTGGTGTTCATCCTTCAGTTTATAGCCAATATTGTTGCGGAACTCGAGACGCAAAATGTTGGGCCACTAATTTGATAGATAAAAACTCCCACTCAGCCGAGATATGAATATAGAGTCGGAAGTGTGACGTTACGTGAAAGGATAAGTTGAGGAACTGAGTAAATAAGGGACTCCTTGAAAGTTACACCCGTGACTGAATCAATGAGAGGAAGAAAATCAAAGGGAAGTAACGAGGAAGGCTGAAAATCACGTGGCATAAAAAGGAAGACTGATAGATACCGCGGCCAGAGGGGCGTATAAGCCAACTTTTCAGGAGATACAAAACTTTTTTTTTCAATGTACCTATCTCTATAATTGAAAAATTTCATGTGTCTATGAAAGTACTACCTTGATTACGTGAAATGCTCTTTTTTATAATTAACCTACTATTAAGAAAAAAACAGAGGTGGTGTATCGATAAAAATATAAATGATAGACGAAATAAAAAAACGCATATTTTTATACGCCCCTCTGGCTTGAAGCCCGCGATATGAAAGTAATGGTACACCAAAAAAGAGATAAGTGGATTATATGAAGTATGACATGCAGCTTTTATATTGTAACAGAGGACGTTTGTCAGTCAATAGTGGAGTATATAGAAGCAAGAACATATATCAGCCCTAAATGATTGGAATAAAATGAAAGGTAAAACTATTGTTACGTAACTCCTAATTAAATTTTATAATACCACACAGTATTTTGACCTTAATAGATAGCTTACTTTTAGCCCCCAACTAAAAATATTAATATATTTTTCATATTTCTGAACAAATAACAAAACCAGCAAGATACAATATTCTTCAGCTAAGGGAACATAAACGAAACGATAAAACAGAAACTGGTCAGAGCAAATGGACGCGTTTGAAGGAGCGGAAGGGAGACGTTGACAAATTGTCTGCAGCCCGAGCCCGAGGACAAACAAGGATGCCGAGGGATCTCTAGATACAAGGATAGATGTGGAACATTGCTAAGAGAGCTTTATAAATACCAGATTACATTGTAGATATTCTTCGATATCTTGTTGGCTATGTGATGAAATTGTTACAGAATAAGTTTCCGGTATGCGCATTAGCAATATTTATCACAGCTTTTATTGTTGCGAGAAGCTTTGTTAAATTTATGGAGCTATTTAATTTTATAATCAATAAACCCATTTATCTTATTAATATTATAAATATATTCATAATGACTGTTGTAAGCATTTATAACTGGAAAAAATTAAAGTTAAACATGCTATCCGACATAAAATGTTTTCTATGTAAGATCTGTGACTAACTGTTAAATTGTATATGCAAATCTCTAGCCTGACTATTTTGTATGTATAATTATACTACTAATAACACAATTATAACTTGCTTAGCTCGAGAACGTGCAACGTATGTATGTAATGCTAATTTAAAGATCTAACTCAAGATTTTTTTCTTGAATAAACCTAGAGTACGTATGTACTTATTTTATTTAAATATAATCCAGAACAAATGTTTAAAATTAAAGGTGGGAAATACAGGTAACCAGATTAGGTAAGATTCTATATGATGGTATCTGCTTGCCTCTATTTACCGACTATTATTACTATTCTGACCACAAGTAATTTTTCATACAATACAATACAAGTTTAAAACATCTTTTCTCTATAATAAGTAAAATGGATAAACAGAGAATAACATTTTTCATTTTTTCATTTACTACATCAGAGGCTTGGTAAGATTTTCATTAAACAATTGTCTTAATAGACATTACAAAAATAAATTTGAATAAGTGTCAAAGTAATTTCATACTAGATCTTATCAAGTTAAACTTAGCCGTGAATTTCTTTTTACTCTCGCATGTGTAAGACACAGAATTTACCACCATTTGACGGCCGACAAGAGACTAACACTGTAGAAATATATTGTTTGCCTTACGGATCATGACATCGTACTATATCGACATGTTGAAATGTTGATCCTAAGTATCTAAGAAATCATGTCTTTGTTACGTTCTTTACAGAACAGTAGCAATATGAAGCGTATTAGTAACCATACGGTAATGATAGAGAAGCTTTGATATGATCCTCACCGTTGATATAAACATAACGTGTATTCACAATTATTCACGCCCTTAGTCCTAGTGGCTAGGACAGAAGACGATGCGACGCACAACACCGAGCCGTATCGATGTCTGGTTGCTTTTTGACCTCGATATCACGTTTCCACAGTCAAGTACAACTTGTAGGGTTGCTTTACAATTCAGCTATGTGGAACTTAATCAGAGTGCTCTCGAGTTCAGTCATATGGATTGAATAAATTACATGAGCATATCCACATGTATGCTAGGAACACATTAGAAGGCCCTTACTTACATGTAATTTGGACACAAATATTATAATGAATCGAATCTAAATTTTAATATTGAAAGATAATATTTTTCACCTATTACGTTTCACAACTATTGGAAAATTAAAAGATCGTACATTATCAGGTTGCCTGGAAGAGGTCGCTTTAAGCAATATGCCGCCTTTTGTTTTGCCGTTAAATTATTGTAATTATTCATTCTATAATTGTTTATTTGGAGAATAATAAAGTTTTTCCTATTGTATTCTATTATACTCACTTATTTGTTTAAATTAGCTTTTATTATTACTGTATGTCTTTCAAGATCACGGGCCATAAAAATGGCCCGGACTTTTCGATGGCTTGTGTGGGAAGCCAATGTGGCCAATTAGCTTTTATTGTTATCTTATTAAGCTGCGGCGTTATAAAATGTAATATTAGGTAAGAGATGTAAATAATAAGTTGCGGCTTCACTTCCCTAGACGTTGACGAAGCGACTTAAAATATTTTTAAAGCGAAATCCGACAAAGTAATTTTCATAGACATGAAAAACACTATTTAAGTTGTACGCGGGCACGCTAAGCAAAATACAAACAAACGAATGCCGGACGTTGATGAATAGCGGTCGGCAGTAAACACGAAATACCGTACTGCTTCTCATTGAATGCACGTTATGATTCCATTAAATGGCGTACAATAAGCATTTAATAAGATGAATAATAAGACAAAAAATAATACAACTAAACAGGGTAAAAGCAGCAAAATGCAAGCGTTTATGCAACAATATGACAGATATTAATATTATTACAAATGCGTAAGTCGCTAGAGATAGATTATTGATGTGAAATATTTTGTTTATCCAGAGCAACGTGAGTATATCTACTGCTTTATATAATATAAACAGATATTTCTTAGCGATAGAAATGCTATTGAATATCTGAATATTGGCTATTCTCAGAATAAATATTAATATCCATACATAAATAAAGATTCTAATACTAATAACTAAAACATGAAACACCGTATATGTATACAATAATTTAACATTAGATTGGTTTCAATTCATAGAAATAAATCAGAGAATATAGAACAAGAGCATACATTTGGAGCAAACTTAATGATGTACATAGTGTAGTAATAAGCAAAGTTTCTAATAGAATCCTAAGCGAGGAACCATTAACCGTCGGGAGGCGGCGTGAATCGAACGACCCCAGCGAATTTCCGCTAACTTCACTCTATTTCTCCCTCGCAGAGGGGATTTTCTACAGGATACTAATCTGCAGAATGGAAATTAACTGTAAAAGAAAAAGCGTTCAGATTTAATATTCTCATCTTCGTTTATAGGTACTGGGAAAACTTCATAATGTAATGAGAAAGTGCGCCACAAACTTGATCTAGCAAGTTTTCAATGTAAACTTTCACGAATTGAACAAAAATAATTTTACAATTGCCCCAACGCCGGTATTTGAAGAAATTTCTCTCCACTCCGATACTGAATACGCGTGAATCTAATTTAAAATTTTGCTAATTAATATTCAAAGGACGATAGGCACTAATTTTAAAACCGTCTTTACTATTAACGAAATTTGTAATTTTGTAAATTTCAAATTCGTAATTGGAAAAAAAAAATTCTTTGGTTTTAAATTGTAATTTACAGTAGTTTAGGTTTCATTTCATCTAGTATTTAACATTATACAAGTAACGAAGGCAATTTAGTGCTCCTTTATAAAGACATCATTACTTAATCTAATATAAAGACAAACGAACTTTTGAATGACTATATATGTAATGAGAAGTTTAAAACGAAGTCTATCTATACAATGTATCAAATTCAGCCGTGGATGTAAACTATGGACTTCGGAACAGATCTAAAAAGAATAATGCAAAAGTTGCTTTTTGGAATATGCAAAAGCGGGTACTTTCAATGGGATGTCCTTCATAATAACAAACGGCTAGAATAATTTTCATCAAAGATGAAAGTAAGTTTTCACAAATAAACGAGATCACATATTAAAGGCAAAGAATTACTTCAAATATTATCGTTGCGTAATTTATTTAAACTCATTTGAGGTAATAAAACTTGCCTGGCCTTAATTTGAATTTTTGATTAAATGACTCTAGATAAGAGAATCTTAGAAAAAAGACAAGAAGCAACTTTATTTACGCGATCGTTTGAACTTTTAGTAAAATAACAAACAACAAAATGTTCCGAAAGTAAACTACTTTTAGTATCAGGGAGTTCGCAATACGTATTCTGGTTTATCTTAAAGCCTATCGGGCAAGTTTCCAAGTCGTCATCGCGAGTGGCGTAGTTGTGAGCAACGGGATACCCTTGCTCTGATATCATGTTCCCCAGCCAAGAGCGAGGTCACTTTGTTCCGAGTAGTACCAGCTAGTAATTTTTTTTTCATAAAAATCTGCAAACAAATCGTAAATTCTGAAACTAAGCAAATTAGCTTATGTTCCGAGTAATACATAACGAACAACTCGGGACCAATCAAAGACGTCCAGACCAGTGTAAATTATTATTAAATTTCAGTTTTAACGGAAGACGTTTTTAGACCATCATCAAAGTGTGGGTGCTGCGTTTCTACGCACAATAAAAAAATCTGTAGAGGTAAGAAACTGTTACTACTCAGTTGTCTACACACTATAATCTAAGCTCCCTATAACCAATAAAAATCTTTAGACAATTTTCATATTTATGGTATCATAGACACTTAATTACAATTAATTGTAACAGATACCTAAACTAGAATACTAAAAGTTAAAGGATTAACAAAATAAGTAAAAATAATTTAAGACATAACATTGAGGACACCGAATCATTAAAATTTAAATTTAAAAGTAAGTCATTAATTCCGTGGAACGCTAATTAATATAGGTCAGTTTTTATATGTCTATATAACAGTGGCATATGGATTTAATAAATAACCGATTTAACCCCAAATGTCAACGATAAACATTATATTTCGCAGTGTCGAAAAGGAAGGAACGGTTGCAAACGCTTTAAGGCCTCTTCTATTGTTTTCAATATTTTTTTATAGATTGATTTGTACGCTGATTGATCGATATATGCATATGGACAGTCCATATTTACCATAAATAATCCCATATTTTCCATTATATCATAGAAACTATGGCGTGTTCTTATTTTATAGAGGATTAACACAATCTACAGAACATAGTACAAGAAGTTATAAATTAAATCATTTTTATGGCAACGGTCCCGCAACTTCCTTTTCAAGTCGATCCAATGTTTAATCACGTTAATCATGAGCATAACTTTACTTCAGCATATTCCAAAGTATTGTACTTCCAAACAATATTTGAAAAGGACAGAAGTAACGGAATCGGATCCAAGTTGATTTGAGTTTGTAACGTCTATAACAGAACAGGCGGGATAAGTAACAAAAAGTAATGATAAACGGAAGGGTACTTTAATCTAGGGCCTAGCCAGGCTTCGGTCCCCCGGCGGGTGGGGCGCGGGGGGGGTGAAATTGCCCGAATACATTAACGGGAACGCAGGAAGGGTCGGCCCCCGGCCTATCTCAACAACGCGCGCAGTAAGCTACGACTTAAAGCCGCTATGAACAAAAAATTAATCATTTTACAATATTTGCAAATATTCAAATATCTAGACACCTATACCTATATATAAATACAAGGTTATGCCCATCGTTTCGTCTACGCTTGATTTGAAATTCCCGCGGGATTCCCGGGACAGAAAGTACCACAGCATTTAAAAAGAATGTAAGTTACAGTTTTTTTTATACATCCGAAACTACGAACAACAACAAACCGTTCCCGGATGAATCCCCGCGTGATTTCCAGTTTAAATAATATCACACATTTTATTACATAAAATTTACTATCGATCAATGAAAAAAATTATGTGGGAATTGGTTTTTTTATCTGGCCATTTTGAATTTCATTCTCACATAAATTCCCACGTGATTTCTAGGATAAAAACAGCATAGATTTTATTGCCGATTAGCGAAAACTGCATCGAAATTGGCCCCATACTTTTTACGTGAATTCCGAACAAACAGACAAGAAATCAATGTTTTTCAATGTACAGACACGGCATTTGTAGAATTGCATAATATTATAGATATAGTGAATACCGAAAATGTATAAATTCAGAACAATTCGCATACTTGGGTGGTTGAAATGGCTTTACACTAAATAGTATGAAGATATTGTTAGGACGACTCACATACTTTATTTAAAACTAAGGAAGCTAATACTGGTTGTATATACTTCTCTCAAATTTGACAGATAGATGGATAGATAACACTTTATTGTACACCATTACAGAAAACTTACGAACTAGTATAATCTAATTGGGTACAAAGGGCGGTCTTATCGCTAAAAAGCGATCTCTTCCAGATAACCCGTGGCAAGAATATTCTGATTAGGAGTGGCGATGGTGGTATACATAATTATTGTACGATTACTTACATACATTTTAATAATAAATATATAACTATACTATATACAGACATACACATAAGTTATAACATATACAAGATATGGTGATAATATGTAACTGTTTGATCATTTATAAAGATTTTACGAAAATAAAGCGACACTAAAAAGATTCATCAATAATTCTCTTGTCATTTGTTCAAGGGTGAAAACAAGGAATCTGTATAATATGTGATATAATATATACTGTATTGAATATATTATATGTGAAATGTAATATTTTTCCAAAAAAATGTAAATTTTTGAGCTTGATACTCTATAATAATCTGATTCTCTCGTAGGCTACTTTTCTGAAGTTTCATATCTACCGGGTGTGAATTTCCCATTATTTTGTATTACAATTTATGTGATTAATAGAAAGTAAAAAAGTTGGGATAAGTCACATGTGTTATCTTTGGTTCGCATAGTTTTCCAATTTTTTGGCAGCAGGGAAAATTGTTTTCCAGGGACGTTTCCATTCTTGTGATTAGGCAACTCCAAGCATACGTTCAGAATATGAGAAATAAAAAAAAGATAAAGCACAAACAAGATACAGGTTGTAAATGATTTATGCAATACTGTTGCAAACCCATTGCCCATTGAAAGAATTTAATGAAGTCGCGGTAGATACGTCATAAAAGCTTTTATTTACGACGAGATTCCTCCACCGTAAATGGATACGAGGTAAACGAAACCAAGGTTTAATATATCTCGAAGGTCTCGCTACGTAAGTTATGTGCGTATAGTCATTTTTAGCATGCTTTTGTTTGCTGTTTACATTATTCTTTGTGTTCTGTCTAAGGTCGGTGCTATGTTGTATATAGTATTTATCAAAATTTTCAACAGTCATGGTGCTTCGTAAATAAATTGTTATTATTTAACTTGGAATGAGGAACAAATTATTTATGTGACATAATAGATTAGAAGTGTGTAAAAAAAGAATTATTTATAAGACAATATTTTTAATGCGCTTTTAATTGAATGACGGCCTGGATTGCCAGCCAATACAATGTGGAGGAACATTCAACCTCGTTCCAGTCCCACCCAAATGAGTCACCAGCCAACTACAAGTCATCATTTCCGATGCAACTTCTATACTAGTATATGAAGCTGAAGAGTTTATTTGTTTGAACGCGCTAATTTCAGGAACTACTGGTCTGATTAGAAAAAAAATCAGTGTTAGCCCACTTATCGAGGAAAGCTATAAGCTATATATCATCACGCTAAGACCAATAGGAGTGGAGCTCCAATGAAGAATTTTTCAAAATCGGGGTGTTATTTAACTTATTTTTTTTTAAACTAATCCACGCGGACGAAGTCGCGGACAGAAGCTAGTAACAAATATAAAATATGAAAATTATTTTCATTCTAATGATGTAATATCATTAAAAAAAGACACTGTATAATAAGTACTAGATTGGTTTTTGTTTTATGGCTCAAGTCTCAAATTTATGACTACGAAGCGACATTTTACACACAGTAAATAATATTTGAAAAAATCTTAAGATGAATATTATTTACGACAAGTTTCTTAACTCGGAATCAGATTAAAGTATAATGTTTGTGCAACGCATGAATTGTTATTGTTAAAATGAGCCGTCATCTCAGTTTATTATAGCAATAAATTCCAAAGATTTTAATATTAAATTGGTGTGCACGTGATTACATTTCGACACAAGAATGACACAGCTCCATCTTTACATCTTCCTCACGCACAAAGGATGTTAAATTCACCCGAAAGATTTTTACAGCGCATCTTACAAGTTTTACGACCATTTTTATATGGCAATGGCAGCTTTACGATACTCGTTGAACGCTCTAGGTTTCCATGTCTCCGGTCGTCCAAGATCGTTCCCTTGGACCTTATAGTGTCCTTCAGTTCATTGTATTTATATACATGTTTTTCTTTTTTGCTTGTCATTAAAGACCCCGTATCACAAACACTGAGACGACTGCTGGACTTCAGCACTGCACTGCTGCTTCACTTCCCCATTTTAGGGGAACCAGATATTATAATCGTAATGTGTTCAAAATGGATAAGCAGATTTCAAACACCGGTTTTGCTGTGTATCCTTTAATGTCAGTACGTAGTAAAAGTGTAACAATGTGTGGTCAGAAAAATTGCCTATACATTTGAGCCCACATCACTGGAAGTACCGACGTGAACTTATCTACTAAAAATTAATAACTAAGATACAATAACTCGGAACGTTTTCATAATGACACAAGTGTGAAAGTGGCTTTGTTTAGATGTTAGCATCCTTCTCCACCTAGCTGTGGGTTGTTTTGTCGCCTCTTACGACAGGCCGCCTGGCCGCAGGAAATTGTATTCTTTCTCCGTTCCTATTTAATTCTTCCTCTATTACATATACAGCACCACGTATTAACACCATACAAAAGCGTTTCGAGGAACTAACTAACTTTTCTTTTACATCGGTACTTGTACAGTACAAACACTAGACGCTTTATTTGATTATGTGCCGTGTCCTCACTTAACTAGGTGATTGTGCCGGGATGAACGGTCTCCGAGCATTTAATTTGATTGCAAAATTTACAGGTTTCTTTTGAAGTTAACGTTTTTTTCGTCTCTGTTGAAGCTGTAAATTTGACCAATCACAAGGATTACATTTAATTAACAAAAGACAGCAATTATAAAATATTAAATTACGAAATCGAAATGAGATTGTAAGTAGATATTACCAACGTAATTAAAAACTGTTTACCTTAAATATATTTTTAATAAATACCGTTGCCTCAGCCAGGCTATCTACTAATATTTAAATGTGAAACTAGCTTTTTCTGGGTGTTTTCTTCCTTTCCTTCTGATTGTTCCTTCTTTACACACTTGAGAATGAACTGTGATTATCATGAAATCAATACAGATATATTTTCCTATAAAGAAGATAATTATATGATGGTTTTCATCTCGGATAAATGGATTGATTGATGGATGATTACTTAGGGGCTTATGATAGCATAACCGCCCAAAAAATATAATTTCAAGTGAAAATGACATAAAAAAACCAATTTAAACATATTATAATTAAATTTAATTACTAATATATAAATAAAGTTCACAGTAACATACTTCATTCTAATTGAGTACACGAACTTGACATTCCGAAACGCGTAAAATTAAGAACCTAATATACATCTGTGTCCCTTCATAAAGTCGTAATAATAAGCGGGAGAGCGTCTGAAGGATATTATTATGACTCTTGAATTTATTGGTTGAGAGTCACGTAGAAGGAAATATTTGGGTGAGGCCTTAAGAACGTTTAAAACGCTGCAAAACACCCTCTTGGCATTCACTGCGAACAATTAGACATTATATGCGAAGCTGATTCCAAAGCCTAATTATGAATTGTTTAGATAGTTTACAGTGTACTACAGTGAATAACCATATTTCCATAATTTTACGGAATTTAAGTTTCTTAATAATAAAAAAATCTTATAATCTGTATAAATCTGTAAATTGTTCGAGTTTATACAATGCGTTTAACGTGAAAACAGTCAAGGGGAATAATTCGCACCAGGAGATTCCGAAAGTTCATTTTTTTATAATTTTAGCCTGTCTGTCTATCTGTCTGTTAGAGCATCACGTGAAATCTACTGAATGGATTTAGGTAAAACACACATACATAACACAGAGCAAGCTCTTTGTCTATGTCGCCTTAATAATTAACAATCAACTGCAACTTATTTTATAAATTAGGTGGCGTGTGCAAGATGTTTGTAATACTTCTTAGCAGTCTGATAAGGGCTGTGCCAAAATGCTGTTACTCCAGCCTGCATTAAATAAATTCATGTCATTTCTAAGGCTGTTAGTTCGAACACATTCCACTAATATATCAAAAAATCATCTATTCTACACACATGACATGATGTACAATTTGGTGTAGTTGCTAATCTCATCATATGTAAAAAATTGTGCCGTGGAATGTGTCCAGATCGTAATCTTAATTACAGTATATTTTCATTTCAACGCTTGATTATTAACCTAAGTTGATTACACAGGATATGGTTGGATTGTTTTATGATGAATTATATTAAAATGTAATGATTATTTTATTGAAATAAAGCAAAATTTAAATAGGATCTTCAAGGTCGTAAAAATAGTTATTATCATTTGGAATTAAACAGTCCGCACGCTTACTAACTATAACTTCCTTACACTACCTAATAATTTGAAAATGTATATCATGTTACAAGTATATATTACTAACTTGTTACGGATTCTCTCCTTTCATCTGTTTCATATTCTAATATTAACGTTTAATACTCTTTATCACCAGGTTTTTTACCTTAATTCCCACACCATCTGAGTCTTTTTATTCTCATTTTTTTCTTAGCTTAGGCTGCCAGCTATAAAATCGTAGTCTGTATTCCTCATCACTTAGATGAATTCTCGAGAAGATCGTCCTGTGCATAAACGAATATGTAAAACCTAATTTAGTTAAGTGGAGGGAAAGTGTATTCGACAGGTATCGGCAATCTAAATTGGATCAGCCTTTTTGAGTAAAACTTTGAGAAGCCAAGCAGAAATTGTATTACCTGTCAGCTTGGTATCAAGCTCTGAGGGTACCCACTGTGTACTTTGGGAACAAACACAATTACGCCTTCGCTTTTACATTAGCGACCCATTGAAAACTTACGAATATTCGGTTTTTAACCGACTTCAAAAAGCAGAGGGTTCTTAAGTCGATTGTATGTTACTTTTATGTTTGTTATGCGATTTTCCCAACAATTGTGGAACAATTTTTTTTTATTCGAAAGAGTATACTCCTGACGTGGTCCCATTGTCACCATGTCAGGATCTGATAAACGGGTTCCAGGGAAATCAAGAACAACCCGCATTGAAAAGCCCGAAAAGACCCTTCAACAAGCAAAATTCATTTTATACGCGTGCTAGTAGTACGATTTCTGCAGATACTAAAATGATTCTTTTTAAAGCTATTCAAGCAACTAAATAGTAGATTTTTTTTGAGAAAATCAAAACCGATTTCAGCTAAAAAGCAAAAACTATTTTTTTTTCTGCAATACCTTTAAATCGATGCCAAGTAAAACTTGAAATATCAACAAAACAAAATACACAAACTTCAGGATGTTGTAGAAAATGTTTATTATTTGCGTTTTAGTTTAAAGTTAGTTTTGTTTTTGTTAAAAAAATCATGTTCCAAAAGTGAAACAAAAACAAGCAAAGTATCACATGTCAAATGTTGTAGAAAGTTAAAAGGTACTGTGTAATTAAAATGCTTAAGGAAAGTAGGTCATGGTGCAGAAGTGACCTTCTTCTAAAGGAAAGGTCATTTGCGGAGTCCTTTTTTGTTAATTAGCAACACTTTGCAACCCTGCTTGTTCAGTTGACGTCGCTTGTATACTTAACAACCTCATATTTTGAATTATAATAGGAGGCGTTGGTATTGATCAGGTCGCTAAAGCCCCACTGGAAACAGTAATGGCGGACAGGGGGACACCAAAGCGGCGGTTATCTCTGATTGCGATATTTTATGAAATGAATGCGTATTGTGTAAAAATATTTTTACTATGAGGCTTGATAAGATTAATACCATCATACTAAAGTAAGTAAGTAATATTTCATTCATTCCATATGCAGGTACGGAGAACGAGTGAAAGTAGTATCACAAAAGAAATGTGTGACAGAATTGTGAACGGCAGTCACGTAAAAAGCATATGAAATAAACGTACATATATGAAGAAGTTAACAAAATTATAAAAAGCTAAAGTTGTTTGTCAGGATCGTTCCAAGTGGAGATCCATCGTCTCTGCCTACCGCCATGTGAAACAGGCGTGATATGTGTATGTACGTAAAAATAAACACATAAAAACCAGAATAGAGAACAATTCAAAAGTTTCCTACATACATATAATTTGAGAAAGATTAAACTTTTACTGGAATAAAAAAGAAAATAATCGACTTAAAGTCGACTGTATTTCTGTTGTATTTTCCGAGCACCTAAGTGGGAACGGGAAAAAAAGGAAACAATTGATCACAGTCACTGAAAAATAAAATAAATAAACAAATCTCCTAGACACAAGTACATATATCGGACCCTTGTCAACATTTTAATATTTATAAGATAACAGCGGACGTACAACGCAATTGTACGCATTGCCAACTTCCTAGAGAAGACATACTACGTTAAAGCACTGTCTAAACTAATGAGTGGCGTGGACTTTATCCAACATTTAGATTAAGAGACAAAACATTGCGCCTGTACAGCGTGTTTATACGACTATCGCAGATTGGGAAACATCTATTTACGATATCAATACAAAATTAGTTTGCCGTGCTTACCAAGTTTCTCACGGTGGCTGTAATCGCTTATAGTTCCCTCGCATATTACCTAGATTTATGTTTATCGTATGCTTTCAACTACAATATATACTGTTTTGCTCCTCTGGTCAATGTCATTGATAATCTCTTCAAATAAACAACAATACGAAAATAATTTGCAAAATCTTATAAATATACAAAATGATATTAAATATTGACTGAATAGATTAATGAATCATGACACTTCATTATAGTTTTTCACGACCTTTCTCTGTGACCGGATATAACACGAATTATCATCTAAATAAAACTGATAATATTTTTTGACAAGAACAGTGAAAATTTGAAATTAAGAATAATTTGATTTAAGAAGTTTATTTTGAACTAGCTGATGCCGACTTCGTACGTGTGGTACGGTTTTTTTACTATCCCACGGGAACTCTTTAATTTTACGAGATCAAAGTCTCCTATATGTTGACGAGGGATATAAGCTACCACCATACAAAATTTCGTTTAAATCGGTCCAGTTGTTTCGGAGATTAGCCGGTACAAACAAACTGACAAACAGATAAACAAAAAGTCTAAATTAGTTCTATTTCACTTCTCACATCCCCCTAACTCGGTTTGTAGCAATTTTGTTCATTGTACTGAAATTCGACCTTTAGAGCTTTATTATGTATAGATATAATACGTTGACGGATATTAATAAAAGTTAGAGAAGAGTTATCTGTGAATATATTCTCTGAAATTTCACTTCTACTGCGTGTGAACTGCACACACACACACACACATTTTTTTATTACCAAAAATCAGATAAACAAGTAATGGAACACTTAAAAAAGTTACCATCTTCGCCTACGAAAGTTTGTAACACCAGTATTGCCAAAGCTATGTGCTGCTGGCCTCGATGGGGCGACTGAAACCTAGTCTGATGCCGAAAGCAACTCAAAGTTATTGTGGCGGTATACTGTAGACCAGAGGTGGTAGCCATACAAAGGATAAATACCCTAACCACTTGGATGTCGGTTGTATTGTCGCTTCTTACGACAGACCGCCCGGTCGCAGGAATTAGTATTATTTTCCGTTTTTGCACGGACTAAACGTGTATCATGCATTTTCATCGAGCAATGAAAATGCATATAATTATAATTTAGGGTTAACTTGTTCTTTTTTCACTGAATTTAAGAATAAATAATTTTTAATGAGGTTAAAACTTAATTGCATATAACCTTGAAATATAGTTTTCAATAAAAATAACTTTCGACATTCCCAGAAATAAAAATGGGCATCATTAGCACGGAAAAACAACATGCAAATTTGTCTTCAAAACACTCAGACACGACACACACGATATACGATAATTTCCTTCATAAAAAAGACGGCGTGCAACATTTCCAACGTGGTGCCAAATTGACACTTATGCGTGTTTGTCATTTATCATGTTTCTCAGTAATTAATGATACATAGATTTATACGAGGGCCATCAATGAACGAATCCGGCGTGAGCACTAAGCATTATACTCGGATTTTATGATAAAAAATTCATTATTAACTACTACTAAACAAAAAAAATAAGGTCCTATGTTTGATAAAGTTGTCTGAAGTCGAAATCCTATTCTTTACAATATAAAAGTAAGTAGTATTGTGATAATTAATTTATAGACAGAAACACACAATACTGTATGTAGTACACTACTTAAAGACACTAAAACATTTTTGTCTTACAAAGTATCATCAGTCTCTTTCATTTATATAAGAGTGATTATGTCGACACAATATTTAAAATATATAACACTTATTAATCATTATTATTTTAATTGTGATTTCCATTATTTTATTCAGATATTTGTAATTGAGGTGATAGTAGCATATTATTTCACATTCGCTGTTTTATCGTTTTGTTATAAAATATGTAATCCTTTAAACTTTTTTATTTTTTGAACTTTGCTAAAGTATTAAGCAAATCAATTATATTGCTTATCATATTATCACCCTTATCCATATATAATAATTGAATGTATAATATTTATAATGTATAATGCCAGGAAGAGATCGCTTTGAGAAATCTCTCCCGCCTTTTGTTTTGCCGTTAAATTGTTGTAATTTATTTATTCTGTAATTGTTTATTTGGTGAATAATAAATTGTTTTCTATTCTATTCTAATATGTAAGTATCAAAAAAGATTCATGATACATAATATGACACGTTGACCCATCGCCCTTTGTGCATAACTAGATATAGTTTTACTCTGTAAATTAATTTGCATATTGGTGTACAATGAAGAGTTATATACTTATCTATTAAGCTGTACTGTAACATATAGCTAAATGGTACGACACAGTATTTTTTAGTTAAATAGTCATGAGACACAGAGATACCGATTCTATCCTTATATAGACCTATAGGTGGTCGCAACGCGGTCAAAGTGGTACTGAAATTGAGAGCAAAGCAAGGACAGTTCAGCGACACCGTTGACACGTCAGTGTCAACGTTCCATCATAAAGATTTCAAAAATACCAAGTATGACCTGTGAATCACGGCATTCGCATGTCGCTTGCCTTGTAAACTGTCAATAAACCGAGCTAATACGTTAAAAACGCACGATATTTATGCGAACGTGAACGATCCAAATGTCAAAAACTATAAAGTTGCTGATATGCGTATACTCTAGAACAAATAAGGGACCTCAAAACGTCAACTTTTGCAAAATTGTGTTGTGAATCTGTCTTGAAAGTTTATATCGTGTGTTACTTATTATATATATACTAGTGGTCGCCCGTGATCGAAATTCGTCCATGATAATTAATGTCAGACTATCCTTACTATAATTACAGATTTCGCCAAGGATACACTGTTAACTTGACTTGAACAATAAACGAAAGATTATATATGCGTGTGTGTGTCAAATACATGGTGCTGTGTATGTTTTTTTATTGAAAATAAAGAAATAGAAAAGATTTTTGTACATAAAAATCGTTTTTAACCCATGCACGTTGGAACCAGTAGGAAAATCAGTACAGCACCATAAGGTCAAGATACTTTACCGAATAACCATACAAATAAATTTCCCGAACAAATCGACACGAACCAAACGCATGAAGGCTTCGATTCGAACTTGTATACTTAAGGCTACCACGACGAATTGCAACGAATTTTGTAAAGACCGTGGACCTTAATGTGAAAATTCATGGAGTTTTCTGTAGAAACCTTTCGAGGGCGTCGTGTGATGAGACAAAACTAGACTTGTTATCAATCACGATGCCTACGTCCACTGTCGGGGGACCTCACTAATATGCAAGAGATCTACCTACAATACGACTAATAAATGAACAGGAAACAAAAGCTATGAATTATTAGAGTGCACCATGCATCCGTGCTACTTCGCTCACATAAATTTAGAATGGTATCCCACGTAAACTATCTCAATATCCAAGAAAATTACTATGTAGTAAATGATGCGCATAATTTTCTGAAGGAATGTACAAGAAATAAAGATAGCAGACAGTCAATGATGAAGAAATTAACATTATATTATCCCCAATTCTCCCTGTACATATATGTAGGTCATTTTAGGAAGCAGATCTAATCCTAAAAAAGTCTACATTGTTAGCTGAACTACTGTTTTTATCTATCAATTTGTTTATTGTTATTCCAAATTTCGTGACAATGGTTGATGTTTCTTCTCCCATTGATTTGAGACTTGTAGATGTGCAGGAAAAAACTCTCTTAAGTTGATTGTATGAATTAATCCTATATTATTTCATGTATGAACAATAAAACTCGGAATTAACTCCTGCGGAAGACCTTGATAAATAAACAACCCAACAAAATCGTTTTTACAATTATATATTAGTATGAACTGTTCACGTTGAATCTAATCTAAATGCAACATCAGTTACCCTGAGAAACTGCAAGGTGGAGTGAATATAAATTCAAAAGTGATGATTTTTATATCCTCAAACGTTTGAGAGAAGCTAGCTTTATGAAACGATTCCTGATTCTAATTTACCCCATCTTCAGCGGATTCAAAATTTAGTATAGCGTTATGATAGATATTGGAATCAGATCCCTGCTCGGTGCGCCATTAATCTGGATTTATATTTCCAAATACGATAAAACTAGTTTAATATAGACACATATCAAAGCGAGTGAACACATTCGGGCGTGATGCGGCCGAGGTTAAATCTGGCCAAGCGCGGCCCACGCATAACCGTTAATTAGGAAGTGCACGCGCAAGGGCGCTGCACCGCTGCAGTTGCACGCGCACGATGCGCACGAGACCCTGCCCTTCCCGCCTCGCGCTGGAACTCTTTGTTTCACGACACCGCGAAAGAAAAGAAACAGCGAAAACAAAAGACGCAGCTCATGTAACAAAAGAAACGGGTAGGGAGCAAAAACAAAGGATGGTTATGGCGCGTCGTCTACCAGCACAAAGGAGCGTTGTGTTAAATTACGTTTTGTTACAAAAATTGTTACGTGTTCATAAAAAATACAGTGCCAATTTATACGCAGCATTACCCTCTTCCTATCATTCTACGACACTTTAGAACAAGAAGTTACAGTTTAAAAAAAAATTAAACCAGGAACGTCTAAAACAATATTTAGGTTGCCTGTAGCATTTAGCTTAAACAATTGTATTATTCTTTTATTATTTAAAATTTAATATTTAAGAATATCGTATGAAGTAACAAATCAGTTTCTTATAATTATGTGATAAATAACAGAAATATCTCAATATGTGGCGATTTTATACAATGATCTTTGTGTAGTAACAAAGGTGCTGAATGAAGTGACCACGTGCAGCAGTTGACTCAGCAATTCACCGGAATTCGAGCGTTTTCAATATTACGGAATACAAAGAACGAATCAATCACAATTACACGTCCATTTTACAAGAAACAAAACTTGTGTTCAAGTGTATTATTTCGTTCTTTTATGTCGATCTATAGCTCTCCACCATTGCACTGAAGGATTCCTTTGCGCTCAATAACCCGATTTTTCGTATCTATCATACAACCCTTACCGGCAACCAAGCTCAGGTCGTAAATCCAACTGCTAAGGGGCCATTAATTAATTACGTAGGGGTCTGAGGGGGAAGGGATTTAGAAAAATCTATACATGTCCATATCTGAGAAGGATAAAACCCATTCTTACGTAATATTTTACACGTAAAAATTTATAAAAATCTTTGATTTACGATAAACTTTGAGTTCTAGTGTCACTGATCCTTTTCTGACGTTTTATTATTTGGAAAAACGAGATTGAATCTTACGGAAAAAAGGGCAATTTCGAGAAATTTTATTTATCCTTACATGGGGGACGGTGATCAAAAATTGTCTAAATCATCCTTACGTAATTAAAGAGGGCCCCTAAGAGCATCATACTGCTGGTCCTACGGCAGACGGAAACTGAGCACTGCCACTTTACTTCACTAATTTTACGAATTATATATGTTCACCCAGTTTCTCATAGTAGTCATTAATTTTTTTTCCATAATGTTGATATTAAACGGCTAAACCATACAGAACCAATTCAGCTCAAAAGGACTGAACTTAAAGGAAACCATATTATTCAATGACATTGAATTGTTTATGTTCATACAATATGTTGCTTTTTTGATTCATACGAACTAAAAGATAGAAATGAAATATCTAATATCGGCTTAAGAGAAAGATCGTCATTATTATTCATCTCTATTGTATTTTTAGACTACTTTCGCTAACTTTTCTGAGATTCTAATTTGATTCTAATTTTTAGATTGAGATTTCTAATCTGTGAAAATGGAACATAGAAACATTGAAATGAATTCACGTTTACGTTTAATTTCAAGTCGTGGTAGCGTAATGGTTAGCGCACGCATCCCAAACTATAAGGGCGCGGGTTCGATTCTGGCCGGCGACGCATGTACCACTTAGACATTTTTCTGACCTAGTGCACTATTGTTACAGTTACCACGTGTTAACAACAGTGAAGGAAAACAACGTGATGCAAACTGCACATCGAGATAACCGATGTGTCAAACCTGCTAAACCGCCTTAGACAAGCGTGGCGGGTATAGTATCCGTTCCCTTTAGTGGGAGGCCTGAGCTCAGCAGTGAGATGTTTATGAGCTGTAATTATTACGTTTAATTATACATATCATAGTGTTTTATTAACTGAACAATAACTTAAATAACACAATTTTTAATATAAGATGTTTTATGAAGACAATGTGTGTGTACGCCCAGATGATAATTATCCAATAAAAACTAATAATATTTCCGTGTGATCCTTATAAAAGTCTGAACAAACGTCACAAAGAAGCAAAGACAAAGAGAGACGCGGCACTTTATTAAACGGAAGCACTTAGTTCTATTTTTGTTAGGAACGTGTTGATGAGAAAGCTTATAACTCTTACACAAAGCATATATACAACACATCATAGCCTAAAACCAGTCTTGATATTTTGCGAAATACACTCCAAATTTCAAGCCAGTGATTTATTTTATTATTTCGCTTTTTGTGCAGCACATGTTTGACCTAGACTTTTATACCGATCTGTTTATGAAAGTAAGAAATTAATAAAATTCTTAAGACACATTCGTCGTACGACACTCGAAGAACTTAGCGAAGTTAAACACAAACATAAATTAAAATTTATTATGAAATTTGCAATAGAGATCTTTGTTCATAATTTATTCAGTGGTTGTGTTATTTCCAAGTTATTACGTTTTGCTATTAAATCACGCGACATAAAAATAAAAACCCGTATTATCCCCGCAAATTGCTAATGCGCTGGAACCTTATCAAATTAACATTTACGTGACACCAGCCGCAACTCGATATGTACGCGTACTCGCCGGCCTGCTAAACGTTTATTTAATGAAATAGCTACAGGAAAAGATATTTTTTGCATTCTCGTTCCCGTTTACTTGTAAACCACGATGTTTTTGAAAGCTATTTTAATCATAGCTTTGTTTGTTTTAACAAAATCATAATAGAATGAACAACTATTGCTCGATTCATTTTTGATCCTTGAATTATGTATGTCTGAAAATAAATTTAAAATTTAATTTAATTTTATAAACTTAAATCTAAAAATTGATAAGATCATTTTACAAAAGAAAAATCTCGAGAAATAAAACTTATTTTTTTACTTCATTTACAAGTGTTACTTACGCATCAATTCTTGTTGATTTCCATCCAATTTACACCAGATTTAATGTGAAATGTATGATTGCTGGCCGAGACTCGAGACTCGGAGTCCCTTGTAAAAATGGATGTTTTCCTTTTAACGTCGGTCTCGTTTTACTTTGAATACTTCGAAAGGAACGGACGGGGACGAGTGCCATTCGAATTTCAATAAAACTTGAAGGGAAATAAATCGTCGAGGGCAGCGGGCGCGCGGCGACGAGGTATTCTGTTCCAGCCAGCTGACACCGCCTCTCCTCAGCCCGGTAGCCGCTTTAATACTTTACGACTGCGACACGACCGTATTAATGTTAAAACAACCAATTCGTTTCAGCTTATGGTTTTTTATATACATAATGAGGGGTAGATAGAGCAATTTACAGGGCTTCGCTCTAAACCGGTAAGTACCATAGGTTAGTACCTTGAGAAAACTATCACATCACACTGGATTAAAAGTATCATATCATATTTATCCTACTTATGGAAACTGTATCAAAATGATTTTTCATGATAATTGATTGATTCTTAAGTACTTGAAGAAAAATGAACGAACTCACAAAAAATCGAACAAAACCACTTTTACAAATAAAGGTTATATTATATATGTATAATAATACCTTGTATAACGTTTGGCAAAGTTTATAAAGATTTATTCTTTAAAAAGGTTTTTTCACATAATTCTATATTTTTTAATAAAACCATTTACACTCTATATATCGATTCCTAGATAACAAAAAGACTAATTAGATTTTATTTAATTAGAGTTACTACAGTCAGGTAACGTCGATGACCAGCGCAAGGTCGTCGATAGGCGCTGGATGAGGAAGCTGGAGAACTGGGATGAGTGGCGCCGATTTGGGGAGGTCTGCGTCCAGCAGTGGACTGTGATTGGCTGACGACGGCTCAAAGCAAAACACGTACAAATGATATGATACATAAAAGGTTTATCAGATAATCGAACTAAATTTAAACAACATAAATTGGCATTACAACAGTAAAATCGTGATCAAATCGCAAGGTATTCAGCGGCCTGATATGAAATAAATTCGATTCGGAAAAATAATAAAAGATCATCATTGAGCTAATTGTACTTTCGGCTTTGAATACAATAAAGCAAAATTGATGTACACATCTGCCACACACAAAATGTATATTAAAATCAATTGATAAATGTACGAAATAATTGGTCGCTATTACTCAATAAAGAACCAAAGCCTAGTATTACTCCAAAATGTTTCGTTAGCTATGTGACAAATGACTTAAGTAAACCAACAAAATAAATCTACATTTATTAATGAATATTATTAACATACATACATACATACATAGCTTCACGCCAGGTCCCTTGCGGGGTAGGCACGATCAACAGAGCGCCACACAGGCCCATTCTTACACACCTCACTTGCTTCTTTGACATTCATAGCCTTTGTCATTATTGAATATTATTAACGAAGTTAATAATTTATGTAATTTTATGAGCATTCGAGATTTTGGAGACAGCGAGGGTCCAGACAGAGCGACGAGAAATAAATATTAATTAATACTGATTAGGAAGCTATCTGCTAGTAACTAGTTAGAGCTGACAGAAAATTTGGTACAGGCTATGCTTTGTATACTAAGAAGAAGATACCTGTACCTAGTACTCCTGTTGTAATAACTATTACCTGTATTTTTACAAATAATGATTCATTTATGCATTAATAATTTTGGGGTTTCGACCTTTTGATTCAATATTTATATGATTGTTGGTAATTTATTGACATTACAATATTTCTCGAATGTCAAAATGAATACTTATAGGCGAGACGCGTGTACCTAATACTCAACATCTTTCTCAAGTATGCAAGAAAATATATCTTCTTTTTTATTACAAGAAATTGCGTTAGCAAAGACGGATTTATTGACAGCTACCAATAAAATAAATCGCGCTAAATCACTCGTTACAAATCAACAAAAAATGCAATTAATTCTATTTTAAAGCGTAGCAATCTTTCACATTTGGAAATAATATATCAGAGCCGTAAAGATCGCGGCGGCTCATAAAAATTACTATAGCCTATACAGGCATATAAAATTTGTAACATAAACGTGTCAGTTGCCTCGATAGATATTTATATGATGGTTGAAAAATAAAAATTGATGGCTTTTATAGCAAGGTATGACAACATAGGTGGCTGCTACAACTCGCGATCAACTGGGAATTGCTAAAATTTCATTTTGTAATTATCACCTAATAATTTTTTAATATTTCCAAGCAAGGCCAAGTGTAATATTATTTTTATTGATATTTACGTGATTGTTTTTGAAATTGGCTCAACAGGTATCAATTACTGGTTCTATGAATCTAATTTATAAAATACTGTTTGACGACCTGGTGTTTTTTAGCATTTTATTGCAAACATTTGTTAAACGCTACTTCATCAGCTTTTACAATAAAGTAAAAATACAACTAGAACACATATTGCTATAGTTGTTATATAAAATAGTTATATTTCGTAGTTAGTAAAATAGTTGTTATATAGTTCGTAATACCGAAGTAAGAAAGAGAGTTGGTCTGAAAGAGAGTGTCGGGGTAAAGGTAAGGAAAGGAATGCTCCGGTGGTTCGGGCATGTGGAAAGAATGTATGATGAAAGAATGACTAAACAGATATACAATGCAAAAGTGGATGGATGCAGAAGTCGCGGAAGGCCACGACACACCTTCCATGATCAAATTGATCGTGTATTAGCAGAAGGTGATGTTAGGAGCCTTAAGAATAGACGAGCGTGCATGACAAGAGCTATGAATGTCAAAGAAGCAAGTGAGGTGTGTAAGAATAAGCCTGTATGGCACTCTGTTGTTCGTGCCTACCCCGCAAGGGACCTGGCGTGAAGTTATGTATGTATGTATGTATGTTATATAAAATATGTAATTTAAAAGTGTAAAATAAAAAATCTAACAAAAAATAAAACGATTTCAAGAATTACTAAAAAGCAAACAATAAAAATTTCTACATCATCTTGAAGTCGGTGCCAAGCAAAACATAAAAATTACCATATACTTTGCTACAACCACAAAATATCGCAAAATGTAGAGATTTTTATGTTTTACTTGACACTGAGTTCGAGATGTAGAAAATGTAATCATTTGGTTTTTAGTAAATTTTGAATTCTGTATCTTTATTGATAGAACAATTTTTTAAGACAAGGCAGCCTATGTCCTTCCTGACCCCTTCATTCGTTAACTCAGGAAAAGGTGACCACGAAAGTTCCTTTAGAATTTATAAATAATATAAATCAGTTTGATCAATTAAAATTCTATAGTACGTATAAACAAAGCACGCGACGTTTTATGAAATCAAATCAAAATGAAAACTATGTTCTATTCTATGGATGAAATTGTTAATTTTATTCAAGTATATTATTTTTAATATAATTATATTAAAACTTAAACAAGTCACTCGCCACAAAACAAAGCCTTTCAATTCTGAACAATAAATCTTGGAAACGTTAGAGAGAAATCAAACAATGATAAAGTACCTAGAAAGCAACTGCAGCGCTGACAGTTCTACGAGCGAAACTTAATAAGTTCCATTTGAAGTGAAATAAAACAAATATAATAAATAACACAAGTTGAATTCTTGAGCGACCTAACAGTTGCGTAGATACTAACTAGAAGTACAATCTTAAACGAACATACAAGGTTAATGTGCTACCGTCAGAAAACCGTTTAGCGAAATCATAACTGTGCATCGATGGGAACAGATGGATTAATAATTATTGCAAAAGGATACATTTCCTGGAAGAAATCAAGGCTGGGCGGTTGCAGGATGTCTAGTGCCGATAGTACCTGAAATGATAAAAGCCTTCATTAGCAGTTGCTGCATTGGCTGACAGCCACCTGATAAGAATTTAGGGCCTACGCACACGATGCATTTTTCGGGCGTACATGACGCTCATTTTTTATACGTTTATAATCGCAAGTTTAAAAAAACTTATTTTTGCATTTGTATCGTTCCAAAGCGTAACCTCATACAATCTGTGCGAAGAATCGTATTTCAAATGTGTCAGTAAGGCTTTATATATGTTATTGTGTCAAATCTTTATCTCGTCTTCAGAAAAATAATACTTATGCAATTACTTAAACAGTGTAAATATAAACGTAGCCGCAATGTTCCGTATTAACATTTTTTCGTGTTGTATCCACACAATCATGCGAATGAATTTGTGGGTATTGCGTCTGGGGCCCGATTTCTATATCTTCCTATTTATTCACTTACCTTAGCATCAGTAGAAATTTGACTTGACTTGTATGGAGTTTATGTCCAATTTTAAACGATGGTAAATTAAATGAACGTTTTGGAAGATATAGGGACCGGCCATTAATATTGTTACATGTATTTGATTTGCACACCATCTTCATACTCTTGATTCCTTTCACACAATCCACAGCCCGGGTTGTCTGGAAGAGATCGCTCTAAAGCGATATGGCCGCCCTTGTTCCTGCCTTGACACGAAATGACTGTAAATGATTTACTTTATTGTATGTGGTGAACAATAAAGTATTTTCTATCTATCTGTCTATCTTGTTATGAGCACGTTAACGTGAGTCTTCTACGCGAAAATAAAACACCACATGTATAAGCCCTAAGCTCGCGTCGAGCACAGTCCACACGTCATTAGCACGGCCTTTATTCAGAGAGACCTCGATTTCCCAATACGAGCCTGTATATTTTGTTCACATCCAATTTTAAAGTGCCCAATTCACAAGCAATATATGAACACGTTGATGAATAAAACGGATTGAAAATGAATTATGCACGCGAAACTTCGCAATAATTCTTCAATTGACTCGAATATTATGAAAATGGTGATGTAATTTTTAATCAACTACAAAAAGTTAGACCAAAAAAAAAGATGGATGGATTGTATGAAGGATGATATGATGATATGTGGTGTGACAGAAGATGTGTGTCAGAGTAGAGAAGTGTAAAAGGAAAAGAGATATTGAGCCGACCCCAATGAATTAGGATATAGTGTAAGAAAAGAGAGACAAGAACATAGTTTTTTATCAACAAATTCATGTCTCATCATTGCCCGCAAAAATATTTATGTAATAATATTGGTCAAGTACACGTCTTTCTACGCAAAGTGATAAACTATACAAAATCATTTACTCGATGAAAGTACCGCATAAGTCAAAATTTATTTAATGGATCTTATCTATACCATTTTTCGGTGAAAGAATTATTTAAAACAGTTCTAACACTTTCATTGTTCGTCATTTCACACTTTATAGTTCTATAAATAGACAGACGAGGATAAGATCTGAGGATACATACAGAATACACAAGCGTACACTTTTACATGCATGGCAGCCACCGCTTATCCTTATTCTTTTCGCGATGTCACTACATTACTTCGTAACGTCATACAAATTACACCTATCTGACAAATTTCATCCATGTAGACCTAGGAGCATACGAGAAAAATACTGCCGCCACATACACATATAGGCGTACAGACGGACGGACCTGACTTGTTCATAAGGGTTCTGTGTTTAAATACGTTCCTCTAGAAGCAACTCACGTTTTCGTGTTTGAAGAAGCAAAGCATCTTGAGCTCGCGGAACACCCTCTTCGAAGAGACGAGCGACTGAAACACGTTGGGCAGTTTCTTGAGCGCGACACGCCGGCCATCGCGTGGGTCCGTCACGGCCCTGTGGACAACAAACAAAATGGTTTTAATATTTGTTATTTGAATAGTACCATTGAATACAATTTAAGTGTTTAGCTGAGATTTCAAATTAAACGCAAATATTTTAGAGAAAACCGCTATCTATATATATGAATCTTTTATTTCAAATTTTCGTGTAATTACAAACTTTTATTTAGCTTGCAATGTATGTTAGTTTATTTAAATCAAATCTTGCAAGCTGAATTAGAACCAATTGCTTTAGGCTTTTGCGTGCTCGTTTAGTTCTGATGACAGACGATACACGAAAACGAAAATAAAAAAGCTTTTATAGTATATACGATATTGTGTAATGAAACAAAATTATGGATTTAATTATTTTTTTAGTTTTTAGATCATTTTAGAGCAGATACAAGCATGATTAAAAAAAGTATGCTTTAAAAAATATATAATTTTGATATCTAGCAGGGTTCAGAAGAAGAGAATATAAAGACTAAGTCCTGCGCGAGAATAACAAAGAGCAGATCTAGTTTATTTTGAAAGGCTATTTCTCTTTTCCAACCTAATTTCACTTCAAACCGTTTCTATTTTTAATTTTCTTAAATCTTTTTTGATGAAATTATTCTTCGTCTAAAAAGCCCAAAAATAATCACAATACTGAATTATAACTGGCTGAGGCGAAAATAGCAACAGTATATATAACCAAAAACATACATAATTAAAACAATTTACTATGTAAGTACTTTAAGTGAATAAACTAAAAAAAAACTGATACTTCTTACATTAAATTGATAATTATGAAGACTGAATCATTAAAATTCCTTAAATGCTTCCTATTGTCATTTATATTCCCTAACAATAGTCGATTACCATGACAATAAGGTAGGGGTTACCTCAATATGAGTTTACACAGTAGTTTGTGACATGTATTGACATAATGCATCGGAATTCAAAGTTTAGTATTAGCATAACAAAAATTATAGTCCATCTGAATTGGTGGCTACACTCAACGTTACTCTTGCATGTACAATTTTTAGAGTTCGCGTGTCGTTTAACTCTATAACCAAGTTTACACTGAACGGAAAAGTCTCCCACTTTCCTAACAAACCGTACAGGCTAGTTATCTATAAGGATATTCCCTCGATTTATAATAATATACTTATACAAAATAGTTGCAAGTGTGAAAGCGATAACGGAATTTTGGAAAATTGTACCTGTAATTGAAATCTAAAAGGAAGATAGAAGTTGCATGGACATGTTATGCGTGACTTGAAAATCGTGTGACAAAAAGAACGTTGTATTGAAACATGAATAGGAAGAAGAAGGAAGAGTAGAGGTAAGTCAAGAAAGAGATTGGTAGATTATGTTGAGAATAACATGTGAATTTGTGCTATGACATATGCGTGAATAAAGAAGTTTCGAAGGAAAAGACATGACCACTTAAATTGTTTTAAAAAAAGTTAAAAGAAAAGGGATAGACCTAGACGTGTCAAATGTTATCTTGTTATACGTATTATATTTGTAGTACATACTAATAATACCCACAAGAGGTTTTAGCGCGATGGAGTGTATATTTTAGAGAAATGTATGATACTATCCCGGATGCTGGCACCACGACTGAGTCTGTGACTGACTTCGAGGAGTCAGCATCCGAGATCACTTTGGAAGAGATCGAATGGTCGATAAGAAGTCTGAAAAATGGAAAAGCAGCAGGAATCGATAGTGTGTCTGCTGAGATGATCAAATATGGTGGCACCTGCGTCCGGGACGCTTTCCTGTCCTTATGCAACTTGTGCTGGAGGACGGGAAAGGTTCCCAACGACTGGAGGCGCGCTGTCATCGTGCCCTTGCATAAAGGCAAGGGGTCACGGTATGGAGTGCGCCAGCTACAGGGCCATCAGTTTGATCAGCACAGCATCTAAAGTGTATGCGAAAATTGTTGAAAGGAGAATGAGAGTGGTATCCGATGGATTACTGTGGGATGCACAAGGAGGCTTCAGAAATGGAAGGGGATGTATGGATCAAGTTTTCTCGCTCCGCAATATCGTGGAGAAGCAGCTGGCTACGGGCCGGAAGGTTTTCTGCGGTTTTGTGGATCTAGAGAAAGCATTTGACAGGGTTGTGCGGAAGGACCTCTGGGACATATTGCCCGGATATGGGATTGATGGCCATTTGCTGCGTGCTGTACAGTCCACTTACGAGGACTGTATGGCATGCGTGCGGGTGGACGGCAGCCTGTCGCCCTGGTTTGACGTCAATATTGGCGTCCGGCAGGGCTGCGTGCTGTCGGCTTTGCTGTTTGTCCTATATCTGGACAATTGTCTCCAGAGATTAAGATTGATGGATGTTGGGGTGCGGATGGGTGATCTAGTTGTTAGCAGCTTGCTTTATGCGGATGATGCCGTGCTTTTAGCCGAATCGCCATCAGAACTGCAAACACTAGTCACAATGATGAAAGATGACTGTCAGGCGAGAGGCTTACGTTTGAATGCGAAGAAAACAAAGGTGATGGTGTTTGAAAGAGAAACAACCAGAACGAATGCAAGGATAATGGTCGATGATGTTATGCTGGAACAAGTGAATGAGTTTGTATATCTCGGATGTGCTTTTAGCTGGGATGGAAGGTACACCGCTGATATAGAAAGAAGAGTGAATTTGGGGAATAGTGTGAATGGAGCGTTAGGTAAACTTCTAGGCGCTAAGAACCTCAGCCAGAAGGCCCAGCTTGCCATACACAACGCGGTGCTGGTACCTACGCTCACGTATGGAAGCGAGAGTTGGGTATGGAATAGAGAGCACGAAAGTAGAGTAAACGCGGTCGAGATGCGAGCACTGCGCAAAATCTGCGGAGTGACGCTCGCGGACCGCGTTCGTAATACCGAAGTAAGTAAGACAGTTGGTCTGAAAGAGAGTGTCGGGGTGAAGGTAAGGAAAGGAATGCTCCGGTGGTTCGGGCATGTGGAAAGAATGTATGATGAAAGAATGACTAAACAGATATACAATGCAAAAGTGGATGGATGCAGAAGTCGCGGAAGGCCACGACACACCTTCCATGATCAAATTGATCGTGTACTAGCAGAAGGTGATGTCAGGAGCCTTAAGAACAGACGAGCGTGCATGACAAGAACTATGAATGTCAAAGAAGCAAGTGAGGTGTGTAAGAATAAGCCTAAATGGCGCTCTGTTGTTCGTGCCTACCCCGCAAGGGACCTGGCGTGAAGTTATGTATGTATGTATGTGTATAAATTTATTACTAAAATGAAAGTAGTTGTACTATATATATATATATATATATATATATTACGTGTCCAACCATAGCCATTATCATTTAAACGCAGATCTGGAGTTGTCTGGAAGAGATAGCTTTTTTAGCAATAAAAGTGTTCTTTGTGCACAATTAGCTCTAAATCCCATACATGAATATCATGTTCCAGTATAAGCAAACAAAATAATAAACTAAAAGAAATTTAACAGTTACAATTCTTATGAAATAACAAGATGTATCACAGATCCAAGACATCAGCTAGGTGATAAGATTACCTTGAAGGTTGACAAATTTTTAAACCCCGTACAAAATTACTAAAAGATTTTTCCATACATTGATTATTTTATGCCTACCTAAAAATACCGAAACAGACATGTGTACTAATGCCAGTACTATTTGACAGTGCAATCGCCGTGATAGAGGGCCTCGGTCTCGGAGTGTACCCTTACATAAAAGGAACCGTTAGTCCTGCCCTTGCGATTATTATCGTCCGACGTTAGGCCGCGATAATACCCGTCGCGAGGGAAATAGGGATGGCAGGCTGGGAGCCCGCACACCGGGATCAATGACCGTAGGTTGTGCAGAAGCCCGGGCAACGTTATTGGGATTTGGGATCGAATAAGCAGTTAATCTAAAAGTACTTAAAATATTGTAAATAATTTCTTCTATCATTTTTTTAAGTATCGCAAGTATTTGCCAAACAAGTCTACCACAAACATCTATACAAAAATATATCGACTTTTCGCTCGCGTGATTTGCATTTGTATATTAGTGATAAGTAATCCACTTTTGGAAGAAAAGTTATACGATTTTCATTGGTGTTATCATAAGTATGGTTATATCGAATTTGATTGTAATATTGGTATATCAAAATTTCACTATATTCAAATCGGCAAAGGATTTTGCATAAACTGTCGTGATAAAGTAACTCGAATTATATGCATGGTATAAAAGTCTAAGTATTTAAACAAACTCCAAAATCGTCACCAACAAAGTTTATAATATTCTATGTAATTCTAAAAAGTATGCACGAAACCTCATACATTAAAGAAATACTTATTCGTTCAATATACTAACAAAATAATTATACCTGTTAAAATGAACTAATGAGATCATAAATACAAGCTGGCTCACAATTGGCAACGTACGGAATCAACAATAAATAAAACTAATAAGCAATCTACGCAATACCATTTACTGATTAATCAAGCTTAGTTAATTTTAGCAAATTTCCAGCTGTTATTTATTCAAACACGTGTAGTTTATGAACTACAACGTAATTTGGATATATTTTAGACTAATTATATCCAGCAACGACACTGGGAATGACGAAAACATGTAGCACAATGGCAGGTAGTGAATATACCAAACTGCTCCCTCCCGCCATTTGTTGCATAAAACACTAAATTGAATTATCCTAAGTTACAACCCGGAATATAAGCTAGCTCAGTTTCGAGTTTCATTTAAATCCATTCAGTAGCTTTCACGTGATGCTCTAACAGGGAGACAAACATAAAAAATCGAATAATTGTATTTTTGGAATCTGCTGGTCCGAATTAGGCCCTCTGACTTTTTTTTACATTTCTAAACGTAATGTACAAACTTGAACCATTTATAGGTTTATTATAGGGTAGATAAAGAGATTAGGACGGCCCGCTCTGCCCTTATTTACAATATTGTATAGCATATTTCGACACCGAGACAAAATAGACACCAGGAACGAGTTTGAAAAAGCTTCACGCATCTTTGCGCGTTCTTTAACATTATTATGTGTACAATGTAATGTAACTGCCTTTACATATACGGTCTTACTTATAATAATCTCATTAAGAAACGATTAGACATCTCTTAAGAGAATCAGAATCAGTCACTAATCAATAAATATCTCTTTTTTCCACTTATAAACGTATATTACCTGTTGTGTACCTATGAGGAGCACTGAACACAGAAGTTTGTATGATTAACGTAGGTTGTACCCAAAATATTCGACTAAAGAGGAGTTTATGGGTGAGATTTTCATTAATCAGTTGCTGAGCAGTTTCTTTAAATTTAAGAAACAATTATAAGTAAGGCCCATAGATACTATTGTGTAGAAACAATAGTACAATCAAACAAATTGAAACATGACCCACCATAAGGTCATTTTCTTACAGTCGTGAAATACAATTAGGTTGAAATTCGCCTGAACATATATTTCCTTGGTAACGAACTTGTTATCATGTTATTAGACATTGGCAGTTACTGACTATGTTTTATTAAACAGATCGGAGAGACTCGTCTATACTCGTGTAACATCTGACAAATGCTATTACGTGCTATTACTACCTCTGTCATTAAGTATGTTGGATTAAGTGCCGTTTCCTATATCTTACCGACCGTTTATTTGCCTTACTAACGATTAAAATTTGAAGTAATCTCTATACAAGCAATGTCAAAATTCAACCAAGGTAAAGCAGGGGAAGTGAAGTGGAGTGAATAGTGAGATATCGGAACCGGTCATAAATCGACAAGCCAAAGGTGACACAGGCCAAACCTTTTGTATATACAAGATTAGATATTAGGGTTATCGTTATACGTTAGGTAGCAGAAATACACAAGAAAATAAAACATTAACAACATTAAAGTGGAAGAAAAAAAAATTTTTTTGTTAATTTTATTAATTGGTTGTAGTATTTCAAAGTTGATAGGAAGATATGCACTCATTTTACTTTACTTAAACCTAAAACCGGGTATAAGCACCATTGTTTTCAATGACGTCTTATAGTCGATTACGCATCGACCCGATTAGACGATTGCAGATGTCGGTTCCCCTCATGTAATTCCAAATTTCATTACAGTGCTGCTCAATTGCTTCTTTTGTCCTCTCGTTTCTGTTATCCCACATTTGAACCATCAAACCCCATAAATTTTCTATTGGGTTGAGGTCTGGTGAACTAGATGGCCATGTAATTAGAGTAATTTCATCTTCATGTTGGGTAAACCAGTTCGAGACAATTCTGGCGGTATGTACTCGACAATTGTCGTGAACGTAGGAGAATACAGGGACTTCTTCAAGTGGGTACACTATTCGCACTGTCGGTAACATTGATTCTTCCAACAAATCGACATAGTTTAATGCGTTTTGACGAGGAGAAATTTGGACAAGTTCACCTATACCCCCGGTACCCATCCAGGCCCACATGTTAGCTGAAATTCGACCAGATAATTGATTGGGTACTACGTGATCCTCTGTGTATCGCGTATTGTTATAACGCCACAAAGTTAAGCGACCATGTTGAGAAGATCTAAATGATTTGTCATCTGAAAATATGGTATTAGTCCAGTCAAAGTCTAAATAATTACGTGCAAAATTTAATCTTGCAGTTTTGTGTGCATTCGTTAAGTGTACTTTCTTAGCATAATGCCAGTAATGCAGTCCAATACGGTGTAAATGATTTCTTATGGTTTGTAAACAAACGTCGTAACGTGCCGCGAAATCTTGGGTACGAGAAAAAGGATGTTCTTCATAATGGTGCTGCATATCTGTACTTTGTTGGTTTGTTATTCGACGAACGCCATGATTATGTTTTCGTATATCTTCAAGAATGCCCTCTTCAGCGTGCCGTCTGATCCATGTTCTCACTGTGTTCCGACTTATATTTAACACTCGTGATATTTCTCGAATGCCATAACCTTCCTCACTGAGCACTACAATCCGAGCTCTTTGTTCTGCGAGACTACCCATTATACAATTTAATTTTTAGATATTGAGTTCTATTTTTTTTCTCATTGACTTTACTTGACTTCTGATATACTTTCAGAATGACATTTTATTTTTAAAATTATAATAATTTTCTATAATGAAAAGAGTTAGAATTATAAGGCAGATTTCAGTTCGAGATTCAAATTCTTTCAAATCATTACTGTTTTATCTAAAACATATCTAGTACAATGATAACAAAGTTTAAAATTGCGTAGTTCTGAGGCTAGTGATGCATTTTTATTAATGTTTATAACGTCCTAAGTGCAACACACACAATAAACCTTACTATTTTGACGGTTTTAACGGAATTATTAGCAAAGTGGGTCATAAATCAGTTGTGCCGATCGTACCTACATGTAAAGACCTTATAAGACATTTGACAATAGCGAAGATTAAAATTAACAAGGGTCTACTTTTAAGTGTTAAACTTAGGTAATAATTTAGAACATTTCGACGTACGAGCACTTATGTGTAAATAATAAATAAGAAAAGGTTCTGGGTAAAAGCAATTAAGGCCTAATTTAAAACATCACATTAACCTTACATCATAAACTTCTCAAAGAAGACTAGCGTGCGTGAGGATTGAGTTCATTCGACTTTTCTTTTGTTATTTCTTTGTAAAACTTTCAGGTTCGCTTTATAGAATAACACTCAGTAATAAATAGGTGTTTTGATAATATTATAATCATAGGATTAGACGCTTGTTACAATTTAAGTTTATAAATAACAGACTCTATCGAATACATAAGCCTACCGATTAGAGATGATTTACAAGCTGAAATTTGGTGCAACATTAAAATGGTATAACGCGAAAACTGTCAAGCTTTGCTTTTTGACTTCATGTTACTTTAAAATGTAATAAATAAAAAATATCCGTGCAGGAACGGAGAAAACGGCGGGGTGGCCTGCCTGTCGTAAGAGACGACAAAATAACCCACAGTCCAACTGGATAGCTACCACCCCTGATCTAGATTACGCCGCCATAAGAACCCTGAGTCCTGTTTCGGCATTGGTGGCCAGATTCCAGTCTCCCTTTAGAGAGCGGCAGCACATCGGTAGCAGCTTTGGTGTAACAAATGTCCATAGGCGTTTGTAACCGCTTTCCATCAGGTGCGTCGTCTGCCTGTCTGCTAAACTCAGGCATTTTGTTTTAAATATATGTAATGTATCATTTCAAATCAGTTGCGCTTATTTCGCCAAACCTTATAAGCATTGTAAAAACAATGACAGGAAACATCCTTGCACACGAAAATATACCTTGGTCATTAAATACAGCCATTGTTTGTCGTATAACAAGTTCAATAGCATTTGGCAGCAACTTTGACACTTATACATACAAATTACAGATTCACCTTTAAAACAAATCGAAAAGTTTCGTGGTTCAGCACTTAAACTATCATGTATACATTAAAACGATGAATATAACTCACATATAGAGCAAGGGTTTAATAAAATCGGGTCAAATAGGTATCTCCAAAACCAGATATGTTTAGAGTATTAAGATTAGGGTTTACGCACATTTGATTCTTTTTTCTTTGTAGGAGTTCATCAGACAGACGGCCCACTTGATGGAAAGCGGTTACCATCGTCTATGGACATTTGCAACACCAAAGGTGCTACAAATGTGCTGCCCCTCTCTTAAGGAGAGTGGATCAATGCCGAAGCACAACTCAAAGTTGTTATGGCGACATACTTTAGACCAGGGGTGGTAGCCATCCAGTCGGGCAAATGCCCTACCACCTGGTTGGGGTAGTTTTGTCGCCTCTACGACAGAACGCCCGGCCGCAGGATATTGTACGAATTATTTCACCGTTCCTACACGGATAAAAAAGTAAAAAATAATATATCACTTTGATTTTGCTCTCAGAGACATTTCCAATCTTTAAGCCACTTAGTTGCACTTTATGAGGCATCAATGGCATATACAGAACGCCTCACTTCACAAATTTATTAAAACAAAACACGATTTTTAAATATATATAAATTTCACACACGTCATTTATTACACAGGCCTGTAAGGTGGGTTAGGTTTACTGGCTGACCCTTTGCTTTTTTCGGCGAGTCAATGTACGCTAACAAAGGGTAGTTAAAAATAACAATATGACACACATAATTTGTATACGTTATCGATTTATTAACGCAGAAATTATTTCATAAATACGTTACACGTTTCGTTACACTATTTAAAACTGATATTTTATCGACCGATATTTTTACATAGGTTTTAATGTTCTTAAATCACGATTGATGTTCACGTTTAACTGTTTAACGTTAGGAGTAGTGAATCACTACTTATTTCACGTCGTAAGTCCAAAAAAATATGTCTGAATAAAATGACAATCCTGTTTAATCATATAAGCCGCGCGCAGGTTTGCCGGTGACTACTTACTATAATTGTATATACTTATGTAAAATATATACAATAAAAAATATGTAATGCAACAACTTTTTATAGTTGTAACCTTTTTTGTCAACCCTACTGATCATCGACGCTTAACATTATGAGGCTATCGGCAAACCTTCTGCGCACGGGTAGTAAGGAGAGTATTTATTGTTTCTTTCTTAGTATTTATCTATATTTTCCGTGACTAGTACACATAAATATAGTGTCCGAATAATAATCAAATAAAATACCGTGTTTAAAATAGTTAAAACGCAATTTTATTCCACATCTTTCTTGTTTGAAAGGTGTGTTGTCGGAAAACGAGGACTTTAAGATAAGACTGAGATATTATACTGAGCCGCAGACTGTTTTAAAAGTGCAAGTTGCCGTTAGAAATCAGTGTATTTTTTTAAAAGGGAGAGGAGAGGCAGGTGAAAAAAAAATGAAAACTACTAACTTAATAATAATGTATCCGTTCAATGTTTTATACAAGTATTATAACAAAAACTATAGTAAGAATTTCGAATTCACGAATTTCATGATTTTTTGCCCTATCCCGTCCTTGTCACAGCTGTAACATCGTGAGACCCTCTCTCCTTAGTGTGACATCACATATTTTGCAATTACAGCAGTTCCATAATTAGTTTTATTTCCAATTAAAATATTTTTAATATTTAAACACTGTGTTCATATAAATAAAATGGAAATATTTTGAAGTTTTTCGATATAGTTCAAGTTTCGTATTTTAAAACTTAAATATATAGTCAAGGTGGAAACCCGTTAGTGGGGTAAGTTCATATATACAATTTAAACATAGAATTAAATGCTGACTCAGCTTTACTGACTGATTCGTTTCAAACACGGAAATAAGGAGAGGTGTATGGAATTCCCCCACTGACGGACTTCCCCACCTTGACTAAATTAGATTTTGAAATGTGACATCACGAAATTTAGAACCCCTTCCACCCCCTGTCTTACTTCGCTGACCCCTCTCCTCTTAACGTGTAATTTATGGATGACCCCTAATTGGAATGCATATCTCTTTCTTTCACCATATCCCAATCAATTGGGGTCGGCACAATATGTCTTTTCCTTCCACACTCCTCTATTTTTACATACATCTTCTATCATACCTCAAATCATCATATAATCTTTCGCACAAACCATCAATCATTTCTTGGTCTCCCTTTCCATTTGTACCCACCCATCTTGTTGTTTAACAATCTTTTCGTCACGCGACATTCATCTTCCTCATTATTATTATATGCCCATACCACCTTAATCTTCTTCCTCTCAATTTTTAGTCAAGTGTGGAACTTTCAAAGATCCCCTTATGTACTCATTTCTCATCTTATCCATTTTTGTAACACATACATCCATGGAATGCATATCCATGGTGGGGTTGTCTGAAAGAGATCGCTTTTAGTGATAAGACCGCCCTTTGTTAATAACTAGATATACTTTTAGTCTTAAGTTCATGTTTGTATCGGTGTACAATAGAGTTATCTATCTATATCTATCAATGTTAAATTTAAACATTTAACCATAAAAATACATGAATATACTATAATTTCATAATATCAGATATTTTTTACCAAAACTTATTCAATCGCCCCCTCCATTGCGTCAAACCACACGTGACCTCCTACTGCGGTCTAACACGCGAGCATATTATTTTACAGGAAACAACCAAAACGAAAGGAAATCTCTGGCACACTAGCGTTTATCAAATTTTAATTAATGACTATTTTACCCGTACGAATATAATAACTATAAATTGACGCAACTGTTATCGATATATGGCCGGTGTCTACATGTAACTGACCGTTCCTTTGCCTTACTATCGATTAAAATTTGACTTCACACTAGTAAGGTGAAAATTCAACCGCTGGGAAGGCAATTGAAATGCTATTAATAAATTTGAACTGTGTGAATAAAAATACTTGAAAAAGAAAAATATTACTAAGAACGATAGTCGTTCAGTAACAACACAACACGTAAGAAGAGATCCTAAATGACTGGATGACGCTACGAGTTAGTATTCTCATGTTTTTGACATTTTAATATTTCAAAACATATTTCTAAAACAAAATCATACAGTCACTGATAAAAACTTTGTGATGTTCTTTTTAATTTTTTCCCGATGCTATTCAAAAACGAGACAAGAATAACATATGGGGGCATATAGTTATGAAGGACATAGGAGCTTTTAGAGTTAGGCTTTTACTGGACGATCTATGTCGGTTCTAGTATTTTATTTCCATGGCATGAGATATACACTGTGTATATAGTGAATTTTGCAAGCCCTTCAAGGCCAAATTCTAAATTATACGTAAGAGTAAAAAAGCACGAAGGTGCCTTGAGGCCAATTTAGATGGAAACCGTTTGACATTCCTTCACAGAAATTAATCCTTACAAGCTACTCTATCTACTGATGTAATAGACATGTTGCAGCAAAACAAATAAAAAAATGTAGTACGTCATGTCTTTATTGTAACTATAGTAATATTTTTCTTTATTTTATTGTGTCTCTGTCTTATTGAATATGCACTGTTTGCTAAAACTCCATTAATTCTTCAAAAGTCATTCTGTAACATACTTCTTAAAAAAAAACTTCAGATATAAATAGAATAAGAGAGATATTGGATGGGACAACTTTAGCTAGACGTGTTGCTGGGGAGTTTCTTGCCGCTTCTTCTCCTTAACAGCAATAACACGTTGCGATGCGGTGTACATAGACTAGGAAGTAATTAAATTTTAACCTATATGTATGACCTTCAAAAAGTGTTCTTCAGTGGAACTTATTTTAAATAAAAACTTTTGAATTTAAACTTGAATTTCTTTTCAATATCATCGATTATTGTCCAGGGATATTGATTTTTTTAAATCTAATGATACTACTTTAGTTTTCATCAAAATCGACCTTGAGACTGAGTATTTTCGATATTTCGTATACGAAAGGGCCAAGTCTTAAACTATAGTTTAAGACTTGGCCCTGAAGGCTCACTTGAAAAATTCGCTCTGTATATAATAATAATAGTGATAAAGCAAATTCACAAAGTAATACTTTTAAACTAAATAATTTGTAGGCAAAGTATGCTTTTCAGTATTAAAACAGGCTTAGTAAGTAAACACTGTTTGGGTATTAAAAGAACTTGATACTTCGATGCTTTCCCAAATTAAAGCCCAGAAAATGGCAAACGGGATAAATAGAGGCTACCCGAGAGAACCTTTCTTCATCCATACCTACATAGGTGTATATAAAACTAGGTATTGCGTACATGGTTTCTATGTTATTTTATCCTTAACACGAACAGCGGATTTTTATACCTATTGAAGAAAAATAATTGTATTGCGTTAAGTATCAAATAATAGTTTTAATAGGGTTCTTATACACGATGACAAACGTCGGTATATGGGGTATTGCTACATTGATCTTCACAAGTCCTTACAATGTTTACGCCGATGAGTTATAAGTTTCTAAGTTAAGTACCATCTATTGATAGTAAGTTGCGCACTTTTATTAATATAAAGTGAGAGAATCCTCTTCTAACCTTTAAACTAAAAAGTGGAATTTTTTGACATCAATACTTCAGATACATTAACATTAATTAGTAGTCAGTAGTCTCGATGTAGGTACGAATTATTTTTGGTTATTTTTCTTATAGCCAAATGGTATTCAACGGTTGTTCCTCACCATACAAAACTCTTTAGGGTGCTAAGACCAACACGTACTTGACTGTTACCGTACTAAGAATAGGTAGCTTTCAGTATAGCGACACATCTGCGAAACGAACCGCGCGATAATTTGACTAAAAACGCACGCAGTATTTTTTAAGTCACCAATGATACATCAGCGGGAATTCCACCTAGTTCAGATAGCGCCTAGTGCCGACCCTTCGTCGTCCAAGTTTCCGCGCAGTATGTTCCGAAGGTGTGTCGCTAGGTTAACTTAAAAATAGATCCACATGAATACCGTGACGAATGTATTTCTATTGTGACCTTACAAGATGTCAAATACGAGATACATAAATAGACCTAATAGCAGACAATATACATTATTAAAGGCGATATACCACAGCGAGGCGAGCTGTAATATTTCTTCAAAGAAACACCCGTACAAAATAGCCTCTATGTATAACAAAACACCTGCATGTTAGTGATGTGAGTATGTGACCTATCACGTAACCTTTTATTAATTCACTACCATATTTTTAGTTTTCTGTAGCGGTGTACAATAATGACTCTCAATACTGTATAAACTATAAAATTATAAAAAATACCGTGCCTGTATATTGAAGCTATATAAAATATAAAAACAACTGGCATACACTATATAAACTATGGAAAACATGATGCATTTTTTTACATACCTTGTCTGTTTGTTCGGGATTCACGTAAAAATTACTGAGCCATTTCGATGCGGTTTTCGCTGATCGATCTCTTATCTTATCGATCGATTTTTAGACTTTAAAATCTGCGCTACTTGTTATTCCGCGAGAATTTTTCTGGAATGATTTAAAATGGCCAGATTAAAAAACGAATTCCAATGATTTTTTTTCCCTGGTCGATACCAAATTTTATGTAATGTAAAATGAATTTTCCCAGGAGCGGTTTGTAATTGTTCGGATGCATAAAAATTGACTTATACCGAGATAGTTTTCACTAAAAAGATAGCTTACATTATTTTGTCAATTCTGTGGTACTACTATCTCTTCCGGGAATCCTGCGGGAATTTCAAGACAAGCGTGGACGATTTCGCGGGCATATCTTAGTGGTGTGATAAAACCACATAAAAATAAAACATTAAGGATGGCATACGAAACATGCAAATGAGGAATGATAAAAAGTTCAGTGCTAGGTAAGCTAGTCAATATTATATTCTCTCTATGAAATCCAATATTCCAACTAGTTGAAAGGTACGTTGCAGGAACGGAGAAAGAATACAATTTCCTACGGCCGAGCGGGCTGTCGTAAGAGGCGACAAAACAACGCACAGCCAGGTGGTAGGGTATTTGACCGACTGGATGGGTACCACCCCTGGTCTAAAGTATGTTACCATAACATGTTGAGTTGTGTTCCCACATTAGTGACCAGGTTCCAGTCTCTCTAAAGAGAGCATAGCACCTTTGGTGTTGCAAATGTTCTTAGGCAACGGCAACCGCTTTCCATCAAGTGGGCCGTCTGCCTGTCTGCTGAACTCCTGCAATAAAAAAAATAAAAAAACACGCCGACTTCCAATAGTTAGGTAGAAAAGAGTACATACTGAAAACATGACAAATTTTTATGGTAGTCGTGTAAAAATGATATTTAATCACATCCCTAGAGAACAGGTAAACAGTACAGTGTGGCCGTAAACCATACACGGGCGAGATAACGAAACGTTTACAATGTTGGGAAAACAAAATTCGTTCCGTGTAATGAGAATAAATTAACAATATGAAACCCGGGCAATGTTTACCCTGACGCTCCATATTACCATATCATAACGCGTTTAAGCCGTATCAATAGCCCATGTGCGATGATAAAAATGTTATTTAAGACTGTAATAGCTATCTGTATCTTTAACGGTGCGGTTATTTAAAATATCAGGTTGCTTATCGTGCCATGTTCAGGCGCTTATCCTCCTTACTTGAGACTAAGATGATAATCGGTATCTGTGAAGAGTCAGTGCGGACGTGTGTCGCGTTGGACAATTAGATATACTCTTTAATTTGATCGTATTGACAGCTCAAACGGCGATTTGCATATTAGTGTTGTCTAGATTACGTATTATTAAAGGCCAGTTCTCATATTTTACTGTTACAACTTATGTTCCGAAAAAAACAAATTTCCCTTGATGGTCTCTGTGGTTGAGCGGGCTTAACATTTGCTGGCCTCCCTCATTGCAACACCGAGGCTCCGGTTTGATTCATGATTTGGTAAATTTCGGAAACGAATTTTCTCCGTTATTTACTATGGTCTGGGTGTCTGGGATCGACCTCAGAGTCGTCCGTTGTATATTACCCGTTACACAAGCGTAACTTGCTTAACTTGGGGATATACATTAGTGTGTTTGTCTGCCGATTATTATTGTTAGATTATTACTAAGCTAAAAGCAAGTTATGCTAGTGTTATGGTTGATATACAATGGACCACCCTGGGGCGATCCCAGACACCCAGACCATAGTAAATACCAGAAAGTTCATTTTCAAAATTTTCCACGCCGGAATCGAATCTGGAGCCTCTGCGTACAGCGAGTTAGCCGGCTAAGACTTAGCCCGCTCAATCACAGAGGCCATCGTATATAGTATATTATTATACATTAGTGTTAAGTGATTTTTTTCACGCAACATATGGAACTAATTCCACTAAGAATTGTTTGCCATTTGTCTAGCATATACCAGAAATTGGATTATTCAAGAAACACTAAACAATCACACACTTATTAATTTCTTTATTGTACACAAAAAGTTCATACAAAATTATACAATAATGAGATGTACAAAGGCGAGCATAACCCTAAAAGTGTTTTCTTCCAGAAAACCTACGACTCTACCGATAAGGGGAGAACAAAAGGCAGGACTCTATTTACTATAAATATTTATAAAAATAAATCAAAGCGTGCAAGTGGATTTTTCTGTAACTGTTATATCACTTGCAAGCAGGTATCGTAAATTGTAATGTCTTTTCGTGAGACCTTAAATATTTTACGCATCGCACATGTCCTCATAAAAATTGATAGACAATAAAGATTTTAACATACTGACTGTATTATTCTTGCAGGTCTATTCATAATAAAAAAAGCAATTTTAAGCGTTGTACAAATATTCTAAATTGTAATATGATATATAGTCCGAGTCAAACTTTATAATCTCCGTCTCTCTTTCCTTGAAACTTTTCACATTAATTTGGTATTAGCAACTCTGTCAAATAAATCATTTTTTCGAACGTCCAACTCAACGTAGCCTTAAGATGTACGCGTACTCAGCTTTGAGAAATCCTGAGATAGACGTATAAAAGAATGTTAATGTTAATGTATGAATGTTAATGTCAATCTTGACATGTATACTCGTATATTTATTAGATCCCCCAAAGGATAGGCAATAAATGGTAACTAATACAAAATAAGTAGCTGTGCAAACATTTGAGCCAATCTAGTGCGTCCAGAAATTTTACGGCGTCAATGTTTTCCACAAATTAAAAAAGGAAACGAAAATGATAATTTAACAATTTCCCACGAATTTTAATTTTGACTTTGAATTTATTTCATTTATAAAAATAATGGCACCAGTAACCGCAAATCAACATATTATTTATTAATCCCAAACTTACTCGGCAAAAAAGACCGATATTACGAAACATGGGAATATATTCTACACCAAAGTTTTTCCGATAGTGCTCTCAATGTGGGGAGAGCGGACGTGGGGATGCGATGGGCGACATTGCGCCGAATGTGCCGAAACTTTCGTTTCCGGCCTTGGGCCCGAAAGCGTCCCCAACGCGCGTCTATCAATACAACTTGTTTTTTTACGACTGTTGTAAATAAACGAACGATTCACGACGCCAACATTTGTGGTTAATATAGAAATAGGAATTCGAGCTCATATTCTCATATGGCCGGTTCCCACAACTAACCTCCAAACTAATATGTCAAAATTCAACTGATGGAAGGCAAGTGAATGAATCAGATTTATGTACCGACCACCTTAGTGAAGTTACAACTTTACTTAGAGATTATAAGCTCGTATTCCATCTTTCCAGGATATCAGGAACTGCCCGACACAAATGCTCTCGTCGCAATGACGCCCTCACTATTAGAAATGAAAGTGTTGAAGAAATGCAATCGGAGATCCCATCACGTGACAATGCTGTCTTACACAGATGATAAATTGCAGCAAAAATCATAGTAATGTCCTGTACAAAACTACCTTTTCTTCCAAAATATATTTTCCATTCACCATTGTACAGTAAAAAATGAACGAATCGACAATAAACAGTGCTTTATCTCTGAGCATAAAAGACGGAAAGAAAAATAAGGCATTCAAAAGGTTCGAAATCGGTCACAAACGCTTTATCCCCGTTTAATATTAAATACGAGTATTCCATTAGTAACATTATAGTTCTTGTCGTCTCGGGTAACATAATAACGATTCCTTTGCAAACCTGCTTTAAAAAGATGTGACATCGTTTGCATTTGATAGGCATTATGAGATTTCATCACCGTCGTCAACTGTTCTTTTGGCTTGCCTGAGCATATGACATGAAGATGGTGAACATGATTATGACGTATAGCATAAGAGTTTCTTGTCGATTACTTCCCAGAATTCAGCGATAATGCCATATAAGGTTCTAACAGTACTTGATTAACAAATTACTGTTAATTTATCAAATAAGTAAATGTAAAAATAAATTAATACCTACTGTCTAAAACTCTAAAACATCTGTATTATAATTATAAGTAAAATAGGGAGTAAGATTAAAATATAATAAGGTAGTGAAAATTGACGACAAATATTTAGCACATAAAAGAGTATTGATAAAAAAGAAAAGAAGAAATAGCAGTTGGAGAAAATGAATACAAGCCTTTTTTAAATCACGATGCAATGCTGTACAGAGTCAGTGATTGATTTAATTTCAAACTTATTTATGTACGACTTTTGAAAAATGTTCTTCAACAGAGCTCATTAAAAAAATACTTTGAATTCGATTCTAAAAGAATAAATGAGGGATAGGTTGACCGGGATATATGCGCAATTTGTTTTATTATTATTGCATGATTTCAGCAAACGGGCAGATGGTCCACCTGATGGAAAGCGGTTACCATCGCCATTTGCAACACTTAAAGGTGCTACAAATGTGCTGCTGCTCTCTTAGGGGAGACTGGAACCTGGCCACTAATGCCGAAACAAATCAAGGCTGTCATGTCGGCATAGTTTAGACAGGGGTGGCAGCCATCCAGACGGGCAAATACCTTGCTACCCAGCGGTGGGTTGATTATCCGCGGGCAAGCTTGGGGAGGCTATGTCCAGCAGTGAATAGGGATTGGCTGAAGAAGAATAAAACAGTTTAAAATGAACACAATTGAAGAAAGAGTGTGTGTGTGTGATGAAGAGAGAGAACTGAAAACTTAGAAGAAGCTTAAATGGTAGGTACTTTAGAAGAAAATTAGTTCAAACAAAATCATTGAGAACTAAGTGTGTTTAAAATATGAAGTATTTCCGATAACGTGTTTTTTAAGGATTCCGAAGCTAAAAGAACAGTAGATGTTGCCGGTTAGTTTTACAGAATGCGTCGCATGTGTGGATTAATAAGCCCTTGGGCAGTTTCTACAGGCTAGACTGTAGTCCTGATTCGTCAAAACCACCTTTCAAATTATTGACGCAAAGATTGGTTGGCGATGGGATCGCTCACTTAGAAGTGACCTAATGAATCATGTGTGACTTGATAACAGTCAGATTGCATCAGTAATAATATACCTGGGTAAGGCCTAATCAAATTCATAAGTACCTAATTACCTGTTATTTATTATTCTGTAATAAAAGCTAATTCAATTTTATAATTAAAGTATTTTAACTCTATCTTTCTTTTAACTTCTCCCAATTATTTGGGTTGGCATAATGTCTTTTGCTTACATATTCCTCTATTCTAACATACGTCCTCTGTCACACCAAAAATCATGTCATCCTTCACACAATCCCTCCACCCCTTTTTTGGTCTGTCCTTACCTTTGGACCCATCAAGTCTTGTGGGCTAACATTTCCTTATTCACATAACTATCATCCCGCTCATTAAACCTTCGTCGTCTTCTCAATTTTCCAGTCACTACAACTTTCAAAGATCCCCTTATACACTCTTAATTCAATGTTTTAATCATAAAATTATAATCTGAAATAATTAAATGGTATACAAACATAAAAGTTAATTAAATGGTACAGACGAAAAGTTTCCTATTATATTAAAACCGTAATAACTGAAAACGTTTCGGTGCTTTAAAGTTTATTAATCATTCAATTAAACAAGCAGCCCGTCCAATCGATTGCTCTTGAATAAGAAATTGAAAGTCGCGAGGTTCTATTGCCTGCCTGCTCAATACAACGGATAACGCGTCTGTAGAAATCGAATGACCAAATATCAATGGAATGAAAAAAATACTTTAAAGAAGCATGTAGACTGGTTCAATGAGAATATTTTAAAACGGTATAAAATGGTGTCACATCACGTAGTTGCTATCATTGCTCATAGACATCTAGCTACAAATTCAAATATTACAAACACTTTACCGGCCCATAGATGACTAAAGGAACGGGTGCAAAAGGAATTGAAAAAGATCGAAAATCTATAAATATAAAGAGTAAATCAGTCGAGTTGTATAGTATTTCACAAAGTATACATAAATATAGTACAATCCACTACTTCTGCCATTGACGGGGAAATTATAAATTACACAAACATGCATACCACGCTTGTTTCTAGAGTAGGCAGAGGCAGATCTCCACCTTCTACATTCTTGGCATACACTTTTTGCTTCATATACTTTAATTAGGGTGCCTTCCCACTAGAGCTGTGCCGTGCTGGTATGTTACGAAAATTTAAAAGCTAAGCTTCGAAACTATGGGCAATTTTCACTATTGCCAAGCTATGTATAGGCCGCCACAAGGTGTGAGGAATAAGCTGCGTCTCGAGGCGTACGACGTATCGAAATAGGGAAGGCTCGCATCTATAGTCCGCATTCAAAGTATTACCACGCAACCATAGCACGCATCCTTCCACCAAACTACCAATCAATATGATTGATGGATATCAAACGCACCCATAGCAACGTTGCATAGCACAGCTCTGGTGGAAAGGTACCTTTAACCTCTTCACATATACATACACGTTTATTCTAGGTGCATTTTACTTGACCTTTCCTCAAAACATTTACAATTTAATCGTCGTTAGTAAAGTCGTTATTTTAAAAAAGCATATAATATATGCTTCCCTTTTTTCTTAAAAAAACTAAACTGCATGTAAAAACAGACTATACAATTATATATTGATGAGAAATTGTTCACAACATTTAAAGAATACAACGCAAAAAATTTATAGTATCATACTGAAGTAAAAATAATTTAGAAAAATAATCAAAGATATCAAGTTATGCTACCAATCCGTAGCACACTCGCTTGTTTTCCTGTCGACAAGGCTTATATGAAGTTAAGATATTTTCGGGAAAAACAATGCAAGTTTCAAACCTGCCCACAGCTGGTTAATAAAATAAAGATATTCCGACTAATGATTATGGGGCTAGAGGGTTGAGCCAATTTCCCGTTGGCGCTTTGACGATCACGTTGCAATATTTATAGCCTTAGTTCAGTGCGATACAAGCCTGAGTATAAACGCTGTACACACGCGAGCCCCACGCTTATCTCACGGAAGGTTTCAATTTTCAGACCAGCGAACCGTAATTGGAGGGACAGAACTTCAAACTATGCGCGAATACCAAAAATTGTTTAAAAGCACGTAATTAACACGGTCATCCTATATTATGCAAAATCACATATATTTGCAATACAGTTAATGGTATTAACGTAAAAATTACTTTTAATACTTGTAATTGTGATCTTAAATATAACTACGAGATCGCGACACAATATCTATATAACAAAACTACGTTTTGATGGTTTTAAGCGGGGTAATTTATTTAATTTTTGTTATTCCGTCGTTTCGGCCACTTTTCAGTGGCCGTGATCACGGAAGACAAAGATGTCAAGTGTCAACGAGTATTGCTATAGTTTTATTTAGCCTACCGCCAACTTGATTATTTTAATTATTTAGTTTTCATTTTGTTTATGGTTTATCTTAACTCTATGGGAGCCTAATCTAATTTACCACCGCTTCGTAACATGTTAAGGATTGAAGCGGCGCAAGAAAGTCTTTAGCAAACATGCCTAGCTCTAATAATTTTATATAGTATTAAAATGGGTGGAAGGCAAATAAGAAGAAATGATCAGTCAAGTTGGTTTGTGTTCCGTTGCACGCAGTGATGTCTGGCAGTTGGTTTTTCTTGGTTTGGGCTGGGTACTGAAATACTTTAACCATTATATTACGACAACTCAAAACGGTTGTGAAAAATAAAATTGTTTTAAATTACTAAAACGAAGTTTTTTGTACTAATAATTAAGCTCTATATATACGTCAATCTATGCAGAAACATTTGAAATATCGCATTTGCGATTCAAATGTATTTTAATTTGATAAACATAAAATCAGAATCAGTCAGTCAGTGTGAGTGACAAGCAGCGATCCGAACTAGACAGAAAAAAGACAAGCAGCACTCGCCGTGGGAGTGGGCAGGAAGTCCACGCACGCATGTGTGTCAATGTCAGCACACCGGTGTGTCTTTTTACACGGTCGCCGTGAATTATTGTTGGACTAGCCCTGGCGGTGTCGACGCTTTTGCTAAATGTAGGCAAAAGTCCACTACACACGGTGACGGTGCGTGTGACCTCCTTTCAAAAGAAATAAGGCACACTGGGCCAAGTTCCAAGATACCTAGTAAACAGAAACACGAATCTAGTTACGAACATTATAATGTAGTAATAATTTTGTTTCGAAGGTTGATGATGTTAACGAGTATTCATACAACACACTGAAATGAATTAATTAACAAAATGTAATTATGGTAACAAAAGTTTAAAAAGATTTTCTATTAATTCTTTATTTAATTAAACTCGTCTCATTAATTACTTACTATCTATAATATATTACGTATCAACATTTATTATTAGTTAATTATATATTTAACATAATTTAGTATTTGAATTGTATACTTATGTGTCATTGTACTCCACGAACTTCTCAAGTATTAGGTATGCTCGAGAAATCACTCGAATCTATTTAAATCTAAATGTATTTAGATTATCAGAGATATATGGAATTTGATTTTTTTCATATTTTTTAAGTACATAACATACGGAATGACATGAAGATTTGTGGTGTGATAGAGGATGTAAGCTCACAAATCTTCTCTCTCTCTGTCTCTATTCTGATAAAGGAGTATGGAAAGAAAAGACTTACAGTACCGATCGTAATGATTGAGAAAAGTCGAAAGGAAAGTGTGAACACCGTTATCTTTGTAGGTTACACGGCTGTACACTAATTAGTATTTTATTTCTATAACTTATCACATTACAATACACATATAAGTTTATTCTAACACGAGTCCAGACCGTCACAAAATAGATGTGTTCGTGATAAAAGTTTTCAGTTAGAAAACTATATATACTCCACTATACCTCTCATCGTACGCTCACGATTTGGAATCACCTTCAAGCATGCCAGAGCTAAAGACTTTTTCGTTATAATGATATTATAACTCTATCTATATCTCTCTATCTAGATATACAAATAGTAAAATGTGTTTCCAAATATATTTTGAAAGAAATAAAGACGTATTATAATAAATTATGTACATGTTATGATTGTACAATATACGAACACATACATAGCATATTTTGAGAATTTGTAAGTCGCATTTTCAGCAAACAAGGTTTGCACTCGGCTTACTGGTGTGCTGGAATTACATCCGACAAAACGCTAATTTTCAGTGCTAACCTTCCCTTTGGAGTACGACCAAAACCATTCAATTTTTTTGTTATACTAATTTTACTCATCAACTATTTAACTCACAATTACAATTATTTAGAAATCGCGAAGTCCTGTAATTTGTCACCTATATTAGAGCACACTATACCTTGCCTATGTCATTTGAAAAATATTAAAGTTTGTCCCTAATCATATAAAAAACCCACAGTGCTCGTAAGCTTCAAAACGAACGAACCCTTAATAATAAGGGCGACCTGAAATTAAATGAGTTATGGACGACAGTGGTATACCCCGGGGAACCAATTGGGAGTTTATAAAACATTCCACGTTTCGGAATTTTAAATTATTCTTGCGAAAACCTTAATTATTTTCCAACGTGCTAAGTTATAATTTAAAGAAAAGCTGAATTCATTAAAGATGTAATAGCGGCTTTGCTCGCGCAACCTTAAATTTCATATTTCACTAATATTTTCGAATTTACCGAGAGATATCCTTCGCACTATCGAAAATCAATTCATCAAAATTCAGTCAGTTGTTTCACTGTAAAATATACAACAGACAGAATTATTTAGCATTTATAATACATACTAATACGTATGGAGATAGTAATCACTAATGGCCGTACTATAAAATAACATGGGCTAGATTAAATGTTTGAGATATTATCTGGCTAGATTGAAAAGCACCTTCTAAGTATTCACTTCCCCATAGGCATAGCAGAGCAACGTTTTGATATTAGCCTTTCTGCTAAGTTTGACTTTATAGCCGTTCTAAAATAGGTACTTATTTTTCAGAATTTTTCATTGAGCAATTCAAAAGTGGGGCAGTGACACAATTTTCACGACTTCAATAATAACAAAACGGATATGGAAATCGGAGGACAGGGATAAGTGGCGCCGTCTTGGGGAGACCTACGTCCAGCAGTGGACTGCAAATGGCTGACGACGAATAATAACGTAGTATCGTTTTTTTTCGCGATTTCAATATAATGTTGTGTAACAGTTATTTAGAGTACATTTTTTTTGTTTTATAGACTACATAGAGACGATGACAAGGTTCCCTTTCTGCCAAAATAGTTACGAAACTATCAAAAGCATAGAAAGCATAATAATCTCTAGCACTTAAGCTTTTTGTTTATTGCACACTGATTATTTAACTCTAGAAAGCAGATGCAGATGTAAAGGACTACGCAGCAATACTATCTATTTATATTTGGTGATGCAATAGAGCACTCGAAGTCTCGTACCCAGTTCAGTCCGGAAGTCGTTAGACCACCAGTGCTTGACCTATTACACAGGAATTAATTAATGAGAACAATGAACGTATCCAATCAACTCACTGATTTTCAATTTAGTATTATTAATTCACTATACAGATAATTTTAAGACGATCTGTAGCCATTTTGGCAGCAACAAAAAAGTTACACAGAAGTTATATCCGCCCGTCTGTATATAAAACTCACTCATTTTTCTCAAAATCTCTGATTTTTGAAACCTTTTATGAAATTAGAATTTAATAAGAAGTTTTGATTTTATTTTATGAAAGTTTTATTTCAAAAATGTGGCATTTGTTCTTATTACATATATTGTCTATAATATTATAACGTTTAAAAATGGCGTGTCTGTACATTACAGGTATGTATAAAAAAATTACTGGAATCCTATACTAATATATAAAGCTCAAGAGTTCGTTTGTTTGTTTGATTGGACACGCTAATCTCAGGAACTATTGGTCTTATTTGAAAAAAAAATCAGTGTTAGATAGCCCATTTATCGAGGAAGGCTATATGCCATATATAAACACGCTAAGACCAATAGGAGCGGAGCACCAATGAACAATGTTTCAAAATCGGGGGGTTTTGAAAAAAAATTCCACGCGGACGTCGTCGCGAGCACAGCTAGTAATACATATATAAGTTTTGACTTATTTTTCACCACAGTTTATTATGCTCATAGTATATTTATCTTTAGGCGCAGTGTTTAAAGATAATTAAAAATTGTATTGATAGATGATGCCTTAGCAACGTGCAAATGAGTCTATCCGGGATTCCGACAAGCGACCTAATTCAAACTCTATGCGGGGCTTCACAGTTCATAACGAAACTGCTTTCGCACACTACATACGTACCGTATTAATTTAAACTCATTGATATACCATTTGGCATGATGAGTAACGAATTTTAATCACTAGACTGAAGTACATATATCAAACGATTACAAAGCAGACTAGAGAGATGGCTTTCTGAAGTATAACTTAATACTTGATATTTCTTTAGAATCTTTGCGATTTGAAACTCTATGACACAAAAAGCGTCCTAAAAAGAGATAAACATATAAACCCATAAATGTAAGCCTGCGAGAGAATGAGATAGATTACATTAAATTAATCGTTTAAATACTATGATAGAGTTAAAATTGTTTGCAAGATTTGGAATGAATGAATAATTTAAAATAATATTTTTTACTTCTCTCTCTTTTCTTTCACCATATCCAGTTCTCTACTCTGACATACATCTTCTGTCACACCACATATCATCATATCATCCTTAATACAATCCATCCATCATTTTTTTCTCTATACAAATTAAATCTTCGTATTTCAAGTCTACAGCAATTACACTGTGTATAACTAAAACTAACAGAGAGGTGTCGCTTTTGAAGTTTCGTGTAGTTATTAGTACTAGTTCTGACTTGTTTGATTACATACATATTACGCCTGTTTCGCATGGCGGTAAGCAGAGACGATGGTCGTCCCTTGCGGACACCCTGCCGAACGACTTTTGCTTCATCTACATTCATTAATGCCTTCATAGATGCACATTTTAAGAGGTGCTTTTTGCCTGATCTTTCACATTTCTGCTCTTTGATCATGGGGAGTACTTATTGTATTTCTACTTGACAACATAATGCCTGATAAACATTTGCATTAGAAGTGGCAAGTTAATTTGCGAATGTGGCAAGTATAGCTCACACCGTTGACAGATTGATTGTAAAGGCTAGCTATACAGACATGTTGCCATAACAAAATCGAGTATGTACAAGTGAAATCTACTTATCTTAAATTTTATTGTGAATACATTTGCAAATATGAAATGCAGGCAACCAAAGTACATATCAGGCTAAACAAAAACTCTTAACTTATTACAACTCCAGGTAATACATTTTTGCCATATTATTTTGTATGTATAATAAAATTAAATATACTGTGCATAAATCAGTAGTATATACGTGGAGTTTCGTATTCAATCTGAATATCATACTAATTATTAATTAATTATGCTTATTGTCTACCAAGTGTTTGAATTTGACTATTAGTTGAATGGAGTTACTAATAAGTGTTTATCGTCAGTTAAATTAGAAGATTTGAAGTACATACATTTTTTCACGCCTGTTTCCCATATCGATAGGATGAAACGATAGACTTCCACTTGCTATGATCATGACATACATCTTTTTCTACATTTACATTAATTAATCTAACATATGTACACGATTGCCTGCGACATGCGCAAAATCGCCGGCACGGGCTGGATGAGGAAGACAGGAGACTAGATATGTGTACTTGGGGTGGCCTACGTCCAGCACTGGACTGAGATTGGTTGAAAAAGAAGATGAACACGATTATTATAGGTGCTTTTACACGGTGTCGCTTTTTTATAGTCGCTAAACCTGCGGGGAACAACTAATAAAGTTACAAAAAACAGGAATCGACACGAAACCCGATATCCACCACTGCCGACACAGCTGCCCTACCTGGTTTAGATGCATCATACATATAATTCGGTTATTTGATTACATACAAACCTTATCAACACAAACATAGGGTTTGAAATTCTTTAAACATCTATCGTTATAACTGAGATACAAATTCGTGTAGACTAGTGTAAAGTATAGGACTATATTACATACATTATACTTTTATATACGGTACTATATAATTCATTAAAGCTTTGTAATAAATTATGTTACCCGTTTAATTATACTACTAAAATTTGATACAGCTAAGTCTTGTAATGAACTTAAGCACTATAATATTAACTTAGGAAAATATTATACGTATGTATATACATCTTTACTCAGAATGTGAATATTTAATATACATTCATAATTCGAACTGATCGTGTGCTAGCTGCAACAATATAACATATTTTGTACGAATGTATGAAAAGCCCTAGTTCATATTACTAGAAATGTAATTGTTCTGCGTCCTTTATTTGAAGACAAGTTTATTTGAAATTCTAATGGCGATATCATGCAAAATGGGCATGTCGCAGACATAAACGTCACGCGGTGACGTGGCGCGGCACGGGGCGCGGTGGGTGCGCTCGAAGCAGTGGCGCGGACTGCGCGGGCGCACGCCCGCGGACTCACGTCACTCGCACAGCTGATCGCGCAAGGCACTCGACCGGTGTAAACAAATCATAGTAACGCTCCCACGCTCGATCTAAAGCGACTGCTCCATTAACATGACTGCAACTACTCAATCATTTGAAAAGTTTGTTAAAATTGCAAAGTGTTTCACAAAAAATCATAACATTTACCAATACAATACGCTTTATTGTACGTACACCAAGCTGTCAGAAAAAACCTCAAATACTATAAGGTAAGGTAGGCAATATCTTCCAGGCAACCTTTGGATGGGCAAGAGATAATTGCATAGATTGAGTTGGCATGCAGTTAAACTAGATACTAATAATACAACATAATTACTATAATATATGATTATAAAAATATGTAAGTACATAATAATATAGATAGATAGATAGATAACACTTTATTGTACACCATTACAGAAAAAAAATATACATACAAGACGAACAATAAACTCGTTATATGGTTACATAGTGCTCCTTCGCAAGTTTATTGAAGGAATAGATAGATTTAGCAGATCGCACATCTGCCGGCAGAGCATTCCAAAGATGCACAGCCTGCACAGAGAACGAACGATCTTGCATAAATCTCCCTAGAATGTAACGGTCTGTAATTCACATTTGTTGCAAGTAAATATTATGGTTTTTATAAGTCTTAGTGCAGATACATTATTCCATTTCAAAAGTACAATTTTACATTTAAATTATTTTAACGTAGCCAGTTTACCAAAACTTTAACGACCTATTGTTGTCTCAGTTTCAAGAAATTCTAAAAGTCCAGTAGACCTCGCAATGGAAAACATCGTATCCAAACGAAACGAATTTAAATGTAATTAAATACGTTCGGCAAGGCATATTAACTAACATACAAAAATATTAAACAATACTTCTATCCGCGGTTTTGCTCGCGAAAAATAGTGTACATATAAAATTATATATATCGGGAACCCATACTACGCGACCCATTTTTTTATACAATGTTAATTCAAAGTACCCACTGATAAAACCCGTAATGCCATCTAGCAAAGGTGTAACCTAACTACCCATGACAGCAACACATTAAAATTGTGGCTATCATTGTCGTTGCCATGACGATGTATTTGTTAGTGAAAAGCAACGGTGGTGCCAATAAACACGTTTAGAGCGCCATATAGAAAGATGAAGATGATGATGGAGGCAAGATAGAAAATCAAACAACTTTGATCTATGTAACTTTAAAGTTTGTTGTCAAACAGTTAGACATAATTTTCTGTGGAACACTCTGTTTTGTGACTTAGTTTGAAAAGGTAACATGTAGTCGCGGAACGTTAAATGAATCAATTTGAAAACTAGCGAACCTTTTATTCCGCCACTGACACAGATACATGATACACATGTACCCGCATAACTTGAGAACGACTTTACCGTTTTGATGAAATTTTGTTTCTGTGTTTGAGTGGGTTCCGGGATAGTTTATACTCACAACTGGTAGGTGGCGCTGAGATCGGGTTCTAAAATCCTCCCTACCTCCTGCACCGATTTTGGTGTTTTTGTGTCATGAAACAGTCTTTTAGGAATTTAGAAAATATGTCGGTACTGTTATGGATGGATGGTTATGGAATGATTTATTGATTCGCATTGATAATAGTAATTACGATGTTTTTAGTTAATTTATCATGGTTCACTCAACAAGAAATAATAATCAATTTTATTTTTCATTAACACCGCACAAACAATAAATTCTAAACAATCGCTGATTGTATGAAATAATAATTTGTACAGTACATCAAATGTGTCACGACATTAAGCGAATTATCGTATTAACCGGTGGTATAATTTAAAAACCGGTCACGGTCGGTATAATTATCAGCTACACAAGCAAAACTGGCGTCATTGTAGTCGTTAATAACGGGGTCAACAGCTAGTGATATTAATCGCACAACTTGAATATCGGTCAGAGTATACGAACTTTGCACTTTATTGAACGCCCGCTTATTATCTAAGGTTTCCTACGCATGTGGATTTGTTTTGAGTTTGATCAAAACATGCACGTAATGATAGCGCTGGTTATGGCGCCGTACTCAAGACCATGGCTGTGGATTGTTTTGTCGCCTCTTACAAAAGGCCGTTCGGTCGCAACAAATAATATTCTTTCTCCATTCTTGCACGGATAAAATATATCTTACTATTTGTTCTTTCACCAAAATCATTGGTAAGAAATTGACAGTATTTACCTATATGGATATTTTTATAATACATCAAATTTTAACCAGTACTAAGACAAATCAATATATTATTATGTAATGAGTGAATCATACATTACTGCTCGTTAAAATTTGACAGATATTTCATACGAGTATAGTCAGTCTTCTAATAAAGGTAAGGTAACAGGCATGGCAATAAAGTAGCGAAACCCAGTGTAAATTTACTATATATTTATACTGAATAAGGAATCAAAACTACTTAGAGAAATTAGTTATACAAACTTAACTATTTAGAAATGATCCAAAAATATAATAGGTAAGCGAATTTATTTATTTATCAGTCCATTACAGGCCATTGAACAACAATTCCAACATAAATGGAAACAACTACGTCATACAATGGTGACGTCACCAGCTGAAATATTGCTACGATTCACACCGCAGCGCAACGAGTGTAGGCCCGTGATTCCGCAGAGGCGCGAACAACTCATTTGCATTATGGTCCAACGGCAAACGAGCTAGTAAAAAAACTAACGACCGTGGTCACACGATAAATTAAGGAAAAATGGAATATTTTCATTATCAACTTATTTTTGTACTTGCTAAAAATGCAATAATTGCAGCCATATTCTGCCATATGCACAAGGGAAGTGGCTGCACTGGTATATTTAATGAATTCGCTTCAAAAATGTTAACTCAACATTTTAACAAACTTGAATAATAATCTAATAAAAGTTTTAAAGTTATATAATATTTGAAGACCCGAGTGGATGAAAGACATATTTTAATATTTTAGACAATTATGTTTTTTACCCAGTATAAATATGTACGAGTATATATACAATATACACAAAGACAAAATTGTAGAAAGCTAAGTGACGAAGTATTATATACGAAAGCGAAACGATAAAAAGCTTGTTGCCCATTTTATCCACGTTTACCAATTGTAACATCTCTTTCTTCCACCTATGTTTAGATTTACCGGCTGCCAGCAATAAACTTTGAAAAAATCTCTCTTTTAAATCTAAATCAATCTAAGCACACTGTACAAATAATTAATTGAAACAATACAGTCAATGAAATAAATTAACGTAAGTGTTATAAATGGAACATCAATGAGTGTTCAAAAGTGGGAAAGGAAGTAAAAATAAAGAGCGCAAACGAACGCGGCTGGCACGATGAGGATGTAAAACGATCACACCTGCCGTTCTGGTTGGTTCGTCGGCGCACCTGCGGCTTGTACTTTGAACGACAAACAAAAAATATCACTAGATTCAGACTTTAGCAGTCAATAAAGCCAGGTGGCAATGCAATAATAATCAGAAAGGTACAAATATAAGGAATACTGAAAGGATAAAAGACATACATGAAAACCGTATAGCTGAGACTTGCCAAGCTCACAGTAACGCAGAGATCCCAGCTTCGATTCCTGGCACAGTAAATTTCATAAATGAACTTGCTATTATTTACCATGAGAGTAACTAGGATCGGCCCTGGAGTTTTTCCTTGTACATTATTACATTAAACAAGCATATCTGCTTAGCTTAGGGATATACACAAACTATGCTAGATTGCAGATATACATATAAATGACTTATAGTTATTAACGGAAATACATTTTTAAAACGGATATAAGCGTTTTGCTGCTAGCGGAGCTAGGCAGAGACGACGGATCTCTACTTGTAACTTCGTAACAAAGGACTTTTGCTCCATTTACACTCATTAATCTCTTCGTAGATGCATGTTTATTTCAGTTACTTTTTACCTTGCGTTTTTTTAAGACCACCGCTATTGGATCATGGTGTATAAATCGCGGTCTACCGGCACCAACTCTACAATACACAATGCACTTTTGGTGTAAATGTCATAAACAAATTAAGGCAAAAGCAAGGCAAGGTGGTAATGCTCTCTTGGGAAGAAATATTACCGGTTTGTCGGGCAAGCTACGCAACCAACCAAGATATCTGCCATCTTCAGGACGGGCTAGGGCCTTTTGCGGTTTATCTCCCCGCTCACGACGCTCGACGCCACTCATTGCGAAATTGCGTACACAGCAAACAAAGAAATTGCACGTCGAGATAAAGAACCGGAGCGTATCACGTTTATGGACGCCCCTCGGCATCATTTTCCTCCGCACTCTTGTAATGATATTATATCGGTTGTTTCGCTGCTAGTCTTTCATTTGTAAAAAGAACGCACTTTCGAACAGCGCTAAATATTAAAAAAAAAAAAACGATGTTATGTCACCACTTACCTGACCGATCTACATCAAAATTCTGTAAATTTTCTATCAATGAAAGAAAATCTTATGATATTACATACAAGACCAATCATTTAGGACACATTTATATGAAGTACGTTGACATTAACGTCTACTGTCACTTGTGATTTTACGCGTAAATATTTATTCAGCATACACAATATGTTAACTACACGCCAAATTTCACAATACTAATACATAAACAAAAATTAGTGTTAACATTTGTACATAAGTATGATAAATCTGAAAATTGTTCGAGTTTGTACAATGCGCTTAAAAATTGAATAAATTAAGGTTGGCAATTCAGACCAAGAGATTTCGAAAATGCATTTTTTAGAATCTTTGTCTGACTGTCAGTTAGAGCAGCACATGAAAACTACCGAACGGATTTAAATTAAATTCAACACAGAGCTAGGTCATATCTCGGGGTCTTATCCCGATAAATGGCGTCGTTTCCGCGGGATAAGTAACAATATTTTAAAAAAAGGCTACAATCGCATTCTTTTTTAAAAACTACTAAACGTATATTAATGAAACACGACACAGCTGGCTTATATCCCGAGAAAACACTTGGGATACTTTTTATCTCGACAAAAACAATATTTCCATGGAATAAACGGATTAGCAAAATAGATGGCACTGCAATTGTGTTGTAGACAACCAAATTAGCTGTAATTCAATAACAAATACGTTGTCAGGTTGCCCACGTGTCGTTCATTACGTATTAGGTACCTCAAATCAGGTTGGTTGCGACTTTCTTTATGTTTGCTGTGCAGTTGTCTACGCCATATTGACTTAGTTTCTTTGTAACTGTAGTGAATTGAACAAGAAACTAAAGTATTGAAGGTACAAACATCTAATTGATTTTTTATGTATATAACATAGAGCTCCTACCGAGGGTTTTCAAGTGGCGTAGCCGCGGGGAAAACTCCAGTAATTATATGACGTTTAATTGATAAATCCCAATCCAAAAAACACCAAATTTCCCTGCAATGGTTTAAGTTCGTTATAATCGTGACTCAGAAAAATATTAGTCACAAGTTATCAAATATAACTATTGACACATTTCTAAAATCCTCTGTACGAAATGTTATTTATATCTTGGTTTAGTACCATGCGGGAAAAGCTCGATTTTAGTTTGATAATCCGCAAGTCGTCGCCCGTCAGAGATAGGGCAGTTTCAACGAGGGTCAGGGTTTTCGGTCGGGCGCTCTTTGCAATTCGATGGCTCGGAGGTTTAGGCTTAGTCGGCGGAAAAGTATTATATGCACGGTATTCCAACAAGGGAGCTGAAGTTTTATCGTATCTTCCGTGAGAAACACGCGTAGACATATTGAACTACCATACTTAGATACTACTGGTGCTAATAACTACTGTTAGTTACTCTTATATAAGTATTTAAATTGAAAATAAAAATCATTAATAATATTTTGTACAAAAAGAAACAAGGGAGGGAAAAATACTTCCGCTCCTCGCTGAAGCAGTGAAGCGTAACTCCCAAGGGCGAGAATTCTCAATAAAACTGTTCCTGCTATAATGCGACGTCCTTCGAGACATAGTAGGTACCGCTCATTCGGAAATATCAGGGTGCGAGGAATTTTCGGGCTTTGAGTGACATGCCTACCCCGCTCGGCGGCTTTTACATTGATGCTCTATACTTTGGAAGCTTTCAGTTAAGAGGGATGGCTTATATGGAATACTGACTATGTATATATAACCTGTCTTTTCTTGCAATCAAATTTTTACTAAAATTTTAGTTGAGTTGTGTGTTTAGATAGTGTTTATTTAAACCATTTTCTACTTTAATAGCTATCTTTACATATTCTTTAAGTTGTCTAAAATGTTTAAATATTATTATTAATAGTGTAATTTATTGCAAATATCATGTGCGTGTCATATCAAAATGATTTAAGTATAAAAAACAACGTATATTTACAATAAAAATGCATCGATTCTATAAAATAACATAAAAATCAAAAACTCTTCAAATATAATATTTGCCCTAATTTTTTTTTTCATTTTTTCTCAAAAAAAAATTTAAATTATTAGCCACTTTGTAGAATGACACAGATTTTTTTACGTACTCTTTCATACGGGACCTTCACGCGTTTCATCAGATTTAGATGTGGATTTAACGGCTGATTTTATTAGAGAAGTAATTGTTTGTTTAATTCATCAATTTTTATTTACTTTCTTAGTATTCGAACTGAAAAGTTAACCTCGGATGAAAGGCTTATTTAGGCACTCAAACTAATAACGCCATCGCTACGCTCGTGCACCAAACTATATCACGCCTAAAAACGTCAGTTTCATCTCTCGTGTAACAATGTACTATTTAATATTCCAAGCTATTAATAAGTTTATATTTTAAACAGCCACAAGACGAAAGAGAATATAAGTAATGATAAGTTTGTTGTGCACGTACTTGATGCCACGCTCCGTCTCACAAAGCAGAGTCAAGTTACCAATAGTCTGAGTTGGGGAGTTCAGCGACGGGAGGAAAGGCATCGCGACGTGACATTTTCGCAAACAAACTACGAACGGCGAGGCAACGGCGCGCTGTGAAATTTGCAATCTCGGCACCACTAGTAGCCGCCGTGTAGCCGACCGCGTCGCGAGTTATCAGAGATGATTTATATTGGACCGTGTGGTCGCGAACCGTGCCCCGTACGAGCCGCAACCGATGCACAGATTTAATAAAACTTCAAAACACTAAGCCGGGTAGATACAGTAACGAACTCTAATGTGTAAGCAGGAAATAATCTTCGCTCGCAACGTCCAATGAGCCCCTTTTGGCTACGTACTCATCATACGAGAGCATCAGACGAGCTGTAACAATAATCGCATAGATACATACAGTAGTGTGTACGCGTGAAACAATCTTCACTCGCGACGTCCAACGAACCAGCCCCCTTCGACCGCGTACTCATTAGCGAGCTATATCTGTAACCGGAGAAATACAGTAACGAAGTTCTACTATATACGTGCGTACTACGAGGGTATTGCAAACGTCCTTTAAACTGTGGCAAAAACCGAGAATCTGGACTCGCTACGTGGCATATGATTTTTATTGCTATGATTTTTGTTACAGTAATGTGTAGCAGTTACTGTCACAAAATGAGTATCAGGTTGATCTCGGCTCGCTGCGAGCGCAATACGTTTCGGTCACGGCATGCTCGTGAACTACAACATTATTGACTTTAATTACGGTAATGTGCGGTATTTTCGTAGATGAGTACTCTGCTTTATATATAATTTCATTCAACACCGTGCGGTGCACATGTCTCCGTAAGGGTTCGGTCGTGCTGGACGGCTAATGGTAAATACTGGTTTATAATACTTGTTCTTTTATATTCAAATTATTCTCATAGCATCATAGCAACTTTTGTTACCTGTCTTTACAAAAAACTTTTCAATAAAAATAAATAAAAAGTAGTCTTCTTCATATATTCATGAAGAAGACTCAACAGCTACACATAAATGATACAACATTCTCGTGCGGCTTACGCCCGCCTCGTTCAAGCATAAATCATCCATAATGGCGGAAATCAGTGAATGAATAGATTCGATGATTCGCGCTTTACATCACACTACACCGCTTTTAAAGTTCATTACAGGGGAAATGTGTTCTTAAAGTCATGATTTGTAAATGTATTTATCATGGGAGCACCTGGCTGTGGGTTGTTTGTCGCCTCTTACGAGAGGCCACCCGGCCGCAGAAATTAATATTCTTTTCCGTTCCTGCACGGAGAAATAGTGAAGTAGGAATATCTAGTAAAGTGTAGATAAAGAGTTTCAACTTATAATATTTGTAACAGGCAAGCATTTGTTTTCCGATGATAATAAGCTATATGTAAGACCATGAATATTAAGAATAACAGTCGCCCGGCAAAAGGTAATTCTGGAAAGCTCTTGAACATTACATGAATTTTGTAGTGTTTTTTTTACCAAGTTTACCAAAGACTATTAGGTACTAATTAGGCAAATGCATTTTATATGCTATGTCTCACTATATTTTGTATTTAAGATAAGAAACATTTACTTTATACCATCGCATTTTCCGCTGATAAAATCACTAATGCAAGACGTAGTCGCATACGCTTAAAACGGACAATAAACAGTAGCCGTAGCTCGAGATAAGAATGTCACGGCGGTAATAAGACGCGGACGGCCTAGGAAGATAAAGCCAAGGTACAGGGTGCCGAGATAAAAACCAGCAGCATAATTGAGAAGGAAAGATCAAGGCGCAACCCACAAAAAAGACGATTTCCTTTGCCTTTGTTTAATTTTATGACACTTGAAATTTGTCATTCGCTTATTGTTGAGAACAGGGTAATATTTAAAAGCTCTCTGTTATCTGTAATACTTGAGGTAAAAAAGTGATGACAGATACAAAATATGGTTGAATAAAATGTTTTTTTTTTTAAATTATTTATCTGTGTTTGTCTATGGTTTCTAAGCCACTACCGATTAAATATTGCTACAACTGAAGTGTTCTGTGAAGTTAAAACCCCTAAAACCCGTAATCGAACAGGTGGTTTATAGCCCTTGGTACTTAAATTACCGGTAATTCTTTTAATGGTTTTCTTAATTGTTCAGTATTACTTGTTTGCGCTAATTTTCTATGTATTAGAATCTAACCCTCTATTATCAATCGCATATCTGTTTGTCGGTTGGCCTTCGAGTACGATATCATAAACCTTTATTGATAAAATTTCACTGCAAGTTCTAAGAAATCATCTTGTTTTGGATTTACAAGTTTCAGAATTCCAATGAATGGTCTGTGTGTGTTCGTGGAGGGGTCTATGTTAGTTGAGCTTCGACTGCGATGGAGGCTTTGCGATTGCGGTTTACACTAGTTATATTTGGTAGTAAAAACTGTTAGTTGTCTAATAAAGTAAGTGATCTTCCGAAACAACATTTTAATTTGAATCCCGCAAGCATGTAACAATATGAAAAATTCTTATGTGTATTATACGCATGTCATGTCATTAATTGAGGAAAATTATAGGCTAGATAACATTATTACTGTCAACCAATCCAACGAATCGTATAGAAAAAAGTACGCGAAGCGAAGCAACTACTGTCGACACGGGACAGATTAATAGCACAAGATGAAGAAACAAAAGCGGGTGAAAACGACCAGCACATACCTTATATTCGTTATTGCAAGTAAAAAGTATTCTTTAATTGCCTAAATTCCCAACATTATTAATATTGCGATAGCAATTTGTCGCGGCCAAATAGTGGGAATAGTTTCTAAAAGTCAGCAATAAATAATAACTTTCGTAGCAACATTATTTTTAGTCACAGATTATGTCACAACACAATGAGTATTTAAAACAGATATAAGTATATTTTATTTATTTATTTGGGGAACGTACAATAATAAATATTAATAAAAATAAAACACAACATACATATTATATTATGATATATGTATGTGTCTAGGCATGAAAGCCAAGTAACCATCAAGTCTATAATATTATAAATTCTAAACATCCCTTGCCTGCTCATTGAAGCTATTAAAACAAAACTGGAATAGACAAAATAAACACGGAGAGCATGAAAAAAAATTAAGCTTCGTTTGTTTGTTCGGGATTTAAATAAAAACTACTGGGCCGGTTCGTTACAGTTTTCGCTGGTCGTTAGCATATTCCTACACTTAAATCTGCACTATTTTTGTCCTGGGAATCCCGCGGATTCTTGTCTAGGAAAGGTTTATGATGGTCAGATTGAAAAAATAATAATTTAAATACGATATTTTACCAATAGTTGTGATACTTTGTATCCCGGGAATCCGTGGGGATTTCAAGACAAGATGGACGAAGTCGCGCGCGTATCCTAGTAATTTATATAATAAACAATCTGGCTCAAATAATGACAAGAAAATAAATTAAACAATATTCTAGGAAACTTACGTAATATATATTCATATTCATTTAAACTAGAGCCAGATTAATATTTTTATTGTAATCATAAAAATGTTCATAAAATGAAAACTACTGGGCCAAAGTATGTTAAATTTTTAGGGGACCAAATGGCAACTATTCCGCGTCGAACTCACAAAGAATCACGTAAATCGGCGTACATACATAAAAAACATACCGGCCAAGTTGAGAACCTCCTCCTTTTGGAAGTCGGTTAAAAACGACGACACATAAAGACTACAACGTTCTTATATATATATATATTGCTTTTATTACTTCTATGTCCTATTACATACCTACCTACCCAGTATAAAGTGTGTAGTTTTTATAAAACCCTCATGCACAATAACCATATTTTAGGAAATCACAAGCATTAAAATGGGTCTTTTATCCGGCTATCGGTGTAACGGTCCGGCGCCACCTATAAAAAACTTGGCGAGCGGGATCAGTCTTACATATACAGAGGGTTCAGTATACAATCATTATAACACAAATCAATCCATAATTAACAACACACAGTGAGCAGTCAGTGGGGATATCGACCATAACGGCAAGGCCCGTATCACAGCAGCTTGGGCCAAGTGGCGTGAGATGACAGGTGTTATTTGTGACTCATAATGCCGGTTAAATTAAAAGGACAGGTCTATAAATCTCATTAGACCTGTCGTTTTGTTTGACAGTGAAGCGTGGCCTGTACTTGAGCGACACAAGAAAGAACTGCGTGTCACGGAGATGAATATTCTGCAATGGATATGTGGAGTGACGCGGAAAGACCGTGTCAGGAACTCCCGCATTCGCAGCAGTCTTCATGTCTGTGACATAGCAGACAAACTGCAAGAGAGTCGAAGGGGAAGGCCCAAGGAATGTTGGCTTGGTGTTGTGAAGGATGACATGCGTACCAATTATCTCACAACAGGGGATGCTGAAGACCGCACAAAGTTAAGTAGAAAAGCATGAAAGCGGACCCTGGGCGTCGGAGTTAACGCGTTCGGCGCAACCGGGATTTAACGCTCGGATGATGATTATGAGTGGGCGTTCAGTCAAATCAACTGATATACTTTTTGTCATTTTACAAAACGTGTCGTAGCCTCATACATTTTCTACGAACGTGTCTACTTATGATGTCATAAGAAGTTACGATAAAATGAGTCAAATAGCATATTAATTACAGTTTAAACTCTAACTACAATTATTTATATCATAATATTTTAACAATAAACGTTATTTTAATGCCTCTGCTTGTATATGTACATATTATTTCAATTTACTATTTCAGGTGTCTAAAAAATTATAAACTCAGTTTATGACACGTAATAAAAGACAATCAAACCAAGTAGTTTTGATTAAGTTATGAATATGCAATATTTAAACGACTAAGTTTAAAAAAAAACTCTAGTAACTGTGTGTTTAAATATAATACCTTATTTTAAATAACTATATACGCTATCATAGACCATTCTTTGAATTGACACGAAGTTTAAAAACAAATAATACAGAGATGTTGAGAAACGCAATATGATAAATCCATGATGACCATCATCTGCACAGAAAATTGTTTTATAAGAAAATATCTCGCAAATAGCTTCAATAGTTTTAATTAATACTTGCTCAACTCAAGTTATTGTCTCTGTATAATAGATAAACTAAACGATCTAAGCATTTAAAGAACAGCCTAAACTTCATTAGTAATAATTGTTCCATTCCAATATTTACGGATCTCTAAAATTAGTTGACAGCTGTGACCACGAAACGTTGCCATCCTCGTGTCCGTAGAGGTCATCGGAGCAACCTGCTTTTTATTCTGTCTGTCATTGAATACAAAATATACACAGCCAACGCTAAGTGAACACTAATTTCCATTCAAAATAACAAAAAATATCTATCAGCGGAAATCCTAAATTGATGTTTTCTAATTTGTTACTTAAATTGAATTTTTAGTCAAATACACCTTGTCTTATTTTTACCAGCTTTTATTTAACTTGCAATGTCTGTACCTATGTATGTATGTAAGTTCGGGTGGAATCTTGCAAGTTAAATTTGACTAACTTCCCCATTTCCAATTGTGTTAAAATTTTGCACACATATGTATATCACGTGACAATGCAATAATATGGTACCATGGAGCTGATCTGATGATGGAGTCGGAAGGTGGCCATAGGAACTCCTGTACTAAAAAAGATAGACCCGTCGTGTTTGGGTTCGTTTTACTTGTCTTGGCCAGCACTTTGCTGCTATATGATAACCAGGATCTCAAAAGCTTGTATTTAAAAACCTTTAAAAAAACCTTATTAAAAGTATTATATTCATTCTTGTTTTAAAGTTTACGAAAATACTCTAATAGTTTAAACATTTCAGACTTATTGTTGTTTTACATAACACCTATCGGTAACATGTCTACTTTTTAAAAGAACACGCGCTGATACAATGTATTCACTCTTCAGATTCTTTTCAGACAAGTTTTAAATTAGTTTTAGATCGGGCGTTTAATCTTAGATTTGAAGCAGGGTGATATCATGTCACTTTTACATAACTATAGTTTACGTAAGCACTGCTTGACACCATTGGTATTCATTAGTTATAGATAGTTACAGTTAGTTATTCATACTGAACATTTGAAATCAGGCAATTAATGCGTTATAATTAATTATAATGGATGAAATTAAGGATTTTTTTAGTTTTCATTTCATGTATTTACTTGTTTGTACCTATTAATTCAAAACGTTTGTGATGTTGGTTAGCAGTTTTATTAGAAACTAGGATATACCGGCAACTTCATCCAGGCCTGACTTGAAATTCTTGCGGTATTCCAGGGAGAAAAATTATGCACCAGTTAAAAAAGAATGTAAGCTGTCGTTTCAGTGAAACTGTGTCGTAATAAGCTAATTTTTATACACCCGAACTACTACTACAAACTGCTCCGGGGAAAATTCTTGCAAGAATCCGGGGATAAAAAGTAGCGCCGATTGTAAGTCTAGAATCTGCTGTCGATCAACAAAACCGCACCGAAATCGTCGAAGTAAAAAAAGTAGTAAACAGACAAGAAATCTAAAAGAATTGTATCGTTTTCTCCGTCGTTTTGCAGTGTATTACAGCTGTTTTCTCAATAGCTGCAATATACAGACAAGGCATGTTTAGAACTTTATAATATTGTTACGAGCTTAGCGGGACTCAAATTAAAATGTTGTTAGAATAACTATAGAGTTTATTAGAACTATACTTCAAACACGTATAACACAGGTACAAATATAACCGAACACAACAAATTCAAACGTAATGCAGAAAGTTGTAATTCAATAAAACGCATAAAAGTCGTAGCTTGACTGCCCCCTCTCTCCATTAGGCACTGGTTTTATACCTTACAAATATAAATGTGCCCGTATTGTATTCGACGTAATCCGCAATATCTGGCTAATGATGCTAATGACCTAGTACAATAGGCTTCACAATAATTAGTAAACACATGCCAATAAATAAATGAACAAAAGAAGACGATCATAGAAGGATTACGATTAGTTCAAATGCTGGCAGGTAATAAAATGTGCTTCTACAGATCTATAACGTGGAATTTGTTTTTGTCGGCACCTAAGTTGTAACAATATTATAGATAAATAACGAACTAAAACATAATTAACAATAATATTTTCTTAAGTTTTCGCGACTTGTACACATAATAAAACTACGTTTTAACGTGTTTACAAGCTCGATTGTGAATGTGGTTTATCATACATTGGGCAAACAAAGAGGAGCATAAAAACACGGGTAAAAGAACACATTGCTGACATGAAACACACAAGGTCTACGAAGTCTGCGATCAGTGAACACACGCTGGATAAACCCAACCATTACATCAGATTCGATAACCCGCAAATCCTCGCGAAAGAGAATCGTTTCATACCAAGAATGATGCGTGAGGCTATTGAAATCAAAAAACACCCAAATTTCAATAGAGAAGATGGTTGACAGGTACCACCTGTTTGGGATCCAATCATCAAAACTATTAAGACCCAAACCCAGCAAAAACCAACTGCCAGACCTCAAGACACTGTGAGCTCTTCCTGCGTGCAACGAAACAAACCAACTTGACTAATAATTTCTTTTATTTTTTCTTCCACTCATTTTAATATTATATAAAATTTTTAGAACTAGGCATGTTTGCTGAAGAGTTTCTTGCGCCGCTTCTTCTCTTCAAGCCACACATGTTGTGAAGCGGTGGTAAATTAGATTAGGCTCCCATAGAGTAAATAATATCCATAAACAAAATTAAAACTAAATAATTAAAATGAACAAGTTGGCGGTAGGCTGAATAAAAACTTTGACAATACACGTTTGATAAATGTCATCTTTGTCTTCCGTGACCACGGCAACTGAAAAGCGGCCGAAACGTCGGATAAACCTAAATAAAATAAATTACCGCGCTTAAAACCGTTAAAACGTAGTTTTATTATAATTAACAATATTTTGAACAACACGAATAGGACCTACGTATCACGGAGATAAATGATTATTTTACAATGGATGTGTACTCACGCGAAAGGAATGCGTTAGGAACTGCTCCATACGCGGTAGCCTTCATGTCCATGATATATCAAATACATTGTAAAAACATCTACAGTTCTTACCGTATAAAAAGAAAACTGTTGTGTGTAACAAATATCTAACCATGCCAGTTCTGTGAGGGCTCGATAAAAGGGCAGTCTGAAGATATGCTAGCTTAAAGTCGTAAGAATGTGTAAGTGAATAATCTCATAATAAAGAATACCGCTTCTGCTTTAACAGTAACTAAATTTCCTTTGGAAGCGGTGATACTCATGTTTCGGTCGGTATTGTTTTGGTTCAATGAGTGTTTTAATAAGTTTAATTATTTTCTTCAATTCAATTATTATCTGTTAATTTAATTTCCATTTTGATATAAATATATCTTCATTTTCAATGCTCAATACTGTGCGGAGTGGAGAAATATTGAATGAGAACCGAGTTACAAATGCAACCAATATTTAATGCTAGTATGATGATGATTGCTCTTATTGTGATAATAATAAAACACTTAACACAGCGAAGCAAACTTATGGGGAATTATCATTATTGACCACAATATATTATTGTGTGAAGATTGTGCTATTGCGATGACTTACAAGTGTTTGCATCCTGAAATATATGGCAGCCAATATTTATTTAAAGGAAACGAAACTATAGTTGTAGTAATTACTCGTATAGTAATGCCATAATTTATTAGATTATATGAAACTATGTAACAAATTTTGCATACAATGTATAACTTTGAGAGCTGTGAAAATAAGTAGTTATGAAAACTTTATTTCCGCAAACCGTTTTAGCGCAAAATATTAAAACGGTTAGTGTTTGTTGGAAACGATTATTCGAATGCGATATATGTGCCAGTAAAGTCCAAGTGAAGTCGATGATTTGGAAATGCGTTTCGATGTGGTAAGTATTGAAATCGTTCATTTTATTTTTCTGAAGTTCGGCATCCCAAACATATATATTTGCTATAGGCTTCTATTACTAAATGGTATATTTTATTATAATAAGTGTAAAAGTAACTTCAGTTTGTAGATGGGTGGATAATACATACATTTTTAATTGAAACCAAGCCTTATTATATTATTACAAGTCGCGAGACTCGAATTACAATGCCGTTAAATTGCTATAGAGTTTATTAGAACTATACAAACACGTACAACACCGGTACAAACATAACAAGTCCAAACGTAATGCAGAAAGTCGTAATTCCATAAAACGCGCAGTCTGTCGCTAAAAGATTCCCGATTGTAGTACACACGTCTTGCTTCGCTCTGGTTATCGCTTGACTGACTCCCCCCTCCATCAGGTCATCGCTTTATACTGCGCAACTACAACTTCCCCGTACCTTAATCTGACACACCTGTCTAATGACTGCCATAAAAGATTTCAATACAACAATGGCCTGTTTTCAATTCACAAATTTTAAACACAAAGTAAACTAAAGAAGACGACCATAAAATAAACTAAATGTTATTAGATCAAATGCCGAAAGGTAATAAAACGTGTTTTTACAGGTATGCAGGTGTGAATTTGTTTTTGTCGGCGTCTAGGTCTTAAAAATATTGTATTTGTGCACACCAAACTCAAAGATATAACCAATCTCATTTTCTAAAGCCTTAAACATAACAAAAGATATTTAGATGCTCCATACTGAATAACCTCGTCTATTGATTTAGATGATACCACAGCGGGTAGTGGGCTCGCCTATATGGGCGCACTTGTTTACGCGACATGCATAAACCAATAAAACAGCTTTACGTAACGGGATTGTTACGTGGTCCGTGGACACGGTTGGACAAAGGGTCTCGGCTTACCACTAGGCGGATTACTGCCCACTACCAATATACAACATTGACGTACACAGATTTGTTAACACCGACAACTAAATATACACATTTAAAAAACTTGTTAAATGAGTGACATGTAAAATGATACGCTTGCTACGTTGGATTTTGTGTAATAAGTGTCATACACATTTAATTTATCTGCTAGGTAAGCTTAGAAGCAAGCAAATTTAAGGTTCTCTAAAAGCTTTGGTTAGGTATCTCTTTCGATTTTGCTATAAGTTTTCTGTTTTCTGTAATGGTGTACAATAAAGTGTTATCTATCTATCTCATTATTGGTTAAGAATACTGTCGTTTAGAATTGCAAATAGGGGGGGGGGGGCATCCACAAATTACGTCACACTACGTGCATAATTTTTTGACCCCTCCCCCGTCCTTGTCATAGCTGATCACTTTCGTGAGACTCCTCCCTCCCTAGTGTGATAAATTAAAGTAAAAAACAATTCGGTAAATAAACGAATTTTTTGGCGTATCCCATCAAATCCGATTTACAGAAGTTTTACTATACTTATAGATCTCCTAGTCATATTAAATAGAGATCCCTCAGTTCGTAAAAATATAAAAAATTGCAACAGAAAAATAATAGAAATAGAAAAAATAGCAATTTCGAACTATTATTGAGGTAAATGCGATATGGGAGCGGTAGCCTGAGTCACCGACGTCGATTTTCGAGTTCGTGCCGCGGGCGACATGGCACCGACATAGGGATTGCATTTGAAGATAGGCAACTTGCTGGAAGCATGATCAATACGTCTGGCGTTTGTGGAAAATCTCCCGAAAATGCAATTTTTTTACACAATTACCTAACACATCAACCTAACTGAACTTTTACTAAACTAAACTTTTAGGTACTAATATAGGAATGACTCACATTTCGCCACGCACGCCAATAACAAGCGGAGGTACACAGGTCATATAATATCGCGTTGATTTTGTATAAAACAATTCAAACTACAAGGCACCGTTGTTAAAGAATGTACGACAAAGAAATAGGACGTAAAGCCCGGGCTCAGTATTCAGTGAATCATCCATTGCAACTTCGTACACTATATATATATATATATAATTATAAACACCGACTTTCGTGATAAATTATATTTTTCAGTCTAAAAATGAGTAAAAAAAGTTTTGGTTACGAGGTGTAATGCCTCATGCACACCCCATCTCTAGGAAAGACACTATAGTAGTGTGTTACCACTAAAACCACTCCCTTTATTCTTCTATCACCCTCACCTGAGTCATGGAACAACGGGTAGCCAGGACTATAAGCCTATCGGGTGCAGGCCTCAAAGAAATAAGCCAGCTTATATAAGCAAAGGCAAATTTTCAACTGATTGATTCGTTCGTTTTACTTGAAATAATCTTCAGGGGCCTAAAGCGGCAGCTTTTGGCGAATATCTTAATGAAATTAGCGTAGTTCTAGATATACTGGATGACCAAAACATAGTAGGTATAAATTTCTAATTTATTTTGATACTTGCCATATTCGTAATACGAATCTGTGAAAGCGGCCTCTATACGCCTCCTGATCTCACGAGCTCAAACATACTATATGACTAGAAGCTAAAGAAAACTTCCAAAACCTTAAGTGTCGTAATCAGATAAATATATGCGGTTAATATATAATACTCAAGCCGAATATGTCACTCACATAATATCGAGTAACTTATACGGATTAATTCCATAGCGAAAGACCAATATTAATACCAATATTTTCCGATATAATTTTCTATGGCACGGAAAGGCGTTAATAAACTAACACATTTTGTCGAGGCAGCTTGGTCGGTGCCGCTACACTGGCTACACATTATGGCTGTTAGTTTAATAACGTTAGACATAAAACTTTATGGCTACGAGCATAGATCATAAATTACTTTGAAAATTCTGTGGAACTCGACCGAGTATCAGGGATAATGTAAGCAAATTCGCAAATCCCGATCGTCGTGTGACTCGTGTGGGTGGCCTAACCGTTCGTGAGAACCGCAAGTTGATACTTGATAACCAATTGGTGTTACACCGTTGCGGCATAACCAATTCAAAATATTCCCATCGACCGATTACGATACGCCGACTGCTTATGTGGCAGATTTACAACACCTATATTGAAATTGAAGTATTATTTATTATAGCACTTCATTATGCTGAAGTGGTTGAAGTTTACACTATCAAACACGCACTGCTGGTTACGAACTCTATAAATTTAATTTACGACGAAGAATGAATGAACTATTGAAATAATAATTTAAAAAATGTATTTATTAAATCATGATTGAAATATTTACATAGTATAAAACAAAGTCGGTTTCCGCATCTGTCAGATAAAATAGAACACTTACTACCGTAGCGGCGGGGAAAACTCTAGTACATAATAAAATCTATTTTTAATACTCTTTACTTGTGTATTAGCATGAGAAATATCAATAATATTAAAAAATATTTGTTAAGCTTGGCACATACACCGTCCTTTTGTTAGCTGAATTTAAAACTTTTTTTCTAAAATATCGGAATTCCACAGAAATAGTTTAATTCATTAAGCAACAATAAATACCTATTCAAAATTAAATGTAAACAATTTCCTGATAAAAACTTAGTCATTAGAATTTACAGCAGCAAGCTTGATTTAAAAATATTCGTTGATCAACAAACACTCTGACTACGATATTAACTTCCAAATGAATGCAAAAGAATGTAAGCTTGGTTGAAGGTAGAAGCCTTTTTAGAGAATTACCGTCAGCTTTACGAGCTACGAAGTAACTTCATGGGATATTCTCACATTTTAAGCCAACCGTTAGCGAAAGTGCACATTTCAGGATGAAATGAGGTCAGAGTCTGAGAGGATATATCGCGCACCATTGGCTCTATCTTAACTAAGGATTTACTTGAAAAGTATAAAAATTAGTTGAATGTGATGTCGATTTGCAATTGCGTTGAAGTTCTAAGGTTTCGTTGCTAAAGGGTAAAAACGGAGCTCTTACAACTCAAATCCGCGAAGTCCGTGTGCTAATACACATTAGGTATATGCAGGGCTTTTTTGTGGGGACACGCGGGGGCATGCAGTACCCTTAAAGGAAATTCCGGAAATATCGAAAAATGGTAACCTTTACAAAAAAAAGGATTTTTTAAATAGGTCTTTTTGGGGTGCGCTACAAAAAAAGTATAGACTTACGACTTTCGAGAATTAGCGTGCCCCCAAAAAAGAAGTGACAAAAAAGACCTGTATATATGTATCACTTCCACGAAACACCCTTACAAGCACCCACACATAGTGGCACATATATGTATGTAATTTTGAAAATAATATACCTTAAGGCTTGTAGCAACGCCAACATCCTGTATCTATCTGCATACTGTAGATAATTATTCTGTAAGATATTAAGTAAATAAAATAGGTACAGATTCTGAAGGCTACACACACATCAATCCGCAGGAAACCAATAAACAATGTTATACACAGTGTATAATGTGATCCAGGGCGGTGGCAGATGGGCAGGTGCGCCGCGTGCCAGCTGTCACTGGCATTCCCTCTTATCCAACCCACTTTTTCCTTTCGTCCTTTAATAATATTTCACTTAATGTATTTAAAATACGCTCTTACAAAACGCTATCATCACCATGATGACAGTGGAGCAAAATCTCGTAAGGGAACTAGGATATCGAAATTAAAGACGTCACATAAAACCCGTCAATCCGTGTCCAGCAGTCATCACTGATTACATGTTGATATTACGCGATATATTGTTAATGCTATTTTTGTTAGAAACCCAATATTGTTAGTATTTATTGAATAATTGTACTGTTGAATATTTTAATGCTATAATTTTTATTTGAAGTTTTGGATAAAACTGCTAATAACATACTGATAAGAAATATTGAACTTATTTTCTTAATTATTAATTTTATCATTTTGGCGTTAAGCCCTAGATGTGTCCAAACCAAACCTTCAAAGTCCCGGGGTACACTTTTCTACTTCTTTTCTTCCACTTCTCACTATGGTAAACATTTTGAATAATTGTAAAACTAACTTACTATACTAATTAAGAACACTTAAGCCCGTCACTGTATATAAAACTAAAACCGGATGCTACAAAATTAACTAACTTACTGATGTCTCGTAAATCATATAGGTGCGAACGCAGCAAGTGATAATTACCTGTAAGAGAATAATAAAATATAATTCATAAATAATATATTTTACATTAAAATGAGTACAAATATTGTATTCGAAAAACCAAACTAATCGATATACTTTCAACTTTGGCGTACTCGGATAGTGCTGATGCTGGTGCTGATTTGATGGATCATAGCAAATTGACTCATTTCAGTTGGAAGGCACAGAACTAAAAGGAGACGACGGTATTCAATTAATGATATCAAGTTTATATAAATCACTCAGTTCCCATCCAAATTGAAAGACAAAATGTTAGTCTAAAATTATTCAATCGACACAATATGATTTTTGCGAGGCAATAAAATGAGGAAAGCTGTTGAACGTACAGATTAGAAAATAGAATAAAAAACACTTTATAGTTCACCACATACACATGAAATCAACAATTTACAGTAGTCACATTAAATGGTAAAGGCAGTAACTATGGGCGGTCTTATCGCTTTAGATCGCTATGATAAGTGACATGTGAAACTCGCTTTGGGCATGCATGGTTAATATAGCTTTCCTTCTCCTAAAAAAGGCAGGGATGAGCCCAGCAATAGGATACCTAACAAACAGTGGGTAAGAAAGTAGAAACATCACCCAAAACCCAGCATTAACAACTGTCGAGTAGAAATAAATCGGCATGCGACGTTAACGAATATTACGAATAGCGGGACGGCTTTATCGATTTTGGTACGCGTGTATTATATTTAATAAGGTAATTATGAGGGCGATGTACTGCGGCAGGGTGCAGCGGGGCTCAGCCGAGCCGGGTGGGAACTGAAACTAGGGGCTAAAGGGACAGATACAATGGGGATCTCAACGAAGGAAACCAAGTGGTGAATTTATCGTGTTCAATAAACTTTATTTTCTTTTTTATGAATTTCTACATTTTAAAATATCGTCAATTTTTATTTTGTTGATTTATTGTAATTTTACGTACCTGAAGACTTTGATATATATCAGGGGGCCTAAAGCGGCCGATTTTGGTAAACAGTCTAGAGATAGTCTGGCATAGCATAAAGCTCCTATATATAACTTGTCACATTCGCAATACGAATCTGCGAAAGAACCGCTTTAGGCCCTCTGACATTCCGTTTTCTTGTGATATTCCAAGAAACTCAGTTCATTACAATTTTGATCGATATTATCTAAAACATGTTTCAAATCAAACGTCAAAATGTTAGTAGTTTTTCTCTTGCAAAATTAACTTAAAAACCTAACTACTGCCGCTCAGTGACCCAAAACTTTCTGTCCGGCGCCATTTCAAAAGACTCATGCCGCCCTCTGGTTTGTAGTAGAAATAAAGGATTTAAAAGGTTTTGGAGAGTTATGTTTTTTTACTTATTTAATTATCATTTCTTAATATTAATCCTTGTCGCGACAGACACAGTCGACTCTCCTTCGGACACACAAAAGAAATACAAAACTTCCATATCGAACGTAATAACCGTCTATTATTACAATTGGACCGTTTCAAAAAATATCATTCGGTCGCTAAGCGAGTCCGAAAAACCGTTTGAACACCGTTGTTTCTTCGAAAAAGTAAACTTTTGCTCATCGACCACTAAATATTTACAGCGCGTGTAAAACGGGGCGTAATAATACCTTTTATTTTTTCCTTCGATTCAGCTAATACAATTTTATTATTTTCGGCTCCCCTCGACACATAATCCAAACGCAAATAAGAAACGATTGTTTCTTTATGCGACCCGAAGTGATGGGCCTTTGAATAATATTAAGATTTTATTCCCTTTATATGAAGTAAGAAATGTGTGTATAAATCTTTTTTGTTACACATTTCTTCAGCTCTACCACGAAAGAATATATTTTAAATAATATAGAAGATGTTGATTGAAAGATTTCATTCAGAATTTCTACATAAAGGAACAGACTGGTGGCGCCAACTATAATTGCGGAGTGTTGTTAAGTGTTACGTCTTTACTGGGCGATCGACATTCTTTAGTATTCTTCTTCAATGGCTCTATATTTAGAAAGGGCATAATAACAACTCAACTTTCTGTTTATAATGCGCGTCAATAACATCTCTCTTTTCTTTCACCTTCTCCCAATAATTTGGGGTCAGCACAATTTGTATTTTCCTTTCATACTCCTCTACTCTGACATACGTCTCTGTCACACCACAAATCATCATGTCATCCTTCACAAAATCTCTCCACCTCCTTCTTGGACTATCTTTATACTTGCACCCGTCAAAACATGCTTTTGTCACACCTTCATCTCAAATTTTCAGTAGGGTGGAACTCTTATAGTTTTAACTGCGCTTCAATAATATTCGAGTATTAATTTATCATGACCAATAAAATGTTAGTATAATGAACGCGCCAAAATCACGATAATTACATCGATCGTAAAAGATGCGTTATTACTAACTAACTGCGCTAACGAAGCGGCCTTTTTGTACTTTCGTAGGTATAATAAGCGATGTTATAGTAAAACCAAAGTAAAACGCACAACTTGTTCGTATTTGAATATTAAATTTGACATTTCACATTAACATACAAGAAACTATTAATGTTTTTTCCGACCACGGTCGGCTAGCTCATCGGAGCATTGCATTGGTAAAGCAAGCTTGCATATCGGCTTATTTCACTGGACCGTGTTTTTACTCCATTGTCAATACACTACACTATATACACATACGCGTACATAATATAAATTGTCTAATTCGAAACTTTTCCAGGACAATATTGTTGGGTTTTTGTAGCTGGTTTGTTTGTCCGTCCGTCTGTCTATATATATATATATCACAGTATTGTCTCTAAATAACTTAAAGGTTTATATGGATGTAATTTGTTAGGCAAGTGTATTCTTCATTACGAAGAAGCTAAAAACTAAGTGCTTTACCTTTTTTACTTTGCATAAAGTGTGCTCTGCTCACCGCCTCCGCACATTTGGTCTCATAGAATGGAAAAGATTCAAACTTTGAAGAAAGTATATCTAGGGCGACTGGTCAATAAACGACTGGTTGAGCGTATCGTTAAAAGGCTAATGAAGAACCTGGGTGAGCTTTAAAATGTGATTAACAAGAAATTACAAAACACAAATAATAGCACCTTATTTTGGAGACCAAGACACGTTTTACATCTACAAGCCAACGGAGTCAGTTATGTTATCAAAATTACCAGTGTAAAGCTCTAATCAATTTGGTAGGTGACATATTTCACAATCAATTCTAAAACTATGTTCTGCCTATAAAAGAGCGGGCATTAAAATATCATTATTATTTTAAAATAATTACATTATTATAATTGCTGTTTAAACCATAATTAATACGCTATTTGAGTCATTAAATAGATGACGTCAGAACTTGCAACACTCGTACAAAATCAAGGCAGCTTCGAAGTCTTGTGATATGATAAAAACTAGCGCAGTCAATATGACTGTCAACGTATTACAATAGTTAAGTTACACGTAGATTTTCTGTTTTCGGAATCTAGAGAAATTACAATTGGGTGAATGGCAGTGTTCGTTTTCATTGTAATTTACCGCATCTATGTCGCTGTAAACAATACTTTCGCATCATTAATTAATTATAATTATTAACCGCATGACTTCTGTCGTTACTTTCGCGTTCGTATAGATTTGACGCTTCGTCGACTTTGTTACGATGTTCATAAATGTGTTGCGTGAGACAATACACCGAATATAAAAAATAATAGCTGTGCATGCGATTTCGTCTGCGTGTATTTTTTTTCAAGAAACCCTAAAAAAATTAACATAAAAAAGTACCCTTCTTTGAGTAGATTTCGTAATTTCGTATAATTTAGGATTTGGCCCTGAATGCCTATTTGAAAATTCACTTGTATACATATATAAAGGTAATATTATTACAATTAACACTTGCTAATATATGTGATGTATAAATTACTGATATGTGATACCTGACCCATTCCCATAGACAAGACTTAAAGTGACGGGTATAAGAGCTGTTCTCCTAAAATGAGGACGGCAAATCTATCAGTAGGACATTTATAGGCTGATATGATTATAATAAACTCCTTCAACCCATCATACAACAGGTCATATCACACAGGTCCGAATATTGGGCCACTAGTGATATCCTAAAAACGTCTCTACTCAAATGAGATGAGAATGTTAATATGGATGTTATATGACAAAGACGAATAAAGTGAGGATTGAGTACATAAGGTGATTTTGAAAGTTTCATCCGTAACTGAAAAATTGCAAGGAAGAAGGCTAGAGACGTATGGGTATGTAATAATCACATGACAAAAAGAATATCAAACTGAAAGATAGGTAGACTCAAAAAAGGGACGGAAGGATTATGTTGAAGGACGATATGATGATTTGTGGTGCGACAGAGGACATATCTCAATATGGAAGGAAAGGACATGTGCCGACCCCAAATAACCAGGAGAAAGTGAAAGAAAAGAGAGAGAGTGTTAGTTGTAGAAATTATCGATATATGTAGCCATTACCGCCATTTTATCGTAAGCCACATTTGAACTTGGTATATTTGTTGTTGTAAAAGATATTTTATACTATTTTTTTAATGATTTTCATTTTTAGATACTGTAGGGTCTATCTAACCTAGCTAAAACTGAAAGTTTTAACATATAATTAAGTCCAAATGTCGCTTAGGACAAAATGGCGATAAGGGCTCGGTATTAGACCCGACCCACCACATAGACAAGACTTACAATGACGGGTTAACGGACTTCTCCCTTAAAATGACGACATCAAAGTCCAACAGGAGGTCATTTACAGGCTGATATTATTACAATAAACACATCGAACAATAGTAGGTACTTCGCACATCTGTGCACATGAGTTACGAGGTAGAATAAGCACAGCTGAATCGGCAACATGGTTGGCGGCGCTATCAATCATTGGCCCCCACCTCCTTGCCCTGCCCTTCAATCCGATATTTCCTAGATCCGATCCGCACCTCGGCGCCTTTGCCACTTAAAGCCACCCCAAGCAACGCTCACAGTTGTTCACGACTTTAATTTGGTTGACGTTGAATTACAGCGTTAATTGAAATTAGGTACAGAACGATAAATAATACGAGAAAATTGTAATTTAAGCCACTGTCGTTGTTATTACAGTAATATAATAATTTTGAATAATATTATATAGTATTTACTGTGTTGTTAACCGTATGTAAATCTATTTCTCATAGTTTGTCTACGGCAAAATATGCATATAATTATAATATAATTGGTATTGAAAGTTTTGTAACTCATTAATACTTTCATGAATATTAACTACATATTATCTCATGAAAGAAGAATGAAATCTTTTTCTATGATATTATTATACGTAATTATGTATTTCTATAATAATATTCAAATACAAAATAAATCCATTATAATCAAATTTAGCATGTATATAATGTATTTTCGCTAACAAAGAACACGAGATACTTTTGGGTGTTTCTCTGCCATAAATATTGTCTTTATCCCATCAAATGGTATACTTTTCTTAGGGTAGGTACATGTCGTAGATGTACGCAAGCAATTAATATGAAAAAGAAAGAAAAGTCAGCGGATGTCATAAATGTGTACATTTGTTTGGCTCTCTTTCACGAATTTAATACTTTCTTTCTTTACCACTTTCATGTCGTTTTGTACATACTTTTTACATTGTATTGTTGGCTGTTGTTAATGTTGCTGTTGTGTTGTTGACTTTGTACATTACTAGCTGTCCCGGCAGATATCGTTCTGCCCGGAAAAGCTTCAATCTATATTCCGATAGCAGCGCCACCTACCGGGTCCAATTGTGAACCAGCTCAGAAACCGTCTCTGGCTAATGCACAACAACTTTACTAAAGATCATCAAATGATCAAATGTATAGTTTACAATTATATAAAGGACGTACAGACAAACACACATTTTTATATATAAGAAGAAGATAAGTATTTTAGAGATCCGACATTAATATGAAAATAGGACACATTGTATGCAGGAACATGTGTAAGTACAATACAGAACTGATTTACACGACCAAAGCCGAATGAAAAGGTTTAGTAGCACTATAAAACATAAATTACATGGCCTTATTGAATCTGAATTATTAAATGGATATTAACGCGTATCATACTTAAACTTTTCATAGAAATTGCAATAAATTCAGCAAAATACACTTTCTCTTTGCGGTGGCACTTGAAAAGTCGTAACTTGAAGTTGAATCGGGGCAAAAGTTCCGCTTGTTTATGAAATTATGCATAAATAAGCAGATACAAGTCCGGTCACTGAATGCGAGAAATTAGTTGAAATAATGTGTTACTGCAGATTTTCGCATTAATTTGCGTTGATTTAATCTATAATATTATAACATTCTAAACATGCCTGCATGCTTTGTTGTCTGTTTTGTCTATTTGTTCGGGATACACGTAAAACAACTGGGCCGATTTCGATGCAGTTTTCGTTGATCGACAGCTAATTGTTAGACTTAAATTCTACGCTAATTTTTATCCTGGGAATCCCGCGGTAATTTTCCCGGGCGCAGTTAGAAGTTGTTCGGACGCATTAGCTTATGCCGACACAGTTTCCATTAAATCGATTGATTACATTCCTTTTTAAATGTTGCGATACTTTGTGTCCCGGGAATCCCGTGGAAATTCCGAGTCAAGCGTGGATGAAGTCGCGAGCAAATCTTAGTTACTAATATAAATAAAGATCATATATGTATATGATGGTATAATCCCTAGCACGATTCTTGAACCTTGGCCTGCGCACAAGTGAATTTTCAGTTTTCTTAGGAATAAGAAGTATCCCTTTCGAATGAACGGACATGATGTATGTATGTATGTAAATGTTTTTACTGTTTTATTCAAATTGAATTAGGGTAAGTTTGTAGGCTTCTTTAAGACTTCTCCGTGCAGGAACGGAAAAGAATACGAATTCCTGCGGCTGAGCGGCCTGTCGCAAGAGGCGAGAAAACAACCCACAGCCAGGTGGTAGGGCATTTGCCCGTCTGAATGGCTATCAACCTTGGTCTAGTGTATGCCACCGTAACAACTTTGAGTAGTGTTCCAGCATTAATGGCCTGGTCCAAGTTTCTCCTTCGAGGCCGGCATTACATTGGCTGCACCTCTGGTATTGCTAATGTCTATAATCGACGGTAACCGCTTTTCATCACAGTTGGGCCGTCAGTGTCTGCTGTGCTTCAGCAATAAATAAATAAAAAATAAGAAAAAAAACTCACTGTAACTCAATATAAATAAGACTGTTATTCTTTTATGTCAATTTAAAACAGTATCATATCTGTATATATATTAGGGTGATCCAAAAAAAAAAAACTTTTTTATTTTTTTTCTAAACAGGCTCAAAAGTTTCTTTTGGGTGTAAAAAAAATCTGTAAAAGATGAGCCCTAATATTAATATTAAGATTGTCCTCATCGTATTTTTTTAATTCCCATAAGAATAACACAGGAAATATTTTTTTTTGCTTCTTCTGATTTTTGTACCGTTCAAACGACTGGTTGACTGATAAATCGCTGTTCCAATGTTTATAGAGAATTGAACGCTCTACAAAAAAGGTCTGATAACATTTTTTGATTGGTCGATTTTTGATTTTCGGCTACAGTCCGACTCACGCCTTCAACACGAACGCACGACATACGTGCTCGTGTACAAACGCTAGTTTTCGCGCTCGCTGCTTGCCTTCAAATAAATCCTTCTGAACTGTATTATATTTGATAAAAAAATTGATCCTTATTTTGAACAATTGAACTTTGATCTTGAATAACATTTGAACGCGTGGACAAATCAAAAAATGTTATCAGAGCTATATATATATATAAAACTGCTGTTCGTTAGTCTCGCTAAAACTCAAGAACGACTGATTTGGCTAATTTTGGTTTTAAAGTATTTGTGGAATTCCAGGGAAGGTTTAAAAGGCGAGCAAATATGAAAAAAATGCTTGGTATATAGTAAAAACCAGAATTTCGCTTTCCTTAAAAACTATTCCTACCTGTCAAACATTTGATGTTCGACCCTTCGTTTACAAATGAATTAAATTAAAAAGTATTTCAGAAATCATAGTTTTTTAATTATTGATTCTGAGGCGGTAAGTGTGCCTGGTCAGATAGTTCTCTTATATTCTTGTATGTTCAGCTTCCTAAATTAGACGACTGTGTTGGGATTCTACTAAAGTAGGCGTGATTTATAATAAGAATTGACAATCACTTTTAACCTTAACACAAGTGTATTATGAATGTATTTAAATGTGTTATGGTGGCGTGCAATTAACCCAGAGACCTTTGAGCGAGGTATCGCGATCAGCTGAGTGGCGCACGGTGCTCTTGGCGCCCGCAGCTCGGCGCGCGGCGACTTGGCAGAGCCATCGCTGCACTGACACGACCTACATCCGGGGTATATTGCGATACGAACGTATTGTTCTAACGATGACAGCACAAAACGTGACGACAATCGAACAAAACACACATCGATATCAATCTTAGTGGCTTTAAACTTACTCATATTTTTACGGCCTAATAATCTTTTATGATATTTTAATTAAAACTACGTTTAATAACCGCCAGTTATTGAGGGCGGCTTTACATATTTCACTGTTCAATTTAATTTAAATCTAATGATTCCAACTTTTTATGATCACGGCTAAGTGACGTTTCATTCCAGTTTAAGCGGGTCATAGACGTGTGCGTACTTGCTCGCACATCGATCACCCACTTTAACTGTTCCAACTTTGAATTCCTTTTCTGTAGGAAATCGTTCATTTTCCGCAATAAAAGCATACATTATTCTATTTTATTTTAAAAGATTTGAAATTTTTCTTAGCTAAATAATCGAACAAACTTATTTTTTCATTTATATATTTATATATATGTATTAGTATTTTGAGTTTAATATAGACTGTACTTTTTCTTTAAGCACGATCATGCTTGATGTTAGTGATGACGTAGTCGAAGATTGAGCACGTTTACCTAGATAATTGAAGAATATTACTTTAACATCCGATGATAATAATAATTCAGTGTAATTATACCGATAGCCTCTGTGATTGAGCTAGCTTAGCCTTCAACGGCTTACGTCGCTGCAACGCCGAGGCTCGGGGTTTGATTCCTGGTATTTTAAATTTCGTGAACGAATTTTCTTTGTTATTTCCTATGGTCTGGGTGTTGTATATTACCCGTTACACAAGCGTAATTTTCTTAATTTGGGGATATACCTATAATATGTATGTTTGTCAGCCGATTTATTGTATTGTATCATCGTACGTACGAAATTTGCAGTTTCAAGGTCCAACGCCGTTTAACCTACAACTAACTACCTGCGGCAATGTGGTTTTGAGACATCCAAAGTTGATGGAGCCCACCCCACCCACTCGAAGTCATTGTAACTTTTTATGCGTCTGCTACAACCAAATTTGACTACCTGGCAATCTGCAGGTTGTTTGTGCGTTGGCAAGTTGAGTATATTTTATTTTCAAACTAATAGTAACATCAGTAATGGCCGGTTCCTGTACCCTTACTATTCATTCACTTGCATTACCATCGGTTGAATTTGACATTACTTATATGGAGATATGTACAAATTTAACCGATGATTAGGTAAATGGACGGTTAGTAAGATTTAGAAACGAGGTACAAATATGTTTAATACGAATATATGTACACAGAGAAAAAAAGGATTTTTAACAAAAACAAAACCGACTTTACAGTAAAGAGCAAAAAAATAAATATTTCACGGACTTCTTTACAGTCTACTCAACACTTTCTGATAAAATTACAGATAAAGCTCTTATTACTACCTGATTTTACTTTAACTTTTTTATTTTAAGTGTTATAGTAGCTGTTTGTTCTTCCTTTAAATATAAAATAAAAAAATACTTTATTAGGCTTTATTATTATAGTAGTCCCCGCCCATAGAGTAAATAATAACCATGAACAAAATTAATATGAACAAGTTGGTAACGAAAACTGAAACATTACTCATTATCACTTGACATCCTTGTCTTCCGCAATCACGGCTGCTGATAAGCGGACAAAATATCTGGGAATAATAAAAATCAAATAAATTAACTAACTTACTTATATTATGTATACTTGTCGCGAAAACTAAAAAAATATTAAAATAAGAAAGACAGATTATACTGTCACGACAATTTTAAATGTATCTCATATTTTCGGAAACGGAATCCCAAAAACTACGCAGGATTTGATATAAAATGATTTAATAACTTATTACTAAAGCCATTCAGTAAAGGTCGGCCAGTATATTAATACTAATCGACCTTTTGGAAGAAACGAAAATATCTTATTAGCTTATAGGAAACTTGAGCATATAATGAAGGGAAGTCTTTAAAACATCATCATACTCTATAATATCCCTAACAAGAGCCATAATGACACATTAATGTCCAATTTGTAAGCAAAGTCCTTTCTCTTATTGATTCAAAAATATAAGCCAGGTTACGGTCGGATTAAACGGAGTACTCATTAATATTAAATTGCTTCGACAATAAGAATCGATTAACCATGTAATTGATAATTTAATGTATTTTCTAAGTGGATATACAGAAATTAATGCTTCTTTTTCTCCCTTAATTTTTTTTCGGGAATTTTGATCACATAAACATGTTAATCCTATTAAACACTAATAAACGAAAAATATCTAGCTTACTTGTGAGCAATAATATTTAAAAAATCTTTAGCTATTTCCGAAGAAGGCTCTGGCACACATTGAATTTTGCTTAATTCTGTTTTATTTAATTTGTATTAATTTATTTGTCCATCAATAACCTCCTTTCATTTTCATGCAGAGCACATTCCAAACGAATTCTTAAATTATAAAATAATATCTGCCAACGAACGTTGGGGCGTTTGTAAAGAGCTCCAGCCTGCCATTTTGGAGAACGGCGGTTACACCCGCCATGCTAGTCCCCTGTGGATTGAGGAGTTTCATACAGAGGCAAAACATTTAAATTATGAATTCTTAAGTCTCAAAACTACTCAGAAACTGAGAAATTGATAAAAGTTGCTAATGACAATTAGTTTTTACTTAGACTCACACTTTACGAACACTGATACTCTCACAGCCAGAACACTTGTAAACATAATTACACACACAACAAACACACCCACCTTTTTATTTTCTTTGATTGTATGTACTGCTCATTGGTCACCACCACCGTTATTATAGAAATGGTGGTTAACAGGGAGGCGAGGACCAGGAGTACCATCACACAGTGTTTATCTAGTTTGGGCTCCTGTACTTCCCACTTTAATTAAGCTTCTCTAATTTATGTCCTCTATTTATTTATCATTACTTTGATTTTAGCTCTTAGAGTAAGGTCAATCGGTTTGATTTTCTAGTACAGAATATCGGCTTGAAACATTAGCCTTGAGCTAATGATGTTTCATATAATGATTGAGAGTTGGAATTGTCTACTTGCCAACCCCACTATCGATCATTTCTATCCCATTCCTTTTTCCCATTCCCACTATCCCCCCATCTTAAAGGCTGGCAACGCGTTGGCTTCATCCCTAACATTACAACCGTCTATAGGCGACATTAACCACTTTCCGTGAGGTGGTTTAAGTCTGCTAACTCCGCAATAAAAAAAAAAAGAATCATTTTTTTTAATAAAATGATAAATTTGTAATCAACGCAAATACCTTACTTCCCTATGACACCGTGATGCAGTACTAACAACACCAGTGCAACTTCGTTTGTGTGTCGTTTCTAATATCTAGGTTACATTATTATTTACTGTCCACTATGCTTTAAATAAAAGATACACCTGCAAATAACACACTATAGTAACTTCGCAATATCCGGCTGGTTTAATTTCGATTAGGGTTTTAAACGTGCAAGTATCAAACTATACGTATGAACAAAACGAGGATGTATGCTAAATGCGTTCTGTGCCAGCTTGGTGCAGTTAACCTATATACAAAGAGTGCCAACACCTTGTGCGGAAGTGATGGGGCTTGCTTCATGCTAATACTTACATTGTCTTGGAATCGTATGAAAATTAATTAAAGATACTCTATTTAAGGGCTTCGTATTCTTACGACACATCGCGTATAAGAGTTTATAATATGAGAAAATTCTCCATTGTTAATGGGAATTTTTATCGCGTCAACTTAAGTTCCATTTTCCAACATAAAAATATTATGTGTTCCTGTTATCAAAACTACTTAAATATATTAAGTCAAAAAACGTCTAGATCTAGTTTTCTTGAATAGTTGTGTGGGCAATTCCAAAATAAATGAACAAAAATTTTATGAATACTGTTATTTATACGCCGCTTTATAGATGATTCATTTTATATTACTCTGGAATACGTTTAAAAACAGCTTAGCGGATTTCAATGATAATGTTGAGGAATCTGGATGGCTACCACCCCTGGTCTAGAATGTGACGCCATAACAGTCTAAGTTCTGTGTCGGCATTAGTGACCATGTTCCAGTAGCCTTTAAGAGAACAGCAGCGCATTTGTAGACCCTTTGGTGTTGCAAATGTCCATAGGCGATGGTAACCACTTACCATCTTTTCCATCCAACTGCGATGGAAAGTGGTTACCGTCGCCTATGGACATTAGCAATACCAGAAGTCCTAGTCATTGATGAACACAACTCAAAGTTCTTACGGCTGTATACTCTACTCTAGACCAGGGATGTTAGCTATCCAGTAGGGCAAATGACCTTCCACCTGGCTGTGAGTTGTGTTGTCACCTCTTACGACATACCGCCTGACCAGAAAGATTAGATTTCTTTTCCGTTCCTACACGCGAAGAAAAGAAAAAAATATCTTAGTGTTTAAAAGATATGATCAAGAAGTAGAAATCCCTTTCAGACAAAGAGGCGGGTATAGATAACAAGTAACAATGCACAGGATACGTCATAATAGTTACCATGTGAAAATTGGAAACACTGCACGTTCATATCGTAATCGTTATTTAGTATGAGGAAAAACCACAATTATAACGGGAGTTGTATGTTGGGGATAAATAACATCAGCGCATAAACCCACTAGTGGTGAGCTCGCGTGTCCATGTTTCAGGAGAACGATAACGGCATATCCACTACTCTTGACCGAGGCGGATTGGCAAATCTCAATATAGAGGTTATATCCACGTTTGCCACGTGGTAGAGCATTTGCCTGACTGGATACCTACCACCCTTGTCTAGTGTTCCACCATAACAACTTTAGAGTTGTGTTCCGGCATCAGTGGCTAGGTTCCACTTTCTTCGAGGCCGGCAACACATTGGTATCACCTTTGGTGCTGCTTTGTTTTGTTTGATTGTTCATAGGCGACAATAACTACTTTTCATCAAAGTTGGACCGTGAGCCTGTCTGCTGTATTTCAACAATAAATAAATCCATTGCTATGATATTTTCATATAATATTAATAACCAGACAAACCCACAAACTGTTTACACTCAAGCAAAGCAATTGACTAGGGGCTAATCTCAGTCCATAGTGATAAGCCGAAAATTCATTTGCGAAATTTACCATGCTATGAATTGAAATCGAGACCTCTAAGTTTCGGTGTGCAAGGCCGACAAAAACAAAAGCATTAGTCCACCTAACTCTACAGAGGCCGTTAATAAAAGTAATACAAGTACTTTATATACTAATATTTTAGATAATTTCTAATTTGTAAGATAGGCCTCGATCCCGCGGCAGTGATCGCAAAGAGCAAAAAAAGTACCTAAAAGTATGAAATTTACTAACATACTAACTTCATAAAAACTGATTAGGTTACGGCCACTGCCGGTGAATGTATATTGTGTGGAAACCTAATTTTATTGGAGATATTATGAAGGTGCAGATGTAGTAATTACACTTTTTTTATCACGTATAGGTTCGCGTTTGACCATTACCTCGCTCGATTTGAGCGGAGATATGGTCTAAGATCGAGCACGCTTACCTAGAAGGTACCTATTCACACGAGACTTGAAGACACCCAGGTTGTAGGTTTCCACTCCTTTGCGGTGCGTATAATGAAGGTGGACTCAAACGCTTAGTCGGAATAGGAGGTATGTCCACCATATAGCGGTGCCGCATGCCAGTGCGTCTGGTTGTCCGATGATGGAAGGGAGACGGCGGGATAAGATTGAAGAGCTCCGATGCACACTCTCCAAAATGTATCCGATAGAAAACCGACAAGCTGGCAACCCTGCGTCGATGTTCAAGACTTTGTAATTGTCTTTAAATAGCTGGTCGTTGCCTATCAGCTTCCTGGCTCTCCGCTCAATCGATTCTAGTGCCTCGAGTTGGTATTTAGCTGAGCCATCCCAAAGATGAGAACACTACTCAATACAGGCCCGTATTTGTGCTTTATACAGCATCAGCAACTGTTCTGGAGTGAAGTACCGCCTCACCTTCGATAGTATGCCCATCTTTTTGGCTGCAGTTTGGGCTATAGACTCGATGTATGAGCCGAAATTGAGACTCCTACTCCTATAATAATGTCATAATTTAACATGTTTAAGGCAGATGTTTATTGATCTGTTGCAGTGGATAACTAGGTTAATTAGTGAATACGATACTGTTGTATAGTTACAACAGTAGATAGATCTACTAAAGGTTTTGGTTGTATTCGTAACAGGTATTAACAAGTTGCTGGTCATTTTAGATTGTGAACATTGATTGACGGTACTTTTAAGAAATTTGAAGTATTTAAGCGGTGCGACAGGCCACACGGTTGTTTGAGCATTCGCCAGGCGCTACGATCTTTAGTAAACTGAGTAAGTGTCTTTATGTGTATGTGTGATTTGACCAGTATATTTAAGACGATATAAAGATTTTGAAATAGTTAGTTGTTGAAGTTGTGAGGAACGGAGGGGTGACTTTAAGGGGAGGTTGGAGGTCACCGGGCCAGGTTGGACCCATCCTTTATGTCATCTTGGTAATAATATCTAAATGCATTTCTAACAAATTATAGAATAATGTAATTTTCTATTGTTTCTGTATTTACTATATATAATTATGTTTATTTATTTTTTATCCGAAGTTTTAATGACGCTTACCTTTCTATTTATTTAACAACACAGAATTTCGTAGACATAAAGGTGTTTTCATTACAGATACATTCTCGACTACATAATATGATAGTAAATCACAATTATACAACATGTACCCACATAACAATATAACCCCAGCCTAATATATTTACTCCTACTTACTACTTCGACTCCTCCTTAAGTCAGTTCATTATTCAAGCTTTCTGGGTGCATAAACCAACGCCGTACATAGAATGTATGACAAATATTTTATCTTTGTGGGAGCAACAAAATTAGTCGTTCCAAAGATGTTAATTTTATTTATTGTACCGATCCGCAATTCCATGAACCGTTGAGTCACGGTGAATATATTTTAATTACATGTTCTAAAACTGGATTTAGTTATTCTTGGTTTGCGAGCCTTAATAAATTGTACTTTGAATTTAAATAATCAAGCCTTTGTACACATCTGAATAATAATTAATATTTGCATTAATATATGCTACCAACGAATAACAAAAAATATTAATAATAGGGTAGGTATGGTATTCAAGTAAACACGTTCGTGCTTGGTGACTTTTTTCATTCGAATTTCGAAAAACAATATACCCCACGCCTCTTTAACGAGTTTTTAGTGTCACATAAATTGTAAGCAGTATGCTTACAATTTAACGTATTATTCAGTTCAGTTAACAATATTTCGAAAGTTTACAATCCCGCGAGATAGATTATCTATATCCAACAGTATTTACAGTTTTACGGTGACATGTACATATTATAAGACGGTTTACTTGAGTTTGATAAATATTTCTGTAACGGACCATAATTAGTTAATACAAAGCTATTAAGATTTTACATAAATAATTTCAATCATTTAATATCATTGTTATCAGCTGATGACAATTACAAATAAAAATTATTTCCTTCATCAACTAACAATTTAATTAAGCAAATCAATATTCGAATCTGTTTAAATTATTATCTTTGAGTGAACTACTGAATTGGTATTAAACATGTAGAGAATCTATAAGTTTATGATAAGTGTTGATAGCCGTTTAAGTATGGTATTTAATTAAAAAAGACAATCAAAATAATCAAAAACACCTTATATTATCAAAAATTACTCAGCGTATTTTATTCAAACCAGTTTTCGTTGTTGTTCATCAGTTAATTATCAACCTTAGTTTTCGTCTGAGTTTTTATTTTTATACGTGCAGGAACGGAAAAAAAACAATTTCCCGCGGCTGGGCGGCCTATTGTAAGATGCGACAAATCAATCCACAGCCAGGTGGTAGTAGTATTTGCCAGTCTGAATGGCTATACCCCTGGTCTAGTCTATGCCGCTATAATTTCAATAGAGGAAAGGCCACAATTTTCACAAAGGAAGCAAATACCTCGCCACCTATTGGCTTAAATAGGAAAGTCGTTAAGTAATATCCTTATGATTATTCAGGGCACCTACCCCTAATATCTTTTCCGGAATTTCAGAACAACGTTATGTAACGACAAAATTGTTTATAACAATTAGAGACCAACGGCAAAGCTGCAGAACCCTATAGATAATAAAAGCGCCTTGTATTACTTGCAATCAAGAGTTGATTAACCAGATTTAAATTTCTTACATTAACTATAATTTATCAAGTCAATTATCATTATAAGTTAATGTTAATATCATTGAATACAAGTTTTCAACAGGCGATTAATAGCTAGAAACTATTTAGCATAGCATTGATAAAACGCCTGCCCTTTTATTCGTTCTTGAAAGGTCGCAAACTTGAAGGGCGCAGTTACGGATGAATGAGAAGAGGCGACACTGGATGCCCGGGAGAGGGGCGGAGCGGGGAGGAGCTCGGCATGGCGGAAGGGGGAATACTTATTACTTACATCCCGCTTCTCAGATCAACAACCCGAAACCTTAATCAAGATAAGCTGAGCGGACGCTGCCGAGCACGGTTTTCAAGAGAACAATTTTAATTAGCAAATGGTGGCTGTAAGATATTTGTACCCGGTGTCGGAGGCCCGGCCGATCGCGACCGATGTTACAGCCGGCTCTCCTTTACCTTATTTTACGCTACGAATGCTAACGATTAACAACGCGTTTGTTGCTCTATAGTTTATAACACCATGAAAGTCTATTTCAAATAGTTTAATATCCACAACGCGTAACTTGTACAATTATCGTATGAAACGAATTAATTCTATTAATATTAATTTTATTATATAAAAATATATGTTATCCTGTAACTATTTTAAAATAATCTTATACTTCAATTCTTATACTGATGAGTTGATTACTCGTCAGTGAGAATGGGCACCTTAGGAGTATACTCTTTGTTTCTTTCGATTAAATACAATTGAAAATTTGTCCCCAATTGACGAAGTAATCGCGTAGCAAACATATAAAAAAACAGTCAAAATAAAAACCTCCTCTTTTTTTGGAGTCGGTTAAAACGGAGGTTCTTTTGTCACTCCCAAGGAACCCTTTGTCCACGGATTGTCAAGCATTCAACAATTTATTTAAGTCAAACTACCTATACCTATCGATTTCACGAGCCCATTAGCCCGTATAAAAAGGCAACCGGACACGCCGGTTCGTCATCGTTTCGAGTTAATTTATTCAAATGTGCATTTTTCGCAGGCGTAGACGGGAGGAATGGCCGAGTGCCCGAACATCACAGGCGTAGGGTTATCCTACCTGATGCGGTTTCCGGTTAACATTCCGTACCGACTAGGCGATGGATCGAATCAAATTTCAAGGGGCAGAATATCCTGTACGATTTCTATGTCGATAGCCACAACTAGACTTGCTATTAGAAATATCGAAAATAGCAACTGTTTGAGTATAATTATCTTTTTAACTAAACTAAATTACTATAATATTTTGGTGGCTAAATGTCTAACACAAGTTATAATTATATTCTTAGTAATATGATATCGATACCACAAACCGCAAGCTAGTCCTATTGTGGAATAAATACAGTACAATTGTCCTCTTTGTAAATTTTCTCACTGATTATAAAAATAATTAAATGGATGCCCATTTTATAATCAGTGACTTACTAAAGCATTTCTATACTGTGAAAGATTTATTTTTTGTCATTATAACCGAAATTCGTTCTAAATTATTGTCCAATTACTTAGTAGTATCATTAAAGATCCCTTTGTACCTTCTTGCAAAGAAAAGTCATCACTCATAGGTACGTATTAAGCAAGTATATTATGGTGCATGCATATCTAATCAATGAAATGGTTTGAGTAAATCACTTACTTTATTTTACGTTACTTTTTTCGTTACTTTAGACATGTACCGTCTATTATGAGACCGAATATTATTAGGAAAATGTTCTTGTAGGATGAAGGCCTGTTACGTTATCCTTTTGAACTGTCTTTGCACGAGTATACAAAGTACATAACTGTTGTAATAAAACGTATAACAAAACCCGCTACTAAAAAGAAAAAACATAAAGAACATCCAAGCGTGACTCGTGCGACAGGAGAAGCTTTATCGTTTCCCAAAGTACAGCGGTGGAACGATGTCCAAAGAGGTGTATATAGGGAATAGTTTGATGTGTACTCTCTTGAATATATATATATATATATATATATATATATATATATATATATATATATATATATATATATATATTATAGTAAAAGTATTAGGAATGAAGAAAAACTGGTATATTTTTACATATATATACAATGCCCTTTCCAGTCTGCTACGCACAAAACCCGGCTCAGCCGTAATAATGCCATATTCACGATACTTCATTGAACCTCCTTTGTGCTGTCGATACGCGATCGGAATGCGTCTTTGTCATAGGTCTGTCCTACGGTGCCGAAAATTGTATTGGGTTCTTGTCTACGTAAAAGTTTTAGTCGCCTACCTGCAGCAAACCAGTTTGATGCCCCGGATCGTTCTTAGAAGTTCCACTGCCCGTCCGCAGGCATTCTTTTATCTCTAACTGGTAGCTATTACCCGACCACGTAGAACAATTTGATAATTACCTCGATGGACTAATCACGTACAAAAAGTTTTCACACCGTAGGTTAGTAGGAGCGCCGCAGCTAAGTATACAACCAATCGATGAGTAAGCAATTTTAGGTAATCATTTAATATTATAGCAAGCAAGAAGTGTTGAAATGAAAATTTTGTTAGTGATCCATGAGCGTGACGGAACGCACTTAAATAAAAAGATTTACTACGACCCGAGACCACAAGCCGATCGAATATAATGGATGCTGTATAACGTATGGACTGTGGGAAAATACAAGTGGAAACGGTTACTCGGTGCTCAATCCAAACGAGCCGGATGTATGAATTGATTGAAACCTATTATTTTTGTTGAGTTTATGGACGCCAAAACGTTCAATGGGTTATTATAACAATTCCGAAGGGGCAGGGGGCTGCGAGGAGCACAGTCATGGTTGACAGTGGCAACCCCTCGCATTCATCGGTTTAATGAAAACACTCTGGTAGGTGGGTCTTTGTACAGAGTTGGCCTGGGGCCGGGCATCGATCGTGAGTGCGGTGAACGCACCCAAACTCGTAGCACCGCACCCGGCGGACTACATTGGGGCACGTTCCCCGCATTGCAAAAACCTACCAAAATTTAATGTCAAATTATTTATTTGCGCCTATAGCTCGTAAATTTAAAAAAATACTACAAAATTAAAGTTGTGTAAGAGCGATATTTGGAAAAGCAAATTATATAAAGATATAAAGCTATGTATGCATGTAGTTAATGGTTGTTCGACAGACAAAGCCCCTGTCCCCGTGGAACTAATGACCACTCGAAACGAGAAAATTACTGTTCGCTGCGCCGTCAACCGGTCAAGTCACGAAGCGGTCGTCCAGGATTTAAATAAAAATAATTCTGGTCTTTAACTTTAACTGCGTGACGTCGTCACGTTTAATTTAAATATTTCATAATGACCACATCGAACAAGAAAAGGTCTGTTAAATTCGCTTTACTTAGGAACCTTATCTTGGAATTGGGTGTTGCGTAAAATTCATAGCGTTCTAGGGCGGCGGACTTGGAGAGCACAAAAAGCGAGTGTCGGGCATAATACCCAGCTGCGTCAGTCCCGGGTGCGGTGACCTCGGCCGCATCTGCCGCGCCGCCGCCTGGCTTCACTTCACACGTAACAACCACAAATCTAGTAAGCAACATCGTGGTTTGTTTTTAAGCATCGCCTTGAAGTACCTTTATCTGTACAGAAGGTCCGGCGCGTATCGTAGTCAGACGAGGAAAAAAACCTAGGTAATAAAGTCACGTTTTAAACGACTGAAAAAATGACAAGAGCCACGAGTTTCGGGTCAAAGGTGAAAGATTTCGACGACTTTTTTTGACGATGTTTTCTAAAGTATGGAAAACAATTACTATATTCGATTTCTTAGGGATCATAGTTTTTGGCGCAAACAGAATCTTTGTCTTTCGGTGCATGTCACAGTGATTATTCTCAAACACTAATGGGATGTAAAAAAAATTTAATAGAAAGATGTATTCAATTTATATGCCGCTACACGACAGAGTAGGTAGAGAATTTAATAAAAAAAATTGTATTTGAGGCCATACGTGTGAGTGAGCGATAAAATTATTAGCGTACACACATAAAAGTGTAAGGTATCATAAAGTTAGGTTTTGAATTATTTTTATTATATATTTTATAATTTTTTATATTTATACATTTTAGTGTCTTCCAATCTCTCAGTTTTGAACTATGGTAGAAAAACAGTGAACGATCTACACATCTAAGGAACCCATTGTTTGTGAGCTGCCAAGTAGTTCACCTAAGTTACGAGTAAGCCAGTCAAAAAACAAAAAAGCCGTAATGTTAATGAATCCTTTTACGATAACATCGCCATTACCAGCAATATAAACGAATGTGAGATATAATCATTAGAAAATGTCAACAATGTCAAGTCTAATACAAATAGTATACGTTATTTATTTTACAAATTGTTTCACAGGATAATAACAAGTGTAAATCACAAATACTAAAATCCGTGACGTTTGTAACTGACGACTTAAAAAGTTAGTCTGCCTTTTCGTCTGCCAGAGCTGCAAATCGGAAATTACTGTCTGGGTTTGAACGAGATTTCCTCCGTTACATATACTGAGCGACAGGCAGATCTACTCGTACTTTTTTAAGCCAAATGGCAAATGCACAATCCGCATAGTTCATATCCGTCTAGTCACGTATGTCACAGACATGTTTTTGGAAAACTTACAGGTTTCTATATCTATATTCTATACACCTATATATTAGGGTGGTCGTTAAAAATTAAATTTCTTGCGACGCCCCCTAAAAAGTTTCCTTTTAATGAAAAAACACTGGGATTTTTTTAATAATTTTTTCAAGTCAAGACATCACGTGCCTAATGGCGTATGGTAATTGTGAAATATCTAAAAATTACGAGTCCCATACATATATTCATAATATACTAGGATGTGCCTGCGACTTCGTCCACGTTTGACTTGAAATTCCCGAGGAATTCCCGTGATACAATATTTTGTATCACGGGAAATGCTGTGATATTTCACAGCATTAGAAAAGAATTTAAGCTATATTTTTGGAGAAAACTGTGTCGCAATATGCAAATTTTTATGCACCCGAACAACTTCGAACTACTCCCGGAAAATTCCCGCGGCATTACCGGGATAAAAAGTATCACACATATTACATATTTGTCGTTTATATATTAGTCTATTCCAGTTGTGTTTTTAATAGCTTCAATGTACAGATATACCGTGTCTGTTTGTGTTTAGAATTTTATAATATTATAGATTATGGTTGGATGAATAACGAACATAAGCTTCTAACATGTTTCATTTAAGTCAGTTTTAGAACATATGCGCTTCGATAAAAAATATCCCTCTATAACTGCATTGTATCGTGCTGCATTTCAATTGCGAACTTGATAAATCTATATATATATAAATCAATTGCTGTTCGTTAGTCTAGCTGAAACTCGAGAACGGCTGGAATGATTTGGGTAATTTTGGTTTTGAATTATTTGTGGAAGTTCAGGGAAGGTTTAAAAGGTGAGTAAATATGAAAAAAATTGAATATGTTAAAAACAACAATTTCGCTTTCCATTAGAAATTTTTAATGAGAACTTTGATGTTCGTCCCGTCGTTAAGAAATTAATTAAATTTAAACGTCGTTAGGAAATCAAATTATACTTATAAGTCAAGTTTTTTGATCTTTTTGGTTTTGAATCTCAAACGTTTGATATTCGTCCCGTCGTTCAGAAATCAACGTTTTTTTATTTAATGATTCTGAGGCGGTACGAAGTTTGCTGGGTGAGCTAGTATTTGTAATAAAAATTCAATAACATTTTTAGATATTTAGTATTTTCAATTGAATCTTTTTAGCAGCCCAATACTAAAAATGTTCGTCATTACGACGACCCCTTTACTGCGCAGTCTAAAACGTACTTGACCAGATTTTTCTTATATTACTCTGGTGGCGTCGGTTGAGGGCCTCTTTTGACAAAGGCCTTTAATGCTCCCATAAAAGGAGAGCGTGTCCACCACTGCACAGCCGTAACTGGCAGTGCAGTGAATTTCACATCTAAGTATTCGTTACATCCAGTTGAACCAGATCATGGGAGATTCATTATGCGGCGAGAATGTCGACGGCCGACGCGTTGTCGCCGAAACCTTATACGTTTCTGTAATCGAATCGTTTACTAAATTTCGAACTTCGTGGATTAGAATAACGCTACGTCAGACCAGCTGCGTAATTACAGAGCGAGCCTCGCATCGTTGGCAGAATACAATAATTAATTAAGCACCTGTCCCACTATTAAATTTGCTCGAGTTAATAAAGGTTTAAATTTCAACGTCGCCGAGAATAAAAAGAAACAGTCTATTAATTATTACGTGGATGTGTTGAAACAGATCGAGTGGATTTATCACAAAACGGTTTTAATCTTGCTAGTAGGTATACTGCGTTAGAATGAAATATTCCTGTCAGAATCAATTATATTATTGTTTATTATATAAATATTTCTTCCAGATCTTCGATGGTTTTTATAACGTAACAAGCTATCTCGCCAGATGCCGTCCTGACCGGAAAATCTTCAATCGATACGCCGAGAGCAGCGCCACATACCGGGTCCAATTGTGAACCAACTGAAAAACTTCTTTGGCTCATGCACAACAACTTTGCTAAAGGTCATCACATGGTAAAATGTACAGTTTACGATTCTATAAAGGACATACAGACAAACATTCATTTTTATATATAAGAGAGAAGAAGATATATCATTTCTTAGTGTTTCTGAAACCTCAAATATATTAACAGTATCGTACACATACATAATCCATATAACCATACAATAATATTGTAAAGTTTAAACATATATGTCATAGTTGATTCTGACAGACACATTCTGTTGGATAAACATCCGTTAATGTATAGAAGCATTCCTGCAACAAGAATTTTAAATTAAAATGTAAGATGGTGTTCAAATCTTAGATTTATCATTTGAAAATGAAGACTATAACTTAATACTTGGTTGCCTTAATTAATAAATTACTTGCTTGCTTCCAGTAAAATTGAACAGTAGCATACAGTGAATCATACCTGAAACAATAAATAATATAACATTTAGTTCAAAATCAACACCCGTATTAATATTTTTAATAATATCTAGCAAGGTAGCTGTACAATTCAAACTACGTTTTAAATGTTATAATTTTTATTATGTGTACTGTAACAGACTGGGAATGATTTCTTATATATAACCTATTATAAATAGCGGTTCCCTTATTTTACTATTTATTCACTTGCCCTACCATCTGTTGAATTTTGACATTATTCGTATGAACCCTATGACAAATAATAACCGACAATAAAGCAAATGAACGGTGGTTAAGATATATGTAAGGCCGTAGGTAGATTCTTTCGTAAAGAACGTATATTTTAGATGAACATTTTAAAACATCAACCTAGTAACATTTTATAATACTTCTATGTATTTTAATATAGAAACGTATAAAAGACAAAGAAAGATTCTTCGGACGTTTGTTTGTTCTTTAATCACGGTCTATATTATAAACATGCCGTGTCTATACATTGAAACTATTAAAAAAACAACTGGAGTTAACTATATAAACGATGGAGAATACGATGCATTGTTTTTATTTTGTGATTGTTTATCGCTTTGTGATTGTTTGGGATCACGTAAAAAACGAATGGGACCATTTTTTGGATGCGGTTTTGCTGCTCAAAAGCTAATTATTAGACTTAAGCTCTGCGTTACTTTTTATCGTGGAAATCCCGCGAGAATTTTTGTGGGAATAATTTAAAACAGTGAGATTAAAAACAATTGAATTTCAACCTGTTTTTTGAACTGATATATAGCAAATGGAATGTAATCAAATGTGTGATATTTTTTATCCGATTTTGCCGAGACTTTGGCGATTCATTTTTGCCGAGATAGTTTGTAGTTTATAGTGTGTATAGGTGCGAAAAATTGCTTATTCCGAAACAGTTTTCACTTGAACGATACTTAAAATTCTATGTTAAATGCTGCAGTACTGTGTGTCCCGGGAATCCCGCGAGAGAACTTTAAGTCTAGCGTGGACACAGTCGCGGGAATATCTAGTATATATAACAGGCCGCTTCTAACGCTGAAATTTATGCGGTGCTATATTACGCGGGATAAAGATTAGAAACTCGCTAGCTTAAAGTAAAGCTATATATAGTAGCTATATTTTAATATCGACTTTGACGCTTAACTGGCGATGGTAAGTATTGCAGACGTAAGACGTGACGTTAATTCGAAGTCACGGAGCGGGTGCGAATGCAATCACAGGCGGGAAGCTCATTCCGGGTGCATCTCCGGGAGAGGCGGGCATAGAGCGCAGTTAAATTAGGGATTCCGAACGTACCGGCAAGGCGACGCATCGGAACGCGAGTGATTTTAACGCAATCACTACCAGCGTATCGAAATCTTTCATATGAAACGTGTAATATCGATTTCAAGAACGCTACTATGTTATCTTTAATATTCTGTAAATTCGTGGGAATGTAATGAAGAGGGATGAAAGTCACGCAAAGAAAAGAATGTTGAACTGGAAGATTAATGGGTACAAATGTAAAGGTAGCACAAAAAAGAAATGGACACACTTTGTGAAGGATGATATGATGATTTATGGTGTGACAGATGGCGTATGCCAGAATAGAGAAGTATGAAAGGAAGACTGATGAATAGAATTGTACAGGTATATTAAAAAAGAGATATAGGGACTGTGTGAAGGATACATGATTATATTGTGACCGGGGTTGTAATTAGAAAAGAGTATGGAAGGAGTAGACATATTATGCTAACCGCAAATAATTGGCAGAAGATAAAAGAAAAGTGAGACTGAAAATTCTTATGTAGTAAGTTCTGTAAAAAATTCAAATTAGAGACGATAAACTCGTAACTGAGCCTTTTCCGTCATAAATCGTATCGTCACTCAAAATAATAATCGGCAGACAAAACACACATTGTATATTCCCAAATTAAGCAAGTTACGCATATGTTATGGGTAATATACAACGGACTATAGGGTCGATCTCAGACACCCAGACCTTGGTAAATAAAGAAGAAAATTCGTTTCTGAAATTTACTATACCAGGAATCGAACCTGGATCCTCTGCGTTGCAGTGAGGTAAGTCGTTAAAGGTTTAGCCCGCTCAACCACAGAACCCATCGGTCAGTCAACATGTAAGTAATATTAGTATACGATTAAAAATTACTGAAAGTACTACTATGACTACTGTCGACCATGCACAACTGCAATACTAAAGAACTTGATATGTCGATTGCCAAAATTAATAATTAACATGTAATAATTTACATTACCTTCTCTTTTGTAATATTCGTTATTATAAAATGTAGATGTCACACGTGACAAGGTTTTCAACCTATTCGCAATACATCTAGGTATTATGAGTAAAATATATACAGCTGAGCCCATTAAAAGCGGCTAGCGTTCGTTTTTATATTTTAATCGCAGCGGGAGGGTAAGTGTGCAATACTGTACAAAATATTCAATCGACGGCTCAACTAGACTTGCAAATTAGAAATGACGAATGTATTTCTAGTAGCAAAGCATGACATTAATGGCTGTCAGAGTACCTTTATAAGGTTACATCTTCTTTCCCACATTAATTTATGTATCAATAGTTTCTATAACGAAACCGTTTGTAACATACAGTCGTGCCATAAATATTACGAGAAATATTTTATTAAACCCATTGAAATAACTTAGTATCAGTACAACAACATGCATAAGACAAAGAAAATTTATCAAATTTCAAAAACTTAAACTCAAATCAAGCTGTCAAATGGCAACGGCAGAACGATTATAAAATATGAAATAGATATCGAATGTTCCTCTTAACATCAAAATTACTCCATTATCATGAAATTTCGGTATATGTATTTTCAGTAAAAAAAAACACATACGAATTCAAAACCGACGCAAACAAAATCGTATGTAATGGCCCTACATGTGATATATACTTAAAGGTTTTGCTTAAACCTCTTAGAAAAACATATACTTAACAAGAATGTATACTAATTCTAAAACAAACACAATATGCTAAACTTAACAAACGCCGCAGTGTAAATAAACAGAGTAAATAACAATTTTGACTTAACTTGCAATATGAAAATTACATAGGCTCTACGTTCACATAAAAAGTTTTCACTAGGGAACTCTTTACGTTCAGCCATATAATTTCAACTTTACGTATGATGCCGGAAACCCCAGATAGCATTTATTCTGGTGAATTTAGTTCAACGACCTCAATACGTATAACCGTAATAACGTAGTATGGTTATTTTAACTCGACCGGGTTGAAAATCCTTGAATTGGTGGAGTCGCGGTATAGCCCATATCAGATTGCCTCTACTCTAGGTATGAGATTATTTAAGAAGGGTGTCATAAAATGTCCTCGAGTTCGACAACCGTGTTGCAACCTTTGGTGTTGCAACTATTAAGACTCGCGAACTGGTCACGCTGTTTACTCGTGGCCCTGGCATACGACGGAAGAAGTTACACCGAGTAGTATTAACGGGCATCCCGGACTCGCGTGGTTATAACATATCTTCGGGGTTGTTATTACCACCCCAACATGATGAATATCATACAACCTTAGCGCACTTCCCCGAGTTGGATAGACCCAATTGGATATCCCTTCGTTAAAAAAAAAACTATTGCAATCGTCCACATGCAACGTGGACTGCTTTCCCTCTGTCTCTTTGCATTTGCACGCTGGAGTAACGCCTCATTCATACGATGTGGGTTATAAAGTATACACCGCTTAAGCAAATTGTTAAATTATCACGTGCTATTTTGGTGAGGGAAAATATCTAGAAACTAGCACATCCAGATTACTCAATGTTATCCACCAATCCGCGTTGAATGATCGTGAAGCAGTATACCTTTTATAGACCGATATTAATTAGACAAATCTACTCCGTATTCTACACTAAAATAGACTAAAAAGAAGAATTATGATTCTTAAGTGAATATAACAGGCTATCACTAAAAACTTACCCATTATATACAGCTCTATGCTAGAATTGATAGATCCAAATACTGGCGGTTGTCCATAATATTTATATCTAATGTAATGTTCATAACTATTATAATGATATTATTATATGTAAGGGTATGTTTTTATCAGTTCAATCTATTCCTATCGGAGCTTGTTTAATCACTAACACAACACTGTATATTATTACGATGCGATACTTTAACGTCTGCTGTTAGCATATTATGTACCTATATTAATACTACATGATGAAATAATTTATTTGATGTAGTAGTCGTCAGCCAATCGCAGTCCACTGCTGAACGTGGGTCTCCCCAAGTAGGCACCACTCATCCCTGTCCTCCGACTTCCTCGTCCAGCGCCTACTGGCGACCTTCAAAGGACGTCAGTCCATCGGGCTGTAGGGCGTCAGACCCTACGTTTACCGAGACGCGGATTAGATTAGCATTGCAAAAAGTTTATATGAATATATAGCTCTAACATTAAAGCTTTAGGAAATGATTATGCATAAAATATATTTTAGGACATTTAGTTCAACGGTTAAGCCCTGGGAGGCGACGCCAACTAGGTCAGTGGCCAAACCATTATAATTTGTTAGGAGCATAGAGTGATGTCATATTATACCGTATTAACATTGCAATGACCATTCATATTTTCCGGTCACCTAACGGTTTTAGTTTCGCAATTAAAGCCTACATAAAAACAATATATTAGCATCATAAAAGTTGTGGTAGCTTAGAGGTAAAAGCACTCGCGTCTCAAATGATCTTTCCTGGCCTAAGTTGTAGCTATATTGTTACAAATACCACATGGTGGTGACAACGGAGGAACTGTCGTAATGAAATCTACACACCGATATAAATATCGTTCATACTGTGAGACAAAAGTGAAATAAAATCTTCTTAGTTTGATAAATAGTGTGTACACGTAAGTTGATGGTGTATTATAAATGTTGCTAATCAATCGGAGTAATGTGCTAATATTGCGGGTACAAACTTTTTATGGCACATCAGACATATGCTTACGTCACGTGGTTTCTTTAGCCTGAAATGGGGAAGGTCGAGCCCCGTGTGGGCCGACTATAGTCAGGTCATAAAAATGCTTTTTGATCGTTTAAGATATTTCGTTATATACTTACACACTTACAAGCTCCAAGAATACAAATTACAGAAATTAGTTATAAAAAGAAGAATAACCAGCCAGCCAGAAGAATAACGACAGTAATCAAGATCGTATTGTTACAAGTTGCAGGACTCAAATTAAAATGCCGTTGGAATTTATTAGATAGAACTATACAAACACGTATAACACGAGTACAAATGTAACTGGCCATAACCAGTACAAACTGCACAATTAAATAACACGCGCAAATTCCGTCACTATATCCTTATCAATGCACAGTCTTGCTTGTATCATAATCCTTGCTTGACTGACTCACCCCACCGTTCGAGCATTCCTTTTATTCTGTACAAATACAATATCCTCGACACAAAACAATAGTTTCTAAGAATTAGTTCGACACACCTGCCTAATGACTGCCGTAAAACAAGTACAAAACAATTGAATGTTTTTTCCTAATTATAAATTTTAAACACAACGTAAACAAAATAAGTCCATATGCGGGAAAGGTAATAAACCAGGTTTATGGCAGGCAGATGTGCATTCACTTTTTGTCGGCATGTTACAGTATGATAGATCAATCAAAAGGCTTTTCATCATTTTGTTATCAACGAAACTACTTAAACTTGTAAATAAAGTAAAATTTTAATCGTTTCCTGAAACCTTACACAAATAACACTAAATCAAAATAAAAATCAATTATAATGCATTTAAAGATGATTATTGACACACAAAAACTAGTATGCCGATTTCATGTACAAAACAGGCACATCTAAGTATTTCATAATACACTTTTAATGAAAGAAGCGATTAAACGAGCTCAATGCCAGACGTGGCTCAAAAACGCTAGCCCTATTATGGGCATAACCTAATTTTACTGGTGGCGTTCTGACCTGTCCGATTTTAAATGTAGACGAAAAACAGATGAATGGATTTTGTGAAGGATGACTTGTGATGTAACAGAGGCCGTATGCCAGAATAGTTCGAATAAGTGTTGACCTGTACGCACAAAAAACAATCTAATATTCACAGTACCTAACGGTCGCTGGAACCGAAATCGGATTAAGCGTACAAATATATAATTGACACATCTATATGCAAACCGATATATAATAATGAAACACGCTTAATAAGCGGTCAACCTAGGCTAATTTGAATGCAAGATTGAAAGCATCCAAATTGGTTCGACTACTGTAGATAGCACTCTGCATAAACACAGATATAAATCTGTTAAATTTTTTATTAGTCACATAAAAGTACATAGAAATGAACATTATTCATACATACATACATAACTTCACGCCAGGTCCCTTGCGGGGTAGGCCCGAACTTTATTCAATATAATAAAATTGACCAAGTGCGTGTCAGCCATCCTTGTTGAATAGCTCCGTAGAGGCGACGAATGTTCACTGACAACTAAAACTTGAGGAGCTATATCGATTGCTTTTGGATAATCGCTTAGTACAATTGACATGTGTCTAGATATACTGGTAATAATAAGACCAAGCAATAAGTTCCACTTAACGTTGATACCTGTCAAGTTTGAAATACAAATCTACACTTTATGCCTCCTGTTAACGATTTCATAACACTTATAAAACCGTAATATAAAGGAAAGGGGAAACTAAAATTATTAATTTGTTAAAGTAACAAATAGTACGCGTCCCTGATAATCCCATTAGTTTCAGCTTCCTTATATGGAATGGTTGGGAAAACGTTACGTCATGGCTGCTCAAATAAGGGAGGAACAAAAATAGACTTGAAATACGTAATAATTTCCCACTGGGTTTGTGGTTGAGGGAATGGATATTAGGTATGTACATATTTGTATTGAAACCTGTATTAAAGTACTTCTGTAACCTTTTGTTATATAAGCGATTAAATTACGTAATCTGAAATGGATTCTTATTGAAACCATGTTTATATTTTATACTAGCTGTACTCGCGACTTCTTTCACTCGGAATTATAAATGTTAATAACTTAAGAACGCTACACGATAACGATATTAAAACATTCTTATTTCTAAATTTTTTATTGAAATCTGTGAGTAGTCTTGGAGCCTATTCCACTTAAATCTTTAAACAGACTGCGAAAAGTTTTAAAAAGAATAATTTAATATTAGTAATAGTAATAACAGCCCATAAATGTCCCTCCGGGCCTCCCCGGACGACCGACAGTAGACCCGCCACGCTTGTCCAAGGCGGCTTGGCAGGTTTGACACATCGGATATCTCAATGTGCAGGTTGCATCGCGATGTTTTCCTTCACCGTTAATAGCACGTGGTAATTGTAACAATATGCACAAAGGTCAGAAAACAGCCCAAATTGTCCATGCGATCTGGCCAAGATCGAACCCGCGCCCTTGAGTTTGAGCCCAAGTTGACGCATGCGGTAGCCATAACGCCACCACGACTTTTTAATATTAGGCACCTATTAAATAACAATTTCATTTAAATGATCGTTCTATCGCAAACGGAATAGGTCCTTTTAGCCAATTTATCACATTAGTAAAATTTATGACAACAAACTGAGTCTTAGTAATTAACTCGTAGTCTGCTATAAACTGTCCTCTCCAGAGTAGCTACAGAAGGTTATTCAATTCCTGTTATATATGAAAAAACCTTGTCTATGCGCAGAAAGTCGTTGTTCTATGAACGGCCACAAACTTTCGCGCAGATTATGAAGTTAACTATACTTATGGAATTAAGTTATAAAAGATTACAAATCTTATCACTTAATCACAACATTTAAGATTAAATAAAATATTATATAGATTTCTATATAATAAATACTAATTCTGATCATAAATAGATTTATATGGTTTCGGTGTAGGAACATACATGAAAGTTTAAGGATAACCGGGTCAAGAATAAGGATTTAGGGTATCTGAAGGTTAAAATTAATACAAAACACCCTTGTAACGCACCGGATGTATCGACCGCATCGTTAACTAGCTTCTACATTCTTCTTCGTCCACGTTGTTAAAATTACAAAATAGTGCTGCTTCTTTTAATTTTTTAATTACAAAAATGTTGATAAACTTTGAAAATATTTCATGCGATACTTTTTATTCAAAATGTATAAAAAAACAATTGCTGTTCGTTAGCCTCGCTCAAACTCGAGAACGGCTGCACTGGCTTGGCTAAGTTTGATTTTGAATTATTTGTGGAAGTCCAGAGAAGGTTTAAAAGGTGAGGTAAATATGGAAAAAATGCTTGGAATATAGTAAAGACAACAATTTCCCTTTCCCTTAGAAATTATTCATACAAGTCAAACATTGGATGTTCGTCGCGTCGTTCAGAAATAAAAGTTTTTTATTTAATTTTTCTGAGGCGGTACGAAGTTTGTCGGGTCTGCTAGTTTAAAATAAATTGAAAAAAATCAAACTTGCAGCTACATAATTTTGTAATTATGTCATATCCTGTCAGTCGGTTTAACCCATTCTAAAGATTAACGTGCAAGGCGTCACTAATAAAAATTATGTATAATGTCACCGCTCTGCGATTTAAAGTAGTCGCATGATATAGGCATAGCCACTACAACAAAATACCTATTTGTAAATGAATTCATAGTTTTCTCAAATTAATTAACACATTATATGAAACCTGGAAGTTTTTATAATTCGCATGCTGTGCCTGTAGTCCTTGAATGATCAATACTTGACCGAAGCAATCAAGTGACTTGAGTTGGTCGATAGTCGACAATGGTCGGCCCCGCAGGAAGGCTGTATTTTGCAACATGACTGGTAGTCAATTTGACATTGTGTAAACGTTTCCACATGGAGGCCGAAAACGGAAACTTGGGCCATGCTCCTTGCATACGAAAGAGCACTCTACTGTTTATACAAGCTGAGCTGAAGCAGATCCAAAAAGAGCATGAGTTATATGCATAGATTTATATTTATGAAGTGAATTAATGTTTAGTTGGACATATTGCTGGGAATTTTCTTGTCCCGCTTCGTCCACTTAAACAGCGATAACAGATTGCGAAGTGGTGTAATAGGAACTAGATTCATTTTTTAATTTATACTTACATACAAAACGAAACGAATTTTCTCCGTTATTTACTACGGTCTGGGTATCTGGGATCAGCCCCAGAGTACTCCGTTATATATTAACCTTGACACAAGCGTAACTTGATTAATTTGGGGTTATACAATATTATGCATGATTGTCTGCCGATTAATATTATATATATCATAACCTTCAAAAATGTTCCCCAGAAGAATTTTATTAGAATATAATATTTTCTTAAGTTTTCGCGACTTGTACACATAAATTATAAACGTAGTTTTATTAATTTTTTTTATTAGAATATTTTTGATTTTGATTCATACACTGTTGCAATTGAATCTATATATATGTTCACTTATCAATATTAATTTATTTATTAAACGGCATATTTCTTCACTGTAATTAATTTTTATGTCCATAGTTTTATAGATGAATGTTTTTTACATTTACGTACCTATCGATAACCTCCTTTTATAGATAATCAAATCTAGATCAGAACCCTGCCACTCGAATTGTTGCAACTATCATAGCATCATAGTAATGACCTCCCCAGATTACCCGCAGTAAGCTGCACAATATCTGAGTTTTAATATAAAACGTCTATATAAACGTCTAATTGGTGCAGGCTACAGAGAGAAGGCACATTAGTATATAAGATGAGCCAGATTTTCGCGTCGTTAGTTAATGAAATCCTTCAACCTAGTGACAAAGTTTTCAATCAACTAGATATGGATACCATTAAGCCAAAACGGAGTGACTCTTAAAGCGTCTTTTAAAGTCTTGAATAAACGCAGTCGAAATGAGAGCTTTGAGAAATGTATGTGAAGTGTGATGAATGTGTGTGAAGTGAACAAGTGTATGACGCGACGTACCCATCATGTTCAAATAGCAGAAGTGTAATAACGAGGTCATGTAAAAATCATCTTAAACAAACATGCATATATGAAGAGGTTAATAGAAGTAGATGAAGCGAAAGTTGTATGCCAGGATCGTCGCAAGTGGAGATGTCTATACATCTCCACTTCCCATTCCCAGTTTCCCATGTGGGTAGGTAGAGACTATTCTCTACCCACATGGGAAACAGGTATGATAAAATATATGTATGTATGTAAGACCTTGTAGAATATAATGATATTCTGAAAGGAGCAACTATCATAGAAGAGTAGGTATTTAATTAAAAAAGGTCTCGGAACCTAACCCCCGCGGAAACGAGTCCCTCTGTACATTCAAGTTGTCACGGTCCTCGGCTCACTGTTAATTTTGTCAGCGGTTATCTAACAAATTAATGTATGAATTTGAAAATACCGTTGTTAATTAAAGGTAAACAATTTATTCGTTAACGTCCTACATTTTGCAAACGTCTTATGATTTAAAAAAGGTTCAATGTGTAAGTTGGAGCGATTCCTATTTTATAGGTATGTATGTACATATCACATATGTTTTCTATCGCTGCAAGTAGAGACGATGGATATCCCAGTTGCTACTATCTTGGCATACACCTTTCATTTCACCTACTTTCATTAAACTTAAATTTCAATAAATCAAAATTCATTCTATTTCGTTTTACGTCACGAAAACAATAACATTTTCTATAGGTATAAATACGAGTACTGTCCTTAAGCTTTCCGAATCTATAAATCTATGATCTAATTCAATGATCCCCAAACTTTTTTGTCTTGTGAAACCGTTATTATTTTTACCATGTTGGAGAGACCCTTAACCTTTGAATATTGAATTTTTATAGATTCATCAAATACAAATGCATTTTAACAGACTTCAAAAATATTTGTTTAGAAAAAAAACTTGAGAGAGACCTTTATTCTAACCTATATTCGGTTGATTACCCCAAAGATTCAACGATAGGGATTCCAATAATAACAGAATACAGAATTTATTCTTTATTGCAGACAAGAAAATAATGTACACACGAGTTAACAATCATACTATAGTACAATCGGCGCTTTTATCGCTAACAGAGATTTCTTCCAGACTTCTGGACATTATTTAATATTTCTAATAATGGGTAGGTATTCAGTAAGGATAGTTTAAAATATATACATATATCAATAGAAAATAAAAACACACACATACATATTTATATACAAATATATGTACATAGAGTTACATACACATAATAAATTACTGTTTACAAATTTAGAGTATTTACCGCTTATCTAATGTTTGTGGTTTAATATTGTTCTAGTTACCATGTGCTGAAAGTTATAAGTAGTTACGGAAAAAAATTACGAATTATCGACGTGTAAAACGCCGATCCATCTTAAGTAAATATGACGGATAAGGCGTCGTTCAGTACAGACAAATTATTTAACTAGTCATATAATTTTGATATTTTACGAGTATTATTTTAGCGAGGTATCATATTTATTAGCTGTTGTTATATATGATTTAATAATATAAATTGATTTAAGAACATTAAACTCAAAATCTTTATTAAATAAAAATCTAGAGTTTAATGGACTCTTAAAAGACACGACGAACAATAAACTTGAACGAATTTTGAAATATATTTATTAAATATATAATAGAGTCGGGTAATTATGAAATATAGCGGTCTCAAGTTAACCCTTGCCATACACTACTATGCCATAACATGTAAGGATAACAAACATAAATGAAAGAACTTATAAATTTTTTGGGAAATTGGAGTGAAATGCTTTTTATCTGTTGCTAAATTGTTGTCTTTAGTATTATACTGTGGCAAATTGGGTACGCAATTTTGCCTCTGTATATTACTAAAATGGCGCCCTAGCGGAAGATCAGCGCTGGTTGACAACCAGCAATATGCTGAGCTGAGCCAATTTAGAACTTCATGGTTTTTTATTCTTGTTATTATCGATATTCTTGTATTGTATGTAGTTTTCAATAAATACTTCTTTTTATTTATATTCGTTATCAAAACCGACATAGTACAGCCGCGTTACGAGCTCAACAAATAATGCTACACAATATACGACCAAATTTAGTCTTACTTCGATCTATGAAATAAATTCAAATGGTAATTAAAATTAATTAATAAATTGCCCGCTACTATTATTGCCATAAATATGGGTGGTGATCGTTTGGTTGTTGGTATTCATGTATTGTTAACTTTCACGATAATAATTGAGATTATTCAAAAATTTCACAACATACTTCACAATAGTTTGGTGAAAGTATTATTAATATTTTAGTATTTAATTTAATGTTACGACATTATCGATGATTATTTTGTTACGCGCTTGAAAATTATAATTACATAATGAAGATGATTGTATGATTAATTTGCTTCTGTTTATTATGAAACACAAAATATTCTTACACAGGTTACGAAATTGGACAAAAAGATTTTAAAAGGCCATCGGGTAGTATTTCAATTAGATGGCACTGTGGTATATAAATAAGCTATTCAAACTTCTATAACTTTTTTAATTATCGCGGTTTATAATCTTAGCCTGAAAGACGTGTTGCTTGAACGTTCTTTGCAGAACTCCTTAGAACAATAACAACATGTTGCAAAACGGTGACATATATATATATATATATATATAACACTACTTAATATTATTGTATTGTATTACTTACTTATTATTGTAGTGTTTCATCAAAATTCATTCAGTAGTTTTTGCGTGAAAGAGTAACAAACATACATACATTCACACATTCTTACAAAACTTTCGCGTTTATAATATTAGTAGTATACTGATGCGAATTATATACAATTGTAAATTAAAATTACAATTTTATTATACCACAAAATGGGATTATTTCATGGGATACAGAGACAAAGCAAACGAATCTGCGTAACTCAAAATATAAATAGTTATATATTAGTGTACTAAATATTCAATCTCTGACATCATTAGCGAGTTATTGAGACATGACAGCGGCAAACGTTTATAAATTCGATTAGGAATTGATTGATGCTAGTAAGTACGACAGGGCTTCGGGGACGAATCGCCGTGTGCGGTCCCTGCGTCATTCACGCACAGGGATAAGGGGGGACGGTGAACGAACCACGTGCGGGTGAGGACCGTGATCGATATCCTCCATATCGCCAAGGCAGTTTATTTTCCTATTTTTATAGAAGCTTCGTTGTCTAGAGTGTATTCGACGTTATGTGATGGAAACGATTTATCCTCTTCATTTATATAAGCAGTAGTTGGTAGCTCTTTGTTACTCACATAACAATTTAATTAGGTGTTTTACCTAAAACTACCTTTCTTGTTACAAGTTCACTACAAAGAAACTAAGTCCGTATATAGTCTACACAGCTGCGCAGCGAAACAGACATGTGAATCGCAGCCAACTTCTTTGAATTAAAACGAATGAGATGTTGTTTATGATAATGTAGGTATTTTTTAGCGAATTGAAAAACGCGATTGCAGCGCCATTTTCGTCTATCCCACGAAAACCACGTCATTTATCAGGATAAAAATTAACCTAAGTTACGCCCCGGGATATAATCTAGTTCTATGCCGAGTTTCATTTAAATCCGTACAGTACAATACGTTTTCACGTATGCTCTAACCGGCAGACAGACGGACAAAAATTCTAAAAATTGCATTTTTGGAATCTCCTGGTCCGAAATATCCCCTGATATTTTTCACATTTTTAAACCATTTACAGATTTTTTATAGTGTAGAATGTGTTAATAAATCAAAATCTATACTATAATAAATTCGTCTAGACCTTTAGACGGTTTACTTTGTTAAGCTTGCTAGCATTTACAGCTTAGTAGACGAAGCTATAGATTTTAAATGCGGCGTAGAAAGAATTCCGGCCAGTTCTATAAGTCTTATTAGGTTACAACATATTTGGCGAAAAAAAATCGCTCTGAAATATTGGTTTTGCGTGGACGGTCTACAACTACATATTATATGAACAAAAAGTTCGTTAAACATTGACTTATAACATCTGAATCATTGTTTGATGACGTCTATCGAAAACTGGGCAAAGTAAAACGTAAGCTTTAAAAAAACTGCTTTTTAACTAAGTTTAATTAAAGATCTAATTTAGCTTAACAAACTAAACTGCTGAACCATCTAATGTGGAAGATAATTGGAAGTTTATTGAATATACGAGGAATTGATTAAAATTCTTAAAGTAATTCTCAAAAGAAGAACACGAAACACAAAGGTCGACAAACAATTCGATACGCAATACTCCAAAGCCCAGGGGTGTGCCAGGAAAAGAAAATTACGGACAAGTCCCCAGTACACACGACGAGGCTAATTTACAAAACCCGTAGAGCAAAATGAAACGGAATAATGTGTTTAATTACGTACCCCTAAAGCAAATGTCTGTTGATGTATTAATTTAAAAGCCAGCGTTTAAAATAAACGTTTCATATTAAAAGTAAGATATATTTTTATGGCAACCGTGTAAAGAAAGGATAAACCTTCTAAGGTTTTTTTAGACATGTCTTTCTGTCTTTGTTCATCGTAGTCATTTTTCACAGAAATTCTTAGGTCAACGTGGATAAAACTTAGTAGGATTACATAATCTACAACTATAGTGTAACAGAATGCTACATAATTAATATCGTTCACGCAAAGACAATTTATTTATTTTTGGTATTCACTTGATAGTAAGAAATCTAATTTAAGTCTGTAGGTACGTCAGATATTGGATCATACATATATATTGAATCTGTAAATATTATGAAAAAAAAAAAAAAAAAAAAAAAAAAAAAAAAAAAAAAAAAAAAAAAAAAAAAAAAAAAAAAAAAAAAAAAAAAAAAAATTGAACAAATATATAATTTGAATACTGTATTCTTAAGCTGTCAGGTATTCAGTGTATCACGTACACGAATAAGGGGCCGCCTCGTATGTTGGTGCGAGTTGACAACACCTTTTTCAGTGTATATAGTCGTGTGAGGATAGATCATTAGTCCAAATTGAAAATAATACGGTGTTCCTTAATTATTTTTCTCATGAAAATCAACAAAGAACCATCATAATTCTATTCTTTAATGTGCTTGATTCTCCTATACGCACTTGAATATGCAAGAAAAGCCACCTGAGCAGAAATATATAACTTCATGAAATTAACCAATAATTGAATAACAGCTTGAAGTATTTGGATGGTACCTGGGTGAGGTTTTGGTGTGCAGGTTTGTTTTCAAAAAATGTATCATATAATGTTTTTAAAAAAAAAAAACATTTTTAAGTGAATGTGCCTTCTCGAGTTGCGATAAGAACGTTTGGCATCAGTTAAAGAACTATGTATAATTTAGTTGAAGCTTTTGAATCCAATTTTCACCCGGTACTTATTACCTTGAAAACTATTTTAAAATTTGAATTGTGATAAATACTTGCTACATTGCCTGGATACGCCAAGTGCGCAAGTGATATATAAAAGATTATTATTTTATTATTAATAATAGAATACAATTCAGAGTACTGTGCGTTCCCTGAGCCGTATTTAATCAATACTATGGCAGCTCGTTAATGCCTAGTGAAAACATCCGATATAAATTGGTGCCGACAACCTGGATTGAAAAATAAACATACAATATGCCTAAAGCTTCGGTTCAGATAGCAGTTGTGAATGGGAACAGCTCTGTAATAAAACGTTTAGTTTTTGCTCGTTTAACATTTATAAACCTAAACATAGCTGATTTTGTGGTTTGTATAATGATGTTAATGTGGTTTGAATCATTTTTACGACCTGATTAGATTCTTACTCACTTAAGAATGCACTGCTCAACAAACTAAAAATCAACAGTATCCATAAACGTCTTATAGCTGAGCTCAGGTATACCCCCAATATCCGCTACGGTAGACCAATACGAAACAGCTGCTTTAAGAGGTCAATATCTCGATGGTTTCCTCATGTTTTCCTTTTCCGTCAGCACGTGGTAATACAATTTATTGATTGATATTACACTAAACAATTAATAACTCTATAAAAGAACATAATACAGTTTTAGAAAGAAGTGTGCCCCAAATGGCCCCAAAATTTAAAGTCTCAAAAGATAAATAGAGCAAAACCACAAGAGAATTGATTACATACATACGTTTCTCAATGGCCTTGCTTAGATTTCATCCTTAGTAATTATTCATGAAAATATATTAATAATTTGATTAGGCTAGGTAATACAAATATTATAACAAACAAATATGTAATAACGCTTCCTACCGAGATATTAACCCACATTTAAACGAATCTTAGCTTCCTAAGCCATATAGCTACCACGAATATATGAGTGATCTTAAACCAAAACACTTTCTCAAAAGGCCAATAATTAAAATAAAAAGGTTTTTTGTGCGCAAGTAGAGAGGATAAAATGATAATTAATTTAAGACAATATTATTTATAAATAGCATTCCAAAATTGATATCATATTAAGAAGAAACTAAACCTAAAAATCGTAAAAAAATAATCTTATGCAGCGGCCGCTTGCGTACAGAAATAAAATGTGCACATTTGGAAGACTCAATAGATGCAACCGTAAAAGAACGAGTTATGAGTGTTGATAAAAATAACGTTACTGCCTTGTGAAAGCGTCGCAGCAATAAGCAGCGGGTGCTATTTCGATCGCGGATTGCAAATCCGCGGCTCGCGAATGTCAATGGCATGTAAACGACTACTTGTACGCACGCGGCCGAATGCTATGTACACGAATGTAACGATAAACAAAATCGCGAGGTTGATTGAACTCGCAAGATATGAACACCAGGCGCGGGGAACCCGGTAAACGTTTGCCAATTAATTCCGTGACTAAACAATAGACTTGTCTGATGTGTAACTCAAACTAAGAATTTTGAAGACAAGCCAAACGAGTTCGTATCGTTGTGCTTTCAGCCCACTTGTGATACTATTATTCGCGGTGTATAAAAATATAATCATCTCGATACTTGTCTTATCTTCTGTGTCTATTTTTGAAACAACTTTTAAACGATAAGTACGTAGATTTTCATCAGTGCAAGAACGGAGAAAGAATACAATATCCTACTGCCTGTTGTAAGAGGCGACAAAACGACCCTAGATGGTAGGGCATTTAACCGTTTAGATGGCTATCAGCCCTGGTCTAAAGTATGCCGCCATAACAACCTTGAGTTGTGTTTCGGCCTTAGTGGCCAGGTTCCCATCTCTACGAGAGCAGCAGCATATTTGTAGCACTTTTGGTGTTTCAAATGTCCATAGGCGATGGTAACCACTTTCCATCACGAGGACCGTCTGCCTGTCTGCTAAGGTCGTGCAATAAAAAATATAATCACCTGATGGAATATCTACAATAATCGTTTGTTTCTTCTAGACCTTGAATATAAACTGATTTTTATGATTGTTTAAAGTTTAGGAGAACATTTTCTTACTTTACAAACAGGATTTTTGCAATGAATGAATTTTTAAATGTCTTAGGAAACTTAAGCCACGTCTAAATTTCGATACTACAGTAGAAAACGTTTTATATATATTAATCATCTAGAGACGCAATTTAACAAAAAAATATCTTGTATGAAAAACCGGGTATACCTATCATTTCAACGCTGAAGAAATACAGTAACGTCATGTAAATTTACGCAGTGCCATAGCCTTAAAGGGGCCTAAACTTATTTTGGGCAAATTGAGTTTGTTTCGGCTGTTTCGTGGTCCATAATCATAATAGAACAGATATGAGCGGTCGTGTCGTACGTGACTTCAAACTTCACAGCGCGCACACACGTGTTATGTGGTGATTCGGCCAACATAATCCATTGTTCTGATATTCAATGCTCCAGTATGATATAAGCAGACTAATCGATTTACACGTGAGATTATAGAAAGTTACGTGAAACTTCGATCATTGGTTCGTGATGAAATTTGGAGTTTATAACTTAGTTAACATTTGCTTAATGTTTTGAACGTATGCCACGTTAACGCCTGAAGCGCTTTAAATTTGATTTGCAAAATGTAATAATAATATATCAGCCCATAAATGTCCCACTGCTGGGCTTGGGCCTCCCATTATAGGGAGAACGGATAGTATACCCGCTCAAGCTTACTTAAGGTGGCTTGGCAGGTTTGACACATCTGTTATCTCGATGTGGGTTGTATCACGTGGTAATTGTAACAATATGCACATTAGATCAGAAAACTGACTAACGGCCGGCGGTTTCTGATCTGACCGAGGATTTGAGGAACCTATATCTCTCAGAAGACATGCGTATGATGTAAAATGAAATGATTAATAGGGTTAAGAAGGTTAAATGTTATTAGTTACATTGCTATTTACATATGTAAAATGTATAATTATTATCTTAGTCGCCATAACAAAATTAAATAGAATCAAACACGTAAAAACTGTTATAGTAGGGTAATATTCAAATTTATTATTGTATTGTTTGGTAGGAGATCTTGTCAAAGGTAGGTAGGTAAGGTTTATCAAAATTCTTTATATTCTTACATTACAGTAGCATCAGCTACATTTAGGTCAACTACTGACTATAACAAATTGCTAACTTCATTTGGTCAAAATATATTTTTAGCTTTCTTGTCTATTGCCACTTAACCAAAATAATTGTTCACGTTTAAGCTTAATTAAACATCCTTTTAAAGTCAAGGACATTATAAGTTTCTTTTTTCTAAAATATCAAAGGCCAGTTTTAATCACTAAAATTGCAAGACCCTGCATTCCAATCTGAGTAGATTAAGTAGAACAGTAAGAATGTTAAACTTGACTGTATTTTAATTTAATTTAACTTAAATCAAGGGCTAGTTATAAATAAAAAAGGCACAGAGTGAACTGTAAATAGTGTGTATTTCTCTCAACGGTTGGAGGCGGAAGAGAGGGTGAGATACAAAAGGGATGCAATATGGATAGGGTTTTTGGTGTTTCTTGTGCAGAATCAGTGTTGCAAGTAAACTAAATAATGTGAATGTTGGGTAATCCAACAAGAAGATTATGTCGTATTTCATTTAGTTTGGTATCACTATAGTCGGAGTGAGTTCTGGTTCGATGTATGAATATGTTAAATCTACGATACATCATTCAAAATATTCAAAGAACACCCAACCGAAAATAATATGTAGATTAGTTTAAGTCTATACCTACCAAAAAAGTTGCTTTAGGCGATAAGGCGCACTTTGTTCAACCAATACGTATTGTGTTTAGTTTATAAAAACTTAGGTTTTAAATTAAAGTGTACAATAATATATTTTCATTTATTCAAGACATGGAAATCCCATATCTATAAATATTATATATATAATACTCATATTTACTTCTCTTAATAGGGCAATTTCACTATTCGCTGCACAGTTGTTTAACATTGACACAAATTTCATAAACAAAAAGTGCTAGTCATGATCAGTCCAACTATAACGTACGTAGTGAAGCATCGTAACTAAATCGCATCCAATTTAGGACAAGTAGGCGCATTACACCACACCGCGCAATGAGCGGCCAAATTGGCACCAGCTCCTTCATTCATTCTTTGTTCCATTTAAATTGTATGCGCCCATTGTTTCAGTTGTGATGTTAAGAACCACAAACCGAGCCGCAAGACGAATATTTGGGTGCCATTTTTTCCGCAAATTCTGTAACCTATGGAGCTTCATAGAAGCGAGCGCACCACAGATAAATTCTTCACCGGATTTCAATTCGGCCGCGGGCAGCACTAAAATTTCGATGTGATTCACTTAGGCGAAAAACTAATCTATCCTAATATTATAAAGCTGAAGAGTTTGTTAGTTTGTTTGTATGTTTTAAACGCGCTAATCTCAGGAACCGCTGGTCCGATTTGAAAACTTCTTTCAGTGTTGGATAGTAAATTTATCGAGAAAGGCTATGAGGCTATATTATATTTTCAAAAGAAATTGTGACATTTACTAAAAGTCCAATAATGTAACCCAAGGTGTAAAAAACTAATAGCTTATCTAGTAATATATAAAGCTGAAGAGTTTGTTTGTATGCTTGAACGCGCTAATCTCAGGAACTTCTGGTTTGAAAAAATTATCGTTGAAGGCTATGGGCTATATATCATCACGCTATGACCAATAGGAGCGGAGCACTAAGGCAGAATGTTTCAAAATCAGGGATTTTTTAAACTGTTCCACGCAGATGAAGTCGCGGGCAGAAACTAGTGTATTATATTTGGATTTAAGGTATTTAGAAATTATAACGATAACAATTTAACAAAAATGTTACTAATTAAATTTAAAGGCGCAGTCTGACATTACTGTGTGTTCTATTTCGGGCCTTGATAAGGAAAGAAGGGTCACATTAAAAAGCCACATCTAGGACAAACCGCAGGTATGCAATAGATAATAAATGGTGACAATTTCGATGGAGTTTTATCTGTTATATATTCGCGCAATATCGTATTATGACAAGAGGTGTTATTGATTTCGTTCGTGTTATTTACATATTACAATTTTCTCAATTACTCACAAATTAAATGATATATTTTTGTTTAAATTTTAAAATATATTCTTGTGATTTTTATAAAACAATAACAACATACATTCAAACACAGTAGACCGCGCAGACCAGGCTAGTAGACCAGTTATTTGTAAAATTATAAAATATAATACTAATAATATAAAGAGGTAAAGGTGATATGATGTTTGATGGTGCGACAGAGTACATATTCCACTATATACGAATATATGGTAATGCCAATAATACCCACTCCAAACAGTTGGGAGAAATTGATAAAAATAATTCGCTACAGTTATACAATATTTAGAAGATTGCAACGATTTGCAAGTGTCTGGGTCCAAACTCTTGACTGCCCTATTCGTGTAATTAATATAATAAATCTAAGAAACTATATAGTTATAGAGCAAAATTTTACAAGGGAATTTTCACATAGAACTTTTTTATACTATTTTAAATTCTATAATGTATGAAGTATAGTAGTAACACAATAGCAAGTTTTTCATACTGACCTTAGAATGGTTTAAAATTACCTCAAATATAAGTCGATCACTAAAGTTCTTTCTCACGACATCGATTATAATTACTCGGCAAACGGTGATAAAGCAAAAACCGTCTGCGGTTAATGGCTGACCTGCCACTAAGTGAGCTCTTAGTTACCAACAACGCGGAGGAGTATCTATAGAATCTAACTTTTGGTCTTGTAATAAAATCTTACCCACTTTTTGTTTATAATCTACACCGAAAGGGCAGAAAGTTCAGCCTACATACCAATTATAATGCAAAAAAGATTTAAGGTGTTTCACAGTTAATGAATTTTTAATATTTACAAAGCTTTCATTAATACAAAGTTTCAAAGGTGATTGAAAAATTGTAAATGATTGGCATACAATAAATATGCTAAGTGTTTACTTCAATGTATTCAATATATACAGTAGAACCTGTTTACGTCGAATTTAAAGGGAGACGCCAAAAATTACGCTAAGTTACAGAGTTTTCGACTTATGGAAGATTTCAACTTTTGTAAGGAAACATTCGCATTGTAGTGGTTAAGATTTATTCAAATAATCGAGTTGTAAACGTTGTAAAACTTAATACTACTATGTTCGAGATACAGAGGTCCAATTTATTTTTTTCGAGTTATAGAAGGAAAAGAGTACTGAATTTGCTTATTGGTACTCACTAACTATTTCGAATTAGAGAGATTTCGATCAACCGAGGTTTTTGGACTTTGTAGGGAAGGGAGTACAATTTTTTTTCGACTTATCGAGGTTCGATTTAAAGAGGTTCTACTGTACTGAAACATAGTCAATTTCTTATTAAAATACTATATGGTACTACCAGAGCTATACACAAAAATACAGTGCGTGTATATTTCAAAGCTAACGTCCCAAACCTCTCTGAGATAAGGATAACACACATAACACCACGCTGACACTGAACTTAGTTGGTTTATCACTCAACACAGTTATAATTTATTCGATGTTGAATGAATGGTTCCATAACAATGTACGTGAAAGCATGATATTAGTTAAAATAAACTGGCTACAAAGTGCATATTTCTAGATTATACTTAATGTTTTAGGCTGCTGTGCACCGAATTTTAATCGATGGTTAAAATAAAATAATAGTTAAATATGTATGCTTAAACATGATTATTTTATTTTAACCGTCGGTTAAATCTCGGTGCATACCAGCATTAGTCACGGGTATAACGAATAATTCTAGCGCCGAATCTAGACACCTGGACCAGAATAACGGAAAATTCAGATAAACCTCGGAGTTTTAGATAATCAAGCAGGCCATCGCTTAGACTAGACTACGAGGCCATAGAGACTGTTAACAGTTTGTGTTGAGAACGTGAGCACAGTTGGGTATAATGTGTCCCCCTATAAATGTAAGCAGGCGTCATTTTATGGTATTAACATGCACATTTTAATCATTTGTTTTAATAGAACCCTCTACCGTAGAGAAGAATGTTCTTGTATGGTGTATCAAGCCTTAAGGGGTCAATATTACTAGCGATTTAACTTTGATTAACACCAAGTTGCTGTAAGCCTTCATTTTGACAAAGGCATAATTTTTACTTACGTACATACATGTATGTTTAATTTAATATACATGTATGTTAGTATATAGTACTAACTATAATGGAATTATTATGAACCAAGACTCAAGTATCGGCAAAGTTTCAAGCAACTTACGAACAATACATAAAGAAAAGTCTAGAACCGATATACACGTAATCAGTTGTACGCAACGAGTAATGAACTTTTACAAAAAGTATATCAACTCGAAAACGTCCCAACACTGCTTAGTATATTTCTTGTTCTAGAGGAACAGACTGTGTACCAGTGGATTGTCCAAGGCGGATTTGGGGTTACATATATTGGTCTCTCGATGGGCCGGATTCCAAGAATGTTTTCCTTAATCCTCAGCACGTGGTAATTGCAGCAATATGTACATGCGATTAGAAAATCCCCCTCAGCAATACGTGCTGCTCCAAGCCAGGATTTGAACCTACGTCTTTGAAATTAATCATAAAAAGACTTAACGTTCAACAAATTAAATAAGTTCAACAAAAATTCAGCCCCGTTTAATACTGTCAAGATACAATCGTTAACTAAAAAGCTATTCTAATTTCAGAGAATTTCTTTTATTGACTTTCCTACGCTTATCTAAGTTGGTTTCTTAATAGATTGATGCTTTTATCTATTAAGTGCTTAGGTGTATTCTAAAATTATGTCATGTCACATAATCCACGCACGATAAGTCAGCGTATACACAGTGACCTGGTTAACTATAACCAGGCCAGTTAACTGCCAGTATAAAACTAACTACAAGTGCTGTTCTCCGTTATCTAGACTACTTCGCACATCAGCAACCCATTCGTAACTATTATTTGTAAGCATACAACAACAATATTGATTGAATAACGGTGTAAATAATGTAATGTAAATAATTGTACAATTATTTCATTACTTTGCACGCGAAAAATCTCTTAAATATTGCCTGGAAAGAGATTGATTTAAGCAATAAGACTGCCTTCAGGATCTTATAGAGTTTAAAATGATGTGTTTTTTTTATTATACAAAAAGTGTAAAATAAACACTATTTATTGTACGTTTATTTCGCACTAGCTAACCAGTGTCCTACTCGCTGGGCGTTATTAAAAACTACACATCCACCCAAGCACACACGCACGCACGCACGCATATCAAGTTTAATTATGCTTTGTGACCTTTAGTTCATGAAAACCGAAATCACTCGCAGTGTTTCGTACAACGATGTGCACAATTCTTGTGTGGAGCGTTATTGCTGTTACATATTTGACGAGCAGCATTCCCGTGCCCACTTCACCCGGGATCATTAAAAAATATTATTAATTACAATCAAATACAGCATTTGTCACTAGGGAATAACGCAGCTTTCCACTGGTGAAAAAATTTCAAGATCGGTTCAGTAGTACCGGAGATTATCCCGAACATCCTAACTCACAAACTTTACCTTTTTGTAATATAAGTATAGATGAAAAGCGTGGTATATTTTTGATAGGGCAACCACTCGTGTTCCATTCTTATTACGTCGATTCGAATGGTAGTAGTGGGCATGTATTCCTTCCTAACGGTTTTTCTATATACAAAGTGCATGCTGTTAAAATTATTAATGTTAATATATATATATATATATATACACCACCATCATCGCTTCTAATTTTTATCATATCTGCCAGTGATTCTCTGAAAATTATCATTGTTCAGTAATAAGACCGCCCTGGTGTACAAATAGAATTATAGTTTTCTGTACGATAAAGAGTTATCTGTTTCTCACGTTTCTATCTGGGCTTACAAAAAAAGAGGCTTGCTAATTAGAACACTTTAGCAATGTCGAGAATGTTAATATATACAAGTGATATTAAAGCCATTATAAAACTGTATTCGATTAAGTTAACTACACCGTAACAGTTCTGTGCAATCAAAGTGCGTCACTAAATTACCGGAATCACGGTCAGAATCGACGCCGACAAAAAATGTCTTAATGGCCCCCAAACTGACATTATGTCCAAACGACAATCGTCATGCTTTCTTGACCTAGGTAAGTTCTTAACAATGACAGGTAATAGTTGGCCGCGATACCAGGTTGAATTCGGAAGACATTACATATACTTTCGTGGTGTCAGAAATTGTTTTCATACTACATCACATCAACTAGATTATAAAGGAGTAGCCGTGTGCGTCCGTGTGACACTTTCTCAGAGTACTTTAATATAATAGGAGATTAAAGCAGTGCTTAGGTTGAAAATTATTTTACTTTTTGAAATTCTAGGACTACATAAGGTGAAACGTGTATCTGTGTACAACGAATGGACCCGAACCGCCAAAGAACTTCAATCGTTTGGACTTTAAGTAATTATTCAATACTGAGTAGTGTACTTTGTTTTATTGAATACACTAAGATTTCATAAATTTTCATGCTTACTAAAATAAACAGATATTATAAAAATACCTTTAAATGTCAAATAGTTCTTTAAAAAATATACAACTGGTTCTTTTATGACCGACTTAAATGAGACATTTGAGTTTTTAAAGAACCTAATAATTTTACTCAAAATACTTAATTCAATATTAGTTAGAACAATACTAAAAAAATTACATATTATTAAGATATTACCTAGCCTACTCCAGCCGAGTTATAAAGTCTTATAAACAGACAAGGATACATATTATTAACCTTGAAATTACACTTGTTATTCATAGTAATTGTATAAAATTTATTTAACCAAATGAAATACCTATTCCTTTCAAACTATTAACGATTAAACAAGAACTCTCAGACGAGTTTCTCAAACACGAGTGGTATCGAAATTCTATGTAGGCAGGTAACACGATACTTGGTTTTCCGGTCGAATAGCGGCAGGTAGTTGATCCTTTACTTTCTAGTAAACTACGAACACAAAGAACAACTTATCGATTCGTTCTTCTGTACGAAACATCTTGAGAACACAATTACTTTGACAAAACATTTACTTTGTGTAAATCGTCTACGCAGAATCGCTTGTTTGTCGGTAATCTATAGGACACATTTCGGCAAGCGTGCCGCGGAATTGCAAAAAACAATTCCTCCCTCTCCTCTTTGCCACCGGACAAGCAGACGTACGAGCTCACGCCACCGATATATGGTGGAAATACCAATCAAGCTGACGAAGCGCTATGCTTCCACTTTTATCTCTATCTCTACCTTAGTCTGTTTTTCTGAAACATGCAATTTACGTGTTTTCAAGTACCGCGTGAACAGGGATTGTCTAGGTAAGTGAGCTCCATCTAAGATTGCATTTACACCTGTTATCATGTACAAAGTCGGTAAAACGCAAACCTACATTAGTATTGTTTTTCCCATGCCTAAACAATATAAAAAAGAAACAATTAAATGGTTCTGTGCTGAAGTTTTAAATGCGTGACCAATAAATTGGTATAAAACTTCTGAGAGCAGTTTTAATCAAAGCGTACTACAAAAAGAGCCTCTAAACTCCGCTGGAGACCGGAGTTGGCCATAAAGGCCGATGGATCAAGTTTTTTAACATGGCTCGGAACAATTAGACGCGGCAAGCAGGGTGGAGACTAGGCGCAACCATAAGGCAGGCGCGGCGCCCACTCTGCACACGCTATTGATCAACACAAAACGTAAGCGTCTATTGTAGGTCCAAATTGGACCAGATATGTGTCAAAAGTACTTTGGACAAAGTGCATAGATTCATATTCGCATCGGTGTCATCGCTTACTAAATTTAGTGAATATAAATAAAATAAAACATAACAATCTTCTGTAAATTATGATATTCCTTCTGACCTAAGTACCAGCGTCATTTCTAATTAGTTGCATAAACCAAAAAGTAACTTAAGATAGCATGAAAATATAAAACGTGTGTATTTATCTATCAATTTTTTATTAGTATCTAAAGTGTGTCTTTAGACATAATGAAAAATGATTTTGTAAACAGTAACAAGTACAGATCAGCAATTCTTTAAAATTTAGAGTTAGGAATATTTTTAGCACACTTCAAGTACGCTAACTGCTACTATGTCACCCTGCTTTTGTAAACACATAAAAATGCGCTTTGGTTACTCCCCCACATATTAAGTTAGTGTTGGTTAAAGTAACACTCCGATCAATCAGCCCGCACCCAAGCTGTAATTAATTTACTTTAGGACGCCCAGGGTTTACACCTATATGAGTATCGTATACTAACTTTTATTCATATCTAATATGTGCCCGACGGCTACGCCGCGTTTGTTTTACTTTACTCACATAAAAACTAAATCGGTTTTTTGCATATTATTTATTTACATATAATAATAACAAATAAACTAAGTCCGTATAGTCTAGATAACTGCTCAGCAAACCATAGAAGTGAGTCAAAGCCAACAAGATTTTGAAATAAAAAACGACATTTTTTATTGAGATAAAATGTATTCTAAGTTACGCCCCGCGATATAAGCTAAGGCGAATTTCATTTAAATCGTCCAGTAGTTTCACGTGATGTTCTAACACAGAGAAAAATTCTAAAAATTGTCTTTTCGGAATCGGCTTGTCCTAATTAGTCCCCCTGATTTTTCACATTTTTCAACCCATTGTACATATTCGAAATATTTACATATTTATTATAGTAAAGAGATCTATAGAACATATTCATTCATATTGTTATAATTATCCTGATTTTTTTTTCGTGAAGTGGCTTAGCGACCAATTTGTGATATCAACGTAGTATTGTCGTTTGAATTCAAGAACTAGACTATTTACTTAAGTTTTCGCGGCTAGTACACATAATTAAAACTAGGTTTTAACGGGTTTAAGAGCGGTGTTTATTTGGTTTGTATTTCTATTCCGACGTTTCGGCCACATTTTAGTAGCCGTGATCACGGAAGACAAAGATGTCGTGTCAATGAGTGATGTAAAACTTATTTGTTAGCCTTAGTTGTTCCTTTTAATTACTGAATTTGAATTTTTGTCTACGGTTATTATTTACTCTATGGGGGCCTAACCTAATTTACCTCCGCTTTGTACCATGTTACGGCTTGAAGGTCATCTAAATGAAAATCATATAAATAGCGCGCTTAAAACGTAGTTTAATTAGACAATTACATTTAGTTATTTCTGAGACGATTTTTATTACCCATTTTGATGTAAAAACTCCTTTAGCTTTTTGGTAGGGGAAACTTATGCGTTCGCGTCACCGTCATGCTTATAGCAGTATATCTGTCTGTAGTTATGACACAGCTGACATATTGTGCAACATTAGTGCTGTGTATATCTTATAAGTCAAATTGATTTAATTAAAAATTTAATGTGTATATATTGTGCATTGTTGAAATAGTGTTTTAATTCAAACAGTATAAAATTACAAATTTAAAAAGTTCTAATTTTTCTTCTTAAACTTCTATCGGCAGTCTCTATAACTGCCAATTATTTAGGATTCCGAATATCATTGAACCATTCACTACTGCATAAACTGACAGGCACTTGACCAATCGTTACATACTCCCATTACTTTAGTTGTTAAATATTAATAGCCACGACCGATATTTCACGGTCAGCGTACACGTTTACAACTCACGACACGTCGTTCAAGCAGGTGACAAACTGACAATGTTATTAATAGTTTAGCCCAACAGCATTATCTTACAACGACGGGAGTGCTCTTAGTTGAAATATTCTCCAACGCGATAGAAATTGCTGAGCAACGTAAGCATCGATAATCTTGAATGGCCGGTTCCTATATTTTACTACTTGTTCACATGCCCTACCATCGGTTGAATTCTGGCATTACTTGTATGTAGCTCTTATTATATTTTAATCGATATAAAAGCAAAGGAACTTTCGGAAAGATACAAGAACCGGCCATCAGTCTGATATAAATGCTGGTTTCATAATTCCCGGGCTTCATCTGCGATATTATAGTTATTGACTGTGGCCAAATGCCGTCTCATTTATATAGCGTAAAGAATATCGGCGTTAACGAGTAGCACATTAGTGTATAATTATATAACATGTATAAGTTATTTATCAATATTTAATAACATTTAACTATAACATTATCTCAGACGAAGCAGTACAGCATTCTCTTAAAACTAGGGAAGAGCTCTTAATTGAAATATTCCTCATCGCAATAGAATATGCTGGGAAGCAAAGCCTAAAGATAATCTCTTTCTCTACCGTTTTCATAACAATACATGTTATCTATCATAACCTAGTTCAATTCATTGACAAGACTTCTCATTATTAATAATGCGTAAATAAATATACTTTCAGTAAAAGTAAAAAAGAATAATTAATATGATAAACACGCACCGATTGACAACAGAACCAAGACGCTGATTGGCGATGAATCTTTTTGATGCTCGGTTTCAAAGGCTTGAGAATTCGCCGCAATGTAACAAGCGTGTCTGTTTTCTATGATATACACCCTGAAAAGTGTGCTATGAAACTTCATAACTTAGATCCCCGATTCCCTGTGCTCTTTTTATCATCGGAAGGTTGTCCGAGGCGCACGGTGGACATACCATTAGTTCGGGACTAAGCATTTTGGGTCCACCTTTCTTTAGCGCACCGCCGCAACCGTTCAGTGAAACAATTTGCCGGTCTTCAAGTCACGAGTGAATAGGTATATAGTAGGTAAGTATACTCCACCCTAGATCGTATCGTCACTTAACATAAAGTGAGATTATCATACCGAACCTACAGCGAATAAAATAATCCAAATGAATTCGACTGTATTAAACTGCATTTACATTTACGGAACACTTACGTGGGTCCTGTAGATAGATAGATATTTCGTACTAGCGGTTTCGGCAGACGTTGTCCTGCCTTGAAAAAATAAAAATCTAGAACTCGAGTCCAGCGCCATCTACCGGATCTGATTGTGAATCTAAAAAATCCCGGGACCCATAAAATTTAATCAAAATCGTAGAACCAGATTCCAGTGCCAAGTATGTTAATTTGATTGATTTTTAAGTTTTAGTAGGGTCCCCAATTTTTATATAACCTATATTAATCAGGGATAAGGAAGGTAGCATTGGAATGGCGAAAGAATTTTTGAATGCGCTACAAACATACAAATCTTTCCTCTTTATAATATTAGTGTAGATAGGTATACTAATCATTATGTATAATTAATAATCATATAAGCGATACTCGAGATGACAATTTGACCAAAATTCAAAGACTTTCGAATGCAGCAGGCGTCAGAGTCGTGCAATAATCGGATTATTATTCAAAATGTCTGTTACAGTCTAGTCTTCGTTGACAATTATGTAAAGATGCCCGATTGCTACTTATACACATTTTTTTCGAAGGCAAAGAGTGGTTTGGATACTTATCTAATATCCGAACACTGATGGTGTAGTAAATAATATGCACTGAAAAGAATTTAAAATTAGAAACGGTACTGTAATTGCTTTGTATTCTTTTTTGAGAGTCGCATTCATTCTATAACATAGATAATGGACTTTAAACTTGAAAAGCAGAAGAAACGGGTTCGGAATAAATTAAAATCCTTTGTAAAACAAAAAGTAACTAAAATGTTAAGAAGCCCTTATTTGCATTCAACCACGAGGAAGGAGCGTCGGGAGCGGTTCTGTCTACGGGTTTTAAGGGGCACATTCACGATCCTACATGGCAGTCCGCCGCGTAATGCAAGACTGTTAATATTGTTGCAGTCTGCATTGCGTCCTGCAACACTGAACAGAATATTTCTCGAGTCCTGCAACCTCCGTCAACTGCAGGATTGCGCTGCAGGATAGTGAATGGGCCTCTTTAGGGCTCTCAAGTCTCGACCGATCGGCGCGGGCTCGCAATAATCAGGCGGGTCTCCCCTCGTCGCGGTCGTTCACACACAATCGCCGCAGCAAGCATCGTGAGGGTCTTCTACCTACGCACCAGTCGACACAAAGCATCCACCCATACCTAACAACCGCTACCCTTGCTGCATGATCGCTGCAATACTCACATCACTCTGTTTTGTAAAAAGTACTCTAACACAACCACATAAAGCGCACTACGGCTTATATGAACTTATATCACACCCGATATTCGTTGCAATCCAGTTCAACAACAGAAAAAAAGCGTGGGCAGTGCGAAGGCGAACTAAAATTTACAATCATAAGGCTCACAATCGAACAACACTATGCCGCGGTTTTCTCTCGTGTTGGACCCAATGTGCATTCGATAGCGGACAGTATGAATATTAAAAACAGCTCTTATGTCGTTCGCGTTAAATTGAATACGTTTCGGCACTGCACAAAAACAACACGTGTTTGCCGATAGCAACTAGTGCAGTTTAGACTGGCCAACTTCGATGTGCATATTTCAAACTTTTAAACTACTCTTTGGAAAATTTACTGGTTTTCAGTAGGTATGTTATGCTTGTTAAACAAAATCTTAGTAATCTCAATATTGGTTGTTAAAATTGTAAAACGGGATGTGAATGTGGTACGGAGGCTTTCAGAGTTTTTGTTTAACGAGCAGTAGTTTTTGGTTATAAAAGCTTTTCGAAAGCAGTCAGCGGAGGTGCTTGGCGTGCTTCATTTGCTTATCGGCCATAGGTGTCGATTTCTTGGTATCCAACCTAACGGGATCACTCATTATTGTTGGCCACTTGAGATAGTCTATGGTTTTATTGTACAAAAATCAATTATAGAGGCAACATTATGGTAGACGACGAACATCAAAATTGATGATGTGCCACAAGATATAAAGATATACAACTTTTGTTAAGGCACAAATAACTTTAGCTAAACTGCCACAATAGGGATTATCATGGTTTGGAAACATTCTTTTTTATGAATAATAAATACCCTTTAGTTCTAAATCTCTTATTCATGAAAAATAACCAGGACGGTAAAAAACATAGAAGCTACGTTTTAACAATGTACCTAATACAATAAAACCTCTTTCAAGTCAAACCTCGATAACCCGAAATTTTTTTGTATTCCCTTACCTTCAAGCCTCAAATTTCGGTTGCTCGAAATCGGAACCCTCTATAAGTCGAAATAATTAGTGAGTATGTATATAAGCAAATTCAGTACTTATTTTCCTTCTATAACTCGAAAAAATAAAATGGACCTCTGTATCTCGAACATAGCAAAAGGAAAATTTTTTTACCTCTATAATTAGTAGGATTATTTTTTTTACACTTCTCTATCTCAAAATCAGTTAAAATAAATCTTAAGCTCTACAAGTCAAATGATTCCTTAAAAAATTCGCTTATTCGAAATCCCCCATAAGTCTTGAACTTGAAACTTTTGGTGTCTCTCTATAAGTTTGCCTTAAAGAGGTTTTACTATATATATAACTTAGAGTATTTTGCACACAGTTAGTAAGGGAGGCACTAAAGAGCAACAGTTTGTGGTGGCTCTACTAATATATATATATATATATATATATTAGTATAAAATAGCTAGATTTAAGGTCTTACTTGAAATAAGTATGTCAATACTTATTTCAAGTAAAACCTAATAATGTTAATAACATAATATAAATATGCAATTTAGAACTAGGAACACCTAGTTATAAAAGATATTCTGACTATGTTTGGGGTGACACCTGGCCTGAAAGTCCAGACTATTACAAAAAAAACAACATATTATGCTAAGGTTTATATTTACATCAGATGATGTTGTTTGTTTCAAAATCATGGTAACCTAGTTAGTGCCTAAGGTAATGACTTCATATTTGCAAACATTACCAATTGTTTTAGGCAAATATGTTTAATATAGTGACCACAGCATAAATAGAATAAATAGTGAATATCAAACACATGAAGATACTAGTGTATGAAACCCACCAGCTATCTACTTTGGGCAAGCATTATGAAGTGGAAGTTTGTGAGTAAATGTAATAATACATTTATGAGATTTACTAAAGGCCGTTTTTTATATCTTATCAGTCATTCACTTACCTCACCATTGTCAGTTGAATTTTGACATTAAAATATTTATTTTGATGTAAAGTTTCATACTGCCAAAGATAACTTGTTTTTCAACACAGTGGAAATTAGAGACAGTACTTGGCGGAAAAGAAATTGTTTAAAATTTAAATAATACAAATAAATAAAATAATATTAATAATAAAGCATTCTAGCAATATATTTTATAAGATTTTTTAAACAGGTCATACATATACATACATGCTTTATACAAACCTAACTCTTGTTTCATTAATATTAAATTCCTTCATATATAATTTATTCAATGCATTTCAATTTTAAATATCGAGCTTGTTTATATGTCACACAATAATCCCATGCAACCCATGGAGAAACAAGGAGATGAGGAAAGCCGCACAGAAGATAGGAAGACGGCATAAAAGAATTAGCAGTTATTACATGAAGTAGGACAGCAAGGACAAGAAATGTTGCAGGATGACTATGTGTTTAAAGACAGTTGATTAAATTGAAATAGTTATAAAAAAGAAAATTATTATTTAGATTAAGTTTACAATTTAGCAATAAAGGCAAATAAATTAATCTTTAAAGCTGGTCATAGTTAGGTACAGATGGCTACAATCCACTGTCTTATACCTAAACAAGTATTACACAGCCTCTCCAATTTATCTGGAGAAGTGTCTGGAGATGACTTATAGTTTTGAGCAGACAAGGTATATAAATTAATGTTTTCAAACATACTATAGGAACTTCATGAGTTAATAAATATTTATTAATATACTTTGTGATCATTTATTATCAAATTGTAATAAGAAGTGCGGGAACATTGTAGGTATTCAGTCCGTATATTTGTCAAACAATAAAACTTTGTAGTGAGAATAATCCATAACAATATTTTATTGCCCACTTCTATCTTACTGACCATTCATTTGCCCCTAGTTCTTACTGATTAAAATTTCACATAAACTCCATACAAATAATGTTAATTTTCTATGAATCATAAGGTAGACTTATAAAAAATACAAATTATAATTTACAAATATTTCATTCCTAACATTTTAAAGTATTCTGTAGTCTGTAAATCCAAGTGCTATTCGCATAGTCTGTCCGGCAACAGATTTTTTAAATTCTCATTCATTAACTCAATATCTTTGTAAATAAATAAGTTATAAATAAATGAGCAGACGCACCATACAACGCCGAAGGCACCATAACCTATGGGTCGGTCAGGTTGCACGTCGGTAGGGATGGCCGGCGTCTGGTAATAGGGCGCCGCTGCCGCCAGGATGGCACCCTGGGGCGCGCTCTGCGTACCACCCTGCATCAGCGACATCGACACACTCATGGAAACGCGAGAGTGCCGCGCTGGGCCGCTTACAGCCGCCATCCAACCGCTCAGCGGCGAGCCGTCACCGCGGATTCATCACACAGCGAATAAAACGGTTCCAACACTGTGCCCAATCACCAGACCTCGATTCCCGTAGAACACACGACAATATCACCGGTTACTTCTTTATTATTCATGCTCGATCGGCTATGTGGGAATCACTAAATAACACACGGCTCAATAGAATATACGTATTCTTTCACAAGATAATTAACGTTGAGGAATATCGTTAACAGAGGTTTAACGCAAAAGTTTAAAGTCTACGGCTCCAGTTGCTTCCTGGACAAAGGATGAGACCGTGTAATTTAATGGAGCACAAAACAAAACCGTCCACACTCTACGGAAATCGAGCGAAACTGAAGGAGCAGAGGGGAAAGGGAGGTGTCAAAGGCAGTCAAGGGACGCGGTGAGAGAATGAGACGGCGAATATTAATGGTGGCTAAGCATTGAACAGCTGTTACGGCTTTGTTATTGTAAAATTAAAACTTATATCGATCGTACTGTCTTTATAAAAAACGAAATATATAAATAAATTATACATAAGTCTTAACTAACATATTTTTCTTTCATGTTCTTGCTCTAGTGAAAAGTATAAGTGATAACCTTTTCAGATAGTTTGAAGTAACATCTCTAGATGGCGTTAGGGGTATATATGATGAAGGAATTACAGATAAAGCTGAAAATAGTAGACTCTTTGTTTCAAGCAAGCAGTTTCCTAAGTTCGCATGCATTTACTGAACTCAATTTTCTCAACGTTACTCAACAGAATTTTGTTAATATTAGTTTCTATATAGTTAACAATACAAATCACGTTTTGCGAGTTAAAGTTATCATTAAGTTTGGTGCATTGGTCGTTGATTAGATTGTACCACGATGTTATAGCGAACCAGGGCCATGATTATAAGACCCTAGGTCTTACAGAGTTTCAACGAGCACCCAGAAGTGGCTGGTGAAAACCTTATCCCGTCAATTTCGAATCTGGGGCTCCGTTTTTTATACGGTCTTCGATGTAGTAAAAGAAAACTTTACTTAGTCACTTAGTATTCTATCCGTAAACCCTCAAGACTACAAGTAGAATACTGAGCCTAGTTCACCCTATTCTATGATTAAGGCGCCTAGAAGGCTAAATACTATGTACTTTATTCGTGCAGGAACGGAGAAAGAATAGAATTTCCTGCGGCCGGGCGGTTTGTCGTAAGAGGCGACAAAACAACCCACAACCAGGTGGCAGGGCATTTACCCGACTGGGTGGCTACCAACCCCGGTCTAGAGTATGCCGCCATACCAACCCAAACTTGTGTTCCGCCATTAGTGACCAGGTTCCAGTCTCCCTAAGAGAGCAGCAGCGCATTTGTAGCACCTTTGGTGTTGCAAATGGCCATAGACGATGGTAACCGCTTTCCATCAAGTGGGCCGTCTGCTGAACTCGTGCAATAAAAAAAATGTACTCTGTGGGCTGGGTACGTTTTCTTGCTGGATCGCCATACTAAATCGTAGTCTGGTTTTACTTAGTTCCATTTTTATAAACATGCACATAAGCTGATGTTGCAGTTTGATTTAGTGGGTATTCGAAGTGTATGCGAGAGCAACGAGACATAAAATTATTACATATTATTGTTGATTGGTTGAAAAGTAACATAATTTCTACGGCTCTATCTTTTATAAAAAAAATCACAAAACAGTATTTTGGATCGGTAGATTGTCTTCGGCACCATACAATCCGCGATAAATGGAATAGAAAATTACACAAGCGTAGTTATGGGATAAACTTTAGTATAAAATAAAACACAAGATTAATAAATATCTATTATTTTATCACAGAGAATCACATTGTGTTATACAACATATTTACGGGGCTAGTACAAAAATCCTTACAACAATCATTTCAATTTATTAACATTAAAACGTCGAATCAAATCAAATCTTTACACTAAAAATATTATTTAACTAAAATTTGAAAAATTCATAAAATTATAAAACAAATTTATACACGGCGAAAATAAATGTAAGGCCTTACTGATAACAGCGTTAGGCGGAACGAGAGCGATACTATTAGATATAATATGAGCGGTTCTTATATCTTACTATTTAATCACTTCCCTTAAGCCGCGTTTTCACAGTAAGAGTTGGCTCGGACCGAGTACACTCGTACGAGTCGACTTTATACGAGTGTACAAGGATAGTGGTTTACACACGATAGTAGTGCACTCGTATTGTGGTCATTTGTCTCCTTGCACAATCAAGATGTCGTCGACTGATCTGCTGCGGCGAGGTTTAGAAGTTGTAGCAGATATGTTAACAGCGGAAGTTCAAAATCACGAAAGGGCAAAAAAACGAAGAGTGAAACAAATTTGGACACGGAAATGGATTTTAATACGTGATCAAATGGGTGCATCAAATAATTTACTTCGTGAAGTCGAAGAAGAAGATAAAAACACGTTTAAAAATCATTTGAGATTAAACAACGCACAAATTTAGTTGTCATAAAAATGATCCGAGTGAGCAGATGAGAGAGAGAGATGAGCAGAGTCCGAGTCTACTCAAATAAGATGGCGGCGTCCGAGTACGCTCGGATTAGGTGTTTACATAATACGAGTAGACATCCGAGTGCACTCGATCCGAGCCAACTCTTATTGCGAAAACGCGGCTTTACTATCGGTTGAATTTTGACATTATTTATAATTATGGTGCTTATGTCAAATCCTAACCGATAGTAAGGCAAGTGATTGAATAGTAAGATAAACGAACGGGCCAATGATAGACATATATTTGAATTAAGTAGTTACCAATGAGAACGAAAGCAAGATTGTGGCGCCTTTTACATACACACAGACAGCTCAGATACTGCTTTTTATCCGTGCAGGAACGGAGAAAGAATACAATTTCCTGCGGCCGAGCGGCCTGTCGTAAGAGGCGACAAAACAACCCACAGCCAGGTGGTAGGGCATTTGCCCGACAGGATTGCTACTACCCCTGATTTAAAGTATGTCGCCATAACAATCTTCAGATCTGTTCCGGCATTGGTGACCAGGTTCCAGTCTCCCTTAAGAGAGCAGCAGCGCATTTGTAGCACCTTTGTTGTTACAAATGTCCATAGGCGATGGTAACCGCTTTCCATCAAAAATTCTCTTAGCCTTCGGAGAGACTTCGCGTCTCTCTGCGTATTCTACCGACTGTATAACGGGGAGTGTTCCGAAGAACTGTTCAGAATGATGCCTGCCACCGGTCGCCATAGCCTGGACTTTCACCCGCATGTTCTCGACCCAATTCGCTCATGTACACAACGTTTCTCTTGCGTACCGTGGGGATTTGGAATAAACTCACAATTGAAGTTCTCCCACAGCTCTACGATATAGATTTTTTTTAAAGGTGTTTAAAAATTTCTTCCAGGCCGGCCGCGCGTTGGTGACAGCTCTAGTGTTGCAAACGTTCATAGGCGACGGTGATCACTTACCATCAGGTGGGCCTACTATCTGCTGCACTTCAGCTATAAAAAAAAGAACCAATTCTGCTTCGGTACAAAAAAAATTTAATGGCTTTCATATTACTAAAATGTATTTCTTTGTCTATCCTTTGTATAATACAATAATATTGTTGTATGTGCGGCTGCTAAAAAAATTGCACTAAAATAAATAATATTTAAAATAATTATGCTTCACACAGATAATAGACAATTACTACAACATACAGGTTCATATATTATTGTATGACGCTATGAGTGTAAATGATTCTTAATCTTAAATGTTACCATTCATTATATTCCTATATTTTACTTTCCATTTACGTTACATTGTTTATTTACGCTTGCATATTTTTTTGGACAGGATTTGGAATTTCATTCTAACTCAAAGAAGCCAGAGCAAGATGTCTTGAGTCATGTTGTCTAACACCGAATAAGGCTATACACACATTCGATGACATAATCGCCACGACTACTTCAAAACTGAATTAAGTACCGATGAGGAAAGGTAAAATAAACATTTTAAACAAATGCTTTTCACATAGTTTATCCTGCGGATACTGTAACATTTTCCCGTTAAAAAGTCCTATATCCGTCATACATGTTATCCCAAATATAGGTACACCAAATTTCATATAAAGGGTTTCACTATACAAACCGTGCAAAAATATCAAAAGTTAATATCCAAAAAATTCTAATGACAAGTCGATAGGATGCGAATTTTACAAAGATCTCGACACTATTATGTACTCAAATCGCTACTCCATTGACATAAACAAGTGTATTTGAATTTAATAATGTGATGCACGTTCCAGGAATAAGTTCATATTGTTAAGACTGATCATGCCTAATACAGATCATCATGCCAGATCCACTGACATTCATCGCAAAGAAGGAACGCATTCCACTCGAGCACAGTAATTGAGTTGAAATTCTATATTAGTAGTGCCGTTGAAAAATTTTTAAAATCAAGTAGTGTCATAAATGATCTACAATCCTAAAGCTAAATTCGCAAAATTCGGACACAGCTAGAAGACAATATATTACTACAGTACAATAGCCAAATGTATATTTGTAGTGAATCGCGACGTCTTTGTCATCGAGTGCGCTCACGGGCTTATTCATTTACAGATATATCATCTCAACTTGAATTAATGTGGTCAGCAATTTCAATGATATCCCGTAAAACAACTCTTTGAAGTGCGTCAATATGGAGTCTGATAATATTTGCTTTATCGACATATCAATAAACAACTAGTACAAATCGTTGGTAATTTCTAAATCCTTCCAAACATATTAACATATACATATATTATATTACTTTGTATAATAGTAATAAAGGACTACTGTGTTATTGTCTATTTACACACCTATTCATACGTTGGACTGGATTTATATATTTAGAATGATTTATTACATCATATTATTCTAACATACAGTGCATGATTGTTTACATGATTTGAGTTCATGGTATATATATAGTATAAACAGTATCCAGTACAAGAAATTACTATAATATAAACGTAAGTCAGGCTTAACTTTGTTACAGTCAAATAGGCGATGTTCACGACGATTTCATATATATAATTATTAAACTACACAAAGCGCACGCTTCGAACGATCTGTGCTTAAATGTAACTTTATCCTCAAAATACACAAAACAGCGATCAAAATACAATCAAGTGCAAAACATACTGGCCAAAAGTGCTTAAAAAATACAGAAGGTGATATATTAAAATAGACATTAATGCAAAATTTTATGTAACAATAATAAGTCTATATATGTTCACAGAATATACAGCAAGTTGTCTTAATATTTCGATCACAAGATCAAAGGATTTAATACAATTTTATAAGAATTAAAAATGACAATTACAGAAATAATGATAGCTCAATTGGTTTCACTTTTGTACTCAGTTTGGATATAATTAGGTAAACAGATAATAATAAAACTACGTTTTAACGGTTTTAAGCGCGGTAATTTATTTGATTTTGGTTATTCCAAATTTCTTGACCACTTTTCAGTTGCTGAAACGTCGGAATAAGCAAAATCATATAAAATGCCGCGCTTAAAACCCGTTAAAACGTAGTTTTATAATGTATACAAGTGGCGAAAATTTAATAAAATATTAACATAATTTATTTTATTTAATGAAAGAAAAATATGAAATTAGCATAGCGTTGAAATGGTTATAGGCACACAAGTGCCAGCACCTCCAAACTACTAACTAATAAACTCACTAACTCACTAAAACCATTGATGAAACTAAAGCAAAGTGAGTTTAGAAATTAATAGTAATCTCATGATGCAGAGTCAACTGTGAAATCATTTATTTCGAAACTCACTCGGCCGTGTTTAACAGCAAAAGTACTAGCACTAGAGTGAATTCGCTTATTAGAATAAAATTAAAAAATTAAGATACCTGATCTCAAATATTGGCTTAGAAAATTGGTAAGAATATAAATAAAGTAGTAGCACGAATGACAATCACCCAGTAAAAAAATTAACTCCTGAAAAGTACGTAAATTTTACCCGGAGGGTGTAAATGTCTCTTTATTTTCTCTTACATTTTGATATATTGAAACACTACTGGACTTTAAACAAAGATTTTATTATTTAATACAGATTATTTGAAAGATTTATTCACATGTACATTTTTTTAAGGACTTTTGGACTAGCGTCCATATCAGTCCGTGGAAACAGATTTTTTTTTTTATAATCACATTAATAATAATAATTAGTAAGCATAAATAATAATTAACATTTTTTAAATTAAATAATCTAATACAAATTGATATGATATTTTCTAAGTTTTCACGACTTGTACACATAATAAAACTACGTTTTTAACGGTTCTAAGCGCGGTAATTCAATTTGATTTTTGTTTCAATGTTTTGGGCCACTTTTCAGTACTTATCAAAAAGTACTTTAAATTATATGTACACTAGTCGCGAAAGATTAAAAAATATCGAAACATTGGTTTGAAAGTCTACTGTTATTTTGCTATATCAAAATGCAAGAACAGAAATACCTAAGAATTTAGGAGCTTCTTCAGAGCTATATTATTTGCTTGGTGAAAGCCATTCTTTGGTGTACATAGCTTTATAACCGATGGTTAAAAACAAAATAATCACTAAAACTATATGACTGAGCAGCGATTATTTTAATTTAATCGTCGGTTAGTTGTCTATGCACACCAACCTTAGTTTTCTTTCTTCAATGCTTAAAGTTTTAAAGCTAAGAATTTAATTAGTTTTTTTATAAATTTCCGACTCGATAACCTAAAATTTGACTTAAGACAACTCAAACCCAGTATTACTGTTGACCGCATAACGCAACTTATCCCGTAGGGTACTGCGTTTCTGATAATTCGGTAGCTTCAAGAGATTAAAGCAAGTCGAAGATGTTGGCAGACGGTTCAGTGGATCCTTCTTTCGTATCGTGAAGAAACCTCTGATTACACTTCCTGTAAGAGTGCAGAATGAATTAAGACGGAACCACCACCAATTTCAAAAGCCCGACGATTATTTAGGTTATTTATGGCTTGGCAGCTAGGCCTTTAAGCCAAATCGTAGTTTACAATATACTTTCTGCATTTTCTTAAGCCTATATTTAGTACAGCTGAACTGCAGGAACACATAAATAAATAAAATAAAAATAGCCTTTACTGTCGAAAAAAAAACGAAAAAAGTCCTTTGTCGAGCACATAATTACTACTCAAATCTATCAATATCCTAGAACTATTGTTCATTTTACAGCAATTTACACATTTTCACATTTTAGAAATAAACTGCACAGCACAACATCTCCTTTCAGTTCCCGCCAAAAACTCCGAAGTCCGACGAATTTGTTGTCAAATAGAGATAATTTAAATGAACGTTGAACTCATGCTTTCTTCCTTAAACTACATAGAATTTGTATTAGAATAAAAGAGACGGCACATTTCTTTTGGTTTCGGTGCGGCAATTTTAATGGCAGCTTGTGGAAAAATATATATTAAATTTGACCCTTATGGAAAAGTTAAGATACCAAGGGACCTAAAGCGACCGCTTCTGGAGAATCGGTTAGACGACCTCTGTGTTTGGGCGGGCTATGTCTTTGCCGGCTTTCCTCACTGCAACGCAGATGATGAGATCGATTCCTGGTATGGCAAATTCCCGAATCGAATTTTTTCCATTATTTATTATGTCTGAGTGTTTGGGATTCGGCCCTAGAGTTATTCGTTGTATTTTACACATAACAGAAGCGTTACTTGCTTAATTTGAGGATATACAATGGGTGTTTGTCTGCCGATATACACGCGTTTAAATTAGACATGTATGCTCATAGAAAGTGGTCAATGGTTACCGTCGCCTATAGACAACTGCAACACCAGGAGCGAAGTCAGCGAGTGCCCAGCCTTTAGAATGAGGTAAAGAATTGGAGATAGGGAGATAGATAGAGATGAGTGTCAGATAACTTATTTCTAAAGCTATTATTATTAACATATATTATCTAAATTCTAAAACATCTTAAAGTCGGTGCTTAGTAATTTTCAAAATATACTAATTTTTATGTTTTACTTTGCACCGACTTCGAGATGTTTTAGATAATATACATTAATAATAATAGTTTTAGAAATAAGTAATTTTATACATTTTAGTTTTTTAGTTTTTGAAGTCGGTTTTTTTAAACGAAGTTTTTTATTTGTTACTTTTTAGTATCTAGCTATGTATGGGTGGACCTACGAATGGTGCCGCGCTTCTTAAAAAATATAGGTCCCAAGAACCGGGAACAAAAAAGTGTTCGTAAAATGAAAACTACTAAGCCAAACTATGTAAAATTTTTAGGGGACCAACTGGAAGCTATTCTGCGTCGAACAAAAAAGAATCACGTAAATCGGATCATAAATCACGGAGTAATGGGCGAACATACATAAAAAAGCAACAAAAAAAAAGATCCCGACGAATTGAGAACCTCCTTTTTTCGAAGTCGGTTAAAAAGAGGAATGGAATCGCAAAATGGAATACGGGAGGAGGAAGTGAGCCTCAAAGTCTCACTCATCGCACGAAACACGATTAACTCCGTTATTAAGCCGTAAGGGCAATAATCAAGTAAGGATTCCAGCATGGTAGGGGTCACGTCTACAATGAATGAATTAATAAAAACCCTGAAATCAATAAATGAAATTATGTATTCAATTTTATTACTTACCAATTGTGTCACCCGTATCCTCGTCGTCGCCAACTTCAACGCATCGAATCGAGAACGGGGGTTTAAGATGAGCGAAACCCAGTACCGGTGGTTTCGAACAAGACGTCACAAACTGCAAAGCGTAAATATTTAAAAATGTGAGATACCTAACTATACAATTTAATTGCATATACCTAATGTAACTACATTTTATTATATAATTGGTTTGATTTTTGTTTCGACGTTTCGGCCACTTTTCAGAAGCCGTGATTACACGTGATCAAAAGTGGCCGAAACGCCGGAATAAAATCAAATAAAATAACGCGCTCAAAACAGTTAAAACTATGTTTTTATTTAATTAATTATTTTTTAAGTTTTCGCGACTAGTATACATAATAAACTCGCAAGAAACTTTATTTAATTCATTATTTTCATAATATTTTCGCGACTAATATACATATTAAACGCGCAAGAAACTCTTCAGGAGTTTCATGCCCCGCTTCATCTCTTCAAGCCACAACATGATGCGAAGCGGTGGTATATTAGATTAGGCTCCCATAGAGTAAATAATAACTATAAACAAAACTAAATAATTAAAATGAACAAGTTGGCGGTAGGCTAAATAAAACTTTAACAATACTCATTGACACTTGACATCTTTGTCTTCCGTGAGCACGGCTACTGAAAAGTGGCCGAAAAGTTGGAATAATAAAAATCAAATAAATTACCTCGCTTAAAACCGGTAAAACATAGTTTTATTACATTATTTTCATTGCTGTTTTTGTTTTTTAATATAACGAAATATTTTGATGACACATGTGTTCAGCGTACTAACCTTTAGAAACATAGCTCTCTCGTTCTCGGTGAAGTCCCTCTGCAGCACGTCCCAAAGCCAGCAGACGACCCTGTGCGAGTCGTGGAAGCCGCCGTAGTACTGAGTGTGTCGGCGAAGATCGCGAAGGTCCAAAGGCACATTGTCACCGCTTATTAGGCGTTGGAGCTGAAAATAAACGAAGATATTTAAAGTACGAAGCGAAGATATTTACAGTACGATTCCATCGCGATAGTGTCAAGAATGCGTATTCCACTAAATCCACAATATTGTTACACGCCGACAAAAAAAGTGGATACATACTTGCTTGCCATAAAACCTGGTTTATTACCTTTCCCGCATTCGGAGTTCTTCTTTTGTTTACTTTATGTTTAAAATTTGCAATTAGACAATAGCCTATTGTTACTGTACTTGAATATCCGTCGCAGGTGTGCAGATTCCGGTTTCTAGGAAACCTCAGTCAACGTGGTCCTTGGTTGTATTGTACAGTTTAGCATAAAACCAAAATATTTAAAAAATATTTGGATAAAGTCAAGGTAGACGAAATGTCAGTAGGTTAGGACAAAATCCTCTTTGAAATATTAAAATTAACTATTTCCGTACAAGGAACGTATTATTTCTCACTGACAGTCACTTAATAAGAGGAGCCATCCCATAATCAAACTCCCTATTCAAAAATAATCTGTTTTATATGAAACCCGTCTTCTTTTGCAAGAATATTTTATGCCTTACCTCTGGAGTAGAAAACAATGCTAGCCATTCAGGGTTTATAATAGTTCTGAATCCCTTTATGAAGGCATTTGTTTGATCCTTGATCTGCATATGCATTCTAAAGTGTGCCATAAGATGAATGTAATTTATTCTGAAACAACAAAGCATTGCTCAAATATCTCAATTTGAATATACGAATATCCCTATTAATATTATAAATGCGAAAGTAACTCTGTCTGTCTGTCTGTCTGGTCCGTTTTCACGTAAAAACTACCGGACCGATTTGGCCGAAACTCAGTATATATATGAAAATATAATAATGCCGAGAATGAACATAGGATACTTTTTATCCCGAAAAATGGGATAGTTTCCGGAATAAAAATATATTTGTCTTTCTGTTTGTTATGCTTTTACGGAAGAACTAATGGGCCGATTTGGCTGAAATTCGGTACGTATGTAAATTAAATACATACCGAGGGTGGACAAGGGATACTTTTCATTTTGGCCTTTTCGGTAATTTTGGCCTTTTTGGTAATTTTGGCTTTTTTAGCCTTTTTACTCATTTTGGCCATGTCGGTCACTTTGGCCTTTTCGGTCATTTTGGCCATGTTGGTTATTTTAGCCTATTTGGTCATTTTGGCCTTTTTGTTAATTTTGACCATGTCGGTCACCGTGGCCTTTTTGGTCATTTTGGCCATGTCGGTCATTTTGGTAATTTTGACCATGTCAGTCACTGTGGCCTTTTTGATCATTTTGGCTGATTTTACGATATGATCATTTCGAATTATCCTAAAAATGAATGAATTTATTAGAGATGTGCCGACTAGTCGGTAAAGTCCACTATTCGGCAAAGAGCACCTAACTATCCGACTTCTTACTTTATAAACGAGACTTTTTTTTGACATGATTAAATTTTAATTGATCTTTTTCACTGTAATGAACAATAACAGTATTATCTTTAATTTAAAAAAAATATTTTTACACTGAAACACCGCCCTGAGACCGGTACAAAAGTAAAAATCAAGAAACAATGCGAAGTAAACAAAACATTCCGACACGCTCGCATGCGGTGGTTGCGACTTGCGCGCGGATCACCTATAAACGAAGAGTTACGGCAATCCCCGAAAACGTGATTCGCTTGGTCGACTAAACGGGCCACTTTACAATCGACTAACTGGCTAGTCGGCCAGTCATAATGAGCACATCTCTAGTATTTATCTCAAAATGGAATCTTAGTGTACGGCCTCAGTTGCACATAGTGTGACGGGGTGGCCTCAGTGCATGCTCGTCGTTCATCGTTCACAAACTGGTATAAACTTGTACGCAAATCTCGGTTGGAACTAGAGACTAATTAGCGTTTCCATGTGTTGGACAGGAACGCTGCACGATCGAATAAAGCGGATACTCTGGCGTTCAAGATGCCCATTACAGCATCATGGAACTGTCTGAAAGGCACGGCGCCTTGGGTGCTGCTTCCAGAGGTATGTGGGAGGAGGCTGAGCAGATGTTGACAGAGGCTCAAGCTCGGGCCCCACAGAACCCTGATCTTATGCTTGGACTCGCAGTCACCTCAACGCACAGTGGGAAATCACAGGAGGATACTTCACGATTACTAAAGAATATCATGCCAAATCAAATGAGTTTAAACGCCGCAGCCCAATATAAATCCCCTGTTGCGAGTTAAATTGTAACCAATATGACTAAAATGTCACTCTACTACTCTACTTATGCTAATTATAGTATTCAGGCCATACCCATACAGATTATTTATTGAAAGTCATAAGTCTATTACCGCTTCCAAAGTCATTTCTTCCTTTGTCAGTATCATTGTTACACTAGCTTAAGTTGCAATAAGGTAAGTTTACTAACTTGCTTTCATTAGTCACAGGAATGACCTTTCCACCAGGCACCAGTTCATGTGTGACGATTTCGCCAAGTCTTTCTTCATCCACCGAAAACGTCAATTCTAGGGTAGATATATCGCCCTAGAATACAAATCTATATTAATATTATACAATAGTAAAAGTGTAATCTTATGTCTCTTACATTTTTTCGGGATTCACCTAATAACTAATGGACCGATTTCGATGAGGTTAACGCTGATCTATAGGAAGGAGGTTTTCGTACTTAAAATCTGCAGTACTTTATATCCCGGGAATCCGGTAATCATGTTTCGCCGGATGAGTGAGAGTTCCGAGGGCCTATCTCTCTTTTGCATTCTTCCTGTCTTATCCCTCTATGCCACCCCCCTGTACCATCCTCCTTATCGTAATCCTCCTATCCTATCTCAAGGCTATAGCATCTCGTTAGCTTTGGCCCCTGGTGTTACAGACGTCTATCGGCGGCAATAACCACTTTCCATTAGTTGAGCCAATCCCAACAAAAATTTACTATCGATGTAAAACGAAAATAGTAGTGCAACTAAATTTACTTTTCCAGTTATTTAATAAAGGAAATGAAACTTTTTTACTAAAACACAATGAAAACTACAATATTATTTCGCCTACAAAGAGCAAAATAGTATTTATGGAAGGATTCCGAAATATTGCCGCAAGTAAATAAGATAGATACTACAGTACGCTCAAAACGTAATGGCGTCCATGAAGTTCGTACGCGTCATTGCGCAATACAGTTATATAGGTTCACAAAGTTGACAGTTGACTGTTGCGCTCTCTTTCGCACTGCACATTGATCTGCCTGCAACTGCGCAAACTCCCAAAGCTAAACTCACTCGAGGCGTATATACATTTTTCGCATTTAAGAAAATAAGTTATTTATAACGTAACCACATTTAAGTTAGTGCTAAGTAATTTCAAGAATTTAGACAATTCTCGTTATTTGCTTACCTGAAAATGTTTGATATAAGTAAGACTGCGATATAGGTCTCTGTCGAGAGATGGTAGCTCATCGATCCAACTATAAAGAGCTTGCTGCGTTTGCCCCAATACCTGGCTGAGAAAAAATGACGCGAACGGCACGTCAACCACTATACCCTGAAATAAACATCACTAATTTTATTTAAGATTCTTTTATTCTGTTACATTGGTACACATAACGTAATGAGAGGATTATATTAGTTGTAGAAAGTTTTACAACCATTTATCAATATAGTTAGGCTAAAAGGGAGACAGGTTAGAGGTGTAACAAGTGTAATACTTCAGAAATAAATGTCTCATACGACCGGTCACGTTAAACGGGTCTGAATGTTGGGCCACTCAAGTAATAGAGCATAAATGTCTCCATTCAGCTCACTCATGTCAACGGAGTGGAACTTTGATATAGATGTGTGGTGTTACAAGAATGGATAGCGTGAAAAATGAGTACATAACGGCATCTTTGAAAGTAGCACCCGTGACTGCTAAATTGAAAGGAAGAAGACTAAGGTGGTATGGGCATATAATGAAGAGGGATGAAAGTCACGCGACCAACAGAATGTTAAACAGGAAGTTTGTTGGGTACAAACGTAAAAGTAAACCAAAAAAGAGATGGGTGGTTGTGTGAAGGATGACATGATGATGATTTGTGAAATAGAGGACTATGACTTCATGAGTCGTAGTCCTCTATTTCACACATTTGTACACTCGTACAAAATCTAAGAGATCGCGACGTTTTGTTGAAACTTACTTCATAGACAGCTTTTCCAAGCATTCTTCCAATGAATTCGAACAGCTGCAAATGATTCTCCTGTAAGCACGAAGTAGGCGACGGATAGAGTCGCTCCTCACTCGTAACGCGAAAGAGATTCAGCGATGGATCGAAAACTCGCTTTATCGTTTCTTCCAAGAATTCTGTAAACGTAATAATTTATTATTATTTCTCTGTTAAAAACTTTATTTGACACATCTTCTATTATTAATTTTGAAGTGATAATTTCTTATGGGGGGTAAACCGTTCGTTACGTAACGCGTTATAGCGCCAGTTCGTCTGGCTTCCCTTTCTCACATGCATACGACAGCGATAGGCAGGCTAAGTTATCAGTTCTGTCGGGCGTCCCGAGACCCACACTTTTTTTTATTATATGAGTCAGCAGATAGGCAGACGGCCCACCTGATGGAAAATGGTTACCATCGCCTATGGACATTTATAACACCAGAGGTATCAATGTGCTGCCGCTCTGTAAATGGAGAATGGAACCCGACCATTAATGCCGGAACACAACTCAAGGGTGTTGTGGCGGCATACTCTATACCAGGGGTGGTAGCCATGGAAACGGGCTAATATCCTACCATCTGGCTGTGGGTTATTTTGTTGCCTCTTATAATAGGCCGCCTGGCCGCAGGAAATTGTTCTCCGTTTCTGCACGGAGAATTTATTATTATTAACGAATTATTGATTTTTTATGCTGGAGTACAGAAGACAGGCCGACGGCCCACCTAATGGAAAGTTCTCACTTATTAATGAGTCATACTACAACACGGTTGCAACATAAAAAAGACCGATGGCAGCTGTCATTTTAGACCAGGTAATTAAAATTATAGTTTAGCTCAGGGCTTCCCAAACTTATTTCAACTGTGACGACCTTAGGAAGTTGCTATATTTTTGCTACGCCCTTGCCTTCATGCTTTACATTTACATACTAGTTGTAGTTCTATCCTAATAACAATTCGTCAGAAAAACTCCAAATAGCATCTAAACTTTATTAAGATGCTATTTAATTTTATTAGAAAATAATGCGTATGGTGCTCACTCGACTCGGTTGCATCGACACTGACAGCCAATCTATATAGATAGCCTCAAGACACCCCTGAGATAATATCGCAGCTTCCCAGGGCGTTGCGACGCACAGTTAGGGAAACCCTGAAATCAGCCATCAAAATCAGCTATACTATAGCTGATTTTGATAAAATTTGGCACATGTGTCATATATCTAGTATACTTCGATCGTTACCTTTGAAAACGCCGTCCTGATCGATGCCGGCCTCGTCCAGCCCCTGCTCGTTGATGAAGCGCACGCGCACGCAGGCCTTGAGCGCGCGGCTCGGCAGCGCTGCCAGCTGCCGGTAGCCGTCCTCGACGAGCCGCGCGCGCCGCACCGTCACCAGCGTCGATCGGCCGCCGCATGCGCGCTCCGTCAACCCCAACACCACCTGAACAATCATTTAGACTAGGGTTGTAACGGAACTTCGCTTCCGCCTCCGTTACTGCGGAAGTTCCGCAAGGAATCGTACCTCCACTCCGCATCCGTGTAATTTTGCGGAGTCATAACGGAGGTTTATTTACGAATCATACGCAAGCAGCGACGCTCGCGACGAATCAGCCGTCGGCCGCGCGCAGCAAATGATCAAAACTCAACGCGTGCGCGCGGGAACGCGGTTGGGGTGGGGCGGGGGATTTGCAAACGTAATTTGTCAAATGAACGATACACTACAGGAATTAACCTGTTGAATTCCTTAGACGCGTTAGATGTATGTACGAAGTTTTACCGACGCGATGTAATGTATAAACCATTAACTACTATGTTTTTTTCCATCCAATTTCACTTCCACCTCCGCCTCCGTTAACCTCCGCTTCCGCGGAGGCGAAACCCGTCGCCTCCGCATCCACCTCCGCTAAGAAGGCCTCCGTTACAACCCTAATTTAGACAATCCTCTTGCAACAACAAATAGATGAGAAAATTCGAATCGAACTGGGAACACCTCCTTATAATTTTGGAACGAAGTTCCTTATCGCGCGTTGCGAAAGGGGGCTAGACGGAAAAAATTAAGACCAAAAGTTGTAAGACACTTTTTGCTGTAGTTGTAAGCCGTGCGGCGTGCGCGTGTTTCTCTGTCTCTCTCTCCCTCATAGAAAGCAAGCCAATTATTTTTGTTTCGTTTTTCTATTTCGCATTGAACAGTGTGGTGTCGCGACGATTATTTTTGTTGAGTGTATACAGGTTTTTTGTACACAAAAAATAATAAAAATAATGAATCCTGACAGTGTTTCTGCACAAGTTCCGGATATTGCTGATGGAGTTAGGTAAGTTGAGATTTTATACAGACAATAATAACAATAAAGACTCGCATTATAACTAACTTAGTTCCATCCGGGTGTCCCTTGACACCTCTCAAGTTTAAAAAAAAAAACTTACTGCAGGAGTTCAGAAGACAGGCAGACGGCCCACTTGATGAAAAGCGGTTACCATCGCCTATAAACATTTGCAACACCGATGGTGCTACAAGTACACTGCTGCTCTCTTAAGGGAGACTGGAACCTGGTCACTAACGCCGGAACACAACTCAAGGTTGTTATGGCGGCATACTCTAGACCAAGGGTGGTAGCCTCCAGTCGGGCAAATGCCCTACCACCTGGCTGTGGGTGGTTTTGTCGCCACTTACGACAGGCCACCCGGCCGCAGGAAATTGTATTCTTTCTCCGTTCCTATACAGATTAAATTATAAACTCTTCATCCCCATCCTCGCCATGAAGAGTGGGAGTATGAATATACATTTAAATAAAGAATGCGCAAAACAAGTTACATGCAGTTAGTGTAACTGCTGTCACATGTCACTCAAGGAGGCCGCAGAACGCGATAGGGAGAGGAGTCCTGCAGCGCGTGCTAATGCGTCTTCTCGAGGTCGCCGGCCTTCAGCTGGCACCCGGAGAGGCAGGTACGTGCACTACTTCCCTCCCTGAGTTAGGTTCCGTGTTCCGCGGGGGGACCCTTAGCTTGCTAGGAGAGCAAAGGATTCATCTGCCCCCCGCACTACGAAGTGGGGTGTGTTCTCCCAAGGCACACTCCAGCACTTTATTGCGCTGGATAGACTGTTGCGTAACTATGTTCTATATCTCAGTCCTTCCAACACAAACAAAAGCGCAGGGTCGACAGGGAGGAGGGGTTTTTAGTGGGTATTGAGGTTGCTAGCCCGTGCAGCATCACTCGGAGTCTTCCACACTATTCTGTGTCGTCAATCGCGAACGGAGCACTGCCAAGAGCATACTATTGCTGCAGTGTTATCGCCCCCGATCGACGCATGCCGATCCCCTAGCATCGGCCCAGTTTGTGCGTAAATCGGAGCATTTTCCCTCGCCTCAAAAAAAAACTGCTGTCACCGCAATAAATATACGAAACGTTGGTTAGAACATAATAAACTGTTAATATTTTCATTTAATTAGCATAACCATAACCCTAGTGAGAGTGTGAACCCCGGGGGGACGATTGTAGTGTGGCGGCAGACTGGTAAGTCCTTCCTTATTTCTTCTTCCACGTCCCTTTGACTTCTCCCGGCCATCGCATCGCGCCCGCAGATTGTTACACGAGAGGTGAGAGTGACCTATTCAGGCACCAGGCTATCCAGGGCGCTAATATTTCGAGTGCCTAACCAGGCGTTAAATCGATATCTAAATCTGATGAACTCATTTAATATGTCACATATGAAACATCAAATTTACATATGTTTCTGTGGCATTCTATCAGCCAGTATTTTTTTATCATTGATGATAGTAAATATTTAGTTCCGATTTATGTATATTAAATAATAATTTAGTGATAGGTAATTTATTAGTATAAATTGATGTTAAAAATTATTGTTTCTTTTTATTCACTCGTGCCGCAATTTAACAGTAACTGTAAAAATAATTAGTCGCAGGTATTATCTATGGTCCATATACTTTAAAAAAATTGACAGCAGGGAATATTGTTTCCCAGGAACTAAAAGTTACTGTTTTCATCCCTGTGATCAGGCAACTCCAAACAGAATATCAGAAATGAAAATTAATTAATCAGCCGACAAATACACTGTACGCTCAAACTAAGAAAGAAACGCTTGTATTATGGGTGATATTACAACAGATTACTCTAGGGCCGCGATCACAGAACGTAATGACCGCTAAGACGTCTTTGTAAAATATGTAAAAAAAATATATTTTTGATAAAACAAGTACAAAAAAAACCAGCGACTAAATTCGGAATTTTACCATAGCTTGAAAGTTGAGCTCTAGACATTTGGCGGATTAAAAGTTACGTCTCAACTGTTGAGATAGTAACAACCAACCAACAGGTTCAACCTTACCTTCTCATCGGCAACAGCACGCCTGAACAGTCTAACCCTCTCTCCGTGCGCAATCATGTGTGGGGCCTTTTGCAACAACACCTGTTATGGGAATAAAGCATTAAAATATGTAATTATAAATGTAAACAGTAACATTATACCCAAAGGCATATGGTATACATATCGAGGCTTCATAACATATAGGCGTACACGCAAACAGTCATTTTATTGTTGTTAACTAAAATCTATGCATGTTACAAATTAGTAAGTCTTACCGGTATGTAAGTGTACCTAAATAGAAGGGTATTCCAAATTTCACCCATATACATTCAACTAGTTTTGTTTTATTCACAATTTTGTCCCTTGTGTAAAACTGCACTTTTGTCTGTACGCCCATATATTATGAAGCCCTCATATGTACTTATAGCATTAACAACACTGTAACATATTATGTAAGTTCCCACATACAATATGTACATAATCAATATAAAAAAACAATCTAAGAATTAAGATTTACTAGCTTCTGCCCGAGACTTCGTCGGCGTGGAATAATAAAAAAAGTAAGTCAAATAAAGCCCCCGATTTTGAAACATTCTTCATTGGTGCTCTGTCCCCATTTGGTCTTAGCGTGATGATATATAGCTTTCCTCGATTAATAGGATATCTAACACTGAAAGATTTTTTCAAATCAGACCAGTACTTCCTGAGATTCGCGTTGAAGAAAACAAACATACTCTTCAGCTTTATATATTAGTATAAGATAACAATTATAAGCAACTAGCCGTCCCGGCAGATATGTTGACAGCAGCGCCACCTACAGGGTCCAATTGTGAACCAACTCAGAAACCTTCCCTGGCTCATGCACAAGTTTGCTAAAGATCATCACATGATCAAATGTATAGTTTACGATTCTATAAAGGACATCAGACAAACATTCATTTTTTATATATAAAGAAGATTAAGAAAACATATATTAGATGGTAAGACTTTATTTAAATAAAAACTAAGAAGGACTAAAACCAAGGGGTTGACGAAGTGTGACATTGTATGACAAACGGTGGGAGGGGTTCTAAATTTTATGATGTCACATTTCAAAATCTAATATATTTAAGCTAGTTACGGACTGCTGCTTTAATTTAATCATTTCTTGATGTAAAATTGCAAAATATCTGATGTCACACTAGGGAGGAGGAGTCTCACGAATGTGACCAGCTGTGACAAGGACGGAGGAGAGGTCAAAAATGTGGATAGTAACCATAGGGTTTTCTTAAGTTTTCGCGATTAGTAAACATAATAAAACTACGTTTTAAAGGTTTTAACGATGGTAACCACTATCTATCTGGTGAGCCATCCGTCTTGTAGACGGTTTCAGACAATAAAAAATAGTAAAAAAAGAATCTCAGATAATCTAATTTGTCAGCCAGAGAGGACCAAAAAAGCACCTGTTGTGGTTTCTTCCCTTCTCGAGATCGGCCATGAACTGCCCCTCGCGTATCTCCTTCACCAGCCAGTGGTTGGAGGGAGTATAAGAACGCCGACAGTCACGGCGGTACAACACTAACAGTAATGTATGAAGGGAACTAAATAACTCGTTACTTTGGATGTTCTTGAGATCTGAAACCACACAAATAATACCATCTTTCTTCTCAGCAACGACTTTAATGCATGAACATTGTAATTACATTTTTGCTGATATTACTTTTTTTGAAGTTATATTTCTTAAGGCGCGTTAGGGAAAAATGATGAGAGTAAATTTTGCGATGCGCGCGCACACCGTCACACAAAAAACCTACACCATGAAGTTAGCTACAGTCAACCGACACCCTGAAGCTATAGTAAACATTTAATTTTGAAGTTATACTTTTACGATGCTCGCGCACACTGTCACAAAAACCAACACCCTGAAGTTAGCTATAGTCAACCGACACCTTGAAGTTAGCTATAGCCAACATTTTAGTTTTCTATTGTTAGTGTCGTTTTTTCTACAAACGCAGAATAAGGCAGAAGATAAAAATTTTGAAAATATTTTTATCTTGATACGTCAAAGAAGTATAACTTCTAACGCGTACATAAGTACACACACACAATATTTTTTTGTCAAATTTATTACAGTCGTAATACTTGCATATATCACGAACTAGGATACGTCAGCGACTTCCACCAAGCTTGACTTGAAATTCCCGCGGGATACCCGGGACACATAGTACCACAAAATTTAAAAAAGAATGTAAGCTATCGTTTAAGTGAAAACTGTTGCAATAAGCAAATTTTTATGCACATCTAAAAACTTAAGTGTTTTAACGTAAATCCCGAATAAAACAAACAAATAGACAAGAAATCTAAAAAAAAATTGTTCTCCATCGTTTATATGATTTTTTACAGTTTTAATACTCTCAGTGTAAAGACATCGAATGTTTAGATTTTTCTAACGTATATACGTATATATTTTGTGTACGTCTATACGTATATATTTTGACGAAAAATTGTAGTTACGTAGTCCGTCACATATCGTCATATCGTCGGTTTACTGCAAGAACTCATAAACTGTCATATTATATGTATGTCAGTCAATGAGTTCTTGCAGTAAACAGACCATATATTCTTTTACTTTATTTTTATAGAGTAGAAGTCACTTTAATCTATATTTGACCATTTTAATTGACAAATACTAATGATTAATTTGTAATTGCATATAATGTAAATTCGCAACTAAATTACAGATTATTACAATCAATCAGACTTACCAAACAGTTGGCCCATAATGGACTTATACACAAACATATTAAGAAATTGTGACATATTTATAAAGTCTTGTAGTTTGAATGGATTTTGTTGCTCATACATTTCCATGTCATCTAATATACTGAAAAAGACGAGTAAGTAAAGAAATAGACAGACAAGACTTTATTGCTCCACAAAAGATTTTAAAAAAATACATATATACAATATCTGTATTTTTTATGGCATGAGTTCAGCAGACAGCACACCTGATGGAAACCTGTTACCTGTTACCATAGTCTATGGACATTTATAACCCAAAGGTGCTACCAATGTGCTGATGATCTCTAAAGGAGGAAGACTGGAACCTGACCACTAATACTGGAACACAACTCGAGGTTCTAATGGCAGCCATAGTAACCTTGAGTTGACTTGATACTCTCAACCAGGGATGTTAACCATCCAGGTGGAGATATACCCAACCATCTGGTTGTGGATTGTTTTGCCATCTCTAACCACAGGAAATTGTAATCTTTCTCCATTCCCGCACAAAATGGTATCTGAACTATCACGCAACCTTATTTATGGCCTATAATTATATCTTACAAACCATACATTTGCCTTAGTAACGGTTAAAATTTGACAAAAGGTCCATAATATGAAATTTTTACCAATGTTAAGGAGGCCGTTCAAAAATTACATCACACGAAATTCATGATTTCTTGATCCCTCCCGCTTCCTTGTCACATTCGTGAGATTCTTGCGTCCCTAGTGTGAAATCACATATTTTGCAAATTTAGAACGAGCAGTTGTTAAATTAAAACAGTAGTTTCGTAAGTAAAACATTTTGAACTGCGACAACACGAAGTCACATTTCGTCGACCCCGCCCCCCTTTACGCGTGAAGTAAGTTGAATGGCCCTAAGGCTAATGAAAGAAAAATAAGATATAGAAAGTGGCTAAAACAGGATATTCATGGCTAATCAAAGACGATATTATATTTAATTGGTTTTCATATTTTACAAATCATCTAATACTCACGTAACATAATGCGTCATGCAATCAGCGAAGAGTATTAACATCTGAAACTCAGGCGCAGAAGTTTTGGTATTAACAGCTACAAGATCGAGGAAGGATTTCAACCCACAATTTGGTCCCAGTGTGCATAGAAATTGCCACAGTGAATACAATATTTCATCTTGATTACATAGACCTAAAAGAAAAACCATTATTTATTTATTTAGTTTATGGCTTGGCAGTTAGGCCTTTAAGTCAGATCTTAGTTTATAATATAGTTTCTTCATTTTCTTAAGTCTATGTGTAGCACAGCTGAACTATAGGTAATCAGCTAGTGCCATTTAACGGAGTTCTTGTGACAACGCGAAAGGCCACATTTGACTATACAGTTCACGTTTCTCACAAAACACTTAATTACTACTCAAAAACCATCAATATCCTACAACTATTGTTCATTTTAGAGTGATTTTACACATAAATGTTATTTAATATTATAAACTTACTTAATATATTAACAGATTGTTTATTAACCAGTGCTAAAAGGAAATTTATGTTGACAGGGCGAGGAAAATCTCGTGGTAAAATAAAAATCAAACTGCACAGCACAACACCTCCTTTCAGTTCCGCCAAAAACTAAGAAAATCCATTTTATAAGTCCAAGCACAGATTAATTGTCAATTATCTATGTATATATAAGTTGTATAGTATATAATGGTTTGATACAAAATGTATAACAGAATACAGGTATATGGTCGGAAAAGACATGTTAGCACACTCGTATCCAAAACTGAAAGGGCGTGGGTTTGAATCCTGACTCCTTTTGTTTGTTCTTTTTTTGCAAAAACCTTACGTGGTGAAACGTGCACATCGAAATAACGGAAAACTTGTAATTTACTGACTTTAGAAAAATCAAGTGCATGATAAAATATTGTAATAGAGTTTCAAATTTGGTTAATTAAAAAGACAACTTTCTTACCAGTCAAAATGTCGAGTTTCACCTGCGTCATCGTCTGCAATGCAGTGTGGTACATTGAACATATTAGAGCAACTTTCGTAGAGTCAGGAGATCCTAATTTCCTAAAATTCTTATTTGAGTTCGACCTGAAAATGCAGTTCTTTTAATTCAATCTCCTTATCATATTTACAACATTTCATAGTAATTAAAATTTTATTTCTTTATCGCATAAAAATTAAAAGGCTTGAAACGTGGAATATATTTTTTTTAATTTAATAGACAAAATGCCAAATTTTATTTTATGTACTAGTATAATTGAAGACGAGTGGATGAAAGTGATATGTCGCATACTCGGTTTTTTGCTTTTTTTTGCGTAAATGAAGGTTATAAGTCGATACCAAATGAGTACAGACCTTAGACCATAGATATAAGGCATATTTAAAAAATAAATAGTTGAAAAATGTGTTAAGTTCAGTCCAGTTTAAAATAAAAACTTTTATCTCGATTTACTCAGAATTGGAATTATGCGACTTATCACCTTCATCCACTCATGTCTTCAATTATGAAACGTAATATTAATTTCAATAAGGAAATTGGCCTTACGAATTGAATAAAGGTAAAATTTTTTTTTATCCGTGCAGGAACGGAGAAAGAATACAATTTCCTGCGGCCCGGCGGGCTGTCGTAAGAGGCGACAAAACAACCCACAGCCAGGTGGTAAGGCATTTGCCCGACTGGATGGCTACCACCCCTGGTCTAGAGTATGTCGCCATAACAACCTTGTGTTGTGTTCCGGCATTAGTGACCAGGTTCCAGGCTCCCTAAAGAGAGCAGCAGCGCATTCGTAGCAACTTTGGTGTTGCAAATGTCCATAGGCGATGGTAACCGCTGTCCATCAAGTGGGCCGTCTGCCTGTCTGCTGATCTCCTGCAATAAAAAAATAAAAAATAAAAAAATAAAAATTGGCCGTATCCTCCTTGGCAGCATCGTTGGTGTTGAAAATGTCCATAAGTGAAAATAACCACTTTCCACCAAGCAGGCTGTCAGTATGTCTGTTGTGATCCATCAATAAAGAAAATGTTAAAATCACTAAATTCAATTATGCTATGAGTTATAAACATATTGTTTAAACTGGTCAAAGTACAACGATAAGTGTTTATTTAAATTGCAAGCATATAATACGGCCGCCGTAACTTGGCAAATGTGAACATAGGCTCTGCGAAATTTAGAGCATGTACACTCGTGTGATGAGTGGGCGTATACGACTCGTCAGTGAATACAATTGGTCGCCCTTCATCCCTCTATTTTTTCATTGCTTTGCACTAGTTGGTCACTGTATTTTCTTCACGAGTTTACATGCGCTAAAGTTCGCAGAGCCTATGTTCACCTTCGCCAAGTTACACCGGCCGTATTATACCTAGTAATAGATAAGCAAAACTTAAGCATTGAGATCTAATTGTCAGACTAACAAAATAGATAGACCGAGCCCTGACCTCTCACAGTGAAGCCGGCTAAAGGAAGCCAATCACACCTCACTGTGTTACGAGAACTTAATATTAAATAATGTAACTAGTATGGAAAAAGCTGGTACGGTTTCCACTGGCCACATTAATAACCCCACAGAGGCAAATATTTTGTATACTACACAAGTTTATGCACACAAGTTTTTAGAAAATGCTTCACTTCATTTGATGCTTTTGTATCCAATAAGCACCATCTAAAACTTTATTTATTCTTCTGAGGTTGAGATGTACAAAATCCATAATCCATACCTATTGGTTCTAGCCTCAATAACTCTTCTAATAATGGCCGCTGGGTTGTTACTTTGGATGGGCGTCGAAGGTTGCGAGGGTCCAGCTCCTTCTTCTCCATTAACTCCAGCTTCAATCATCTCTTTCAACGGCATTGCTACCAATTTCTTTAATAATGGAGCCCCCCACAAAAGGGATAACTGGTTTCGCAAATTTCCCATAGAGGGCGGTAGATACGCGTCGAAGGCTTGAGAAAACCAGCCAAGCACTGGATGCCAGTTGCTCATGTTACCACGCTTGCATTCTACATACTGTTGGCAGGAATCTAAGAAGCGAGTCACAACCAACTGTTAACAAAAAAAATGCCTCAGTACCTAATCCATTTTACAATGATAATTTAAACACAATACTTGACAGTTGTATGAGGCTCAGCGAAGACCTTAGGGTAAGCAACAAGTAACGCGATGAAGTTCGGTGCTGAGAGACATGTTAATACTTTTGTATTTGTCACTCATCGTGTAACACTTAATAGTCACTCATAGCGATAAGGCAATGACTGTGCCCTTATTATAGATAATTGTTTATTGTACACCAAAGCATAGGAATAATACAGCTGGCTGCTGTATAGCTAAGAAGAGATCTCTTCCAGGCAACCCTTGGCAGGGATTGAGAGATTTTTAATACTGACAGTGGTGCAGTTAATACATAATGATGTATTATAAATAAACATAGTACATATAAGTACAAAAACAATATGAATATATAATACATCCATATAAACACACACACAGATATGACAGCCAAACATACATATATTTATATAATAGCATTAGGAATAATTATTATACACAATAGAAAAGTAATGCTTTTAAATATGATTTTTAAAGTACGGTAAGGATTTGGCTTGTCTTATAGCAATAGGTAACTCATTCCAGAGATGCACAGCCTGGATGTTGAAAGAGTTATTGTAAAAACAGGATATGTGTGCAGGTGTATTTATTCTGTATTTAGTGGAGGAGCATAAATTATGATTAAATAAATAGAGAAATTCAAGTGTAGCTTGAGGTAGTGGGGAGAAGTGGATAGAAACAATCCCTAGTAATATTATAAATGTGTATGTAAGTTTGTTTGTTACGCTTTCATGCGAAAACTAGTCAACCGAACATCATGAAACTTTGTGCATATATTCTTGGAGGTATTAGAAGTAACATAGGATACTTTTTATGAAAAAAAAAATCCAGACAAAGTCGCGGGCAGAAGTTAGTATGTTATAAAGAAGAGTGAGAATGTGAGTATTCTGGTGAAGATTGATGTCTACGAATCTTAGCATTAGCTTTGTAGATGAACTGGGAATCCAATTATAGTTTCAATTTTCAGCGGAGTAAATGTCAGAATTTTACAATATTTGTTTATGCTTTGGAGTTACTGGAATAGATTCAACTATTTGCAGTTATATGCTATTTAAAAAAGATATTAAATTTGCTTAGTTTTTAATTTTTGAACTATAATCAATTTGCATATTTTTTTTCTGTAAATAATGCAATGAATAGTTAAAAGATGGCAACAGTGCATTTTTTCAAGTGAGGTTTTAGAGACAACACAGAATGAGTAGAGAGAGAACTTACGACAAATGTAGGATTATATGTTTCGTTCATTGCATACTCCCTCTCCAAGTGTGCAAGCTGCACCAAGTTTCCGAGAAGACACAATGCATAATTGCCCTCTAGTGTATTGAACACAATCCGCAAGTTCTGATCTGTGCTCAGGAACTCGAGGCATTTGTCGAACATTGAATGAGAACGAAAGGCCACTATTGACTGAAATAAAATGACAAATTTTACATTATTATAAAAGAACCTGTGGTAATAAACTACTTTGTACCCATATTACTTAACTATATATATATAAAAGAAAGTGTTAGTTACACTATTTATAACTGAAGAATTGCTGTATCGATTTGGCTGAAAATTGGTGGGTAGCTTAAAACCAGGAGACGGACTTAGGATACTTTTTATCCCGTTGGAACCGGTAGGTGGCGCCGAGATCGGGTTCCAGAATCCTCCTAATCACTTGGAGCGATTTTGGTGTTTTGTGTGTTTGAGTGGGTCCCCGGATGGTTTAAATCCTCAATTGGAACCGGTAGGTGGCGCTGGGATCGGGTACTAGATTTTTTTTTTTCAGAGCAGGACAACATGTGCCGAGGCCGCTATCATCATATAAAAGTATACATGTCCGTTTCAACGTGTTGAGTACAAATATCACACACACAGTCACTTTCAAAATCATATAAATCCTATTAGTGGTTATTGCTTCTGTTGTAAAAGAGATCACACTGCTGCGATTGCAATATCTATTGCTATCAGGCTTGAATTATTATCTTACATTGTCAGTATTAAATAACATATAAACATATTGTGTAGATTTAGATTTACTAATATTAAGAAATGCTTAAAAGCTTAGCCAACATACTACTGTAATGTTAATTTTTATTTGATTTTTTTATACTTTTCTGTAATTATTTACCGATTAACACAGAGAAGTAGCAACAAGATAGGTTTATTTATTGAAAATATGTAACCCAATAATAAAAAAAATATATTTACCTCGGGCGATATCTGCTGCATATGATAAATAAGTGTGGGTACAGACAGGATCTGTATTATGTACATTGTGAGCAACTTTTCTGAGAAATGCGCCGATATTAAGGGACGCAGTGAAAGCGTCACGATGGCCGTGAATGATATATTCTTGAGGAATACTTTCTCGCGGCAAAGACCGCGCAGTAATAGAGACTGAAATTACAATAAATTTACTATAAGTATATTTAGCTCCAAACTACAAAAGGTTGAACATTATCTGATTTTCTATCAAAAATATCTACAACTGACCTAAGTAAGAATATCCATAAAATGATATGCAGAGTAACGCAAGTTGAATAACATATTTTTAGACTGAAGAAATGTAATACATGCAATAATTGATTATGACTTTAACAATGTTTGATGCTGTGATAATCTTTAATATCATCAAATTATTCCCTTTAAAATATTTCTCATGTTCTTTAACTTCAGCAATAGGTGGATCAACCAAGGGGTGGCCATGCGGGCAACGGCAGGGAAACCGGACCCGCCCGCACACAAAGGCCAGAGAAGAGGAACTCGCACCAATCCGCACTTCCCCTCTCACCTCGAGGTGAGCTACCCAAAGTAGCCGGAGAGCTGGGTCTCTCTCAAATACTGGGGCCAGGGCATATAAGGGCCACCCGTCGTCCATCCAGGCTAGAAGTGAATGCGCGAGCGAGCCCACAGCCATAAGGGACATTAGAAAATTGGACAGGGGTTTTAGTGGGTATCGCTAACTAGGTTGTGGCAATATCACTTCATACACGAGGTACTAGTGCCACCTGGACCTGGCGAGTAACATTCACCTTTCCCTTTCGCACGGCTTATGGTCTTCAATCGGATTTCCTCTATATAATAAAATAAAAAAAACTTCGTTTAAAATAACCGACTTCAAAAACTAAAAAACTAAAAAGTATAAAATAACTCATTTCTAAAGCTATGTATTGTTATTAATATAAATTATCTAAAACAACTCAAAGTCAGTGCTTAGTAATTTTCAAAATATAGTCATTTTTATGTTTTACTTTGCACCGACTTCGAGATGTTTTAGATAATTTATATTAATAATAATAGCTTTAGAAATAAGTTATTTTATACTTTTTAGTTTTTTAGTTTTTGAAGTCGGTTTTTTTAAACGAAGTTTTTTATTTATTTTATTTGTTACTTTTTAGTGCCTAGCTATGTATGGGTAGACCTACGAAAGGTGCCGCGCTTCTTTAAAAAATATAGGTCCCAAAAAACGGGAACATAAAAATGTTCGTAAAATGTAAACTACTGGGCCAAACTATGTCAATTTTTTAGGGGACCAATTGGAAGCGATTCCGCGTCGAACAAAAAAGAATCACGTAAATCGGATCATAAATCTCGGAATAATCGGTGAACATATATAAAAAAAAAAACAAAAAAAAAGATCCCGACGAATTGAGAACCTCCTCCTTTTTTGTGAAGTCGGTTAAAAAAAGGGGTCAAACAAGGTAAAAATAGATGATTATCGCAATATTTGTATATAACGTTTTTTCCTGCAATTGAAACTTAAAAGCGATTCTGCAATATAAAATGCTTACTTTCAATGTCAAGTAATATCCCTTATGGAATAAAGATCCCATAACATTGGCGCATAACTGTGTCATGCCCCACGCAACTTATCAAAGTTCTTCAATCTAGTCAATGCCCATGTGTTTGTGGCCGTAAAGGCCACTAACGTGTGAAGGTGGATCAATATGCTCTGCATGTCTAATGGAGACTCGGGTTTCAACTCTTCAAGATAGAGGCAGCATTTGTATAGAAGATGTTTGATGTGCGATATCCAGCAGAGACTGAAATACATAATAAAGAAAAATCTATATTAACAAATTACTACTAACACTTTGCCTAAGCATTCAAGATTGAAATTAAAAAAAAGAATAAAGGAGAAAAAAAATATTTAAAAAAAAACATTAGGATGGCAGTCCTGAGTGGACAAGTAAAATTTGATAGACAATATTGACCATCATTCCTAAGCCAATTTCAATTGGAGGGTTTTTAAGATGTACCTTACATTTTTTGAATTTCCACACAATAGGCGTGAATTTTTTTATATATGTTTAAGAAGTTATCAACACAACAATGATCATAACTTTGCTATTTGATTCAAATCGATAGAAAAGTGGGCAGATTTAAAAAAATTCAGTCTTTTTTTAAATATCTCCATTAAATACTCTACATAAACCTAATGATGTCTAATGTGACTGTCTTCAGCATACAATTACACTGAAAATATTTTTACCTGTAAGTTAGATACATGATAGTAATCCCCAATATTTAGCATTTTTTATCCATAGAAATGCATTATTATCTGAGGAAAATGACTGTGACATAAATAGAAAGAAGCATAGATAGATAAGAAAAAAAATGGCTTTGAAATCTTAATAGAAACGGCAGATCATATTAAATGGCTCTGGATTTGATTCCTGACATGGTAAATTTCAGAAATGAATTTTCTTCCATTATTGGTCTGGGATCAGCCCCAGATTAGTCTGTGTTATATATTAATATTACCCATAACACAAGTGTAACTTGCTTAATTTCAGTATATACAATGTGTGTGTTTATTAACTAATTAACTATTTATTTAATGTCACACATTAGAATGAGTAAAGTTTAATATGAACTCATATACCAATGACAATGACATTCAAACAAACTGGTTGTATAGTATAAGAACACTATAATTATTTACATATAAGTTATTTTGAAATTTATAATAATATATAGTAGAAAAATTAATCACAAAGGGGACACATTTGTAGGAATGACAACTTAAGAATATTATACAAGGTAAATAAAATAGAATATTTTATGTTATTTCCTTGTGTACATTGTTACAAATTAGTTTTAATTACTATCACACATAGCTCTAGCAATTAACAGAAATATCAAACAAGTTATAAACATTACAATGTAGAGATTCATTAGCTTACGCATATACACAAGAATTATTTATTATTCTACAAATAAAGCATTTTACAGGTTTATTTACATAAACTTTTAGTGTGTAGCAAAAACTAACCTGGGACAACAAGAATTTTGTAATTATTTGTATATTGAAAGTAAATATATATATACCAAACTCCATGACAATGGGTGTCCATTGTATTGCATGTTTCTAATTCAATCTTTAGACATGTGTGTATATGTCTAAAGCTTGAATTGGAAACATGCAACAAAAGTAATTTTCTTATTATCTATACATATAATAAAACTGTAGAGGTTGAATTTCTGTACAATGAAAAAAAATGCTAAAACTGAGTCATGGAGATGTAAGAAATGAAATAGAACTAATTTAGATTTTTTTTTCAATTTTTTGTTTCTCTGCTTGTCGGTTTGTCTGTCTGTTTGTACCGGCTAATCACTGAAACAACTGGACCAATGCATGCTCGTCTGTTCTTAAGGCTCCTAACATCACCTTCTGCTAATATTTTTATATATAATAAAATAATTTTATATAGTGGTAGCTTATATCCCTGATCAACATATAGGATACTTTTGATCCCAAAAAATTAAAGAGTTCCCATAGTTAAAAAAAACCGCACCATGAAGATGAAGTCACGGACAGAAGCCAGTTAAAAATAAAATTTGGAAATTCAAATTATTTTGTCCATTTATATTAAAAAATTCCTGATGATGTCACATGAATGTTAATTTGACAAGGTTCCAGAGCATTAGCAATTTGCGGGGATAATACAGTTAGTGTCTTGCAAAATGGAAATTTTTCCACTAAATATGTTAAGAACTGTCAATATGTTTATTGTAAAACATATTTAGGCAGTTTAATATGATTAACTAATTATATTTAAAGGCATTATCGTTATACAAGCGGCCCTTAGTGTTAGAACTAGAAAATTAAAAATTAGTAATCCAATTATAATAAACATCATACCTATACTCCTTGTTTAAAAACACACCAACATAAGACAATTTTACAGATTCTGAATGCAAACTTTGGACAATATATTTACATAGCTTTTCAAATCTCTTTCTGTCTCTTTGTTGATTAAATATTAGAAACAAACGACATGTCACTTTGTATACATCTAGCGCTGGTATTAACTCTATTGGTTGCTGCGGCTCTTCCTGCAATCCTTGAGGGCTAGACTCAGGGAAAACTTGATCAAAATCATATCTGGAAAATAAATACATAAAATCATTATGCTGGATAGTCAAATAAGAAACGAATATATTATCAGATATATATAATAATAATAATGTATGCATAAAGATTATAATAATGTTGAGTAGCTTGCTAAAAAAACGAAGCAATGTTTTCTGTGGTAGCACTCATGTATTGTATTTGATAATCATAGTTTTGCCTTAATTTCCACATCATAGTTATTATTCCCCAGAGTTTGATTATTACTTGACTTAAATGGATATAGTAAATGTTTATAGAGTATTCATTTCTATTTGTAGATATTACTGTTTAAATTGACGTATATACTGATTAGTTACACGGTTATGGCAAAGCATACCATAATAAATAAAGCATTGTAATTGATACTAACAGTATTCTTTTGAGAAATCTCCGCCGTGCAAGCCATCCTCTGACATTAGCTTGTATCTGAACGGCAGAATACTCTCGCTTTTTCTCCAGTGCTCGCTCTTCACGAGCCGCCTTTGTTTGCTCCAAAAATGTATCTTTGCTCGTCTGTGACTTGGGAAACATATTGGAGAACTGCTATTGCACTTTTAAACATAAAAAACCTTTTTTACAGGAGCTGTCAAGATTTATATATAATTTGAAACATTGTACAAGATAAATAACCGCAGGTACATTTATTTAACTTTAAAATATTTCGGATTACACGTCTAACTCAAATCTAAACCATGATAACAGTTCAAATTTAATTTAATTTAATTTCTGAGCTTCCCGATTCGCGAGTCAGACAAAACTCCGAAATAAAAACTGACATTGACGCCTCGCTTTGACGGTATGACAGTCAGGCGTTCCACTAGGACTCACAACGACCACGTTCACGACCCGATTTTGCCGTTCCACTTGCTGCGGACGTTACAATCCTAAAAGCTAGTGGAACGGGTTATGGGCGTGATGTCATTAATGTCATACGCAAATGTCATTGGTTGATAAGAAAATCGCGCCTTTTCAATAGGATGACTATGTTAAAAGAAATATAGCTATTTATACAAAATGTCTTAATGGGTGACCCATTGGTATCGGCTACTTCATCGCGTAATAATTTAGAAGAAAGCAAATCGCCTAGCTCAGATGAAGAGTAGACGTTAAGTTTATAAACGTAATACTAAAAAACGTGATCTCAGACCACGTATTACACAATATAAAAATATAGTCGATCGTTATTCAGATGAAGAATTTAAAAGCCATTTAGACTTTCAAGAAATACATAGAATTATTTGTTGTCTATCTATCTATAATTCTGAATTTTGAGTTATAACTCTTTCGTATAACTCTGCAGCAAAAGCTATGTCTACAAACAATGAATTTCTCATTAATTATATAATTATATTCAAGTCAACGATAATGAAAACTGATTAGAAATAAATCATGTAAATAAATATTAATAACAAATAAAGGAAAATGATAGATGGCTGTTTAAAATACATTAAAATTAATTTTACAAAATTAATAAAGAAAGATATTTTTCATTCGCCATCTTGTTTCAAAATTCGCGCCTTTTTAAATGTATTGACAAGAGAGAATTAATGCTCTGTGGTCAACGCCCACTTCGACCCACCTTTTGACATGGGTTGTTGCGGGCGTTGTGTGATCGAAATGATGACGTCATTAGTGACGTTTCGCCACGACCGCACGCTCGCGGTCGCCTTGTGGAACGGCAAGCTGAGCATTTGGGCGTTGTGCGTTGCTGGTGGAACGCCCTAAGTGTATGTCATTGTTATTTGCTGTCATTACCTGTCATTTGTGTTATATTTGTTTTTATGGTTTTTGATACTCTTATTACTAAAAAAATAATTTTAACTGTAATAATATTTTTTTATTATGGAGTAATTCTGATCTATTGCTTCTTTACATCTATGAAGTAGCTTACCGCGTCTGTCTGTTAGTTATCCATTAACTCTTCCGGAACCACGAAACAGATTTTTCAACGGATATTATTCTACCATTACATTCTTAATTTTTCACTGAAGGTTTATATGATAATCTAGCTATACATCTACTAAATAAAAATGAATCGTTGTAATGTATGTGCGCGCATTCCTTGAGAACGATTTTGATTAAACTTTTTATGTGCTTGAGTAGGTAACTCCTTAGATGGTTTAGATTTACAATTGGAACCGATAGGTGGTGCTGGGATCGGGTTCTAGATCTTTATTTTGTCAGGGCAGGGCAACGTCTGTCGGGATCTCTAGTATTATATAAAATACTTAGTGAAATTTTATGTAAGTAAAATAGAAGTATTTATCTTCCAGTGTTTGACACAACATAGCCGCGGGGAAATCTCGAGTATAATTCTAAGGTTTCCAAAGATGATTGTTATCTTCAGTACAAGAACTAAGGCTAGAGAGTTGCTTACGTTGATACATAGTCTATTTCTGTATATAACCGACCGTTCATTTGTCTTATTACTGGTTAAAATTTTACATAAACACCATACAATACAAAAAATATATTACACATTGTATATTTAAAGAGAGATTACAATGGGAGCGTGTGGGTTTCCTAGACCTACTGAACCGGAATACCCGCTAAAACATCATCACTTTCCTCCTGGCGGTATTGGTCCAAGGAGGTATGTTCAATTATTATGAGTCCGTCCTCCAGCCCGGATGAATGATGATGAACCCCATGAATGGTCCTCTCAGATTTTTGCCAATAATCTTGTTTCCAGATTTTGCTCCGGAATTCTACCGCACTATATAGATTATTCCTTTATAAGTAAGACAAGCAAAACCAGTAGTTTCCGAGAAAAATGACTATGACATCCAAAAACAAAAAGACGTGATGAAAACAACACAGGACGCGCATTAGACAGCAGCGCAGACTTACTGCGGGAGCCAGTCCAATGTGTAATGACTGATTAGAGCTCACCCCACTGGGGTACCAAGAATTTATAGTTACCACATCCCTATAACGTTGAAATAGACAATAGGCGTGCTTCCAGGGCCGTCTCTGTCCGGGGATGCAAGGGGTGTGTGGCACCCGGGCAAAGCAATTCGATTGACTTCAATAAAAGTCATTAAAAAACTCTTAATGCTTATTAAATGTACCTATTATCGCACCGGTATCTATGCAGGAACAAAGAATGAATACAATTTCTTCTGCCGAATGCGCTGGACTACAGACAAAGCCGGCACTGGCGGGGCCTCAAAAATTTAACATATTTTCATTCTATATATGAATCAAACTTTCATCAAAATGTGCTCCTCTATGTAGTTATAACTTTCAAAGATATATTCGTTAGAAATAGTTTAAATATTAACATAGAGTTTGAATAAAGCACGGTTCTTTTAATCAGTGGTGGATTTACACTAGGGGCAGTCGGGGCTAGTGCCCAGGGCGGCAAATTTTCTAGGGCGGCAAAATTTGGAAAGTGAGAAAAAAATCTATACAATATATAACTAATTCTTTTAAATAAACATTTTATCTTTCAAGAAATATAATTTAAGTATTATGTATCAAATTAAAATTTTGTATATTAAAATATATAGGAAATTTAAGCAAAAACTATTCAAATAGTTTAATTTATTTATTTCTATAAAGGTTTGAAAAAATTAAAGTTGATATTTTTATTTTCTGGAATTGATAAATTTATGTAGTTTTTTTGAAGAATTAAAAATATTTTCAAATTATGTAGGTCTTTAATAACAGAAACTTTCATTGATTAATGATTTTTTCTGAAATTGGAGAATTATCCAATTATACTAATTAAGTTTCTATTCTATGCATATAGTCAGATGTGCTTCAACGTTTAGATTGTGAAGATTTAATCGACCAGTTCGCAATTCAAAAAGTTAGGCGAGTTTGCCTGTGAAAAAATGTGCAAAATAATTCTAAGAAAAATACAAATATTTTTTTATATTACTATAGTATATAATAAATACTATATGAGTAAATAAATATAAATAAAACATAATGTATAATAAATTATATAATAAATTTCCTGCAATCAATTAGTTATTCTAATTCTTAAAAAATAAGATATCAAAACTATTAAAATAAAATTTAAGTCATAGGGCGGCATTTTCTTCAGTGCCCCAGGGCGGCGCAAATTTAAATTCGGCCCTGCTTTTAATGCTATATATATCTTCTGCCTTAATACTCTTATTTTGGTGAAGTGGGTTTGATCATGTAAAGAGTACCGCTCTGAAAAATCCTATGTTCTTTAAGAACCATAGGACAAAAGCGTCAAAAAGAGAATTCCTTAAAAATACTTAACAATTATTATTTGATTATAAAGAACATTATCGCCGCGGGAAAAATGTTTAAGTAGCTGAGTCTTCTGACTTCTGACTATGGCGATAGCATAATGAGTTTATACCGACTTTCGGTTCTCTTGAACATGTAAGTGAGTACAATATTTTCTTAATCTTCTTAAGTGATTACTGCTAGTCGCATTATTATCGTTATGTATTGCTGTTATATTTATTGTTATTGTTTCATTATCGTTAGTATTTTAATTATTGTAAATTTGAGGTGAGTTAAGTATATAGACGTTATACAACCTTTTTAAATATGATTTAACTTATAAACGTGTTTTTGCTTAACTTAAACCATATTTAAAAAGGTTGTATAACTTTTATATTTTTAAATAATATACATTTGTATATTATTTAAGTACATAAAACTATTACAACCTTTTTAAATATGGTTTAAATAAAGCAAAATACGTTTGTAATTAACTAGGATATGGCCGCGACTTCGTCCACGCTTCACTAGAAATTCTACTTCATCCCCCTATACATTTCCTTTCCAAACGTCTTTAGGTGGCGATAACCACTTCTCAAGAGCTACGCCGTATGCCTGTTTACAAGTTTGGCTAAAAATAAGTCTAAAATATAAAAAAACGCAAACTCAGACGAAACTAACAAAACACACCGTGATCCGTGCCTAAGATGTAAAGCTGGTTCTGTGTCCGATAATAAAATATTACCAATACAATTTACTCTTGGAGTATATTTATTATTGTGTAAAATATCGTGGTATAATGATTTGCTCTCGGATAGCTATCTTATTCTTAGTTTAATAGTTGGTAAAACTTTAAATTGATTTACTCTAGAGTTAATCATTTTATTCTTAGGTTATAGTTTACTCTTGCTTGTTCGAATCGACCCTGGCTACGTTCCATTAGAGACTCACAATGACCATGTATGCGACCTTGATTGGGAAATATCAAGGTTCCACTTGCTTGCCGATGTTATAATCGTAAACCTAAGTGGGAACGGTTATTCGACCCACCTCTTGACATGGCTCGTTGTGAGCGTTGTGTGATCGAAAATGATGACGTCATTAGAGACGTTTTTACCACGACCACAACGACCGCGGTTGCCTTGTGGAACGGTAGTGGAACGCGCTGCCTGAGTATGCTAACATGTCATTCCGCAATACAATCTCCAGCTGTGGTGGAGACAACGGGAAAATAAACTTAAAAAAAAATGTAAATAGGTGGAATTTCATTTTATGAAATGAATATACGATTTAAAGTTAAAAGGACCCAAAGGCTCATTTATTGTTCCAACGTTCATTTGTTTATTTTTTGCTGAAGTACAGCAGACAGGCTGACAGCCCACCGAATGAAAAGTGGTTACCATCGACTGTAGATTTTTACAATACCACAGCTGAAGTTAACGCGTTGCCAACTTTTTAGTAGGGATAGATACAGTGGGGCGGCTCGAGACAGTAGACACGGTAAGTAAATTAGGAAAAATTCAGGAGCGGCAAAAATGTCTGTAGAAACGTTTGAAATACCCCTCCATTCGCAAAGCTAGGGAATTGCGAACATGATTGTTTGATATGAGATTACATAGTAAATACAACAGTATGTAACATTTAATATTTGGCGATTTTGCGCGCCGTCTTTCCATAGACGCCCCTCACCCGGAGCTAATGAACTCGGTCCACCCTAGCTACATCTCTGGCTTTTGAGGTAATCAAGTTTCGTACTGACGTATGTAGGTACAATTTATATAAAATTTGTTTTAATACATTTATTTTATTTTCAAAATTTGTCGTTATATTTTGTACAAAAAATTATTTAACAATAACACCTGATTACCTAACATTCCTTATAAGTAAATCATTAGGTATTGTAAGCCACAACTCATTAGCTTCCTGTGATTAGAGAAAGTGAGTAAGCGAGCGCCAATTATTGTTCTACAATGGTGATAAGTCCTCCTGATAATAGTGACAATGGTTATGTCTCATGGTGATTAGCCGATTAGGAATTTAATACTATACCACGTACTGCAGATGTATGCAATTTTTGGTTAATAGGTAATTACTGCGTGAGAAACTATTGACGCACCCGATGTAAGTTTCATATAAGCCAGAATATACTTTTTGAATAGAATAAACATATACCACCGAGTCATAGCAAAACATTTGGTGGATGTCTCACGTGACCAAAATACTGGTTTATGACTCGAGTAACGCATTGAGCGTTGCCATTCAGCGAAGCAATATAAACAATATGACTTTTGGCCACGTTTCCAACTGACAGCGTTCTGGAATTAGATTTTACTGTTCAATTGTAGTTTGTATATATAGATTATTTTTAGTTTAATTTATAACAGGTTACATTTTTAATAATTTATTAATCAAATTATTTTCTAGGGATTGCTTATTGTAGCGAGCAATTAAGTATTATCTAATTTTCGAACCATGGTGTCTATTGTAATAATAATATTACAGTAATATTTATAATGAAACAATACTTCAAAAAATAGTTATTGGGCCAATATATTCAACTCAATACCGTGTAATCTATTTTGCCTGAATAAAGAGTGCCATTTAGTGTGATAAGACAAACAACCTTCTGGGCATGCTTGCCTCTGAATCTGGTATATAACCTTAATTTAGTAGTGTTTATGGGATATTAATTGTTTTTAACATTTAAAATGAAAATTCTAATAATGAAGATTAAGGTACTCTTATTATTATGAAATGAACTATATACAGCTGGGACGGCTAGGATAAAGTTATAAAGGTATATAGGGAATACAACATAGGCATATTGAAAAAAATTGTAACACCAAGCTGGTGATTAAAGGTAAGCGTTCACGTATCCGCATCGATCATTGAACGCATCGCATCCAACGGGCTATTGCAGCCATTGGATTTGCCGACGCAACCACTAACGATTGGTCTGCCCATGCGTCTTTCATTCGGAGTTTTGTAGTGAATGTACGTGCGGAATATGTTTGTGAGATAATGGAGGAAAGCAAAGAAGAACAATTTGTTGTAATTGTTTGTTAGCAGAAGCGGAAGAAAAATATTAGTATGACGTCATCGGCACGCATCGCAAAGGTTGCACCTCGGAGCACAGGCGTCGGCATTGCCAATGAGCATATCCGTGCGCTCCGTACGATACGAATCAATGGACGTACTTGTGTTACTTACTATGTAAAGAATGCTAGGAGCTGTTTGATACGATGCGTTGGAAGCTTACGATGCGGCAATGTGGACGCTTACCTTAAATTAAACGATCGTTCTACCTCGTAAATTGTAAGAATTCTAGCCCGTTACAGGCACATTAACGCGAGGGAAGACACATAAAAAGCTTTAACAAATTATATTTTGGTATCCAGTCTTTGGCAGTGTGTTTAATTTATTATTGAATGCTGCTATTAATTAATTGTTTTATTCTAATTAAATATTTACTATGATTTATTAGGTTTGTCCAGATAGAGCCGTCCCAGATGCTATATTAGGAAGTGCTGTCGAATAATTTCCCTCCTGCAGGTTTCTCAGATCGTAAAAATAAGATTTTTTCAAAAAGGTCGTAAACAATTTTTTTTAGCTACATGGAGGTGTCCAACGCAGCGGTATGTATGTAGGACAACAGAAATTGATTATTTTCCTAGTTTGGACTTTGCCGTATTGATTCAAATTAAAAATGTATGTTTGGTTATGGACTATTTACGGAAATGTAAAAAATTAACCAGAAACCTTATTAACAAGTTCTTTAGCCTTCATAGTTATAATTCTTTTCCAAAGGCTTTGCCGAAGAACTTCGTCTTTATGTCACAATTTTATTTATTCGTATGCTGAAACAAGTGAGTTTTTTGTCAAGGTGTTGCTTTACACATTCTACTGTTTGGAGGCAAATTGTTATAGTGCAGAACTCGCGGCAATTGCAGAACACCCAATAAACCACCCCAGTGTAATTTCAACCACCCCAGCCAAGGTTGTCCAATAGAAACTGTGACGATGTTACATGAGTTAGGTACAAGATTCGTAACTAATACATATTATTTTATCCGTGGAGGAACTGAGAATAAATTCCTGCGTCCAGGCGACCTGTTGTTAGAGACGACAAAAAATTCCATAGCCAGGTAAGGTATTTGCCCGTCTGGATGGCTACCACCCCCGGCTAGGGTATGCCGTCATAAAAACCTTGAGTTGTGTTCTGGCATTAGTGGCCAGGTTCCAGTCCTGTCTACGAATCCGACATCGATAGAACCTTTAGTATTGCAAGTGTCTATGGGGGATAGTGACCACTTTCCATCATAGTTGAGTTGTACTCCAGCCTGTCTGCTGTACTACAGTAACAAAAAAATTATATAATTGTGAATGTGTTTTCATCCAGAAAAAGGTAGTACTGTACCCGAAGAATAGACGAATAAACCTGTAAAGATGGCCCTCTAAGCGCGTTTTAATGGCGCCCGGGTTGCAATTCACGGACAAACGCATCGTCATGGCAACAAAAATGTTAGTCACTATTTTAGTGTGTGACTGTCATAGTTAGTAAGATCCACCTTCACTAGATGACGTTACGGGCGTTTATCATTATGTAGTTTAAATGAAATAGTTCGACATTTCCAAGAATTATAACATGCCTATTTTATTACATACCTACATATCCTTTTAAATACGAGCAAAAGCACGGCCGAAAACTAGTTTAAAAAGAAAGCATTATAATTAATGACTATTTTGCGAACACAAATATTGAGTTTCTTATTAATTTTGCTATATGGACGACAATCATTATTCATGTTAAAAAATGTAATATGTATTTAATTTATCTGATATTATTATATGAAATTTAAGTACTTTGTAAACTTCAAATGTGTAGGATAGAGTGATGCCGTAAATTCGCAAATGTAAGCCGCGCGCATGTTTGCCGATGACTAATTGTTACTTATTATTATTGTATATACTTACTAGCTGTACCCGGAGGACGTTGTCCTACTTTAAAAAAATAAAAATCTAGAACCCGATTGCAGCGCCATCTACCGGGACCAATAAGGTATATACAATAATAAATCTATTGCATCAACTATTTATGTTACCATTTTGTCAACCCTACTGACCATCAATGCGTGACATCATGAGGCTATCGGCAAACCTTCTGCGCACATGTAGTAAATAACTGTTTTATTGAGATTTATGTGTCTCTTACGGACAGAATCAGAAATGAGGATATCCGAAAGAGAACCAACGTAATCGACATAAATCGCAACATTAGCATGTTGAAATGATAGTAGGCGGGTGATTCTTTGATAATGTGCAAATCGCACGGCCCTTAACAAATAACATACTTAACTACCACTATTGGTGAACTTATGCTTGTTAATAGACCGATCTAAATGTTTTCTACAAAGTGCAAAATATATTATATGTGTATATTAAATTGATATACTGAAAATTAAATGATAACTTATCAAAATCTAATTACCATCAGTGTCCCTTTTCCCAGATTTCAACAAGTTATTAGTCCAGTAATCAAAATGCAATTGAAGAACGAAGTAATGGTTACATATTCGTAAAATAGGATATTTTAAGACTGTTTTAAATTCTAAACAATGACACAAAGAACATAATTTAATTAAGTTAGGGTACTCTGAAAAATGTCCTTATACTTTTCCCTACTTACCGTTCGTGAATATGGCCACAATGATTTCTGTGTTTTTAAATATTATAACAGCGCGATCAGAGATAATAAATGTAAAGTCAGTCGTCGCGCACTCGTTGACCGTACGATTTTGTCGAAGAGTGTTGCATTCCGGCGAAATTGAAGATTATCCTTCGTCGCGAGCGTTTTGGTTCAAAATATTTCTAACTACTTTTATGAGTTTATGAGCTTTTGATGTAGGTAACATGTTTTTTTTTATAAAATGTAGGTCAATACATTCCGTTTAAAGGACTATTTTTCAATATTTATTTTAACAATTGCATAATCTTACTAAATACTGAAATTTTCCAATAATTATTAGAAATTCTAACCACCATTTACCAAATTACCATTTTTACCGTTCGTATTAATAAAATGGTAATGAGTTCATTTGAATGGTAATAAGAAATTATTATATTAATTACTATTATATATGGTTCATGAGGGTATGCAACTCAGATTACCTGATCAAATGTTTGTAAGTTCGATTATCAGAAGACAAAAGTAATTGATCCACAAGATTCGTTCCAATTAAATTCTGTTAATTGTCAACGAGTATTTTCATCTTTGTGTTTCGTGATTACGACCACTGAAAAGAGGCCGAAACGTCGGAATAAATAAAATCAAATAAATTACCGCGCTTAAAACCGTTAAAACATAGTTTATTATGTATACAAGTCGCGAAAACTCAAGAAAATATTAAATTTTCTTTTATTTCTAATCACCATTTAAGGGAATATCATTACCATTTTGCCAAAAAATATATTTTCCTACAATGTCTACATTAACAGCTTTATCGCTGGCCAATTAAAATATATGGAAATACAACATAAGAAACTACCTTAAAAATCCATAAAGAACAGTTTTTAAACACATTTTTGTAGTGTTCTTTCACATATTCAAATATTCACCCAGGCCGGTCACGTCTGCCGCAGGACCAAAGGTCGTTGAAGCAAACGAGTCATGGATTGGAGACCTCGTTTTGGAAACGTAGCGTAGGACACTCGCCAGTCCGGTGAACTGACGACCTGCCCAAGGTCGCCGGCAGGGGTGGATAAGGAAGACGGGAGACCGGGATATGTGGTGCTAACTTAAGAAGGCTTGCGTCCAGTAGGGTACAGAGACTGGCAGAAGTTGAAGTTTAATTCAATGTCAACTATATTTTGATTCCATAATTTCTAGAAATCATTTTTCAATTACATTGATTTCAAACAACTACTTTATTTCGTAAGCTTATTTGTAATTCACAGTAATAAACTACAGAAAGGCGTTACAATTAATACCCACTACACTGTTACATAATATGTTTTCAAAGTTGACGACAACATTCGTCTGTGTTCCATTTTCAACAATGGTCCTGCATCGATACATGCGCCCACGCACCCAACTCGAATGTCAATTGTAACAATCGACCCCGATTATGTTACCTGTCAAATTTAAAGGCGGCCGAAAAGCTCGAGGAAAGTGCTAAGGCTGCTCGGGCACAAAGCTCACCGCCATTTGTCAGAATCCGACCAATCAGGAGATAGGGGCGTGGCTATGCGCACGCGCCGCCCGAATAACCAAATCTTGTCAGTGTATACGCAGCTGTCGTTCTGTTGTCACGTATCTTCATTCTGCTTTACATTTGTTTTTAATTATGAACTTTTTCTCGTGAATTGTGCTTTTGTTTCACTAATTTGGACTTCATTGTACTAACAATAGGTGCGATATTTTGTGACTGAATTTTTGTATGATGTTGTGAAGTGACTCTAATTGATATCGGTATTGTGTTTGTTGATTGGAAACAGTACACGATGATGATGGATCAAGCGCATTTTGGCGAATACCTGTTGAGGCAGCAAATGTTGCATGCAGCTTCACTCAGTGGGTTGCGTAAGTAAAATATAGTAAACTAGCGCTTTTCTGTACATGTTAATTTCGAAAGCATATCCTGTCGAATCTATTTTGAATTCGGCAATGCGTTGATAACACCCTCAATATTACGAACGTACATAGGCGACGGTAACCATTTTCCATCAGGTGAGCCGTCTGTCTGTTTGCCTGTTCAGCCACTAACAAAAATCTATCTTAGTATTCGGAATATAGTGTTACACGTTTATTGTGAGAGTAAAAATGCATATTTTGTATTTTTTATGGCCTCTGTGGTAGAGCGGGGTAAGCCTTTGCAGACTTTTCTAACTGCAACGCAGGCTCCGGGTTCGATTCCTGGCATGGTCAATTTCGGAAACGAGTTTTCCGTTATTTACCATAGTTTGCGTGACTGGGATACCCATAACACAAGCGTAATTATTTTAATTGGGGATTTACAACTTGAGTTTGTCTGCTAATTTCAGCGGCCACAAAAAAGATCTTTAACCAGACCCATCTATTCCTATGTATTTGATGCACTGAATCCGAATCTGGTCCATAGACCCTCAAAATTTTGATGGTGTATAAAATCTTCAAACAAACTCGTTCTAATAACTCCGACGCGCGTTGATGTCTTTCCAAGTTTGCAGCTTATCAAATGAAATCAGATATTTGTAATTCAGAGCATCACATTTAAAATTCAAGTTCATTCACTGTATAAGTTATGAGTGTTTATAAATAACTTAATATCATCTCCATGTTTAAAATAGTAACAACGAACAACTGAATAAAAGCTACAATACAAACGATGAGCGTAGATTTTGACTAAATAATTATGAATAGTGTAATTATTATAAAGTATAATAACGTCATATTATGAAATATAATTTAATACAATTATGAACATTTTTAATACCTACATGTTTCGTTTCATAACTCTTACATTTGATTTCATTTAAAATGAATAAAATTGAATTTAGATTGCGCTGTACTATAAATAAAAATTAATTACAAATAAGATACATAAAATATGAAAATTTAAAATAAAATTGGTACGCTAAATTTAGTTCCGTATTCCAGTAGCCTTTAGAGGCTATTAGTAAGTATAATAATATTATACGTGGTATTTTTTTTGAGCAGATTTTTTTATATCCGTCCATAATTAATGGTCTTGATAAATTTCATATTAGTTGTTGATTAATTTGATAAGAATATATGAAGTATAGTATATATATGTACAACTAAACTATAAAATTAAATACTACTATAAACATATTTACAAGTAAAAGATGTAGTCCAAATCGCTGTCGGTGGGGAGCGTTCCCAAAACGCTGGCCGCATTCCCTCGCTGTATATTATATTAATTTATTATAGTCCCATAGTCCCCATAGTCCCAGACTCCTAGTACCACTATCAATATCAATGAATATATTTATTTGCAAGAATGTAGTTTATACAGGTGTTACACAATTGTATATGCACAGTACATTCTACCACATAGTGGTGTACAAAATGAATGAAGTCAAATTTAAAACTAAATTAACATAAACATTCTAATTTAAAAAAAAGTAAATTTTCGATAAAATTCCCGCAATATTTTCTTAAGTTTTCGCTACTTGTACACATAATAAAACTACGTTTTAACGGTTTTAAGCGCGGTAATTTATTTTATTTAGGTTTATCCGACGTTTCGGCCGCTTTTCAGTTGCCGTGGTCACGGAAGACAAAGATGACATTTGTCAAACGTGTATTGTCAAAGTTTTTATTCAGCTTACCGCCAACTTGTTCATTTTAATTATTTAGTTTTAATTTTGTTTATGGATATTATTTACTCTATGGGAGCCTAATCTAACTTACCACCGCTTCACAACATGTTGTGGCTTGAAGAGAAGAAGCGGCGCAAGAAACTCTTCAGCAAACATGCCTAGTTCTAAAAATTTTTTTATATAATATTAAAATGAGTGGAAGGAAAAAATAAAAGAAGAAATTATCAGTCAAGTTGGTTTGTTTCGTTGCACGCAGAAAGAGCTCACAGTGTCTTGAGGTCTGGCAGTTGGTTTTTGCTGGGTTTGGGTCTTAATTTCTTAACGTCGGATAAACCTAAATAAAATAAATTACCGCGCTTAAAACCGTTAAAACGTAGTTTTATTATATTTCCCACAATAATCCTATACTATGGCCGGGGCTTGTCCTTGGGTGCATTACTATATAGTGTAGACAGGGATAATCGCTGGTCAGTGTCACGTCACATTTACATTAAAGTCAAGGGGCCTTTACGTGTTGGCCTTCCCATAGCCTCACACAAGCCCTCCAAAATTCCGGGCCTTTTTATGGCCCGTGTTAAGAACCGACTAAATGTTTTTTGACTGGCCATCCCACCTGACACCTGTATGGATCTCGCCAGCAGACCATATAGAATGTTTGACAATATAATATATTAAATCAAATAAAGATCCTTCTTTGCCATCTTTTGTATTCGTTGTATTCGACAGGCTTTAACCGACTAAAACTCTGTCTAGCTCTTTGACTATACGCGTTGCTGTTGGCCTATCGCAGATATAAGTATCCATTTCTCCTCATCGTATTTTCTCAATCTTAAGATTTTATTAATCATTTTTATATTTAATACTATTGAAACAAAATTATTCACGCTAATAATTCAAATTCTAAAGTTTTTATTCAATATAAGTTCCTCTGGAGAACGCTTTTTGAAGGTCATACATATAGGTTAAAGTTTAATTTTACTTCCTAGTCTATGTACACAATATTTCTAACGCCCTAGTTCAATCATTTTTTTTCATCTTTATTTTCTTGGGACTTTTGCCACATAGGCATGTCAGCCCCATTATTTGCTAAACGTACAATCACTTATAATGAAACATTAAATAATGAGCTGGCTAAGTTCATACCTTTAGATAAGTGTAATTCAACCTGTGGGTCGTGACCCCTAGGGGGGTCACAGAGCCTTGCTCAGGGGGTCGCCGGCAAAAGGGAAAAGGCAATTGGAGTTTATACCTCATACTTAGGTACTTTCTAAGGTCAGCAGCTTTTTACAGAATGTAAGGCCGTAATAATTAAATTGGTAAAAATGGTGAAAGACAGAAACGTAGTTAGTAATTTAAACGTACATATGAATTACTAACGTTTTGTCTGTCTATGGCCAAGGTGGTCGCCAAAGTTTGAACCTGTAAAGGGGTGGCGTATTCAAAAATATTGACAAGCCTTGCTTTAAATGGTCCAGCTTTGGTATGTAATGTTAAATGTCATTAACTAGAGTAGGACAATACATATGTACAATTAACACTTTTTATAAAAATATGAAGACTAATAATTCACTGGTCTGTATGTATTTATTTTGTGCTACGATTTCATGTTTCATACTTAATAATCATTTTTCCGTCAGATGCTTCTCATGTAACAGACATGTTTGCTGTAGTAGTACCTGTTTTTTTAGTAGAGTAATAATTTCCTTTGTTTTATCATTCTCTTTTTTATGAGTAATTTTATCTGGTTAGTAAATTCAATCTTTATATTCAAGAAAATGGAAAAATGCCACAATCTATTCGTGCAGGAACTAAAAAAAACTAATTCTTGCGTCTGGGCGGCCTGTTGTAACAAGGGACAAAACAACCAGTCGAGTGCCACATTTACCCTTGGTTTATTTAGGTTTAGAGTACTCTGCCATAAAAGCTTCGACTCCTGTTCGGTCATTAATGGCTAGGTTTCAGTCTCCTGTATGAGATCACTAACGTAACGGTAACCTCTGGTGTCGCAAATGTTCATAGGCGACGGTAAGCATTTTCTATTAGGTAGGTCGTCCTGAAAGCAGCACTCCAGCGATATTTTTTGAAAAAAAAAACTTGCAAAGAAACCTGTGTCTGGGATTGCATACTATATATATTAGGGTGGTCGTTAAAAACTAAATTTCTTGCGACGCCCCCTAAAAAGCTTTCTTTTAATGAAAAAACACTGAGATTTTTTTATGATTTTTTCAAGTCAAGACATCACGTGCCTCAAGACGATTCAAGTTAAAACTAAAAATATAAGAAAAATTGAAAGATAAGCTTGAATCACGAAGAATTTTAAACTTTTTCTGAAACTATAATTTGAAATTCATCGCTGAGAATGATAATACGGAAGGTATTTCATTGTTAAAACTTTTCCAATCTTAAAATAATTATTACTTCTAAGTATGAAGAAGTTTCCTGAAAAAACATAATATTACCCAAAAATTAACTTGAATCGTCTTGAGGCACGTGTTGTCTTGACTTGAAAAAATTATAAAAAAAATCCCAGTGTTTTTTCATTAAAAGGAAGCTTCTTAGGGGGCGTCGCAAGAAATTTAATTTTTAACGACCACCCTAATATATATATATATGTGTTATGACGACTGAATATGTGTATAATAATATATTTAATAGTTATAGTAAGTGTAAGTATTATATGTACCACGCTATCGTATTGATGACAATTGTAATTATAGAGATGTTTATAAGTTAATAAATAAGTAAAACAACGTTTACATAGAGAGGAGTGTTTATTTTATTGCATGAGTTTAGCAAATAGGCAGACGGCTCACCTGATGGAAGGCGGTTACCATCGTTTATGGACATTTGACATTTGTAACCAAAAATGTTACGAATTCGCTGCTGCTCTCTTAATGGAGATTGGAACCGGTCCACTAATGCCGGAACACAATTCAAAGTTGTGATGGCGGCATACTTTAGACCGGGGGTGGTAGCCATCCAAACGAGCAAATACCCTACCACTTTGCTGTGGGTTGTTTTGTCACCTTTTACAACAGGTAGGCAGCAGGAAATTGTGTTCTTCTCCGTTCCTGCACGGATAAAAATATGTAATGCATGGATATACAATAATAATTAAAATCATCATACTACGTTCAATTAAGCTTCCAGCACGAGTGATTATGGTATACATAATAAAATATACCTACTTAATATTTTTAACTATAAATGGTTCATTGAGTAAAAAACAAATAACACATTGGGACTTCACATGAGGGTCTTATAGTCAGTATCTAACACCCTAGAAGGACGGAAACACCTGCTTAAATAATAATTGGCAAATTGTACCCTTATATTCATTAAAATAAAGATCAAAATCCTTTATGGTGAAAAGTTACAATGAAAAATGTACATATTATGTATCTCACATAAAATACATAAGTATTACTGTCATTTACAGGTTTTTGTGTATTAGTACATATGTATCGTTATCTAATTATAGTTTTTTAAATACATTAATTAGTAGTTTGATAAAGATCTGGTAGAATGTTGTTTAATGTGCTACAGTTAATTAAAATATTTATAGTCTTATAATATGTTTTAAAAGATAAGACCCCAATTAAGATATTTTGTAGTGCCTGAATTTGATATTTTATTAATTATCTTAGAATTTGCTACTAGTAACAGATAGCTACGGTGTAGATAAATGATGTTATTTATTAAGTTTTATACCTAATGGATAAAAGCTTTACACGTGTTTAGATAAAATTCTATTTTTTTTAATTTAATTAAAAATTTCCAATATAAATGGTGGCTCATATTTATCACTGTTATTGATAGTACATAATTTAAGTGAACTAACTGGTACCCGTGACTTTTATTGCATTTTGTTTCTTACTTTCTAAACAAAGTAAAATGTTGCAAAAGATCACTATAAATTTTCATATACCTAATTTCGAGAATTATGTGTTGTCTATACAGATCATCTCGTTAATAACTCCTTTAAGATTTTTTGAGATTAAAAGTAGCTTATGTTCTTACCCAGGAATACAATTTGTCTCCTTGCCATACAAAAATTCGTTGATCTGTTTGGTCCCGCGAACGGAAGACACAGTGTTAAATTTGCGTTTATATAATAGTGTGATTTCATGAAGGGCAAAAATGAATTACTCACAGAATATGCTGGTTACCGTATAACACGATAGTTCAAGAGCACTATTAGACGAGTAGGTATTATCTATGCTTGCTCTGTAATTTAGCTGCTACGTACCTGAGAGAAATGAATATGAATGTCAAAGAAGCAAGTGAAGTGTGTAAGAATACGCCTGTATGGCGCTCTGTTGTTCGTGCCTACCCTGCAAGGGACCCGGCGTGAAGTTATGTATGTATGTATGTACCTGAGAGATATAGAGGCTGTCGAGAATTCGGGAGTTCGTTTTGCAGTTCTGCCGCGTGACTTTGCATATCAACCGCAGTACCAATAAATACAATTAAACTATGTGTTCGTGATTTAAAAAATGCCTAAATTTGAATGAAAAATATAATAATAATAAATTTGAGTGAAAGTGGTTATCGTACTCTATGAACTTTGTTACAGAGGTATTAGCAATATAAATCCTTTATATTAATGGAAAAGAGAGCTGGAAAGGAAGCTGATAGGCTAATCGGCTATTTAATAGAAGGCTTCAGAGCGTAGATCATAAACGCAGTCGCTAGCTTTTTGGTTTATAAAAATAAACTCGCATTAGGGCTGTATATAGCCGACCTCTTTTTAATTCTTCAATTAAATACCTTATCGGTTTTACAACATTGTCGCTAATTGCAGATATTCAAAAACTCGTAAAGTTTTATAATCTTTATTATAGTGTTGTTTGACTTGACAAGCTCATATATACTTGTTAGTTATTCAAAGATACCGATGGGTTTCACTGTTTATTTTATGCCTACATAGTTATGCATATTTTATGTTTCCAAATCCATTATACATTCTATACTTTAGACTACATCATACTATTTGTCATTTCATATTAATTTATAGAAAAATCACCGCTACTTTCTAGTGGGAATGTATGTATGTACATTTTAAAGGATAAAATTATTTTGTACAATGCAGCTGTACAATTTCAAAACCTAGCCAGTACATTTATACAAATTACTTTGATAAACCTAATATTAGTCAAAAAATACTATGTTAAGGAAAGAGAACATGAATGTATTTATGAAACTGTAATAAATCAAAGATATGTTGCTGGGGAGTTAGTAAGGCCGCTTCTTCTCCTATATTATATAGTAACTAAAATTACTTACTTCTATACTTACATGACTTTCAATAAGTAATCTGTAAGATTCCATTTTGAAATAAATACATTCATTTACATTTTGTAAGAAATTTGGACCACCCCTCAAAAGTCTCATGAACTTCAACTATCTATATGTAATTTTAATGCAAATAATGAAATCTATTCAATAAATTTTTGATACTATATGTACATGTTTTAGTAAGCACATCAGCAAATTCTAGTAAGACGATAAACGCACCAACATTAACTTAGAAAACAATATTTGTTTGCTGTTTTGAAGTTGCAGTGCTGAATTGTATTCATGAAAATGGCTTTTATCTCGTTGTGCAGCTTTCATATATACCGCATACCGCATGCAATACTTACGAAAACTATTCTAAGATATGGCAGTATTTATACTATGTAAGTATATTGCTGATGTTCTCGCGATGGTCCTGCGAGAATGTAGAGGGCATGTAAGTCGAATCTCGAAGCGGTCGCGAATAAATTCAGCATCGTTCAATGCTGGTACTAACTGGTTATATTTATCTACAAAGAACCCCGCAGCCGCTAAATCACCTAATGTAAGAGCTCTTTAACCCGTTAATTGGTGCGGTGCGCCGGAGCGTTTGATCAAGCCATCGCGGTATCTCTGTCACGCCTTCGTCGATATGTCACGAGTTGTAATTTGTAATCAACAATAAAAATGTTGTTAAGCCTACGTTTTGAATGGAATTCAATTTGTTTAGTGAATTTCTTATTATATCAAAATCAGCTTATAAATACATACATACATACATAATACATAATTCAGCAGTTTGCTAGGAAAACAGAGGCCACAGCCATTCTTACATCATTGCTTCTTTCATTATTTTTCATCTTTTTTTAGTCTAATAAGCTTATATATTTATTTGCTTTTTTAGGAAAATAGAGTGCTACTGCATTTATCTAACGTACATAGGGTGGTTGCGCATGATACTAAATATTATGTTGATTAATTTTATTTAGTAACATGAAACTAAATTAGTGATGTTAATAAAAGTAATTTACCAGTAATATTTGTTGACTAGTATTTCGGATATAAATTATTTAACTTATTTTATGTCTGAAATACTAGTCTCAATTTACATATTACCCGCTTCGCTTCTGTAAACGATTGGCAAACACAGTGGACGTTCTTCGCCATAAGGGAACCCTTCATTATGCGCGGATCGACCCGCACTTGGCCGTTTATTTAAGTTGTATTTTCATCTTATGCATGTCGCTACTTTTTTTTAAATCATGACATTTGTCTCTTTCATGTTTTTGACAGAAAAAACCTTATTTCACCGATCTAAGACTATATTTTTAACACTGGCTATTCCCAGTTTTTTGAGCCGGTCTATTATATAACTTTTGCAGTGATTTTTTTTTCTCACTGGAGTACAAAAGACAGGCTGACAATCTACCCGATGGAAAGTGGTTACTGCCTACGAATATTTACAACATCGAGGTGCTGTCAGCTTGGAAGAGTCGACTGGAACCTGAGGTTGTTATAGCGGTATACTAAAGACTAGAAATGGTAGCCATACTAAGGGAAAATACCCTATCACATGTCTTGTCCATTGTCTCCATCCATCCATTGTCTCTTACGGCAAGTCACCCGGCTGAAGAAGTTAGTTTTTTTACTCCCTCCCAGCTCTGATTAAGCTTATGCTTTGGCCAGCTAAGTATATCGTGTTAATAAATACATCGTATTAATCATATATTTATTAACATTGGGTACAGTTTTGGTGTCGCATTATCAATAACGGTGTTCGGTGACGGAAACGAAAAGCGTGGGATCGATTTAGAAAAGATGAATTATACAAATGAGGTGTTTAATTTTGTTTAATAAAATTATTTATATACGCAGTGTCGATAAATATTGCGATTTCACGGTTTGATAAAAATGATGCCTTAGATGATTCTGCTTAAAGAAAATTATTTTGTGTTTAGTTTGCCTTAGTACAAATTATAGCTGAACAAATTACAATTTTTATTCTATTTATTGTAGGATAAAAATACTTTATCGCACGAAATGGGAATATATCCGCGGTTTACGAGTTCGTAAAACCGCTAGGAAAGTTCTAGTATTAAATTACTTCCCTAACTTTTTTTAAAGTAATACTTATTTATGGGTTTGTATTACATACATGCCAGGAATTTCCCTTACTACAAAGCGCGTGTAACACGCTTTATTTAGTGAACAAACATTCACACAAAGATTACATTGCACTATAATTTTATCCAAACGTTATTGGAACCGGAAAAGTGCATAGGTAGTCACATCACCAAAACTATTCTATTTTCCGAAATTAAGAATATGCTATGTCTGGATCGAATATTGAGAACTACATAAGTGTATACTACTCTTCTCTTCTTTTCCTAAATTGCTGCTGCGGATGTCCCGTGAAAACATTACAGATATACAACAACAACAGAGTCGCTTTTCCATTTAAATTTATAATATTAATGAATTAGTAAAGACGATAACACCGTGGAAGATTCTTCCATGATCTTGTTGTAACAGTTTGTCGGGATAAAACAAATATCTTATATTTATTTCAGTTTTGTAGAGTATTAACACAACTATAGGCATATTCAATTTCTTTTACGTAAACTTTTAATCTATGTCTCGCGGAAACTGTATGACGATAATGAAATCAAGGTACAAGCAAGACTTTAAAATCTAAATTAAAATAATTTACTTATAATATGTAGGAAAGTCAATAATACACGTAAAATATAATATAAAGTTAAAAAATATATACTGTCCATATATCTTTTTTATGTGGCAACACTAACACGTTGTGTTAAGCATTTAGTCAGCCCTTTAATCACAGGAAACATCTATCTTACGCATTAATAGTTCCACTATTAAGGTACCCAATATATCTTCGCAACTAAAAACTCTTCATTTCCATATCAGTACCTAATTAGTAATTATGCACACTGATATTCCACATTCATAAATTATACCAATAAAATCTCTTTCTATCATTATTTCTTGCCAGCTCTCACTTTGCAGGTTTCACTAAATTTTCCAATAGTTTTTTTAAATTTAAAAACAGCTAGACTTTCACGTGACTTAGCTCGCGTAAACTTCGCAATTGTGTCCAAATGAAAATGAAAACAATGCAATTGTTCAGAATAAACTTATACTACAGGAAAATTAGGTTCAAGGCGTTTTAATTTAGTATTAAAAATCATGTTATGCCATGAGACTAACAAAATTTATCGAAACGATTTATGACTCTTCAGGTGATCAGAAGCGTGGTGCTTACCTCGGCTAACGGATCAGTATTGCGATTCAGCGAGGAAACGTAGCCAGCCTTCTATGGGTAAGGTGCCCAGAGGGCATATTAATATACAATAAAATGTACCTTCTAGTTTTATCAACCAAGCAACTATTTAAATAATATAAATAAGCAGCATTACCACATTTGGGACCTGTATTTCTGGAGCCTAGGGTGTTTAAACATATTTTTTATGACTATTATAGTGTAGTAGTAGTATATTTGCGTGTTTCTTAATCAATTCGCCAAAACCAGCAATTGGCTGTGTGATGAAAATATTAAATATTTATTCACGTGTATTATACGTTTCGATCTTTAAATCAATATTAGGGTAAACTATCGAAATAGTTGGCAAGTGTGAATGGCCCTCCCTGTCATTTATTTATGATATCAAGAATTAAAGGAAGAAGATTAAGTTGGTATGGGCATGCATATAATGAGGAGTGATGACAGTCACGTGATAATAAGAATTTTAAACTGCAAGATTCATACAAATGTACATACATAACTTCACGCCAGGTCCCTTGCGGGGTAGGCACGAACTACAGAGCGCCATACAGGCTTATTCTTACACACCTCACTTGCTTCTTTGACATTCATAGCTCTTGTCTCGTCTGTTCTTAAGGCTCCTGACATACAAAATGTAAAGGTACAAATAAAGGTAAGGGTATAAATGTAAAGGTAGACCAAAAAAAGATGGATGGATCGTGTGAAGAATGGTAGGTGGTGTAACAGAAGATGTATGTCAGAGTAGAGGAATGTGGAAGGAAAAGATATATTGTGCCAACCGCAAATAATTGGGATATGGTGAATGAAAAGAGAAAAAGAGAGAGGATAAAATATTAAAATAAAATAAAAGAATTTGAAGATTTCTTAGTGTTTCAATTACATTAATTGTGTGCTAACCTTGACAAGGGATGTCAACAATGATATAATTTACCCTTTATAGTACACCACGTTTTATGATGATTCATTTAAATTTTTGAAGAGAAATGAATAAGCATGTTAATATCCAAACAAACTCACATTTATATTTATGTTTTTAGGGCAACGGGATAATTAAGAATGGATAGATGGGTTACATAGATTGGGTAGTAGGTAAATTAATGTATGTATGGCCTTCAAAAACATTCGTGATTAAAACTCACGTCTGATTAGAATAATTAATACATAATGCAATTAAAAAATCTACCCCTTTCTAAAAGATTCTAAGGTTAAACCTTCTAACGGTATTTCTTACAAGATAAAATGGATAAAATTTTAGTTAAATTGTGTTTCTTTAGATGATTAGTATAACTTTTATTACATGACACTTTCTACTGTACAATATATCACTTTAAATGTAGCTTGAGTAGTCTAAGGCATTTAAACATTATTAAGTTTTGTAATTTGATGCAAAAATGGTCTTGGATAATATATATATATATATATATATATATATATATATATATATATATATATATATATATATATATATATATATAATATTATTAGCTGACCCCTGCCTGCTGGGCGTCAAAACTATATAAGCCAACATATAATTACCAATGGAAAAAAATCATCCTAGGAATTATTTTTGTTTAGTTAGGGCACGGCGACAAATCAACACATCAGCGCGTTTTTCTTGGAATTTATATCATTCAATTTAAAAATATTATTAATCATAATCATATACAGTCCATGACACTCAGATTGCTTTCTACAGCATGTGATTACTTTTTACAAAATCAAAAACTTACCTGTTTGTAATATTAATATAAGATTACTACAAAAGAATAAATTTCATTAAACAATTATTTGAAATTTTGTTATTGAATGTAAAAGAAATTGGGCCTATAAGAAGAATGGATGACAGAAGATTGGCGAAATATATCATACAGTAACAGTGTGGATGGTAGAGTCAAATCGGTAGACTTCAGCGTAGGTATAACTTTATAAGTTCAAAAGACCATATTGCAAACATTTTCAACTAACTTAAACCCTATTGTGATAACGGCACGATTTTAATGAGTTGGCAAGTAACAGCACTGATCTTGTTATATATTTGAATATATTTTTTCTAAATATTGCAAATTATAAAAAACACATTCTTAATTTTTTTTATTTATTGCGGGAGTTCAGCAGACAGGCAGATGGCCCACTTGTTGGAAAGCGGTTACCGTCGCCTATGGACATTTGCAACACCAAAGGTGCTACAAATGCGCTGCTGCTCTCTTAAGGGAGATTGGAACCTGGTCACTAATACCGGAACACAACTCAAGGTTGTTATGGCGACATACTCTAGACCAGGGGTGGTAGCCATCCAGGCGGGCAAATGCCCTACCACCTGGCTGTGGGTTGTTTTGTCGCCTCTTACGACAGGCCGTCCGGCCGCAGGAAATTGTATTCTTTCTCCGTTCCTGCACGGATAAAAATATTAAATTATTTTATGCGGTTAATGGCATATTTGATTTAAATACATAGCAATATGTGTATGAGTGTGTTTGTATATGTAGGTATATTATATAGACATTAGTGTTTGCATCTGTTCAGTATTATATTTTTTTCTCTATATGCACCTGTTTCGAATTTCATTCCAGATCGTTATGTTACTAATTTAGACTAATCATTTCTTTTGGTTGTATTATAATTGGTTTGTGCATCAATAAATCGGCCAAGTAGATAAAAGGCAAAAAAGCGTGCATGTATGATTAATAAAATAAGTAAAGTGAAAAGTGTATACCAAGATCATAGTAAGCGGAGATTTATTGTCCCTATTGAAAACAGGCGTGATTATGTATACATATCTAATGTTATTATTTTTCCACAGAACACCGAATAGGTGCCGACGCAGAGCCGCCGGCGTGTGACGCTAGACTGCTGAATGGAGATCTCTGGAGAAGGTTCCATGATATTGGGACGGAGATGATCATCACCAAGGGTGGACGGTAAGCCATATACCATACACAATATTAATCAACAATACATTAAGAAAATTATGCAATTCATAGTAAAACATACAACGTGGAAATGCCATTAGGATTTTGGGAAGGATTCCCACCGATAGCGATCTGGATTACATTTTTTAACTGTAGTAAATATGTTTATCATATACATATACACACACATATGTATATATATATATATATATATATATATATATATATATGTTTATATATATATATACAATATTTTATATATAACACACAATTGTTAGAAATAATAATTTTAAACTCAAATACGTCTCAAGGAGTGTTAAAATCCTAAACGGTCATCATGCGTTGTTTTTTTGCAATTTTGCGGTTTAATTTCCTTTGTCTATTCTATAATTAGAAAGGCCCGAGTCCAGTCACGTTTATCAGCGGATATTTATGTATTTTTATCATCGTCTTTAAAAATATTTTATTCATTTGAGATTGTATTCAGAGATTAAAGTAGTCTATACCATGTTAACGCTTTTTAAAATGGTTCTGTAAACATTTTTACCTATTTTATGAAAAATTACAAGGTGTTGTTATCTTTAATTCTTTTAGAACTATTAATTATTGTTTACCTAATACTACCGTGCTCGGATACATTTCCATAATTACCAGCTGTTGTTATTGTTGACGCTGTTTCATGAAATCCTGCACATGCATTTTTACATTGTTTCCGATACGCGGCATCCACTCACTCCATATATATGTAGAATATATCTAAATGAAAGAAGTCTTACATTTCTTACCAACAATGTGAGCTTTTAAGAGAACTTTTTTAGTCATTTCATCTTAATACTTAATTAAAAGATGCAGCTGTCGAAATGAAAATTGGACATATAAAATGCATCACTCGTTATAAATTACAAAATAATAACAAAAAGTTAACGAAAAGCCATTAGGGCTGCCGAATCTGACACGGGGCTTGTTAACGGATAATTTGGGATTCGAGGCCAGACCTCCGTCATAGACAAAACAAACAGCTGCCTCGACGGTAATTTGTGCATTTCTCTAAATGGCCGAACACAAATTACAGCTTATTATAAGCTTGTTTGCTTTACGACGGTACCCCTTCAATTATTTTTTTTCGTGATGATGTTGGGTGAGCAGTGAAGAAATTACACAGTCCACACAGCGTCAACGCCTCCGCCCGTGGTCTTGACGAGACGTGGCGCGAGGAGCGCCCGCGAGTCGACCCACCGCACGACGCCAACCGGCTCTCGGCCATATCATTTGTACTCCTAATCGTCGTTTGCAGATTACAACCCCGCCAGATATTCGCCACATCCCGTCTCATAGACCTAAAATAACCAGTGAATGTTATCAACTGACATCCCTTTCATAAATGGAACGTATAATTGGATCTTAGTTTTTGCATAAATTTCCATGGAATTAATCTGTATTTGGTAAACAAATGCGACCAAATTTCGCGGTAGATGCCTGAGAGGCGTAACAGGGTTCCCAAAAGAAAGTTGATTAATCATGGACCTCACGTCCGATCTACTTTGAACGATTCAAAAATGAAAATATTCCGTAATTAATGGCGTGTAATTAGCGTTTGTAGTTTCGGCGAGTTGTCAACCACTCTCTTATTAAAATGGTCCACAAAAAGGGTATTGTATTCGAAGGCGAATCGCCGTCGTGCGCGACTCCTGTCGCGGCGCGCCTTCACGTCGTGGCGTTTTTGCAATCCGCGCTGATAATTAGCCGGGTTCATCTGTGCTCCTGTCATCTCCTACACGTTTTTTTGGCGGTGCCGCCGGCGCAGCGGCAGACCACCGCGCGGCCGATCGCCTAACATTCCGATAATTTACCGCTTTATCCAGCGTTTGGTGAATCTCGTTAAGTTAGCTGCCCGCGCCCGTCTAGAGGTCACTTTTGTTTGTTTTGTATTAATGATCCCGCGTGAGAGAGCCGGGGGCGCGCCGGCGCCGACTCTGGCGCCATACGACTACAAATGGGTCAAAAATATTTCGTGTATTTCTCGTATTGAACACTAGTCCGGACGCGGTGCGTGCGCGCCGTAATTGAGTTATTCTATTCGACGCTCGAAGCGCTGTCCGGCTTCTGAGCCTGGAGTCCATCGGCGGTTGAAGCGGTGCGACTCTAATCAAATTGGTGAGTGTAGCTCAATGCTCTTTCTTGCTATTGGGACAGTGTTAAAAGCGGTTTTTGTTCATGTTTCGTCGTATCGTTGCGGAAGGGGCGAAGGTGGTTCAGGTGTATAGTATGCGCAAACAGTATCTATGGGCGGTACGTTTGTGCGCCTGAGCCGGGCTGAGCGCGCATTGCCGGAGTTAACACCTGCCGCGCACGGCGGCCATGCGCTTACTTTATGTGTTAGACGGTGGATTTGTGGTAACAGCCTTCTCAATTTTCCCACCTGTGAGCGTTTGTGTAAATTGAATGTATATATGAAAGCCATACACACCTACCATGTATTCTATTAAGTTTTCGAGTATAACAGGTTACTATTGTTAGAATATACCTTCATTATTTTCTCCTTTGTTTGTACATAAACACAAAAAAGGTTATATAGGAAGTGTTTCTATTGCGCTTCTGGGAGTTTGTAAATGAAACTTAATTTTCAAAGTGAATTCTATAATATACTTAGAATATGTATGACATTCTAAACAATGAATTAAACAACGCTCGGGCGCACACTTTCAACAAACAAACAAAACAGTCAAAAAACGTTGACACGTTCCATCTGTTCCAGTTCATGTTCAGAGATAATACTTAACCCTCAATAATCGTCGTACAAACAAACATCGGTCGGAGTAGAGTAGATTATTTATTTTTTCTCAAAACCGAAATATGACAAATGGGTGAGGCGCGGGCGAGCGGCGACCGGCGACGGGCCAGCATCGCTCGCGTGTCGTCGCGCAGACCTCCCGCCATTTTAAAAACAAACACAGCACACAAAAACACGTTATTTATTCTTGTGTTATTCGATGGGAGGGCGCGCCCGAATTCGCTCGAAAAAATCATAAGTTATAATTAAAAACGTCTGCGCTCATTTGGGATGGTTCGAACAGGAGGTTTCCTTATCTTTCGATTTGAAGAAAAGCTTTAAAAGTCCCGCGGTGAACTTGTATCGATTCGACCACTGCATGTAATCGGTGTTCTCCCGTGACGTTTACGAGATAAGAGCCGACAATCGCAGCGGCGATCAGTTGTATCCCAGAAAGCGCGGCGTACTGGCGTAAGCTCATTCCGGCGCTTGTTTTAACAGAAATACCGATTAATTGATTCGATCTGTGTCGTAATTAAAATGGGTGATTAGGGCGCGGGGACCGGCGCCGGCGCCTCAAAGCGTCGCCGGCAACATTCCTTTTGTTTTACCACGGGTCGTTTGTCGCCTGCTTGCTGCGTGGGTATATCTCTAACTCTGTCTCACTCATTGTGAGACGTGTAGGTGGGACAGGGAGGTGCGCGGGCGCCGACCTCCTGGTGCGCCGCCGGCCGCCCGCCGCGCGCCCCGCCCAGTGCACACGCAACTCTAGTAATCAGATTATGACAGCCGGACGTCTCCCAACCGCACCAAAATACGCTCACTTCTCACTCTTCAAAGTCTGGTGAAAAGTTGACGTTAGAATTTGATTATAGACACCGGCATAGGGTCCAGATTGACTGATAGTAACCATCAGAGCTATTTAATTTAACAAAACTGACATAATGTGTGTGTAATCTTTTTTCTTAATTGCTTGTAAGAGATATTATATGCTCTAACTAGATATGTAACACTCCTCGTTTACATTATGCCCACTTCTACGAAAGCAAGCAGGGAAGTGACGAAGGAAATGGGCAGCGCGAGTATCAAATGTTCAAATAAGTTGTGTTTACATAATCGCGGTGCACAATTCTGTTCCTGCTGTGAAAGCATGAATAATGTAATCGAGGCATTACGTTTACTGAATAGTTCTTTAAGTAACGTGTTCAGTTGTTAACACTGTTAATTATAGTTAGCTCAACGTAGAATTAAACCTGATTTACATTTGCATTAGTTAAGTAGTTGGCGAGTTAAGTCTTTATCATAGTTGGGACAGAAATGTTCCTGTTAAGCAGAAGGTAAGCTGTCAATTAAAAAGATGTCTCTCCAAACGACAATAAGGACTTATTCTCAAATCAACTAACTGCTTCACCAATGAAATGTAAATCACGCTTAGGTCTTTATCATTTTAGAGTTGGACAGACACTTACTTAATCGACAACTTATTACTTAACTGAATAATTACAGTCCAAACGATGATAAGGACTTCACTCACCAGTTGCAAAAATTAACAAAGTTTTGACTAATTTAAATCTGGGTTTAATTGGAAATGTTTAAGCGATCTCAAGTTGTTATACCAAATCTTTATCAACTGAAACATAGAAGAAAAAAAGTCTGGATTTCAACATTAGCCTAGATATTTTATAATATAAAATAATACATACATATTTAGGGTCTGTTCCTAAAATTCGATTCATTAAAAACGTTTCTGTGTGAAAACGTGTTTATGAGTGTTATTGTGTGCAGTAAATGTCGATTGCTATAAAATTGTAATACCCGTGAAATAGACTTGTTTGTTCAATTACATCTCGATAGAAAACGTTTATAGTAATGAAGGCTTCGATAAAATATCTGTCGTGCAGTTAAAAACGTAGAGTCATTGATTGTAATGGTTAAATCCGGAGAGGGCCCGGAATCTGAAGCACGCGCCGCATCGTCGCCGACGACCATATCGTCGCATCTCCTGGGAATATGTCTTGCACACCCTTCGATGTCACAGTGATAAAGTTCAGGTTGCGTTTACATTGCTGACATCCATTGCCGTCTTAGTAGAATTTTGTATGTGATAATTGATTTATAGTTATATTGGTTCTTCGTGTTTGAAGTGACATTGTCGTACTTCTTGTGTATTTTTCTTCATTCTAAATTTTTCCTTGATTGTAACGTATTGTTATAAAATAAATCAAAATATTCATCTAATAAGGTTTGCCCGCAACTTCGTCCCCGTTGGATAGATAGCAAAGGTCACAGTTGTTTTACACAGAGAATTTGTATCAGTGAAAACATTGCACTGTAATCAGATTTTTTTGACCTGGTTATTTTAAACCACACTCCAGAAAATTCCTGCGGGATCCTCTGGGTCAAAAATTCCGCATATTTTAAGTCCGAGAATTTGTAGTCGGCCAACGAAAACTGTATCGAATTCGGCCCAATAGTTTTGGCGTGCATCCCTAACAAACAGATAAACACAAAAAATAAAATTGACTATGCTTTTACAATTTTATAATAATATAGATTTGATGAGACACATCAGAACCGCATTCGTTACCGTCTCCTACGCACTTTTGCAGAACTAAAAACGTAAAACAAGAAAACCACAAATATGTAGTGCACCCCTACTGAAAGGTCCGCCAAAAAATTGTCCCCTTTTTAAATTATTATATATATATATATATATATATATATATACCCATATTATTAAAATAGTCAACATTATACACAAGTATGTCGTTGGAATCTATTTTCATTATGCAAATTTTTTCACGATTTTACACCTTTAACAATTTTACGACTTCAGGAGCTAATGTCTCGTCACCTACTAGATAGAGACATGGGATTGAAAAAAAATTAACACCCATGTACTTTAATTTTTTCAAACTTATTCTATATATTAAGTACCTATCGACATATGATAATGTACCTTTCTGTCAAATTTCAGTCGAAAGGAATCATTTTGTAACAGAAATTACTATGGCATACAAAGACAAAGATTTCATTTTATTTCTACGGAACCCTAAAAGACTGTGCATTCGGGCATAATCGCGTTGGATCGGGCTAGAGATGATTTGTTTTTTGCCCGACGACAGAGAGGCACTGATGATAATTTCTCATTAGGTTATAACATTTTTGTCGGTTGAAACATCGTAAATTCCACGAATAATTTAGTAAAGAAAGTGGTCGCGTTGAGGATGTTTTGTTTTTATGGCGCCAACGAGAAGCTCGGGTTAGATCGGTATCTCCCGATACAAACGTTTAACCCACGTTACCGGGAACTGGGGAATTATTCTCACGGGCCCCGACTCCGCTTTGCTACCTAACAAATTGTAATGTGACCGAATGAGGCAGTTGAAATTCTTCTTCCAACTTCGGATTGACATTTAATTAAAGTAAAAGAAAAACAATATTTTTTGTCCCTTTTTCGATCGATAAATTGTGTTAAGCTGTGACATTGTAGGTAATCTAATATCGAGTTAACAAGCTACTGGTTGTTAATTGACACCGTGAGCAAGCGACAGATTCTATCTAACGCACCCATAAAGATAGGCGGTATACGTGTGAGCATCTCAGGCTACGTGTTCATAATGCTTCTTGGCCTTCTTGAGAATCGTCATTATTCATGTAGTTGGTGCGCCGTCAATCATAAATGCAGTAAAAGGGAGGATACTCGAAAAAAGCGTGATAAAATGCTAGGCCTGATTTTGTTATATTTCACGCTGCTGTCGTGGTAATGTGCCGTGTAAACTTAGAAAAAATAAATACTATTTTTAAATTATGTATAGATATCTATATCTATAAACCTTTTTTTTATTGCTTGAGTTCAGCAGACAGGCAGATGGCCCACTTGATGGAAAGCGGTTACCATCCCCTATGCACACTTGCAACACCAATGGTGCTACAAATGCGCTGCTGCTCTCTTAAGGCAGAGTGGAATCTGGTCACTATGCTGGAACACAACTCAATGTTGTCATGACGACATACAATAGACCAGGGGTGGTAACCACCCAGTGGGGCAAATACCACCACCTGGCTCTGGGTTGTTTTGTCGCCTCTTACGACAGGCCGCCCGGCCGCAGGAAATTGTATTCTTTCTCCGTTCCTGCACGGATAAAACAGTTTTCAAACTGTATTTACTCTAGTAAATGCAGTAAATTTTTATATATTTACGTATTATGTACATTAATTAGTGTTGACTTATCCGTCCTGCACTTTATCTGTGCAGGAACGGAGCAATTATACAATTTCCTGCGACCGGGCGGCCTGTCGTAAGAGGCTATAAAACAACTACACACCTAGGTGGTAGCGTATTTACCTATCTGGATGGTTATCACCCCTGGTCTAGCGGGCAAAACAACCTTGAGTTGTATTCGGTTTTAAAAGAGGTTTTTTTATAAGTTACTTTTTAGTGCCTACTTAGGGGTAGGCCTACGAAACTTAAGAAAAAATATAGGTTCCAAGAGAATCATAAATCTCAGCGTAATCGGTGTACATACATAAAAATACCAATCAAGTTGAGAACCTCCTACTTTTTGAAGTCGGTTCAAAAGATAGAATATTTTTTATGTTGCTGCCCAAAGTTTTCTATTTATATTATACTAGTTTTTTTCATTATTTTTTTCTTCACCATCAACTGATGTTAACGTTTGGTCAAAAAAACTGCAAAGTTCATGGATACTGTTGCTATCAACATGTGATATGACGTTTGAAGAAACATGGCATAAGTGGATATGATAACATAATTGATTCAAGAAGACTTGCCATAAAACAATGCCGATTAGATAAAGATAAATATTATGAGAGATGTGAAGCTATATACCTGTATTGATAATTATCTACGCTATATATAAAACATCGTCACAATATGCGTTTTAATTCGACGCAATGTGCACCAAACAATGACAAAGTGTCACACATTTACAGCAGTTAATATAATTGTGTAAACAAAACTAGGGTAGGTAGCAACGTGTGACATGCAGTAGATGTAGTGAACCACAGTACTTGTTATTTCAGTGTGAATGTCTTGATTGAATTTAGAATTGTTTTATTTGCTGACGACATCACAATAGCAATTGCATCTACAGCAAATACAAATTATGAATCCGATATAAAAGAAACACTATAGTATAAGATAAAGTACTTTTATTCGTAATTACCTCTTAACCAGGTGATTCAATTTTCATAAATATTTCAACGTTTGAACATATTTTTAATATGTAAAAAATATGAAATACAATTAATACTTTATGTCTAAGTATCATTACTTATCAACTGTATAATAACGAGTTTATATACCATCTACTTAGTTGTGCCACTGTCAACCTTGCCTACTCTGTGCTACAGCCACCCGCGCACTCATGGGTCGATACAATCGCCGTAGGGCTGCGCTCGCGCATCTATGTCACGCGTCGATCGTATCAGGCACGGCCCTACTGTCACAAATGCAGGCTTGCATTTGGGTTATGTAGTGTCTAGAGTTAGGAGTTATGAATATTCATACATTTTGTAAATATTCTTAATATATATAATTCGGTGTGGGGAGAAATAATTATGATGTGACAGTGTTTAACGTTTCGGAAATTACACATATTTAAAATGTTCAGTTTTACCTTATTTAAAAAAATATTTCCTGCTTTGTATTGCTTAAGAGTGGGTGCATTTATTAATTGTTAAAGTGGCCCATAAGTAATAAACAGACAGGAAAAAGACTAACGCGTTACGGCTATGTAAATAAGAGAAATAAACTTCATATGACAAAAACGGTGTTAAATTAAAACATAAAAGCCGCTAAAATAAGCCGAAAAAAGATAGATGGATTGTATGAAAGATTTCACGAAATTTTATAGTGAGACAGATGTGAAATGTCCTGCCAGATTAGAGGAATGTGAAAGAAAAGACATACTGTACTAACAAGATTGGGAAAAGCTAAAAATAATGTGATACAGAAAAGAATTATTATCTTAAAAACCACGTCCATGCGCCAGTTTGTATTATTTCATATTAGAAACAACAATATATTGGATTTAATTATTGATCCCAATACGATAAAAATGAAACAAATAGCAAAAATAAATTGATTCATGACTAACGGTCTCGACAGACGTTGTCCTGACCTGAAAAAATAAAAATCTAGACCCCGACTCCAACGCCACCTTTTTTTTTTAGCCAGGGGAAATCCTTTTGAGGACTAAGCCGCGACAGGCGCAGAAGCCTGGGGGGATGTTCGCGACCCGGTGAGAATGTGGGATTCGCTCGAGATCGGGGGTTGCACTAGCGTGCCCGGTCAGAACCGGTGCCACGCTATTGCCACTCCCCAGTTAGGGATACCCACTAAAACCCCTGGGTGTTCCGTCCTGCGCCTTATGCCAGGGCTACGGGTGTAGGCTGTCCCGTCTCCGCGTGCCCTGGCAGGCGTGGGCCCCGCTCACTGGGCCTCTTCCAATGCCGGGGGAGCTACTCCCCCGGCCCTACTCGGTCTATTCCAGGCGTGGGGCGGTCTGTAACGCGCCCCACGGGAAGAGAGATGAGCGCGCGCGGAACACTCGCGCTCTCATCTCGACGGCATGTGCGGGTGAGTGAGCACCCCTATACCTAGGGGCCCCACCCGCGCCGCCCGCTTACGGTGGCCGAAGGTCTAGGTCTGACCTCCGGCGTCGGCGCGTCCTCCTTTGTCGGGAGCGGAGCAAAGACGTGCGCTCACGCTCCCGTTCCGCCTCCTCCTTCGCAAACATGACGTGCTCGCAGAAGGAGGAGACGGCGTCCCATCCGGTGCGGCTCCCGACTATGGTGCGTACCACGGCCGGGAGCGAAAGGTCTAGTCCGGACTCCAACGCCACCTACCGGAACTAAATATGAATCTAAGCCACCCCGGGACCCACTCAAACAAACATAAAATTTCATCAAAACCGTAGAACCCGATTTCAGCAAATACTGATGAGTAACATTATTGAAGTTTTAGTAAGGAATTCCTAATTTTCATAAAGCCTATATTAATTTCAAATAATATAGCATTCGAATGGTGAAAGAATTTTTGAAATCGGTCTATTAGTTTTTGAGTTTATTCTTTACAAAAATACAAATCTGTCCTCTCTATAATATTAGTGTAGACGAAGGAATATTACAAGACCTTTTGAAATACTCCTGGATACAACCCCGCGTTGATCGGTATCTCTGTGTCCCATGACTGCTACCGCAAGGGGCGCTGATAGCCGTGATAAACCTAAGGAGACTGGGTGCGCCATGCGCACGATTATGTAATAAAAGAGTCGGTACAAACTCATGGAACTCGGTACAATTGTGAGAATGTGGTCGTTTTAGACACGATAGCGGCTATACGGCGCATGTAAATGCGTGAAATTATTAACATTGTTGTTGGAATACGTTTTGTAGTAGGTGTTGAAATGTATGGTACTTAAACATTCGAATAAAAATGATTGATGTCAATTTACAAGTAATAAACTATTTAAACCATAATCAACGGAAATATCAAATCAACGGAATATATTGATGTTTCATAAATGTCTTACTCTCATCGATTTGTTGATATTGAATTATAATTATACAATCGTCTGTAAAAAGAAAATATTTGTGTTGTATCAAATATCTTACTTATTTGATTATGAAGCTTTAATTTTTCATATTATATTTCATTGCGTTAGTTTGCTGATGATTCCAGATATTTTTTTAAATAAATTAAATAATAACTATAGCATTATTCCATCTCCATCACCAACCAGTAAAACCAATGAAAATACAGTTACATCCCTCTAATTCTCTTATTGAATCAAAATTTTACTTTTGATAGATACTTTACAAAATCCCAAGAGAACGTGCACAAAAACATTTCTCAGCCGACATTGTAATCAAAGTTATGTGACGTCGCAATGTCGTGTAGATTAAAGCCAACTGAAATTAGCAGGGACGTTAGCGTGCAACGGAACGAGATCAAAACACATTTCTGTGAAATATGTTACGACGGTTCAATGTCAATAACGCGGGCGAAGGCGCGGGCGCAGCTGAGCACCACTGGAAACCAGTGTTGCTATCAAACAATACTTAACCTCAAATTCGAAATAAATCAATGTAATTTGAAGATGATTATGTTTATTAGTTATGCGATGTCGTAGTAGCCTAATGGTTTGCGTACGCGTCAAAAACTCAAAGGGCGTGGGTTCGATCCTAGCTGAAACGCATGCACCACTTAGGCAGTTTTCTGACCTAAATGTGTATACTGTTTAAATTACCACGTGCTAACAACGTTGAAGGAAAACATTGTGATAAAGCCTTATAGTATAGAGTATGTAGATACCACTGAAATAATTAAAACAGATCATATTGAGATAAAGAATTATGTATAGGTAATTTTACGCGCAGAATTTGTAATAACAGCCAATTATTATAAATGTTTAATGATTTAACATTTAAAGTTTAACAAAAAAAATTAAATAACTTAAAAGTAGGTACTGATGTATAATCCATTTTTAGGGTTTCATTGCGAAAAGGCAGAAAAGGGTTTCTTGTAGCTTCATCGTATTCGTCTATCTGTTCCACAGTCCATATATTACAGAAAACATATTAGATTTTCGGTACACCCTTAGCCTGTTTTATTTGAATTTTCGGGCTTATTGTCTAATTGCTGATGACGAAATGACGTACAATAATTTAGGTTAACTGGAAGAAATCGCTTAAGGCGATAAGGCCGCTTACTGTATTGCCTAAAAATACTGTAAATATAGTTTGTTTTTGTAATTCTATATTTTGGTGTGCAATAAAGTGTTATGTCTCTATCTTTCTACAATAAATTTTGATATCCGATAATTGAAGCATATAATACGGCCGGCGTAACTTGGCAAATGTGAACATAGGCTCTGCGAACTTTAGAGCATGTACACTCGTGTGATGAGTGGGCATACGACTCGTCAGTGAATACAATTGGTCGCCCTTCATCCCTCTATTTTTTCATTGCTTTGTACTAGTTGGTCACTGTATTTACTTCACGAGTTTACATGCCCTAAAGTTCGCTGAGCCTATGTTCACATTCGCCAAGTTACGCCGGCCGTATTATACCTAAGATATGATTTAATATAATGTAAATAGGTGCATTTTTTATTATATCAGTATATATATAATATTAGGATACATTTGGACATTATAGGTGACTAAACATCACACGACCAGATGGAATGGATGGAAGGGCATTGGTCCGTCTGTATGGCTTCCACCCGTGGTCTAGAACATGCCGTCACTACAACTTTGAGGTGTGTTCCGGCGTTAGCGGCCAGGTTCCACTTTCTTTAATCGCTTTCCATCAGATGGGTCCTCTGCCTGTCTGCTAAAATCATGCAATAAAAAATAATTAGAAAGATCCTGGTAACACCGTTTCATAATACATGTCACAGCGTCCAGTAATTGTGTCGATGACACGTCGGAGCGGCTCTTTTGAACTTCGCATTACGACACCAGCCTTGACGCGATTCCCAGTACATGCACTGTTGGGTCACCGAGCAAAAACGATTAGCGGTCCAGTTAAGATCCCACAAGCATTCAAACACCAAATCGTAAATTTTAATTTATCTAGTTTAAAATTATAGTCCGCCATTAAAACCGATTTTAATTTGTAACAGGCGGGCTGCGCATTGCATGATTTTTAAACAAAATCAGTTATTACATGGCCTTCCATCAATTCTTCTGGAGAAGATTCTCAATATCATAAGGTTTGGCGCGGACCATGTCACCTTACAAAGATTTCTAAGGGTGCTTTTACACAGGCAATTCTTGAGCAATAATTTCTTGGCAACAGTAAAGTAATAGGTCAATCTGGAGCAATCAAGTGGAGCATTTGCACAAAATATGGTAATTGTTTCGGGAATTTACTTCATATATTCCATTTCTTAACGTCGCCATATGAGTTGTAGAACATCCAATCGGTTTGGAAATAATCCAGGCAATTTGCTTTCTATCTCGTTTGTACGTATAACTAGGTCTCGTTTTCGCGAGAGCGAGAGAGAGAATTTTTTAAGTTGCTCCATATTCCATGGTTTTGTGAAGCCGTATCTCAGCAACAGCTTATTACATATTGCCATCGCCCTGAATTGTTTGATGTAGTCGTGACGTCATAGTCGACTAGAATTGACCGGGATTGAGCAATTTTAGTTGCTCATTCATGTAAGAGCACCTTAACATCTTTTAAGCAAATAATTAGGCAAAAGAGGCAAATTATATTTAAATTTATAAGGGACCTTAAAAATATGCATACTTGTAAATGGTATTTATACAAATGTTACGAAATGGCTTTTTCAACTTGTTTGAAATCAGAAAAAAAATCTTATCACTATTCCTGAACCAACCCTTATGTAGATAATTCTAGTTCCTAATTGGCTCTTAACTTTACATACAAATTTTCCTTAAAAAATGTACACATAACTATAAATTAATATTATTTAAAAAATGTTTTTAATATTGCTTAAAACATTGCATAAAAGATTCATCCTTAAAATATTTGTTCAACTGTGAGAATTCAAAATAAAAACATTTCACTTTGTAACTTAACTTAATTCTCGATGACGACGGATCGAACCGATCTGATAAACCTTGAAATGATCGATTGGCTAATGAATAATCGTCTTGTCACGTTGAATAAATTCTTTGAAGGTAGTCCGTAATTGCAACTGTGAAATTGTAGTACAGTTATTTGTTTATCACTATATTTACGAATAAATCAGTTGTGTTCATATTATGATTATTTTTTATTGGTTGCCTTGTATTACAACTTATTTTGGACCCTGTTAAGCTCGGTTTTAATTTGATTATATATTATATCAAACTCAAACAACATTGTATAATAACAGCCCATAGTCTCCTATTGCTGGGCTTCGACTTCCTATTTATAACGAAAGGTAGAGTATTTCTACCACGCTTATGCAAGGCTAATTGGCGCACTTGACAAATCGATAATTTCGATGTGCAGGTTTCATTGCGGTGTTTTTCTTCACCATTAGTACGTCGTAATTGTAACAATATGCACATCAGGTCAGAAAGCCGACTAATGGCCGATTCCTATATCTTACTATTCTTTCACTCGCCTTACCATTAGTTGAATTTTGATATTACTTGTATGGAACTTATGAAAATTTTAACAAATCGTAAGGCAAATGAACGGTCGATAAGATATAGGGAACCGGCGAAAGCGGTATATGCTTCCCGACCAGCATTCGAATCCGCGTTCTTGGAGTTTGGGACATGAGGCTTACGCCGTTAGCGGATCACGCTAACTACTAAGCTATCAGAATTAAACACACTAAATTTCGTTTATTTTTAAAAACTTGTACATACCAGAGTAGGAAGAGTATTATTGTATCCGCTAGTGTTTCCACGCTTACACCACTCACACAGAATTAATATCAATTAACACACACGGGCTTAATTGTGAATCGGGCTTGGTTCGCGTGCGGCGGCCCCTTTGTCGGCGCCAGTGAACCTCTCCCTGCGTGTGCGCTTGCTTTAATTCGCAACCGTTGCTCGAGTTCTTAACCCCATCACTTCCTCGAAAAGCTTCCTAAAATACAAGCGCCATTGATTTGACTGCTTCCGCTGAGGGATAATCAACTGTAATCCCTGTGGCATACGTTTACAATTAAGGAGATGATGGGCAGAAGATAACTGGCTCTTCAAGTGCGGTGCCACGCTACAACAAGCGCAGATCCTGTGCTTGATTGATCGTCTCTCGTACAAGTGAATTTACTACTGGCCCTCCTTGTGACTCGTCTGCATTAACACATGATAATTGCAACAACATACCATGCGCAATCGTGCTTAAGCTATCAGCAATTTTAAGTAAAATTGTGATATTACAGAACCAGTAGAAGATAAAAGTAAACAAATCGTCGACTGTATACAATTTATATAGCCGCCTTGAAAGGGGCTATAAAAGTTCAATAATATCTCAAGATCTACTCTTTCATCGAATAAATTGGGAGTAGTGATTACAAAGTTCAAACAAATAAAAATATGACATATTAAAATTGGACGGCTACTATCGTCACAATCTGTTTTATCTAAGATAAAATCTCCGCTTTTCAGGTGATCATCAATTCTTGCCTTATATCGCAGCTTTGACAGGGTTATAATTAGAAACTGTCCGTCCTTATGGCTTGTCGTTTTTAATGTCGCTAGCGGGTCCCATACTGCGCTCGCATTTCATTAACTCAAATGTTTAAAAATTGGAAGTTCTCATAAAACGGCGTGATTTATGCCGGGTCGGGAGCTAACGAACCCCGCCACCGGACCCCGAGGGTCCGCCGCACACCGCAACATCGCAGGACATATTCATATCCAATCGCTTTCGATTGACATATCCAAATCAAACACTTTTAATGGACTCTTAATAAGGTTTATTATTGCTCAAACTTCACACATTGTTGGTAGGACAATTATGACCCTATGCAATAAAATTGATAGGTATTATTCATAGTTTTTTTAAGTCAATTTAGTGACTAAATTCTGATTAATAATTAACATCTTAATCATCCAATAAGATTTAACTGAACCAAATCCTGAGGTTATGATTTTTCCTTATTACGTTTCAAATATTTAGTTTATATATTTTTAATTTGAGAAGCATCGCATATCGGTATAATCCAAAAAACTACTGTAACCTAAAAGAACAGTCTTCTAAAATTTCCAATTTATCTAATTAAAATGGCCATCATATTCGTTAAAGAAATAGTAAAATGTATAGATATAGATGAAGTTAACCAGTTAATTACAGAAATATGGAAAATGTTGATTTGAAATATTCCAATTACTCTCGGGAAATGTTGCTATTTCTATGTTAATGCCCTGCTTATTTAAACCAAAAATATTTTTTTATTACTCATTTTGATTACAAATATATATGGTTGGTAACTTATTGTGCATTATGTTAGCGAGTGATGCATAAGCCGGAGTGGCGTCAAGTTCATAATAGATGCTGTCGGTAGATAAGCTTTGTTGGTTGTACGGGAGATAGGTGCTCGGCGGTCGGTCCGTCCAACTGTCAACTAAATTACCGTACGTTTGTCGGCCCTTCTACTTGCAATTTACGAGCAATACCTTTGTGCAACGCGTGAATACCGCGGCGCCACCACTCAGCCAAAAAGGTCCTGAATTAATTCCGCACTTTCGCTGCAAACGCATCCATATTCATACTGGAATTAAAATGGTTATGTGACTCTTTCGTGATTGAGATTTGACTGATGAAAAAAAATAAGCAAATACCTTTTCTGATTAACTTTAAGATTTAAAATTGGATGTATCAAACAGACAAACACATTTTAATACAATGAAATATGCTACAAACAAACCTAAAGTTTTGAAACATAAGATCGCTTGATTCCTCGGGTGATCAAAGAGTTCCTATACGTCGAGGTAACAAAAATATGTTACCCTAGGCTCAGTTTTCGGCTTATAGGTAAATAAGGATACGAGTTGACCAATAAATTAAAAGAGAAATATACTCTATTATAATTTAAGGAATCACAGTGCACATAAATATAAAAGTGCTTGTATATAATATATCATACCAGATTCATTTGTAAGATGATGTAAATAAGTTATTAAATTAATTGATAAATTGGCTTACCTTCAGATTTGATGATTCAACCTTTAACACATTAGGCAAATCTATTTAGCAATATAAAATATCAAATCAAAGTTCATTACATCTTTCGTCAAAAAAAAGCTCTATCTACGGATTGGCCACTATTTTTATAAAAAATAATTAAAAATATATATATATATTATGATGCTATAATATGTTGAAATATATTGCTAAAGTCGCTAAAGCTCAGATAGCGGGATAACTTCAAATTATCGATTTTATTGCATAAAAGGGCGCCGTCTGAATGATTAAAAATTTCAATATCCGCAAGTGATTGGCGTCGGTGCTTCGGGTGGCTGTAAATTTTATCATGTGAAACACTTAAATAAGCCAAGCAGGTGCATTATACTTATTTATACCTCAGGCCAACTTTGATGAGTGATCCAACACAGCATCAGAGAATAAAGAGACACTCTTCTGAAAATTTCTCCTTTTCTGTGAAAGCCTAAACCACTCACTAGTGCAATTTAGACGCCCTTTTGCCCGTTGATGAAATCCATATTAATACATAATAATCTAGGAATTAACCAAAATAATCATGACATTAGTTGATTTCTAGAACCATTTTATGTAAAAATACTTATGTATACACTTATAATAAGGATGAAAGTAGAGGAAGGTTCTATCTAAAAAAAATAAAGATTCTACGAGCACGAATTTGATGATTACGTAGTAAACGTAGTAGTGGCAAACCTTAGAAAAAAATCTAATTTTTTTAAACACCTCTTATAATAAAATGATGTTTAAAATGTGTTCGATATTGGTGCATGTATATAGTTGAAACATTTGTAGGTGGTTAGGATATACCTATTGCCCAATAGGCTGGATGAATAGGTAGATATCGCGTAAGAAAAACTTATTAGATTCATTCTTAAAGGGTTAGTAAGTATATTAATTTATTTTCTTACACACTGCTACGACTATTTCTCTTTGATGTATACAGACTTAAACATACATTTTATACAACGCCTATACCATATGCCATTGGCTAATTAGAAATCATTAAAAGTGCATCAATGTTAAAGTGATATCAATAAAAACATCTATAGTTATGTCAGGTTTTTTATCAGGTGTAATGAGCTGCGCCCCGGTGCATATTCATTGGTTGTCGCAAGTCCGCATTGTTTTTTGCCACCACCTGCAGCTAAACAGCAAAAACTAGGCAATAAAATGAAAACTTTTTGTGCGTATCGTTATGATTGAGGGTTCTGTCGCTGATTTTAAACAAAGGACGACAGATAGACGATGCCCATCAATATGCTAATACGACGCTGCATCTCCCGAGACGACTCTCGGATGCTTTTTTGTGGTCGTGCCCAAATTGGTTTATTTGTTTTGTTACGACTATTTCTTTACGAGTGTAGTTTGTTTGCTTTGCGGAGGCAAACTTGTGGAGCATGTGGAAGTGCTCCGGGAATGTATTTTTTCTCAAATAACTTACAAATATTTGTCAGACATCTTGTACGTATGTCCTTAGTCTATATAAAACATACGCTTCAAGGGAATCATAAATGTCACGTGGCGAACTTTAAATAAAATTGCGAATGGCGTACTATTAATTAATTTTTTTTGCACCACTTATAAGTATATTTATGAAATGCGTATGTAATAAGTATTCTGTCATTATTGAATTTTTTGCATACTTTATGCCATTCGATGAAGTCGCCCATCAACCTTGGAGTTTTTGGCGGGAACTGAAAGGAGATGCTGTGCTGCGCAGTTTACTTCTAAAATGTGTAAAAGTACTCTAAAATGAACAATAGTTGTAGGATATTGATAGTTTTTGAGTAGTAACTACGTATTTGTGAGAAACGTGAACTGTATAGTCAAATGTGGTCTTTTGAGTGGTCACAAGAACTCCGTTGAATGGCACCAGCTGATAACCTACAGTTCAGCAGCTACACATAGGCTTAAGTAAATGAAGAAACTATATTTTAAACTAAGATCTGGCTTAAAGGCCTAGCTGCCAAGCCATAAACCTAAATAATAAACCCATCAACGTCATTCAATGTATCCACGTCTACAAATACCATAACTACCTATAGCTGACATGACGTGTCCCATCTTAATTGACCGTTTCCTTGTTGCTTCACTACATTTTGTTTAGATTATACAAGCAACACATATTTAGCTTCTTTTATAAACGTTTATCAGACTGAATAGCGGAGAAGTTCCCACCTTAATGTGTTGCTTTATTTTGTTGATATATGCATGTTACACTCAGTAACCAAACATTGTAAGCGCAACCGAAACCATTGTATATATGTCTTTATGTACTTTATGATACTTATATCATAAAACACATAACGACATATTGAACAAATTCTATACTAATGAAATTACAATTACAAAATTACAAATTCTATTCTATACTCATTATCTATACATATATAATAATATCAGCCCATAAACATCCCACTGCTGGGCTCGGACCTCCAATTTCAGAGGAAACGGAGCAACTTCTTATAGATAATATATTTTAGAGAAAGCTTTAAAACACGAAATTTGAACTTGTAACAAAAAACTTCAAAATATTTCTAACTCCATCTGTATACATAATGTATAAATTATCAAAAAATAATTTAAATGGAAATAAAACTCATTACGAAACTTATGTTTTAATTTAACAATTATATGATGTGAAATTGCAAAATAAGTGACGTCACACTAGGGAGTGAAAAGTCTCACGAATGGTGAGGATGGTGCTGTGGCAAGGAAGGGCGAGGGGTCAAAAACCATGAAATTCATGTGACGTTATTTGTGGCTGACCCACGGCCGTACTTTGTTTACAATAAACCTTATAATGATAGCTCCCAGGCAAATTTGAAATTTTCCGCAAAACACGCAAAAATGTTCTATACAGTCATGTCATGAACATGAATTTAACAAAATTCGTCGCAGATTGTTTTAAATTGAGACACGCATGTAAGTAAGCTTAATGGTATTAGAGTCACGGTTTTCATTAAAACACGATACAACCTTCCGCGTCGATTACAAACTAACCTTTTAATAAAACTACGTTTAACGGTTTTAAGCGCGGTAATTTATTTTATTTAGGTTTATCCGACGTTTCGGCCGCTTTTCAGTGGCCGTGGTCACGGAAGACAAAGATGACATTTGTCAAACGTGTATTGTCAAAGATTTTATTCAGCCTACCGCCAACTTGTTCATTTTAATTATTTAGTTTTAATTTTGTTTATGGATATTATTTACTCTATGGGAGCCTAATCTAATTTACCACCGCTTCACAACATGTTGTGGCTTGAAGAGAAGAAGCGGCGCAACAAACTCTTCAGCAAACATGCCTAGTTCTAATTTTTTTTATATAATATTAAAATGAGTAGAAGGAAAAAATAAAAGAAATTATCAGTCAAGTTGGTTTGTTTCGTTGCACGCAGAAAGAGCTCACAGTGTCTTGAGGTCTGGCAGTTGGTTTTTGCTGGGTTTGGGTCTTAATAGTTTTGATGATTGGATAAACGTCGGATAAACCTAAATAAAATAAACTACCGCGCTTAAAACCGTTAAAACATAGTTTATTATGTGTACAAGTCGCGAAAACTTAAGAAAAACTAACCTTTTATTTTAATTTTCCTTGTAATATGAACGAAACAGTAAGATACTGCGTATTACCGTTTTATTAAAATTATAAGCAAAATTGCACTATTGTTCCTTCTGCCAGCCGAGGCTGGAGCATGCTCCGGGCCCCCAATTCGGAGAGCGGTAAATTGGAACTTCGCCGACAAATACACAAGTTGACTACTGAAACGTCCAGCATTTTAAGCACACAAATTACTTTTCACGGGACAGCATAGGTAAAAACCGCAGATGCTGGTGGCTGAAATGATGATGATGATGATTAAGGTAAAAGTATGACCGAAAAATTCAATCCTCCATGAAAACATGCAAGTTACGGGGCTGAAATCTTAGAATCTACTTGTGTTTAGACAGTCTTTAATTTTTCGGGATTAAAATATTGAAAGAGTATCACTTTATTACAAAATCTTTATATAGTATAAAACAAAATTACTTCTCACATAATCCACTAACTCCTAAACCATGCAACGGATGTTATATGATTTTCATCATTAGTTAGTTGTTTTTCATTAAAGGTTTATAGGTATATATAAAAACTTAATCATATAAGTAAAATAGAGCTACTCCTAGGGTTTAAAACTGTAATTTTAATATAAATTCATCTTTTGCCCTACCAAATGCACGTTAAAACGAGGTCAAGTAAAAATCATATCAAATGAACGTGTATGTATGAAGAGGTTAGTGAAAGTATATGAAGCGAAAGCTGTTTGTCAGGATCGTCGCAAGTGGAGATCTATAGTCTCTGCCTATCCCCATGGGAAACAGGCGTTATAATGTATATATATATATATATATGTAATATGTAAATGCACTTTTCTTATTCAGATAGAAACTGATAATTTTAGAACAATATGTTTGTATATTTCATCTTCTCATGTAATTAATTATAACAATCAACTATTAGAAAAATTAGAAAGATAGAAACCTTGACGTTCTTGAGTGTGTTTTCCAGAATACACAAACCGCGTAGCCTTTTGATTTCCTAACAGTTTTATTACGGCACAGATGGAAGTACAAATATTGATCCGAGTATATAGAAGGTCCTCGGTGAGTGCGATTCTCACGGCCCGCTCTCAGGCCGAGTGAACAATTTGACACTTCCAGGTGTTCGCTTTTTTATGGAGCCAGACAATGGCTGCGGTGTTTACTCTTGCCCACATCTGGGCGGACGGAAAAAACCGGCCGGACTTTTCGTATGAGCGCTAATGAGCGCGGGTTATACCGGGATGCACAATGCACCATGTATTTTGGCCCTCCAACTTGTTTATCTAGCGAGTTACAAGACTGGCTGTGTAAATGAGGCACATGTTCCGAGGACAAGGCTGCGTTGTGATTTAACGACTGTTCGGTAATGAACTTGACATTAAGAGCCTAAGAAATTAGTTTCAAAGATAACTGGTCGTACAGAGGGGTAGGTTAGGAATCGGTTGAAGTGTTGAGTCTTGTAATAGGGATAAATTTCACCACCGTAAAGATTCTCTATACCAGATTGTAAGCACTACTAATAAACAAGTGTTAGCGACCGCGTTGCATGGGTATATATGCATATGCATATATATGTATACCTCTTGGGTAATTTAACTTTAATTTCTGTTTCTATATAACAAGAGAAGGTAAGAAAACATATAAAGTAAATAATATTTACAAAATTTCTCCAATATTGGAATTTATTATAAAACTATAAAAAATTACTAAATAAATACATTTTATAACTACATATAGGTAGATACATTACAAACAGTGAGAAATTCTCTCGGATAAAAACCAATTTAAACCAAAATATATCAAGAGAAAATTACTATTTTGTATTATTATTAAATTAAATAAACAATAGCTCAGAAACTGTTATTAACGCGAAACCATTCAAAAGCAGGAACCGTTGCGCTTGTAAATTTTCGAGTGCGGATGCTACGAGCGCAGCGGATATGGCAGTTTCTTGCGGTGTTAACGCCTCCGTCCGGCAATTGGCGAGTTGTTACCGATTTACGACCCACTCTAAAGTTTATTCAACGCGATTTTGGTGGTCCATTGTGTTCGGTAAGCCCCTTAGCGAGGCGCGGTACGGACGCACCAAAGCCTCCGATCACCGTGCTCAAGAGACCTTTTATGGCGGTACGTTTTTATAGAATATCTTTATCCATTTGCATACTTGTTAACGCGCTATCGTAAGCACAATTGTATAATTTACAGGTTAAATATATAATCTTAATTACAGCTGTTAGGGCCGGCTTGATCGTTGTGATACCGCTCACATAGGACATCGGCGTGAAACGATTAGCCTTTTGAGATAATCGTGTTTCGATTCGATTCGAGAATTTGTATCGCCCACTTCCTCTCTTCCTCGTATCCAATCTTCCCTATCCTCTATCTCATCTTCATCTATCCTCTATCTCATTTAGGAATCAGATAGAGGCAGTGGCGTAGCTTGCCTTAGACGAGACCTCTATCAAAATGTGTTGGGGGTCCCAAAGAAAAAATAAAATACTCAAATTGAGAAAATACGCAAATCAAATTAAGCCTAAAATTATCCTGCAACGTAATTTTGGTGGTATTAATTCGGATAATCTACTTAAGGACTGTCGTGAGTCGGATTGGTCGGGGGTCTACAATGCAGTTTCTATTGATGAAAAGGTGCATGTATTTAATGAAATTCTATTAAAACTGTATGACTCACATGCACCCATACGAAAAGTTAAAATTAAGCACCTTCCTGCACCGTGGCTTACCGATGACATCAAGAAATTTATTCGCAAAAAATCTCTGGCCAAAACCAAATATAAAGTCAATCCATCCACTGACAACAAATTGGCTTTTATAACTATTCGTAATCGCTGTAATAGAGTGTGTAGGGACGCACAACGCCGGTACATTCATGAATCAGTTGATAATGGTAATCCGTCTAAGATATGGAAATTTCTAAAATCGTTGGGAGTTGGTAAGTCAGTGCAAAATTCTGTCCCAAAAAACTTCAACATTGATAACCTTAATCAACATTTCTCATCCGTTTCAAACTTTGACAATACTATAAAGTCGAATACATTGAAAAATCTTTCTTCTATTCCAACTCCTTCACATTCTTCTTTTTTTCTTAGCCCATTATCTGATTGTGATGTTAAGATCGCTATTAAGTCTATTTCTTCAAATGCAGTCGGCAGCGATGGTATCAGTCGTAATATGATTATCCCCATCCTAGATGTCATCAGTCCCATCATCACCCATATATTCAATTCCTCATTAACCAGTGGCATCTTTCCAGTAGCATGGAAAGAGGCGCAGGTCATTCCTCTCCCTAAAAAACTTAACCCTACATCCTTCTCAGAGTTCCGTCCAATTTCCATTCTTCCATTTCTGTCTAAAGCTTTAGAGCGCGTAGTCCATAAACAATTAAGTACCTTCCTCAGTCAAAATTTACTTTTAAATCCCTATCAATCCGGGTTCCGTGCAGGTCACAGCACAGTAACAGCTTTATTAAAAATAACTGATGACATCCGTTATGGTATGGAGAACGGTAAGTTGACTATACTATCGCTGCTTGACTTTAGTAGTGCCTTTAATAATGTTGACTATGATATCTTGCTCGGAATTTTTCGCAGTCTTAACATATCTCCAACAGTAATGGACTGGTTTCACAGTTACCTGCATGGACGCCGGCAGCGAGTTCGTGTTGATGACGATTTTTCGTCATGGTGCAATTTAGCTGCCGGAGTTCCGCAGGGCGGCGTTTTATCTCCACTTTTGTTCGCTGTGTTCATTAACTCCATTTCCAATAATTTGACTTCATCCTATCACCTCTATGCAGACGACTTACAAATCTACACCCAAGCTGCTCCAGATGACTTACCTAATGCTGTTGGCCGAATTAATTTCGATCTGAATTACATTCATCATTGGAGTACAATGTTTGGTCTCGCAGTAAACCCTCAAAAGTCTCAAGTGATAGTCATCGGTAGCCCAAAAATGAGAGCCAAAGTAAACTGGCCAGCTTTACCAAAGGTTGTTTTTGACGGTACTACTATCCCTCTGAGTGAAACAGTTAAAAACTTGGGAATAGTAATCGATAGTGAACTGTCTTGGAGGCCCCACATGTCCGAATTGAGTCGCAGAGTTTTTCTATCGTCTAGGTCTCTTAGAAGGCTGAGAAACTTCTTGCCCACTACCACCAAATTTATGCTTGCAGAGTCCCTCCTACTTCCCATATTTGATTATGCTGACGCCTGCTATCTAGACATAACCTTAGAACAGCTAAATAAACTTGAGCGACTTCAGAATTTCTGTATCAGGTTCATATTTGGTTTGCGAAAATATGACCATGTTTCTGAATTTCGTATGAAGCTCAAGTGGCTTCCTATTCGTTTTCGCCGGAATACTCACATTCTAACTCTCCTTTATAATATACTATTTAATCCTAATAGTCCTCCATACCTTAAGGAACGTTTTGATTTCTTTCGCCTCTCCACTTCTCACAATTTGCGCTCCGACACATATCGTAGACTCCTGACACCTGCACACACTTCATCCTTTTACGGTAACTCTTTTACAGTGCAGGCTGTCAAACTCTGGAATGCGTTGCCTCTTACTGTCAGAGAGGCCAAAACATTATCTACTTTTCGGAACTCCCTTCGAAAGCACTATCTATCTTTAAATAAATATGTCTAATATATAGGTAATACATTTACTTATTTATCTATTGTAATATTCTTAATTAATATAAAGTGCTTGTCACATATAATGTTAACAAATATATTTATCTAGATTGTTTTGTATATACGTATATATATTACTATTTTATTTATATATGTATTAAATTTATAAAATATTGTAAGTATGTATATTTAAATTGTACAGTCCTATATTTTTCTGCTCCACCTACATCGCCAGATTAGTTAAGAATTTCTTTTAAGCTAGGTTGCCTGGAAGAGATCGCTTTTAGCGATAAGGCCGCCTGTTGTTTTGCCAAGTAGTATTGTAATTATGCATTTTGTTTTTGTACTTGTTTTTTTTTTGGTGAGCAATAAAGTGTTATCTATCTATCTATCTATCTATCAAATTGAATTAAAATAATTATATATTGATCATAAGTTATTATTTATACCTTTCTCTCCTAGGACAAAAAATTCAAAACAAAGATACATTTCTTTCGCCTTTTTTTCGGAAAACTTATTTATCAAATTAAACATAACTGATGACGATTTCAGGTTTTCTAGATTCTGCCTCCGTTGACAATAATGAAAAACCTGGTAGCCGTTCTATTGGCCGAGCAGTTATTCTCAACATTTTTATTAATCTTTAAAAAATTGCAGACAACATTTTAGGAATTTTCGGGGCCCCTAGAGCCTGGAGGCCCCGTATCATTGAGACGGCTGATACAGCGATAGCTACTGGATAGCGGGATTAGACAGGAGAAATGAAATAGAGGGGGGTAGGCCCCATCCTAAAGACTGGCAACGTATTGTAATAACTTTGCATGAGATGGGCCGTCTGCCTGTTTTGGCCGTTTTATTAAAAATTTAACGCACAGTAATCTACAAAATAGACTTTGAAACGGTTTCAATGTATGTTCAGTAGGATATTAAGGGAATATTTTAGATAGTGCTTGCATTGAGTAGATATTTAATCGGTTGATTTTGCATTTATAATACGTTTTGCGTGCCGTTCGTCACCTCTTTGTCGGCGCGACTCGGCTTTCAAACAAGCCGATAAGCGGTTATGGAATGATAAGGGCGTCTTTCTTACAGTAGCTCAGTGAACGGATTTGTCAACGTACGGTCAACACGCAACGTATCGATGCTCAAAGTACATATTTGTATTTAACCGAGCCATTTGTCGTGTTAGTACCACTATTGAATTTTAACGTGGTTGCAATACAAACAAATGACAGTATGTTAAGTAAATAACTTTTTTATTTATGTAATTGTATAGGTTTTCTTCATTCCAAACTAAGTCAGTATAAATATCACTTGAATTGAAATTAAATTAATTAAGTAGGTACATCAATATTTATAGTGAAAGAGTCACCATAATAAACCTAGAGTCACAATTATTGAAGTGAAACTTCTTTATCGGCGTTGGAAAAAAAATTACCGTCACATTTTTCGGTTACGCGTCACATTTTTTCAGTTACGCGCCATCTATTTCTTGTCCTTACCACGGTCGATTCGATCGAAGAGTAATTAAAATTAATGAAATGCTGTAATAATCTTAGTAGCAATAAGGTAAAATGAAATAATTGTATTATTTTTATTCATGTCTATGATAAAAAGCCTTTTGTTTAAATTTTATCTAATTTAACTTTGTTCAACCAATTTCTGTAAAGTTGCATATAGTAGATCATTTTTCAATAAGGTCATAAAGAAGTTTCACTTCTTACGTGTGTACACTAGTACACGCACACATTTTTGATTGTGGTTTTATTTGCCCTATTCAAAGTGTGATTTGGATTTGGACAAAATTTTTTTTTTATTGCCAAAAGCTGGCAAACCGGTAGACTTAAGCAAGACCAGGGCCGTTTTCAACGAGTTGTCAGCTCCGTTATGGCCTTTGATCGAAGTCGGTAGCTCAAGGAAATGAGGGTGAACATCCCACCAGTAAAAATGTGGCGTTGGCACCAAATAAAACAGTTTCTCGAAACACTCCCCATTGTACAGATAGTAGAACACACTGAGAGACGAAAAATCTCTTCGTAGGCTTAGCTGTTCTTCATCATCTGACAGTAAGGGACCGGTCGACTATACGGAATAAGCAAGTGCTCCGGCCCATAGGTACGAGGAGTACTCCAAGTGCGGCCTGATTTGCGGTTTGCAGAGCACAAGTTTTTACCGCGGGGTGGAGGCAAGTTTGGCCTTGCCTTCCAATGACCCCGAAACTCCAAGTTGTTCGTTATGTCGACGCCAAAGATGCCGATACTGTTGGAGATGGTAGGGTGTCTTCCATGAAACTGGGATAAATGGGGTCTTTTTGTTAGATAATGCGAGACCTATGTCTTCGTGAGGTTGAACTCGTCCAGATTTTGTCAGCCCCATTCAGAGATTCGTTCAAGGAAGTTCTCTACTTCAGTCATAAGTCTGACCCGACTCCTCCGAAGGCACGAGTGGTATTTGCAAGGCCGAGCTAAGTTTGTAATTTAAATGCACTTCTGAAACGTTTCCTTTGAAGGATTATTCCTTTGCTGTCGGTACTAAGTTCGCGGCTCACGTAAGGCAGTAGCGGGCATCGTAAAGTTTAAATGGATCTAATTTAGTTTGTTGTTAATTGAGCTCCCGTCCGCGTTATCGCGGCTGCATTAGTGCGCCCGCCAGCCTCGCCCGCCACCGCCCGGACCCAGATAACGCCCGATCACCCCACGCTATTATGACGGATCGTCTCATATCCACTACTGCCCAATGACATTATGGGATCCTTTGATCTACTTAGCGGAACAGATGATTGTATTAGAGCTTAAGAAATTAAAGAACTTTTTATGTGTCTGCATGACACACCTTAAAATAAAATATACCTATAGGATATAAGATTATAATATTATTTAGTATGAACGATATTTTTTGTTATTGTATGACCTACGTTCAACCCAAATGCGGCAGTAAATATATGTAGGTAGAAAACTATAGGTAGTTACGTTGTATATACATTATACATGTTAATATCTAAAATAGTTAAAAATAAAGATATCCGTGAATCAAGGAAGCAAAAAACTCTTTGCTTCCTTCGTAAAATTAACATCAGAATAATTAGATAGTTTTAGCTTTTTGCTACTTCAGGCCATTTCAATATAACTAATAGCTGTCCCGGCAGACGTCGTCCTGCCCGAAAAAATAGGGGTTGATCGTAGACGGTTGAAACTTTAGGGTTGTGTGTATTTTTTAATGCTTTATCATAAAAAAATAAAAATAAATTATCTAAACATTAAAAAAAATTGTGGTGGACTACTCTTAACATTTAGGGAGATGAAAAATAGATGTTATCCGATTATCAGACCTACCCAACATGCACACAAATTTCATGAGAATCGGTCAAGCCGTTTCAGAGGAGTTTAACTACAAATACCGCGACACGAGAATTTTATATATTAGAGATACCTAGTCCAGCGAGGAAACGTAGCCAGCCTTCTGGGCACCTTACCCATAGAAGACGGTGATCTGGGCTCAGGGTTCTACTTATAGTCTTGGGGGACTATGGGTAGAATACAATACAAATAAGTTAAGTTTTATCACATTGTATTCAATTGTATGCAATTAACTAATTTTCCAATATTGTATCGAATATATTAGATATGATGATACTATATCTATATATATCTCTAAATCTTACAGAGTATATAAGGGCTAACTTAAAGACTCTGTAAGATTTGTTTTCTGGCAATAAATATTATAATAATATTATAAATACGATGTAAATATAGATGGATGTTTGTTTCTTAATTACGCCAGAACGACAACGGGTCTAGAGAAATTTAGCACAGAGATAGTCTGGAATAACAAACACATAGGCTTCTTAATATATGGACGGGGAATCTCACGAATTTGACCAGCTGTGACAAGGACGGAGGAGGGGTCAAATAATCATAAATTCGTGGATGACCCCTTAAACGCCAGCGAAGCCATGGGAAAAAGCTAGTGATTACATAAACTGTATACGACGAACAATAAAAATAAATAAATTAATTTTGTAAATTAGAAATATTCCAATCTTCCTCAAGAGCGTATGAACGCATCAATAAGTAAGCAACCAATACCACCCGTGTGAGCGGTGGTCCATTGCGGGCAATCACAATGGTAGATAAGCGTCGGCGCCACATGCATCTACCACATTTATGACACCACACCTTTATTACCGAACAAACGGGTGCCAAAAGCCCCTCGTTGATCGACACTTTTACTCCTATCACATGCTTTTATAATCACGATAAAACATTAAAAGAAAGACCCGTCCTATTGTCCCAATGACCGCGCGTAGCAGCAGTAATTTCATTATCACCTGTTCCCTCACGTTTTGTTCTTTTCTAAGATTAAGTGAATCCAAAGAATGCGACATGAGTTGTTTGTATACAAAACAATAGAATGTCAAAGTCATAGATTTACCTAATTGCATTAATATCAGCACTGTCTTATTGTTTGTTTTGATTTATGTGTCTGGGTATATCTGTGTGAAAGCTTAGTTTCTGGCTTCACAGAAAGTTTGGGTATGGCTTATTATCTGATTTAAGTCACATTTCAAAAGTAATTTTTATAGGCTTTTTCAAATGTATGTAAAGAAATATAAGCAAGTTCCTGTTGAAATGTATAGACGATTTTCTTATTCAAACATTGTGCATTTTCTTATTATCCCCGCATATTGCTATTGCGCCTGGCCGCCATTTTGGTGACGTAACCGTAGCCGAACACTCAGTACTATGCGCATCACTGGCCGACGAGTACGCGTACATATCGAGTTGCGGATGACGTCACGTAAATGTTAATTTGACAAGGTTCCAGCGCATTAGTAATTTGTGGGGATAATATAATTGTGTTGATAAGGCCTATTGTATTGCCTGTAAAATATTATAAATATCGTCTGTTTTGTGATTGTATATTTTGGTGTGCAATAAAGTGTTATCTCTCTCTATGTCTCTTTCTCTCGGTTAGTGTCCTACGTAAGAGTGAAAATTAAAAAAAAATTATTGTTTCAGCCGCATGTTCCCGTCACTTCGAGTCTCTCTATCCGGCTTAGACCCTCGCGAGGAGTACTGTGTTCTCCTGGAACTCTCCCTTGTTGGTCGCCGGAGATGGAGATGGGCTGGTGGTGCCTGGGCGGCGGCTGGTGGTGCAGAACCGCAATCGCCGAGGCGGCTAATGCTGCACCCAGACTCACCAGCGCCTGGTCATCATTGGACAGCAAACCCAGTGTCCTTTAGCAAGTTAAAGCTAACAAACAACACTATGGATGCACAGGGTCATGTGAGTATTCTCATATTTTTTCCAACATCGTCCTGTGGTCTTAAAAAAAACAATTACATGTAAAAAAGAGTTTATTTAAGAGTAAAGTGACAATTCAAGGACATTAAAAAAAACATATCTCATATATCACCACAGACAACTTTTAGCTGAGAAAACTTGTCTGTGGTGATCACCCTCACTCTTTTTCTCCAACTTCACTACATAACTCTTAGTACTATACAGATTACATCCTGCTGTAATTTTATTTTATTTGTAGACTCGGTAGTTTCTGAAACAATGGCTATGACATAAACAGACAGACATGACCATAATAATTGTCATAGGGTTTCGTTACAAAACTTTAAAAACCATTTTCTGAATAATTTAAAATACAATATTCACTCATAAAGTAATACCTACATTTTATCTATTAAGGGCGGCTTGCATGACGCTCCTTAATTTTATTTATGAAACACTAAACGCATTTACCGCCCTTAAATACGATAAGCGTCTTGCACAACGGTAAATTTACTGGTAAATACGTTTACAGAACTGTCAAAGTTAATCATCCAAAAATGAAACTGTGTAATGTAAATTTTAAAATTAAATAAGTTTATTTATTTATTATTATCATTATAATAAAGATATTAATTTTGTATTCAATCATGACTAAGATCAGCATCCACTTAAATAAAAACAACAAAACGCCTCGCGTTCCTTCGCTCTATCTTAAAGCCTGATGATTTGCAACTTTGGCATTCGGGAATGCGCCGGTAATTACCAAATTATCAACCGAAACATTGGTTGCTTTGGTCAACACTCATTAGTTTAAAATGGGTGAGTGAACATTTCAAGATATAGAACTTTTCTGCTTATATTTGTTCATAGACAAACGGGCAGATGCTGTTCATGGTAAATGTTTCCCATCACCATGGACATCTGCGACACTAAAACCCTTATTACAAACCATTTATAGACCCGGGACTTCTGAGTCAAGTCTTATAGAGTCAAGACGTAGAACTAGGCCGTAACTATCTTCTAATGGATACGGCCAAGTTATACATGTTGACTCTTTTTTCTTGTTACACTACCCTGATTTAGAGAGCATTAAAGAGCCCGAATCTTAATTAAAATTTAAAATGTATCAATCGTTTGTAATAGTGATACTGAATTCCGTTAATCCGTCATTAGCGAAATTGAATCAATCGATTGAAAGGCAAATTGAATTGTATTGAAATTATAAGGATACCTCGATAATCAATAACAAACACATTGATTACTTTGTTTGATTCATTCAATTGAAAGGCAGAAGTGAACCGTCTATCATCAATTTAATAATAGATAAATAAATAATATGAATTTGTATTAACTTGAATTTATTAATAATATTAAAGCAGTCATTGAATAAAGTAGGCCTATAATGATTGCCACTTTAATTACTTTTATGTGTTGGATCAATAGTCTAATAAATATTATTTAAATGAGGCAAATTATCAGTAGTTCATAATCAAATGGTTCACATTGATTCGTAATATTTAATTGCTTTCGTTAATTACTATTAACAACAAATTAATATGGTGTCAGCAGTTAGTTCGATTTAAAATAATAGTTGTAATTAAGTTACAGATTTAAACAAACGTAATTTGATTTTCAGTAAAAATATAATTTCTTCTGATGATCATCTCTATGGTCTATGTCTGGGATCGGTTCATTGTATATTATATCCATAATAAGTAAGTAGTAAGGCATCTTTTTGGGTAACATCAGTAGGAAATCGTTTTACTCTATATCCCGATAGGCTTAGACATTTCAAAATCCTATCCTTGACATCACGTAGAGATTTCATGGATTTGATGTTTCTGTTCAAACTTGACAGAAATAAAATAGATTACCCACAGCTCTTCGAATTTTTAAATGTTGCTGCCCGTACTAGGGTTCCCGCGTTATCATATCAAGCCCTTTGTACCTCCATTATGCAAAGAGCTCTTGGTCTTGACTCGCCTATTCCTCGTATATGCAGGTTATATAATAAAATAAACAGTATAGACAGACATCATGACTCCTTATGCAAATTTAATAAATACATTCACTCATTGTTAATTAATAAAATTTAAGTCCAGCGTTTTACCTAAATTTTTTGTTGTATATTTTCTTTATATTAAGCAAGCTTTGTTTGCCTGTAAGAGACTGTACATGTAGCATAAGGTCATTAACATTTATATTTAATTAAGCATATCAATGTATCAATTGTAGGCAAACTTAATAAATAAAAAATAACAAAAAAAATAGTACAAGCGTAACTTGCTTAATCTGGGAATGAAAAATGTATATTTTTATTTAGCGATTATGAATTTTTCCTTCGGATTCGTTTCTATAAACTTGATATATTTATCTCTCGAAAGGATAGCTGTCGATATTCCCAGGATAAACAATATCCTACTGTTACCCTTGTATCGACAGTACATATAGTATGTTAAAATTCCCAACGCCACAAGGAAGGAAAAAGCATTAAATCATCTAAGAAAATAAGAAATATTATAAAAGATAACGAATGAAAATACTAGATATTATTCAAATGTTGTTGCTATTGATACAAATTATTCAAATTATTAACAACAGTTATGGCGTGTAATTTACGAATTTCAATTTGAGAGAACGAAGGGAACAGAGAACTTAAAGTCGTGACTACGCCGCCGCCGACGAGTTTTATAAGGAGACGCCTACTGCCATGTAACTTTTTTTAAATTAAAAACAAACATTCAAAAACCAACAAATATGAACATTATTTCCGTGCACATAGAATACAAATAGAAACAACGGGTCAGTATAAAAAAGATAGTTTGATGTATGGCCATTAAATAAAATGAACCTTTTAAGAATGATATAAAGCTTAGATTACAATGTAGCGCATTCGAGATCTTTTTGAAGTTCGCTGCGCTACAGGAGTCTCGGAATACAAAGAAGTCTATAAGCATTTCGTCACTCGAACAAATACGCTGAAAGGCATTGTATGAAGGCTTTGTAGCGGCAAGTAACTGTACTCCTTTATTCGTGCGGTGTGTTTAGACAGGGCGGTTGACGCCTCGATTAATGATCTCCTCGAGACAGCATATTTCCAAAACGTTATTTACACGGTTGTGTTTGTAGAAACTGTCTCACGTGGTCCGTATGTTTTGTGACAACATTTAATATGCACATATTTGGTACAAGTTTCGACAGTAGATTTTTAATTGTGATTCTCATAAATGAGAATTTTTAATAGTTTGAAACATCATACTCTTCAACTTTTTAACTTTAAACGTTCATTAGTATCGATAACGTAGCAATTAAAATATTAATAGTCGTAAACAATTAAAAATTGTTCACCGAAACGAACAAAAAACAGGTATCAACCTTGTATTGACTTCTTAAAACCAAAAAATGCCTGGTTCGATTCCCGGTAAGGTAAAATTTAAAAAAAAGCTACATTTTTTTAAAATAACATACCAGTCAGTCTTTGATGCTTTTCAAGACCTAGTTAAATAATGTATTATTCTGTATAAAGTTTTATATAGTTATCTTAGTTGTTATTTATTAATTGTCTTTCAAACTGGTTGGTTTGCTTGTCCTCATAAATTTTATTCATTATTTTTTCCTAATTATTAAAAATAAAGCTCAAATAAGTCTTTTCTTTCTTCCGAATTAGGTATCATTTTCACCTTATTTGAGGTTGTTCATTTTATTCTACTCATAAATGTAAAAATCATTCGAGGAGTATACTGTTTTCATCTTCAAAAATAAATCAATCAAAACAAACTTTACGGCTACCAGACGCATTAAAAAACGTCATAACACTCGTTATTATGATGGGTATGGGTGGCAAAAAGTGTCGGTTGCTACGCTTCAGTGCCTTATGTGTAAAGATAAAGGCCTGGAGTCCGCGGTAGACAGCGGCATCTTTGTGTACGCAGCTTAACAATAGGATAGCTACCGAGCGGGTCAATTCGCATGGAAAAACGTTCGCATCGCTTGTTGTGCACTTGAAGATTACCACCTGTAGCAAAAAGCCCATTGAAACTATTGTTCACCCCTTTTGTGATAGGTTTTTTAACGCTCAACCAAAAAGGTTCATCTTGAAACCTCTTAAGATTTTCTTTTGTGAAAAGAGTAGATAATTACGAGAAAGATTAGTACATAACTAAAAGCTATTACAGTGAACGGATTAGATGATATTTTTGACGATTTGTAAATGAGAATACTAGTTAGTTTATTGCAGTTAGAGTTAGTAGTAAAGAGATTATTATTTGTAAAGACTAACGACCCATTTTAAATAAAATCTTAAACAATTTCATATTATAAGCTTGTGGGTATTTAAATACATTGGCATTTAAAATATAATGATAAAAATTGTTTCAATTTCTATAAAAACGACGGAGAACACGAATCATTTTTTAAAATTCCGTTATGCTTGTGTTATGGGTAATATACAACAAATTACTCTGAAACTGATTCCCAGACACCCAGACTATAGTAAATAACGGAAGTAAATTCCTTTCCAAAATTTACTATGCCAGGAATCGATCCCGTATCCTCTGCGCTGTAGTGAGGTACGCTGGCAAAGACTTAGCCAGCATATTGAAAATTTCTTTAACCAGAGTAGTTGTCAAAACTGGTGAAACCCTTTCAAGGCTGATAAAGGCGAACTTAAACCATAACGAATTTGGTTGGTACCCATTTTGTATGTAACTTTTTGTGTGCAATGAAAACGACTACGTAATTATGCATATAATAAAGATTTCACCGCGAGTCTAACCCTTGGAAGTAGTTTTACAATATATTATTTACACAAAAACTTAATAACGATTTTTATATACATATATAATCCTTTAGTGAAAGATTACCAACTGATGCAGGTGAAAACTGTTTAAAAATCTATTGCGTGGCTTAGGAGGAGTTAGCGATTTATTAGACAGACAGCTGCTAAAAGCGACTTTGTTTAACTATATAAATAAATGCGAAGAATGCTTGTCTCACATCCTCGACTAAAAATTACACAGTCGAACAGTCTGTATAACGTCAATATGGGTTATGACCCAAAACGTTTCTACAAAAACATGCTAAAACATCCGTCTACGACAACTTTTACGACGCATTTAGTCTATCAAGAGATGTGATCACTGAGTTAGTGAAGCGAGTCGACATGCGACATTCCGAGGGTTGACTTGCGCATGTGGGCACGGCTTTACAACCCCTTGTTATCTGACACATCTTGTCACACTGCCGCGATTGTTTTTACAACCAATTTTGGAAACGAAAATAAATGTAGCATACAGAAGATTTCAAATGTAGACAAAAATTAATAATAATTAAAACTTTACAGTTTTTGTAATTTATCTTTAGCATTTACTTACATTAATGTTAAAAATAAACTAGAGGCTAAAGAGAAACTATGTATAAATTAAATTAATATTAAAGTAAGTAAGTTAGTTTTAGAGCGGTTTCTACGTTTGTTGAAATTAACGTAAAGCAAGAGAAGATTATGATATATATATAATATAATATACAATATAAAAAAAAAATATATAAATATTCTAACCCGTGATCTGCGTTCTTGTACTTCTTTTTCTTCTCCACTTTGCGTGATCTCTTGTGAGTTTTAGACTTTAGACACTACGCAGTCTTCGATATAATTATGTTGCGATTTATTATTTCATATTTATTTACTGCACACCTTCAAACATAATGTTTTTAAATTTTAATAAGCTAACCACTTTATGGTGAAATAACTACGTCGTTAATCTATCATTAATATTCAATATTAACTTTGTAATAACACATTTAAGTGTACATATATTAATTGCAAAAGATTTTATCTATAGTCAACCTTTATTTTAGTGTCTTCAAAGTTAAAAATTACGAATTAAAACAAATTTAAGACATTTTTCTTGTCCGAATCTAAGTCAGACATATTAATCATTCCAAATTCGCAAATCAAATTGCAATATAGAATATTTATTTAATGAAAGCGCGTTGAAGTCTTTACTAATGATCGAGGTCGAGACCATATAATTCAATTCTCTTATTTAATTACTTAATCATACATTTAATTTTATGTGAATAACACCAAAATTGGTGGTATTTCAATGATGAGTATGAATAATTAAAAAGTATTTTTGTTAAGAGACTATTTCCTTTTTCGGTATCCGAGGCATTAAACGTGCCATTAAACTCTTATTTAAAGGAAAAAATATTAGTGTTAAGAAATGAAAATATTAGCCAAAGAATTTTAATTTGATATTAAAGTTAAGAATATCAGAGCGTGATTTGACTAATTTATAGTCTAGTATATTTATGACCTGAAAATGCCGATTCGTCTTAACGGACAGATCTATAAATTTTTATATGTCAGTAAAGTATACAACTATACTCGAACGAAACCATGACAGTAGCTCATAGTTAGCTACTGTCACGGATACGATGTTGCAGTGGATGTGGGGAGTAGTAGTAGTATATCGGTAGTATTATCCTGGAAGCGATCAGGCCACCTATTGTATTGCCTAGAAAATATTAAATAAAGAAAATATAAAAAATCTGATTCTGTAATTGTTTTTTGGTGTGTAATAAAGTGTTATATATATATATCACTATCGGCAAGACCGGGCTAAAGAAACTAAAGGAAATTTTCTATCTCGCTCGTGTATAATCACAATTTTGAAGATATAAATTGATAGAATATAGTTCATCATAAAACAATATTTTGATACCATACAATTTCATTTTTTTTAATGTTATTGATTTTTATTTATGGAAATGAAAATTAACCCAAAATCAAATTTGTGTAAAACGCTCCTAATTTTATTGCTGATATTTGTGTTCTTGCGATAAAAATAAAAGCTAAAAGAAAGAATACCATTGCCTACGGCTGGGCGGCCTATCGTAGGAAGCGACAAAACAACCCACAGACAGATGGTAGGGTATTTGCCAGTCTGGATAGTTATCACTCCTAGTCCAGAGTATGTCGCCATAACAAACCTTGAGCTGTGTTCGGGATTTAGTAGCCAGGTTCTAGTCTCCCTATGTTATCATAAATTTCCATTGATGGAACAGAGCTTTCCATCAGGTGGCCCGTTTGTCTGTCTGCTGAACTCATGCAATAATATAAAAACGTGCGAAATAAAGAACGGAAATGTCAACTAAGAGTTGACACAAATAATATTGTAATTTACTATATTATGTTAGTTCTGTCTTCATCTGTATAACAATACCTATTTAGATTATGTGCCAATTTTTCAATCACCAGATAAAACATTATATAGAATAAACAACAACATGGGAAAAATAAAAATACACTTGCACGAATAAAACAGTTAAATTGTTTCACTTTTGAATTTGGTCAGGTTATAATTTATTCGACTGATACCTTTATTTCTGACGATTGAAAAATCAGTTCTATTTCAATTCCATAATTATAATAAAAAAGGGAAAAATCATATTTCGAACTCCATTTCTACGAGATTGATCGAGGACTTGTCTGTTTGATGGACGAGCTACCGAACGCGGCGTTTTTAGTACTGTCTGTCAATCTGTCCATGCATCATACTTTTGATTACCTCTATAAAGAAGCTTCATATTATTTAATTTTGTCAGTCCGTTCAGGTGTTTTCTATCCTTCGGGAACAATGTATTTTTCCTGGATGAGAATGAATACCTGTGACGCCATCTAGCGAAGAAATTGTAATAACCTTGAGATGAACACATACATTACGGACTGTGTTTGAGTGGGCTAAGCCTTTGCCGGCTTGCCTCACTGAAACGCAGAGGCTCTGGATTCAATTTCTGGTATGATAAATTTTGGAATCGATTTTTTCCGTTACTTACTATGTTCTGGGTGTCTGAGATCGGCCTCAGAGTAGTCCGTTGTATATTAAACCATAACACAAGCGTTATTTTCTTAATTTGTAGCTAGACAACGTGTGTTTGCCTGTCGTTATTTTAAAAAAAATATTCATGGAGTTGCCATGGCGACATATTTGTTAGTGAACTGCAACAGTGGCCATCTTTTTTATTATATTCGACTATCCTTTAAAAACAGTTTTTATAGTCCTTATTTCTGGTTAAAAGGTATCTTCGGTCTTTCCCCTGATAACGTGTACGCAAAATTTCGTGATAATTAGTTTATTTAAGAGGTCACTAAATTATTTATTTATAAATTCATTAACAACTGATGGCGATTTGGGAACTATGTACTATTTGTAATTTTATTTTGCAAATGTTAAAGTAAATGAAGTTTCTGATTTTAGTAGTCTCAATAAAGTTTTAACACTTAAAAATATGGTCTGTAAATATACATCAAACTTACAATAATTATTTGAAATGACGATAATTATCACTACAAAAATGTCAAATTAACACAAAAAACAATTTCATTTAAATATTATATCAATAAGGCGCGAAAACTTTACAAACTCACATTCCCACTAATACTATTAATTAGGATTTCTGTGACCTAGTGCTAAAAAGGACATTTCGACAATCATTAATTTGGGTAATGAGCGTTAAAGCAATGGGTCTTCATTAGTAGTTATTACTTAATTACGTGTTATTATGTAAACGGTTTTGAAGAGCGCACTACCTTGGCCTTTTTACGTGCTAGTTTTGTTAAACGCTGTATATCTGTATTTTTTAATACTCTGACGTTTCTTACTAAAAACATGGAAGAAAGCTTTCTCCATGCTAGAGTCATAGACTCGGTCTCAGTAAAGAAGTTCCGGAGGCGAGGCACAACGAAAGGTTAGAAAGATAACATAATTTAAGAAATACTTCGATTTAACAGTATAGTTATAATAGAATAATTAACATTTTTTATATTTTCTTAAGTTTTCGCGACTTGTATAACTACATTTTAACGGTTTAAACGCGATAATATATTTGATTTCCGTTATTCCGATATTTCAATGAAATATTTTTAACAAAAACAAAACCGACTTCAGACTGAAAATCAAAAATAACTATTTAACCGACTTCTTTTTGCAACATCTTGAAAACGGTGTCAAGTAAAATGTAAAAATTACTATATCTTGTAAATTTGTTGTAGTTTTTTATGTTTGAATTTGGAATAACTTGAAGAATAAAAATGAAAATCGTTTTAGAATTGACGGAGATATCGTCTTACGAAGAAGTCTGTTATCAATTTTCATGAGTTTGTCTAATTCCTTGGAATCCACTCATCAGATCCTGACATGGCTATGGGATCAATTCAAAAGCATAACTTCTCGATCAAAAGATAAGATTTGTAAATCGACAATTGACCGAAAAATTTAGTAACGAACACGCAAAAAACAACATACAGACAATGTTGTTTTTTTGGGTGTTCGTTACTCGCGGTCCTGACAGACGTTGTCCTGCTCTGAAAAATATTAAAATCTACAATCCGATTGCAACGACACCTACAGAATGCAATTGCGATTCAAAACTATTCCCGAAACCACCTGAATACATACAATTTTTTTTATTAAAATCGGTCCAGCAGGTTTAGAGAAGTTCAGGTACATACACACGTACAGAACAACTATATGCAGAGCTTTCTTGTGGGGCAAGCGGGGCATGCAGTGCCCTTAAAATAATTTCGAAAATATCGAAAAATTGCCGTAAAAACTGAAAAATTTAAAAAAAAAACATTTTAGTAACCTTTATAAAAAAGGTTCTTAATAGTTTTTTTGGAGTGGAGCTACAAATAAAAAATTATAGACTTACAACTTTTGAATATAAGCGTACCCCCAAAAAAGAAGTGACAAAAAAGGATAATATAAAAAGATTATAAATTATAATAACTTTATTTCGTTTATGTCAGCTTATATACAAATCCTAATGTTCTTATGTTAGAGCTTCTTGTTCTAAACTCAATAGCTATACACGCCAAAAAAGAAATTGCAAACAACACATCATAGTATCAAGTAAGCAAACCAATAACACGCTACTTTAATTTCAAGCACGTAAAATAAAAACCCTTTTCCACTCGAAGCGTACACTTGCGCGACTCCTGCGCAGGTATAATTGCTGTATTCGCGCGTCAAGTACCACTGATAAGAGACCCTGTACACACTACAGACGCCGTCACCCGACCGACCGTCGCGACACCCCTGTCGCCAATACGAAAGCGTTTTTTAGACAGCCTATGTGGATTTTGGTGATGCATTTTTATCCTGTTTGCCAACGATGACTGTTCTTTTTACACTTTTTTTAAAATATTTGTAACGTTATGTGAAGGAGATAAATATCTTTATGTTAAAATTAATTAATAGAGCAAAATGTATGACTTGAAGTCTACGTAAATGTTCAATAATTTAATCTGTATTATAAATAAATAAATAATCGCAAGAAATACACACAAAAAATTACAAGACCAAAACGCATTGTTACAATACTTATTAGCCGAAAAGAAATTCATTACTAATGTGGCGATGTAGGCGGAAAATAATAATAGACTGTACAATTTATATATACATACTTATAGTAATTATAATTACTACATACGTAAAACCATTATTTCTTTTTTAAATGACAGGAATGATTAAATTCAATGCAAAATAATATACCTAGAATATAAACACTAAAATAATCTAACCAGACTCATTCATAATACATTGGGCTCTAATGGCTCTCAAGTACTTACTTGAATTATCTCCTAATTAATCGAGCAACTGCATTTACGCGTGCCTAATTATAATTATTCAATTATTTTAATGTCACTTGGTCTTTCTTCTTAATTCATCATTATAAGAAAAATAATGAATCATAATATCTAACTACTATTATCTCCGTAATAATTGCTTTTACCAGGACCATTATTAAATATTCTTTATTTTATTGGAATTTTCTTCCAAAATAAGGAGACCCCCATTGGGATACAAAAAGATATATAATAAGTTGAGATATGCCTCAAAAAAGCGTTACATTTTCTATTACGAAATGGAAAGCTTTAGCCCTAATTCCTATATGGAAGACGAAAATTTAAATAATAAGATCACATGAAATAAGTCTGTTTATGCGAATAAATTCCAGAAATTAATAATATGAAAACACTTACACCACACGATTAGTTCATTCAAAATTTAACCCACTACTATTATAAAAAAGAGATATTAAAATTACTCTGATCTCTTTTCAGTCTGGGCCCAAGAATGTATGAAAGGGTATCTATCTCATTTAAATGCAATATTAAAATATTTCTATTTGTTTCAGATGGTCTTAACATCAATGCACAAGTACAGACCTCGTGTGCTGGTGGTACGCGCCCGTGACGCTGCCGCTCTCGCCTGGGGAGCTCCTCACGCATCGTTCGGTTTCCCTGAGACCGAGTTCATTGCAGTCACTGCTTATCAGGTTGGTACGATTTCTTAGCATATCAAAAGATCTACTATCACCTGCACAGACTACTAAGACAGCTGGTATTTGTGTTTATCTTTAACCACCAACTTTAACCACCCCGGGACCCCACTTTAACACATATGAAATTTCAACAAAATCGTAAAACCCGATTCCAGTGCCAAGTATTTTGTTTAGATTGATGGACCCCTAATTTTTATATAGCCTATATTAATCAAAGATAATGTAGCTTTCGAATGGTGAAAGAATTTTTGAAATCGGTTTTTGTGTTTTTTCTTTACAAACATACAATTTTTTCCTCTTTATAATAATAGTATAGATAAGATTTGGGTATTTTATGAAATTAATGAAATCAATACTTAGACATTCTGTAAAATAATGTGTTTTTCAAGTACTTTTAAATTGTAATGTTACCGTTTCATTTGGGATAATGTTATAGTTATTGAGCATTCCACGCAGATGGGTTTAATGCGTTATTTGCGATGCAATATTGTTATTCATTGTTGACAACGGTATCGCATTTTAGCGATAACAGCGCCCTTTATGCATAATGAGACGTAGTTTTAGTCTGTAAGTTCTTTTTACGTAATGGTGTCAATGATAAAAAGTTATTGATTGAAGATGATAAATATTGACAGATAACGTATGCAGGTATATACAATAATGCAGCTTTTCGTTACGGCGTTTTTTTAACGCTATAAATAATTCATTTGGCATCAGTCAATAACTATTACATTATTGTAGGTGAAGACCGACTGTAACGGTAACTTTAGTGAATATAAACGTGAAATCCAACTATCGATACAAACAGGGATATCCTATATGATATGATCTCACATTGGACTTCCAAGAAACCGTACTACGTTTCCTGGAATGTGCTATGATTCGCAGTCATGTTCGCATTTTTTTCACGTCGAAAGGCGCCAAAGCTTTTACCAACATGCATAATGGTGCCGGTTATATCGCAAAAAACATCGAAAGACTGCCGGTGGTTCAAGTGGTCTTTGTATACCCACTTCATAAGACAATACGCACTAAATTAACTGTACAAGATGAACAGGACTTAAAAACTGAAATAATTACGGTAGCATTTCCTTAAAGCTATTTTTAAAATAACTAGTTGACCCGGCGAACTTCGTACCGCCATTTTTTCTGAATTCTAAAAGACTTTGTTTCATAACACAAAAACAAAATCACCAAAATCGGTCCAGGTGATAATGATGATTCTAGGACCCGATCTCAGCGCCACCTACCGTTTTTAATTGTGAATCTAAACCATCCGGGAACTCAATTAAACAACACACAAAAACAAAATCATCAAAATAAGTAAATTCGTTCTCAAGTTATACGCGTACATACATTTCTATGATTCATTTTTTATATATACTTAGATAAGTTTGCGTTTCATCACGATCACCCCTAATATTAGACAATAGCACGCTTACCTATAAAATACCTATTCATACGAGACTTGAAGACACTCGGATTGTACTTTGCGGGAAGCATGAACTCTGGTAGTGCATTCCATAGCTCTGTCGTATGCAGAAAGAACGTGGATGCAAAATATTTCGTTAGCACTGGTTATATTTCTACTGTGAAAATATCGCGTAAATCATAGCGCCTTGTCGTCCAAAGCTGGAATGGTGTAGAGGGCAATGAGGTTGAATAGTTCAACCGCATACTTTCCGACATGAATCGCTAGCTAAGTCCCTGATCTCCCTCACGCACATTTCATCCACCAATTCATTAATGGTTTATTTTAGCACGCTTAAAGACCATAGTTAATACATGAACATTATGCTGTATCGATATCGGTGTTAGAGTTGTAGATAACATTGGACATTTGTCTATATCATCAAACTCCATAGCATCTACAAAGTGAACGCTAAGAAAGAAGTGGCTTGATAAGGTAACATTACTTCGTTTTTTTTCTTTCGCCTTCTTCCCATTATTTGTAATGGGCACAATATGTCGTTTTCTTCCATATTCCTCAATTCTGAAATACGTCCTCTGTCACACCACAATTCATCATATCAGCTTTCACACACATCTATTTTTTGGTCTACCATACATTTATATCCATCAATCTTGCAGTTTAACATTCTTTTTGTCACCTGACTTTTATCCCTCCTCATTATATGTCCATACTACCTCAGTCTTCTCAATTTTTCGGTGCAGGGTCACGATGCAACTTTCAAAGATCCCCTTATGTACTCATTTCTCAACTTATCCATTCATATACAGCTTTCTCAAATTGTTCCTAATTTAACTGAGACTATGATATATACAAAACTCTTATCTACAACAGTCTACAACTCTACGTGATGTGCACACTAATATTCTAGTCATTATTAAATATTATATTTACACGGTTATGAGATTGTACATTATTGATGATATTATAGACAAAGGCTCGATCTTATCGACAGCTCCTAACACTGATATCTATGATCTGTGTTTACATACCATCACGTTCATCTATTGGGCATATTGTTTAACTGTGCTAAATTATACATCAATAAATTGCTGGATGAAACGTGACGTAACAAAGTTAGACGATTGACAGAATTTACTCACGACAAATCTGTATTCTATGAATTTCAATAATATTATTACGAATGTTTCACGAACAAACATTTTGATTCAAACACAACAAGAATTAATATTTGTAGAATTGAGATATTTATAAATGAAAATTATTTTTCTGTAAAATTTTCGTAATACGGTTGTTAAAGTTGACAGAATATAAAGTTGTTGTAAGTAAACTCTACCAATTTATATGTACAATAGTGTAATGTGTAAACGAAATAGGAAACTCCATTTAGGTAGTGACTTATAATTAACGTGTATTAATTACCAAAAAACTTTAAAAACTTAATTAAAAATTAGAAATTCAAAACTAAAAATATTTTGGTGAATTTTAAATACCTAATTAATAATGGAGCTGTAACAGTTATTTTCGAGTTGAAATTTAATCTAATATGCGTATTAGAATTATAAATTTAAAGTCAGCCGAGATACTCCATAATTTAAGATGAAATGTTGATGCGATTTATTAAAACAGCCTCATCGCATTGTGGCCAGGTAATAGAATTCAAAGCCCTCCCGCTGTTTGTTTTTCGAGATTTAGCTCCTGCCTTTGCCGATCAGTGTACCGTATCTGTGCATAATCCGAATGTTAATTCGGAATTCGGACGCGGCATCTTTGCTCCTGCAGCGCTCGTCGGGCTGGCTGCAGCGAGGCGCGAACTCACCCCAGCATCCATTACATCGGCCGCTTTTGTGGGATTAGCATAGATTGTCCGGCTAACGGGACAAACTCCCGAACAATGTCCGGCGGCGTATCATTGCGTATTATCCTCGGACACCGCACCGCTCGTCCGATAACCTATTGTTACAAATTACCAACGAATTAGAAAATCCTTTTTGACAATGCCGGCGCGTTATTCGAGAGCGTAACTAGGTGGCAAACTATTTCAATTACTTTTTTTTATTACTAAACGGGCAAATAAGCAGACAGCCCACCTAATGGACAGTGGTTGCCATAGTTTATATACGCTCGAAACACCAGGATCGGAGACAACGCGTTGCGAGCCTTTAGGAAGGATAAGAAAAATGGGATAGCATGGAATAGGGCGATGGCATAAGGAAAATTATCAGAACACGCACTGGTACAAAGCACGAATTAACTCAAGGCAATAATACCTTACACAATAACTAACGAAGCCCCTTTAGGAAGCGATAAGAGAAATGGGATAGCGGAATGGTATAACGCAATGGCATAGCGATGTTATATTCGCTATGCCATCGCGTTATACCATTCCGCTATAATCGGAACACTCACTCGTACGAAACACGATTAACTCAAGGCATTATATTACACAATAAAGTTTTCAAACTTACCAAGCTTTGAATTTGTATTACCTGTCCATCATTTAGTTAAATGCAAATTTGCAACTACCCGCCCGATAATTTCATATTATCAGTGAGATAAATAAAACAAATTTGCCCGGACCCTAATTACACATTAAAAAAAACTGGCGTCAGTCGCCAATATGTGAAATAGTTGAAGCAAAAAGTAAAAGCAACGGCGACGGCAAGTTTGTGTAGTGACGTCACGGGCGACAGGGCGGACAGGGGGCGGCGCCCGACGCACCTCGAGCACCGGGCCCGGCTAACCGACCGACGCGAGAAGTGCACTTTGCCCGACTAATAACAGGCTTTTAGCACTCCTCGCTATCTCAGCGGGCTGCTGGTTATCTGCAGTTTGGTGAGCAAACTGTACTCGCCGGCGCCGCCTTATCATATCATGTAAACACAATACAAGTGAGAGTCGCACACTATTTGCACTAAGGCATGGTGCATTTCCAATTACAGTTGTGTTAGCTTAGTGGATGACCCTCTCGAGTCACAAAGAGACGCAATTTGTTAAAATCGCCACGTGTTGATGGCGAAAGAAAAATATCATGATGAAACTTACATTCCAAGATAACAGGTGTATGAAATCCGCCAACCCATCATGTAAGAAAATGGGGAGGCCCGTATCCAGCAGTGGGACATTATGGGCTGTTTATTATTATCAACTATATATATTTCGAACTATTCCAGCCGGACGAAAAGCGAGACCCAAAAGGGTACTTACCTAAATGTATGTCATTAATTATTCAGCTTTATAACTGTCATCGACATTTAGTCTGAATAGGAGTAATAAGTATCATATTTCGTGTTAACGGTACGTTTCGGAAGGAGGCTGCTGATGCCGGCGGCACTCGGCGGGCGGCGTCGCTGACGGCGACAGGCGTACACGCCGTGCTAATTGGCCTGTCGCCAAGCCAAGCGGCACATGTGCGACAATTATCCCTTACAAGCTATTAGACATTAGGGATGTATGCGGAAACGGATGTTTAAATTGCATTCTCGAAACAAGATAAGGGCTGTGTGACGGCTCTTATACAGTCTGCTACGCACGATTGGCTTACCTACAGCATAATCACTGTATATATAGCGTCAATAATATAAGAATTCTTTCTAGATATTATCTATAGATGTAATTTGTTATGACAGACCGATAAAATAAATATAATGATGACAAACTATAAATGTCCCATTACTCAGGTTGCTTTATTTCAGGACAGCCATTTTTCTCGTCTAATATTCACATTAATTCTAGATTCGAACTAACATTATTAGTATGAGACGCTCTTACCCACTCTGTAACGGAGAACTAATAAATGCACACAGCCGACAGAATGGTTCATGGTTGTTAACCGCAATTAATAATTCACATATCAAATTTTTTTTATTGAGAAAGTAGCAAACAGACAGATGACTTACTTCATGGAAAGTGGTTACTGTCATATACGTATATAGGCGTTGGCAACACCAAGGCCGAAGTCAACGCGTTTCAGCCTTGAGGAAAAACGTTATATTTTTTTATTTATTTAACAGGTTAGTCCTAGTTAGCCCTGCTATTTCCCTTGACTTGGTGAAGGACTATAAGATCGGTTATTTATTTAGTATAACTTTATATTATTTATTTATTAAATGTATGTATCTACTTCCTTAAGACTACTTGTAAATACAGTATAGTATAGTTGTTTCTAAAGTTTTGTATCTTATCCACTATATTATATAATGTTGTTGTGTCAGCCTAAATTTATCTTGTTTTATTACGTTATATATTGAAGGTGACGGGTCAGGAGTGCCATAATAATAGGATTTTTTCCTAATTTGAGCACCCGGCTTTACCACCGGGATAGTTCAGATTTTTTTCTCCCACTTTATTATGGTTCGTGGAAAAGAAAAAAAAGAATTTGCCGATCTATAGTCTATAAGTATATATCTATAAAAGCGTGAGGTCATACCGATCGTGCCGGCCATAAAGGCTGTAATCAAGATAATAATTCCATCATAGCTCTACCATATAAAAATAGTTATGTACTCGTATTATTCTTTAACAAAGATCATATAAGCTATAAATATTTAAAAACTGATCATCCTTTATAATAGGTACATAAATTTACTTACCCAGGTTATAAATAGATTTTATTTATTGTCCACAGAATGACCGCATCACAAAACTGAAAATCGACAACAACCCTTTTGCGAAAGGTTTCAGAGCGTGTGGCCAGTCAAAGTGCAAGAGGAAAAACGTCGAAACCAGCGCCGACAGTCCTGAAACAACGATCAAGGAGTCTAGTGAAGCCAAGCGACCGTGCTCTGACGCCGCGTCATCATGCTCCGAAGAAGGCAGTTTGAGGTCTTCATCGCCTAGATCTCCGCCTTTAGTTGAATCTCCCGCGCCTTTAGTTGTTCCGCCTGAAAACATCACGCCACCACCGCCAACATTCTATCCACCTGAATTACCGTACTTAGGACCCCTACATATGCCGATGCCACTTGGCTTCTGGCCCAGCAGTTCAGTGTCAGGATTTTCATGGGGACCTTCATTAGCTCCCCCACCGCCCAAAGCACCTTCACCCCCCGCGCCAGCTCCATGTCGTAGGGTCAAAAGTTTTACTATTAGTGCGCTTCTTGGAGAAGGTTAACGTTACATAAAATTCCTATTTAGTTTGTAAAATTAGATTGTGTACAAATATATGTAATTTAATCCATGTTTTAAACTCGATAAAGTGATAATAATGCTATGCAACACCAAGAGAAAAAGTACCTAAGTATCATTTCAATACTTTCAGTGCATTATCCCGTATTTTGGATCTCTTATGGATTTTTCACATAGTGCTGCGCCCGAAATTGCCTGTTTCAATTCAGTGCGAGAGGTAATAATCTCTTATTTTCATATTCACATATATGTATTACAAAAATAAGCACACACACTCTCTTCCCGCTTAAAATTTGACTCGTCGTTTTTATGAGGCTGAATAAGTCTCGTGTGTGCTGCAAGTAAGATGATTGCGAGTTCTAATAGATCTCAAAGCACTAGTCCAAAATTCTATGCACTGAACGTGTTAATGAGTACTTACTTGTACTGTACCTAATAAGCTGCTATATTTGATCATTTAAAATTGTCTCTTTTAAAATGTATTTCCTTTAGGTAATCCAATACGGAAGCCTCGTATAGAACAAATATAATGTGGGAATGATTCGCAATGTAGGTATATTTGTAAATATTGTTTTTAGTATATAACTATTAAGAATGAATAGCACAACATTTTACTACCTCGTAAATTTAACATGTATATTATAGGAACATGTTTCAGTTTATCTGTGACTAATTTAATAAGACGAAAACTCATTATATCTATAAGAAAAAATTTAACGAATCTTAACAAGATTCTTATTATTACTACTTTTAAATAGAATTTACATTACATAGTACGAAAACAAATATTATAGTGGCGAATACCTAGATGGCCATTGACTTAATACATATATTTTAGTAAAGATTGTCTACTACTTGTCTATCGTATTGATTTTACGTATTAACTTTGATAACTGTATACCAATTACTTGCATAGATTTGACTTGTTATAAAGGTATATTTTTATAAACGTTTCTGCATATTTATGACGTTGGTTAAGCGAGGTAATACTGCATCTCAATTTTGGAAGAAGAAATTACATTACAAGCTGTTTAGAATGGTGCCTTCATTATCTTTCTATCGTCACACCGCTCGCCATCTGCAGGGTTGTCACCCTCACTACCTTCAGTCGCTTTGCTCATGAGGAACTTTTTTTTCATCCGTGCAGGAACGGAGAAAGAATACAATTTCCTGCGGCCCGGCGGCCTGTCGTAAGAGGCGACAAAACAACCCACAGCCAGGTGTAGGGCATTTGCCCGACTGGATGGCGACCACTCCTGGTCTAAGTATGCCACCAAATAACCTTGTGTTGTGTTCCGGCATTAGAGACCAGGTTCCAGGCTCCCTAAAAAGAGCAGCAGCGCATTCGTAGCACCAAATGTTGCAATGTCCATAGGCGATGGTAACCGCTGTCCATCAAGTGGGCCGTCTGCCTGTCTGCTGATCTCCTGCAATAAAAAATAAAAAAACTATTCTCAAGAAAATTTCTCTTACGTTCTCTGGGTATTTGAAATAAGCTCTCAGCTGAGATATTCCCATAACATTACAATACGGAGTTTTTCAAAAAAAGTAGGTATCAAAATATTCATTTGAGTCAGCGCAATGATAACACCACTACTGCCACTGTCCGTTGGCGATGATAGCCCCCTTCAATCGGGTTAGCTGTACTTACCTGTTGCCCCTACCTACTCTAGCACTAAAATCACCTACCGACACATTGGGTGTCATAACATGATTAGAGAACGCAGATCATTTTCGACCACTTTTTTACATTCTGTTATTTAAAACATATTCTTTACGACCTGTCCAGACAGTAATTGAAAGTTTTGAAACTCCAAGGATAAGGTAGAACAACATGCTTGTGAAAATCTATAAACTATGTTTCATATAGGTAAACTACTCGCTTATTGACCGCTTCATTGTTCTACATTTCTAGCCCTGCCAGTCAAATATTCTAATCGAATCATAATTAAAAAACTTAAATGAGTTTCTTTTTGATTGTTGCCTAATTTATTAGCTTTAAAAAATATATTTTAAATAATACTAGGTCAAACACGAACAGAAAGACATGTGGCGCCATCTAATCTTGTTGTACAGTATTCTTCCGCCACGAAGGAGACTATTCAAACTTAAAATTATTGTAATATATAAGATATTACCTACGCCAAACATAAAATAGCTATAAGTTACTCTGTAGACTTGTATTTTGTAAATAGTGTAAGTAGTATAGTTTGTAAGCATAGCATATATTATTTTAATAATACACTATTTTATATGGAAAAAGTCTGTTTTATTTTTTGTTGTCGAAAATTTCATGTGAGACCATTGGTAGTGTCTCACAACTTCAGGAGAATATTTTCTGGGTCTACCTACTCTTTTTATCGAGAGATATCACGTCTAAACAAAATTCTTTACATATTTAGCTCATACTAATAATACTACTGTGTAGTTATGTATCATGTTAGAGGGCCGTAGCTTAGCTATGACCCAATTGATTCGAAATTTGATGCATTTACTTTTAATGTAGACATCCTTGTTCGTCTAGAAGAATACTTCATCATAAAAAATGAGCTTCCACAGGACGAGATCAATAATATGAGTGGTTTTTTTTATTATATTGGTCTCCCCTGTCATTTTCAGACAGAGATTCTATTTCCATTTTATTTTTCCTATCCCTTTATTTATTGCTATTCTAAAAAAGTTAGGATAATTTGTCTTTCTATATACGAATTGGGATGCACGCACAGACAAAATCCATCAGGGAAATGAAATCGATCAATTCTGATTTGTCAAAATTTATTACACAATACATATAGATATATGGAAATGAGACACTCATTATATACAGAAAATGCAAATAAATATGAAAAGTTGACAGCCTTGTCTAATTGCATCGAAGAACATGAAAAAAGCATACATATACATAACTGTAATCCATGATTTCATAAGTCATTCATATCCGTCCTCAATATGCATTAAAAAACACCAATTTCATATTAATATTTATTGGTAAGAGGATGTCACTGCCGACGACTGCGCTTTACCTACTTTATAAAAACGGTGTTGTAATCAATATATTCATACTAATCTGTAATGTTATATCATAGAAATGTGCATAAGTTTCCCCATGGCTATGCCAGGGATCAAACTCAGGGAAGCATCTCTACTATAATTATTAAAAAATAAGTTTTTTTAAATAAGCCTTCAGTGAAAATAATCTAACTGATTGTGAAAATCTGTTGTGTGGTTTAGGAGTAAGAGATAGAGACAGGTAGACAGATGCGGAAAGCAAATTTGTTTAATTCCATGTAAAGATGAAGTAATAAATTAAGTAGTTGTCCTACTTTTTATTTTGTATGTATAAATCAACAAATATTTCAATTGTTTCAATAAAATTTGAATTTAGATACATAATTATATGCATAAAACAAATGCTTTGTTAAATTATATTAATGATTTACAGCTGACATAAATTTTTCAAATTACCTACAACAATTTCTTTTTTAAGAAATAATATTCCATTAGTTAAGACTGTTAATATTTTCTTTAAAGTCATAGATCTAAAGGAATACACAAAAAAGATTTTCACTCACAATATACAATTTTCAACATTTCATATCAATCAGATCATCAATATTTATTGATTATCTTTCTAAAAATTTGCATTATCAGAAACACAATAATTTACGTCTTCCAATTTAGGCTGTCTAGTTACTTTTAGTCAATATTGTCTTTTTGCTATAAAGTAAAAGTTTCCACAAAGAAGAAGCTGTTATTGTTTAAGTTTGTGCAAGTAGATTAGTCCAAAAATAATATATTACAAGATTTAACCTTACATTTTCACATGTTATATTATGTTTGCGTTCTATTAGAATATATAATATTTTTAACTTAGAAATTGTAATATACTTAAAAATAATTAGAAAATTGATGTATACAGATTTGAATTGCTTGGTCCTTTTAATTTTACTTTTGCATTTTAGAACCTACACTTAATAAGATTCAAAATAATACATATACACACCTACTTTACTTTAAAGCATCTGACAACACTATAGTTATAAACAAAAGACATACTTATATCAAACTGTGGGGAGATTAAACTACACATTGTTAAAAAAGTTTATCCCGCAATTAGATTTTGGAGTTCTGTACTCAATTCATTTGTGTCGATGTTGGCTTTTGAATTAGTAGCAGGTGTGGGTGCACTTGATTCTCTGTTACAGGCCTTTTTGTGCACAAACCAATGCATTCTCTGGCACTCTCGATCACAATACTGAACAGATTTGCACTTTGAACATTTCTTCGCGGGCTTCTCCTCACCACATGTATTACAATATGGTATGGCATCAACAAAACCCCTCTGACCGTTTATAGTGCAATTTATCACAGATAAAGCTGTTGGTGGGTCTTTACTTGTCAATGATGTCACCATTTGATGGAAAGTGGTACATTCCCTGTAAGGAAACTCCCTTATGCAATCCTTTAGAAATGCATCCATAAAGTCTAGAGAAACTCCATCCTTTGCAGGCTTCAAGAGTCTCTTACAGAATAATTCCACAATATCATGCTTCTTTTCCTCTTTATCTTTTCTATCTTTTATATTATGTAATTCCCTTAAAATATAAGCGAGGTAATGATATTTAAATGCCATCACTTCATTTGTATCACTGCCACGAGTCATTTCCCTCTTGCACAACAACTCAAGTACTTTACTAACTTTATCAGCATTGTCTAGTAAACCAGGAGTATGCTGTAAATTCAAAGCTAGTCTCACTGGATGTATATTGACTCCCAATACAAATTTGTGCAATGGATCAACTAAAATCGAGGGTAAGTATGACTCTGTTTGCTGTCCTTGTATAACGGAGTAATAAGAGATCTCATTTCGTGGGACAAAGTTGTTAATAGTCGCCACAGTATGATGGTTGCCTACAAATGCCGCCATTTGAGAAGCAGTCCGCCCAACCGAATTGGTAGCAGTAGGCTTCGCTCCAGCATCTAAAAGCAACTTGCATACTTCAGAATTACCTGATAACGCGCCGAAATGTAGCGCTGTGTAATTGTATTCATGCTTCCCGGAGTTCACATCAGCCCCTGGAATCGATAGAAACAAATAATTAGCAAACTGCGATTGTAAAATTAAATAAATTTGATGCGTAACAAGTTTCTCTCTTACCCTATCGAGTAGTAATTGCACCATATCCTTGTTACCCTTATATGCGGCGTGTTGAAGAGCGGTCATACCATTTTCGTCAAAGAAATTAACGTCTCCCTTACGTTGTGCAAGGAAGTCTTTAAACTCTGCCAGATCCCCTTGGGCGATGATATCAAAAATGGACTTTTCTGAATTAGTATTTTCTTCAGTTTTGGCCTCCATATCGATTTTTTGCTATATTGAAGCAGTAATTTAATTTAGAACCGAAAACAACCTCAAGAATAATGACAATGATGTGTCAAATTGACAGTATTTTTTTTTTATTAATTTATTCATGACCATAGAATCAAAGTCTTTCAGTCGAACATGTTAATTAATAGTTCGTATAGTAGCGCAGTTGTATGCAGTCTACAACCACGCATTCAATGGAGTTTTGTGAAACTCGAGATCAATTGATATACGTTCATTTCCAAAACATAATGTCTCTCAAAACTATCAATTGCCTATTTTTTTAGAGTAATAACATAGAAATCCTTCCAGCCCGCCAAAACTCAATTGACACTTTATGACGTTATATGTCTATTTTGTTATAATAGGAGGAGAGAGAAAAAAGCAAAACCACCTCCGTAGCGAAAACGTCACTAATGACGTCATTATTTTCCCTCATGGGGCGCTCACAACGACCCGTGTCAATAGGTGCGTTAAATAACCATTCCACTTGAGTTTACGATTGTGACGCCAGCAGATAAATGAAACGGGAAAAACCGCAGTTGTGAACGTGATCATTCTCATCAGTCAGTCAGTCTCTCACGGAAAGTAGTGTATGGGATACGACGCATACGAGTAGAGACGGCATAATAAATAAATAACGTAAATGAACGAACGAATGAATTGGATTATTAAAATGAACTATTGAATTGAAGTATGATTCACTGTAGAGTATAATTCTAAGATAAAGTAATAATACCGTATTGTGACTTAGATATACTTATTGTAGTGATGAGAATTGTGTTTGTAAATAAATTATTGATACTTAAAATATCTCTCCAAAATTTCTCACAACAAAATATTTCCCCCTAAAGTCCCCCAAAGAATCTTTATCCCCGAATCTCCCCCCAGACGTGAAAATCCCCGAATTTTCAGGGATTCCCCCATCTGGCAACGCTGATTTATGATTTCCTTAACGTGACAGCAAACAACAGCTTTTTTAAAGGATTTTACGGCCCGGTACCAAGAACCTTTAAGCTAATTGTCAATCACTAATATTTTTATGGTTATTTGCAAAACTATAAAGCTAAGTCCGTTTTGGGTATGCATCACCTAACAGTTTTTTTTTGTAATTTAGATAGAGATAGATCGACACTTTAATGTACACCAAATTATAGATAAACAGAAATTAAAAAAACACGAGATAGTTAGTACAAAGTGCAATTTGCTAAAAACGTGTTTAATATATTTGTATAGAGAGCAGAAATACTAATCGTATTTTAATCAATAACACAAGTATCGGGGGGCGGACACGATGCAATTCACATAAGCAATAATAATAATTCAAAGGTGATGTGCAATGACGACTGTTCAAGTCGATTATTGAAAATTTCCATTACTCTTTATTGGTTTGACTCTGGACGAGTTTTTGACGGGAACCTGAAAAGGAACGCTCTGCTGTGCAGTTATATTTTTTAAAGATGTGTAAAAAAATAATCTGAAATGCATAATAGTTGTAGAATATTGATAGTTTTAGAAATTATGTGTTTATGTGGGAAATGCAAATTGTATAATCAAATTTGTGGCCTTTCAAGTTTTCGTAAGAACTTCGTTGAATGGCGTCGTTGTTGCCTATAATTCAACTGCGCCTTACAAAGACATACATCAGAATCAGCCGTATGGAATAAGATTCCTTTGCTTGCCTTTGTGGCGCATTCTAGTACAACTGCCATTTTATTAATTTAGGGTTGCTTTCCCAGTTCCACTGTGACCAGCGACGAATCTCCATACTATTTTTCACCAATTGCTTTTTTAATTGCTAGTCTAGTAGTAGCACCTTGTTTTTAACCGAACTCATCAGTATTCTAGAACATCCTAATGCATGCAATGCACCACCAAGAATCATTTTACGCTTTTATTTCTATTAATAATAATAATATTTTGATAATCATTCTAGTCAACACTGCCATGTCTTACCGATGGCCACCTGGTTCCCTGGTGTCATTTTACTAGGTTCTTTGGATCTACGTACAAATATTTTTCAATAACTGAGAAACAAATCATGAGTAAAAGTATATATAAAAAAGATTAATCTGTGTAAAATTTGTTTCTAGGAAATATAAATGAAACACTGTTTTACAGTAAGTATAAATTTATTCAATAAATCGATAGTCATAATGGCTGATATGACCATTGATTGTGGATAATATAACACCAACAGCTATAAATATGAGTTATTATGGATACATAGACATAAACATTGAATATTTCAATTATGACACTTATAAGTTATTAAACTAATACAATTACATTATGTGAAACTACCACAGATTATACAACATTTAATAACAATAAAATGCTTTGCATTAATAAGCTGATTATTGGCACACACATTTAAGGCTAAACACACTGAATAAATAATGTGTGGAGTATATGGAGCGCGCGCATATTACGCTTATAGCTCATCATTACGCATGATGGAAGATCCTTGGATACTCATTGTTCAAAATTACTCTAACTAAAAGTTAGTACAATTCATCAATCCGCATTGCCCAGGACGGAGTGAGGAATAGTAGCTTATAAAATTAATAAAATCACAATAATTTATATCAGAAATGGAGCACCAGGTACACAGAATCTAAGCACAACATTTAGAGTTCTAATATGTTATAGAAGGAATATAGTGTATATTTGATAAATAGACATAGACAAAATGTTTTATAAGTGGGTATATGAACTTTCAGTTCCATTATATTATTATTTATCTTAATTATTCTAATTTTTCTATTATCTACACAGCATTTCATTGTGTTTTTATTTTATATCCTTATTTATGTTCTCTACATTTAAATTTATTTAAGTTCAATAATTAGTAATATTTGATTAAAATACCTTAGACTGAATATATGCAATGAAATCATATTGTTTATATCTCTCGTTTGAGTTAAAGAATTAAACCTCTCAATAATCATCTACGACTACAATTAACATAATCATCAAAGTATTTTCGTCACTTTGAATCCTTATTAATTTATTATATCTAACATCAAATTTCATATTTTTAATGGTTACTTTATTAATGCTACAATACACGTTTTAAACTCCAAATATACAGTTCAAAGGAGTATTTATCAACTACAATGGAATAACGAAGATTTTATATAATTAAGTATCAATATTAGTACAGATTTAAATAAAGCAACGAACATTAACACTCAAGAAAATCTTAAATCAGGTGTACATGTAGCGTTCATGTTAGTTATAATAATAATTGTTCCTGCGTCAACCTCAATGCTCAATGAATCTATGACCTAAATCTACAGCTAAAACATCGACGGTTTCCTGAATTATCCATATACTTACAGATTTCTACATTTAATTAAATGTGTGATTCAAAATATGTTTATCTTAGCTATAATGAGAAAAAGCAATAATATACGTTATTAATATTAATTCATTCCTGATATTTATTCCTGAATTGTTATAACTATAACCTTTAAAATGTGTTTTGATATTATTAAACGCTTAACCTATTTAAATAGGTACTAAATTATAAATGGGTAATATATATCTGCATATTCACAAGTGTTGGTATAAAATAATTTAATTCTACTCAAAAAGTGATTTAACTACAACATTGCTATGCTTTATTCCAAATAATATAATTGCTATCGTTTTATATATAAATACCTATCATTCATATATCATCACCTTGGTTCATTATTCTTATACACATTATAAACCAGATCCTACAGTTCACTTCATAAATTTCGTTTTATTAAGTCAATCGATTCAAAAACCTTATCTTCATAATCGACTTAATACCTGGAATGACATTACACAGCTCTGTACTTACAGGTAATACAAGTATTGGTGTAAAGGTCTTAGCTATCAAGACATAAAATATAAAAGAAACATAATAGCTAAGCAGTCATTAAGGTTTATAAATGTTTAATTAATACAAGTTTACATTTGATTATTATAAAATATTGTATTAAATTGGAGAACGGCCACAGCAGCGACTATAGAAGTCTAGACGTAATAAACGTCGAAGGAGAGTTGTGCTCAGACAAGTGCGGGGGCTGAAGTAAAGGAGGAGCTGTGATTTGAGTTGGAGAATTTGCACTTGGCGGTAATGGGGAAGTGGGAGTTTGTGCCGCAGATGCCAGACGAACTCCACCACTCTCTGAAACAACCATTCCGTTGTGGACCGTGCCGTTATCCAGAGTATCAGCGTACGGCGTTGTCAAGAGGTGGAGACGCTGTAAAATAATAATATTTATTACTTTAGAATACGTTCAGAATGAAATAAATTATATAAATATTATACAGGTTTTCTAGAACGTTTGTTTAGGTTTCTTTACACTTAGAACTAACTCATAGACGAGGTTTTCCATACTGATACGAAATTAGTATTTAAAAATTGATATGAAATCCCTATAAGTCTGGTGACGATATTTAGCTAAACGCTACGCGACGAGTATGTATAATGAAGAATGTCACTATTCGCTCTAGATTCCAACTTTCTATGGGCGCGTTCTTTTAGTATCTCACTACGCCCTAAATGCTCTGCCGGCCGTTCCACCGGGCGACCGCGGTCTTTATGATTATGGCGAAAACGTCACTAATGACATCATAATTTTCACGTAGCGCTCACAACGACCCACGTGAAGAAGTGGCTCGAATAACCGTTCCACTTGAGTTTACGATTAGGACGCCGGCAAGCAGGTGGAACGGAAAAAATTACGGTCGTGAACCGCTGAACTCGTCGTGGTCGCTGTGAGATTCTAATGGTACGTAGCCTTTATGTAAGTGTTTTATCTATGGCTCACGACGACGGTCGCTAAACATCCTCAAATTCCTCATAGTCATAGTCATAGGAGAGTTTTTCACGGGAAGTGAAAGGTGACGCTGTGCTATGCAGTTTTATTTTCTAAAAATGTGTAAAATTTCTCTAAAATGAACAGCAGTTGTAGGAAATTGATAGTTTTTGAGTAGTAATTATGAGAAATGTTAACTGTATAGTCAAATGTAGCCTTTTGAGTTTTCCTAAGACTCAGATGAATGGCGTCAGTTGTAGCCTTAAATTCAACTGCGCTACTTATACGAAGATTTCTACATCGTAATTGGCTGTATGGACTGATTTCTTCGTCTGCCTTTGTGGCGAATTCTCTACTAATACTCCTCCTGATAAGGATTTACGGGCGGTAGTTCCAGGTTGTTCAACGTTTTACTTTCCATCCGCCTGTCTATTGTACAGTAGCAATAAAACAGTAATTTATTTATGACGAATTAAGTTTAAAATCTCACCTCAAAGAAGGTTCCTTTAGCAGTGATCAGTTTGTAAATTGCTACCGTTGGTATACATATCACGCTCGAACCAGCTATGGCCCAGCCCAAAGCGTTTGCCCATCCTGGATACACGTAGTTCTCATATTGAAGAGGTTCATAGTCCAATAGGCCATAGGCGATGATGAATAGAAGGAAGGCCGGAGCTGCGAATCGCCAGCAGACCCGCCAATAGAGGCCTGGTCGAAAGCCTATCATGTCGCGAATATCTTCGCAAAATCTTTCTGTACCTGAGTGAATATAGCAAGAGTTATATAATTATAAAACTTGAACCAATGTTTATAATAGTCATTACACTGTAAGAACGGAGAAAGAATATTAATTCCTGCGGCCGGGCGGCTGTCGTAAGCGGCGACAAAACAACCCACAACCTGATGGTAGAGCATTTACCCATCTAGATGGCTACCACCTCTGGTCTAGAGCATGCTGCCATAATAACCTTGAGTGGTTTTCCAGCATCAGCGGCCTAGTTCTTCGTGAAGTCCAGTAACACATTGGTATAGTCTTGCATATGCTCATAGGCGATGGTAACCAATTTCCATCACAGTTGGGTCATCAGCCTGTCTGCTGTAATAAAAAAAAAAAAAAAGCGTGTACTAGTGTACACACGTAAGTAGTGAAACTTCTCTATGATCTTATTTTTCGAAAAATTATCTACTATATGTAATTTTACAGAAATTGGTTAAATAAATAACGGTCGAACCGACCGTGATAGGTGCAAGAAAAATATGGCGCGTAACCGAAAAATGTGACGGTATTTTTATTTCCAACGCCGATAAAGAAAAGTTTCACTTCAAAAATAACACTATAAGCATACGCAGCGATCTAATAAGTGTAGTCCTGTTTAAGGATTTAAGTAGGATCTCAAATAAAGAATTAATAATATTCAATAACCGCAACAAGCAAGAAGTCCGAAAGTATGCGTTCACAAAAAAACCCATGTAATACAAAGAAAATTTTACCATAAATCCAAGAGACAGCGATAGCTTCGAAGAAAACGGCAATCAGTATGGAATAGCCGGCAGCGTATCGGTCTAGAAGTTGGAAGAAGTAGAAACCTCCCTTGGTACAGGACGTCAATCCCACGAAAAAGTACAGCGTGAAGAGGCAAGCCACAAACAGTTCCCGGTGGCGACCGATGGGTGGAAACTCATCACTAAGCGCTGTTATTATTGCTTCTGAGCCACCGAACTAGAAATAATTAATTGATTCATTTTAATTCCAGGTTTGCTTATAACGTCACGCTTGATATAAAAGTTTAAAGAAAATCGTAACGTGATAGAGCCATGCTGAAATCATTATCTTGATTATAGTTAGGGCCAGCGTGAAAGGTTAGCTTTTTTTATTTAACGAGGTATATCCCGTCATGGACACCATACCGCCCTGGGATAGCAGTAAGGAAGTGTTGGATCCAGATGGCATGCTTGGACCTACTGACTAAACCATCTTGGTATTTCCAGCGCAACGCCGTAATGTTAGACTCTCGGAAACCAAAGATACTAGGCATGCCTTTTAAGTTCTGTGGTTTCGCTATTTCCCGGCAATGTTGAATTTGGAACTATTCGAATATACTATATTCGAATGTGTTTAAATTTGGAATCTCAAAACAGTTGAATGTATTAGAATTAATGCTATTGTTTAGTCACAGCGTCGTCTGGAGTCTGTCAGGTTACGTACGAAAATGAATCTTTCTAAGGAAAATGTTCGTGCAATAATTTTCTACAACTTTAGAAGAGGCCTGACACGGCTTCAGTGTTTTGAAGAGCTAACATCTGTGTTCAATGATGAAGCCCCATGTCTGCGAACTGTCGAACGCTGGTATTTAGAATTCCAGCGTGGACATACTAGTGTTAGTGACAAATCTCGCTAAGGACGCCCAAAATCCGCCGTCACTGAAGATAACATCATTGCTGTGAGACAACTAATTCTCGAAGATCGTTATGTGACGTATCGAGAGATAGAGGCTCTATTAGGCATCTCAGGCATAACCATTCAGAAGATCTTTCATGAAGCGCTTGGTGTGAGAAACTAGTTTGCCGTGGGATAGCGCATCTGCTTTCCGACGATCACAAGGCGGCCAGCGTCAGATGGTGTAAGAAAACTCTGCCAAGGTTCAACCGAGGAGAGTCAAATCACGTCTACGACATCATCAGTGGTGACGAATCTTGGATCTATGCCTACGATCCTGATTCCAAACAATAATCTACAATCTGGGTCTTTCAAGACGAGCCAAAGCCGACTACATTTGTTCGTTCTCGAAGCACTTCAAAGAAGATGGTGGCCACGTTCGTAGGAAAAACCGGCCATGTTGCCACTATTGCACTTGAAGATAGTAGAACGGTTAACGCAGAGTGGTACACCACAGTTTGTTACCACAAGTCATCGCCAAACTTCGAAAATCTAACTCATAGCGACGCATCATCCTACACCACTACAACGCAAGCTCACACAGCGCTCGTAAAACCAACTTCAAATATGCAAACGATTGAGTATTTGAAGCAGGAAAAAGTAGAAATTCTTGACCATCCTCCATCCAGTCCTAACCTAAGCCCTAATGATTTCTTTACATTTCCTAAAATTAAAAAGTCATCGTGGTCAAAGGTTCCAGTCCGGTGAAGAAGCAGTCGACGCTTTCAAGTCAGCCATTTTAGAGTGGAATAAATGTTATAATAACGGGTTTGAGCGAATGGAAAAGTGTATTAAGCTACGTGGTGAATACTTTGAAAAACAATAAAAAGTACTTAAAGGATCTAGTTGTGTTTTTTTTCAAACGACAAAACTTAAAAGGCATGCCTCGTACTTCCCATAAATAGAATTGTTAGCCTGGAGCTAACGTGTTTCATACGACGAGTAAGAGTTCTGGTAGCCAACTTCTTCCCCGTTCCCATATCTAGTCTTCCCTATGTGATACCCTTATATTCTTATCCCATTCCTCCAGTCTGATCCCTCTAACCTCTTTAACTCTTTTTTTAGTCAGGGGAAATCTGATCGAGGACCATAGATCGCGCTAGCGCTGGGGAAAATTCGCGGCGGTCCGTGTGTGGGATTCTCTATGTCGGCTCTGTAGCTGTAAGAGCTGAAAGAATCATTATATTGTCATTCCAATACTTCGTGCAATGTTAATCACATTCACAGGTTATCATGTAAAAACAAAAATTTGGTACTTTATTAAAAACGTTTTAAAACAATGGAGAATATTGCCAAAGTTCAACTCACCGAACTATCCAACCCAAGTGTGAGTAACATCATGAAGAATATCAAAGCCCAGAAAGTGGAACCGGGCATCGTGGCAATCGCAGCGGGGTACACCACAAACACCAAGCCGGGGCCTTCGGTGGCCACGTCCTGCACGTCTTTGCCCGACGCATGCGCCATGTATCCCAACACGCTGAATATCACGAATCCAGCGATAAACGATGTGCAAGAGTTAATCACACTAGTCAGAAGAGCGTCCCTGAAATTCACAGATATTTTTTCATGTATTATAAGTGCAATGACAATTAAAATCCAAAGATATCATGTGAGGTGCCGTACGAAGTGCCTGAATCCTAACTCCAAGAAGCATAATAAGCCCGCAATTATACGATTACGTGCTAGAAAGCTAATTACAAATACTTGTGCGGGGCAAAATAAAGTTTTTGAAACATTCTATCCCAATTCTTGGTCAAGACAAGACATGAAATGATTTAACACAACATAGAAGAGTTGCGACTTACTTATATACATTGTTGTGGTACTTATTGTATGAAGCATAAGCCAGGAGCACTCCGAAACCAGGTCCGAGCGAGAAGAATACTTGAGTCGCGGCATCTACCCAAACCTGAAGACAAATGATACTAGTTTGCATAAAGGCTAAGTATTGCTATTCAAGATAATGTCGCCAGCCTTTCGGGAAAGAGGGTATTTTATGCCCTCTTTTTTATTTAGTTCTAGTTTTTAATTTTAGGTTTATTTTTCATACTGTAGTTTGGATTTATGTCATATTATTATATGACAATAAAAATGTAAGATACTACTGTAAGATTATATATTTATATACATGCACTAGGATATGCGCACAACTTCGTCCACACTTGACTTGATATTCCCGGGAGATTGCCCAGGCAGAAAATACCGCAACATTTAAAAAAGCATGTACCACGACCGCACTGCATCGCAATCTTGTACCACCATTCTACGCTACTCATTGTCATTCATTATCCTTAACTTACCTGAGGCTGTGTAATAGCTTCAAAATTAGGACTTAGATAGTATTGAATTCCAGTCGCTGAGCCGGGGAGGGTGATGCCGCGAACCAATAGAATCAGAAGTACTGCGTACGGGAAGAGAGCGGTAAACCAAACCACCTGCAATTATAATTCTTTTCAGAGCCAATTTTTCAATCACCAGCTAAAAGTTATCCTATAGAATAAAACACACGGGAAAAATAAAAAATTAAGTGTGAAGAGTGAATTCAAATGTAAAACCATTCAACTATTTTATGCATACAACTGACAATTTTAATTTTTCTATGTTATACTTTATTCTACGAGATTGAAATCGGCCTTTAGTATTACCATGTTAAACAGGAATTTGCACTCCATGTTATAATACGTCACGCTCCACTAATATAAACTCAGATATACAACAGGCACCCTAAGACAACGTAGGTGTTCTATGTTCCTTTCTAGCCCAGCGATATTAAACATTATTCCTTCTGTCCAGAAATGGACGGGTCTGATTCCAGCCTTAAATTCTTTACTGGTATACTTTTACCAATACAATTTAATTCATCTTATGCCTTTGATAAATGAAATTATATGCGTGCATGTTTCTTAGAGATTAGTATAAATTGTGCATCATAATCATAACCATGGTTGAAATTTAGATAATGCTGATATTAGACAGACAAACCGAATTGAATCAATTTGGTTGACATACAATACCCACTCAACGACACTCGAAGATATTGAATGGTTCAATTTTTTATTATTATTTTTGTTATTTCGTCCAAATTAAAAGATCGAAACGAACCGTGTAACGTCGCCTAGTAGTTATTAGTAACTTTCAATATGTAACTGTTCAATAAGATTTTTTTACAACTGTTAATTTTTATAACGTATTGGTGAAGTAAATAAATCTTTCATACTTTGCCAGAGGTGCTTATGCCTTTCCACAATGAAAAGTAGCAAATTACGTAAACTGCCAGCAAACACAACGCCATATCCCATTTGACCGCACCCAAATCGTGAAGTCCTTCGCTGCCTTGGAGCTCTAAAATCGCGCGGCTAGAAACAAGGTAATTAAATCAAACATTTATAAACATGTGTTTTTCTAATAATAAACTATATATATGTGAAACGCAATAAAAAATGCCCTTACTATTATTTATTATATTGCTTATACCAAAAACACACCTATACTAAAGTAAAGACAGTATTTTTATTCATCTGAATTCAAGTTTCTGGTATGTATAATATATAAATACTGAAAATCTCTAGACATTACTCTGGCGTAGCATGTAGCATGCTTAGCTACGCTTCCAAGACTGTATTGCGTAGGCCTAGCGAATAGAAATAGGAGTGAATATATTTAAACTAGGACAAAATACTACCTAAATACATTTCTTACATAATTATTATGTATCTACGGTTAATGTCAAAATAAACTTTTTAAATTAAAACATGTTTCTATAATAATAAAACATAGATACTTAATTAAATACATATTATAAAAAATGACCGTTAAGTATTATTAGATTTTATTGTGAACGTCATATGTCGTGTAAAAAATTTCACTTACTTGAAATATTCAGAAGCTGCTGAAGTAAAAGGCGTCGTTTGTTCCTGACCTATTGTAGACGTCGATAAATTATACTTCGACCGAGAGCGATTCGATGCTGTGTCCCAAACGGCTTCAAACTATAATTAAAATATTAAAACAAAATATCGGACAAATGCATATTTATTCATAGACAGTGTAAATTCCACTGTAGGGCGTACTTTTGACTTAAATAAAAATATTATTAAAAATTTTTTTTTTAATCTAACGACATCCCCTACGCCTATATAAAAATCACCAAAGACGACATCTTTGTATATATAAAATAGGGTTGCCAACCACAAATATAAATAAATTAGGATTTGAAGTTGGCAAAAACCAGGACAATTCAGTCTAAAAACAACGCAGTAATAGAGTTACGATAGTTAAATTAATTATTGAAATATATTTATTATATATTTAGTGAAAATAGGTTAAATGAAATTTGATTAATAATAATAATAATATATTTAACTTTTCCCCTGTCTTCTATGGCATTTTTTGGCCCATGCAGAGAGTGGCGAGTCATCGTCAGCTCATTTTTCCATGTTCCCCGAACATTGCGACGGGCAGACGCCATAGTCCCCATATTACTAGATCCCTAGTACCACTAGCAGTTCACCCCAATAGCCCGGTACTTTTTGTTTTCACTTCCTACAATGGGGCTTGTCATTGGGTGCAATATTATATGATGTAGATGGAGATAATTGCTAGTCAGTGTCACGCAACATTTAGATTAAAGTTGTCAAAGGGCCTCTACGTGTTGGCCTTCCCATGGCCTCACGCAAGCCCTCCAAAAGTCCGGGCTATTTTTATGGCTTGTGGTCTTCAAAGACATACATTAAAATAGTTTTAATAAAAAGCATTTGAATAAAATTAAACGAGTTGAAAATTCGACACTCGAAAGTCTTGAGGCCGCCTTTAGCTTAAGAATTGTAAAAGTGGCGTGCGAATTTTAAAATACATGACTTTATCAGGCGCTTTAAAGACACAGGGCGCTGCTTAACAACTATCCACGACATTCCAGGACACCACAAAAACTAGGGCATGTCCTGGGAAAAAAGGACGGCTGGCAAGTCCAATATAAACCAAAAATATACTGAAAACGAAATGCTACCACAAGTGGAATAGATCAATCTCTGCACAATACCTATTGCTATATCCTATTAGAGTTACGTATTATAACCTCTAACAGTTTTATTAAATGTGCAATAATAAATTATTGCTAATTGAGAATATACAGAGAAATGTTGTTAGCCCCTCAATTATATATATCAGTGCCAAACCTGATTTTAATTTATTTTTCTAGGACATAAATAACTATATTATAATTAATGACGACTTACTACTATATAATGTACAAGAGTATTATTTTGAAATTGATCAAGTGACGATAAAATATAATTTATAGTAATGTGACATTGTTTTATGCGTCTCTAAAAATAAAGTTTTATATTAATTTAATAATTTATTTATTGACCAGACCAGACACCATTACAATCGCCTGTATTGTACGTCCGAAAGGACAAACTGTCGTTCCAACAAAAAACTGCAACAACTTTGTAATTTCATGATTGTGACAGTTTATACAATAATGGCCTTACTTATAATCATTTGTTAATTTTTAAGAAACTGTTCAGCCACTGATTAACGAAAATCTTACCCATAAACTCCTCTTAAGGATAAGAGGTGCTGATAAAGTAACTGTCAAAATAACTGTCAAAAATAACCAATATCGAGAGGTAATTTACTTAAATTACCTCTCGATATTGGTTATTTTTTTAGCAATCACTTGATTGCTAAAAGGCAAGATGGCAAGTTTTATTTGAAACAACCATTGATTAGGGGCTTAAGAGTCTCTTATTTAAGATATGGCTAATCATTTCTTAACGAGTGAGTAAGGCCCAATAAATGTTTATTTTATTCTAGTCTATTCAAAATTTTATGACACTAATCAGTGGCCGTGAGGTAGACTAAAGAGAGCTGATATTATGCAAACATAGTTTACCGGTCTGCAAGCTGGTGTGTTCCATTCGTTGTCGCAGTTTGTCCAAGGGAGGAGAGTGGTGAAGGAAGCGAAGAAGAAGCGGAGTGCCCAGGCGATTATCACGTTATAGTAAAAGTCCACGTAGAATGCTATCAGTACGACTGCATAGCCGATACCTTAAAGAAAAGTCTATCATTATTTTCTTAATGAACATGATATATATCGTATTACAATTTTTGGGTTTTAATACCTAAATAAAAATAGAAGCCTTTATGATCTCATATCAGTTTTTGTCTGTCTATGTGTCACAGTTGATTATCTCAGGTTAATTATTAAGTTTAGAAATACATTTGGCACATAAAGTATTTTTTTAATTTTCATGAGGAGACCCAAAATCGTTCATATAGAAAAAAGAATGTTTTCTTACATGACGATACTGAAAAATAAAATTTAAGAATTAAACAGTATCATAAATTTTTAATTTATTAAAACCAAAAATTTATAAAATAACACTTAAATTTAAAAAATAGACCGAATATGAAGTTTATTGTATATCTGGGCATATAGTGTATACATGTGTATATGTAGGCTTTATAGTATAGAAACCTTAGTATACTTGTTAGACCACACACGGGTGATTTTTACTTATAAGCTTTCCGTACATTTTCCATGAAAAAGGTATTCAATGAAAAGGAGCTTGCCAATCGAATTAAAAGAAATTATTACGGCAAGTGCCAGAATGTAATGGAATTCCGTCCGATCAGATTCATTCCAATAAAAGAATACGTCCGCTGAAAATGGATTCCCAGCACCTTTCCAGTCCATTACCAATTTTATTTCTCTTCAAAAATCATATCGGAGCGAGAGCACTCAACGGTGCGACGTGACAATCGGGTGAAATGAAATCAACTAGCATAAGCCGACCTCACAAATCTAGAGCCTTTGAGCCGCAGCCGTCCGTTGCGTAGGACACGAGTAGGGCTGCCATACGCCGATACTTCGTCATTAGTAAATCGCCAAACTAAAATGAAGGTTTTTTATTTCAAACTTGTTTGAGAGACTAGTAGCATCAATTTCTGGAAACTGTTGAGAAAACCTAATAAAACTTATTTATAAGACCTCATAAAAGGAAAAGAAAAAATATGTATAAACTTTTGTACCCACACATTTATGATCAGTGTTTGGTTTTAAATAGATAATGCAAAATATCTGTTACCTACCAAGAATTTCCAAAAAGCATTATCGGAAATTGTTGTAATAGTGAACCATTATAGTATATTTAATTATTTTCATACATAACTCAATAGTTTGACTGAAATAAAGAAAGTTTAAGAAGTATTGGCCATTTCCGAAAGCGCTCGCCAATGAGACATATATTTAGTTTCGTAAAATAGTCTGTAGCGAAGAGCTTAAAAGATATTCCATAGAACAATACCACAGCTAAAGAACTTTCAAACTAAAATTTACCATTGTTAAGAGTCCAGTTGAAATCTTAAAATTCAAAAAAAAGGAAGAAGTCTAGCAATATTCTGGAGAATGGCAGCCCTAAAGGCAAGGCAAGCACTTAAGGGGCGCCTTCCGAATGGTGTCAATTATGGACGCTAAGTGTAGGGGGTGCACCATATTCCTCACTTCCACGTCAAATACCCGCTTATGCGATACTACTACTATTTTGCATAAGTTGAACTAGTTTTTTTTTTTTTTATGGATACAGCAACAGTACGCCACCGATAACTACCGTCGCTATACTTGCACATCAAATCACAACCGCCCTCGAAAATTATGACACCTGAAAAATATCGTAGCGTAAACTCGCTAGTCATAATACGTAGCAAGAACCTACAACGTGGTACATAGCACGCTCAGGAGTGGGGTGAACTAACGATCGACGGTGCGATGTAGAAAAGACGGGCATTCATTCTTCGAAATAAACAGTCGTAGAAAAAAAGTAAAATAAAGTCTACATTCATCTGTTTTGTTGTGTTACTATAGACCGTATGATTACGGGCTATCTTCAAGAAACTAGAAATATAAGTATCATAGTTTGATAGCGCTTTTTTCTGGTATTTTGGTAACGGGCTAAGCTTTTCCAGGCCTGGTAATTTCGGAAACAAATTTTCTCCGTTATTTACTATGGTCTGGGTGTCTGGAATCGGCCCCAGGGTAGTTCGTGACCCATAGAGATCACACAACACATAACTTGCTTGGGAATATACAATGTTTGTCTGATGATTTAAAAAAAAACGTTTTTTTTAAACGAAAGGACTGAATTATAAACAATATTTAAATATTGTTTAATTACGTGATATTATCGAATTTTTATTTTTTATATTTTTTTTTCAATAATAAATATGATTTGACTCAAACTTCATATCGCAAAATATCTAACTAAAATACATACAAACCTTTATCATACAATTCCTGTTTTAATACCTCAAATTGTCAAAATCACAAATTTCCATACATAGATTGGCCGACAGAAATGCTAAAGACTGTCTTTTACGATTAAGCATCGTATAAATACTAACACAATTTTCCAATAATTTAACATTATGAACAAATACTTTTTGTAGTCTCCAAATTCACAAATATTTGTGATTTTAAAGAGTACAATTCAAATGTTTTCATCCAATGAGCCCAGTCATAACGCATTTTACAACCCCTCTCGAAAATTGCCACATTATGATTAACCAGAAAAGTGTGAAATAAGGACGACATAAATAAATGTAAAAATAGTAAATGGGAACGAAATAAAGCTTCTGCAAGAATACGAACACGTTTCATAGTAATGCTCCATAAGTGCAGTAAAGCAATAACTCAAGATTGCTATGACACCAAGCACTCTATGAAATCGCTTGATCACATTAGTTTTAGTCGCCGTCGGTACGTGACAAATTTGGCTTTTAAGGCTAATTTCTAAGCTTAAATACTAGAGCTTTTACTTATTAGTACTTTTTTTGGGGAAACTCGTAGTTTAGAATGCGTATTCGTCATAGGAAAAAGAAGTTGCAAAACAACACTAGTATTTTGAAAGAATTCCTCAGAAAAACCCCGAAAAAAAGTTTTATAGGAAACTAGCTTACTCGTACCCACCTCGCTGGGCGTCATTAAAAAATACACATCGTTTCTTTGCTTCAATAACGTGGTATCTTGAAAAACCCAAATTTACAGTACGCCACTTTTAAAGTTTCAAAAAAAGATTTTACCCAAACATATTATACATTTTTTATATTTTTTACAATTAAATTTAGTGTCAATTTACTAAGCTTTTTGAAATACATGAGAAAATTGTGATAATATGATAAATTTAGCAAAACATAGTGAGTGAAATAAGTGAGTATTGGGATATGTCACGTTATTGAAGCAAAGAAGCGACATGTACGCACATACGCACGCATATCAAGGTTTAATTACACTTTGTAAACTATAATTGATTCATAAACGCAGAAAGCACTCGCAGTGCCTCGTATGAGAATGTGTGCAATTCTTGCATGAAACCTTATTGCTCTCCATATATTCAATATACTCTTTGCTTATTGCTGTAACATATTTGACAGGCGTTCCCGTGCCGTCTTCGCTGGGTGAAAATATTTTCACTTTTTTGTTTATTAATCACAATTAAATATATATAGCATATATCACTTGGTGAATAATGTGGCTTTATACTGGTTAAAGAGTTTTCAAAATCGTATCAGTACTACCGGAGATTACCCCGAGCATCCAAACTCACAAACATTATAATATTAGCACAGATAAAAAGACTGGAAAAGTTGTAAAAATCTGTTTATGGACGAGTAGCATCGTTTACACCCAAACAGAATTCGAATTATTATCGATATATATATTACTATAACCAGCCGTTATAACTGAACCAAAGAATCCGTACTTACCTTTGAAGAGTGGTACCAGCCTGCCCCAGCACGTGATGGCGCCCTTCCGATGGAATTGACCGAGTGCCAGCTCCATGTAGAAGAGCGGGATACCGCCCACTACCAACATGATGCAGTACGGCACCAAGAATGCCCCTGACAAGAAACGTTGAAGTTTTGTATAAGAAATAAATTTAAAAAATCACGCCATATTTCGGTATTTAGATTAAATAATGATACTAATAAGGTACATACACGAAATTCTAATGTACATATTCATGAATTGTAACTAAGAATGATATATATTTTATAATTAATAAAACATTTTATTAATAAATAACCTTTCCTTACATTGTCATATAATACACATACATTTAAGTAATAACCTAAGCTTGTATAAAGTTAAACAATTTCAATATTAAATACAGGGTGGCGCAATAGAACGTGCATATTGCATCATCTTTTTTCGCGGGGTAGAAAGTGCGCGGGCGGGGGGAGCCTACATCGTTGGGTAGGCGAGCTCATGGAGTTTTAGTCACTATGAGTCACTTCGACGGGAAGCGTCGCACATTTTGCGTGCGCGCATTTTACGAGAACTCTCGTTCATACATCGTTACTAGGCGTTTATATTGTTCTGAATATGGACTACGGCAAATTAGTGAAGCTCCGAGTGCTAATTTAATTAAAATATGGGTACAGCGTTTTGAAGAGACTAGTTCAACGTTTAAACCACAAGCAAAAGGTCGTCCAAGAACATCTAGGACCGATGACAATATTGAGAGAGTTATGCAGTCTGTACGAGGAGATCCACAAATGTCTACTCGCAAGAGATCGTCTGTCTTACACTTATCGCGACGAAGTTTGCAACGAATTTTAAACTTGGACCTTAAACTGCATCCTTATAAGCTGCAGTTAACACAAGAATTGAAAGAGTCTGACTTCGGAGCAAGGCTCGCATTTGCTAATGAAATGCTTAATCGATTTTCCAATTTTGACAATATCCTTTTCTCAGATGAGGCCCACTTCCATATCAATGGGTTCGTAAACCGTCAAAATTGTCGTTACTGGAACAGTGAGAATCCCAAACTCAAGCACCAGAAACCACTGCATAGTCCTAAAGTGACAGTATGGGCAGCAATCTCTGGTAGAGGAATAATTGGACCGTTTTTCTTTGAAAATGCGTGGGGGCAAAACGTCACTGTTAATACCGAACGCTATGTTGCGATGTTGGAAGGTTTTTTGGCTCCAGAGCTTGAAAATTCAAGAATAGTGAATTCTAGGACTTTGTTTCAACAAGACGGAGCTACCTGTCACACATCAAATGACTCCATGGCGGTTGTGAAACAGATGTTCCCTGGCAGACTGATTTCGAAAAGAGGTGATATCCCATGGCCCCCACGTAGTCCAGACGTGACGCCTCCTGACTTTTTTTTGTGGGGATACCTCAAGAACAAAGTCTACAGCAATAATCCGAAAAACATCGATCAGCTCAAGGAGAATATCCGTGGTGAAATGGCAGCAATTACACCAGCATTACTGAAGAAAGCTTTCAATAACTTCCGTTTGCGATTAGAGGAGTGTCGTCGTAGAGAGGGTCATCATTTATACGATGTTATTTTTAAAAAATAAACTTCAATTATTTCTTAATAATACCTCAGTTTTATTTTAACTATACCTTTTGTATTTATTTTTTAATCAATATTTTAAATATGCACGTTCTATTGCGCCACCCTGTAGTTCAATTTAGATTAGTTTAAGTTATCACTTCTGTCGGGGGTCCCGAGACGCACACGTTTTTTTATTTAGTTCCACTTTTTAATTTTAGGTTTATTTTTCATAGTATTTAATGTCATTATAAATCTTCCAACATTTTATTAAAAAGTACCTACAACTACATACAAAATTCAACAGATGGTAGAGCAAATAAATGAAAGATATAGGAACCGACCTCTCGAATACGAAGGTTGAGTTGCCTCATTGGTCCTATCGAATCTCATTAAAACTCCAATAAATCTGTCCTATTTTTCCATTCGATTTCTCTCGTACAGTTCATCGCAATCTAGTTTCACAGGTCTCAATGGCGGGGCAATAATTTCATATCGGCTCCCGAGGGAGAGCGATGGAGCAAATTGTGCGGTAATTGGCCTTTTAAGGCGCTCTCGCATTTACTTTCAATTCCCTTTTATGAAACTTGAGACAACGGCAAGTGTTCTGTTATGAATTTCTTAGAGAAGTCTCGATATTGTCCTATTGTACAGTTGGTAAGTTCAAATAGTATAAGAATATTTTCTTTTAATAATTCCATGCAAAACAAAGTATATTTTTTAAATTACTAACATCACTTATGGGTAGAATTCAGACATTTGTTTAATTTTTTATGAAATTTACGCCTGATTTATTATCAAACTTAAACAATATTATAATCACTAATAATAATAAAAGCTCTGTTATTTCCGTTTTGCTCGAGACTGTCATCTTGGGCAATTAGTTTTGTAAGAATGCCTTCATAACGAATTTATTAGTATGTTACATTGTTCACGAATTAGAAGGCGAAAAAGCTCCTTGGCTTGTGTTTCATGTAGCACCACAGAATTTTTGTATACCATACACGTCGTTCATCGTGACAATAAGTAACCAACTAATGAGTGACCAGGAACTCAATTGGTAAACAAGGGACTTCCTTACCATTCATTAATTGTATAAGTACCTTTGTATGTTTATAATCTCACGTAGTATGGATTGTTAAAAATCCACATAAAACTGAAATAATAGTAATGTTTTATTAAACTATACTTTATATATCAGTTATTGTTATCTTTTTATACTACTCCTATTAAATATATAGGTACCTACATATATGAAGAAACTCATCACTTCTCAAGGCAACGTGGCATATTATGTACAATATTTAACTTGTATGTTCCATATTATTTTTGTTATATATACTATATATATTATTACTATATATACACTATATATACAAAATAACAAAATGTAAAATCCATAATTTAAATATCTAGTCTGAGTAACGTGTTGAAGTTTGCAAATATTCTACTTATAAATTACGTATTACTAACTTATATTAAATTTGAAAAATGTTCCTACCATTTTCTTAATTAACTGGATGACACAATGAAACGCTAATCACAAAAAATTGGCTCCACACATGGCAGACATCACTCCACAAGAATATCGCCGAACATTTCACAGTGAAGAGCTTTTTAAGGGGAGGCAGGGGGGAGATAATCGGGATTTACTTTATTGCCGGATGCAACAGGTCACGGATAAAGGGGGTTCCAAGATGCTCTGTAAGTCGACCGAAGTGGGTGAACGCACTCAAGAATTTCCCCGGCGAAGTTCGGGATAATGGGGTTTTATGGACTGGAAGCTTTTGTCGCGATATCGCGATAAAACCTTTAGATAACTATTATACAATGTTTCAACTTCAACAATATTTTCAGAGTTCCGTAGTCATTTTGACAACACAGAAGCCATGTGTTTCTATGTGATTCCGTCTGACCCTTCATCTGTTCATCTAAACAGGGGCCATTTGTCATATGCACCATAAATTACGTTTTAGAAGTTTTTATTGCTTTAAATTAGTAATAAACACTCCGGGTCCTTAAATATCCAATTGATTACTAGCAAGAATCAACATTAAATGGAAAAGAAAATAGCTTTTAATACTGAAACTTTCCCATATATCCGAAAAAATTGTAATTACTATGAAATAGAAATTATTCCATTTCTCATAACAGTCTCAATTCATTTCCAATTAGAACTACACGTATTTGAAATTTTATGATTATTTATCGGTCTACCAACCGAGGAGTCCTTATTCTATAAAAACTACTCCATACGTCTATCATCGTAATGAAAAGTACTTATATTCCAAAGTGCATGATAATCAAGAAATCAAACCGAATAAATAGAATGATTTTTGCTGGTTTTCATATAATATGTATACATTTATCGATATTGTGCATGACGAACCTACATGATACACCAACATTTGTAAACCCCCTAAGGTAGTCTGAAATAAATGTTAATTATGTTCAGTACAAAAACTTCATAAATGTTATCATAATTTCTAGTAAATAATATTCTACATTAAAATTGGAACATAAATGATAAGTGTGAAGCGATCCGTAAAGGTTGTAAATTAGCTTAGGTCCCAGGTATGGAGCTCGATATTAATTTAAACGAAATGCCTAATCGGCTTTATGGAATTTCTATTTGATTACCACTTACTGTTCCGAAATTCGAATATTAAACGTAATCGAATCGACACGATTGCGATACCATCCGCCCCTGGGTCCCCGACGGACTGCCCGGATGATTGGGTATTACGAGATTACAGAAGCTGAGCATTAAATCATAGGAAAGCGGACATTTATCGGAAATTTCATAGCGATAGACAAGAGGAAATATAAACCATATTGTGGTTTTGTCTGTCTTGAACCAGATTTTTACAGCCACTGTTAAATCGCAGCAAAATTGTATAAAAGTTATGTCGCACAGTTTTTATTACAATTTATGCCACACTTTCACACACAGTAGAAGTGAAACAAAGTGTGACAAGGGGTGGAGTAATTCTAAATTTCGTGCCATTACATTTCATATATTTATTTTAAATAGCAGTTTTTGCTGTCATTAAAAAGAAAATCAAAATCAAAATTTGAATGTATATAATATACGAGTTAGTTATACCTATACATGAGTTAAAATTTGCAACGAACCTTCAAAACCCTCATACACGTCGCTCAAGTACAACGTTATTAAGCCATGAATGCGTACAATTGAGGCGTATGTTGGTCGTATATGTCATCGCGACGTGATGGATGGACAGGGGTCGCATGATGAAGTGCCCAATCAATTAGTGGCCAAAATCACCACTACTGCGTCACAGTGATTAAACTAGGTGATTTTAATAACGTTGTTTAAAAGTTATATAGGTAAATGAAACTAACGAATCTATTCGGATATCCCTTTAATACAAAAAATTGTAAGTGTTATTATTAGACATTTTCACTGTTTTCTTTAAAGCACAAAAGTATTGGCTGACAAATTAAAATCTATTCGCAACTTACTTCCTTTAAAATTACCTACAAATTAGCACGTGAATACGTACTACGCCTTTAATAACCTTAACTTAAAGAACCATAGCTGCCCATACAAATATTCACCCCTTCAAGATTGTTTCACCGCCTTCAAGTTTGTTTTTTGAGACAAAATATAGCTTATGTATTTTCCTGGGATACAATCTATGTCTCTGACAAATTTGATGAAGATCCATTCAATCATTTATTTGTAGTTAATAAACTAACTAGAGAGATATCACTTTATTGTAACCAATACAAAAATTACTTACAGACTAAACTATATCTAATTATGCACAAAAGACGGTCTTATCGCTAAAAAACGATCTCTATAGAACGACTACTTACATTTGAGTAATAAATACTCAATAATGTTATCTATACAGATACTACATATACATAATATACTTACCATACAAATACAAAGCTAATAAGATAGCTTTCAAGCACGAACCTAGAATATAATTTCAAAAAACTTTTGCATTAATATACATATTATACACTTATTTGGTACCAAAAGTTGTACAGTTGTTTATTCGTGAATAGGTAAAACAGGTGATAGACGATCTTTGCTACTGAAGTTGGCAGACAGACGTATTATTGCTTTCGCCTAATTATAATAGATGAGCAATCAAACCAGCCAGTCAACTGAGATACCATCTCTATTTAAAGTGAAACTTCTTTAGAATCGTGTTTTCAAACTCGATGAAACGAAAAAGAGACACCTAAAATAAATAAACACATAAATCTATAAGACAGCCTGCGAAAGTTTTACATGATGGAGCACAGATTAGAGAGTCAATAAGACCAATGATTAAAACATAGGTCCAAGTTGGACCGAAATAAACCTGACAATAATATTTTAAATATTTTTTAAACTAAAACAGTGAAATATTGAAAGTGATACTTAAGAAGTTTCTTTTGAATTATAATATGTTGATGGATGAAGGGTAATCTTACTTATTTATAAAAGTTAGAGAAGAATATATTCTCCGAAGTTTCATGTAAAGTTTAATGTAACATGTGTCCACATTTCTAATTCTATATCAATATTGGGTCCATAAGCAAGATGACTTTCAACCAGTCGTCGAGAATTGCCATATAATTAGATCTAGTCCCGACGAGCGCGATCGGCCTTACAGAGATGACCCCCTCCATTAGCTTATTACTCTCTCCATTATTACGTTACTAATTTTCCTGTACATCGAAGAGCTAACTAAGTTTCTCACAGCGCAAAGGGCGCGTTTTGATTGTCAATTACGGCCTCTTGGGCAGCAAAGGGTAGCTAGCGATCAAAGTCCAGGATGCAATTAAAGTGTGACAGAAACTTTCATATGTCTACCACTATTTATTCAAAGTATACGTTTGAGTTCTAATATTTAAAGATAAGAAGAAAATATGGTAGGTACTGTAACATTTTAGGTGGTTTAACTGCAAATACATTTCGACCGTTTGTAAAATCCTATCCTATTCTTCCTATCTCATCCTATCTACATCTTTGTTTCGCCCTTGCTAGGACAAACGTCCATAGACGATGGTAACCATATTCCATAACCTGGGCTGTCTGCCTGCTAGCTTGCTTCGCAAAAAAAAGAGAAATATGTATTTCATTTGTATCATATTATGTACTCTTGTAGGGGAATGCCCTTCAATTAAGGAAAACGTTCTATATTTATTTTATAATAACTATATATTAAAAGTTAGATAAAATAACACAATTGTTTACTTATTAAGTAATCTCTGCTTTGATACGAAATATATAAAACTTTCTTTAATAATAGGTAATTAAGCATTTAAAAAATAAAAGTCGTTCTTAGGTATTACCACCTGACTATGTGTAATACTGCTCATATCAAAGCATATTGACTCCAGACGCTATGTGTATGATAAAAACGAAATAAATATATACGAATGTTTAATTTGTTATTGCTTAATACAATAAATAATTAAATTAATAGCACCAACAGCAAAAAAGTAATTCAAATATTAAAGTTACCAATAAAAACGTTTAGCGAACAACTTTGTTAGCGGGACCGAAATCAAGCAGACATACTTCTCTTTGCCTTGCTGCTAGCGGTTTGTAAAGCCAATAACTGTTTACTCTCGCAGCATAGCCCCCACGCTATAACCTGTGTCTCATAATCCAACGCACCGAGTTTGTCAAGTTATACTTGTGAACGGTATTATCCAGTGATCGCCTTACCCCTGTTTCCCCTACAGTCCACGCTTATTTATAATCAAAATTAATTTTTTCAGGTTGATTAAAATCGCTACAGAGGTTAATTATACTTTATAATTGTTCTAATAAAAATAAAAAATAATATTCTACAAACTTATTAAAATGAAAACTACTTTAGCCGAAATAATTATTGATTAAAAAATACCTGATATTTGAATTAAATGTGAAACCTGAAATTAGATCTGACACATAAAAAAATACGATTCGCTAGCAGCAAGGTATATTTTAAATGACTTGAAAATAACTAATTGATTCTCCAAAATTACGAACGCGCTACTCCAAAATACTTGAAATTTCAAAGTTTAAATATGACATCTATTCCTTACTCCATGGCTAATACACTCAAAGTTGAAGCAGCATAGTGGAAATGTAGATCATGCGAAGACGAAGTACAGATCCGGATGGCTTTAAATACTAAGTTGGATCAAGCAAATCTCATTTGCGCCATTTCCGGATCATAGCGAGTCTGCCAACCACTTGGCCTCGCCTCGGGCCACTCATTTCCGCTATTGCAGATAAAGCGTGTCGTCTTTACTCTGTTGGAGTATTAATTCATACGATTGTTTTTGTTTTTCAAACACCAAGCAATTCGATTTTCAAGAAAATTAATAGTGCTTATGAAACGGGTATATTACATTTTTAAAGTTATTAGTAGAGTTAGTGTGAATGACGTCGTTTCCGTGGGATGCGGGTTTCATGCCACCATTGCAATTCCCTAATAAATACGACGTCATCGTGGCAACGCAAACAAAGTGTCACTGGCACAGCTTAAATAAATATTTTTAATCAAAAAAATTACAGTATGTTTGGGACCTAAAAAGGTAAGTTTCATCAAATTTCATTTTTTTCAAAATTAAATTTTCTGTAAAAGATAAAAATAAGAAACCAAAAACTTGGTTATTTGAATTATTGACATAAATTTTGAGGTATTGTGAAAAAAGTGTAATTACAAAAGGTGTAGATCTTTTTATTACCATTTAACTTTTTTCCATAGGACTTATAGATTTGCCGGAAATCGAGATAAACAGTCCTTCACCCTTAAAAGTCACTCACTTCCACTTCCCGAACTGAAATCGCCCGTAAATTATTTTCCTTTTTTTCTCTTTCTTTCCAATGGGTTTCATCCTGCTATTATTTTATTGCTTCAAAAATGATCTACTAGTCTATAAGTAACGGAGCACTGCGAAAATAAAAATTGCACAGAAATCTGACTGCATTGCTGATTCGAAGTACATTGTAAGATCTAATCTTTGATCTCGTATTTATCCAAAAACTTTCTTACATTTTTCTTTTATAATTAGCACTCATTAAGCTAAAATAGTTTCATAGTCATGTTGCAAATTTTCAAACATGTAGAATGTTCAATTACGAGGAGCCAGTGCAGGTTACCGCCACTCAAGTCGAGCTAGATGGCTTTAGTCTCGTTCTCGAGGCGCAAGGCGTAGGATTGTTAACCCTCTATTATGGCACGAGGGCCCTCAACGCGCAGTTAGCGTGCAATCACCACAACACGAACACTTGAATGAATACCACAGACGTGTAACTTTCATTTTGAAGCTCACATTTCGCAATACGTGTGTTATTACTTGTTTATCAATTTGAAGAAGTTAAAATATGGTGATGCGAGTATCGAGAAAAATCCAGCTAAAATAGGATTTAATTTTAATACAAAAATGTTAACTAGATGTTAGTCAATCTAAATTAGACGATGAATCATATCCGATTTATTAACATTAAAAATTTATTATATTATATGTTTTATTATATGACGAATTGAGTTGCTCTTCCTTTTTTGAGATCGATTAATAAAAGAATGTGTAAGTATATATAATATACTTACACATAATACAACTACGTTTTAACGGTTTTAAGCGCGGAAATTTATTCGATTTTTATTATTCCGACGTTTCGACCATTTATCAGTAGCCGTGATCACGGAGGACAAGATGTAAAGTGTCAATGACTATCGTAAAATTTTATTATCCTGCCGCCAACTTGTTTATTTTAATTAATTACATTTCATTTTGTTTATGGTTATTATTTACTCTATAGGAGTCTAATCTAATTTACCACCGCTTCGCAAGACGAAAGAATGTATAATAATAAGAAAATATAATGTGTCTTTTTGAATATCGAGTGAATTTTATACAACATATTCGCCTAGATTAGACTAAAGAAATGTTAAGCTAACCACGTTTTAAATAGCAAGCTTTTAAACGGATATAGAATAAACTGGTACTTTGTTTGCTGCAAGAATAAAATCTTTCAGATTTGCAGGTAGCAGCCCGGGATTCGCTTTTCTATTTTTGTTAGTTTTACGGAAAGATTGTTAACGTGGGTACTTCACCAATTTGAAAACCTTCCCGTACACGTTAAAATTTTGTTGCGATTTGTTCTGCTACTTATACGTTGCCATTCGTTTTTCTACTTGTCCGTTGGCATTCGTTTTTCCACTTATCCGTTGCGATTCGTTTCTCCACTTGCCCGTTGAAGGTTCACTTCTACTATGCATCCCAGCCCACATTTTTAGTTTGGTTACTAATGCAATCCATGTGTATATGCATAAATAATCCATAAAACGAATGAAATTGTCTCCTTGTTAGTCTATTTATAGAAAAAGTCATAAAATTAAAATAAATGTTATTTCGATCATTTTTAATTTTCCTTTTCTTTAATACAAGAAGCTATCTATGGGCTTAGTAACCGCACGATTCGAGCCAGTGAGAGGTTGGATTATAATTGACTTGGCAAGTGGTAATTAGCACTGACGCGTCGAAGAGCGCGCACCGCTTGCACAGTTATGCCTATTACTAACACTTACATATATGATACTGTGGATTAGATAGTCTATTCATAAATCATAATACACACTGAGTTAGTGATTGAATTTTTATTAGTTAATTAGTTAAGAAATCACCCAGAGACACGCGATCAAATGCGAGGGACTTGCGAAGTAAAAACTAGATGATTATTTTTATTTTAGACATAAAATAATCATTACTAAAATTTTATATTAGCATAAATCTATATAATAATACATAAATATAATATAAAACTAATTTTAATAATGAGTATTCTACAGCTTGTAAAGTTGAACTGCAAGCTGCTATATTTTCGCAGTAGGTGAACGTATCATCATCATCATTGTACATATGTATATCGTCTCATTCGTCTTCCTTTCAATTTTTTAGTCACTGGTGCAACTTTCAGACTCCATCAGATATATAGTACTCGTTTTTCATCGATGTCTGTCATATCCAATTTAGATTAAATTAGTAAAAAAGGCACTAAGATTTAACCGTCCAACGCAATTGTATGAAAAGTCCTGGGGCTCTATTCTGCTATTTTAATATCTTGGCATGATGAAGATATTCAAAGAACGATTCTATTGCGATAGTGTCAAAATTTCGTATTCTACTATATCTATCGGAATAATAGTAGAAAAAAATTATATTACCATTAGCAAAAACGATGTTACTCGAAATAAATATTCAAAAGCTACCAAAATTTTTAAACAAATATTTCACGCGTTTTCGCTTATAAATATTAAAAAAGTAAAGAGTCGCGCCACGGGCAAGCCATTGGAATCAACAGAATACCGAAATCAGGCAAGCGTAAAATTGAGACAATAGCATCCGGCGATTTTGGTCGTAAGAGCAGAGTTGGGGCCCATTGCTTTGTTATTGCCGTGGCCTAGAGCTATTTACATACCTCCTCCATTCTTGTAGCAGAGATAGGGGAAGCGCCACACGTTGGCGAGGTCCACAGCGAACCCGATAACCGAAAGTAGAAAGTCCACTTTTTTGCCCCAGGTCTCGCGCTCGCCGACGCCCGGCGCCGGCGTCGGGGTCTTCAGCGCCATGCTACTGCCCAGCTACGCGAAGTCGCCACACCCTGACACCAAATTAGATACATTTAAAATATTAATATCGTCACTTCATCTGTAGACCAAACGAAAGAACAAAGCTGATCTTAATGGCCAGCATAATGCTGAGTTTGACCAGTTTTATTAATATAGATGGGTTCTAGCATGTTTTAAACCTTAAAATAAATATTTTCCGTTCTTTATTTATAACCTCGCCACAACATTATCTTCTGCCGCTCAGAACTTCAATCAAATCGTTCTAAACACTTGATACACCCCCATAGTAGACGATTGTCGTAGAAGGCTCTAATATTACTAATAGTTTAAAAGTTAATTGGCTTAGAACATCTATGATAATGAGTACGTTTGATTACCGAGGAGGTAAATTTCGTAGATGTATTTGCTTATATGTATCAACCTAAAACATGAATTTATTTTTAAATACAGTCAATCCGCTATACTAATACCTATTTTATACACTGATCCAGATATTTAAGTATCTCTGTATATTAACTAGCCATAATACAGGCATAACCTGTTTAGTTTGCGAATATAAAATATGCATGTGAATTTGCCGATTAATAAAAAGAGGAAAAAGAGTGGAAGTCCCTGCCGGATTTTTTCCGAAATCTTCAACCTAGATGTCTTCAAATCCCGGTGTAGAAATAAAAGATGAGTTAGTAGATATTTAGAATTGTAACAGTTAAATGTAATAGAATAAGCAAAATAGCATTATATAAAGTAGATAAAAAAGCAGTAGAATGTCGTAGAACTCAAAATTTGTTATTCAGGCATATGTATTTAAAATAAATAAATTTGGCAAATAATACCCTGACAAGCGTGTGCGCCAGGAGAATGGGATTAATAAAAAAGTCCCGGGTGAATATTTTGTAGGTAAGCGTGCTCCAAGTTAGACCTTTAACCTCCGATATACATTGGTAATGAAACACGAATCTACACTATAATAAAAAATTCCAAGCTACAAGCAATTTAATTTAATTTAATTTTAATATATAATAATAATAGCCCATAAACGTTCCACTTCAGGGCTCGTATCTTCTCCCATTATAGGAGATCAGACAGTATACCCGCCACGCTTGTCCAAGGCGGATATACTGATACCATTCGCTGATTTGACATCGGTTATCTCGATGTGCTAGTTTCATCAGAATATTTCCCTTCGCGGTTAGTACTTTGTAATTGTAACAATATGCACATTAGGTCAGAAACCGGCCAGTGGTGCAAGCTTTGTGGCTAAGATTCGACACCGCACCCTTTGAAGGATGCGTGCTCTAACTATAATGCCGGGACTCCAGCAAAGCGGAGATGTGTGCGGTGTGCTGTGCGCTGTACGAGAAGAGATGTTTTTCAGCTCGGGTGAATCCACTGAAGCTGTGCGGAAATGCGTAGTGTAGCAGAGATGTGTGCTGGCTAACCTTGCGAGTGTAACAGGCATTGAGTGCTCAGTATGCATTCTGACACGAAAGGTAGACGATGTCGCTATTATTACAAAGAAATTATCTCCTTTTACTTGAAGAAGAAGCACTACAGTCTGACGAAGCAGAATTGATAGCTTTATACTACCTAAACAAAAGAAAACATCGGTTTTGGAGAAGTCACTTGAATTACCATACCAGTCATCAATCACTGCACGTCGCTCACATCTCCGCTTCCATCGCGCCATACATATATTACAGATCTCTACTGAAGCTGAGCGGGAGATGCCTCAATAACGCAATTCTATTGGTTTTTTTAAAAACATCTCCTCTCCGCTCGTCTCGTCTCCGTTTTGGTGGAGTCCGGCCTAAAACTGCCACACATGGCACGATTTTATATACAACTTAATATTTCTTGAATTTGAATTATCAATTAAGTAATAAATAGGTCGTCGTATACTTCACAACCTCACAGGCACTTCATTAGAGCGAGGTCATGAATGAAGTATGAAGTGACAAATGTTTAAACGTAGCCGCGTTGTCCGGTTCCGAGGGTTGAGGGTAAGGGCCCACTCCACCTGACAGACACGGCATGCACACGTTTTGTAGGGCATTCTCAATGGTGCTATTTTCGGAAGTTTAAAATTATTTTAAGATTGTTTATTGTTTATTTATACTAATAAATAAAATTGGAGTTTTCTATTATTTTAAAATAAATGATACACTTAAAGTAATAACTGCTAGGCGCTAGTTATACAATTAGCTAACTAGTTAAATCACAATTTATATTTTTTATTAGTGCTTCGATTTGAAGTTTGCCTCGATTACGCTACGAGAGGTTAAATAAATTTTCAGGCATAAAGATTAAAGGCGTGTCTCGGGCATTGCATTAGAGTTATCTTCCAAAGAAGCAAGTCGACCAGTCTTATGGGACATTCCCCATTGACCACAGTCTGGCACTAAGTTTTCTAGATTCATTTTAATTTGCAGATATTGTTTATTTTTAGGGTTTAAAAAAAACTAGTAATATTCTGTACATTAGTTAAAGATTAATTTACACGTAAATTAGCTCCTTTGATTCAATATTGTGACCTATCCTTAGCTAGAATATCATATAAGTTAGGTTGTCTGGAAGAGATTGCTCTAAGCGACAAGACTGTCTGGTTTTGCCTAAAAATGTTTTATTTGTTATAACTAATCTATTGTTTGTTATTTTGGTGACCAATAAAGTGTTATCTATCTCTCTAAAATGTATTTAAACGAATACAATAAATCTCTGTAAATATAAGAATGTACGGATGTATGTTTGTTACTCTTTCACGCAAATACTACTAAATGGGTTTTGATGAAACTTTACACAATAATAAATCTTACAAGCAACAATATAGCTTATACGTCAGAATAACACATAGGCTATAATTTATAAAGATAGTGTGAATTATTCAAAATATCACGATTTTCCATCACCACGCGAGTGATACCGCGGGCGCAGCTAGTATTAAATAATAAAATAAATTGTCACGCTTGTTTGATTTCAATGTCTTGCATGGTTTAAAAGATGTAAAGTTCAGTCTCACACAAACGAAGTTACGAATAGCAGTTATATTTAGATTAAAAATATTATATTACCTTAAAATTTTGACTGAAAACTGCTATTTATTTTTGTATTTGTTTTGGAATTACAGACACACACTTCAAATTATTTATAACCCGATAAAAACTGTTTACTGTATCTCCAGAAATTGCACAAGGTGTGGCAGCCCTACTGTCTGATTGTCGAGTTCGGTCCGGCAGGCGGAGTGGCTGTCGTGTCCAGCGGCGCTCCACTGATTTTCCACGAAATACCCTTCGACATCTCCATAAACCATCGCCTACTCGGCAAATTGAATTCACAGTTGTGGTACTCAATATCTGTTGTTTTATTGATTGGAAAGGCATGGAATATCCATTTTGCGACCAATGCAATAAATATGCATTACTTTGATAGTAAACTGTCAGAAAAAATAAATCTTAGAACAGCAATTTTTTAACCGACTTCGAAAAAAGGAGGAGGTTCTCAATTCGTCGGGATCTTTTTTTATTTATTTTTTTGTTGCTTTTTTTATGTATGTTCGCCGATTACTCAGTGGCTTATGATCCGATTTACGTGATTCTTTTTTGTTCGACGCGGAATAGCTTCCAATTGGTCCCCTAAAAAAATTACATAGTTTGGCCCAGTAGTTTTCATTTTATGAACATTTTTTATGAAGAAAATTTCCTTTTCGTTCCATATGTACACTGATTACTCTGAGCTTTATGATTCGATTTACGTGGTTCTTTATTTGTTCGACGCGGAATAGCTGCCATGTGGTCCCCTAAAAAGTTGACATAGTTTGGCCCAGTAGTTTTCATTTTACGAACATTTTTTTGTTCCCGTTTCTTGGGACCTATATTTTTTAAGAAGCGCGGCATCATTCGTTAGTCCACCCATACATAGCTAGACACTAAAAAGTAAAAAATAAAAAATAAAAACTTTGTTTAAAAAAAACCGACTTCAAAAACTATAAAACTAAAATGTATAAAATAAGTTATTTCTAAAGCTATTATTATTAATATATATTATTTAAAACATCTTGAAGTCGGTGCAAAGTAAATCATAAAAATTACTATAATATTTTAATTACTATTACTATACCTATTACACCGTTCGACTGTGTAATAGGTATATATATGACTCACACCCTTTTTCTCAAAAAAATATTAACTCTACGTAAAAAGCTCGAAAGGTTGAACTTATATATAGTATGTAATAAACGTCTTACGTTAACGTGCTATACAATGGGGTAGTGAAATCCCAAAAAAACTAATAACTGACGTGGCTATTGTATTTGACTGATGGATGAAAAAAGACTAACTGCGGTTGGTATATCATTAGAAAAATCTTCAAGAATGATAATTAATTTTACTAATGACGTTTCCTTTTATTTAATATGCGGACAAATATGCTTATAGTCGCAAAATGTGTCATATCCTCTAATTCTTGAAGTATGGTAATAAGCGTTGATCGAAAATTACAAGATGCGTTAAATACATTTTAGGGCATGACATGTGATAACCGGGTGCGTGCCTTTTGTATTCAGTGCCTTAACAGCAAAAATAGTGTAAATTGGATTTTTTCGTCACTAACAGTGCACATATCAATTCCTTTTTCTTAACGGATTTTTGATAATTCAATTTTTTTGTTAATAGAATAGGTTCGCGATTGACTAACATTCCGCCTGATGTCAAGTGGAAATGCAGTCTAAGGTGGAGTATGCTTACCTAGAAGATACCTGTTCATGCGAGACTAAAGACCTAGATTCTATATTTCAGGAAAAACAGATGACTGTACAAATCGGCAAAAGACTGTTCAGCGGTACGTATAACAAAACTGGAAGTGTTTCGTCCGCTTTATTGGTATTCTCACCACATATCAGTGGCGTCAGCTCGTACGTGCATTTCCAGTGGTAAAAGGTGGGAGAAATTAAGTCGTACAATGTCGTGGTACACTCGCCGATAGAAGAATAAGAAGATCACAAAATGTCTGCACAGACTTATTTCACTACATTTGTTTTAGTCACTTTAATAGTGAACAGAAAAAACACAGCCAGAAAATCTGTTCACGCGATGATTGAAGATTAATAGATTTATATATTAAAGCATTTTAGAGAATCATCACAAAGAATAGCCGTGTCAATTGCCGACCACTTTAAAAAAAATATTTTTTTATTCTATTAAAAAAATATTTTTTAGGAAATTTGTACCTACTTGAAATACAAGATGATACAAAAAGATATGTGGTAAATGATGTTGGTATTGTATCAAGTTAAAATATTTATGTATAAGTTTCATAATAAGTTGTAAATTCTGTACAATACTGTTTTTTTTTGTCCAAATAAATAAAAATAAAAAAAAGATGACTATGGAAAGTGTCGTCGACTGAATGAGCGAGCAACAGGTTATCACCGGGACTTGTAAGTATCTATGTAGTGTTATTCAGCTATTTAGAAGGGTACCGATTTAGAGTTTCGCAGCTATTCGAATAAAACTCCTATAATTTTGCAATGTTTCGTTCTTCATTTGGTGTATGAAAGTGAAATTTAGCAATGAAATTGAATTTTTTTTATGAATGGCCGGTATACTTTTACTACATTTAATTGAGAAAAAATTGTTTCTGCGAACACGGGGTAAGAGTTATCGTTAGATGTTTTTTAAAAACTTATCATATTATTTATTAATACTTTTTTATTTGTTGGAACCTTGTGAAAAAATGTCGCCTTCTCTATTAGTTTTTGAATTATAGTATAACGAATTTTAAAAAATGCCAACTAATATAATATTAGACTATATTAGAAAAAAATGTTTTTGTTTTTTTTTCAGATCGCATCACAAACCGTTCTTACCTTGTAAAATGTAACTGCGGTACGACTAACCAGTTTATCAGGAAACGGTTGTTGTAACAAGATTTGTAATCTGTCAAAACCCGGCTTTTGTTTTTTTTGGCAATGAGATAGGTTATATACTTGGGAAGTATATAGGCTACTTTTATCACGAAAGTAAATCTGATAGTAAAATAGAGGAATTAAACAACCCAAAAACACTCAAATAGGGGATAAGGAGATTCATTCATATTTAGGATCGTTTGGAAAAAAAAATTAACTCCTACGTGTTAGCGTAGCGTAACAATTGCATTTTTAATTAATTCATAAAGTAAAGATATAAAGCTGCCAAAGTCGTGGGTAATAATACCTAGTTTTGTATAAATGTCAAGATTTCCCGCAGGTTGGTGGTTTCCGATAGCGTAGTTGAAGGATTTTCGGAAACCGGTGAGTCTCGTTAAGTAGTAAGTAAATTTATAAATTCATACCACTTCTCATTAATTCTGGTGAAGAAATACTACTTTAATTTACTTTATAAAGCTAGTATAAATATTGTAAGTCTAATTCTAGAATTATAAGTAAGAAAGGATAATCGTACTAAGTGGAGATAAATGATATGGAGGCCCCGTAACAGAGTCCAAGAAACAGTGAAGTGTTTTTAATCCTATATTCTAAATAATTATTATATCTATTATGGACCATAAAACCTCATTTTTTATTTTTTAAACACGGGCTGATCTGTTGAAAGACAAAAACATAGTAACATATTATAAAACAAAGTAAGCCTGATCGTTATTTTCTCGTCAATTTTAACTTTAAAATGCATAATTATAAATGGTTTTCATAAAAATTTTAAGCTTTGATTTACTTAGAGACGAACTTACCGATATTTCCGAAAATGTGTTTTTCCATACATAGCAAATATATTGCATGATTGTAAATTAGAAAAAATCGTTTACAGAAAGAAAACTTGATGTACAACTTAAAAATAATGATAAATAAAAATTGTTTATTGAGTAAAACGTAATTCACGTTACTTAAGTACATTGATCTCCAAAATAGGTCGAAAAATAAATGATATAGTGAAATATGATTTTCGAGTAATAAGTTTCTGATACAAATATAGAAACTATACCAGAAAATGATTATGTCCCAATTTTTTTTTTTTAAATAAAGGTATGTACTCACGTGCGGCTCGGCGGGCGCAGCAGTCGGGCCATGTCCGTGCGGCGCCCCGACCGGTGTGCGAGTGTGGAGCCCACGGCTTAGTCGTCACTTTGCAGGCCCACGCAAGCCCACGACGAGTAAGGGCTGGACGAGGGCGGGACTCCACACCCAACATGCGCACGCCAACCGACTTCATCGAAACGTTCTAGAATTTGACCTAGTAATGTCAATGGAAAATACGAGAAAATATAAATTGGTGTTTATACTTTCTCGTATTTTTAAAAATCTCATTTAAATAATGTAATTCGGATTTTCGTTATTAATTTCATTTCCACAAAATATATTCGGCTCAGTATGACGATCGAGGGAGGTAACGTAGCCAGCCTTCTAAGAATGTTACCCATTGACTTCGATGACCTAGGTTCAGTATTCTACTTATATTCTTAAGTAATATGTAGAATATAATATATGCTAAGATTCTATCAAATATATTTACAGTTATTTTATTGCTTTTCAATTACTTAGAATCTGCATAGCTTGTACAAATACGTGCGTTTGTTGTCTATTTAAAGAGCTAATAATTTTAACCCCAGTAATACATGTAGTTTTTCTCACTTAATCACGATTGTCAATACCGGACTCTTCCTTTTTATATCAGTATGTAAGTGTAGTCCGGTATTGATAAATCTTAGTGCGTGGTTAGCCGCCTCCAGGGCTTACGTAGATAAAACTTCAGGTGTTAAGGACTGAGCTTAGATACCAAAAAAATCTTAACATGGGTGAAATAGACCAAATAGAATACTAGATATGTAAGACCTGTTTAAAAAGTAGAATAATGTTCATTTTAAAGAACTATACAAGACTGATTGATGGGTTTCACACATCAGTAATCACGATTTCTCCATGTATGTTTTCTTTTACCAACTCGTAGTAATCGTCCACATTTAAAGAGTATTTCTAAAGGCACAAAGCATCATATGCCTAAGTGACATTTTATTTTTACCTGTTGTAAAATACTACAGTTTTCCCCACGACTACGCGGCAGGTCAACCCACGGAAATAACTCTATTTTACTTCCATAAAAACTTAATTGAAAACCGCTTAAAAACCGCGGGTTTTAGAAGTTAGCAAATATACAGCAGACACACACGGTATAAAACAGAGTCGCTTTATCTATTTTATATACTATGTAAAGATATATTTTTTATTCAAGCATTACTAATTACTATTCTAGAATATGATAATTAATCTTAAATCATTAAATACAAAGTGATTTTATAATAATAAATAAAGAATTTGGTCAACACCCGAACATCCAAATGAATTCAAGTTATTTCTTGTAAACCCACAAATAATAAATAAGTAGATGTTCATAATAAATTTCGTAATTAAAGTTCGTAATTAGTTGGTTTTTCGGCTGGCACATAAGAATTTCTAAGCTAAGTTTCATTGTTATAGAGTACATGCAAAAACTATAGGCGGAAGTATAATACATATACTTAATAATATATGTACCTATTATCCTCAGCAATATGGAAGCAGACTGCAAGCTGTAGTAAAACTCAGGATGGTTTTAGCGGGTATTTATCAATCGCTGGAGGTCCCAAATTAAAATACAAAATACTTATTTAAAGAAACTGCAATACCTGGGATGTAGTACGTTCCTACTACTGTTTCTCTTCCACTGCCTTTGTTTTTCAGTATTCCTGGTTCTGAGACGGTATTACATAATCCTATACAATGTCAAGCATGAATTTTTTAAACAACCTACATTTTTACTGATTATTAACAGATGTTTTATTTGGCATTTGACTCGCTTCCAAAGTTGTTATTTTCCATCGTGTTCAATAGCCTAGATAAAATCGTTATAATTTTGTACACATAATTAAATACATATATACAAATAAAACATCATTACATAAAAAGTACCAACTATATATTCTTCTACTTCACGGTTGACATATTCAATAAAGAACAATTACATTTGTCTATATGCGTCACACAATGTAATATAACGCAAGGAAAATCAATTAGCGCTTGGGCGGGCGGATCGCCCTGAGTTGTATGTGGGCGGGGGAAAACCACGCCTCTCTGCCGCATCTAGCCTCCAGTACGGCAAAAGCCAAATGTGTATTGACTGAAACACTTCATTGTAAACTAGAACAAAAATAACATTCTGCTTTTGTAACACTAATAAGGCTTAATTAATTGTGAAAGATAACATTGAGCTGTTAATACACGTTCCTTGATATTTTTTTATTTATGAAAAAAAACCTAGTCTCCTGGCTGAGTGGTTACCGTCGCTTATGGAAATTTGCAACATCAAGGTGCTACGAATGTGTTGCCGACCTCGAACGGGGGACTGGAGCCTGAGCATTAATGTGGAAACGCAAGGTTCTTATGGCAGGACCATTGATAATAGCCATCCAAGGATCCAAGTGCCACCTGGCTGTGGGTTGTTTAGTCGCCTTTTATAACAGCCACCCGGCCGTAGGAATTCATCATCATCCGAGCGTTAAATCCCGGTTACGCCCAGGGTCCGCTTTCCTACTTTTTCTACTCCACTTCGTGCGCTCTTCAGCTTCCCCTGTTCAATGATGCTCGTCCTTCACGACGTCAACCAACATTTATTGGGCCTACCCTTCAACCGGGACCTGGGGGAGATGGCATGACTGGACAGTTGTTCCCCACATAATTAGCCGGTCTCCGTAAAACGTGGCTGTACCAGCGTAAGTGACACTCTTGCTGTTTGAGTCCTATGTCACGGACATGAAGACTGCCGCTGATGCGGGAGTTCCTGGCCCGGTCTTCCCGCGTCACTCTACACATCCATCGCAGCATATTCATGTCCATAAAATTAGTAGTATTATTTCTCCATTCCTGCACGGATCAAATTCAAGGGAAGCCCAACCATTTGAAGTAACATTAGGTAGGTAAGTATATTTTTTTGTTTATCACACACATATTGTATGCCCCAAGTTTTAATTTGCTTAAAACTTTTATTATGGATTATATACAGCGGACAACTCTGAGGTCGATTTTGGATAGCCAAACCATAGTAATAGTAGTATATGCTAAATAGCCGTCTACGTCACAGACGCCACCATTTATACCGATTCTATACTAAGTTTCTGACAAAGTTGTTAAGTCGAATAAGGACAGGAGATAGCCGGAGAAGCCAAACTAGATTATTTCGTATTAAAAAAGTCCTGGCCGAGCTAATATAATTGAATATGTCAAGCTCTTCGTCTCCATTAGATCGCTCATGTAAAACAGATGGCAGAAGATAGAAATTTGAGCGGAACAAGCATTAGGACCTTACGCCGACCAGCCGAAGTCAAATTGGCTTATATATTATAATATATAACTTGATTCTAAAATAATTTTACTAATTATATAATAAAATGACTAGACTAATAAGAGAAAAAAACTACTGTTTTAACCGACTTCCAAAAGGAGGAAGTTCACAATTTGGCCGGTATTTTTGTGTAATTAAAACTAGCAAAAAATCCTAAGAATAAACTAAATTACTAGACTATTCTTACAACCTAGGCGCCGACAAAAACTAATTCAAACCTGCATATCTGTAAAAGCACATTTATTACCCGTCGGCATTTGAACTAATAACTATTTTAATTCTTTTAGGACCGTCTTCTTTTGTTTACTTATTGGCATACGGCCTACTGTTGTATTGTAATCGTGTGCCAGTGTTACAGATTTAAGGTACAAGTTGATTCTAGGAAATTCAGTCCACACTGCCGGGCGGACATATTGCATCCGTCGTCGATACAATATGTCTGCCCGGCCGCGTGGGGAATTTCTTAGAATCAGCTTGTATTTTAAATACGAGACACCTGGCAGTGATCACAATACAACAATAGGCCCTAAAAGATTAGAATACACAATGGGCTGTTTTTTTAATTACAAGTTTTAAACACAAACTAAACAAAAGAAGTACAAATGCCGAAAGGTAATAAACTGCAGGTGTGAATTGGTCTTTGTCGGTCGTAATAATAATATAAAACATAGTCTCTTTCTTGTCTCTCTGTCTGTATATCTGCTTCAAAATCACGGATTTGTAAGCGTATATAAGGCGCATGTTACCCTTAAACTCAAAATACCCTTAATCTCATGCCACTCTGTGTCAAAGCGCAGCTCAAAGTAATACCACTCGTTGGTTCGTAATTTTTTAGACCAATTTTAACCGCCTTCGTCGGATCTGGTCCATGTCTTTTTTAGGGTTACAGGTAAATAGAAAATATTGACGTTGCTTAGTGGCTGAAGCGATGGTATCAACATTTTAACGATATACGTAGCAGTTTTGGTTTTGATAATATAGATGGATAATTTATAATAAATAAATATAGTATCGGAAACAAAACTGCCTACGTACATCGTTAGTAGTAATTAATAGAAGCAGGTGCTTGCTCTACTCATACAAATTATTCCTACTTAAAAAAAATACTAGACCGACTTGCCGCAACTATTACACAAGTCGTTGATTTTTGCATGATCTACATGTCTGTATTGTTTTTCACATAGCCCATCGAAAACGGATACCATATATCCACTAGCAGGGCGTTCCATTGGTAGCTCACAACGCCCAAAATGCTCCGTTAGCTGTTCCACAAGGCACAGTCGTTAGAGTCGTAGCGAATATGTCATTGATGACGGACCTGATCATTTTCAATCACACAACGCTCACAACGAAGCATGTCAAGGTGGGACGAATAGCAGTTCCACTTGGATTTACGACTGTGATACCGGCAAGCAAGTGTATCAACCTTCTTATAGTTTTAGTTTAAAACAGTTGATATCCTACATACAACCAATATTATAATAACCAATAATTCTCCGTTCAAGTTCCCGCTAATAACTCCAACCCACGAAAATATTAGAATTTAACACTGACAACATTCGTATCAGAAGTTGGCCACCCCGACCTATGATTGGTTTATATTTAACACTTGTTTTTCTCAAAGAACCAATCACGAAGCAACAAGCATACAGTGTAAAAATGTCGTCGTAAATGTAGTTAATCGTGAAATTATTTCCGATTTTATTGACTATTCCAATAAACGCAGGCGTTCATATTTGTGTCGGATTTATATTTTTTTTAACTTTTTTCATTTCACCACAGAAATTTGTCAGGTACGATTTAAATGTTGATAAAGATGTCCACTCACTTTCTATTATTTGCCATTGACAGATGACTCTGGTCAATGTTTTTTGTATTTGTAAATAAAAACAAAAATGTATGATCTCAAATGATTACGTTGGCACACAAAATAGCCAAATGTTGACGCAATCGCTTTGTTCGTTCAATTTATCTTTTTGTCGGCGATAATTACATGAATCGCTTAAATATGTCACTGACTTTCATTCAAAGTATTAATTTGATATGATTTTAGTTTGAGTGGCTTATTGTTTTATTTTGCAGTCATGGCCGACGAGATGGACCCTTGCGAATGCCTTTGGAACCACGAACTGGCTATGCGTCGGTTAATATCTCTGGTGAGCTATTATCTCGTGACCTTGTCACGTATTTAATCTCGTGGGAGTTTGTGCCTGTGTACATCCAATTCACGTCTTCATTTTTAATAAATTTTCCATTGCAATATGCAAAACAATATGTTATGGTCTTATGTACTGAAAGTAACAATTATTTTCATTAGATTGTAATTTTATCACTGCACCTTACTGGAATCTTGTTGGTGACCCTTCTTCTTTGCTTCTGAATTTTGTCCAATTCAAGGAAATTACGCTAAAACTTTTAGGTTTAAAATATTTTATATGTCCATCTTTTGTAATTTTTATGGGTAGAATATAAAATACTGTCTTTTCGGAATAGGTCAAAGTTTAAGGTTCTTAAAGGCACATTGGTCTTATTCTAACTCAATATGAATAATACCATATATATATATTTAATACTAGCTGCATCCCACGGTTTCACCTGTGTGCTGATGGAAATTTGTGATAATGATCTTTATAAATTATAGCCTATGTGTTACTTTGATGTGTAAGCTATATTATTGTAAAGTTTCATTAAAATCTATTCAGTAGTTTTTGTGTGAAAGAGTAACAAACATACATCCACACTTACAAACTTTTGCGTTTTTAATATTAGTAGGAAGATAAAAGAAAGCAAGATACCACCTGATCCTTACCTATGAATAAATGCAACACCAGGAAATTTGTATACTCTGATTTCTAATTACCTGGACTAAAATTATGGCAATCAACATTTTTTTATTCATAAGTGAGTTGTGCGAGTTGAATCAACAACTCCCCACTGAGTTGTGAGTTGCTTTAAGTTTGCAATATTGTAAAAAAATAAAAGAAGATAATTACATACACTTCGAAGTAGTCATGTCAAGGGAAGATTAAATGAGTAGTACCAGAGAAAACTTAATAACATCTTTATTTAATCAAATATAATGTGAAACAATAAGTAAGTACTTACTAAGCCATCACATTATTGCAAGGTCAGTCAGTGCAGCCTTATAAAATTAATTAACAGAAAGAAAGAGTGCAATGTTTTTTAATATAGATCTCCCATTGAGTGCTAGTCAAACAAGATAGACATTTAGGTATTTAACTATTCAATGCCTATCCTATATTGTTTGACTGGTTGGAGTGCAAGTCAACCAAGTTTACCTAATAAGCCCTGCCAAAATATGTTTTCAATACCATCACACACTATTTATCCTGTAAATGATTACTTAGCAATTTATTCAATATTCAAAGATATAAAAAATGAAGGAAAAATGAGATGTTATTTAGTTCTAAAATAACAATGAAGTTAACACAGTGCTTATCAACATACTGCTATTTGCAATTATTACCATGTTCTTGTAATTGGATATTGTTGATTGTAGTACATAACATACTATTTCTTATGTAAGATATTTTTATTTTATTTACTTTTGTTCTTTAATAACTAGAAACTTTCAAAATAAAATGTGCTTACCTATATTAGATTTATATTAGTCTCTTGTAATTATAATAAATCCAGCTGGTTAATGTCAAGGAGTTCGCATTATAGGGTATTGTACACTAACCATGTTGATTCCATATGGGTCTAAACTTGTGTAATCTTGTATGTGAAAGCTTCTTCTGGGTTTTTTTTTGAGATCATAGGCACAAATTAATTGTATGATGGCTAAATAAAGTACCCTAAACCTTTAGTAAAATGTTTTAAACTGTTTAAGCCGCCACAAGAATAGTGTCAGTCAAGGAGCTACAATTTGACTGAAGCTGCTGTTACATAGGTCTGGCTTTTGTCTGGCGCCAATTTGCTTCAATCATCATCATCATCCGAGCGTTAAATCCCGGCTGCGTTCGGAGCGTCCACTCTGACGCCCAGGGTCCGCTTTCCTACTTTTTCTACTCCACTTCGCGCGGTCTTCGGCACCCCCGTTTTGAGACCATTGGCACGCATGTCATCCTTCACGACGTCAAGCCAACATTTCTTGGGCCTTTCCCTTCGACCAGGACCTGGCGGAGGTGGCATGGCTAGACATTTGTTCCCCAGATAATTAGTCGGTCTCCGTAAAACGTGGCCGTACCAACATAAGCGACACTTGCAGTTTGTCTGCTATGTCACGGACATGACGACTGCCACGGATGCGGGAGTTCCTGACACGGTCTTTCCGCGTCACTCCACACATCCAACGCAGCATTTTCATCTCCATGACACGCAGTTCTTGCTTGTGTCGCTCAAGTACAGGCCACGCTTCACTGCCATACAAAAGGCCAATTTGCTTCAATATTATATTAAAACTTAAATATTCATGAATACTTAGTACTTGACGTTTGGTGGTGGTGACCACTTTCCATCAGATGGGCTGTCTGCCTGTTTTGCCACTTTATGGCAATAACTAAAGAATACTTGACAATGTTTTGATACACAAATCATATAGCGCTATATTTATTAAAGGCAAAGATGGACAAACAGGCAATCATTTTACAAGGGTTTCATTTTTTGCTATATTTTGTAAATAATGAATTAAATGAAATAATTTGCACACCAATAAGGCACTATATTTATTAAGGACTGGTGTCTATATCTTACTGGCCATTCATTTGCCTTAATATTGATTTAAAATTTCACATAAGCTCTCTAATGTCAAAATTCAACTGACAGTAGGACAAGTGGATGAATAGCAACATATAGAAACTGGCCATAAGAATCCTCTCTGCATTGTAGCTCCGACAAGGGCAGTCTTACTGCACGGACAGTGAATGCCTGGAACAGCTGCCCGGCCTCCCGCAGCCTGAGTCCGCCGGGAACAGCTTCCTGATGATGTTCATCATGATGGCCCTCGCAGGCGCCATGTACATGATGCGCCCGCGACGCAACCAAATACAAGACGCCGCAAAACCAACGCGCAACCCTTATGTAAGTTGTCTTGAACACAGATTCTCAACCTTATTTTATTCATCTACTGCCCAGTTTAATTATAAATTACTGTTTGTGAATGCCCAAAAACATTAGCATCACGTTTTTATTTATGTTAGGGTAGCTTTTCTAATCTTCTCTTATATATAAAAATGAATTTTGTATGTCCTTTAATAGAATCGTGAACTGAGGCCGTCAGCGCTAAAGCGGCCTAACCCTCAATTATTATATTCGGAGATAAATACTGGAAATTATGTAAAACTAAGGAAATGCAAAAAACTGTCTTTGGAACGCCATCTATTATCAAGTGACAAAACCAAAGATATGCCATTCTTGCATTATATTTTAGCGTTTTACATCATTTCCAGTATTTATCTCCGAATATAATAAATTGAGGGTTAGGCCGCTTTAGCGCTGACGGCCTCAACTATACATTTGACCATGGAATGATCTTTAGCAAAGTTGTTGTGCACGAGCCAGAGAAGGTTTCTGAGGTGGTTTACAATTGGACCCGGTGGCGCTGCTGTCGGCATATTGATTGAAGCTTTTCCGGGCAGGATGATGTCTGCCGGGGCAGTTAATATTAGATATAAATGTATAAAGTCATATACTCCCTGAACTGCCTCAACATCCCCCAATTTACACACTTTCCACTGTAGGCCAAAGTGCCCGGTTGGAGAAAAACTGATCTAAAGGATTATAATAGAGGAATGAAGGAAGGTTCATGAGTGGTAATTGCTGATTACAAAGACTTAGAAATTTAAATTGATCCATTAATCTAAACATTATACTTAAGAATTATGTAAGCAATTTTATTTATTCTTTGCTATAGCAATATAGCTAAAATTGAGTCACTCAAACTCGGTCAAATGGATTTAAGATTCATCAAAAATCCATACCTGTTTTGCGAGTCCCCACCTCATGCATGGTAGGTATAGGCGCCTCAATGTACAAAAACTCAGGTCTGGTCAGACACATACAGGTAGCCGTTCAATGGCTCTTAGACCATATATACATACGGTTGAGGAAAGCCACTTTGTTTAAGACTATATAAAGATGCATTTATTTGGTCTACATAGTGTAAAACCACAAGTAGACTCCAAATTTTACATAACTAAATGCATTTTTATCAAACAAAACTTTGACGTATCAATATGTTGATTAAGTTTATTTCATTCTTATGTTTGTAGACAAACTTGTTTTACTCGGAGATCTAACAGACTACTAAAGGCCGATTCTAAATAAATAATATAACATAATTCTAAAATGCAAATGATTAAATGTGGTATTTATTATATGATGAGGACAACACGCTTTAAGTTGGACACAAAATAATATTATTTATCATGTACTAATTTTAGCAATTGTCCGCATTATTGTTCTCGAAACAGGACAAATGGTACTCTGCAAATCATACAAATACATTATAATTTTATACAGAAAACAAAATGCCTTTGTAAATAATGGGAAACAATTTGAACGCTGAAGCTATCATATTGTTTTCAATAACAGCTGTCGGCGGGGATCTGAGCTACCAACTCGTATCAACTCTAAAAACATGTCTTGAATAAGTTTCAAATTTATTACTGCATAAAACATGGTTTAAAAAGTGTTACAGTAATTATATTTTAGTACATAATATGTTTTTCCAGATTGGGGTGCAGATTTAGCTCGTTTACATTATTTATAATATTATCACATGTCAAAATTTCAATTATAATTAAATAAATAGTCTACAGTCACATGTCAGATAATTATAACAGTCAATATAAATAATTTTGTAATTATATAACAACAGCCCATAAATGTCCCACTGCTGGACTCGGGTCTCCCACTATAGGGGCACGGACAGTATACCCGCCACGCTTATCCAAGGCGACTTGGCAGGTTTGACACATCGGTTATCTCGATGTGCAGGTTGCATCACGATATTTTCCTTCACCGTTGTTAACACGTGGTAATTGTAACAAAATGCACATCAGATCAGAAAACTGACTAAGAGGTGCATGCGTTCCGGTCAGGATCCTACCCGCGCCCTTTTGAGTTTAGGACGCGTGGGCTAACCATTATGGTACCACGACTTATGTAATTGGTAATATAAAAATATGAAGACTTAATAATTGTATTTTATATAGAAACCAATCAAGTGCCAGTTTGACTTGCACTACACAGTGCACTTGTTTCAATTACTAAATGTGTAAACACTATTAAATAAACAAATCTTACAGTACGCGGCACGCAACTTGGCCACGTTTCATAGTACCGGGGGTAAGTTTGCGCATGGCACGTTCATCACATACACATGTTGTACTTGTGTAGTGTCTGTGAATAACCGCGTGGCGTCGCACAGCATTCGCAACATGAGAAGTCTGTTCGTCTCTGTCGCGCGCGGTCAAGCTTATGAGTATGAAGAAGACAGTTGAGTAGACTCATCCCCGCGTCCCGCTTGACAACCAGAGACCTAAAAAACGACTTGTGCGCATCTAACGACTCTTGCCAAGTTACGTGCGGAGGACTGTACTCAACTTTTGATATATTCTACTTTCCTTTTTTAGGACCAAGATGGCGCTCCTCCAGCACCGCCAAGAATTTAATCCTTGCAGAAACCACGACGTAAGTGGGAGTCCAACAAGATCAAGGGTTTGCACTACCCTTGAATTGCAGTTATTTGTATTATAAAAGTATTGTATGTAATATATAAAGTGTCGAATATAATAACTGAAGTATTGTGGACGAGTTGCATCACATATGTAGTTAATTACTTTTCTTCACAATGAAAGCTCATTTTTGTACCTTAAATCCGAGATCAACCATAAATGAATCCATTGTGTCATTTAAACTTGGGCTGTTTCTGCTTATTCAACTATGTAACATGAAATGGTTGAATCTAATTGCTTGTGTAATTTGATTTTTCATTTCATACATTCTGTTATTAAATAGTTTCTTACTTATGTAAATATAAGAAGTACTAATCTGTATTATGTGCAGCAGCTCTAAAGTTTGTATGTAAATGCTTTTATTGTGAGAAAATATAAATTTGGTTCTTATGTATAGGTATTTAATACAAGTAAGTGTTGTGTTATAACTCCATTTGGTAGCATGCATCGGGATCAGCTTTTCTAATATCATTAATTTTAGAAAGTGTTCATTAATTAAATAATTGAGAATCGATGCAAAATTGATAATATTAATTATATAAAACTATATTGTATTTATTGAAATGTGATAGTTTCCAAAATTTAATTTAGGTTTATATCATTTTGATATGTTTGAAGTCTTAAATTGTTCATATGTTGTTCAATATTGGGTGCTAAATTTTATGACGAAATGGACTTTTCCGTTTTGAATCAAATGTCTTCTTACTTATTCAAATATGTTTCAGTTCGATTTGCCTACTTACAAATGTAAAACTTTGTGTCATAGTGTAAAGAATTTTAAAAAAGATTGTATAAGTAGACATGTAGGGTAATTATTATATATTATAATTCTAGATAGAAAGTCATTATCCGTCTACACTTTTGTTTATGAATCTCTATCATGGTGGAAGTGGTAAGTAGCTGGAATTACTTAAAGAAATTTAATATGGGAAATGCTTTCTCTGTTTTATATGAAATGTTATATGCAGCTCAATTTAATTTTCAGCCCGGCAAGATATTTTTTGATTATTTTAAGTATATAAAGACATCACGGGTTTTATCAACTCTATAACAGGACATCAGATAAATATAGTTTCAAATATAAAAAAAAATGGTGGAGTTTCGTCCAATGGACCAATTTACTGGCGCATTCGAAAAGAATGTGTGAGCACAACAAGAGTACAATGTGATGTGCGTGAGTGAGAAACATATAATAATGGGTCATTGTATGAAATTCTGGTCTGCGACCGAATTGTATATGATTTAATTATTGCAATAATACTAATATACATAATAAATAAATAACCATGCAGGGAGTGGAGAGTCACCGTCTGCCCGTTTTCCCTGAACATTGCGAAGGGCAGATGCCATAGTACCCATATCCCTAGACTCCTATTACCATTAGAAGTTGGGGTGCCAATAACCCGGTACTTTTTGTCCTCATTTCCCACAATATTCCTAAACTGGCCGGGGTTTGTCATTTGGTGCATTATTATATGGTGTAGACAAGGATAATCGCCGGTTAGTGTCACGTCACATTTACATTAAACTTTTAAAGAGGCCCGATTCCTCCATAAAAATACCCCAGACAAATGTCTGGTATTTGTATGGCCCGTGTTCTTGAAAGACATGCATAATAATATACATGTTACGTCCTGAACATGAAAAAAAATGCTCTCGCTAGTGTATATTATTGTTTTCTTATTATGTTACAGCACTTAGTTTTGTTTGTTTTACACCTAGGTTAAAGAGTTTAAAAATATTCACTTAAAAATTAACAACAATCTCGAATATACAAGCTGATAGTTTCGTTTACAGTGCTACGCTACTTTCCTAATAATTAGTACAAGACATTCTCCATTTAATAACTTTTATTGAACATATATATAAACTTTTATTGAGTATATATATAGTGCCTGTAAAGATATACAATCCGCTTACAAAATCTTACGTCAATCCGAGCTGCCGTAGCAGTCTTCGTAAATAAGACAATTCAACTAGTGTTTGACTCGGATCAGCTATTTCTTTTGCATGTAAAATAGATCAATGAAAATGTGTGTATATTTTGAAACAGTTTTTAAAGAGTTTATTAGGAAACATTTATATCAAGTTAGCACTTTATGAGTGACGATAAAATGTGATAGCCATTATCTCTTTATAATATTCCATTAGTTTAATTATATTTTATGGGCTGGGTTGGTGTATTATATTAATAGTTTGTGCATATTTGACATTTCTCATACTTATATATTGTGATTATAACAGAACCTATCGAGATTTTATTTATCATGTGCAAAAATAAAGTTTAACTATCATTGTGTTTTTTTTATTTCAAAGCTTGTTTTTTATCCATTCTATTAATCTATATGATACATTTGTCGATGAGTTGAGTTTGTATAATGAAATCGAAAAAGAAAATACATCGTGGGGGCTAATTCAGACCAGTAGAATTCAAAACTGACAACTTTTAGAATTTTTGACTGTTTAATTGTTACAGCATTCACGCGATAAGTATTGAACATATTTAAATGAAAGTTCTTCGACACGTACGACTTTATAAATAAAAGAGGTTTTGCTCATTCTATTTATACTCCATTAAAATGTTACATGAGCTTTGCATTTGTTAGAGGATGCAATTTTATTTTTGGGACATGTGTGGGGGGTCAATAGAAGCTTAACCTCATGTTTGTGGGGTCGCCACCCTTGTCCCCCGGCCGCCATCTCGGAAAAGGGGGTGAAAACACTTTTTTCGCGATATCTCGGAAACTATGCGTCTTCAAAAAAATTGTGAAGTCATAATTTGTAGCAAATTGTTTTGCCTACAAATATGTTTACATAACTATTTGCTCTAAATTAAAAATTAAAGAAGTTATCAGCAAAAAAGTGAGAAATTTTTTATTCATTCCCAACTCTTTTCTTTACAATAGAACTTACCAAATTTAACTTATCGAATGTTAAGCAGGTAGAAAAGGTCCCCCATTTTCCCCGCCACCTATGAGGTAGTCCGTTGGCGCGTTTTTTTATGTACCTATGTTCTGGCAAAACATGCAGCAACATTATGGAGATATCAAAGTTAATGGAAGAAATTGAATTTGAAGATGAACTTCCAACTATGACTCCAATTTTAACTCATTCCTCAAACTTTCACATTTGACGTTGATTTAGACCTGAGCCCCCCCCCCCTGGACCATCGAAGAAAAGTTGTTTAGAGTAGCTGGCTAATAAGTGATTAAAAATATTATGATGTCCAGAATTACCTTATAAGCAAGATGTCCGTGGAGCAGACCTACTGGGGATACCACGTAAAAAAACGCGCCTACGGACTCTACCTCATAGGTGGCGGGGAAAACGGAGGACCTTTTCTACCTGCTTAACATTCGATAAGTTAAATTTGGTAAGTTCTATGGTAAAGAAAAGAGGAATGAATAAAAAACTCACTTTTTTGCTTATAACTTTTTTAATTTAGGGCAAAAAGTTCTATAAACATATTTGTAGGCAAAACAATTTGCTACAAATTATGCTACAAATTTTTTGTAAGACGCATAGTTTCCGAGATATCGCGAAAAAAGTGTTTTCGCCACTTTTTCCAAGATGGCGGCCGGGGGACAAGGGTGGCGACCCCACAAACTTAAGGTTAAGCTTCTATTGACCCCCCACACATCTCCCAAAAATAAAATTGCGTCCTCTAACAAATGCAATACTCGACCCTTAATTGTAATATTTCAATGGAGTATTATCACAAGATGTATGCATTGCGTTATAACATGTCATATGATCTAAGATTGTACATGTTATTATAATTACCTATGTACTAGTGGTCGCCCATTGGTCGAAATCGACCTAAGATTCAGTTGTCAAATACCTACTCATTGAGTTGTAACATGACGTTTATATGTACCTACTATAATTCTATAATCACAGATTTCGCCAAGGCTACACTGTTAATTTGACTAACAATTAACATTTTTCGTTTATTGTTAAAGTCAAATTATACATGCGTGTGTGTGTCAACAACATCGTAGTGTGTGTAATGTTTTTTTTATATTTAATCTATTTTTTATGCATAATTAAAAAAAATATTAGCATTCTGCACTCCTCTATATACGATATACTTTCGGCGGTTATAAATAAAAGTAATAAGCCTTCTAACCTGTATTAAAAGAATTCGGATCTGTTCATAATATATAAATGTGCCGTATAACCCCACCCGCCCACGGATAACGTGGGGTGTATCCCTTGGGATAATAACGCTGGTTCGAATAATGGACTGTATAAGAGAAAGATATGAAATCCTTGTACTAGAAACACTAAATTCTACTTTAAACTAAAGTTCGGACTAAGTTTTAAGTATCATAAAAGTTCTTGGCACGGCAAGTAACCACAATAACTTGACAATAGAAAAAGATCAGCGAAGGGAATGTTATTTTTCGTCAAACTCTGACAGTGTTCAAAATGGTTGCCTTTTCCCTGCAATAAGTTAGTCGTCGCCTCAAACAGAAAGAGGGTAGACGGCAAAATTAATGGAACAACGTTCTCCTAACTACTTTACACTAGGCAAAGACAGACCACGTAAATCAAAAATAATCTCTGCCACTACAAGAAAAGAAGTTTGAAGTTAGGATAGTCTTTGGAACAGTAAATAAAAATACAGTTTTCAGTAAAAAGTACCTTTTTATAATCATTAAACAAAGGAATACCTTTTTAGTCCTTTGTTTTATTAATGTCAATAATCGTACCAACCAATAAAACGTTAATTAAAATCGGTAACTAAAATATAACGAAAACACAATTTGCATTACATTTATATGACTAAAAATATGTACAACATTGCTTTGAGTAGACGTCAAAATAGTCAAGTTTAACAAGACAAAAGTTAAATTTTTAAAATTCGATATTTAAAAAATATTCCTTACAATAAGTAAGTGGTATGGTATGCCATAAACGAAGTTCTCTAAAGCAATGTAAATAATAAACTAAATTACTATTGCTTTTAAAATAATAAACTACTTTTGATTTGACTTGTATAAAAATACTTTTTGCCTTAAATATACATGCTTAATTTATTATTATTATCAATTCCGAGTAAATTTTCAGGACTGTTGGATTTCATGTCATTTGTAATGTTTTAATTGTCGAATATTAAATATAAAAAAATCAAGTTCGTACGTGGCATTCCCATGACCCGCGCGTCACAGGAGATACACACAGGGGTTGAAGTGTGCGGGTGGCACGGACGCTTAGCATTATTTACATAATAAAACGGGCATTACAATATCATTTTGTCATCTTATTTTTAAGACATCAACATAGAAACATATTTAATGACTGTTTATACAAGTGCGCTCTTTTACATGTACAAAATCTATGAGGCCGCAACATTTTGTAACACGATAAAAGATCATTTTATCCCTTTGTATAAGCAACTATTACAACCCCGCGCTTACTGTATGATTTAACTCCTCATAAAGATTGGGGCAGTACTATGGAAAAAATGTTAAAAATAAACTCGAAGTGTACTTTTTTCATCTTATTAAGTAATTTCAAATTATTAAATGCTACAAACGCTGGCAATTACAGTATAATGTAAAGAGGTTAACAATACTATGTATGTGGAAATCCATTAGCTGCAAACTTTATCATTGTTGTTCAAAACTTAATATATTAATGGAAAAGTAAACAATAATTGTAGGATATTCATTTTTTACCAGAAATTTATATTTGTGTATACTGTTAAACGTCTCAACTATTCAGAGAACTCCTTCTTTGACCGACCGACCTAGGTTTTTGCTTGAATATTACTCAAAAATGTATATTGATGGATACTTAGCACTCCCTAGATATAAACATTTTATACTACCATATAACACGAAGCGTCCCCGTCACCGACGCATTTTTTCACCCATTCTATGCGTTTTTCGAGTCTTTCGCCCACTGATCACGCAATATTACGTACAAACTTGCCAACCTATAGTAAATTCTGATGTTGTTTTTCCAAAAATGGGGATGAGTCCATTACCAGTGGTTTTAATGTATAATCGAAATATGGCCCAATTTAATCCGCTTCAGGTGAAGCGGGTTGCCAGTATCATGAGCCCTGTATCCTGTCTACTTCACTCTTAACCTTTTTCAATAGATTACTTATCTTTTTGTACTTACCTGTTGAATTTGGGAGATTTTCAAAATTTATAACGTCACAAATGTCCTTCGCAAAGTTATTGTCACTCGGAAGCTTTAGATATGGAGATGCAATGTTTAATACAGGAGTACCATATTGGGTTGTTTTGACACCACCTTTTGATTTTTCGTTTGGAGTCTTAGAAAGTTCCAGATCCTTTATTGTGCATTGTTTACGTCATATTGAGACATAGATACGTCTGATTCCACCTTTTGTCTTGTGCTTGAGACTCATTCTCAAATTTCTCAGCCATATTCATATTATCTTCTTGTTTTTCTGTCATTTCTTTATCAACAGTAGCCTCTTCAGTGTTTTCAATAACATTTTTTACTTCATCTATGTTATCATCGTTGCTTTTATCTAACTTAGCTTCTGTTTCGTCGGTTTTCAAGTGTCAGATAAAGGTGTCTCTTCAGAATTATTACCATTCAATGCTTGAAGCAAAAGTTGCTTTTTAGCTTCCAAATCATCTAGACTTGGACTTCCTCGACCACTGCTTGGTTGGGTACCCTGAAAATAAAACATTTCAATAGAACCAGGATTAATCTTGTTTGACTTCCATATTTTACGGTTTCAATATTTAACTCTGATACCACATAATAATCCGATAATCATCAAAAAATATTAGCTTTAATATTTCTTGATGTGATGATTGTATGAAATATGGCACATGTTACGTCATGAACATGAATTAATTTATTCCTGTTTAATTAGCAAGGTGAATACTTTGGTCAGCCCATGTGTATGATAAAATCTACCAGGATAAAAAAAAACAGTACAAAACCATCGGAAATGTATCTCACAAATATTTTCATGATATAAGTAGTAAACAACACATTTCAAATCCAAACACTTATAAGTCTTACATATCCATCTAGTGTCCACCTAAGTATACTATATCTTTATTGTCTCTGAGGTTTACCAGCTGAAAAATCTGGTATGAAGCAAAAACGATTTAATATGAATCTAACTTTTTGAAGCATCTTGTTTTTTCCATATTACTAAGACTAACAACTTAAAAGGACTTACATCGTCATCAATTATAATAATATCTGCATCAGGTATTGGTATATCACAAACTTCCATGACTTTCACTATTTCCAATTCATCATCTGCAGAATCATTATTCTGATTTTGTGAAATCTGATCCTTTGATATAGAGTTTTGGTCTTTTGAAGAAGTCTCCTGTTCCATTGAATTTGTTTTTTGGTCTATTTTACTTGTCTTCTGGTCTGTTAAAGTTGTCTCTTGCTCTATTGGTGTTGTTTTCTGGTCTTCTGATTCTACTATTTCTTCACTTGGTTCAGGGGATTCTGGAGGCGGTGGTGGAGGAGGCGGAGGCGGTGGCGGTGCTTCGTCTGGTAAGGGTGGTACAGATGGAAATTCTACTGCTTCTGTAACCAAGATTATTAATAAGTATAACTAATGGGTTTGTGTGAACAGATCGCCACCAGACCACCCTTTGTAAAAATTGTCTACAGTTTTGTCTTTAAGTCTATTTTGTTTAATGTACTAAAAACATCTATCTATCTATTTATTGTTTACCAAGAGAACTTAATATAATTAAGTTATAAATAAAAATATAGTGCCATAAACAATGTGTGGTCTTTTAATTAATTAACTATTTATAAAAGCTAAATAATATCAGCTTTCATAGATTATTCCGATAATAATGAAAACCTCTAGTAAAACTCCCACAACAAATGCAGTAATCCTCACTTATCTTTAGAAAGTTTCTCGTTAATGCCTTTTAATTAATTTTATTAGCTGCCTACCACATATGTAAGAGACTAGATACTTGTTTATTAAAGCATTTGAGCGAAGATCAGTCTGATTTTATTACGATTAAATGGTCTTGTAAGATTCGGAATTACAGATGGAGGATTCAGTAATCCTTTAATTCAATGAATCCTTTATTGGAAATAAATAAGATGAGCATAAGGCTTCCTTTCTACCTTTACTTTTAAAGTTTCTATTAAAATGTATCCAATGGTAAAATCACCTTCACCACTGTCTATGTCCATTTCAGTTTGCCCTTCCAGAGTTGTATTTGCAGATGATGACGGGAACATCGTAAGCTTCTTCCGTTTGTAAGCCTTCATTGCGTTTGGTGCCAGCATTTGTAACATTGCCATTTTGCTGTCCTGATCAGACATCGGTGGTAGACCAAAAAGGTGGGCTTCCTAGAAAAAAGATATATGACAGGCTGAATTTACTGTGCGTCCATGGTAACTTGACGCAGAGTTACCAGCTCCGAAATATATTATACCCTAAAGTTAAGCCAAAAATCGTCACATTTACTCGAAAACTCTCCTATAAAAGGAAAATTTATGTTTTGTGATATTGAGTAATGTCAATTTTTGGGAGTTGGTAATCCTGCATTTCAAGTTATCATGGACCCATAGTAGAACACCTGTTATGAGAACCACTGACACGACACAGACACACCAAGGGAAAATTTTAAAAATAGATAATATAAAGAAACCACATAAAAAATATTATTTCTTTATTGTCCTCCTTAATTTTCTATTAAAATGCCATAAAAGTTAACAAATTTCATAGCAAACGCACCTAAGGAAGAATTAGAAAGTGGTGGAAAACTTAGCCATTAGGAATGCATAAGATTTCAAATGCCGCTTTTAAGCTGAAGAAAGGTTATTTTGGAGAGTTATGTTTTGGTAAGGGTTGTTTATATAAGAATTATTTTGGAGGGAGTTAAAAGTTAAACCCCACAAGGATTTTAGTGCCATATGAAATTTATACTTTAAAGTAACAATTATCCAGAATGTATAGACAAAAAAAAAGTATATGCTGTGCATCAAAAGGGCTTTTAACGACTCCTCCAATCAGCGTGCATTATTCAGATTTTAGATTAGTTTAACTGTTATTGAAAAAATAAAAGCATTACAGTAAATTTTATTCTTAGAAAAAGTAATTTTTATCCAAAAATATCAATAATATAAAATAATCCAAAATAGATGTTGCTCAAGTGGCAACAGATACTTACCTCCTTATACCGTGGGCTAGCCGGGACATTGAATCCCGGGAAATCCAATATCTTTTTAATATCAAATTTATCTTTTGACCCTATTTCACAGATTTCACCATCTTCTTCCTCAGGGTCTAATATGGCATTACCCTAAGATATAAATGATATTTGTTTAAACATTCACTACAGTTAGAACTCTACTGTCGCCGCACGATTAACCAAGGAAGATACACAATGATCCAGACGGGATTCAAACAGTACGTACGCGCCGGTGTGTACGCGCATTAACAGTGTTAATTTTAGATCAAACTCAAATGTTCTTATTTATCTTGTTTGATGTAAAGTAAAATAATACTACATTTATATTGGGAATTTTACACACAATAATTGAAGACATGAGTGGATGAAGGTGATAGGTCGCATAATTCCAATTCTGAGTAAATCGAGATAAAAGTTTCACTTTTATTTGAAACTGAACTCAAACCTTTAGCAACTTTTTATTTTTTAAATATGCCTTATATCTATGGTCTAAGGTCTGTAGTCATTTGGTATCGACTTATAACATTCATCTACGCAAAAAAAGCAAAATACCGAAAATGCGACATATCACCTTCATCTACTCACGTCTTCAATTATTTGTTATATCACATCAAATTGAGTATTAGGCTTCACAAAAAACCTTATTTCTTAATGTGTAGAAATAATAATTATTCCCGGTTGTTGCCTGGGTCTGCACTTCTTCTCAATATAAACCATTTTAGATGATATTCAAGTTTTCCATTATTAAATATCTTTTAAAACTTAGATCATGCCATAATATTTTTATAGCAATTAAAATTATAACTCTACATTTCCTATTAGTAATTGGAAATTATATACTGGCATTAAGAAAGCAAGTAGTACGTAGACAAAAATATTAAATTTAGTTTATGTAGGACTTTCAAAAAAATAATTCTTAGTGGAATTGAAAAATCTTGTGTTTAGATTGAATAAATGTTACCCCAGAGTCAAACAAGGTGATTCCGGAATGAGATATTCTTGCGTCTTCAAGCCACCCAGGCGGGTATCCCAGCAATCTCATCCTATAAATGTATAATGGGAGTTCATGTCTTTTCAATCCCAGTGCATGACGGAGCTGCCCAGACACTCTTCCAGGTATCAAATGTCCATATTTTTGCTCATCTTCTATATGATAACGTCTGTCAAAATAAAAATTTGACATTTTTACTGTCTAATTCACCTAGAAGGACATAATATGCACACAAACAAAAATGGACATAAATTTATTTTTATATATTATATACCAAATATTGTATATTTCTATTGAAGTCAAGTAATTAATTACATATATAAAATTATTTATACAAAGCAAATAAAGGTTAACTATAATTACTAACCCTACTCTAGTATTAGATACATTTCTTCGGTTTTCAGCAATTTTAGCATTATTTCTAGGTAAAGGACAGTCTCTTAATGGATGTTGTCCATCACAATTGAAGCATATTGGCCCTCTTCTTCGTGGAGGTGGGGTCGGTTCTTTTGCTGGAGTGTTTGTTATTATTGTCAGGGCCTGAAATTTTTACATATAAGATATATATATAAAATATGTTATTTTACAATCATAATATCATTTAAGAATCTTCAGATAATATAATGATAACTGACATAACTGGCTAAATTAGCAAGTTGATGCTACAGTGATATCCATTCCAGGACACTTGTGTTGGTCAATGGAGCAGAGATCGCAAGTCACTCACTCACTGTCCCTTAACAAATGCAGTCTCCATACCCTCCAGTTTTATGGACTGATAATCCATACAAGGTTAAGAGTATGATGGAGATGGAAAAGACCAGAATACAGGGTAGAAACTTTCAGCAGGGCAGTAAAGTGAAGCACTTTAACAATAATTTTACGTGAAATTTGATCCTATTTATATTCAACAAAATTTGAAGTAATTGACACGAAAATGGCCATATTACATAAAACATTCTTTGATGTCAATTGATTGTTTTTCTAGTAGTGATCATAAAATTATATTAAAACAACTGTAGTTGGATTACTACTATAAGAGTCAGAATTCACAAAAAATCTTTACCCATACATGTTTGAAGAAATCTATTTACCTTTTTTTATTTATCAAATCTTTCTATTAACTAATAGAAAGATTGAATTAAATCACATGACTCTTCTGATGCACCAAACTATCAAGGTTTTTTTTTGAAGTAAAATAATAAATAATTAAAATAGTTTAAATTTTCTTTTCTTTTGAATCTCATCTTTTATTCAGCCAGCAAAAAGATTTGATAAATAAAAAACATAAGTTGGACTTCTCAAGAGGTATAAAAAAAGATTTTTGTGATTTTTGACCATTTGACCAATGACAGTTGGTCCAATAGAAGTTTTTAATCAGATATCAATTAGAATCAGAATTGATTGTCATAACCAAAATTGTGTAAAATTATCATCAAAAATGTACAGAAAGTTTTCCAACATCTTAGTACTTTAGCTTAGATTGGTACAATTGAAGTTTATGATCAGTATCAGAAACAGGACCTAATGATTAATTGTGGTAGCTCAAGTATTTAAACTACTATAGTGGCGCCCAACATAGGGTAATTATATGGTATGGTGGTATGCTATAATTTTCTTGCAAACTAAAAATCTTTGAAAGGGGGATCAAAGCTCACAGAAAATTACAGATCGTCTCTTAAAACCATTTTCGTGTAGCTACAAAGATGAAGGTACTTCCTCTTACTGTCTCACATAAAGTTTTCACCCCGTATGAAACACAAACATGGAGAATGACATTCAGCAGTGGACTACAAACTACAATTAATTGGTATCAGACAAAATATGAACATACTTGTTGATATGTTGGAATTTCAACATTTGCATTATCACAAGGCTGAGTATCTACAAAGAACAGATTATCTTCGGGCTCCAAAGCTTCTACAACAGTCTGCTCAACATCTTCTGGCCAAATATCCAGCTCCAAATCAGTTTCATACTCAGAATCCACTTCATCACCATGTAATTTGATTAAATTCAACATAAATTCTTTTATCTTCTTTTTATATGTATTAGCTATTTTCTTATCCCTGAAATGAACTGACATTAATGGCATCCGATTCTGGCATCCCGCCACAGCATCATTTGAAAGAGGGGAATCAACTTCTATATCTTCATTGTATATAGTATCAGCGCTTAACTTATTACTTTCTTCAGTGTTAACTTCAGATTGCTGCGAACCAGAATTATCAAGAATTTCAATAGCATCTGTGTCTTCAGAACTTTTCCCTCCATTCTCCAAGTGTAGTGATTGAGTTAGTTTTGTAGCATCTTCACACGAATCGTCAAGATTTATTATATCTGTACTACTTTCTTTGATTGTTGTTTTGATTATATTGGAATTAGATGTAATATCACCTATTAAACGAGTAATTTTGGGTTCCTTAACCTCTTCATCACTGCTGATTTCAATATCTTCATTATCTAATTCATATATAATATCATTTACAGCTGCTTTTCGTTTGGCCATTATATTGGAGAGAATGCATTAATGCTGTAGTTTAGACACTAAAATTAGGACTAGGTCAAAAGAAACTTTAAAAATGCGATTTATTACACAAAAGTTTTAAAGAATAATTTTGTTGACCTATTTTGACAACAATGACAACTATCAGTATCAACTGACAATTGAAAGTGTACGTCAAATTCATAAAAAGAAAAAACATATCTCATTTCCTAACGGAAACTTTTTTCTTTTCAGTAGAAAAGAAAAAGTTTAGGTAATGTTTACCATTTTGTAATAAAAAACCATATTACACTTTTTTATATCACATCTAAACTGATTTCTTGGACTCAAAACGCACCTCAGTTCGAAATCAGCTATTTTTATTATAGTCTAACAGAGATGGGCACTTATTGAAGTGGACTTTATTTATTATATGATATTCTAATTTTGTAATTTAACTATAATAAGTTAGTCATTGTCTCATTGTCAGTGTAAGACCTCGACCTTAGAATAATTTCTTTGGGATTCAACAATAGATTGTGATTAGCGCTAAGTGTCAACTGTCTAGTTGCCAAGCCATAAGTTGCAAAAAAACGATCAAGTGTCAATTTTAGTTTCAACTTTTAAATATTTCATTTTAGGAGTTTTTGGCGGGAACTGAAAGGGGACCTTGTGCTGTGCAGTTTTATTTTCTAAAATGTGTGAAAATGTCCTAAAATGAAGAAAAGTTATAGGATATTAACAATTTTTGAGTATAATTGTGTGTATTTGTGAGAAATGTGAACTGTATAGTCAAATGTGGCCTTTTGAGTTTTCACAAGAACTCCGTTGAATGGCGTCGGTTGTAGTCTACAATACAACTGCGCTATATACGAAGATTTAGACATCAGACTTGGCTGCATGGACATACATAAGATCCCTTTGCCTGCTGCTGAACTTTCATTTTAGGTTAGATTTTTCTTATAATTAAAATATATAAGAATCGTATTTTTTGTATTTTGCAAAATTATAAAGCAATGTCGTTGTTAATTAGAAGATTTTTGCCTACTAAAACATTTAATGTAGTTTTAAAACAAAATGAATCGGCAATTGTAGTTATATCTTGCCGAAAACTAAGTATAGTACCATCTATGTACGGTAAATAAATATTTCAATTACAAACTATTTTCTGTATTTTTGCGAATTCAATAAAGTAGTAAATCTTTTTAACTTATATCAAATAACACAGATGGGGAACAGGACCCGGCGCCGAAATTTTTCTCAAGTTATGTACAGAAGCTGTTAAAACGGTTGACACGGCCAGACTTTTCTAAAGTATTTCGGAAGAGGACTAATAGCGGCGTCCCGGTGCTTAAAACTCCTACCTATAAGTTTTTAACATCTGATGAATTAGAATTGGAGTTTTCTAAAGCTAAACTTAAAGCGGACAAATTATTACAAATGCCGCCTGTAGTGAAGGTCTGTTTACATGTTTTGACTTTATAGTTAAGGTATAATACTTTAGTCAGAGATGACTAGCAATTCTAACACCTGAGCAACCAAACTATACCCTACCTTAGGAATCTATTCTAAATTGTAGTCTAGATCTTGGTGTAATTTTATTAGATACAATTTCTGTAAGTGGTATCTTTTTGTACTTGTGATCAATGGTAACTGTAAGTAGATTGGTAGTTGTAATTATAAGCCATACACTGTAAACATACTAGTTAGTGTTTTGAATTTGAATTGTTTTGAACATTTAAAGTGAAAATAACATTGACTATCTATTTCATTATTCATTCACATCCATGGCTTTAAACTAATGTCTAGGCTGCGCTTTGAGCCAACGTGGCATAAGATTATGGGTAATTTGAGTTTAGGGGTATAAATATGCTTTATATCTACCTACCTACTAGACCTGTCATTTGTGTTAGGAAACAAGTTTTAAATATGTTAGATAAACAAGATTATGTCACTTGTTTAAAACAAAGTGTTATTTGTGTTTAAGAATACACTTACAATTTATATATAAACACTAAAACTGTTTTTAAGTTTAGGAAGCAATATAGATAGCAATATTATAATTTAAATCACACAGGAAACGAAAAGGAGGTGTGTTCTTGTTCAGGAGGCCAAGACACATTTTGGGTCGCTGAGACAATGGAGTTAGTTAGTTAATTTAACTTTTAATAACTTTATCATGTCAAATAAAATATAGATTATGATAAATGTTAAAGAATCAACATCTCAATAATGTCAAAATCAACTTCTTTGCTTTCAAACTTTAAATTTGATTTAATAAATTTGTCTCTATTCACCAAATATAGTTATATAATTTTCATTTCCATTATGATATTTTTTATTCAATTTCTGTTTTAGTTATGTGATTATTTGTAGCCACTAACATTGTGAAGGGGGTGAAAATCATGACCAGTGACTAGAACAGTGAGTTAGGTGAGGTTAGACTTTAGATCAAAGTGTATGAGCCAAGTGAATGATGCAAGCATGCATGCATAAATACTAAGAACAAAAGTGTCACAGTATTATTTTATCTATATTTTAATGATATAATGATTGTAATTATTTTATTGTCCCGAGTTAATTGTGAAACAATTTCACTTTTTCAGGTCCATCAGAAAATTGATGAAGTATTATCCCAAGACCCTGCTTTGGTTGGATATGATACTGCAAAATATCTCTTCACAGATATCACTTTTGGTGTTGCCAATGAACACAGACTTATCATTGAGAGGTAATACATTGTCATTATTGTATAGAAAATCTAAAAAGTTAAATTACATTAAACTCAACCTATAAATTGTGTGGATGAACAGGATATATTTACTATCACAAAAATTCAATTTTTATACAAAAGTTATAGTACTACCAAAAACTTGGAATTTCTGTGATTAAAAATGATTGTCATTATGAGATAAGAAATATTAATTTGTATAATCTCATTGTTAAGGATATAAGATATCCTATGTTCATTTCTGTTATCATAAATACAATTTGTATGTAACAAAATTCTCACTCACAAGAGGTCAAGAATAAAAAATACACAAATGTTGGAACTAGATCACTTCCTTGTTTTTGTTAATATGCAGTAATAAGTTCAACTTTACTTTTTCATAGAGACCCAGATGGTTTTTTACGCAGTTGTGATCATGATGTAAGAAAAAGATTAAATCAGGTAAATGTAAACATTTTTTTGTCTTTTAATTTAATTAGTTAAGATAATAGTAATTATAAATCGGCTGACCAACACACATTACACAACACCAAATTACACAAGTTATGCTTGTGTTATCTTGTGGGTAATGTACAACGGATTACTCTGGGGCCGATCCAGACACCCAGACCATAGTAAATAATGAAGAAAATTGTTTCGGAAACTCAACCTCAGAGGCTGTCAATGTATTTTATATCTGTCAAATTATGCAAAAAGAAAAAATAATTAATTTTATTATTGCCACGTGTTAGTTATTTTTTAACTGTAATATTTACATAAGGGGCCATGTATAAAGTCATTATCACAATAAATTTGGACCCCTTAGAAATCTGGCTTTATTAGTTTTGTCCTGTGTTATGTCTGTAATATACATATTAGTGTTGTTATAAATTTTTAGGTATACTTTCCACTCAAAGGTCGTTCTTTAAAAGAACCACTGATGTTCTCAGACAGTGAAAAGTTCAATAACCTATTGGACAGGGAGAAGTATGAGTTTGTTCTTGACAGAGCCTGCGTCCAGTATGAGCCCGATGAACCCGATTATCACAGAGTAACAAGCATTACATACCAACATATTGATATGAACAAGAAATACGATCTGTTAAGGTATTCTTCTTTGTTTCTACCATTCTTGTATTAATGTTGTCATAAATGTATTTATATTTGTTTTCAAAATAGTTACTTTCTATAGTGTTGTGGTGTTTTAGTCACAATTATATCCGTGCAGGAACGGAGAAAGAATACAATTTCCTGCGGCCGGCGGCCTGTCGTAAGAGGCGATAAAACAACCCACAGCCAGGTGGTAGGGCATTTGCCCGACTGGATGGCGACCACCCTGGTCTAGAGTATGCCCATAATAACCCTGTGTTGTGTTCCGGCATTAGTGACCAGGTTCCAGGCTCCCTAAAGAGAGCAGCAGCGCATTCGTAGCACCTTTGGTGTTGCAAATGTCCATAGGGATGGTACCTGTCCATCAATGGGTCTGCTGTCCTATCTCCTGCAATAAAAAAAAAAAAAAAAAAATCAACTGGGCCATCTGCCTGTCTGCTGAACTCTTGCAATAAGAAATGTCAAAAAAAAATTATCTTGTTATAAATGTATTTACGAGTATATTTGTGTTCGTAGTACTTTTTATCGCATTTTTAAGCTTATAGGGTAATAAAATAGCACAAAGAAAATCTAGCATTTTCAAAGAATATTTCTTGCCAATTTAAGTTAATATATTGATGTTATGCCTCTGCTACATCTGCCGTTATTTGATTTTGGTTTGTCCGACGTTTCGGCCGCTTTTCAGTGGCAATGATCACGGACGACAAAGCTGACATTTGTCCAACAAGTATAAACCATTGGACAAGTACAAACGTCGGATAAACCAAAATCAAATATACCGCGCTTAAAACCGTTAAAACGTAGTGGGGCTTCTTCAGACGGCCTTTTTTAGCAATTATAAATTGTATCGGAACAGAGGCCTAAAAAAGCCTTTTTAAAAGATTCATGTTACAAATTTGATAAGTATCAAAATAAAGTGGAATATCATGGTCTTATACCTACCAGTATATCTAGATATGTATGAGTTTCATTCACTAAGCCATGGTCCAAACGCGACCGCTTTAGGCCCTCAAACTTAATATTATAGATGATTTAGAAGTTTCACATAACACCAATTGTTAAAGGTCTACACGCCACTTCGGTCCACTAGCATTTTACCTAACATGGCACCAAAGTATGGACAGTTTAATGCTCGACCTGCTTCAGAGCGGCGCCGTCAGAGAGGCAGTACTATTGGCAGCGTTGCGTAATGCCATTCACAGTGACATTGCAAATGGCGATGTTGCACATGCGCTTACCGAACAGGTATAGACAAACTTTCAGTATAATATGCAGCTGGGAAAATATATAAATATGTAATTCATGAATTTTAAGTAGTGAGGTGAAGTGGCGAATGGTTAACAGTCGGTTCTGGCACTGGCCGACCGCTGCCGCGACACGCTCCCTCGACTCGTGTGCTTTGGCCTAAGGCTAATCTAAATCACTTCTAGTCTCTTTCACTTTCACCACCCATGTCAATAATAAAAATAGGTGAGGTTATGTTTAACAAAATATAACATTTCTAGACTTTCGAACCATAGAGATTGCAGAAAAGGTAAGTATACCTTCCACCCAACCCATTCCCACCCACCACTTATAATTCGTGTGCCGGATATCTAAGTAGGAGCCTGCAGCGTTGCAGCAACCCGATCTTAAAAGTTTATGAGAGCCTCATAAATATCATCTAGTTGCCGACCGATATCTATGAGCATGTCTGTCTTTTAAACATTCCAGATCTTTCCATCACCCGTGCAACTATCTAAACCGGAACAACTTAGCGAAGCAGATATTGAACTTGACAACAAATGCATTGAATGCATCCAGAAATACATTGTCAGCAACTCTTCGATGAAGAGCCAACAGGAATTGGCCCTTCAAGGCTTCAGGGAATATTACCAGCAACTTATAGAACTTAGTCGCGGATTGCAGAAAGCACATGGAAAAGTTTAGATTGAGATATCATATTCTCTCCTTCAACTAAATAGCACGCTGGTCAGTAAATCTAGCAATGATTTTTAAGACGAATTGGCGAAACTCATCTGTCACATTAGTGCAAGAAATGGCGTCGTTATTAACTTTGCGTTCTTAGTGAAATAAACGAATTTAGTGTTGTTTGATGGTAGTTTCAATACATTAATAATATATAATCAACTCTTAATTTACCAAAATAAAAACATACTTGTTGGACTGTAGGTATATTATATGTACGACTGTAAAACTTGACGCGCAGCGTTCATAACAATAAAAACTATGTTAAATTTAGGGACAAATGCAACTATTCACATCAACTAAAAAGAATCACGTAAATCGGATCATAAATCTCGGAGTAATCGGTGAACATACATAAAAAAGATCCGACGAATTGAGAACTCTCCTTTTTTGAAGTAGGTTAAAAGTATGAACACTTAAAGCTAGTATGAAAAACACGTAAAATCGCGATAATTAGTACAAAACTCCAACAAAGTGAAAAATAATTTACTTTTTCTAATAATCTTTTTTACACCCTAATTCGCAACGTGATATATAATTCGGTAAACCTGCGCAACAAGTTAGCGTAACGGAGCATAGTTACATTATTTATTGATAATTATTGTATAATCATATAATATTTATACATGGCACCACCAGCACTTGTATCTATTTATATATTATATATTTATTTTATTAGATAATGTGGAATAGTTCACTTTTAGTAACGCTGTACAATAGAGTGGGTATACCATATAACAAATATGTATTAATTACTGATCATAAATAAATAACTAGGAATGCAACATAAAAAAGGGTAGCTATTATCGATATAGCGTCTGTTTACATCCGCATCGAGTCTTTAATAAGTTGAAAACAATTTCGGGATTATTTATTTGATATTTGCCTACTACTATCGATGAATTTCAAAAGCAGTTTTTATTGTTTGAAAGTTTTGAGACAAAATCACATTTGAAAAAAGGTTAAACTGTTTATAATTATTATTGTCTCTAACAATAAACACCTAAGAAAATATTATTCTATAATAGGTACTCTCATATTATCCGTATAAAATAATATTCTTCATTCATCTTTGGTCCTCAGGGCTAACTTATAAAACTGTGTAATTTTATTTTTAAAAAAACATTTCTAATTCAACAAAAGTTCGTAATTGTTAGCACGGTATCATTTACAAAGATGCGCAGTATGGTTTTGTTAAAAGAAAAATGTTACTGCACATGCGTTACTAGTTTGAATTATTGTAACATACCTTTTTGCAGCAACAACTTAACAGTTTTTTTTTGTAATGTTATGTCCTTAGATCATGACATGTTATAACTCAACGGTTATGTCCCAATGTGTCAATCGCCTTTGGTCTAGCAATTTCATTTTGTTAATAATCACAGAGTACATAGAATTACTACTATTGTGATGCCTTTTTATCGTAAACCGCGTAACTTTACGCCCATATTAATAGCAGCAGAAAGGAAAGCTATAAAAAACGGTGTACATCATTCAATATTCACGTCTAGATTCGACAGATATGTTGGAGATTGGAAAAATGACTTGAAAGAAGGTAAAATGGATAGTGAAAATATGATTTGAAAACACGACTTGAATAAAATGTAAAAAAGAAAAGTTTTCTATATAACAATTTTATGCTTTTAATAATAACTAGCGGCAGACGTACTGCTCTGAAGAAATAGTCTTCGGCCCGATCCCAGTGCCACCGACCGGATCCAACTGTGTACTTAAACCATCCGGGGACCCACTCAAACAGAAAAACAAAATCGGTCCAGGTGATTACGAGGATTCTAGAACCCGATCTCAGCGCCACCTAGCGGTTCCAACGGGATAAAAAGTATCCTATGTCTAAGCTACCTCTCCACCAATTTTCAGCCAAACCGGTACGGCAATTATAAAGGGTTCTGTATTTGCTATTATGTCTACGGAACCTTAAAAAGGGCGACATTTCAAAAGGGGCTTAGGGTGATAGCCAACCCAGAACCGCTACACTTGTGTAAGGCGGAATAGACGGTCTGCCACATCGTTTATATCACTGTGCAGATTTCATCACGCTGTTTTCCTTCACTGGTTCTAAAAGTGCCAGTGCTTTGAATTTCGGAATCACTAAACTAACAGGGCTATTTATTTTAATATTAAGCTTATTCGCTGTGTTTTTTAATGAAGTCAGTGCCAACTAAAGTTGGCAAATTCTGGCGGCTGTGGTGTGGCAATAGCAATTTTTTGTAGTGCCACCCCGCCCTGACGAATCCAACACACCGGCAGCGACTCCTATCGCGTGGCTGATGGTCCTTAACTGGATATTCACTGGTGAAAAAATCTGGCAATGCACATTTTTCCATACAATATTATCCGTAAAAGCCGCGATATATACTACTTTGCTTGTTACAGGCAAGGGCCTGTTCTTAACTGTCACTGGAAAACGTTATGAAGGTGATTGGTATAAGGGATTTAGGTAAAAAATTACTATGTATTTATTAAGCGGCTTGTGAAATAAATCACCAATTTATTTAGTAATTTAAATACTAAAATTGGTCAAGAACTTGCCAAACTACCCACATAGGGAACCATTATGCGCCGGTAGTGTCGCGAGTTGATATACGTCCACTATTTTATGTCTTTTAAATTAACAAAACTTCTAAAAAGCATTTAATTGAAAACTTGTAGCGTATCTCTGTCACGTCAAAAGAAGATTCTATAATATCATACCCAAAATTCAACTAGTCTCTTCGTAACCTTAAATATGAACTGAAACAACTAAAATATAGTTTGCCCGTGTGTCAAATTCTAGGCAATAGCTATATTTTAATACAACGAAGAAAATTTCATCTAAATAAACGACTTTTTAGTTTGCCTGAAGGCAAGCAACTAGCATGCGTCCCACCTAACGAAAAGTGATTACCGTCGTCCGTAGATGTTTGAATTGTTGCATTCTACCTATAATTTCGAACTATTAAGTACTAAGATACTAAACCTAGACCATCGTCTTTTATGTCTAAGAAACCCCGAATGCTGGCTATGCTATCTTGCTATATCGCCAAATTGAATCGTTCCGACAAAGGCAATAGTCACCCGAAAACCTGATTATGCATTTTGAGAGCTGTTAAGTGAAATTATTTATATTTATTTAGTAGTTATAAAAAGAACACCTTTTATCCCAAAGACCGAAGTTTACACAGATATATGAATTATAATATTTTACAAAACATCTCAGAGATTTCAGAAGCCTTATTTTCAGTTGTATTTTAGACATGGCTTTGGAAACCTCAGCAATCGCCTCGAGAATGGCACTTTTAGTCTTGAGTACCGCGGTGAATGGGTCAGGGGGAAACCAGACGGCGTTGGCTGGAGATATTACGAAAATGGAGATGTATACTTTGGGCATTGGAAACGTGGTCGTAGACACGGCTATGGGAAGATGTGGTACGCGAACGGAACCATGTACGTTGGTTATTGGAAGATGAATTTGAGAGAGGGACTAGGAATGTTTGTTCAAGGTTGGTATACATTGTTTGAGCAAATATTGGATTTATAAAAATATCCACTACATATATCCAATGTAAACCTGTTAGATAACTCTAGAGGTGTACGATGATAGTTGTAATGTTGTTAAGTTGCAATATAAAATATTATTTTCCATTTTAATTATCTCGCAATGAACAAGGATCTAAATTACTCAGGTACTCATACAGTACCTACATTTATGTACCTAATAAAACCATACGAGGGACACACTTGAAAATGATAAAAACGGTATAGCAGTAACATCAAATAAAATAAAAAGTACCGTTCAAATTACGATAATAAATTAACTTCGTTTTTGCGTTTGTAGTAGTATTTGTATATTTATAGGACTTCTAAACTTGAAAGCCCTATTAATATTATAAATGCGAAAGTAATTCTGTCTGTCTGTCTGTTCCGTTTACACGTAAAAACTACTGGACCGATTTGGTTGAAACTCAGTATATGTATGTTTTGATGCCGAGAATGATCATAGGATACTTTTTATCCCGAAAAATGGGATAGTTTTCGGGATAAAAATATATTTGTCTTTCTGTTTGTTATGCTTTTACGGAAGAACTAATAGGCCGATTTGGCTGAAATTCGGTACGTATGTAAATTAAATACTGAGAGTGGACAAGGGATACTTTTCATTTTGGCCTTTTTGATCATTTTGGCTATTTTAGCCTTTTAACTCATTTTGGCCATGTCGGTCACTTTGGCCTTTTCGGTCATTTTGACCATGTTGGTCATTTTGGCCGTTTTGGTCATTTTGACTATTTTGGCCTTTTGGTCATTTTGGCCTTTTTGGTCTTTTGCCTTTGTCTTTTTGGCCTTTGTCATTTTGGCCATGTCGGTCATTGACTTTTTGGTCGTTTTTGTCTATTCCGTCATTTTGCCATGTCGGTCATTTTGCCTTTTTTGTTTTTTTTTTTTTTTTTTTTTTTTTGTCATTTTGGCCATTGGTCACTGTGGCCTTTTTGGTCAGTCATTTTGGCTTTTGGTCATTTGGCGTCATTTGCTTTTGGTCATTTTGGCCTTTTTGGTCGTTTTTGCCTATTCCGTCATTTTGGCCATGTCGGTCACTGTGGCCTTTTTGGTCATTTTGGCCATGTCGGTCATTTCGGCCTTTTTGGTCATTTTGACCATTTTGGCCTTTTTGGCCAAGTTTTGTAATTTATGTTGTTTACAGATAGACGGGGGATGGTATAATTAGCGATATAAAATGAAGAATCTTCCGTGGGCAAATATATAAAAATTTAATGTAATATAACCTGTAGCGCTGCTCTATAAACAAGAGACACGCACCAGAGGTTAACCCGCGGCGCGCCGCGGGGTAAACTCTAGTTTAATATAAAAAATGATGTCTAATATTAATATTTGTAATTTTAATATCGTTTAATATTATCAGTTTTATATTAAGTATCTGCCTATAAAAAGCATTATTTTATTTGTTTGCTGCCAGTACACTACTACAAACGCAAAACGTCGCGAAGCTCATTTATTATCTATATACCTACAATATCTATAACATGACACCATTTTTCTAAGATAATAAATAACACAATAATAACACGTAAATTATACCGCCATTCATGCCACAGATAATAGATTAATTTAAGTTGTCGGTATGTATATCTCAAATTAGAGTTCAAATATCAGTCTATATCTAACCATTCCGAGGGGTATTTCAGTTAACCCAACAGTTGCACATATATAGCATGTTAAATTTATTAAAACTATTTTCGAAGCAAACGGAAATCGTTATGAAGGCCATTGGGAGAATAACGTAAAGAGTGGCCTGGGTCGATTCTACCACATGCATACTGGTCAGCTGCAGGAGGGTTGTTGGATCAACGACATTTGCATAAAGTCCATGATGTCAGACATACTTATCAGACAGTTCTGCGATATACCTACAGAGTATCCCATACCACCGGTAAATTCACTTAACTCTTCTATTATAGTTAACAAGATTTTTTATTATGAAATAAACTTTGTAGGGTTGACGGTACCTAACCATCAGGGTTTCTATACTGGGTAGTTTTTGACCCAAAATGGTTTTGTTTTGTAGTAGGTAGTAGACACCACAAACTGGCAGGCTAAAGAATTTTAGCCCTTAAAGCCAACAGCACTTTCTTTGTGGGGGCACGTAAATATCGAAAAAAATCCATAAAAACAAAATGAAAATAACATCAAATTTGATAACCTTTATAAAAAAATACTTTTTTAGTAGGTTTTTGGACTGGAGCTACAAACAAAAAAATATAGACTTACAACTTTCGAGAATTAGCGCGCCCCGAAAAAAGAAGTGACAAAAGGCCTGCTTGTGTTAGATCCAAATATTCTTGCTCCCTTATATATTATTAAACTCACAGGAAAACTTGCAAGATTCCAAGTCGCTTCTAGAAGAAAGCGAATTCTGGCTGCAGCAGAAGATCGGCGATATAGACAAACAACTGAAACACTGTATTGATCAAATGATTTAATTTGTTTATTCAAAAATCTACAAGATCTTTAAGGGCGGTAATCCATTTTTTACTTGGGTGGTTGACAATTCAGAGGATTTTATGATATTCTACACAAGTGAAATTTAAAAACACATTTTTTTAAAGGTTAATCTACTACAACATTTTATTTATTTATTAAAACATTAATTAGATATACTTGTTTATAATATTCAACTTATATTTTATTTTTATTAGTGAGCTATAATGCATAACATTGCAGCAGATTCAATTTGGTTAATCCTTCTAATATCAGTAAAGATTAATTCCGCATAAGATCCGTAGCTTGGATAGGATTTCGTTTCAAATCTTGCTCCATAATAGGTTTCCTTATACTTGTTAGGGTTCCGTAGCAATTTTTGCAAAAACGGAATCCTTGTAAAATCTATATTTGTATATCACAATCATTTCTCTTGTTTACCACTGGAAAGTGCTAAAAATAAAATCAAGGTAGATCTTAAAAATGTTGAAATAAAATTTTACTATGTTAACATTTTTTGACTGCGAGACCATAAAAAAGTATTTAATCGAAATCTCATTTATGATTAATTTTTTTACGGTTTCGTATCCAAATAACAAACATCGCATTTAGAAAGCATTCTAATGCGTGGGCTGCCATGCTTGTCAAATTTTTATTAGAAATTATTGGATAATGTTTTTTTATCAAAATCTAAAACACGAACGACAGACTTCGGGTATCGCTATTTTATCTGTTAAACATAAATATATATTGATTATTAAATCCTATTAAAAAATAACCCATTTTTTTAAAGCTCTGTACTGTGTGTACTTAGCTTTATGTGTCTTTTGTACATGACGAGGGCTTCATAACAAATGGGTGTACAGACAAAAGTGCAGTTTTACACAAGGGACAAAATTGTGAATAAAACAAAACTAGTTGATTATATACGGCTGAAATTTGGAATACCCTTCTTTTTAAGTACACGAGTCAGATCTAAGTTGTAACATGCACAATTTTTAGTAAACAACAAAAAAATGACATTTCTGCATATATGGCTATATGTTATGAAGCCCTCGATGTAATATATATAACGCATCACGTATAAGTGTGCAATTTTTAAAGTACATTTTTATAAAAATGTTCACAACAATGAGAATAACAATTAGATTTCTACACTACATATTACTAAGAAACACTACAATGACATTCATTACATTTTATCACAGTACTACTTAAATTAGGTTAAGTAAGTATCTTTTAACTGTCCAGTGTTTGGTAAATTATAATTAATTATTATAACAGTCCTCCTAACAATGTTGCCAGTGACTTTATTATATTACACATTAATCATTATAATTTTCAAAACTAACATTTTTGAAGTGATAAATTCTTATGGGACGTTACGTAACGCGTTACGGCGTCCATCTGTCTGGCTTCCCTTTCTGTCACGCAAGTTATCACTTTTGTCGGGCATCCCGAGACGCAGGTTTTTTTTTTCTTATTTTGTATAAATTCGACAATACGTCTATAGTTTACGTTTATTCCTTTCATATACAGTAGATGACTGAACAAATAGATAAATTGATAAGATATTCAATATGTCCTATACATCAGCTGTCGCAACTTTTTTTACGGACATGTGCATCTTTCCTAAAATGCTACATATTATTTCCTTATCTAGGATTTGATCATAGTTCGAACTATGTTAGAATTTTCGGAGAGTAGGAGTTTCTTATACATATCAAACAGAATAATTACTAAAAATTGGCTACATTAACTGCCAGGAGAAATCTAATTCGCGATATGGTAAGTACATAGCCATGAACCATAGAATTATTGCCTGTACACAATTATGTAAATTTCCTCTATCCAGAGTATAGTGTTTTAAACATTGCACTCAATTGCAAATCGGAACAGGGTGTTTTCATGTTTTTAAAACCTATCATTTTAATTATGTCGGTTTTCTATATTTTAGTATCCGTCCGTCACTCACTCACTGCTGGTTAAAACTTGACAAACTCCAGATAAATAATCTCAAGTTTCTGTCAATGTTAAGGGAGAAGAATTAATTGACTACCCTACCCTCATTACTGCCACAATCAGGGGACGGTCTCCGGACAGTGTTGCAACAAGTGAATATTTCTTCTGCGTCGGAATAACTCAGACCAGAAAACTGCTTTACAGAAATAGTTATGTACGACTTTATTTAATTAATTTGTATATTGCAACTTTCTGCGACTGAAACATAATCAATGCCAAATGCATTGGAGCCTTTATTCTTAAAAATAAAGGTATATGGAAGTATGTATAGCATATAAGATATAAATTGCAGGCATAATCACTACGTCTTAAGTGTTCTCGTAGTTTTCTCAACCAAATTAACATATAGTCTATAACACACTATCCTTGCACATGCATATGAAATCAAAACAAAATTATTTTTATGGTAGCAGAGATTCACGTGTCATGATAATATTTGCATTTACAGATTGATACATTCTTAAGGCTTTATGACTCCTATATACTGTAGAAATTTGAATATATTTTGTTCTTTTGCAAAGCAAATCAAAATAATAGTCCTAAAATGGACAACGTAATTTTCAACTGACTCAAAATTTATTATAAAATCTTCTTAATAATAGATAAATAGAGAAGAATTCAGTTAGTTTCAACTATATTATCATAGTTCAAGTCTTCAGTTTCCCTCAATCAAATAAAAGCTGAAATGGATGATGATGAATAGGCGATGGTAACCGCTTTCCATGAAGTGGGCCGTCGGCCTATCTGATGAACTCATGGAATAAAAAAAAAAAAAGAAGATATTATATTCTACGAAACCGTCATTTAAATATTGTATACGCATGCGTATTACAATTGTCCGTAAAGGGATGGCTTCACATCAAGATTGAACCTGGTAAAAATACTTTGAAAACTTCCAAAGCCCGTTGCAATGACAAGGGCATAAGTATACCTAGTCAAGATATTAAAGTTGTCACCTATGAATATGATAGACATTTTTCTAAATTTTATGAGATACCATATTTATGAGATAGTTTTAACTTCGACTGTAATAATTGTATCCATTTACATCTTTCACTAACACCCTAATTTACGAAAATAAACAAAACCTTAATTAGTGCTTGACAACTCTAAAAACAGTGCAACCTGTATTGGCACTTACAGTGGAGTCATTTTAATAGGTAACATTTGACAATTCATCAAAATTCAACAACGTAACCTTGTAACGGCGGGCATAAAATAATATATTTTTTCGGTTTGTTAGAATTGCACAATTGCTTAACTTTTTCAATTACGATTACATATTTATTGTAAGAATGACCGATACGAGTAATTTTGCGATTTGCTTTCACTTATAAACCATTCTAAACATAACAAACAATTTCTGATCTAAAGAACTGAACGTCGTTACAATGTTGCGTCAGTTAACCTTTTTCTTTTTAAACACTAGTGATGTTAGTCTAAAAATCGAAAGCTGATAAGTAGAATCGAATGCAATGTATCCTTGTGAAGAAATATCACCATAAATTAATAACCAAGTTGTGATTATAATAAAACATAATTATATTTGAGTTCGTTAAAAGACGCAGGCTTATTTTTTGGCGGTAAATCTTCTCTATAAGTAAGGTTTTGAAATCGATTGGCTTTAGATTTTAAAAATCTGACAAGCGGAAAATCCTACTAAAACGCTTCTATATTATTTTGAAGAGAATAACATTCTTCTACGTCAAGTAAATAAAATTACAGATTGGGACAATACAAACAAACAAATACAAACGTGTTTATTGACGAAACGAGGTTGAATGCGAAACATACGATTTCGTGGACATGGACAGATGATACAGCGGCCTCCACCTCAAAAGTTCCATCGGAAAAAGGAGCCCGACTTATTATATTTCACCCGGGATCAGCTTCTCAAGGTTTTATTTCAGACTACCTCCTCGCATTCGCCTCTAAAACTACAAGTGATTACCATGAGGAAAAGAACTTTGAGTTTTTTAAAGAGCGATTTGAGTGTTGACAATGCACCGTATCATTCTCTGTACAAGTTGATAAACCACCAACTCAAGCAAAATATATCAAGAAAATGTCTCGTGGCTGGTAAGAAATGGTGTGGATGCAAGTCCAACTTTATGAAAAGTTGAGTTGTTAACTCTGATAAAAGCAACTAAGCCGTTCAAGCTCCGCTATATAATCGATGAACTAGCCCTAGGTCATGGACACGAAGTTATTCGATTGCCTCCCTACCATTGCCATTATAACGCCATCGAGCTTATTTGGGCACAAATAAAGGATCATGCAGCGCGGAACAATACTGAACCACCCTTCAGTACTGCTAAAATGATGACTGCTACACATTGTGTGTGCAGAAGTCACTACAGAAGACTGCAGAAAAGTCGAAGAGAAAACAAAGAAAATAATTTTACAAGATTTTGGACAGATGTAGAATAAATATATTATTGAAAATGAATTAATAATATCTCTTAGTGCTGACAGCAGTGATAAAGATGACAATACTAATAAGAGTTCTGATAGTTCAACTGAATAAATGCAATTTTTTTGTTAATTATGTACTTGTTTATTTTGTCTTAAATTTACGAAGAAAAATAATAATGGGACAGGATTCGCCTGATATTTTCAATTCACATATGTTTCAAGTCCGTATCGATTCATTCATTTAATCGATGTTTTTAAGCAGATCACCTCACTATGAAGATAAAACTGACAGACGTCAAATGTTACCTATTAAAATGACTCCACTATAATAAGTACAATCTTAACTAAGTACAAAAAGAACATCAATTATATCAATATAGGTACATATAGATTATTTTGACCGCAAAATTACTTCTCGAACGGTTCAGACAATTCTAGACTGATCTAGAAGCGGAAGGTTATTCAAACGAGCATCTTGATCTCCCATCTCAATCTGTTCTTTGAGCAATTCCAATTCCTTGATTCCGGTTACTGTCACTTCATACTTATGTGTTGCCAGGGACATGTAGAAGTGTATCGCGAATGCTAGGAAAACAATCATTACCGGTATAAGCACCACGCAGGCCGACCAAGCAGCGGTATGACTCAAGTCGTAGAATTTCACCCAGCAAAGTATTGCTATTTCAACAAGGAACAGTATGAGTCCCAGAAGGGTTGAGAAAGCCCATGCGATCTCAATGTACCAGTGGAGTCTTTCGTGGGGCGATTCGTGGACCAGCGATATGCTGTGCAGATTTCCCACAGCCTCAATGTTTGGGAGTATACAAGTGCTGATCATTAGGGCCAGCATGTGGACGGCCACAAGAAGAGTGGTGCATACAGTGAATGCGATCAACATCTCGTTGGGTACTGCAGTTTCGTTGGGTGGGTTCAATTGCACCTCCACCATGGCCACCTGATGAGAAAAGAAATCATTTATTTTGGGGTGCTAACTAAAATCTCAGTTTAGTTATAGAGCAATACATCTGTATTTTTTTCAAATCAACTCCATTTAAATTACTGTATCTGGATAAAAAGTATCCTATTTTCTATTTTAGTGTCCAAGTCTGGAATATAATCGTGTCGAGTTTTATTTAAATGTGTTTAGTATTATATAGTACTATATAATTGTAAAGCAATATATTTGTAAAGCAATATACATCCTTTGTATTAGTGTAAGTAATTGATGGTAAACCAAATAAATAAAAAAATAGTCATCATATTCCTGTCATATTATCAGTATTATATAGTATTCTTCACGTGATGCTTCAACTACCAGACAGACAAAGATTCTATGTTGCATTTTCGAAATCTGCTGATCTAAATTAACCACCTGAGGTTTTCTCTTGTAAAAGTAGAAATCATTAGCATAGAGCAGTATAAGCACATACTACAAATCTAAAATAGTAATTAAACTGACCGATGACCAGCTTCGAAGGCACGATATCGTCGTCTATTTAAAACTCGTACAAGTAGGTGGTTTACCTCACTTTTGTATATATTATATTTTGAGATATATACATTTTTAGATAATTCTAAATTTGATAAATATAAAATTACTCGATTGTTACTATATAATATGCGATATTGGCGTAATAAAGCTAACGACTTGTTTTGCAATATACAAATTTGCAAAGTACCAAGGCGACGATATATTACATACAAATATGCATATATGCATTATCAGCTCAAACTTGTTATCACGGGTTCTTGAACTTTTGTTTTTTATTATCTTAATTTATAAAACGAATTTTTATAATTGTTTAAATTTTTTATCAATACTAAGAAATTCATTACTTTTGTTTTAAATTTTACATGCCAATTAAAGACACTATCATTTTTACATTACGTAACATCAAGCTCGTATAGAGTATAGAATATACATTAAACAAAACTTCGAAGTTTAGCAAAGATGATATTTGGTTATTAATCTTATAAAATGCCCATTTAAATGAATAAGATCGCCATTTATTTTTTTACTAATGCTCTTTTGTTTTACCTTGAACTATTATGCCATGGGCAAAACTCGATTAAACTGCAAGAAATTTGCTTTGAAATTCAGCTCAATATTTTTAAAAGCGATCACAATTTCGGGGACAGCCTTTGTGGAGTTTGTGGTAAGTTTACCCGCGAAATTAATTGAAACGAAAAGGTCCCGAATTCGATCCTGGCATGGTAAATTTCAGAAAACCTGCGTCATTCTTTATGGTCTACTATGGGCCGCAAAGTTCATCATTTCATCATCCATATAACATAAGAGTGAGTATTTTGCGTATAGGCAGATGGCCCACTTGATGGAAAGCAGTTACCATCGCCTATGGACATTTGCAACATCAAAAGTGCTACAAATGCACTGCTGTTCTCAGGGAGGAACCTGGTCACTAATGCCAGAACGCAACTCGTTTTTATGGCGGCATGCTCTAGACCAGAGGTGGTAACCATCCAGTCGGGCAACCGTACCACCTGGGAATGTAAAATATTAAACAATGTGTAACTGTTAGCAAAGTTATAAAAAAAAATAACATTTAAACTATTATGGTAAATTTGCAAAATGTATGAGTACTTAAGTAAGCCACGCCCTAGACGGCCACGAATTTCTGCCTGCGTCATCAGAATGTCAAAATTGACTGTTTAAAACTTTTGGCTGCTGCAATCAGGCTGCCTGCTACACGACCTGATTAACTAATGAGCCATTCCACTTTGCTTCGCCCGCCTTAAGTGTACTATTCCGCAGGAACGGTAGTCCAATTTGCAACGACAAGTAAAAACCTGTCTTTACATCTGACACCAATAGATTCTAACTTTTTTTTATTAAATCACATATTTTTCTCTCGTGCAAATGTATGCCCAACGCCCACAGTTTATGTCGTACAGTTCTAACAATCGTTATCAGCTAGTTAATGCGTATCATAACAATTGACCAAGAGTTAAATTTTATGTCAGTATTCAAATAAACAAGGTTACTATAGTAATTTTGTTTTTGATTTGAAAATTCTGTCGTTTTCGACCCGATGCCGAATGCAGAATAGGTAGGTGTACCTGAGAAGCATTTCGCTATAACTTCATAATGTGCATTTTACAGACTAGCTATTAAAAAAACATTATTTTAACCGAATTTAATAAAAGGAGAAAGTTAACAATTCGTCGTGTTTCAGTTCACAATGCCTAGAACTCGCCATTTGCTATAAAATTACGTTTAATCGGACCTCCAGTGCACATTTTGCAATTACAACCAAATAACCCTAAGGTAGACTTTTCTCTGAGAAAACCAAAAATTCCCCTCAGATAAACTACAAAAATTTAAACAGCGCCGCAACACTCTTTTCCATCAATAATAAGAAAGAACAAAACAGCTTACCATAGCAAATCCGGATAGCAGTGCTGAAGTTTTACTGGATGCCTTGAGTTTTGCTCGGCTGAGTTGCAGCTTCCTCCATGACAGATAAGCAGGCGTGTGCAGCCCGTCACCAGACGGGATTGGCGTCTCACCCGACATCAGGCACTTGTGCTGAAATAGTGCATATTTGCTGAAAGTTCATAATTAAAGACATCGATAAAATGTTTATGGGTAGAGAACAAAATTACTGTAAAGTCCTTTTCATTTATCCGTATTGGAAGTTGTGATCCATCAGTGCTGTTGGTTTCGCCTTTGGGATTATAGGTAGCATTGAACATAATACAACTATTTTTACCACGCTTTTATTAGCTTCACCTGTATGTATGTTTGTAACCGACCCCTTTGAGCTCGATTTTGTCCTACTTTGAACGATCAGATTTAATTCAAACTTTGCACACCTGTCAAAGGTCGATGACAATGCAATAATATGGTACCATGGAGCTGATCTGATGATGGAGTCGGAAGGTGGCCATAGGAACTCCTGTACTAAACAAGATAGACCCGTCGTGTTTGGGCTCGTATGTTTATATAGCGTGAAAATGCAATAATATGGTACCATGGAGCTGATCTGATGATGGAGTAGGAATGTGGCCATAGGAACTCCTGTACTAAACAAGATAGACCCGTCGTGTTTGGGCTCGTTTTACTTGTCTTGGCTAGCACTCTGCTGCTACATGATATGCAGGATCTCAAAAGTTTGTATTTAAAAACATTAAAAAAATCAACTAAAAAATGAAAAATAAATAATAGTTTAAAAAAACATGATTTCATAAAAAATCCAACTAAAAAACAGAAAATAAAATTTAATAAATTTGGTTTCTGATGATTTTTTTTTTTTAAAAAGCGTGGGGTGTATTCAAACCACTTTTTCTTCTTTAATATCTTAAACAGCGCTTTGAATACACTCCACGCTTTTTTTAAAGGTTTTTTCATTTTTTAGTTGATTTATTTTACAATATGCTTACTTTCATATACATAAAACCCTTTCGACTGTGGCACAGAAACCTCATGGGTTTATTCGTGCCGCATGGAAAAATGTAAAATACATCAAAGTTATGATACATAGTGACACTTTGAGAATGAATTTACACAATATTATTATAATATCAAACATTGGAGCAGATGCAAGGAATTATTATCATCATTCAAATGTTTAATTCTTATTTTATAAATAATAAGCGGAGTTGTCATGCTAATATATAGTTCTTATTTAGGCCCAGATCTGCGCATGTGAGCCCCATGGACCGCTTTGACAATTAATATAGTTTGTTTTTAACTTTTAAATGTCTGACTGCTATCCTTGGGCGTCGTAACTTTTAAGGGAGATGGACAGTATATCTAACACAGTTGTTCATGGCGGGATTACCGACTTTCACACATCGGTTATCACTACCTGCACTATTTTCACGATGTTTTCCTAAAGTCAGAAAAACCGCCCAAACGGTGCCGGTTTTCTAGTAAGCATTTAAACTTACGACATCTGAAAGATACGCGGGTGCTTTAGTCGTTAAACTAGGAGTTAAATTGGTTACTTTACAACGAACTGACCGTATTACAGATTTATTATCTGGACTTGTGTGCCAATTAGATTGACGCGTATCAAACCGTGCGCAAAACAATTCGCGCTAATTTATTTTATTCTAAAATCGTTCCATAAAAGTTGATGGCTGCTTTAATTAATTAATTAAAATAAATAATTATTACATCATACATATTCTTTATTTTGTTAACGTTAACTCAATAATAATTATGAAATGCAATATGTAGTAATAAACAATTTAATTAAATTCACAACAGATACATAACTGGTTAGTATACAAGTTCGTTTTATCGCTTAAACACTTCGATATGAGCCGATTTTCTTTGGTGTTTTTAAATGCCGGAAACGTACATAAATACTTTTTACCCCAAAAATTGTAAGCTTTACCACCGGAGAGATAGGACGCAGGGAAACCTTTGATTCTTAGAGTGAATACAGAGGTCCTGGGTACGATTCCTATACAGTTAAATGTTAATTGCCGCGAGCGAACTCTTCAATATTTACCTGGATGGGTGGATACACATGTATCCAGCTGTAATTTTTATAAAGGTAATAAAGTAAATGAAAACTGTGAATAGGATTCGGGCCATTAATCTAGGAAAAATATACAGTTTCATCAAAATCGGAACATTTTTATATGAGTTCCTGTGAAGTGATATTTCATCTGAGAATTTTATTTAATTTTAATGAAATACATATGTGCTCTTTGTTGTTTATATCAATGAATAGGTGGTTAAATTGATTAAATATTAGATAGGGAGTTAAGGACATAGGATTGTTATAATATTGTTGTATATACGAGTAGATGTACTTAATGGTTATTTTTGTTTCATGTTTACAACTTACTGAGCTACTACTAAGCCAAGTCTTAATTTTTTTCTTCTTTAGATTACATCTCATAGAAAAGTGTCTCTTCATTGCTAATAGAAGCTCATATCCTGAACCAGTCTCTTATTGAAGAACCCAAGTTGACCAACTTTGAAACCACTGGCCGTTCCAGTACCGTATGTCATATTTAACTTAGGTTGCTTAAATCGTCTAAGAGATTCAATCACCATTACATTGTGTAATACATTGCAAAAAATCCTGATTGTACCTAATGTACGAAAATGGTCTTCTAATGAAAAACAATGTATACAACCGGTTGTCTTATCCCTAATATTTGAGTTGATTTCTTTCAACCAACCAACCTATAATGGATAATTACACAATCATAACATTATGCAACCGCATAGTCAAGGCTTTACAAGCATGCTATTATAATAAAACTGCGCATTTTAAAAATGTCAAACATATTAAATTTGTTATTTTAGTTTTTGCGTCGCAGGATATTTTAATTAAATATATAGCAGGTTCTAGACTGTTTATTATAGGTATTTACTTGGTAGTAGTTGAATAGCTGATATCTGTCTGGTTGTAACTTAGACAGTTGAATACATAATATATTTGAATATAGAATTATTAAGCTATTTTCAGTGTATCATCACGTTGGCCGAACATTAATAATGTGAACCTAACCCGTTTTTACATAGACCAGACTATTATAAATACAGAAAACATACGGATATTATAGTTATTAGTACAGTCTTTTCGCTCAATCATATATATACATATACACACACATACGTATATAAACTGCTGGCGAAAACCGCTTAAAAATTTGCATTTGAACGAATTAGCAGATATATACCCAGACAGACGCGGAAATTAACGTTGTTTTATACTACGTAAAGAAACGAAGATGTGCAATTATTAGTGTTGGAAGCCCTCTGAAGAGATCAGTCGTAGCATTTTACTCCCATCACATTCTTCCTGCTCTTACTAGCCAATTTCTTGCAATTCATTTAGATAGATAGATAGATAGATAGATAACACTTTATTGTACACCATTACAGAAAACTTACGGACTACTAGTAATAATTTAATTGTGTACAAAGGGCGGTCTTATCGCTAAAAAGCGATCTCTTCCAGACAACCCGTGGCAAGAATATTGTGATTGGGAGTGGCGACGGTGGTATACATAATTATTGTACGATTACATACATTTTAATAATAAATATATAACTATACTATATATACAAATATACACATAAGTTATATACATATACAAGATATTGTGATAATATGCAACTATTTAAACATAATAAACATATAAATATATGCAATATAATATCTATTAATTATAAAAAATTACATATCATTATATTGCAGATAGAATTTTCTGACCAAGTTCTTAAATGTTGTTAGGGATTTTGCTTGTCTGACAGCAACAGGCAATGAATTCCAAAGTTGGACAGCCTTAACCGTGAAAGAATTATTGAAGAATGTTGTATTATGGATAGGAGTAATAAGTCTATGTTGACTGGAAGGGCGTAGATTGTGAGAGCAAGAAATAAATTCGAAGCGTTCTTTAAGATACTGTGGAGTACTAGGGATGAATAAAATACTATAAAGCAATGAAAGAATGTGAGTATTCCGGCGAAAACGAATTGGCAACCACTTGAGTTTTTTTCGAAATTCAGAAACGTGGTCATACTTGCGTAACCCAAATATGAACCTTATGGAAAAATTTTGGAGGCGCTCAAGTTTATTAAGTTGTTCTTGAGTTAAATCTAGATAGCTGGCGTCGGCATAATCAAGTATAGGTAAAAGTAGCGACTCTGCAAGCTTAGTTTTGGTGGCGATGGGAAGGAAGTTTTTCAGCCGCCAGAGTGACCTGGAGGAGAGAAACAACCGCCTACTTAACTCCGTTATATGGGGTCTCCAGGACAACTCACTATCAAATAAAACTCCAAGGTTTTTGACCTTATCACTGATAGGGATAATCTTTCCATCAAAAAGAAAAGTTGGCATACAGGTCCAGTCAATTTTACACAGCATCCGTGAGCTACCGATGATAATTACTTGAGTTTTCTCAGGATTCACAAGAAGTCCATTCGATTTACTCCATTGTAATATGCGGTCAAAGTCAGAGTTTATTGCTGCGACTGCTTGATTTAGTGTAGCAACCGGTGCCTGCGTGTAAATTTGTAGATCGTCTGCATAGAGGTGATAGGATGAAGTAAGTTCATTGGAAATTGAGTTTATAAAAACAGCGAATAATAAAGGAGATAGTACGCCGCCCTGTGGAACACCGGCAGAGAGATCACACCACGACGAATAGTCGTCATCAACTCGAATGCGCTGCCGGCGTCCATACAGGTAACTATGAAACCAGTCGATAACTTCAGGAGATATGTTAATAGAGCGTAGGATGCCGAGTAACACTTCAAAGTCAACATTATTAAAAGCACTACTGAAATCGAGCAGCGATAGCACAGTTAGCAAACCATTGTCCATGCCATGCCGGATGTCATCTGTAATTTTAATGAGGGCTGTGGTGGTGCTGTGGCCAGGACGAAAACCAGACTGATAGGGATTCAAGAGGGAATTACGGTTCAGGAAAAGACTTAGCTGCTGATGAACTAAGCGTTCGAGGACTTTGGAAAGGAAAGGTAGTATGGAAATAGGACGAAATTGAGAAAAGGAAGCGGGATTTGGTTTTTTTGGAATAGGAGTAACCTGGGCTTCCTTCCAGGTGGCTGGAAATACACAAGAGGTTATGGATGTATTAAGGATATGGGTAAGGGTAGGATTAATGACATCCAGTATGGGTAGGATCATGTTGCGACTAATGCTATCACTGCCGACAGCATTAGATGTGATGGATTGCACAGCTTTCTTAACATCACTGTCAGTAAATCGACTAAAAAGAAAAGGAGAATGCTTGGGTGTTGGCTTGGACGAGATTCTTTTCAAAGTTTCAGACTTTATTACTACATCAAAGTCAGAAGAAGTTGAGAAATGTTGATTTAAATCATCGATATTGAATGTTTGACTGACCGAGTTTTCCGTTTGTTTGCCAATCCCCAAAGAGCGTAGAAACTTCCATACTTTAGCTGGATTATCATTTTGAACTGATTCGTGAATATAACGGCGTTGAGCGTCCCTACACACTCTATTACAGCGATTACGAATGCTAACATAAGCGGCTTTGTTTGCTTCGGTTGGCTTCATTTTATATCTAGTTTTTGCTTTAGATTTCTTGTGCATCTGCGATTTAATATCATCGGTAAGCCACGGTGCAGGCAAATGTTTGACCTTGATACGGCGCAAAGGTGCATGAATATCATACAGCTTCATCAAAGCCGCATGAAACACATGAACCTTCTCATCAATAGTAGTTGCACTGACCACCCCAGACCAGTCTATTTCCTGAGCGTCCTTTAGTAGGGCATCTAGGCTCATGCCACCAAAATTGCGCTGCAGGATGATTTTAGGTTTGGCTTTCGGCGGATGTAAGTTATATGAGAGAAAAATCATGTCATGATAGGAAAAAGCATCCGCCGAACATTGACCATAATGAGAAACGTGAGGGAGCGATGAAACCATTATTAGGTCGAGAAGAGAAGGGGATGAATTAGGGAAACGATGAGTAGCACTCAGAGGAAGAATATGTATGTTAAGAGATCTTGTTAAAGTTTCTAAAGTAGAAGAACGATGGTCTTGTTTAAGGAGACAGGTATTGAAATCACCCATTATGATACTATGCGTATATGAAGGAGAAAACTTTTCTAGTAAAGTTTCAAAGGAGGAGAAGTAATTAATGCGAATAGACGACGCGTAAAATACTCCTAGTAAGATCTTGGTATGCGCAAGTTCTACTTCTATAAACAAATACTCGCCGTTATCCGGTGTTGGGGGTTGTGAGGATGCACTTAAAATTTTGTATGCAAGATGGGAGCGCAAGTATATAGCAACGCCTCCACCACCAGTACCGATACGGTCATTTCTGAGTAGTCGATATCCTGGCAAAGTATACGAAGTAGAGGACAGGCAAGGTTTAAGCCAGGATTCCGACACTAATACAGCGTGCAAATAATCATGACTAAACGACGCCAGCATATCGGGGAAATGAGCTGGAATACTCTGAGCATTTATGTGTGCCACATTGAAATTACGGGAAAGGCCTGAAAATTGATTTTCAATTTCTTCTTGCAGTGAAGGTAAATCATGGTTGCTGCCATGTGAACTGTCAGATGAAGACAAACAGGAATGAAAATCTGAGTCAGAATCACTATAACTTTCATAATTATCCATAGAATAAAATAAATACTTTATATAAATAAATTACAATTTCAAATATATAAATAATCAAATATATAATAATACACAAATAATGTTTCAAAAAAAATAAAAATAAAATACAATCAGAATGTATCTGCCAGGTGTGCGGATGAGATAGCTGACACAAAGTGTATAACAACACAATTATAGCAAAAACAAAACGCAACAAAAGACACAAGGAAAAAATTAAATTATATGAATGACATTGACAATTATGACAGTATTACGAGAAAAGAAAAAAAAAAAAAGAGTAGATAAAAAAAGGTAAACAAACCAACATAATTAAATTAACATAAAATCAATGTGCGTAAAGTATAAAAGAACGAGAGTTATAAAAATAATAAGATTTTTTCATAGTTTATAAATTACACAACGAGAAATGGAGTACAGAACAATTAATAAACGGAAATGTATAAAGTGGAGCGAAATAAAACAAGCAAAAGGCTCGTTTGAGAATCGCTATTTCTTAACTCCTGCTGTTGGACGACGAGTTTTGGGAACAACTACAGGTTCTTTGGTCACAACCTGTGCTACTCCATGATCTAAATTAGACGACGCGGGGAAGCTTTCCAGGTCGATTAACTTTTCGATGCGTTGTCGTGTACCGTCGCGGGCTAACACATAGATAGTGCCCTCCCGCGTCCAGCAATTTCTGACTCCCAAGCGCTGTCTAGCCTGGATAAAGAGTTGATGTCGTCGTTTAGTCAGAAACTCCGACATGGTAATCCCGGTGCCCTTGAGCTTAGTTTTAGCAAACCAGATTTTGCTACGATCCACTGCATCACAGAGCTTGAATAGAATAGGTCGAGGACGCTCGGCTGGAGCTGGTGCCTTACCCATTCTGTGCGACCGGCGAATGTCGGTTTCTTTGAAGCCTTCTAACTTCAGTTTTTCACAAATGATGTTAGTAACAACAGTTGTGGTATCTTCTTGCTTATTCTCGGGGACTCCGTGTAACAAAAGAATTTTTCTTCTAGACCGCATCTCCACCTGGTCAATCGACTGCTGCACAAGATCTATCTGCTCCTGTAGAGCCCGAAGAGACTTCAATATAAAAGTCTTAAAATTGTAGAAGTCAGTACTCAGAGCAGAAGTAGAAGTGTTTGATGGTGCACCTTTGTGTAGTTCACCCTCCATGGCGTCCATGCGTTCAGAAAATGTTGTAGAAAGCTGATTCATAGCTTCCTGTATAGCATCCATAGTGTAGAAAAATGTACTTACAAGAAACAAAAGTGAAATAAATATGTTGTGTTGTGAATTGGTAGGAGATAACACCTGACAGATATTGTTGCTACAAACTGTAAGTAATCATATAATAATCACTCACTAATTCTTGTTTAATTAATTAAAAAAGTTAAATAATTGCACAAGTTCTTTTCAAAGATGTTCCTTTTTCCTAATCTACCCACCAAAAAAAAAAAAAAAAATTAATTTATAATCTAAAGATTTACATACAATTCCCCATAATTGTACACAAATTGGCTACACTACATTACTAGCTTCATATAACAGCAGGTAAGTAATGTGACAAAATGAAGTAACTGGTATTCTACGTGCTTATTACTTACTCATTCATTACAAGACAATGTCATAACAAGGTACAATGAGAAACATTTTATTGTCTTACACAATGCTATAATCAGGATTACAATAGAAACACGTGGGACACTCAGAGAGTTTTGCGAAAAAAATATATCCTACAAGTGAATATTTTTTTATTAAATCTTTTCAAAGTACTGTCCACCAGCCTCTATACAAAGTTTCATGTCTGAACCAGTTTTCAAAACACTTTCCAGTCCGCCGCAGACAACTCGTTTACAGCTTGCTCGAACACTGACAGCGCATTTTCCAGCGACGAAAATTGAATCCCTTTTAGCTGATTTTTTATTTTCGGGAATAAAAAGAAGTCACACGGTGCTATGTCATGGCTGTACGGAGGGTTATCCACGAGTTTGACAAGCGTGCTGTCTGAAGTCCCTTATTTTGAGCGTGGTATGGGCGGGCGCGTTGTTGTGGTGTAGCAGTAGTCCGCGGAGCCGTGTATTTGGCCGCTCATTGCTCACAACAGAGAAAACTTCTGCCAAGCATTGGGTAGTATACAATTCGGCGTTGATGCTTCTTCGGCTCCGTAAAAGAATTGACACTAAGTAGTCAGTCAAATTGAAAAAACTCGCGATCATAATCTTTCACCTTCTTCTAAATCGCTTCACTTTGGTAGACATTGATTCGTTTTACGAGTAAAACACCCAAACCGTCGACTGGTGCTTCGTTTCTGGATCGTATTGATAAATCCAGGACTCATCACCTGTAATGATGTCGTAAGCACGCCGAGACGAGCCTGCTATAATTTTTTTTGTCATGTCACGGCACCATTCCTCCCGCGCCTGCTTCTGAGCATCGGCGAGGTTGTGCGGCACCCAGCGTGAAACTATCCTCCTCACGCGGAATTGCACGCGAAGAATCTCGTGAAGGCTTCCCGACCCATTCTGCAGTACGAGCTGAATCTCTTGATACGTAAACTTGTCTATCGTCTTAGATTATTTTTTTACTGCTAGCACGTTTTCTTCCGGAACAGTTGTCAAAGGGGCGACCACTTCTTACTTCATTCCCCAAATTTAGTCGACCACGCTTGAATTCGTTGTACCAACTATACAAGGTTGCCTTAGAAGTTTATCGTACGATTCTTCGGTTTCAGGCAACACTTGAAATCGTAAAAAATCATAGCGCGAAAATGTTCCCGGCGCAGATCCAGTTTTCAATGAGACACGATAATTTAAATTAGCTCGCAAACAACATGGACAATTTTGAAATTGGAACATACTTATTTTTAGTTATAAACAATCATATTTTCAAAATAAATTTTAACTGGCCAGTTTCTCATATATAAAAACTTTTTTCACAATACTTTCTGTCTGGCCTAGTACAATAGAAGTACATTCATCAAATGTCAAATATTCAAACTATACATGTATTGCTGCATACATTTCTTTAGCGCTGATACTTATTAAGAGAATTTTCATGACTGCAGTATGATTATGTTTAGGTGTTTGGCTGCAATTTCACTTACATAGTAACATTTTTAGGGATAAAATGTCTCGAATTTACTCTGCTAGTCACTAAGTGCCTACCACCTATATACCAAGTTTTATGAATATTATTACAACAAGATGTTATCATAAGAGAGAATGGTATAGAGAAGCCATGTGCAAATACTTGACAAAGCCAGAGAGTAAGTACTACAACTTATTGTGTTCATTAGAATAAAATAACATACTTTATCACCAGAAATGTATGTAAATAAGGATCTTGTTTTGATAGTATCAATACATTTTACCTCATTTCTTAATAAGAGCTGAACATTGCCTCTTGGCAATGTTCAGCTCTTACAATCTCAAACCAAATTAATTGAATTAAAATAAAAATTAAAAATTATGGGGCTGTCATGGTGATATTGTTACTAAGACCCTAAATAAGTTAGAAAAAAAAGTATCACACACATTTCCCTTCTATGGACTTCCTTTGGTTACAGTTTTGCTTAAAATAATTAATATTGAAATATGTGTAGCGAGTGCCCCAACCTAATCCCAAAGCAAAGCAAGTAACAAAATATATAAGACTTTCCTTTAAATATATGATAATGAACATATATCCATCCTAATATACGCACACAGCAAAAGTATATCTATGAAACTTGTTCATTTCAGGTATTATAACACAATTTCCAACAAAATTATGTTAATACAAAGTAGAACTTTATTTTTTTATATTTAGTTGTAGGTACAAAATCAACCATCATAATAGATAATATAATACTACTAGGAACAGATTTACAACCACCTATGGACATCTACAACACTAAAAGCTCCAATGAGTTCCCTAACTCTAGTTAGGGAACACATTGGAGCTTTAGTAGTTAGTGTTTTTAGTATAGTTTTAATGTTTTTAGTAAAACAGTCTACTGTTTTACAGTATTACATCCTTTAACTCATATTTTTGTAATAATATCCAGTGAAGTTCAGAACAAAACTGTGACTTAATACTAGGATGACAATGATCTGTGGTTAAAGAATTTCATCTTCTTTATTCTATGTTTATCTAAAAATTGAAATATAGGAATATATGTCACACAGTAAAACCAACTATATAATCGTGTTCACCTAGAAATAGGAGATCAAAACTTAACACTAAAAATTTGGACAAATAAAGCGCCCAAGCCTGTATTTTAAAGAAACAACCTGCGACATGTGACCTCCAATCCAAAAGTATTCAAATTAAAATATACATTTAATGTCAGGTAAAAACATGAAGAAAATTTAAATATTTAAATTATAATTAGGTCTGATTACCATATTTATATAGACTCGAAAATTATGCAGAGTATATTATAACAACAATCAAGCCAACCCAACAAGATTAAATTGCAATTTATCACCCACAGCTGATGGTGTCATTACTTGATGTCAATGCTGTTTTAAAGATAAGGGGAAATTAATAAAGCCCACACAATGCTGTAGGAAATAAGTATTGCTCGATTTTCCAACAGTATGAAGATTAACACAATAATAATTATTCTTTTACAAATGTATTTTAAAATAAAATTTGTACACTATAAACTAACAAGCTATAGCTTTGCCTAGTTTTACTTCTTTAACTAAATTTTATGATTTACTTATATGTTGCTAAGGTGATATAGTGAAATAATATTAAATCTTATTTTTCTAAGATGTGAATGTTTGATTAAGAGTTAAATAACATACTATTATTTTTACTTTTAATTATTAAGGACTACTAATTATGAAGCTAATATTAGTCTCTATGATATTTTCAAAGAAAAGCTATACCTATTTAGTAAAACACATTAGAGAATGTAACAAGAAAACATGAAGCGATTAAGCACTTTCAATAACACAGCAGAGTTATGTTTTGAAATTAGTTTAAAACAGAAATACAAATTAGAACACCATCACCCTGTAACATTATGTTGTGAACTCACTGCTGTTAGAGAGTCAGGTGCACAGCCTCACGGACCACAAAACAGCATCAAAGACTTTGTTAAAGGTGTTCATCCAACTCCTTATAAAACAAAAATATGAAAACTAGTTACAAAGTATATAATATTCAGAGATTACAAACTTAAGCTATTAGTTATGTTAATATCTACACTAAAAAGTAAATACGAAAAATATAATTATATATTAAATACATACCCAGTTACAATTTTTATCACACAATTTTTGTTGATCAAATAAGACTATAGAAAAGCAGTTAATATTCCTCAACCTATAGCATTAATGTATACTAAATATTACAATATAACTAAAACAGTTCACAAGTCAGATTTTTTACTTATTGTTAGCTTAAAAAGGTATTCAGCATCACACACAACCGATACGCTAACAGAGAATTGACTGACTGGTAAAAACAATATATAGATATTACTTGACATTAGCAATTATATGGAAGGCGATAAAAATATAGCATATCAATATAATGTTAGTAAGTTATATCATACCTTGCTCAATTTCGGACACCAGTTATTAGAGGAACCGTAACGATTGCTCGGCAATATGCATTGGTAATTATTTCCACCTGTACTGGCTGACCAAACCGACATACCTAAATAAAATCTATGACAGTCCTGCGGTCGATGGGGCCTGGGAAGATGACGAGTCACTCAACAATTCAACCTTTTCAACTTTGATGCTTATAACATTTGAATCAACAAAACCATGTAAATATTTAGTACCGATCTTTACAGTTAATAAAAATCACATCGTCAAATAATTGTTATCGAAAATATCTTAGTTAAAATTTACGTCTACCTATCATAATTTTTTTAATGCATTTATGGCTTGGCAAATAGGCCTTTAAGCCAGTATCTATCATAAAATGTCAAAAGTCACGCAAACTATTATGCGTGCGTTCCTCCTGTATCTCAGAACGCCCAAGATGCTCCGTGTCCCATTCCACACGGCGATCACGGTCGTTATGGTCGTTGTGAAAACGACAGTGATGACGTCATTAGTTTCGATCACATAGTGCTCACAACGACTCAAATCAAGAGCTGGGTCGAAGTGGGCCTTGACCACAGAAGATTAATTCTCTCTATCGATTGACATAACATAAAGCGCAATTTTCAAATCAACCAATGACCTTTGTGTATTTTATCGTTAATGACATAAACATTCCATAATACTACTCTAATAACTTTTGGGCGTTTTCTTTAAAATTCACCCTGATGCCAAAGTGGCGCCACCCTAATTTAATGCATTTCGATAGACACTTCTTCATACACAGAGATCTCCTTACCTCTACATTCCATAGTTTACAATACACTGACAGAATGGTAATGACTTTAGTTAAAATAAAATTTTGCCTGAAGGTAAAAGAATTACTTAATGTTCTTGATATTTTTCGGTTAAACCTTTTTAAGAAATGTAGATTCTTGAAAAAAATTACAGTTTGTTTATTGTTATTTCTGTTTGCCTTTTTTTACACGGTATTATTTTATACTTTTAATACATTCTTTTTGCAAATAATCTGGAATAAAATCAGAAACAATAAATAAGAAATAGGCAACCAAAAATGTCACATGAAATTGCTGTACGATTAAGTTCCTTTTGTTATCGTTATGTCTTTTCCTAGCTTTACATAGATTGAAAGGCTGAAATGAACCTATATATCCTCCTGACGCCCGGGTTGTTCAACGCTTTCATAAGTAAACGCCCAAAGTCCTTAAAAAAGGTTTCAATGACCAAAACCCAAGACTTTGAACTTAAAAATTTTTATCTTACAGTAATCGCACAAGTATGATATTTTTTTCCTTACATCAGGTGAATGAGGAAAAGCAAAAAAAGGGTAAAACTAGATTACCTTTTGGTAGGCCTTTGGGTCAAAGGCACTAGATTACAAACAAGAAACTTTATCACATTTTTTTTCAACTATCTTCAAAACGATTAAAATAAAATTTAACTTTAAAAACCAATTTAATAACAAATAATCCTTTAAAATTATGAGAAAAAATTATTTTATTATTATTTATTTAAAACATTCGAAATAATCATGATAGTCGTTATACAACCAAAGGCCTATTAAAAGATCTTAAAGTTTGAATTATGATCATTTTCACTATATCTCAGATCCATATAAAGTTTTGATGTAAACAGCAAATATAGTACATGAGCAACTATTTTTGATAAGCATATGAACACAAATCGTAGAGATTTCATGAATAAATTAAGATTAATTTTCACACTCGATGATCTTGTTCCATTTTAAGTCAAGAAAGAAAAATTTCTTTTGTGTTTTTGGCACTGGTGCTTGGTCATACACAAGCAAAAACCTCGAACATACGTTCGGAGATATCACATTTAAAAAGGTGGTAACTTAAAATTAGTAACAATGGTTAAAGTTGGGGTACTTAGAGTAGTACCCTGGGCATTAATTTGACGAAATTGGATTTAGTGTTAGGCTTTAATCACTATTTCATTGAAGTACTTTTTTAAGGACCGTGGGCGCTAGGAGGATAGGTAATATCGGCTATATCGCCACACAGTGGATTTCCGGTAATCATTCGTTGGTCTTCGTTGGGTCAATGTGTAGGTGCCTTTATACAAAGTAGAAGAATTTGTACAGATTGGGTTTGGCCTCATTTTGGTAAATATTTTGCGGTTGGGGCACTTTTTAGGAAAAAATTTCAACGCTGAGGAAAATGGTGAAGTATTTCACTAAAAATTAAATCGAATGATGTCTGTATGGAATTGCATTGGTGTTCATTGCATGTCCTTTTTGGTGTAATAAATATAGTCATTCTGGCTTCATTTATCTGACTATATATGATAATAACCGGGATTAGCTTTAGTAACATCTATATGTATAAAAATTTGTCTGGCACAGTGTTTGACCACAATGTTTTTTTTTTTTTTTTTTTTTTTTACATGGGGAAATGCGTTGTCGCGTCGTCAGCGCCGCGGAGGATCATGCGCGGCCGGTATGTGGGGCTCCCCGACGCCGATAAATCAATACGACCGGCGCCGGTATACCCACTAAAACCCTATGGGAGTCTTCTTTCCGCCTAGCGCCGGGGTCGCAGTACATGCGCGAGCTTAACCCGCAACCCCGGCAGCGGCTGGCCGCCTCGTAAACAGAGGCGGCCTCTCCTGTGTGCGGGCCGGGAATGAGGTTTCCCCGGCCCTGAGAGGGACGCGCGGCTACCTCTCGCAGACCTCGACGCCCGCTGTCGCCCGCCCGCCGTGGCTGCCAGGAGTCACGGGCGCTATCCTCCTTCGGTGGGGGAGGGGGAGGCTGTGAGGATTGCTCCTGCGCCTTCACCTCTCCCTCTCCTTGCTCCCCCCCTCGCCGCTTCGCGCTCTCAGCAGCGTCAGTGGTGTGGGGGGGGGGGCTTCGCGATAGGGGGAGGGGGAGGCTGCGAGGATTGCTCCTGCGCCATCACCCCTCCCTCTCCTTCCTCCCCTTTTCCCCGCCGCCTCGCGCTTACAGCAGCGACAGCGGTCGGAGTCGGGGGAGGCCACCTAGCTTCGGAAGGGAAGAGTGTTTTGGGAGGAGCTTTGGAAGGAAGAGAAGGCTTTTAGGATGAGGAGGCGGAAAGGTGGGACACCACTGTCACGGAGTGAAGGGGGGAGTGTGACAGTGGCCGCTCGGGGCCCCGGGGATGCTTCCCCTTGTACCGCTTCCTGGACGGAGGGGAGTCCAGGGCGGCACCCCCTGGGGGGACCGCAATGTACTCCGAAACTTCTCAACCGATTTCAATGATATTTTTCCATTTTAATGCATTTGTTGCAACTTAGGACATAATCCATTTTAATTTATAATATTTTATTTTGTAATTCCTTTTTTTAAACCCAAATGTCGGTAAGTATGAGTTCTGCTATCAATTAGTTATATAAGCATTAAGCAAATGGCGTCAAACTTATGGTCTCACCCTTTAATTATTTAATAATAAGTAAACCTTAATCCATATAAATCTAATATATATATATATAAATAGAAATTAATCGTAGGAATGTTTGTATATACTCATAACATAAACGCGACTACACCGATTTTGATGATTTTTTGTGTGTTTGAATGGTTCACCATATAGTTTAGATTCACAGTTGGGATTAGGGCCTAGATTTTTATTTTTTCAGGGCAAGATAACGTCTGCTTGGACCGGGAGTAATGTACGAGTATATATTACATATTTTCACACAACTCATTAACTGTACTATTAACTATGTAATATAAAATATTTATAATAAAGAGTCATTTTTTTGATTAAAAGGAAAGGGTATGTTTAGTATTGATTTGAATTTTTTGAATATATTCTAGTGATATACAAAACAAATTAAAAAAAGTGTGCGTCTCGGGACGTCCGATAGAAGTGATAACTGAAACTAATCTAAGTTGAACTATTTAATATTGAGATTGTTTGACTTGAGAAAAGCTTAGGTTATTATATAAATTTTATGTATATGTTAATACAAGGAAAGGTTATTTATTAATGAAATATTTATTGATTATAAAATGTATATTCTATTCTAAGTTACAATGATTGAATATGTACATTAGAATTTTGTGTATGTACATTATTAGTATCCTTATTTAATATAACTACTGAAATATGGCTAGCACTGTGGGTTAGAGTGAGAGAGGAGGAGCCTGCCTACCACTGCCGTAAGCTTGGGAGACAGGGACGCCAGACAGACTGGCGCCGTAACGCGTTACGTAATGAAGCGGTTTACCCTTATATAAGAAGTTATCACTTCAATAAAGAAGTCATACTGCAATAATTGTGTTTTGCTTGCTAAATATGTAGCTAGTTACTAATAGCTCTATTATTCTTTTCGTATGTTACATACATACATACATACATAACTTCACGCCAGGTCCCTTGCGGGGTAGGCACGAACAACAGAGCGTCATTTAGGCTTATTCTTACACACCTCACTTGCTTCTTTGACATTCATAGTTCTTGTCATGCACGCTCGTCTGTTCTTAAGGCTCCTGACATCACCTTCTGCTAGTACACGATCAATTTGATCATGGAAGGTGTGTCATGGCCTTCCGTGACTTCTGTATCCATCCACTTTTGCATTGTATATCTGTTTAGTCATTCTTTCATCATACATTCTTTCCACATGCCCGAACCACCGGAGCATTCCTTTCCTTACCTTCACCCCGACACTCTCTTTCGGACCAACTCTCTTTCTTACTTCAGTATTACGAACGCGGTCCGCGAGCGTCACTCCGCAGATTTTGCGCAGTGCTCACATCTCGACCGCGTTTACTCTACTTTCGTGCTCTCTATTCCATACCCAACTCTCGCTTCCATACGTGAGCGTAGGTACCAGCACCGCGTTGTGTATGGCAAGCTGGACCTTCCAGAAGCCTGCCAGAAGGCTGAGGTTCTTAGCGCCTAGAAGTTTACCTAACGCTCCATTCACACTATTCCCCAAATTCACTCTTCTTTCTATATCAGCGGTGTACCTTCCATCCCTGCTAAAAGCACATCCGAGATATACAAACTCATTCACTTGTTCCAGCATAACATCATCGACCATTATCCTTGCATTCGTTCTGGTTTTTTCTCTTTCAAACACCATCACCTTTATTTTCTTCGCATTCAAATGTAAGCCTCTCGCCTGACAGTCAACTTTCATTATTGTGACTAGTGTTTGCAGTTCTGATGGCGATTCGGCTAAAAGCACGGCATCATCCGCATAAAGCAAGCTGCTAACAACTAGATCACCCATCCGCACCCCAACATCCATCAATCTTAATCTCTGGAGATAATCGTCCAGATATAGGATGAACAGCAAAACCGACAGCACGCAGCCCTGCCGGACGCCAATATTGACGTCAAACCAGGGCGACAAGCTGCCGTCCACCCGCACGCATGCCATACAGTCCTCGTAAGTGGACTGCACAGCACGCAGCAAATGGCCATCAATCCCATATCCGGGCAATATGTCCCAGAGGTCCTTCCGCACAACCTTGTCAAATGCTTTCTCTAGATCCACAAAACCGCCGAAATCCTTCCGGCCCATAGCCAGCTGCTTCTCCACGATATTGCGGAGGGAGAAAACTTGATCCGTACATTCCCTTCGATTTCTGAAGCCTCCTTGTGAATCCCACAGTAATCCATCGGATACCACTCTCATTCTCCTTTCAACAATTTTCGCATACACTTTAGATGCTGTGCTGATCAAACTGATGGCCCTGTAGCTAGCGCACTCCATACATGACCCCTTGCCTTTATACAAGGTCACGATGACAGCGCGCCTCCAGTCGTTGGGAACCTTTTCCGTCCTCCAGCACAAGTTGCATAAGGACAGGGAAGCGTCCCGGACGCAAGTGCCACCATATTTGATCATCTCAGCAGACCACTATCGATTCCTGCTGCCTTTCCATTTTTCAAACTTTTTATCGAGCATTCGATCTCTTCTAAAGTGATCTCGGATGCTGACTCCTCGAAGTCGGTCACAGACTCAGTCGTGGTGCCAGCATCCGGGACATTATCATACATTTCTCTAAAATATTCACTCCATCGCGCTAAAACCTCTTGTGGCTTAGCAAGAATGTCCCCTGCTTTAGATTTAATTCTTTCAATTCTGGAAGCTGACGAATATCCCCGAGACTTCTTAACCTCTCTCCAAAAGAGTTTGGTATTTGCCTCGAAGTTCTCCGTCAGCTTCTCTTCTTCTTTCAATTTTATTCTTTCACGCTTCTCTTTCACTAAAGTTTTGGTTTCATTCTTGCAGAGGCGATAAATTTCTTTCTTCATCTCTTTCATGCTATCATTCTGATGCAAAGATGCAATATAATCCAGCCAGGCTTTTCTCTTTCTCTCTACACTAGATTTAACATCCGCGTCCCACCATTCGTCACCTTTCGTTGTTATATGCCTCTTTGCGCATCCACATGCTTCTTTTGCGCTTTTCACTATACTTTCTTTCATACTATCCCAGTCATTATCCACATCTAAGTCGGAGAAGTCCGTTTTTGCAAGCCTTTCTTCGACTAGGCGCACATACATACTCCTTACACTATGCTGAGGCATTATGCTGAGTCTGATGCCCCTTTTGGGACAAAATTATATTATTTTCGTTTTAATTTTTAAGTAATTATACTGTGTGTGTTATAATTTGTTTGTCCTAAATAAAATTATTTTCTTCTTTCTTCTTCTTCTTCTTCTTCTTCTTCCTTACACTAACATCTTCCAATTTTTCACATTTTATTCTTTCAAGCTCCCCGAAATTGGTACGCTCTCGCCAGTGCCTCCACTTCTTGAAAAGGCCCACAAACCGGCTTATCACCAGGTAGTGGTTCGTTCCAAGAGTGGGGCCTCTGTAGGCTCTTGTATCCATTATTGTGTTTCAGAGGCGACTATCTATTAAAATCAGATCAATCATACTTTTCTGTTCATTCATTCTCCATGAATACGTGTGGATATCCTTATGATGGAATAAGGTGATCGACACAAGCAAGTTTCTTTCCATGCATACGTCTATGATTGGCTTACCAGCATCGTTCACTCTCCTGTCGCCATAGGGTCCAAGGACAGCCTCAAAGCCGTCTCGTTTGGTCCCCACCCAGCCATTAAGATCACCACACATAATTAGTCTTTCGTTCCCTTCAGCCAGATCCAGAATTTCTCTCACAGACTCCCAAAACGTCTCGAGTTCTTGGCGATCCGCTGAGCTTACGGGAGCATAAGCTGCGACCAGAAAAACTCGCGTGATCCCCAGTTTTAGACGGACCCAAAGAAGTCTCTGGTTCACCAGACAATAGTCTTTCACTCCAGACACAAAGCGGGATGAGAGTACGACGCCCACCCCCCCACTTGCACGCTTGTCCACGCCGGACCACAGAGCAAGCATGCCACCGGGGAGGTCATCGACGTCACACCCCTTCCGCTTTGTCTCTGTCAGACATAAGGCATCCAGGCGTCTCTCATTCATTATATCAATCATTTCGTCCATCTTATTTTTCATTCCACCTCTCACATTCCACGTGCCTATACGGCACTCTGCTCCTCTCGACCCGCCAGGTTTGGCGCTGCGTGAAGGGTGGCGGCCCCCTTCGCCGCATGCGCAAGAGTCCACACCGACGGGGGCGCATCGGTGAGCGTCGCCTGCGGGGGACGCCCTATCGTGCACTGCACTCGGGTGAATGGTCAGAATTGTGGCCCTCTGGGCCAGCGGGGATCGCGACGAGCACGCCTCTGACATGACCCCCATTTTTTTTCTTATGTTATTTTATATATTATCACTTAATAGAATATTTTGTGTATCACATAAAAATAACTACAGGCCATAAACATCTCATTGCTACATTTGGGCCTCCTTCATTATATTATAGGGGAGTGACTAGTATACCACCACGCCACCAAAGTGAATTTGCGGAATGACACATGGGCTATCTCGATTTGCAGATTTCATCACGGCATGGGAGATTTTTCCTTTACCATCATGTTCAGATAAAGAAACGATGTTTAAATTGTGACTAAAAAATAAAAACAATAGAATATTGATAAATGGAAAAAAATGGTGTAAGTGCAGTTCACACGAAGTAGAAATGAAACAAGTGTGGCAAGGGGGTGAAAGGGATTCTAACTTTCCTGATGTCACATTTCGTATATTGTATCGTTATAATAATTTAAGCTTTAAAACACAAAATTTGAAGTATTAATGAAAATCTAACATTCTAATTCTATCTACATGTGCATAGTGTTTAAATGATTAAATTTAATATATTCTATTTCATTCTCTCGCAGGCTTAGTCCTATAAATTTATGTGTTTATCTCTTTTTGTATCGTTTCTTCATTTCAGCGAGTTTCAAATCACAACGATTCTACATAGATTTCACTTAAAAAACGTAGCACCACTCGATTAATTTATTTTAGTGTTCTGTAGTCATTTTAGCAAAACAATAGCCTTATCCGATCATGATCTATCTTTGAATAATACGTCACAATTGTCGCATAATTGTGACGTTGTTTAATTTGGAATTTTTGGGTTTTATATTCAAATTAAAAAATATATTTATTCGACTAAATGACAACCTCTTCCTTTTTTATCAGTAGAAATAAGGAAAATTTGGCGATTCCACGAAATTCTTCAGCGTACGTGATCCGATACGCACTTGTCTAATTTTGTTTTCCAATATATGAATGGGAAAAGCTTTTGAAATAGCGGCATTTGAGGCTTTTTGGCTGATATTGGGATTTCGTAAATTCTATCTGGAGGCCCTAAATCTGTCATTTAAGTCATTTTACTAGTTTTTTTTTGTACTTGTCACTTGTCCTGTAGTAGGTATATACTTACATTGTAGTAGGTTCATACAAGACAATCTAGTTCATTTTGTAACGGTACTCCCTCTAAACAGGAGTGTCCGTGAAGTCGGACAACGAGAATGATAAGCGAGTGACAAGTAGACGATTGTTCAGGTGGATAATGTAGGTCGGACAGCAGTTTGTTTTGGTATTTATGTGAAGTTTATTCTCGTGTGCTTCTTCTGAGGGATTTATGCTGAATACATTAGAACGCAAACTGTTCTGTGATTAAGTGGTTACCAAGTGTACGTCACGATGGCAGAAGCTGCAGGTGCTGTGAGCACTAATCCCAACGCGGAGATTATTCGCGGGCAGGTGTTTGAGGTGGGCCCAAGGTACACAAATCTGCAATACATCGGCGAGGGGGCCTATGGGATGGTTGTGTAAGTATTAATTGTAGTTATATAGACTTCAAGATAAGCTTTTAATTCACTGTTGATCTCATATATCGACAATGCTTCAATACTCGAGTCCTTGTGTATATTCAGTTGATTGCATAATTTTGTGCTTATATTTGCAATTATTTTTAGGTTAACAAGGTGTTGTTATAACTGTGTAACTAAGTAATACAAAAATATTATGGTTTTCCCTATTCGCACCCAAATAATTTATTCTTAATATGTGTTTTCCTGTTTGAGATACTCAACAAAGAACAAGCAGTATTGAATGTTAGATTTTTAGTCACATAAGCACTCACACCTCCTCCACTTAATATGATAACACATGATGTTATGTCAGTTTTCATTATGTTGGATAGTATTTATAACAGTACAAATATTTCAATGGTATCTTAATATGTATAACAGTATAATCAAAACGAATAATAACATAATAAGTTTATTGGCTGCTACTCAGCTATCAGGTGCACAAATTTTAAGTAGTGGGTGGGCATAGTGGGTATGGGTAAAAGATATACTTACCCTTTCTGCAACTCCTAGGGTCCAGAAATCTTGAAATATTTTTTTTACGGTAAACACAACCTTCTATTTGATTACTGTAACATTGTTGTGATGGGCAGTGGGGTGAGGTATAGATATACATTTATTTATTATGAACACATCAGAACTTTTTTAACATAGGTTAGAAGGCCAAGGTGGATGTGAAGCGAAGTGGAGCAAAAATCTATACCGCACCCGGGCAATGAAAGGTCGCAACCAAAGACTAGAACAGTAACTTAGGTTAGGTTAGTTTCAGACCAAAGAGCATGAGCCGAGCGAGCAACTAGAACTGACTGATATCCATTTACTATTTATTTTATACACACAATTTATAATTTTATCTTTATTGGCCGCTATTTTGAATATTTTCATAGTTACTCTTCCAGTGTATGTGAATGTGCTGTGTTGTTTAATTTTTCATTTTTTGATTATGTACACTGTTTTTTTGTGGGTTTTCTGTTGATTATGGGCTTTATTTTTGGCCAAAAAGATTGTTCAACCTTGTAAGTGCAATATCAGTGAAAAACTATTGCAAAAACTGAAGAAAAAGACAGATTAGAAGTTTTAATACAGGTTAGAAGTTAGTTTTCAAGGTCATAATGATCACTATGTGGTGAATATACCTATAACTAGGTGAATAATCGCATAATCACCAGTAGTCTGTTTGTACATACATACATAACTTCACACCAGGTCCCTTGCGGGGTAGGCATGAACAGTTTGTACATATCTAAAAATATTTTCATAGCTTAAATTTAATTTAATTTAATCAAAAACTTCTATGGAACCAATGAGTATTAAAAATGTCAGAATTTTTTCCTGTACATTTAGTATATATAAATATAACATATTTACTATATATAATAGTGTCTATATTATATTTTAATATGTCAATCAATGTTCCTAATACCAACCAAAAAATAATGAATCAACTGACCTACCTTCTTTGGAGTACAAAAATGTCAGAAATTGCAAAAATCTTTTCCCATACATCTTTTAAGAAATCCATCCAACTTTCCTTTTCTATTTATTATATTTTTTTATTGACTGAACAAAAGGATAACATTGAAATTTAGCAAATTAATATATTTTAACTGACTTAGAAAAGGAGATTCTCAATTTAATTGTATGTCTTAAATAAAAGGGTTCTGTACAACTAAACTATAAAATTAAATACTACTAAACTATAAAATTAAATACTACTATAAACATATTTACAAGTAAAAGATGTAGTCCAAATCGCTCTCGGTGGGGAGCGTTCCCAAAACGCTGGCCACATTCCCTCGCTGTATGGCAATGCTTATTCGTTGCCCTAAATAAAGGCCAGCCCTTTGGTCACGCGAGACTTCTTTCAATTGTCTTGAAAGGTGTCAATAAAGTTGATAAGCCTCTCGTCCCCGTGGCCCCAAAGTTTCAACCCCGAAAACTACAAATATGTATCCGTCACCGATGGATGCATATTTGCGGCGTTTCAGGGTCTCTTGAAGTGCGGCAGCGCCCCTGGCAGTGACAGCTGTATTTGGATGATGGGAAGCCACCAACGTATCGACACACGTTGCGTCGCATATTAAGGGGAGTCCCATCTTCCAAGGTATCAACGACATTCCATTATTTATTATGCATTAATATATTATATTGATCTATTATATTTATTTGATGTTACTTTTACATAATATATTTAAAACCCCTTCACAGTGTATTATACCTATAGGATTCTATATTATACATTATACATTTTAAATATAATTATTTATCAATGCATATCTGTTTCTGTAGAAATTCTTATCACTGTGACACATCCAATTGCTTGCTGATAAAATTGTGTTTATCAACAAAATTTGAAACTATTTTAAAATGTTAGTAAATATTATACTTCATAATACTAACTTTCATATAGTATTTGTTCAATAAAAAAAAACTTTGTGTAAAAAAATGGACTTCAAAAACTAAAAGGTATAAAATAACTTATTTCTAAAGCTATTTTTAATTATAATATTTTTATTTTTAACAGCTATTATCTTAAGCATCTTAATGTTGGTGCTTAGTAATTTTCAAAATTTTTATGTTTTATTTTGCACCTACTTCAAGATGTTTTAGATAATACATATTAAAAGTAAGATATTATAACTAAAAACAGGTTTAGAAGTAAGTTATTTTATACTTTTTATTTTTTGATCTCTGTTTTTTAAACAAAGTTTTTTTTACTTGTAACTTTTTAGTGTCTAGCTATGGGTAGGCCTACAAAAGGTGCAAAAAAAACTGGAAAAAAAAAATCATAAAATGATAACTACTGGGCCAAATTATGTTAAATTTTTAGGGGACCAAATGGCAACTATTCCGCATCGAACTAAAAAAGGATCACATAAATTGTATCATAAATCTCAGAGTAATTGGTGTACATACATTTAAAAAACCAGTCAAGTTTAGAACCTCCTCCTTTTAGAAGTCGGTTAATAAAACTAGCATTATTGTCTTATCAATAACTCTTATCACTTATCACAATTTCTTATCATATGTAGACAGAGGCATGCATGGAAGTATTTTCAATATTTTGCTTTTGTTATATTATTTTTGAATGGTTTTAAAAGCTCGCAACAATGCTAGGTTTGAGGTGACATTTTAGATAATGTTCGTGTTGGTGCAGGACCTTGTGACTACATTTTTTTGGTGTCATTATTATTTTTATCAAAATCATTACGAGAAAAATAATGTCACCAAAAAGTCCTGCAGTAACACCGATGATAAACGGGCAATATACTCACCTCACTTGACTAGTGTGAATTGCCTTGTTACATATAGAAGATGACCTGGGGTTACATAATATAATATGAACATTGTGCTTGAAAATACTACCTAAGCACATTCTCTTTCAGGTTGTCAGATTTTTTATACAATTATTTTAAATGGCGCTCTTATCGCTGGCTGCCGTCTCTTCCAGACAACCGTGGGATGGAGAGAGAAAAATGGCACAAAAGCTAGGGCTGGGTTTTGTTGCATCAGGAGAGGCCGCCCCTGTAGTGGGGGCGGCCCACCCCCCGCTGGGTTGCGGGTAAATGTTCGCGCGATATACCGTGACCCGGCACTCAGGCGGAAGAAGGCACCCATGGGGTTCTAGTGGGTATACCCGGCGTCGGTCCTACTGATCATCAAGGTCGGGGGAGCACCACACACCAGCCGCGAGAATTGCCCGCGCGGCTGACGGTGCGGCAACGCATTTCCCCATGTATAAAAAGGGTTTTGTTGCATAATATTCTAAAAAATATTTAAAAATACATATTTATATTATTATACACCTACACACACACATAAATACTAAAAGCATAGTTATTTTCAACCTGTAAAGGGGTCGCGTATTCAAAAAGATTTAAAAGCACTGGTCTATAGGAACCTATACGAACAAAGGCATCACGTAAAGCATTTTTTAAACCTGTGTGAAACTTATGTAGCATACATGTGATTTGTGTCTCTGCTTAATTTAGTGGTAATGTATTCACTGTAAACTATTCCACCTTTTCCCGTACGAATTCCATTATTTAATACTAAGTTCTCATAATCCATTGTAGCGCGATCGGCTTCCTTAAGCCAGCTTCACTATATAGCTGGGTGCTCGGTTTACTGATTTAATTCTGAGCTAGGAACTTAAAAGTCTATTCACGATACATAATTTTCCTTACTATTGGTTAAAAATTGTCATAAACTAAGCAATATCAATTTTCAATCAATGGATTCAGTGGAAAAATTAATGAATAGCAAGGTGTAGAAACACGGCATTAGAGAATGAACAATTGTTTTATTTCTGAGCTTGTAGGTAGGTACGTTACTCTGCGGGCGCAGCATAGCAACAAGAATGTTCCGAACTCTGGAACATTCGCCGTTAGAATATTGGTCCATTCAGGTCACGTTCGGTGCGCCTTCGCCCTTTGACAACAATAATTTTCGAATTCTATTGTTTGCGAGATGGTAAAATATTATATACTTACGCTACATGAACGGCGATGATATACGGCATCGGTGGTTATTACGCACGCGCTTCGCCTTACAGCGATGAAACCCGTATCTCTGAGAAATGAGCCCAATACATTTTCATCTCTTAAACAAGCCTCCCTGTAATATATTGCACATTACGTTCCGTTCCCTTTCATTTACTAGGTATATTGAACATTAAGGCTTTCTTTTGTTCATTTACAAAATGTAATTGAACAGATTCATATGCAAAGTTGTCACGAATTTTTCACATGCTGGTCCCAGGATGAACAGCGCTGGTAATCCCCAAAATTGGACGTTCTCTAATTACAGTCTAGTAAGTAACTTTTTCTTACCCAAACTGCAGATCATCCTAACTTTTTTTGTATTGCGTGAGCAGACAGGCAGACGACCCACCTGATGGAAAGCGGTTACCAACGTCTATGGCCGTTTGTAACACCAAAAATGCTTACTACTGTGCTGCCGCTCTCTAAAAGAAGATAGGAACCTCGGGCCCTTACCTATGAGTATCATTCCAACAAGGGCTTTGTTTGAATGATACTAACAGTCCAAAACACGAGATTTACCTTATATATTTTTTTAATACCATTTCTTATTTTAAATTCTAATTGCAGCGCGAAATTATAATAAAATTGCGTATATTAGACACAATAGCGATGTAAAGTGATATTAATAATTAGTTTGTTAATTACTACTTATGTCATTATACATTAAAATAACACACGGTTCGTCGAATACGGTTTTGCGCTCATTAATGCTATTATTATGAAAGATCTGGGATATATGTTGATATAAAATATACCTACTGTAATTAAAACTATATTTTAACGGTGATCAAAGCTACTGAAAAGTGGCCAAAACGTCAATGAAGTGTGACATGGTGTGACAAAGGGTCGGGGGATCTTTAAAACACGAAATTTGAACTACTTATTAAAGATAAACTTCTAAATATTTCCAACTCTACCTGTATGAGCAGTCTTTACATTATTAAAAAATAATTAAAATAGAAATAAAACTAATAATGGACCTGCTGTTTTAATCTAATAATTTCTTGATGTATTGCAAAAAATGTGATGTGTAGGGAGGAAGGAGGAAGGAAGGAGGTCTGACGAATGTGACCAGTTGTGATGGACGGAAAGACAGGAAAGGGGCCAACAATCATGAAATTCGTGTGACGTAAACTGTAGGCCCCTTATAGTACGAGATCCCGCTGCAGGATTGGTGCGTTCATCGACTTTTTGTTTAAAACCAAATTTTTATGTTTATTTATAATTAAGAGAATATATATTTACTAGGGTGCCTATCGAAATTTGGCCGCCATTATTTTTAATTAAATTATTTTTAATTGATTTTTGTTAAAAAATTTCGTTTATTTATTTTTTAAATAAAATAACGTCTACATCACGGTAATTAATATGAAGATTCTAAAAAATCACGGTTGCCGTTGCGCACCTGGCCGCACCTCTTTGCAGCCAGGTGTAAACAGGTATGATTTCGATAAATTTATACGTTTATAACGTATATTTATTAATTATATGTCAAATTGAAGCTAATTTTTTTCTATTAATTATCATATATGGTTGCTTAATTAAATCTGGCCGCAAATAAGGGTCACTGGCTATTAAAGATAATAAATATTTAAGGTAGAGTGAAAGAGAGTTAGCGCGTAACATCATTTGTCAGACGAGGACAGCGATTGCCGGCTGTGCGACGCTTTTAAGCCATTGCGCATGCGTCGAATGTTGCACATTCTACCGTGCTGGAAATCTTTGAAACAAAAATTGTTGCGGACAATCTTTATTAATTCGATGTGGTTAAATGCCACTGAACCAGACTGTATCAAATTCAGCCCAGAAAATAATGGCTGGCTGTTACTAGATGGTTTTTTAAAACCAACATGGTTCCTGGGAGACTCAACTCCAACGCAAGTTAATAGTGTGCTATGTAAATCCACGAACAAAGCTTCCGATAATGACGACGAATCTCATATTTGTAGTGATGAAAGTGATAGCTCCGATGATAATACAACTGAAAGCTCCGATGATTCAGATTTTTAAATAAGAGTTACGGAAATATAAGAATTGTAAGATAAATTTTTTAAATTTTTAATTTGCTAAAATGTTTAATTAATATCTAACAGACGATTAAATACTTGGATAAAATCTAATAAAATTTTCAAACAGTACTTTAGCAATAAAATTTTCTTTTACTTAAGTCACCTTGGTTTTATTTTTTATTTTTTTTAATCAATATTAAATATCGACGTTCTAATTAGCAAATTGTCTAACTCCATTTTGAGAATCTTCTATTTGTACGAAAAAAACAATTAGTTCAAAATTTATTATCATTTTAAAGACCCATTTAATATCATTAATATCTAATAGAGATATAATATTTAAGTTTGAATCATTTAAATAATTTGTAATTGGATTATTGCTACATCAAAATGTTAAAAAAATTACCCTCTAAAAAATAAGGAGTTAGACAAATTGATAATTAGACCGTCGATATATAAATCAATATTAATTTTTTGTTGCAAATTTAAATTTGTCATTTTGAAAAAAAATACATATTTTTGGAGTATTTATTATAAGTCGTCTCTATTACTCCCCGGTGGTTGAGAACACTAACATTCGACGCATGCGCAATGGCTTAAAAGCGTCGCACAGCCGGCAATCGCTGTCCTCGTCTGACAAATGATGTTACGCGCTAACTCTCTTTCACTCTACCTTAAATATTTATTATCTTTAATAGCCAGTGACCCTTATTTGCGGCCAGATTTAATTAAGCAACCATATATGATAATTAATAGAAAAAAATTAGCTTCAATTTGACATATAATTAATAAATATACGTTATAAACGTATAAATTTATCGAAATCATACCTGTTTACATCTGGCTGCAAAGAGGTGCGGCCAGGTGCGCAACGGCAACCGTGATTTTTTAGAATCTTCATATTAATTACCGTGATGTAGACGTTATTTTATTTAAAAAATAAATAAACGAAATTTTTTAACAAAAATCAATTAAAAATAATTTAATTAAAAATAATGGCGGCCAAATTTCGATAGGCACCCTAGTAAATATATATTCTCTTAATTATAAATAAACATAAAAATTTGGTTTTAAACAAAAAGTCGATGAACGCACCAATCCTGCAGCGGGATCTTAGACTATTACGTGTATAGTTTGACTAAAATCCGCTTAATTCATTGTGCGTGATGGGTAAATTTTCGTGTATGATTTAATTTCGATATCTTGCAGGATTCAGATGATAAGAATATGAAAACCAAATCCTGCACGAATATGTATATATAATTATTCTGTGCCTTTGTATGTCAATGAAATCCTTTTTAATCGGTGGTCAGATTTTGATGATGTTAAGAAACAGAAACTTGATTTATATAAAAATAATTGGATATTATTTAACGAGAAGTCCTTATTCTGTGGAGCATCGATATATTGTAACCCCTAACACACAACTACTATGAAAAGAACCATTTTTTCGTATTTTAAACTACGTTATATCAAAGTGCAAACTTTAGTGCCAAAATTTGATTTCAGACCTTATTTGACCAAAGAATTAAGCTATAAATAGTGATATTTTGCAGGGACCGCACTGAAGTACTTTTCGTAATGAAATTGTCTATAATTTAGAGAGATGGTGAGCTCGACAAGATTGTAGTAAATTTCTTAAAATGTTTTCCGACGTGTATCCATTTGAACAAATTGCTTTTGCTCGGCTCTAGTTTATTTGATCGGGCCCTCTCGTTGGCAGGTCGCTGGGCCCGACTACGCACATAAACTAATCAATTACTCATAAAACTAGATCTCTACATCACATGAGATTTTTTTTCGAACATGTGGATGACTAATAGGTGTATCTTTTTATTATTTCAGAAGAGCATAATTATCTCATCAATATTCGAGTCAATACTTAATAAAATCTGTTCGTTTCCCCATCTCCTTTATGCCATTCCTCCTTTCTGATTTTCATCCTGTCTTTATTCCGATCCTCCTAACCCATCCTCTGTATCTCTAAAGTTCCAAAGGCTGGTAACGCGCTGGCTTCATTCCTGGTTATCCAAACGTCTATATGTCACGGCAACCACTATTCATTAGTTGGCCCGTCTGTAGGGTTGCCAGATGTTTTCGAGAAAAAACCGAACAAGTGTTTAATTAATTATTTATAATGTAAAAATATAGTCGTTTTGTTTCTAATATTTTTTGTGTTTGTCTGTTCGTATGCGATTCACGTAAAAACTACTGGGCCAATTTCGATGCGATTTTCGTTGACCAACAGTAAAATCCCGGACTTCTTGATGCCGGAAATCTCGCGGGAATTTTCTTGAGAGCGGTTTAAAGTGGCCAGCTCGAAAAGAAAATTTGATTCAGATTCAATAATTTGTCAGATTCAAATTCACTATGTAAAAAAACAATTGTGGTCCTTGCTACCCATTCAACGTGGACGAAATCCAGGCGAATAGTTAACAAATAAATTTACTGAAAACTTACTCTTTTGACACTAAATTTGCATCAAATGCTGCGTCAAATCTCTTTTTCATATATTTAGTAGTCGATGTCACTGCTTGTTATTTTTGCCTGAGATAGCATCTTTGGATTCAGTTCAGCTAGCAGTTATAGAAAACGCATAATTGGGGGTTGCGGCGCATCGAATAAAACGTACGAGGATTCTTTCGAGTTTGTTAGATAATGAAAGAATTTACTTTCAAACCGTACAGACAGTACCGACAGTCTTTTGTCCGGTTTACCAAAACCGGACTGTCCGGGCGAAAACCGGGTATTTGGCAATTCTTGCCAAGTTCGCAATAAAAAGTCTAAATTGGTTTTTAGAATTCTACAGGAAATGACCAGGGCGAATAGGGGGAGGGGATTTTATTTAAAGAAGTTTTATTATACGGCATTATTGCGGCGTGTAGATGACACCTTCCTTCCGCATTGTATTTTTATAATGGCCATAGTTTTCTAATAAAACGGCCGGACATAAACAGATGGGACGGAGGAAAAAGAAACAATTGATGCGGACACAATTTACAATAAATTCTAATTTTTCATATGCAAAACAATAGGTGTTAAAATAGCCTCTTTTCATCTTACTTTAAATACCATGATAAAAATAATTTTCAATTTTTTCAAACAATAAGTAACGCGCTATTTGACTCCTTTTACGTGTACGTATTAATAACGACATAAGTAGGTACGCTCGTACAAAATTACATGAGTCTGCGACATTTTGTAAGTGTGTAAAAAGTGTCTCAGTTGATTTGACTGTAAGCGTCCCTATTAAAATAAAAATTGTGATTTATTTACGAAACCCTGAAAGTGCGACGGCTATTTGGTGACTATTTGAGGTAATCGTCCAAATGCTCGCATCGTAAGCTTCGGACGCATCGTGTTAAACAGATCGTAGTATTCTTTGTATAGAAAGTAAATCAAGTGCCTCCTCTGCTCCGCTTCGTACGGAGCGCAAGAATTTGCTTTTAAGCAATTCCGTGACTCATTTGGCCAAAGAAACTAACATCTTAGTTGTTTTGACTGCCCGTTTCCCTATTTCCCCTGTTTTATAAAGTCCCCGCAAATGAAGTCGGCAGGTAATACAACTATTCTAAAATAAACAGAAATTATTCAAAGTGCTAGGTATTCATTTGCATTTAATATTTATAGATTTCAACAGTATCTCATGACAAACGCTTCGGTATATTTTCCATGAAAAATGAAGAAGCTCCGTGTCTAAGGTTACACAAATATTTTGTTACGACGTTGAATATATCACGTTACTATAACCGTCATAAAATGGATTTTATGTTTTCTTTGTTTATATTAATAACTTTGCCAAAATTTAGTTTGAGTCTGAAATCAATGTGAAATATTATTATATACATTCTAACAATAATAGTTGTTTTTATCTATATAGATTTCTTAACTATGTGTGTGAGAACCCTAGCTAAAAGCAATATTCTAAGTATATGGTTATTTTTTAAATATTGTGGACCAATCTTTATAGCCTCTCCAGATTCATAGCAGAAGGCTATGCAATACCTAATTTAGATGCAGAGACGTCTATTGCGCAGCTGTCTGTTGTTAACTAAAATCAGTCATTACATTTGGCGCCGATAGTTTTACAACGTAGTTTTCCTGATAAGCAACCAAATAAAGATAATATTTGTATTATTGAATATTTAGTAGGATTCCTTTTAAAACATGGTGATAATTATAGTCATGATATTAAATGAATATGTAGTTGAAATTAAGTTATTTCAAATCAGTGATAGTTTTTCGTAAAGTGCTTCTTTACGAAAAACTTTGCAAGCAGCAATATACAAAGTGGTGTGCAAATGTATATTCTTTATGTATTGTTCATATGTGTATTTATATTAGATATACATTATTTTTAAATGGTTTTATCTGTAGGATATTACAACGTACCTGATACATAGGTCTGTTATATTAATAGAAAAAAGAAACATGCGTGTGTGCAGTTCAAACGTAGTAGAAGTGAAATTTGATAGGGTCTACTCACAGATAATATATTATTATCAGTTTTATTTCGGTCCCAATTGGACCTACGTTTAATCATCGCTCTTATTGACTTTAATCTGTGCTGCACAATGTAAAACTAAATAATCTCATTGTCTCGCAGGCTTAGTTCTATAGATTTATGCGTTTATCTCTTTTTAGTGTCGCTTTCTTGTTTGACCAAGTTTCAAATCACAACGATTCAAAAGAAGTTTGTTTGACTTCAACAATACAATGTGTTTTGACCAGACTACCCTTTTTAACATTTTGCCCAAACACTATTTTGAGATTGTGCTGTAAATATCTGTAGAGTATACCTATAATATTGTGGCGAACGATGGTGGAACCATCTAGTTTTAGAACTTTTGGAAAAATCTTGAACGAAAAAACAAAGACGGATATATTTAGAAAAAAATAGACGATAAACGAAAGAAAGAGATAGATAGATGTTAGAAAGGGTTAGATGTATAAACGAAAGTTCCCGCACAGAAGGTTCGGGAAAGAAAAGACAGAGTATAGATAGACGGGTTCTAGAAAATTCTTCCAGGTATATAAACAGCGTAAGGCGCGCCTATCGGGCAGTTTTAAAGTTGAGTTCAGTCCAAAACGGTGAAACGACAAGTGCGATACTAAAGAGTTGGAAGAGAAGACTAATAGAAGGCAGAGACGAATTAAATCGTGAATTTAGTGACAAGTTTGGTGGACAGATACGTGGAGGAGGTGTGTAGCGTAGTTCGAGAGAGGAACCAGAAGCGAGCCACACGTGATAATATCGGAGGTGGTCTACGCAATATCGGCGACGGTATTGAGGGTGTGACAAGTTAATCGTTGGTCGTGCGTATAGGGGCAACCCTGCAGAAAGGTACTGCGTGCGGCTGTGTAAGTCAAAAAAAGCTTTTAAATTAAAAACTGGTGTTTTCTTCCAATCCATAAGTGCGTACCCCCGCTCGCACGTAACAATATTAATGTTTTAAATTGATAGTTCCTACACATCTCACGGTTACGAACCAGTTCTCTAACTTTGCACCGGTACATAATATAATTTTAATCGCCATTATGTTAATATTTAAACAACAAACGAGATACATAGATGTTGGCCTGTTTTAGTGAAATTTCGACTGAATACATTATTTATTTATGATTCGGTCCTTTTGTAAAGTTGACACTTGAGTGTATGATAATAATTAATAAACACCCGAATATGGTTGGGTAAAGTATATGTAATGTACATTGTACATGTACCTTTGTCATCATATAACGGGATATTTTACATGTTTTATGTGTTTTTTATACGTGCTGGAACAGAGAAAGAATACAAGTTCCTGCGGTCGGAAGTCCTGCCGTAAAAGGCGACAAAATAACCCACAGCCAGGGGTAGGTAGTGGCCCATCTGAATGGCTAATGGGCTACCACCCGTGGTTCAGAGTATGCCGCATTAATAACCTTGAGTTGTGTTCCAGCATTAGTGACCAGGTTCAGTCTCTCTGCTTAGAGACCGGCAGCACATTGGTAGTACCTTTAGTTTTACAAACATCCATAGGCGAATCAGGCGGGCCGTCTGTCTGTTGAATTCATGCAATAAAAAACTGGTTCATGTTGATATTTTCAAATAACTTCAAGACTAGTTGTACCACATATAAAATGAATCACTGAAAGAATGTCCACAACGTTTGTTTTCACGGTGAAACGCGTTTTCTTTTGTTCAAAAGTCTGTCAGTAACGATGTGGCCCACGCGTTTTATAACGTCCAACCCAATGCATAAAGTTTCATTAGTTTTCTTCCAAACTTTCTCCCTCATTGAAACGGCTATTGAGTTTCTTGCACTTCTTTTAAAGTAAAGTCGTTTCGTGACATTTTTGTCTACTTAGCAGATTGTATCTTTTTCACTTAACAAAGAAAAATATCACTTTCATTTAAAAGCCCATTTTCTGCTACGAATTCAATAGAATCTTTTTTATTGCTGAAATATTGCTGGTAAGCTAGCGTAATCTCTTGATGAAACGTCGTAACAAAGGTGATACCGGTTTGTAAGATAGCATTTTGTTAAATCTATATAGTAGTTATCGAATGAACCCAACCGATGACAACCGCTTTGAATATAGAAACGACAATAAGGACACAGTGTAAACAATTCTTAGGAACTCTCACCCTTTAGTACTAACTTAACTAGTGCTGTATACATGGTGGAAACCTTCAACGGGACACTAAGGGGAAATACTTTAACCATTGCTGTTACACGCAAATAGCCTTTTAGGAGTATATCCATAATTTGATGTGAAATTTTGGTCTCCATTCACAAATTAAAAAAAGGAAGTTACGAAAAGTGGCCATTTTACACAAAAAAATGTATGTATCGCCAATCGATCCTGTTTTTTCAATCTGTCTTTTTATTCAGGTAATAAAAAATTGTAAATAAAAAAGGAAATTTGTTAAACGATGTACTCCAACGACGCGCAACTGTTGGTCAGATAAAGCAGAAACAGAATCAATGAGCATCAAAAAATTGATTTTATGTAAAACGGCTATTTTTTGCTATCTGTAAATTTTTTGAATATCTGTGACGGTGGAGATTAAAAATTCACGAAAATGGTGGACAGTCTCTTAAAACCATATTCGTGTAGTTGCAACGGTTAAAGTATTTCCTCGTACTGCCCCGCTGAAAGTTTCCACCTGTATAGGTACTATTTCATCTTAACAGCGAGACATAAGCAATAAAGTAAAGCTTGAATTAATCAAAAATGTACCCTTTCTCAGAACCATCAATAACGCTTTGACCTGAAGTTGAATTGTTGTGTTGAATTTCTCTTTGTTCTAAAGAAACATGACGCGCCTGGGGCTCCGAAATGTGTACTATAAATTGGCAAAGCCTTTTCGGTGTCTCGTTATTGGTATTTCTATAGCTTTTCCTGTTATTTCATCGAGGAATTTTTTGTTAGAAAAACGAAATACTTTAAAGATGTGATAAAAATCAAGTGGATAAAGAAAGCTATTTCTTCGACACAACATTTATTCCAGGTTTCAACTTTCTTCTCGACCGCTAAAGTTCCTCTTGCGCGTTGGCATCGTTAAGCTCAGTTTGTTTATATTGGATCTGTTTCGCAACATGAAACATAAATTTTAAGAGCAATATTATATATATATTATTGCGATATAAAATTAGGAATTTTATATTTCACGGAGTCTTGTTGTAAACTTGCATATGATTAAAATCGCTCTTTACATGATACTTTTACGTAAAATTAAAAGCTTTGTGTATGATTTAAGTCCTAGTGATGAAGCTTCCATAGTACTCGATTCTCACACAGTCACACATAATAACACTCAATACTAGGGTGGTCGTTAAAAATTAAATTTCTTGCGACGCCCCCTTAAAAGCTTCCTTTTAATGAAAAAACACTGAGATTTCTTTTATTATTGCTTCAAGTCAAATTAAAACTAAAAATATAAGAAAAATTGAAAGGTAAGCTTGAATCACGATGAATTTTAAACTTTTTCTGAACTATAATTTGAATTCATCACTGAGAATGATAATACGGAAGGTATTTCATTGTTAAAACTTTCCAATTTTAAAATAATTATTACTTCTAAGTATGAAGAAGTTTCCTGTTTCCTTCATTAAAGGAAGCTTTTTAAGGGGCGTCGCAAGAAATTTAATTTTTAGCGACCACCCTACTCAATACACAATATTGCACAATTTGCTTAACTAGTTTTTCTGGGGAGAAAGAGGCTGGTGATCAGTCACACAGGTTTTTTCCTTTTACTGACACCAGGCTCTCACCATGTCAGTTTATAAGAAAAATTGTTACTAATTTAATTATTGTTAGTGTGAGAGTAAATAAAGAATTATTATTATTATTATATTCCTTATAGCTTCCATTCGAGCAAACAGAACATTTTAGTATCGTATAACTAGCTGTCCCGGCAGACGTCGTCCTGTCCGGAAAAGCGTCAATCGATATACCGACAACAGCGCCAGCTACCGGGTCCAATTTTGTTCCAACTCAAAAACCTTCTCTGGCTCATGCAAACAACTTTGCTAAAGATCATCACATGATCAAATGTATAGTTTACGATTCTATAAAGGACATACAGATAAACATTCATTGTTATATATAAGAGATACAAATTGTCTATGCTAATATTATATGTGCGAAAGTTTGGATGGATGTTTGTTACTCAATTACTCCAGAACGGATCTGAGTTAAATTTGGCACAAAGATAGATTATAATCTAGAATAGCACATAGGTTATTTACTATCCTGGAAAAATTTACTGTTCCGGTGGGATATTATTAACGCGAGGAAAGCCGCGGGCAATGCTAGTGTAGTAATAAATTAATGTCTACTGAATAATTACCTAACAGCTTAAACCAGACGTTTTGCAAGAGCAAGCACTATTTGATCTGGATTACCTTTTTTCAATATCCCACTCTTCGCTACTGCCGAGTCTAACAGTGATAGGTTGATGTAAAAGTCAAGCTTAGTTAACAGTACATTTGTCCAAAATTCAAAGTACTTTCAAAGTTTAGCGTATACTTGTAACAACTTCCTAACAACCTTTCGGACGTGAAAATGTGTCTCAATTCATCACTCATGCCTCGAAAAGCGTGTGACAAGTTCTTAAGAACAGAAGGGTTTAAGATGGATACAACCTGTCAGTTTGATCATTGCGATAAATTGAAGACCCTTGTGCGTGTCGGTTAGATTTGCCGTGTCGGGTTGCACGCGCCTCGGGCTACAAACCTCGGTCAACGCGGTCTCAAGTTGGGGTGAAAGGGGCCCCGGACCAAGGTCGACACGTGAGGGTGCTTTACTACCAATAGGTCAAATGACTTACAACGTTTCGCACTATACATTCTATGTAGTCCTAATTCATTTGCTTTGTTGTATTCATATTTTTGATGTATGTATTTTTATTTGCGTGATTTAATCTTTATCGTATTTATTACGTAGCGTACTACGGCTTTTCACAGGCTTCAGTTTCTAATATATATCCTATTTTTCGGGAATAAGCTGCAGGCCAACAAAATTTTATGAATAAGATCCTTGTCCATACAAAAGTTACCTGGAAGAAATTCCTGCAATGAGGCCGCCCATAGTACTACTTACCTTATACTTTCTAATTTTAAAACACGAAAATGTCTTACTGTACAATAAAGGGCGTGTTCGTTTAGTAGCTTTTCTTCTCTGTCGTCACACTCTTGGCAGAGTGGCCGTGATCCTCATGACAGGGGTGATGGCAAGCTTCACAATTCGTCGCCATTCCTTTCAGACTGTAGCTTGCCTCGTGCATTCGTGGAGTGGATTAGTAGCTCACAACGTCCAAAATGCTCCGTCAGCCGTTCCACATAGCGACCACGGTCGTTATGGTCGTGACGAAAACGTCACTAATGACGTCATCATTTTCGATCACACAGCGCTAACAACGATCCATGTCCAAAGGTAGGTTACTGGGCGTTGACCACAGAGCATTAATACTCTCTATCGATTGACATTGAAAAAGGCGCAATTTTCAAATTAACCAATAACATTTGTGTATTTCTTCGTTGATGACATAAACGTTCTATAATCCGTTCCACTAGAGTTTATAGTTGTAACGCCTGCAAGCAAGTGGAACGGAAAAATGGTGTTCGTGAACGTGGTCGTTTTGAGTCTCTTGTGGAACGGGGCCAAAAAGTATTCTTGACGGGATACATTAAACGTTCTCATTCCGTTATGGAAAGTACATTCTTTTTTAAATGTCTGATGCGGACAAACAAGCTGATCGCCCACTGACGGAGAATGTTTACCGTTGCCTATGGACATTTGCAACACAAGGAATGCCAATGCTATGCGGTGCCTCTATCTTGGATAGGATAGAAAGAAAGAGATAGGTCGAATAAAGTAGATGATGACACGAGGTTTCTAATAAAGTGTTTAATTTGGAGTTTATATTAGGAGGGATGAGATCGGAGGAAAGGGTCTGCGAAAAGGAATAGGAAGGGGGGATAAGTTTTCCGTATTCTAGAACAATACTAATCGTAAAGCGAGACGCTTGATAGGATAATCAGTCTGGTACAGAAAGTATTTTTATATAAATGTTGCTTCACAGAACCGCAACGAATTTATATTTAACGTTTCTATGAAAAAATGTGTTTATTGGGCATTTTATCTTTATTCTGCGGATAATTTATATTTCACAGATAGACACTAATAGGTACATATCAAGCTTACTTTTTAACAGATCATTGACCGAATATTAATTTGGGTAACGACTGGATAAAACCAATATGGTTTTAATTTGGAAGCAGTTGTGTTGTGACATAATTGATGAAGTCTAATGCATTTTAACTGCGCCATGTGTTTCTTGGAGATTTTTTTTACATTGCACTGCATGGGCAAACACTTGTGCGCGTATGTATTGTACGACTGGTCTGATTATTGGTTTTTCCGAGACAATGTTATTTATTCTTTGTGAGTTTGAAGTAAATTGAAGATAATGCTGACGTTAGACGAATCAACAAAATTCAATCAATTCAGTTTAAAGGCACAGAACTAAAGGAAACTACGGCATTCATTTATCAGCGTAAAACGTTCACTAGCACAAACACTATCCCAAATGAAGCAGGGGCACAACAATAGTGGCGTTTAGCATGGACGATACTTACCTCCTCCATTCCTTTTACCTCCATTCTGTTGACACTTGTATGTCAATAAAAAAAATGATGTTCAAAAATATCTTATACCGCAGTATATTTTCGGTTATGATAAAAATATCCTTTGAAGCATTATGGAAAACGATTGATCGCTCGCGATTCGCTCGATGTCATTTAGAATTTTTTAAATGAGCGAAACAAATCGTCTTTACATGTAAGGCTTCAATTTATTATGCGCGGTTTTAATCAGAATTTTCCTATTAGTAATCTGATTTTATAATGAAAATCTTTTAAATAAAAACGCAGGTATAATTAATAAATTAAAAAGAAGCCTTCGTTTAAGTATCTTTTCATTTCAATGGGAGTTCTAAAATACATTAAAGAAAACTATTTTTTTTTTTGTTTTTGGTTATTTTTTACTCCATGGGAGCTTATTCTTATTTACCTCCGCTTCGTAACATGTTGTATCTTGATGAGAAGAAGCGGCGCAAGAAACTTACTCTCTTTGTTTAGCTAATACCGAAAACCTAAGAACATTCTATTTCTAAAATACATTTAGAAGATGATGTGTACTATACGTTATACCATTAGTTCGCTATTATATTGTCATAGGAGTACCGTAAAGTTGGGGTTTTAATTTGCTTAATAACACACGACCTTCATAAGGTGTTAGCAACCTAACATGACTATTATAAATTGACCTAAATTAAACTTAATAATCTGGCTATAAAGCCGTCCGTTCACCTCGCCGCTGATGACGTCAAAAGTACGCCATAGAACGCTGATGGGCCGTTATTAAGCCTGAGAAAGGTTCGCTCCATCTTTTGTTCCCGATGAAATTGATACTTCTCTGGAATACAACGGTGTAGGGATACCCATTTAACGAAGCTCGCAAACCAGACTGTCCATTATTGATAGACTGTGGCCGACAAAGTTATTACCTACGCCGCATAGTGATGGCTTTTCGCAGTGAAATTTGTGACTAAGAAAAATAAACTTTGAGATGATAGCTTAGTGTCGTCATCGTTGCGATTTTTACCTAACTGACCGACTCAAAGTGAGTCTTGGTTTCTAAAAGAGGTCATGCCAATTTTCTCTGTCCTGCGCAGTGTCTTGTCAGTTGTTGGCTTGAAATTCGGTCAGGTCAGTTTCCACTCTATCTTTCCAGCGATACTTAGGATATTTGTCAGGGTTTTAGGTATATTTAATTTTTTTCTTTGCTTTTTCCAGTTTCCATTTCCCCATGGAGCTAGTAACCGGAATTATACGTTAACTTCTATCCAGCTGTTAGTAACAATATCTTAAATAAGACCAATATTATTATGCCCGTAAATCTGGACATTTCCGATTGCTGGCATCCCTACTCACTATTCAGGCACTGGCGCGCAACCAGTGACATTTAATTAATTGTCGTCCCCATAACAGTGGTGATGTTTTATGTTAATGACGCAATATTAACGAGGTCACATTGAATATTGCTAATTTCAGAAATCCCTAGTCAGGCACCATCTATAATCAGCTATTGGGCATATTGTAATTGTTGTGGATTATGATCATATCAATATGCAGCCTAAATATTTATATTTGCTATACATTTGTGTTCATTTTTACAAATGGGCATTTCAATAATTCATCGATAGAAGTGTTCACAAAATAGAACGTTTTGAAATTGCCGTCCAATTTTTCTAATGCTAGACGTTGAAGTGGTAACCATGTCTTATAATTTATAATTGTATCTCGTACTAAGATATGCCTGCGACTTTTTCTACGCTTGTCTTGAAATTCCCGCGGGATTCCCTGGCCACAAAGTACCGTAACTAGCGTTTTTAGCTAGTTACGGTACTTAGCTTAGCTAATTTTTATTAGCATACGAACAACATGAAACTGCACCCGGGACAATTTCCGCGGGATTCCCCGGATAAAAAATATGATACATTTTATTACATTAAAATTAATATCGAACAGAAGAAGAATCACGTTGGATTTCGTTTTTTCTTAAGCTGTTCATTTTAAATCATTCCCAGAAAATTTCCCACGGGATTCCCAGGATAAAAAGTAGCATAGAATAAGTCTAAAAAAGTGCTGTCGATCAGGGAAAACCGCATCGGAATCGGCCCAGTAGTTTTTACGTAAATCCCGAACAAACAACTAAGAAATTAAAAGGAAATGCACGGTGTTCTCTGTTGTTTATAATATAATCTATTCCATTGGTTTTTTTAAATAGCTTTAATGTGCACGGCATGCTTAGAATTTTGTAATATTATAGATTTCACTGTTGTTCAAATAATATGTATTTATTTACTTTATTAATTATTACAGTGAACATGTTAGACATTGTGCAAGGGTGTTCACTTAAGTAGTTTTTTTATGATTGCAATTTTAATCATAAGATGTAAGCCTATTTTGCACTTGAATTATTGTACTAACCCGATCCTAATGGAATTTGATATAAATGTGCAAGTGAACATCGATTTATTTATCCCTGAAAATGGAAGAAATCGTTATAATATACTTTATTGTATGTATAACGTTACAGATCAAAATACAAGTACAGAAAACAATATGCGGTCTTATCACTAAAAGCAATTTCCTCCAGAAAACCTTAGGATGGATTAGAAAAGTTTGTGAAACATGTCGATTTTGCAAATACTCTATAACAAAGATATAGAAGTTGTATAAACGAAGGTAGTGGTTAATGGTCCGTGTGCACGAAGACGTCACAGCCTTCGATGAGACGGCGAAAATGCTTTACAGCTGTGTAGATCGCTGTATTGTTAAATGGGAAGTAAAGATCGCATACAAATACGACAAAAATATACATTATGTGGGATGCCGAACCGAATATAGAGTAAAGGCACGTAAAAGGCACTAATTATTAATTAATTATTATATGCTTCGTCAAGAATGATTACGCAATGGCACTAAAATTAGTATCTAATAAATAGCGAATGCAGTCACAGCAAGTTCAATGTCACAGTCTACGTACTCTTAGACACCATATACGGAAGTGGCGTTTGACAAAAATGCACTGAGTCATAGTTTTGCTTTGTATTGTATTACTCTATACCGTATTGTTACGTCACCAGTCGGGGCCGCGGATCTTGGACGTCGCTATAAGATTTATCCTGCTTTTAATCCACGGATGTGAGCTACGTGATTGGAACATCTGCCTCTAGTATTGTTCCTTTTGAAACGAAACAAGACGAGTAGATACAGCTCACCGATACTTAACACTCAGTGTCTGTTTTGTCTACGTATTTTACTTCTCTTTTATCGTCATCTACCAACCGCCCTCCACTGCTGGACTTAGGCCCCCCTTCTCTTTTATAGTTTGTGTAAATTTAATTGACATTATATTTGATTATATATGTAAATATGAAATATAACGAATAAAATTGGGTAAGTGACAGATTTTGCAAAACTTAACATATCTAGATATAAAAGAGCAGGCGTTAAAATACCATGTTATTATTATCCTTTTAAAAAGTCATGATAAAAATAATGTTAATTAATTTTTAAACGATAATAAGTACAGATACTATGTGATTCGTTAAAATATTACGTCATAACTTGCTATACTCGTACAAAATGCAGGATGGTATTAAGATATATTAGTTGATTTAACAGTCAACGATTCTTTCAGACACTATAGACATAACTGTGAACAATGATTTAAAACTTTATATTTAGAGGGTCATGCAACATATATAGTCATTTTGGTCTCAATAATTTTAGGGTTTATTTTTTTAAACTTCTAATGTCAATACAACACAGATATCAATTTAACCTTCGCAGTTTTAAGATATGAAAAAATCTTAAGGTTAACTATTGTAGACATCGGAGACGGAAAATGTTTTTAAGCATATATTTGAAGTTGAATTTTTAATTTGAGATTGACGTTAAAGACATTCGGAAAATCCGAAATATCTTTCTAAGTGTAGATTGTGATTTGTCGCCGTAAATTATGCAACCACCACAATCATAACTTTAGTAATAGGCGAGTACGGCCCTAGAATCTCACGCCACATCCAACTACACAACAATCAAATAAATTAATGCCATATGGTTTAGAAAGACGCCCTCTGTGTGTTGCAGCAAGAGACATATCTTCAATCCGCCTACACGCTGCTCAATAGTCCTCGGAATATCTAGAACGATACGCTGTGAGACCTTTAATTTCTTTAATGTTGATTTCGCACTCAGTCATTTGGTAAAAATCAGTCGTAAGTATTATTCAATGTAAAGACTCAAATAGACATATTCATTAATACATTCATATATTGATTAAACTTAACACCTAACGACCTAAACGACAAGCCTGAAAAACACAACCTATGGAGACAAGATCAGTGTACTATGACCAATAATGTGGAAAGACGAGTCGCTCTACTCTAAAATATAAAGCGCTAGTCCCCCACAAAATCTATATTTTCCGCGCCTAGTGAAGTGAAAGTTTTAATCAAGATGAAAGTTTGTCCCCGCAGCAATTTACCTTTAAACCAACACATTAACGGGTTCCTAACCCAAAAAGCCGTTGTAAACTTAAAGTGATGTTCGTTTATACAGAAACATGTCTAATTATTTATTTTCGTGGTCTAATAATCTAGTTCTTTATATTCCGTTCGTCTCTCTTCAAACAAATCAATTAGGCTACATTTTTTAGCAAGTACCTTTCCGATACAACTTTTTCCTTGATAATAATCTGTTTCCAGAGACGTGATCGAAATAAGTTTGATTGGCTGAAACTGTTGAGACACAAATAAATAAGAATCTGAAAAGTTTTCAAATTAACTTTTTGTCGCATAAAGTCAATCGTATGTTTATTGAAACAGTAATCTATATAATACTATACTACTCGTATGTATGTACTATTATACTATGTAATACGTGAAGCAAAACAACACCCTTTTTACGAAAATTGTGCGGACGGAGAAGTAAGAAATTGTCCAGTTTATATAGAGAAGGAATGCTTATATTTTTTATTATGCATAAAAAAATATTAAATCAAGAAAAAAACAATACACCGTACCATGTATTTGACACACACACATGCATATATACCGTTTTGTTTATTTTTAACTTCAAGTTAACAGTGTAGTCTTGGCTAAATCTGTGATTATAGTCTTTGACAACAGAACCTTAAACATGTTCAAACTTATAATATGAATTAATTATTATGGTCGAATATCGACCACGGGCGTCCACTAGTTTCTAAAATTACATGTTTTTATTCAATGGCTAGGATTTTACGTCTGCTTTGACACGCTTATATATATCGAAGTCTTACAGGAAATATCTTCTGATATTTAAAGAACCTTTTGCAAAAAATCTACTAATTATGTCTCAATCCACACAGAACAGATGATTCCGTAGAGGTAAATTGTATGTTTTTTGCTATTTCGCTGCGAAAACTTAAAATATCAATTAATCAAAAATATCTCAACCATTTAGGTACTTTTATATATTTTTTTTAAATCAATGCTCCTTGGATCAATTAATTGAATCCTTTTAAGTTCTGTGATCATGAATTGTTTATAAACTTCCACATCACCGTTCTTTAAAAAGCTTTTTTTTAAAGGTTTTTAAATATAAGCTTTTGAGATCCTGGATATCACGTAGCAGCAGAGTACTAACAAGACAAGTAAAACGAGCCCAGACACGATGGGTCTATCTTGTTTAGTAAAAGAGTTCCTAGGGCCACCTTCCGACTCCATCATCAGATCAGCTCCATGGTGACATATTATTGCACTGTCACGCGATATACATGTGCGTGCAAAATTTCAGCTCAATCGGAAACCGAGAAGTTGGTCAAATTTAACTTGCAAGATTCCATCTGAACTTACATACATATACATTACATACTAGAGTTAGTATAAAAATTGTATCTAGGTGCTATTTGCCCCAAGTAACCTTCGATCCGTTTCGCGGAAATTATACTATTTTACTCGATAAATATGTAGTACTCTATGTTCGTTCTCTTTATTAAAGTTAGATATACCTATACGAAATGTTGTAAAAATAGTATCGTGGTTTTTCCATCAAAGCTTAACAGACAGAGTAACGGAGAGTAAGGAATTTTTGACAAAAAATGCTTTGACATACAAATTTTTATTAATTTGTTTCAGTAGACCTTATAGTCTAAAGTTTTGATACAATTTACATTTGCTAGCTCAGCACTTGAGAACAGCCACGTTGAACATGTCAGCTAGGACTTTTAGGATGTGGTTAGAGCTGGCCTGAATCCTGCAAAATAACAAGGCAGCTATTTTCCTAGAAATAGGGTAATAATCGTCTACTCGTGCTTCTGTAAATATACCTGATGCACTGCCCCATCAACATCTTAAAACCAGTATTGGATTGAACCCGCAAAGCTTTGGCGGCTCTTTGCGTACTGTTGTCCGCATAAGACACTAGGTCAAAAGCTTCGGAAAGGTCTAAGAAGCAAGCATACACAGGTGTACTACATTGTTTATAGTATTGTATTGGATTTTTGAGACCTAGGATGGCACTTTCGGTTGATAGTCCAGGCCGAAAACCGAACTGAGCATCGTATAACTTTAAAACGTCCTCTAAGCGCGCATCTAATAAACTAGTTAGTACTTTAGCCATGATACTAGACAGAGAGATAGGCCGGTAGTTGCTTTTGTCACCCTTATCTCCCGTTCTGTTTTAATCATTGGAAACACAATAATTAGGATTGTCACTTTTTTAAAATTTAGCTTTTTGGAAAACCATTTCGAGAAATAGTGTCCCTAATTATTTCTGTCTAGTTAAAATTACAAAAAATGTAAGATCTTCTTGTATTTTGTAAGAAATGAGTATGACCTTTATTTGACCTTACTAAATCCAATCAGGTGGGCCGTGTGCCTGTTTGCCTGTGTCAGGTGTTTTATTTGATTTAAGTTCTGTCACATGGGTTTGCCCTAACGACCACTTTAAAAAAAAATACGATAACTATAGAAAATAGTAATGGTTGAACACGAAAAATTATAAGCCTAGCGACAAAAAACACTAAAATGATCACGATACATAATGAGAGTGTGAGACAGTGACATTTAAATAGTAGCACAGATTACTATGATTATATATAGATAAAACTTACTTTTATTATTTTTGTTTTATAGGCAAAGAAGCCAATGTAAACTTGTACCTTATGACGTCATCGGAGAAATATTACTCGAATTATAAAAAACTAACGATTAAAATACAAAAATATTCAAATTAGTATTTTAAAATACCCTATTTTACGTAATAAAAATATAAAATTAGAGGGTAATTTTTTGTGAACAATCCCCATTCTCATCAAGTTATGTGGGAAGTATGAGTGACTCATACACCGAGTTGTAATTGAACCTCAGCTCAGTGCAGATGCTCTATGCAGACCCCGTCATAACCTGGCGATTTTCCGCGGGACATTATACCAATGGTTTCCGCTACTTGTTTTGCTGAGAAAAGGATCTGACATAGACAAAACATAGACAGACGGAAGTAACTAAATTGTAAGGATTCCATTTTTGATTTTTATTTGGCTGCAGAACCTTAAATAATATAATTTCGATCCCTTATCCTCATGCAATCGTTTTGATTAAAAGTATCCTGAAATATATACCAAGAAACGTTTCCATTGTGTGTGGAATCTATATTGTTATTCTGAAGTACTCTCAAGGATGTTATCCATTCTTAAATACCATGTCTGTAAATATTATAAGGGTGAGTCCATCTGAGACTCGACAAGGGTCTGATACGGGTACTGGCACTCGTATAGCAAGCCTCCCGGAAACCAAATAAGGGGATTTCACTCGGTTACCACATGCTTAATTCTTGTTGTATATTCATATACTTTTAATTTAAAGCGGGTGCCATGGTAAAAGGTTTTTGAGAAGGGCTAAAAAAAACTAAAATGTAAAAATTTCTTCATGGCCACCAAGGGGTTGGTGACGCCTTTGATCTTATAAAAGTCCACACGCGACGATAACCATGAGATAGGCAGTTCGTCTTTTCGCTTACTTCGCAAATAAAAGGTCATGAACTGATCAAAGCAAAAGTCCAACAATAATATAAGCTACTTAGTGTATTGCAATACTATAAAATATTTATGCGCCATTCAGTTAATTTTCTTCTTTTTTTCAATATGGATTTGCACGGTTTGTGTATGCAGCCACTGACTGTTATTCATAAACTTGAATATTCACACTTTTAGAAAATCGGACTTAGAATTATTACTATCAGTATTAGACTCAACATCACTTGACTTGTGGATTTTGACTATCGTTTTTTTTAGATTTAGTTCTTCAAAAGAAACCGTAGGTCGTAAATAAAAAAACGATTTTGATTCAGATGTTATAAGAAGAAAGAATCATTCAGATTATTTTATATTATTTATTTAGTACAGATATTTAGTTTCAAATTCTTCAATGTTTCTTCCGCACTTTTGGTTTTCTTCGAAATTGATAAAATATTTTTAAAATATACCATTAATTTCCTCTTATAAAATAATTATAAATAGATAATTATCTTAAGAACTACCCCGTGTAGTATTGATCTCATATTGTGAAATCATGCTTTTCCTTTCCCTCTGTGGATATCAATTTCTGATCAAGGCGCGATACATTAGACACGTTATTACATTTGTATAATTATAATGTGTTTTTTTATGTTTGCTAGTAGGCAAACTGGCAAACGGACCTCCTGGTGATAGGTGGCTACCATCGCCCATGGATATCTGCAACTAAAGAGGAGCCGATGCGTTGCCTACCTCGTTGAAACTTTAAGTATCTGTTTACGCTCTTTTTGAAGACCCCATATTGTAGCAATCTAGGAAAAGCGCGGGAGGGAGTTATTCCATAATCCGGACACATATGGCATGAAGGATCATCCGCCACGTACCATGGAGGACTTCCAAGTGTCCAGGAAGTGTGCATGAAGTCCCAATCGCCGGCGAGCGGTGCGATGGTAGAAGGGACGTAGGCACCAAATCAAATAGCTCGTCAGAGCACTCCCCGTTGTACAGACGGTAGAACACGCTTAGAGCGCCAACGTCTCTTCTGTGGCTGAGAGACTCTAAGCCGTCTGTAATTTTGGGATCGTCGACAATCCTGAACGCTCGGCGCTGCAAGGAATCAAAGGGAGCAGCTGGTACTGGGGTGCACCAACCCAGATGGGAGCAGTACTCCACACTGTGTGTGTGTTTAGTTTGTTGTATATTCACAGAGTTAGATGCTGTCAGTATACGCTATAATACCACTACGCATACTAGATTAAGAATAGTTATTATTTAGAAGCGACAGAGCAATATTACTTAGTTTTCGAAAATCTTAAAAGATCAGTCTTTGGATGAAGTAAAGCTCAGAATGCCTTTGTACGGAATGTACCTATGGCTAATATTATGTTGCTATTATTTACGCAACATTACTATTTTTTGTGATTTTTTATTTGATTGCAGATGTAGACATTGCTCGTCTGCATATATTTATCTACTTTCAAAGTTGATAACCTTGTTTGTTCGCATGATGCAATTCAGTTTTGATTACGTTTTAATTTTGTGTTGAAATATCTATTCATAGCAATGTCTTTTCCATCAGGTAGGTCGTCAGCCTGTCTGCTGTACCTTAGCAATAAAATAAATAAATAGTCGATATTAATTAGTGCTAATTCTGCTGACGCAAGATGAGAATTTCTCAAAATTAATTTTCAATTCCACTGCATTTTAGGTTCTCTATCGATTTTGGCAAACACACATTTCCCCATCCATCTCTTTGTATGTTTAGGACACTAGATTTGCGGGATTTATGCCTGGGTAATGTTGATAATTATGGAATATTTAGTACAATGTCTTCCTCCAGAATGCACGAGGTAATTGTAACAATATGCACACTAGGCACAAAAATCTACCTAAGCGATGAATGCTCTATTGACAGGATTTTATTCGACTGAAACGCGTGGGATTTATTTATATTATTCCTATTTCCACGGCAGAGAAGTAACGAGGGACACGGACAGCGTGAGTATCTTCTATCTAACTAATACAGAATATAGTATCGTAATAAGACAAAAATATATATGTCGTAAAGAACTGACGTACAAAAAAGCGAACAGACGTGACCTAGAAAAGAGGATTTATCAGTCATAAAAAAAACCAAAGATAATTTCGAACATAGCATACTCGCGCTGTCTACTTCCCTCGTCGCTTTCTTCGTCTTGTCTTGAAACTTGGTAGTACAATGTAAACGTGTGATTTAAGCAAACACAATTTTAGTAAACAGGTGCTTAAAATTAATCGTTCGAGTGAGTTGTTTGGGTGTAATGTAATATCCACGTAATCGCTGTATTGGATTCGCCGCACTGATAAGATACCGCTGACGCAATAAGGTTTTATGAGTATAAATTTTGGTATCGCGTGGAGGAGGGGGGGGGGGGGGGCGACAATCCGAGGTGTGCCGTGGCGTAAATAACAGCCCATTAGGTGTTCGCCGGGGCAAATAGGGATTTTTATGATGTCATTGATAAATGAATTCTTTATGCTTTGAGTAGATATAAACCAGATGAATTTATAGCGCTATTGAAACGATCTTTAGCTTAAAAAACATTGCGAAGATTAACAATTTAATGTAGTTTCTGAAGACGTTGCTTCGTTAGTAGGCATACCCTTATTGCGTTTATAGTTTTCGTAGGATCCTCGCGTTTTGGCAAAACGCAGCGTTTATACAATACGGATGTCCGTCAGTAAGTCTGCTATAAATGTCACAGCCATTTCAAATACCAACTGAATCTATATGTATGAAATTTGGCAAAAATATTGCAACATTTATGAAAACAGTCTACTTTAATTAACCAATTTTTCTTACGGACATCTAAACAGTCATGAGTCTAGGCTATTTCACGACGCAAAAATAAGCCATGATTTCAAACTAGGTATACCCCGCATGCGTTGCAATGCCATGTTTAGTTTTTATTTTATTCAATTATGACCTAACGTAAATTAAAAGACATTTTATGTAATTTTCGTATAATTGTATTTCTTTTTTTTTCTTTTTTGTAATTAACTGTTAGAGACAAGTTTTTATTATTATTATATAAATTATTTTATACTGAAAACTTGATTGATATATGTGTTCATTTTGTGTTTTATATTTAAGAATATTAATTATTGTATGTTTCCCAAACAAATTAAATAAATAAATATACAATTGTATGGTAAACGCTCACAGGCGTCCTTAGTCAACACCCTACCGAAATTTCATCACAATCTGATCAATGGTTTAGGAACGTATAATGTACAAACATTTATGCTTATTTACATAGGTGACATCTTAATTAAAACGTCAGAATTACACCCTATATTAATGAACCTACTGTCGTCCCTATAAAATGGATAGAGTATAATAAAACGGTATAATTATTCTAAACTGACACACCGAGAAGGGCAATCTAGTAGCGAGTATTATTTTTCGAACAAATATTTATTTTATAACATCAGACTAATATAATGGTATAACGTAAATAATTTATTCAATTTCACTTTCCAAAAGGTTGTTATTAAGTTGAGCAGGTTTATCTAAGGTATTTTTGTAAAGAAATTTCTTTATATTAAATAAAGAAGTGTATTTCTGGGAATTCCAGGTATTACTTTAACAATTAATATTGACTGTATTTTCTTACGTTTTCGCGAGTGGTTACTAACTTATTATTTTCATACGGCTTCGGATCTGGTTTATAGTTTGATTAGATAGATAGAGGACTCTTTATTTTACACGAAATTATAGACAAACAGGAGTAGAAAAGGATATACAACGGGCGGCCTTATCGCTAAAAAGCGATCTCTTCTAGGCAAGCTTAAGCAGGGATTGATAGATTTGTTTAATACTGCCGGTGGTTCAGTATGCAAATTATGATAATTGATTAATATATACAATATATATAAGTACAAAAACAACGGCCATTTTAAGGTTACGTAGCCATTCTGACAAAAATTTTTTTATTAATTAATCTTAATTAATAATCGGTTCCCCCAGCTTCGCACATACATGTAGTTATTTGCTCAAAACTACATGATGAAGGATTGTGGGTCAATAAATATAATGAACGTCAACGATATATTATTTCAAAATCTAAAGACGTTGAGACGTAATAATATATTAATAATAACGGATATATTATTATGGTCTTGTATAATAGCCAGATTTTTATAACGTTGTATCAAGCAATGAAAGCGATATTAAAAAGCGAACAAAGGAGATCTTTCTACTTTGTTGTTTTTGTGTTATTAATTCAACAATCGCCGGTCTTTTTTGTTCGACCTTGAATAAACTGAAAAAGTGGCCCAATTTTCAGCAGTATATTTGTTTCGTATTGAAGAGAGTTTAATTTGATGTTTGAATGTGATTTTTTGAGCTTTTATAAGCGTTAAATTCAAACCTTATTCTTGTCACGTAATTTCTATATTAAATTTTGAATATTAGAGTTTGTCATGCGGCTATTCTGGAAACATGCAAATATTTCTATTCTGTCTTCAACGGAAACTTTAAAATTTCCCAGAAAAAATTGTTTATATGCGTACCACTATCGTGCATTAAGGTACCTTTAATGTTTACAGATTTATTTTTAAAGCTTGAAAAACATAAAATATATTTTTATCCGTGCAGGAACGGAGAAGGAATACAATTTCCTGCGGCCGGGCGGCCTGTCGTAAGAGGCGACAAAACGACCCACAGCCAGGTGGTTGGGCATTTGCCCGACTGGATGGCTACCACCCCTAGTCTAAAGTATGTCGCCATAACAACCTTGAGTTGTGTTCCGGCACTAGTGAACAGGTTCCAGTCTCCCTTAAAAGAGCAGCAGCGCACCTTTGGTGTTGCATATATCCATAGGCGATGGTAACCGCTTTCCATTAAATGGGCCGTCTGCCTGTCTGCTGAAATCCTGCAATAAAAATAAAAAACATATAATAAACTAATACAAAAAAACGTATTTATTTTCTAAGTTAGATTGAATAAGATTATATACAAACTTATAGGATCCTTTCATGTGCAGCTCCGACTCGCACAAGGCCACTTACAATAATTTTATTGATATAATAGTAGATCTCTGGCAGCTATTATTATTAATATAATACTAGATCTGTAGTAGCCCTTTTCTGTATTCATGTAACTATGACTGAAATTAACTCTTAATCTCTCAATTTTAACTTGGCAAACAGAATATTAAATGCGAAAAATATATTTATGCTATAGCTGTACGTACGGTCTTATTCATATTCAGTTAGAGTAAGTTTGTAGGCTTGTTTAAGAACTTCAAAGTTTCTCTTAACTCAATATGAATAAGACCGTTAATACTTATCTAAAAATAGTTGCGCAACTTTTCTTGTCGTCTGCAGACACCTTGTTTCAGATAAAATATTTATACATCTTTTTTATCGCCGTGTTCCATAGACTTGATCAGTCCCATCAAAAACCAATACGCTAACGCCAGGCGGCTCTCGTCCTCTTTTTATAACAGATAAAAACAAGCTTTATACCTGTCCCCTTTCAGGATAAAATATTTTTACATTTTAATCCAAAAGCTTTTTCGTTACGAGTACTTGACGACAAATCCAATTTGATTCAAACCGGTCGCAACTTTTGGTGTTCATTTAACCGACAAAAAACTGTTACAGACTGTTTTCCTCTATTACATTACCGATCATTTATAATAGAGAGAATCCGAGAGTTGGGTTTAAATGGGACTCACATGCGTAGAAGCATATTAGTCACTTAGTTTAATGTAGCGAAAAACAGATTTCTTCATATTTCATTGTGTGCTTTTGCATACATCTGTATTGTATTATATGTCACGACTAATACCAATTTGTTTTGGAGAAGACTATTAGGTCTATATAAATGAAAGAAACGGAAATTTTATGGTAGCAATACAGGAAGAAGGAAAAATATTTTGAAAGTTGAATAATTGCCGAGCTGTTTGTTTGTTAAACTTTTCAACCGGGGAGATAGAATTGAAAAAAAAAACATTTTGGTAAAAAAACTCTGAGTGGTTTATGTGTTGGGTATGTTTGATAAGTACACGCTTTTATAGGGTCCAGTTAGCAAATCGTTAAAGAAGTGGACGTCCTTTTATGGTACACGTATGTAAAATTTCACAGTCAAAAATCATACTATGATTCTGTAGACGATTACGTTGTATTATCCCCGCAAATTGCTATTGCGCCTGGCCGCCATTCTGGTGACGTAACCGTAGCCGAACACTCAGTACTGTTAGCATCACTGGCCGGCGAGTACACGAACATATCGAGTTACGGATGACGTCACGTGAATGTTAATTTGACAAGGTTCCAGTGCATTACCAATTTGCGGGGATAATAATGACATTAATTTTGAGTGTACATTATGTAACGTTTTAAAAATAATTTTGCTACAGTACTCCTGTCGAATTAGTGCTAATTGGTCCATCTTCCATCTATTATAAAAAAGGTGAAAACGATTTCCTCCGTAACAAACTGAAAATTGCGATGAAAGCGGGCGTTAATCTCGCATACCTTTTAAAGTAATTAATTTGATCAACGATTTAATTTCCTTTGGTCGTGACCTTACAATGGGATCCATTTGTTCCATTCGTAACATTGCCTGCTGACAGAATTGGACATTGTTTTCCCTTTAGGCGATTCAATTATTCGCACTTTTAGTATTAACCTAAATCACCTAAATGTAATATTCAGGATGAAAGCCTTTTGGAATTAAATACAAGAGTAACTGTTAAATCAAAGAATATATTACTACTTGACACTAACATTATAACGTTTTCCAGTCCGGTAAAGCGACCTTAGTAAGATCGCGGGTAGACGCTGGATGAGGAGAGCGGAAGTTTGGAATATGTGAGGCCAACTTGGAGAGTACCTCCAGAAATGAAATACGATTGGCTTACGACAACTTACGTTGTGATCTTCAAATATCGTCCGTCATAGACTAGGACTTTACTTGTCTAAGCAGGACTTTAACTTGCGCAAACAAAACTGGTGTGTAAAAAGTGAGATGCAATACCTCACAGGTTGGCTGATAACGATTTCATCCTATTTAAGATTATTCCTCAGGCGGCTTTGCTAGTTTCGACACTGTGCGTAGTATTTAACAAGCACCCCTAATATAGATGGGTTTATATACAATCACTAGCTGTCCCGGCAGACGTCGTCCTGCCCGGTAAAAAATAGGGGTTTATCGTAGAAGGGTGAAAATTGAGGATTGTATGTATTTTGTATGTTGTATCATAAAAAAATGAAATTAAAAATTTTGTCTAAAAAATAAATAAATAAATTTATTTAGGGGTGGACTACCCCTAACATTTAGGGGGATGAAAAATAGATGTTGGCCGATTCTCAGACCTACCCAATATGCATACAAAATTTCATGAGAATCGGTCAAGCCGTTTCGGAGGAGTATGGCAACGAAAACTGTGACACGAGAATTTTATATATTAGATTTTGTAACAGTCTGTTTATTTGAACCTCTAGCCAAAGACTAAGCTTTTATGCAAGAAATTAAGAATAGATCAGGTTACAGTAGTAGTACAGTATAGTACCCCTCAATATAATGCCTGAATAAAAAATCAATGTTTGTATACGTGGTAACGCGCTTATTACGGCACTGCTCGCCGGCTGGGAGTTGATCCACACTTCCTTGACACCTGGAAGTTATCCACTGTACGTGGCGCTCGCTCCTTTATGCCATACGGAGCAAGGCGTGGAAGTATGCAGCTCACTTCCGCGGTTTTCCCAGAGCGCTACAATATGGAGCTCTTCAAAAGGGGCGTAAACGGGGTAGGCAACGCATCGGATCCTTTAGTGTTGCAGAAGTCCATGGGTAACGGTAGCCACTTGCCATCAAGTGGACCTGTCTCCAGTTTGCCTATAGGCAAACAAAAAAAACGAAATTACATAGGTACATTACTCAAGTTTGATTATATATATAAAAATATTATATTTTAAATTAACTTAACCTATACAAAAATCGATCAAGACAAACAGTTATGGGACAAAAATGTATTGTGATTTGTGAATGAAAGTACGGGGCACAAGAACTTTTGTATAAGCATTCAATATTCTAAACACTTGTGACAATCTGGCTGGAAACATTTAATACGCCTCATTTCAACTTGCACCGAGAAGCTTGGAAGTCGGTCTATCGATTATGTTATACAACACACCATGTATGCGACTTAGTTTGTTGTGATGTTTGCTGACGTATCTCTAATGCAAACTACGTACATACATCCGCGCACGGTTCTGATGTAATTTCATAAGCCAGTACCAATATTAGCCCTCAATTATCTTCTCAACACGTTAAATGACATCTCAGCTCCTTATTAATGATATCTTACGTGGTTTTATAGGCTGGTAAAAAATGTTATTCATAATATCATTCAGAATGCGATTGTGAAGAAAACTTTTTTAAACTCTTAATAAGCTTATATCTTGTATTGATATGAATATGGCGGTTCATATTTACTCGGTACAAAAGCCGCTCAAGTTTTTACGTTAATCTCCACAAAGAAATGATCATAAGTGAAAATGCGAAAAAGGAAATCGCTTAAATGTATAACCGAGTCTTTTTCGCGCTGGTTTTCTTTTATCTGTTATTTCGGGTTTTTCAATATTTAGACGGAGTGACGACATTGTCACAGCTGTATTTCCCCAGTTTGCTAAAACATGTTATTGTTAAGTATCAAATTTTTAACCAGAAACCACTTCTTACTCAGTGTCAATATATTGAATCTAACTGTGGTCGCCACTGTATTCACCCGTGAGATTTACTTAATTCTGGCTTTCATCTCTAAAATTTCTATGAATGCTTACATCCTATCCCTTCTCTACAATATATTGTTCAATCCTAAAACGCCCCCGCATCTTAAAAGCCGTTTTCACTTTCTTCAAGGCGGTTATTCAAGGATTCTGATACCATCTTTGAATTACCGACTAAGAATGCCTACACATACTATATAGTTTTATGACAAATCTTTCACTGCGCAAGCTTTGGAACTCACTACCTCAAAACATAAACCATCCAAGTCTGTGCATTCGTTTTATGACCTCGTCAAACACAACATACATATAACATGTAACATTTTCCTTATATTTACGTATATGTTAGTATATTATATCTATTGCTTACCTACCTCCATCCATTCCGAGTTTCTGTCCATCCAAAGGTTGTCTGAAAGAAATCACTATCCTAAAATTATTCTTCATTTAAATAACAGTTTTCATTTTATATATTGGCTTTTACTTTGTAGTCGCAGATAGGCACTTCTATTTCAAGAGCGAAAGAGTAAAAGGAGAAAGTCAATCATCACACTTTAATATAAATTTGACTCTGAGTGCAAAAGTCTGACTTAATATAATTCACATTGATAAATAGATATGAATCATTTGTATACCTAACAGATACGTGTATCTACATGTATATCAGCACTAAATCAGAAATGGTGACCCAATGAGCGGACGTCGCGAGTTGCACTAATTTGGACCACACTTCTCTACTGTAATTTAGCTTTTTGCTTTGAGCAATTGCATGCACTATGAATGGTTTCCCCATTTGCATTAAAAGAGGGCAAAGTGCAGGTGAAGCTAAATCTCAGAAATGTTCATTACACGTTGTTTAAATGCAAATTATTCGATGTTTGTGGTTTAGCATGGGAAAAAATCGCCCAGTAAAGCGTAACTGGGAAGCTCTTTAAGGAGCTCCCTTTTTATGTTCTGAGGCTGGAAAATAGGCAAATGGCCCACGTAATGGAATATGGTTACCGTTGCATATAGACGTTTGCAACACCACGGACAGAGATAACGCGGTGCCAACCTTAAGGATGGAATAGGAGGGATGTGATAAAGAAGATCGGATAGAAAAGATGGAATAGCCGGATCTGATGGGAGGATAGGAAAGGGGGAAGTGGGCCATCGGGAGTCTGGTGTGCACTATATGCATAAATAGCGACTGTTTTATTTTAACCGTCGGTTAAATGTCGGTGCACACCAGCATGACTCATCGCTATGTGCTCGATTAATTCAAGGATAACCGTCTCAGGTCGATATTTTGTGACAGCGTGGTATCACACCGATCGAGCCGGCCCTAAGAGCTGCTGTTATAGGGATAATGACTCCAGCGTAGCTCTACCCCGTAAAAAATCGTGGAAGAACGTCAAAAATGTTGTTGTCTTGCTTGGACATTACCACATTTATGAATGAATAAATTGACAATTTACTTACGACTTTGCATAGTACGAATCTCAATAGTATTATGAAGATTTTCTTTACATTCAGAGAAGGTTTCACACATAATTTTCTTTTGACAACAATGAATTTTGTTTTTTTAACAGTTTTTATATACAGAAGTTATCTGAAATCAAAATCAGTTTTCTTACAAATATAAGATAAAATTTAAATCTACTTCTTATTCTGTGTATACAGCTTTGCCGTGTTATCGCTGTTTAAAAAGAGACTCTCCAGCAACACGCCTATCTTGCTCAAAATTCTATTATTTATCTAGATATATCCAACCCAGGCTCTTTTTTATTAATAAATACATAATAGTATGTTATACAATTTCGTTTACAGTCACAGAACTGAAACGATATGGTGGTATTCAATAGCATTGAATGATTCAAGTTTATGTTATATGGAGCTCTTTGCTTCATTTATCCAAATGGAAAGACAGAAATGAACCGTTTATTATCGGCTTGAGAAAGTTTTGTAATACTCTAGACATAAAAAAATTCATTCAGGTAGCCTCTTAACCCTACATGACTAGATAACGTTACTAGTTATTCTTCTCACTTATTAATGGTTTATTATCCATACCTACATACATAATTAAATGACCCCACTGACTGACATCTCGACACATAATCTAAACTACTGGGGCTAGGACCGTGAATTTCCGTGTGGGTTTTTCCTATGCTGTTGGTGCGCACTAAGAAAGGATTTTTGAAAATTCGACCCCTGAGGCGATAAAAAAGCGATGAAAGATCAGAGAAGATGCGAAAAGAAGATGTATCAAAATCTGCGATTTTCAAAGTAAAAAGCACGAATTTTTATATAGCTGGTTCTGGTTAAAAATATATATAAAAGTGTATCGGCGTTTTTGGAAAATCAATTTCTAAAGAGGTGCAAAAAGGGACGAAAGTTTGTACGAAAATCCATCATTTTAAAAGTAAGAAGCACGAATTTTATTCCTGCTTCTGTTTGAATTATATGTACATGTATTTCGGCATTTTTACAAATTCAATCTCTAAGGAGGTGAAAGTTTATATGAAAATCCGTCATTGTCAAAGAAACACAAAGTTTTATATATACATACCTGTTTCTAAAAATAAATGTAAGCGTATGTCGGTATTTTTGGAAATGTAATCTCTAAAGGCGGGTTTAATCCAAACGAATATATAGCTAGAGCTAGAACAAGAGCATTCTTCCTCGATCTTTTGGTGTAAACGAAAGATCGCTCTTAGAGTTTACACCTAATTATCAACGAGCAAGAACTAGAATTCTTGCACGATAGATGTTTAGGTCAGCCGAACGAATGCGCATTTCTCATTAGTGTCAGTTCTGTAGTTGGTTGCTTCGTTGTGGCCAACTCTGATGCCAAGCAAAATCCAAGAAGCGAGTCCAACTTTTTTTACTTCTCCAACATTAAATTCTAGTATTTTTGCAATTTCTTGCCAAGCATCTTGTTCGCGAGTTGTATTTTTATAGTGTTCAAACGGCGCATCCCACAGTAAATAGGCATTATTCTTGAGAGCAATCAGTTCAATGATTTTTATCGCTCAAACACAAGAACACTTTGAAGAGACCGCTCCGGGGAGCGAGCACGTCCAAACGCGCAAAAACGTTCTAAGCAAAACTGCTTGCACGCTCTGGTACCGTTTTCATCAAGCGAGCGAGCATTCTTAGAATATTCCGTAGAACCTAAGCGAATGTAGAAAATACCACGAAAAAAGGTTCTACGTCTATTTATTAAAATAATTTGATAGAGTGGGGATAGAATGAGCATTTGCTCGTCTGAAGTGGAAAAGATGTGGAAAATTTGCTCAAACTATGACCATTTTTAATCAAAGCGAGCAAAGCCGTGAGTAAGAACTACTTAAAAATATATTTCTAACTTAATCAGTCAAGTTATATTTCATCCAAACATGTAATAAAGGAATTTATTTTGTTCATGAACAATAAAAATAACAACAATAGGTTGATTTATACAAATATTTAACTTAACTAACAAGATATCTTGAAATTGTATAACCTAACTATTGTGATTGTCAATAACATGAAACGGGGTAGACAGAAAATATGCTTTGAAACACAGATCAAAGCCCGAAATTTTATATGTAATATATATTACATTATTTTGTTTATCTTTCTCTGATCCAGAATGAATCCTAGCATCTAATAATATATACATTTTTATGTGTGTAGCAACGGAGAAAATATCCATTTCTTGCGGCCGAGTGGCCTGTCTGTCGTTAGAGGCGATAAAACAACCCACAGCCAGGTGGTAGGGTATTTGCCATGAGTTGTGTTTCAGCATTAGTGACCAGGTTCCAGTATCCCTAAGAGACCAGCAGCGCATCTGAAGCATCTTTGGTGTTGCAAATGTCTATAGACAAAGGTAACCGGTTTTCATCGGGTGGGCCGTCTCTCTGTCTGCTGAACTCATCCAATAAAATATGGTCTGATATTTTTTATAGCCAAAAGTATGAAACTTAAATGACTAAATGAACGATTCTAGTAAGTTAAAATCTCTCATGAAGAAAATAGTTACTACGACTAAAGAAAACCAATTTTTGAATAGAAAGCCGATTACGCCACAATGTGTTACGAGAACTTAGGCTGGTGTGCATAGACATTTAATCGATGGTTAAAATAAAATAACTGCTGTTTAGCCATATAGTTTTGGCGGTTAGTTTATTTTAACAATTTGGTTAAATGTGTATTCACCACAGTCTAAAAAAACAATATAACCAAAATTGTATCCAAAAAATATATTTTAATAAAAACCAAGGTATACACAAGTTTACGCACTCAAAGTACTTGACGCTTTTGTTGAAATTTAGTGTCTTACGCACCCCTTTACTCATAGGTGCGAGGAAGGATAACAACATTATCCATCATCGTAGTCAAACCTGAACATATATATAAATAATTTAATACGTGACTCTTTTCTAGCTAAGTGAATTATTACCTACTTTAAAATGCTATAACAATGCTAAATAATGCAGTGGTAATCAAAAATTCAAATCATTTTGCAAGTATTCACAGAGTTGTGCTAACATTTACATGTAAACAATGCAACATCACGATAATTTAATATATGTTTGTACAGTTATTTATATATACGTATATACATAAACCGTCAATTTTTAACCGACTTCAGAAAGAGGAGGTTCTCATCTCGTCTGTATGTTCGTTACTCGTTTTCTCCGTCAATTGTGGTCCAATTTTCATTTTATTTAAATCGTAAGGTTATACTCCCGAGTTATGATTTTTTTCTTTATTCGTGTGTATGCTTTCGAGGCGATTTCATGGTGACCAAGTCAGGATCTGATGAGTGGATCCCAGAGAAATCAAGAGTTACCCTTATTAATCAATGCTGAGAGTCTACATTTTTCCAGAAATAGCTTGTATATGCGTGCTAGTTTCACACTTTCTATAGTATAGCTTTATTTTTTGTAGGCATGTTACGCGATTTCTCCGTCAATTGTGGACCGATTTTTAAATTGTTTTTTTAACTCGAGAGATGGTCCCATAGTCAGCAAGCCAGAGTCCGATTAGTGGATTGCAAGGAAATCGATAGTAACCCTTGTTTAAAGCATGTACACTGAAGACTAAGATAGCAAATTTGTATACGCCTGCCAGTTTTACAATTTCTACAGGTGTTTAATATATTCTTTCTAAAGCTACTGAAGTATTTGCGCTACTAAAAATAAAAATATTTTTTAACAAAAACAAAAGCGGCTCCACACTAAAAACCAAAAAATAAATATTTAGCCGACTTCTTTCTACAACATCTCGAATTCAGTGTCAAATAAAAAAAATTGTAATCTTTTTTACTTTATGGAAAATAAGGATATTTATTTTAATTTTCCTTTTTTTTAATAACTCTTAATTTCTAATATAATATTTGATCTTATTACTACCTTATTTCTAACACATTTTATTATTGCGCCTAAGTTAATATATGTTTATTATATATTTATTTGAATGTTTATATTGTTACAATCACTAGGTGCATATTGTCAAGAAATCGTAAAATTCTGTATCATGAATCTATGTTTAAGATTCTTAATGTTTCTTTATGAATATAGGAAATTATTAAAGAAATTTTATAGCTTGTATACTTAGAGTTATAATTACTTAGTGAGGTAGTTACCTAAAAAAATACGTTCAGAGTTGAAGCATATACCAATGGATATGTGCGTGAGCTCCATGTAATTGTTGTCGCGCACACGCATACAACGGCACAAATAATGTTGCAAGTTAATAGTCTTTTTAAAAAGGGAATTGGAACTATTGGAGGTAAACGTTGTCTTGCGGACTGCGGGACCGACGGGACCGACACGTCGTCAAGCAAACTGAGTCTTTTAGGCAGTATTACCTAAAATTACTTCACTTTACCTACTCGGATTCTAAGCCTATTATTTCTATGCTTATATATTTATAAAGCTATCTGAGTTATTTAGTTAATATAAACCGTTATCAAGGTCAAAGGTTTACTTTTTTATTTTTCATAACAATCTTTAATCTCAAAGCATTTGTATAATCTCTACAAATAATAAATTCTCTAATAAAATAAAGTAACTTAATTAAATTTTTGCCTCTAGAAAAGTGTCTAAGTCATGCTTTTCCGACATTTGAATGTTACTTACAATTAGCTTTTTAAATTAAGTCCCTTTTCACTCTAATTGACTGGAAAATTCCATGTTTTCAATGTAAATAATATTAATTAATCTATCTTTATTATAATAAATCTGTAAATGGTTCGAGTTTGTACAATTCGTTTAAAAATGTGAAACAATCTGGAACATAATTCAGACCAGGAGATTCCAAATATGCAGTTTTTAGAATTTTTGTCTGTCTGTCAGATCATCACGTGAAAACTACTGTACGGATTTAAATGAAACTTGACATAGATCTAGCTTATATACCGGGGCGTAACTTAGATGCATTTTATCCCGATAAATAACGTCGTTTCCGTGGGATAGAAGGAAAAAGCGAAAAAGATGGCGCTGTGATCCTATTTTTTTTAACTACTGAACGTATATGATTGAAACTTGACTTTAGCCTTATAATCCGAGTTAACACGTAAGATACATATTATCGCGACCAATCAATCACGTAATTTCCATGAAATAAACGGATTAGCAAAATAGATGGCGCTGCAATCGAGTTTTTCAATTCGCTAACAAAATACCCAGGTTTTCATAAACAACATCTCATAGCTGCGACTCGCCTCTATGTTTCTTTGCGGCTATGTTCCAGAAGGGACTCACAACGATCACGTTCACGACCGAATTTTTTCTCGTACCACTGCTTATGGGCGTTACAATCATGAACTCTAGTGGAACGGTTATTCGACCCACCTCTTGACAAGGATTGTTGTGAGCGTTGCGTGATCAAAAATTATGTCGTCATTAGTGAAATTTTCGCCACGAGGGAACGGTTGACGGAACATTTTGGCCGTTGTGAGCTACTAAAGGAACACGCTTTATATGGACTTAGTTTCTTTGTTGTTGTAGTGACAAGAAACAGTAAAGTTTTAGCTAAAACATCTAATTAAATTTGTATATGTAACATATAACTACTAATTCTATAAACCAACGAGGCAATTAAATGAAATAAATAAAATATACCTTTTGCTACCAAAGTTTATTGCGCTGCTTTTAAAATATAAATAAATTTAGTATCTCTTAGTTTACCTATGTAATGTTTAGTCGCGTATCTTTTATGACATATAAAAGATACGTGCCTACACATGTATGTACAAGTATTATTTATTATAACTCATATTTCTATACAAAATAATTCTGTGCGGGTGGGTGTATGTGATTGAACTCCTCCTAAAAGTGTGAACCGATTTCGGTGAAATTTTTTACGTGTTCTGGTGGATTCGAGAATGGTTTAGATTCACAATTGGCCCAGGTAAGTGGTACTGCAATCGGGTTCTAAATTTTAGTTCTTTGGGGCAGTACAACGTCTGCCGGGACAGCTAGTAAACTGTAGATTAGAAAATTCTGTAAATTAAACCATGCTGGTGGGAGCATAAAGGAATACAATTTTTGAACGATTGAGTAGATTTTTGGATATGCCTAGGCTGTTTCCGACAATATTTTTTATAGTTCCATAACCAAATAATAAATACCCTCTACATTTACCAGCTCGGTGGAGGAATGGGATTTGGATTAATAATAATAATAATAATTTATTGTAATTATATTGCAATTTAGTGATCAAAAAAACGAGTAATTTGCTTATTTGTTCTTGTTGCTTATTTTTTATTAAATCTGCCCTAAATAAACATTATCTTTCTAAGTTTTAACGGTTTTAAACGTGAGTAATTTATTTCATTTTTATTATTCCGACGTTCAAGACACTTTTCAGTAGCCGTGAACACGGACATTTTGTTTAAAACTGTTATTATGTTCTATACTAGTCGCCAAAACTTGAAAAATATGATATATCTTTCATTCAAAATTATGCTGAACATTTAACTATTTATATTTAGCCATAGAGGCTTCTGTCGATAGAAATTGAAATTTGTTACAGCCATTTCAAATTACTGTACATGCGTGTAGCGTCTCAATTCCAATAAATCTAATAATACATACATCAGTTACATTCCATATTACTACACATGCCACTACAATTTAGTGTTTTTGTAAATATGTTATTTATATGCGAAACCGAATTTCTCTCCGATTAAGAATAATAAACGCTCATATGTCACGTATTCATGTACATATTTCCTTGATACGTCATGTCGCCTTATTTTTTCTGCTTGGTTAGAGAATAACAGCGAAACACTTAAAGACAGCTCATTTCTCGTTTTATTTATTGAAATAATAGTTTATTACCATAAATGTCGATGCTTGTGATTCATTTATCACCTTCACTAATAGTGCTTGAAACGATAAATTGATTAGAGATTACGATACGCAGAATAACAGATATGATAACATTTTTAAATGATATTAGAATATAAGTATGTATATCATATTTTTTTATAAATTTACTATTATGTTTTTACATAATAAGATAATAATAAAATAACATATCATAAATTAAATTATAATTTAAGTTTGTTGCATTTCTTAATATATAAAACAATCAGCATAGACTTTCACATTCCATGGGAATGGAGGTATACCCGCGGCGCTTGTTTAAGATAGATTGGTTGGTATCACACATCAATGAACTAGATGTGCATATATTTCAATTCGGTAAATTCTTGAGTGGTGCATATTCTTTGTCAGGGTTTGAACCCATCTGATTTAAATAGGGTACAGTTATATAAGACGCTGAACCACCAAGACTAATAGTAGTTAAATATTATCAAGAATTAAGTTTTAGTGGAAATACTGCATTTTCTTTATCAGTTCTAATTTTACATGGAATATAATATTGTTCCTCTCAGACTACACGTTTTAAATGGAATATGATCTTCTTTGTACACAATGCTCAGGCCTTTAAGTTAAAAACCTGAGTTTACTTCAAAGACCCGCTCAACCCGTACATAAGTATAATTCCTACACAAAGCCGTGAAAGTGTGTGGGCCCCATGTGGCTTGAGCACAAATGTAAAATGAAACTGATATATAACCCGAAAGATAATATATCTTGTTCGTCTTATATGTAGTAAACAAGTCCGAGGGCGAACTAGGCAAAATATACGTCGGCTCGAGATGATTTATGAAGTGTATTTATTTCGCAGATCCGCCATCGACAATGTGAAGAAGGCGAAAGTCGCCATTAAGAAGATATCGCCTTTCGAGCACCAGACCTACTGTCAAAGGACGTTAAGGGAAATCAAAATCCTTACTCGGTTTAGGCACGAGAACGTAAGTATCTTGTGTTTGTGTACTAGAGATGGGAAACCAACCGAAATTTTTAAAACTGCTATCCGGCTAATGGTGATTCAATAGCTGGCTAACAAACTAGGGGATGGCTATTAGGCTACTGTGTGAGTGATTCGCTAACCTACCGCTCTTTTACCACTTTATCTCACTTTTTATCGCGAAGCTGACAAATAGCAGACGGCTCAAGTACTGGAAATTAGTTACCATCTGCTACATTTCCAACATCAGCTGCGAAGCCAACGCATTGCTTTCCTTGAGGAAGCGATAGAGGTAATGGAATAGAAGGGATGGTTCTTTAGGAGTTGTCGGGTTTTTGTTTTATTCAACAACCATTATAATACCAAATAAATAATAGCCCGAATTTCACGGTTAAATTTAAAGAAGGATGAATTAATAATATCAATGGATCTATTTGTACTTGCAATCTCATTATCTGCACATTCTTGTGACATTAGCGAGCTGACTAGTTGATAGGTTAGCCGTGGGTATTTTTTGAATAACCGCTATTTAGCTTATTTTTACAATAGGTCCCATCTCTACTGTGTTAAAACTGACCTTGGCTGTTCAACATGCCGAATGTCGACCTTCAATGTGCGTCGTGTGATACGATTACGACCGTATTGTTTGTTTTCAGATAATCGACATACGGGATATTTTAAGAGCAGACACTATTGACCAAATGAAAGACGTTTATATCGTACAGTGTTTAATGGAAACGGACCTTTACAAATTATTAAAAACACAGGTAAAGTTCACATCAATCTATACTATTAGCTTCTTAATTTTCATTGTTTGGATAAGCTGCTTTTCGTCATTGATATTCTTTTTTATTGGATTAGTTCAGCAGACAGGCAGAGGGCACCGCTGATGGAAAGTGGTCACCGTCGCCTCTGGACATTGTAACACCAAAAATGCTACCAAAGTGCTGCCGCTCGCTAAAGGGAGGCTTGAACTTGGCCACTAATGCTGCCGGAACCCAACATAAGGTTGTTATGGTGACATACCCTAGATCAGGGTGGTAGCCATCCAGACGGGTAAATACCCTACCACCACCTGGCCATGGGTTGTTTTGTCGCTTCGTATAACAGGAAGCCCGGCCGGAAAATGTATTTTTTCTCCACTCGCGCAAGGATAAAAAATTTATAGCATTCATTCGTCTAATTTGGGCAGTTTTCTATCAGTCCATGAACGCTCCAACGCTTTTTTTAAGTTTTCTCATTATAGGTTCAGATTATTGTCTTAAATGATAATACTTTTTGTTACAGAAATTAAGCAACGATCACATCTGTTACTTCCTTTACCAAATCCTTCGGGGGTTGAAATATATACATTCGGCGAACGTCCTCCACAGGGATCTTAAGCCTTCCAACTTACTTCTCAATACGACCTGTGATTTGAAGGTACCCTGAAAAGTAAATACGTATAAATTAGTAGTAAACGTATCAATTTCGTATAGCTTCTGTAAATAATCAAATGGACCGAAAACATCAGTATTATATATGTAGTAATATTATATAACCCATATCATAATGTAAATGCGAATGAACTGCTTCGTTATTTATTATTAAGAATTTGGCAAATAGTAGACGACCCAGCTACTGGAAAATGGTTACCGTCATCTGTAGACGTTTGCAACACCACGGGCGACGCCGTCGCGTTGCCAGCCTTTAGGATGGGACAAAGAGTATGGATAGGGAACAGAGAGAAAGAATAGGACAGAAGGGATATGAATTTGGAATAGTCGGATGAGATAGCGAAGATTGGCAACAGTAATGGATCGGTCTGGAGCAGTTGTAATTAAAATGCGGCAATTTTTTTGGGAATTGTGCTCTATATATTCCACATTTCTTAACTTCGACATACGAGTTGCCGAAATCCAATCAGTTTGAAAATTTGTAGTAAATTTTCGTTCTATCTCGTTTTTATATGTCTAGCTACTTCTCATTTTTACGAGAGTAAACAGGCCAGCGGCAGAAGAGGGGGTGCTTAATTTTTTAAGTTGCTTCATACGGTATTGTGTGGCCGTATCTCAGTAACAGCTTGCTACATATTACTATCGCCCTAAATTGCTTGATATAGTCGTGACGTCGTAGTTGACGAGAACTGACCGGCATTGAGCAATTTTAGTTGCTCTAGAACCACGATACCCAACCTGTGGCCCGCCGGGCTTTTGTGAGTGGCCCGCTTGACATACTACACAGTTATACAAAGTAGTAAAATAAAATATAGTTGCGGCCCGTGGCACTTGATCAAATACCTCTATGCGGCCCATGTAAAAAAAGATTGAATATGGCTGCTCTAGAGCAATTAAAATTAGGGCACCTTCACTCACCGCACGAATTAAGATCAACTCAAGGCTAACCACTTCACGCCATACTCTGCGAGAGCGTGGCGTCGCACCGATTGAGCTGGCTGTAAGAGCTGTAATCAAGATAATTATTCCAGCATGCTTAGTACAGTCTGCAATGTATATATCTAATTTCATGTATCCGGTTTATGTGTATACAAGTTGAGAAACTACATTGCACAGAATCATCAGTAGAATCCCATAACCTGACAATATAATACCTAACACTGTTAGGTGTACAATTCTGTTCAGTTTATTTACTTGATTAGGTTAGTAGTTTGATCTGACGACATAAGAATTAACAAAATAAAAAAATAAAAAATACAAATAATGGCTGAAATATAACCACTAAGTTTCTTGTTATTTGCATATCTAATAAGGTAAAAAATATCTCTTAGATTTGAGTGTAAGATATTTCGTAAACTGCTTAGACTAACATCTATATTATAAAATTCTAAACATGCAATGCCTGTCGTGTATTAAAGCTATTAAAAAATCCAGCTGGAATTCACTATATGAACAATGGAGAAGATGCTTTTTTTAGATTCGTGCCTGTTTGTCGTTTTATCTGTTTGTTACGGATTCAAGTAAAATCTACGAGTCCGATTTCTATGCGGTTTTCGCTGATCGACAGGTAATTCTCAGACCTAAACTCTGGCCGACTTTTCATCCTGGGTATCCAGCGGGAGTTTTCTGGGAAGATTAAAAAAAGTCGAATTCACTATCTTTATTTACTCATCGATAGCAAATTTAATGTAATAAAATGCGTGATTCTTATCCTGGCATCTCGTGGGAATTTTCCTGGGAGCCGTTTAATTTTGTTCGGACGCATAAAAATTAGCTTAATCCGACACAGTTTCCACCAAAACGATAGCTTAATTCTTTTTTAAATGCTGCTATATTTTGTGTCCCACGTGGGAATCCAACGGGAACCTCTTGGAATCCAACGGGACCTCTTGGAATCCCACGGGAATATTAAGTCAAGCGTGAACGAAGTCGTGGGTATATCCTAGTTGTATTATATATCTATTGGGGGATAAACATTGGTTAATTTCATACTTGAAAAAAAAAAAAAAAAAAAAAAAAAAAAAAAAAAAAAAAAAAAAAAATTTAATTAAAATGAACATTTTGAAACAAGGTAGTCCTGAACATACTTTTCATAATCAAGGTAGTCCTACATTCTTTTACTACTTAATTAAAAATAATCTGTATTACACTATATTTAGTTATCTTTATACTATTTATTCTGCCTTAAGCATCACTTGGTACTAATAAAATAACGTATTCATACTTGGAAGTTAATTAAGTTGCCTCTCGAGAATTATAGCTAAATGTTATTTATTCAACAAGATAACAATTTTATGTTCAGATTATTACGTACATTGCACGAAATTTAATTATTCTGTAAAGACTTGGTAAAATGAAATATTAACATCGGGTATACTTTTCTAACTATTTTTGTTTACATACAAAAGAGAGCTTTTTATGGATAATTGTGAATATATATTTTGTTTATTATAACTTCGACTTATTACTCTTTTGTGACAAAAATAAGTTTCTTCTTAATTGATTCAGTTTATCATTAGATTCTATTTATGGAATTGTTTGAAATTTCTCTTTAACGTGAATTTTTTTTATGGCGAAAACGTTTTAGCATTTGAACATCATCCTTCTGTCAGACTTTAAAGTTTTGAAGGATCTTTTGCCTTTATGATTTACGTATTCTCAATGTCTGTGTTTTTGTTTATTTATTTATGAAAACTAGTGGTTGCGCGTGGTCGAAATTCGACCATAGTAATTAATTTAAATTATAAGTTTGAACATCATTAAGGTTCTGTTGTCGAAGACTACTTCTACAGTCACAGATTTCGCTAAGGCTACTGTTAATTTGATTTTAACAATAAACAAAAGTTAATACGTGGCAGTGTGCGTAGTGTTTTGTATTTATTGATTTAATGTATTTTTTATGCATAATTTTAATCAATATTAGCATTCTGCACTCCTTCTCTATATAAACTATAAGTGTGCGAAACATACTGCTCCGTCCGCGCAATTTTCGTAATATGGATAAAAAGTTTCTACTGTAATTTTGCTTCACGTATTAATACATAGATTTTCAATTTTGGCGAAAAGATACTTACTCAAAAATAATAAGAAATGATTAAACTCTTTAGATTTTTGGTACCTCACATATATTCACAGATGGTAAGCATCTAATCTGTAGTTCATGGAGCGCTGTTATTCAACCTCAACGTCGGTTTCTAGTAAAATATCAAATAAGCTGTTGTTTTCCTGTAGATTTGCGACTTCGGCTTGGCGCGAGTTGCAGACCCAGAGCACGACCACACCGGTTTCCTGACAGAGTATGTTGCCACGCGCTGGTATCGAGCTCCAGAGATTATGCTCAACTCAAAAGTGAGTTTTCTTCTAACCATTACTCATCTCAACTTCAAGGAAACGAAAGAGAATTTGACCTTCTTTCTTACGATGGAATCGGAAGATAGAAAATTATTTAAACTACTATTTTAATGCATTTTAATATAATACATGAAATTCTATTTCAAAGGTGTCGTGTTTGTATATTGTTTTAAATTACAGCTTTTCTCATTGGAGTGTCGTTATATGTTGTTAGTGTATAAATATATCTTCAATACAATTCAATGCACATGTATTACAATACAATATTAAACAGACAAAAGGCAGATGCAATATTATTTAAAACGAATATTTTATTGTTCTTGGAAAAGCCCAATAAGTTATTGAAATTTGCATTAAAAATAAATAGTTCGTCTTGTTCGAAAAATAGTGTTGTACTCGAACATTCATCTTCAAGAACTGTTTACAGATACAGTATAATGGAATGATTCCAAAAACACAAAAAAGCTTTTTCCTAAGAATGTTATAAAAGCAGAAACGAACCATGTGTACGTATGGGAGTTTTTAAGTGGTAGCCGCTGGGAATTATAACCAGGGCAAAGAAACAAAGATGTATGTTATAACTTATGAATATGGTAGATATTGTTTTTGGTATTGAAATGACTTTTAATTATATACTACTAGATATCCCGGCAGACGTCGTCCTGCCCGGAGAAGCTTCAATCGATATTTTACAAATAAAAAATAGGGGTTGATCGCAGAGGGTTGAAAATTTAGAGTTATATGTATTTTTAATGCTGTATTATATAAAAAAAGTTTATCTAACAAAATTAGGGATGGACTACGTAACATTTAGGGGGATGAAAAATAGATGTTGTCCGATTCTCAGACCTACCCAATATGCACACAAAATTTCATGAGAATCGGTCAAGCCGTTTCGGAGGAGTTTATCTTAACAAACACCGCGACACGAGAATTTTATATATTAGATAATAAAAATAAAAAACTATTTTAAGCCTATCTAATTGTACAAAATTAAATTTTGTATATAGTGTAAATATGGACTAATATTTTAGTATTATTTTGTTAAACATAACAGTTTGAATTAATTAATTATTTATTCATTTAGCAAGCTTAAACGCATACGCTCCTATTCAACAATTAAAATATTTATTACACCGTTATGGATCGATATTCATTAAAATATTCGACAGCTGCACGGCATCTGTTGGCTACTGGGTTATAGATAGATAACACTTATTGTACACAATACAATCATGAACTAAAGACTAACGCTTACTTATAATAATCTCGTAAAAACGATTAGCATCTCTTAAGTAAGAATCATAATCAACCTAATCAATGAATATCTTTTTTTCATTATAAACGTGTATTTCTGTTTTACTAAGAGAACAGATAAACGAAATTGAATGATTAACGTATGTACCAAAATATCAATAAAGACGAGTTATGAGTAAATTTCATAATCAGTTGCTGACAGTGTCTTGAATTAACAAACGATATAATAAGTAAAATATATCTATTATGTACAAAGGCGTCTTATCGCTAAAAAGCGATCTCTTCAGACAACAAGGTTATCTGGCTCACGTGAACACAGATATCCCAAAATCGATTCTTGGCAGGGTAAATTTCATAAAGGAACTTTCTGTTATTTACTCTTAAATCAATCTCGAAGTCTATCGTATATTATAGATCAGTGTTTTTCAATCTGTTGGTCGCGACCCGTAGGGGGGTCGGCTGCAAAAGGGAAAAGGCAATTTAAATTTAATAATAATAATCGGCAGACAAACACACATATTTAAATCCCCAAATTAAGCAAGTTACGCTTGTGTTATGGGTAATATACAACTGATTACTCTGGGGCCGATCCCAGACACCCAGACCATAGTAAATAACGGAGAATATACGTTTCCGAAATTTACTATACCAGGAATCGAACCCGGAGCCTATGCATTGCAGTGAGGTAGGCCAACAAAGACTTAGCCGGCTCAACCACAGAGGCCGTCTATACCTACCGTTTATACCTCATACTTAGGTACTTTCTAAGCTCAACAGCTTTTTGCAGAGTATAGGCCGTAATAATTAATATAGGTAACAAAATAGAGAAATACAAAAGTAGTCATTGAAATTACTAACTTTTTGCCTGTCAATTGCCCAAGGGGGGTCGCCACAATTGTTCAATATGTAAAGGGGTCGCATATTCAAAAGGATTGAAAAGCACTTTATAGATAATACAAGCGTCATTTGCTTAACATGTGAATATACAATGTGTGTCTATCGATTTATTAAAAAGAAAAATAAATCATAATATTAAATTTGTTACGTACGTTATGCATGATAATTTTGAATCGTTAAATCTTCATGTCATTACTGATGACGTCAACTTGAGCGTTAACGTGGCCTATTATTATTAAATCTGAGATCTCACCGAGTTCAAGGGAAAATGCACTTCGAGAAATTGTTGATTTTAACTTTTTTACTGTCTAAAACAAAATATTGAATTAGAGAGTTAAATTGTCGTTTTCAAGATTAATGGTCCATTAACACTCTGAAGGCGGTACACATTTAATCAAATTACGTGCTTTAACTCAAACGAATGCCTACGATTACGAAAGCAATATTACCCAGGGACGTAGTCCCCTATCCGTACTAACCCCCCCCCCCCAAATTATATGCTGTGAACCTAAAATTTACGCAACGTACACGTGATGTCCGGATGGCGTTCACCTCACTTCTGGGGGATTTAATTACATGGTAATGGTCGGACGGGATTATTTAAAGTCCAATTGTTGACGATCCCAACCGTCCGTGTTTTCACACGACCGTAATTCGTTTTTATTAAGGCCTCGGAAATTCAGATTTTTTTTGTCCCGAAAATGTCACGTTTAATCTCAATTAAATGGTAATTAAAAGTAACACTGAAAACGGACTGATTCGTTGTTCCATGCTTCTGCAAAGCCTTAAATGTGAAATGAATAAACCAGAGATAGTTCTAAGTTCTGTTTATGAGCTTGGTCTTGGTGGCTTTTTACTCCGAAAAGTTACGCGTTACACGTGATATTTCGCATGAAGTTTACTCGGCGACGGCGCAAGTTTTTAATAAAATACAAGTGAAATGGTTTTATTTGAGAGGATATTTTTATGTCATGTGGTTCATTCCGCCTTGACATTTTTGCTCCTTTCATTCAAACCAGTAAACAATTCAACGCGCACTTGGAGAAATAATTCCAGCCACTTACCGTATATTGAATTTTCTTTTATTCACGCACGATTTTCGCTATTTTTACAAACGACATTGACGCTCATCTCGCTTTTTGCGGTATTTTTTTAATATTCGCTCCTCGGAGACAATAAAATCCTACAACATAGGAATCTCAATTTCGCGAGAAACCAGGTTTTGTGGTTCTTGACACGCGTAATAATACAAATAAAACCCTATTTATATTAAGATTTTGCCTTTTCTGTCGTTGAAATTGTTGCCGTGATTCGGTTGGTGTCTTGCAGCAGTTTACTTGCCATGTATTGCCATGTACACCATTGAGTCGTCGTTTTATTTCATTTCATATTGATTATGCAAACATTTATTTTATCACAAATAATTATAACACTATTTCAGCGCGTCATCAACTAATTGATGTCCACTATTGGGAGTAGACCCTCCCATAAAATTCAACATATGCCGGTCCTCTGCTTTATTTCCAAAAATAGACTTTTTGTATAGTATCACGCGATGATATTCTTAAAAATTTAAGTTTCTAAGTTCATATGTTTAGCCTAGGTAGTTACTGAGATAAAATCACCTGCAACAGACAGAAACCAGAGTGAGACGATAAGAGTTCTCTGTACCTCAGATCGTATCGAAGCCTTAGACAAATACTTACATAATTAAGAATACTTCACTTTACTAATTGGTAATGCGTCCATTTTCCTTAACAAAAATATTCTATGTTCATTGTTCATCTTTATTATTAATGGTCCATAGGCACTATATAATACCAAATTTAATAACCACTTTCATATTTATTCTTAAATTAGCTGGGCCAACGCAACTCCATTCGTGACGGGTTAAAATTATGCCATCCTGAACGTATCTATGGACAGCGATATCTTTATATTTCTATCCCTTGGAATTATTACTCATTGCTGAATGAAAAGTATCTTTTATTAGCTTTTTTACACCATGAATCGTGTAAATTTTTTTTGGCATGATCAGTTGAGTAGTTAAGGCGTGAGTGCGTAACGAGTTGTTAAGTCGGATTATTAATATAATGCAAATAAAATACAATAAATATCTCTCAGACTGTTTCCAACAAAGTGGACAAGTGGTTTATATTCACGCGTATTCACGACTAAAACACGGTTACCCGTAACATTTTCCTTGATTTTTACGTCGCCGACGATTTATGGGGGCGCATTATTGCCCGCATACGTGACATATTTTGAATATCATTGTACGGCATAAAAGAAAACTAATGTTACATTTTTTTATGCAGGGTTATACCAAGTCAATAGACATTTGGTCTGTGGGATGCATATTGGCTGAGATGCTGTCAAACCGGCCCATCTTTCCTGGGAAACATTACCTGGACCAGCTGAACCATATTCTCGGCGTATTGGGCTCGCCAAGTCAGGAGGACTTGAAATGCATTATCAATGAAAAGGTAATGTTTTTATGAAATTATGAATGAATAATAGCCCAATACTCCCTTTCCATAAATGTATACTAGTGATGTTTCTCTGGCTTATAGATCCTTTTTATTTAAGTATTGCTTTATTCAATTTATCAAAAAAATTACATTAAAAAATAGTTATAATCTATGGCATTCTTTAATTATACAGGATTTAGGAGGTTTTAGGTATAAATATTAATCCAGTAACTGAATTTAGATACTATTGAACAATGGTCTACCTTATCGCTCATAGCGATCTTACAGAATATTAATGAAATTAAACAATGGAGTAGTCGCAGTGTAGACGATATTGTTATTACATAAGTAATCATTATCACAGACATTAATATTGTCTCTATGATATTAAATAAAATGAGATTATAATTATTACACTAAATAAGAATAACTTCTATTAAGCTTATTTCGTAGCAAACAGTCTTTCTTAGCAATACGAATAGTTGCAATATCTTTTTCGCAACTTGGTCGACAGTTTAGGAGATGGCTTATTTCAGAGTATACAAACTTCCAAACTTTCAAAATTGCAAATAAATACTTCGCGACGTATCGACTCGGAAAACTTACTTTAGCGAAGGAAAAGTCCGAGATGTTTTCGGTTGATTATTTCGATTGTTCAAACGTCGCAGTGGATTTTCAACCAATATCTGTAGAGCATGGCAATGAGGATTTCCTTTGACTTTTAAGGTGACCGAAGTTCACTGTATTTACCCTTAATTTGTATTACTCTAAATATGCCAAAAAATATTCAATAGATTTTGTTCAATCCGATCGTTGAAAGCAATTTTTAGCCGTAACTGCGTTGTCTTAGTTACTTTTTCTTCAAAATTTTTACCATATAGTATAAAATGAATCAAATGGGATTTGATGTGTCGCAAAAATGCGTCACTCATTTTTTTTATTTTTTTTTATTGCAGGAGTTCAGCAGACAGGCAGACGGCCCACTTGATGGACAGCGGTTACCATCGCCTATGGACATTTGCAACACCAAAGGTGCTACGAATGCGCTGCTGCTCTCTTTAGGGAGCCTGGAACCTGGTCACTAATGCCGGAACACAACACAAGGTTGTTATGGCGACATACTCTAGACCAGGGGTGGTAGCCATCCAGTCGGGCAAATGCCCTACCACCTGGCTGTGGGTTGTTTTGTCGCCTCTTACGACAGGCTGCCGGGCCGCAGGAAATTGTATTCTTTCTCCGTTCCTGCACGGATGAAAGTGAACATGCGTGAACCCAGTCAAAGATGTAGGTTCTAGCTTATTTAGCTGAAGTTGCGTTTACTAACTGAAAAGAACTTGAAATATTGGACAGACTGAGAGAGTTAAGAGATTAGGAAAATCGTAGAAACCGATCCCAGCGCCACCCACCTCCCGGTTCCAATTGTAAATCTAAACCATCCGGGGACCCACTCAAACACAAATAATTTCATCAAAATCGGTAAAGTGGTTCTCAAGTTATGCGCGTACATATATTTCTATGATATTAAGATAACTTCTTAGATACATTATTATTTTGAATCTATTATCTTATTAAGTATATAAATAATTTGAGTAATATATACGTGTTTGCAATATATACTACTCACAGTTGTTCCTGAAATTGTATTGAATTGAAAATGTATATTGTGACAAATATGTGGTATACAGATAAATAAAATTGATGTTAAAATAACAGCTTTTACTAAATGTATAGATAGATAGATAACACTTTATTGCTCACCAAATATGCAATTTTAAAAATACGCGATAACAATATTGTCATGGTAGAAACAATAGGCGGCCTTATTATCGCTTAAAGCAATTTATTCTTTAAGGTATTCATTCCTTAAACTATTGTTTAACCTAATCTGGCGAAGAAGGTGGTGCATTTTTTAATTGATTGATTCAAACTAAAACATACACATTTCTTACATATCTACATTTTAAAACCCAAAAGAGTTCGACGAAGTACTAAAAGTATGTACAATTAATAAATATGAGGTAGTTTGAATTACTACATCTACCCTTTCTGATAATAAGATATTAGCAATAGTGAATAAACCCAAGAATAAAAACATTGATGATTAAGTCCGGAGTGACTCGACTACAAAGTTACTTCGAATGCTGATCTTTCGCTTGTACAAACATCTCGGACTCATCCATTGCTAAACTTGGCCAATACTGCGGAGGACATATAAATTGGTCCGTGTTAGAAGTTTTCGCCTGTGTACTTAGGATCATTCTTTCCTGCTGCTTCAAAGCGAGATCCCTACTTTATGAGAGTTTAATTTTGTTGTGATTAATTAGATTTTTATTGAAACCTGGCGAGTTGATAAAATTACTTTTCACGAAACTTTCCCAATTAAATGTTGTTTCGTAACAACGCAGCTAGTTCACATTGTTAATGTAGCATTTCGGCGTTAACTATAAACTTCGGCAGCCTTTTTAGACAAATCAAATAAGTAACAACTTCATCCATGGTTTATTGAAACTGCTCATCGCAAACCGATGTGTCTGGAAAGCACTGTAACGCATCTAAGTGTAATTATCTTTCTAACAAAAGACTTTGTATAAAAAAACATTCCATTTTACGTAATCAGATTTGGATAAATGATGGATTACTTACTACTCGTATAGAATCCCTTTCAGAGTAAAATATGTTAGCCATTTGTTTGACATGAAGGGCATTAATCAATCTGGCTTACGCTCACTAATGACTTTCAGAGCGGATTTAAACTTTAAATATATTAAGTTGTTAGGATATTCAAACAATCATTAATATTATCACCCAAACGTTAATAACGAAGTTAGCAGAAAGGGGCACAATAATGAAAACAAATTAAATTACCCAGGCTTTTTATACATATTTATGTATGTGTGAGATGAGATTGAGGCCCGGCCTATATGGACAATGTTATGATTTTTTACCAATAAAAAATTATCATAATTTGACTTAATTTTCAGTTTAGTTGTTGTCCTGCCTTTTGGTCGATCTTTGAGAACTACAAAAGTCTCTTTCAGGAAGAGTAGAGAAAATGTTTGCATTTGCTCTATTGTATTATTTGAATGTCATAAACTTACGTGTTAGGAATTAGAAACGTATAATAAGGTTTTTAGCGATAAGACCGCCCTTTGATAATTAGGTATAGTTTAGTATGTAAGTTCATTTTGGCACTGGTGTACAATAAAGTGTTATCTATCTATCTAACTATAAGTTAGATAGATAGTTAAAACCTGTCGCGAAAGTCCAATCGCGAAAGCTTTAGAAAATATTTGTAATAAGTACATAATTGACACAATATGTTCTGAAAACGCAAATTTGTGCTTATCTAAAGTACTAATCCGCGTACTGAGGATTTATCCGAGTATGTACTGACTAATTAGAGATTAGTTATTCTATTAGTTCTGCCGCGATCTAAAATAATATTCCCGCGACGTCGCGTGGTGTGCTTGCGTTAATGTTCGGGATTATTGTTCTTGCTCCAGAGACTGGGACTTAGTGCGTATGTTATAACAGTGCTTTAGTTATATACTGCTTATTTAATTATTCAAGATTGAAGCATACCACATGTGTAGGTAATATTCTTATAACTTTTTGTGTATTCAAGTTTGTCTTCCTTCATGGTTGTGGATGTGGGTTCAATTTTTTTTAATGTTCTATATGAGTGTCAGCAAACGAAGATGAACACGAACACTGTCCCAGAAAATGAATCGTTTGTTACGGAATTATTGTTTTGATACAGGGCTACAAAAGTGTACATAATACTGTTTTCTAAATTAAAAGATTTTGTTATCATCATAACAAGATATTTTCTTTGCATATAGGCACGCGGCTACCTTGAGTCGCTTCCGTTCAAGCCCCGCGTGCCATGGGCAGAGCTGTTCCCTGGAGCTGATCCACGCGCCCTGGACTTGCTGCACCAGATGCTGACCTTCAATCCAAACAAAAGGATCACTGTGGAGAAAGCGCTCGCACATCCATACCTCGAACAGTACTACGACCCAAATGACGAGGTAATATTTTTTTTGTTCTAATATTCTAGCATTAGCGTGTCTAGTGATCTGTGTTAAATTAGAAATAATATTAAAAGCTAGCATGATCCTGTGACTTCGTCCAGGCTTGACTTGAAATTCCAGCGGGATTCCCGCAGCATTTAAGAAATAATGTAAATTTATTGTTTTAGTGAACATTATCGGAATAAACTAAATTTTATGCACTCGAACAATTTCAAACCGCTCTGGGAAAATTGCACCGGGATTCCCGGGATAAAAATATCACACATTTTATTAAATAAAATTTGCTATCGATCAGTAAAAAAATCACATTGGGATTCGTTTTTTCTAAATCTGGCCATTTTAAATCCTTCCTAATAAAATTCCCGCGGGATTACCAGTATACATTAACGTAATTTTATTATGTATACAGTGTACATAATAAAATTACTTTCTAACGGTTTTGAGCGCAATAGTTTATTTGATTTTGTTATTCCGACGCTTCGGCCACTTTTCAGTAGCTGTGTGTCACGGATGACAAAGATGTCGAGTGTCAATGAGTATTGTTAAAAGTTTTATTTAGCTTACCGCAACTTGTTCCTTTTAATTATAGTTAAATTTTTTTATGTTCATTATTTACTCTATGGGAGCCTAATCTAATTTACCACCGCTTCGCAACATTTTGTGGCTTGAAGAAAAGAAGCGGCGCAAGAAACTTGAGCAAAACATGCCTAGCTCTAATAATTTTATATAATACTAGTTGTCCCGGCAGAAGTCGTTCTGTCCGAAAAAATAGGGGTTGATCGTAGAGGGTTGAAATTTAGGGTTGTATGTATTTTTGAATCATAAAAAAAATATCTAAAAATTAAATAAAATAGGAGTGGACTACCTTAACATTTAGGGGATGAAAAATAGATGTCCGATTCTCAGACCTACCCAATATGCACACAAAATTTCATGAGAATCGGTCAAACCGTTTCAGAGGAGTATGGTAACTAACATTGTGACACGAGAATTTTATATATAAGATTTAAATGGGTGATAGGAAAAATAAAACCAAATATCAATCAAGTTAGTTTGTGTTCCGGTGCACGCAGAAAGAGCTTACAGTGTCTGGAGGTCTGATAGTAGGTTTTTGATGAGTTTGGGTTTTAAGTTTTGATTATCGGATCCCTAACAGGTGGTACTTGTCAACCATCTTCTCTATTGAAATTTAATATCTTGATTTTAATCTGATGTGATTTTCTTTTGCGACTCCTCAATTGATACATTCAATATGTTTATGGTTTATTCTATAAACTCATTATCAACAATAAGTGTTAAGTAAATCGAAACTTGGGTTTCGATTTAGAACATACAGAATTTCTATATTTATAATTCCACAACTGGGTACAAAACTCTAGACACAATTAAAATGGTTGAGATTCCTTTTTGCATTTCATATTACATACTTTTGGGTCTATTTCGGATCGGTAAAAAGGAACTTATTTACGTCAGCAAATTGCGTATTCATTACTTTTTCACATTAGACGCCGCGTCAGCTTTAATTAAAATAAGGTCGCCCTAAAAAAGGCGAAGGGTCTAGCGCACTTGGCTTGCACTCAACGACCGGCAAAGTAATGCTTCATTTTTAATCATTTCTTTATAAAGCAAAAAGAAACTGTGTTTACTGCTAAAATAGCTGCTATAATGTAATAAGGCTGTATGAATAGGGTAACGGACACATGTTACAAGAGATTCTAAAACTTCTTGTAATATAATTATGTCCACCCTCTCTAAAGTACTGCCCTGTCTTAGTTTGGGGGCAAACTGTCAACTTATAGTCTCAAATAATGTACCTACCATAAATATATTGTATATTGCCTAAATGCCTCTGTGGTTGAACGGGCTAAGCCTTTGCCGGCCTACCTCACTGCAACGCGGAGGCTCCGGGTTCGATTCCTGGTATAGTATTCGTAAATTTCGGAAACGTCTTTTCTTCTTTATTTACCATGGTTTGGGATCGGCCCCAGTGTAGTCCGTTGTATATTACCCATAACACGAGCGTAACTTGCTTAATTTGGGGATATACAATATGTGTGTTTGTCTGCCGATAACTATTATTATAATATATTCTATATTCTATTATATGTTTACAAACAGAAATAAATATGTTATACACTAATATACAATAATATTCACGTGGGATAATATTAGTGACTGTTACGCAGATATCCAGATTTTGATGCATTATTTGAGGTATTAATTATTGGTGGATAACTCATGTAGGTATAAACACTAGTGTAGCGATTAACGCGTTTTTTTTTAACGCTAAATCTCGCATTTGGTCACAATCACTAACGCGGGTGAAACATGGCATAAAAGAACGGATGCTATAATACCATCTTACTTTAATAACATCATAGAAATCATTTACATTACCGTTTAAACTTTATTTAGACTTCTTTTACTTGTAAAAAGTATGGCGTCATAAAACAATAGATACCTGTATATTTTTCTTATTTTATACCCATAAAATGCTAATAATAATATTGTATGGGTAGCAAATAAAAAATGACAATATTTTTGAAGTGAATTATCTTGAGAATTATTATGATTTGATACTCGATGGAACGAAAAGGCGACATTAAAATGAGATAAACACATAGAGCACAGAGTTGTAGGACTAAGCCTGCGACAGAATGAGATAGTACACATTATATTTAATAATTAAATACTATGCTCATACAGATAGAGATGCAAATGTTTTAAAGTTTTACGTTTATTATCTTTTAAATTTATACATATATATAAATTGTCTAATATTATGAATTGTTGGTTGATTGGGGTACTAGCAATGATCTGCCTTATTTACACTGTACATTTAGAAATAGGTGCATGTTAATCCACACCCAGTAAAGATTTTTATTTTTTTGATAGAAAGCGATTATCATCGCCTATGGCATTTGCAACACCAAAGGTGCTACATATGCGCTGTTATGTACATAGATTAGGAAGTAAAATAAAATTTTAACCTATATGTATGACTTCAAAAAGTGTTCTCCAGTGGAACTTATTTTGAATAAAAATTTTGAATTTGAATTTGCTGTCGTAAGTGAGACTGGAACCTGGTCAGTAATGCCGGAACAAAATTCAATGTTATTTTGGCGTCATACACTAGACCAGCGGTGGTAGCCATCCAGTCGGGCAAGTGCCCTACCACCAGACTTCCGTAGAGATGAGAATGTTTACTATTTTTGTCATTGGTCTCCGGAAACCTAGAAAATCTTTTGTTTGGGTAGTCCTATGTTTTTGGTCCTCTTCACGGCTTTAGTACCTAATAACGGGCCTAAGCAAAGGATACTTTTAGAAAATGTGTTAGCAGAAATAAAACTACGAGAAGGCTAATTTAAATATTACTAGAGTTTTCCCCGCGGGTCAAACCCTAGGTCTATTTTACTTACATAAAAACTTAATTAGAATTTTTTTTTTTATTTATTTATCTATACTAAAAATTTACGTGACAATACATATAAGGCACCACTTAAACCTATGCGGTTTGCGTGTGATGCAACACACCCTCGCAATTAAAGTAAAAAAAAGAGTTAAATATATAAGATTACAAAAAAAGAGAAGAAAAAAAACTTATTTTAACTTATACAACAATAAAAAACAAATAAAACGTTCATATAACTAATACGCTTCACTGCAATTTTGTTTATCTAAATAATAGTTTTTTAATTTACTTTTTATATTTTTCTCATTTTAAGATTCCCTCGGGGAAGTGGGCAATTGATTTATTAATTTGGGTATGATATAATGTGTTATATATTATAGGGTTATTGTGGGGTGGGATGGTTAGTATTATATTATATGTGAACCTTCAGTGAAAAATTATTTAACTGATGATAGCAGATATACAGACAGACTGACTGACGCGGAGAGCAACTTTGTTTTATACTTGTAAAGATGATAAAGAATATCTATATGTTTATTAGTGAATAATAACTAAATATAATATATAATCCTCGTTGCCTCATCTTGAATACCACAAAGCCGTTAATACCTTATTCCAAGAGCCTCGAGCTTATCACGTCACAGCGCAAGTGATATTATCTATCTATTATAATACAAATGTAAATTGTAAAAGTGTGAGGGTAACTCTTCATGCAAACATAGCTTATTGTAACCACCTGGGAAATCAAGGGATATCGATAAAAAGTGGCTAGGCGCGAATGAGTTTCCTCGCCCGACAATTAACCATATTACATGTAACGTACTGTGTGTCATAGGGGTATAATTTCATGTTTTCAGTTTGTTGCCCCTAGAAACTTGGAAATGTTTTATGGCAGTTGTATATATGTGATAACAATTTTTAAAGGTTTGGCGTCGATTGATATCTTTGCTAATGAATATTGCGTTAATTCAAGGAGGATACAATGTTATTATTAAAGAAATTTCAGAAGAGTTTATTTTTGAATTAAAGCCTTTTTTGTTATTAGTATGTGCAAGCTGAGGAATGATTTTTCACAACATTGTATAAAGGGTTCTTCAAAAAGGGCATAAACACATTTCTACACTCGATGAATTGGAATCGATACATAAATCAAAAAGTCAAATAAATTGTCCGTTGTATTAAGCTAAAATATACGTGCGAGCGGGGCTACGCACTTCGGATACCAGTTCTTTTTCTAGCTTACTTAGTTTTTTCTAAAAGTTCTTAAACTAACTATATGGTTCCACCATAATTCGCCAGACTATTAGTTATATGCATATCATGATAATTTACATATATCATTAGAAGAGTTAATTTAATTTCAAATAAAATCTAAGCTGTAAATAATAGTAAAAATCGTTTAAAGTGATAATAAAAATATGTTATTATCTTTCATTATTTTCAATCTAAGTCACTAACTAAGCTTGAAAATTGTTCCTATTAAAATGTTTAGGCTCGCTCCATTATTCCAACGTTATTAAAATCCGCTCATCAAGGACGTATGAATAGAACTCCCTAATTTGCATTAGTTTCACATTTATTATTATACTTTATATAATTTAAAAGAGAATTAAATTTATTAATTACTCTACTTATATTACTGATATCACAAGACACAATTTAAGGTTTTGAGGAACGTTGTCAATTTTCGACTGCAATTCTATTTGCTATATGCTATTTTGAGCTATAAATGTCAAATCTTAAGGTATACACATTTTCAAAGACATGTATTATAGTTAGTAAGAAAATGGCCAGATTACACAATTGTTATTTTTATGAAAAACGATCCTGTTTTGTAATACTGATCAGAAACTTCTATCGGACCAACCGTCATTGGAGTACAAAAAATCTCAGAAACCACAAAAAAATCCTCTACATTTTTTAAGAAGTAGGACGGTCTTTAACTTCATTCGAATCTTAGGCATCAAAGTAAAAAATACGTCCTAAAGATTTAAATCGGTTTATTAGATTTGAGAATGCGCTTAAAACAACTTAACTAAGTTTTTAACTAGACAAACTCCTATGATTTCGTGATCTAAATTGTATCAAGATTCCCAAACAGTACTTAGTCTGTATACTTGTAATTCCAGAATTGAATGTCGCCTTGGTCAGGTCCTATTATACCTACTGATACTTAGAACGGTCAACCGGTCGGCGCCAGACTGAGAGGCCTAGATAAGCTTTATTGAAACTCTAATCCTCTTGCAGTTGTTCTATGTAACCGTGCGAGCGCAGGCGGTGATTTTCCAACTGCGTTGGATTAATTTCACTTTCTGTTATGTTGTACCTTATATAAGCACTAATATGTAATTCCTTTACAGCCAGTCGCGGAAGAGCCATTCAAATTCGCAATGGAGCTTGACGACCTACCAAAGGAGACGCTCAAGAAGTATATCTTCGAGGAGACGCTACTGTTCCAACAGCTGAACGAAGGCGCGTAGACTCAATCATATCTCTAATAAATTAGCCCCTCCCCGTTTTAATGGGGTGTTAAAGGGGCACAGAGCAGTCTGCGTGCGAACCCTGTATTGCATTTCATGTATGTAAATTGACACGTTCAATGCGTAATTAATTTGTCAATACTACTTATTACAGGCTCGTTATTCACTACACCCGATACTATATTCCGATAGTGTTTGTGTATTTAAACATTGAATAGCCCGTTTGAAATATAGTTTAAAATGCTTCTATATGGATAAAGTATTTGTTTTTATCTGGTTTTAGTCAAAATGAGTATTACTTTCTCATGGATTAGGTTAAATCTAAGGATTATTACAACCCGAGTGAAAACTGTCAGACGTGTGTGCAGTATAGCCTTTCAAAAGTGAAGATACTACTACTACTACTTGATTATTTTTCGGCTGGTTTAGACTCTTGTTGAAATATACTTATTGTCACCTGCATGAAACACATGGGAAATACATCGTTGTACGATGAGCGAGTGTTCGTCGGTCATATTTTTTTATTTGTTTATGCATTTTTCTATTTATAATATACAGTCATGCAAATAGTATAAATAAAAATATCTTTATTCTTATTATATGGATTTTTAGTTAAAGATTTAATAGAGAAAGTTATGTTCCAAAATACAACTAACACAAAATTGATATATTTTAAATAGGCAACAAAGACTAAAGTATAAAATCAGGACTATCTTATGTTGTACTCTTTGAAAATCAAAATAATATTGAACGTGTTGATAATATGAAACTGAAAATATGATGCAATCTTTAATATCTTATCTCATCGATGTTTTATCTAAACAAATTTACAGTGCTTCGAGTTATTAGAAATACATATGAGTAATTTTCATTAATATTTGTTGTGTGTTGTGTAACTTTAAGGATAATACTTTTATTAATTAAAACTACCAGGAAAATAAATGTGAAGGACTCGAGGGAATCGCATGCAGACTTGTGAATGCAGGTCTTGTAAGTGGTGGTATAATAGTCTGGGCTAAACTTTATGGTTTACTATACACTATATAGATTAACTACAGAAAGTTGCGCAATTACTGTTTCTGCAAGTAAAACAATTGCACAGCCAACCGCTATTAAGTGCGGCCTTAGTTTCGGTCAAACTATAACTACTCGAGTAGTTGGTTTACTCAAAGTTCTAGTACTTTACCAACGCGATCTTGCACTACGTTTGCATAGTATTGTCTTAGTTCAAGATTCTTGCTTGAGAGTAAAGTTTGACGTCATTGTGGGATTCTAAATTAATGTCCAACGCTAAAAGCACGATCTTAACATTTTAATTGTCAAAAGAAGTGTTAAATTTCTTGGCTAAATACTGTTTTAACATACACGTCATAGAAAACGTAACAACCACGCGGTGTCGCGTGATACTTCAAATTGACAAAATCACGAACACTCGACATCGCGACATTGACAATCAATGTTTTAAACGTGCAATAAGCGTGGAAACGTCCTCGTGTTACTGTTCAGGAAAATCCACGATCACGTCATCGTCGTATTGTTTATCGAATAAGGAGATACGCTTTGAAGATTTACGTGTATTCGTTCTCCTTTTTCATTCGAAACTGCCGTTTGGTGCCTGCTGAATTTGTGAAGAGGAAAATCAATTGCAAAACAGTATAATTCTACTTGTTAAATGACAACAAATTTATTGCTGAATTTTATTAGGAAAACCACAGTTTTGAGTAAAAATGTTGTTGGGGTAAACAATGGAGTAAGATTCTATTCAACGCTATCGAAGCGTGACGCTCTAAGGGCGGGGTCGATTTTTTAATTTATGAAAAGTGGTTTGTTCTGGTTCGTGCCGTAATAAAACAAGATGTAGGGTACGGGCAATGCAGTATTCTTTGAGTGTTGACGTTACTCATAATAACAATCTTATATTGCCAAAATGATTGGTATTTATGTATTTATAAATTTGCAAGCTGCGCTTCGTTTCATTATTGAATATTTCGGTGAAGAATATGTTCCAAATAATTATAGCAATTGATTATGTTACTGCCTACCTACTTGGTCGCTACTTACGTCTTTTTCTTTCGCCGCACTTGCCACCATGTCATATGTGACATGTATACTGTTTCCAAGAGTTTATTTATTTTTTAACGTTTGCTCGTCTATCAAGTTACACATTTCTTGACAGTAAAGCCCACATGAAGCAAATGACAAATTGTCGTGCTTTAGTGTTGTGTGTGACGTAATAGTGATGTTCTGTGAGACATGTAAAACACAGACTACTAAGCCATCGATACTACTACGTAATCGATTTGGGAAAATAAACATACACTTTATTACAAAAGTAATCTATTTCATAAATGTAAAATATGTTCATTGAAATGTGGGTATATTTATTACACGATATAGTATTTTTAGCAAAAACATGTAGATAAGTTAAATTGATTAAAACTTATTTCTAAATGAAGTCGATTTTGATACCATATCGAGTCGGTAACGCATTAAGCCATTATTAATTGGTGCGTCATCGAGCTGTCAAAAGTAAAATAACTGCTTGGAAAGGGTATAGGCGGTTTTTATGTCTCAGGCCGATATTAGACATCATTTCTATCTTTCAATTAGCACGATTCAACCAAATTGATGCATATAAACATAAAATTAATTATTTCAATATCACAAAATTACGCCGTGACCTTTTAGTTCTGTGCCTATTCACCGAATTGATTCAATAATGTTGATCCGTTTAATATCAGCATTATAAACTATTCGTTTGCCTTTCTATTTGTATATAATTTGATATCAATTCCATAACATTAATGTAAATTTTGCTCCCAGTGATAAGGTTAAAAAATTGATAATGAGATATATAAAGGCGATTGCAGTGTATGATCGTCTTACTGAACGCCATTGTCCCGTATTCCTTCGATAGGGAGGAGTAGCTAGTTTTGGTTCCCGAGGGCACCAGCACTCGGGTTTAATGCTAAATGATGTGAAAGTTACAATGCGGCGAGAGATCCTTCGCTTCGCGTTGGGCGCCAATTAAAAGCCGTATCAAATAATACCAGGTGCGGCGAAATTAAAGAACTATATATAGGTGATGATCAAGTAGCTTGGCGTCAACAGTATACAAGTGAATTTTTCAAGTGAGCCTTAACGGCTAAATTCTAAACTATGCTAAATAGCGAGAACCACTCAAAGGAGTATCGAGGTCCATTTGACGAAAATTAAGATGTATCATAAGATTTTCGCAAAATCAATTACCCATGCCAGGAATCAAATCGGCTAATGTTGAAAAAATAAACACCTGTATTTTTATACCAAATTATAGTGTAACTTGTAAGAATCTTTCTGGGAAAGAATGTCAAACGGCAAACTAAGGAAAAGAGTTTGTTCTGTACAAGATGTTCAATTTCCTTGCAATAATTAAACATCAAATTTAATTTAATGGATGTTTGATGTTTAATTAAACATCAAATTACGCAACCGGTATTTAACGCTCGGATGATGATGATGAATTAAACATCAAATTGAGCCGGTCATTTGACCGCACCTGATTGGAACGCATTTAATATTTACGTATTGACTGATTTGATTGATTGTGTTAGAATAACTTGCGTTTCAAATATTAATTTATTGATGCCTATTAAAAATAGATTATTTTTGATCATTTTCACCTCCTCATTCACCCCCACAGAAATGTATGCTTTCAAACTACACACATGTAATACTAGGCCCTGTATCATTATTATACATTTGGTATAATAATACAGGGCGTGATTTTTTTTTACAAAATCAGCTTATTCAATGGGTAATATCGTCAAACTCGACTTTTGTATAGTTTGGGAATTGGTCCTGTAGGTCCACTTGAATAATTCATTCTGTATAGTTAGTTCAACGTAGATAACTGTTACAGTACATGTATATGAGAATATAAAGAACTTATAGGAGTATAGATAGGTACTTTTCCCAAATTTATTAACGTTACGTATATAATTGTCGTATTCTAATATGTTCGACACAGTGTTCGTCTATGTTGGAAAAACGATGAAGTAGATAACAATATTCGCGTTATAACGTGCGAAATTCAATTCCCTAGGGATAAAGGGAGATCACAGTTAAGAGCATCGACATACGGAGACACGTCTAGCAATCTGAATGTGATGTGAGCAAACGTCACGCGTAGGGATGGGACGTAATAAATATTTTATCGATGCATAATAAATATCTATATTAAAGTAGTGGGACTTCATGAACACTTTTATTAAAGGACTTCTAGAGTTACATACATAAATCGAATTGATCGGTTTGGCTTTATAGTGCAATTGGGTGGTTTATTTTTCCTTTATATTTTCTAATCATTTAAATATTTACATCGACAGTATCAAGTTTGAGTGTAAAAGAAGGTATAGCTTTCAACCTTTATAACGGATTAGCGGATTGCACACGTTGATTATCTTTGATAAGTAGCGTGACTATCCTTATGATGTTTTCCTCATTGACAGCATGTAGTTATTATAACAATATAATAAAATTGTCTAATGGTACACATTTTTTTATCACCGAGCTGCTCCGACCTATTACTTTATACATAGATATCGATAATATGGTTATATGATATTTTAATATCAATATTTCTAGGTGTTTCGATATATCGTCGCATCCCTAGTGTCACGCATAACGAGAGGAATATAAAACAGCGTTCGATGCTATTATGAATATTTTAATAATATATTACGATGTCAACAGATATGAATTGAAGTAGTGAGAATGTTGAATAGAGAGAGAGAAATATATATTGTAAACGTTAAACGGTCGTCCAACTTTGAATTGCGCCGAGTTGTGTTCGGTCGATTAATCCGAGACCTCGCATAAACTCCGCCTAAATCAAAAGTTACGAGCGCACTTTGAATAGCAGTCATAATGGAATTTAGACCTAGCGGACGGACGGTGGCTGTAAATATTTTTACATTTCGAATTAATGTATTTTAAAGTGTCACAGAGTAATAATTTCTAGCGCACTTTTCATTAATTCTGATGTGATTTACATACGAATAATATGTATAATTGATAATATTGTAGGGCGTTCGTTGGAAAACTTGGTATGTTCCAATGAGTTTCTTAATAATAATTGTAGTCTTCCTTGTATACGCATGCTAGCGCACAAGACGGCATTAGAATAGTTGATTCTTCATATCAAAATATTTGAATGGGATATTTAAAGTTGTCAAAGTATTTGAGTTTTGCGTGTTTCGCATGGTTGCAAGTTTTACAACGAACGCAAATGGAGCGAGTTGGAAATCGCGTACCACACAAGCGCGTGTGGAGCGAGATTTGTAGCGCCTTTAATCTGTTGTTACACTTCATATGTCTATAAGATGTTGTTAGGAACAATCCGAGTCCTTTCTTATATCATATCCAATGTGATTATCAGTGTCGGGCTATTGTTTCTATGCTAAGACTTGAATAACGTTGTTTGTTGAAAACTATTTAAGGGTCATTTTTAGGTTATAAAATACATATAATTCTCATTACATTTAACATTGGTACAACGTATATTTAATCATTTCGCGAGCATATAAGCTCGTGATTTTCTTCAGTATCATTGACAGTATATTGTTTATAGTTTGCTTTATAGTAAGTGTATTTTGGAAGTTATAAAATAGTATTGCGTACGATTAGAATGCTAAGTTTAATCCACACCGAAATGGATAATATATAATAACAATATAACGATCTCATAGAGATATAATTTTGTTGGTACTGTTTAGATGTACTATGAGATTTCATAGTCCCTATACCTTATGGACATTTATAGTCGCATATAAATCGGTGTGGCCTAAGCTTAAAACAGATCTAAAAGGACTGTCACACGATGCGACGCGCGAGTATAATTAGAATAAATTTACAAAAGTAATAATTAGCCTCAGCTTTACGTTTAAAAATATTCAGAAATTTAATAATTCTAAATTAAATTGGGTATTTTTAGACTAAAACTGCAATTATAGCAGGCTTATAATTACTAAATTTAACTGTATGCCGGCAGACGTCGTCCTGCCCGGAAAAGCTGCAATCGATATGCCGACAGCAGCGCCACCTACCGGGTCCAATTGTGAACCAACTCAGAAACATTCTTTGGCTCATGCACAACAACTTGCTTGCCAAGATCATCATGATCTAAACATGATCAATATATAGTTTACAATTCTATAAAGGACATACAGACAAATATTCATTTTTATATATAAGACGATTAGATTACTAACAGAAGCCTGCGGCATTCCCGATAAGGTTTTTTTATGGAAGTATAGGGTTGCGTTTAACCACTGTCTCACCTGATGTTGGGTGATGACGCAGTTTAAGATGGATCACGCTTACCTAGAAGATACCTATTCACTCTTGATCTTGAAGACTTCACGATTGTATTTGTCAGGAAAATAGACTCCGGAAAATTATTCCACTCTTCGGCAATGCGCACCAGAAAAGATGAAGCGAAACGCTTGGTTCTGACTGGTGGTGTTTCCACCATGTAACGGTGGCGCAAACCGGTCCGTCTGGTTGTCCGATGGTAAAAAGGGGATGGAGGAATCAGCTCGTGCAATTCTAAGGAACACTCCCCGAAATGTATCCGATAGCAGACAGGTTTGACGAGGACTATACAACATTTAGTAACTTTAAATCACACCGCGAATCCAATCGTGTTGACAGTCTATGGAACATACAATTGATACAATTAAGTCGTTCTAGCTTTAGCATTAATATTATCATAGTATTTGCCCATTTCATGAAATATTGGAATATCGTCTTCTAAGTTTGGTAATGATAAAACGGGCCGATTGACTTGGATAACGCGTTTTGTGTACCTTTGTTTGTCGTAAGTTTAATCCTAGATTAATTTGTACAGTAATTTTTAATTTTAACATTTAATTATCGATGCGTATCGATTCATTTGTATTTTTAAAATGTTTTTAATCACGAAAAGACAAAGAATCATTTTGTATTATGAATAATATTTTACTTGTACTAAATTAAATAATTTATGACTTCATCATAAAACCAGATCAAATTATATTCGGAATTGCTGACGCAATTAATTTCGTCATCTTTATTATTTAACGATCGGCCTTAACGCACATCGGGCGATGTCTAAGCCCCGTCATTCAGAATCTATAATTAACTACTAACTCACTTAATCATAATACTTATGCGAGGTTTATGGGCTCGTTAAAAATGAGTTGATTTTCATATTCAGAGTGCGATTAGGAAAATCCTTTTTTGTAAACACTTTTTATCACCCAATTCTAAACGTCGTAAACTATTATGACTAAGAGTGTTAGACTTTCTACGCAATTCCGATTCTGTAAGTTATGATCTATGTGTATGTAACCCACGTGAGCAATTTAATTTTGCAGGATATAACAAGTATATAATATGCACCTGTGGCCGATATCCGTTGACTTTCAAATTTAATATACTATAGAAGTGTGAATTGTGTAATTATTCTGGAATACTGCCTGTGTCTGGTATACATAAGTCAATTTCTTGAGATGATTGTAATATTATATAATACTTGTTTGTTCAAACAATACTCCAATAGCAAAGCAGAAATCATACTCTATAATGAACCCACACTAATCATCTCTTTCACACCTGCATAAATATATTGCGTATACGCTCGCAAAGTTACCGACGAGCGAGTGTGACGGCAATCGGGGTGTTACACTAGTGAAAGGGACAGATAAACAATTCCTGCTTCGTCCGCATTCTAATACACATGATGTTAGAAACAAATTATTCAATTTCATAGATTTGAAATGTTGACGGCTTGAGACCGATAATGCTTTGACTTCAAACATGTTTACAGCTTTTAAGGTTGGACCAGGGCCGTCTTTACCCGGGGGTGCAAAAAATGCAAAGAGGTGACGCAAACCGATTACCTTATACATCTGATGAATAACTTTATATTGTAGAAGAATAATTAATGGAATTATATAATTAAAATTGCAGTAACTAACACGAAATCGGACGCATGGAAATAAAGTTTTAGTTTTGCCAAAAAGGATATTGAAGGGCGTAGTCCGCCTTTCGCACCGCGGAACTTAATATGCTTAAGGCGGCCCCGGTAGGGCCTCTTATTATAAATTGGACAGATGTAATGAATTTCAAAGTTTGAATGCATTTCAGCGTCATTTATATATGTAATATACCACTTGTCAAACTTTATTCTTTTAGTCTAATTAATGAATGTAGACTCAGTCAAGTTTAGGAATCTTCAAGAACTTCAATTGTTTGTTTTCCTTACTTGTCTTTCTTTTCAATTACCTGTCAACCAGATCATCATTTTGCTCACGAACTATTGAATTATGTTATCTACTTTTGAAACTGAACTGAGTTGATTATAATCAATGATAAATAGTATTGTTCCATAAAATTACTTATCTAAATATCACATGAGATCAATAAAGTCCAATGTAATAAGGGGCTTGCTTTTCTGAAGTAAAATTTATCGACAGTATTCGGTTTGTTGTCTAGTGTAATTGTAACACCTAACAGCTATGTACACCATCTTCCATTAAATATCCAAGTATGTATGAATGTATTATGCAGGATATAACTTGATCTAGTTAGACTAAGTTGGTATTTTTTTTGGTAAACTCCAAAATACATGCCTTGCCTCATGGTATCTTATGCGCTTAAGTTATTTGCCATGCATTGGGTTAACAGCTTAAAATTAACTTTGTCTAAAGTTGTAACACTGGAATACCACCATAATATTTATTGTTAAAATATGAGTGTTGCCATATTTTCTTAAGTCATTGTGTACAATTTAAATATTGTGAGATCATTTGTTATCTGTCAACAGTTGAATAATATTACGAAAATAAATCAAATTAATGATACCTTTTGTTTTATTTAATCGCGTATTAGGTACGCATAAAATAAGCTAAGAAAACTCGAGTTACAAATTCGAGCATAACACACTTATATTGGACACAAGGCACTTTAATAAGCACCTTGTAATCAGTTTAGGCATGCTCTCTTGTCTAATTATGTAATTACAAATATAAATGAAAATTAAATATAATCGTCAGCTAACACACGCATTGTAAACTGGATTAAGCAAGATACGCTTGTGTTATGGGTATTAAAGACCATTTTGAAGCCGCCAGTAAACCAGGAATCTAACTATACCGGCCGCCAACTTACAGGTATATATTGACTCGTGTTGTATACGTATAAAGTATAGGTAAGTGGCTTACATTATCATTCACTAATACTCTTTCCTTAATTCAGGGTGATTATACTAAGAAAAAGAGTCTGAATCTTTAGCGCGGCTACACGCTCCTGTACTGGCTCCTTAATTCAGTGTAGTGTATAATAATACTACGTCTAATAAATATAATACTTTAGAACGAAATTGAAGCACACCTAGGAGACGTATGAGTGAATGAATGCCTTGTCTTGTGTTAGCCGTGTCGAACGTTCGCGCGGGACTTAATTTATTCACCTACCTTACTATCAGTTGAATTCTGAAATTACTTGTATGGAGATTATGTCAAAATTTAACCGATGGTAGGGCAAATAGACGATCGGTAAGAAAACGGAACCCACCATTATACTTTTTATACCTTCTGCACCTTCGTGCAAGATACTAAAATGGAACAAAATTTCTGTTTTAATGTACCATCATTAGCAGGGTAAATCGCGGGAACAATCTGTTCAACTCAATGAGGGATCGACCAAATGAATAAGATTGGCATCGACATCTACCTACATAAACTGCGCTAGGTTATATAGCTACTACACACAAAACGTACTATACACGTGTGTGTTCAGTGTGTTATACGATGCTCAGTTGATTTCTGTCTATAGCAGTTGTAGGATTTATCGTACGTATGTAGATAGTATCGAAATATAGGTATAAGCGTGATATACGTTATTTCGTTATAGAAGTTCGAATTTTAATCGAGGTAAAGCCATACTGGAATCATTATTGTAATTGCAGGCTCGTAGGGCGGCCGGCTTGACCAGTCTGATACTACCCTCGTACAGAATGTCGGCGAGAAACGGTTATCTTTGAACTAATCATGTTTTCTGCGATAAATGAGAGTTCCGATGACCCACTTCCCCGTCCCCTATCCATTATTCCCTATTTTATCCCCCTATTGCAATCACATTACTCTTGCCTGATCCCTCTATTTCGTCCCTCCTAAAGGCTGACTACGCATCTGGACAGTATATCTGTTTGCACGATTCGCAATCGTAAGAAAATAATTTGGTACCAATCACAATAACTCATACCATTGAATACCGGAGTTTGGAGTCTCATTAAACATTGGAGTCTTTCCTCGACAGAAAATTTATTTTCAACATTTAGGTAGAATTGCTAAGAACGCGTTAATGGCGTAATAACAGCCCTTCCTAAAATCACAACTCTGTAATTAATTTCATAAATTCACTAGAAGTACCGGTTCTTAAAATATTTTTCATCATTTGAATTATGAGAAGGCACCTTCAACTGTGTATGGCACGTAATGTCGAAATTAAGATAAAAATTTGCTATAATACATTTGTTGGAAATATGATTAATAGTTATAAAAGTAATGTGAAGAACTGTAAAAGGCAGGCAATTGTCGATATTATTGCGGTACGCAAGCTCGGTATGAGTCGCAATCTAGAACGCGATAGCAACGCTATCTATCGGGTCCAATTGTGAATCTGAACCAACCAGGGACCTCCCCACCCGACAGGGACACGCATAAAAACATTTATCAAAATCTTGGAGACCGATTTCAGTGTCTCTTACGGCTTCCAATTGTAAATGTAAATTCTTAACCATCCCGAGTCCCACTTCAAACACATAAACTAAATTTAATCAAAATCCGTCAAGCCGTTATGAAGTTTTAGCGAGGCTAACGAACAGCAATCGATTTGTATACATATATAAGAATACATATATAGATATACATATATAACGCTGAAATCCTTATATAAAGGTACGACTTAATACCAGAAGGATAGCCTTTAAATAAAGAATCTTTTAAATATTAGGATACTAAATCTTACAGTTTCATTAGCGTATTTTTATAAACCCTCAGACGATAAAGATCTTTATCGCACGTTTTGGGGCATTCGCATCGCATTGACATGTTTTCATTCAATCAAAATACAAAAACTCGACTACGAATATGTCATACGATAATCATAAGATAATTATCACCAAGAGTTTTGTTTAGACTACAACACAAATCGCGTTGACAAATTTGCCCACAATTTACGACTAGTCTAAACTAGAACTCGTATGACTTTTTCAAGTCCATGCTAGTTAGCGTAGAAATCAATTGAAACCGATTTGAATGCGTGACCTGCCTTCCGAGCTCGGTGATGAGCAGGGTATTTAGTATTTTGTTTACACAGAGACGTCACTATTCAATAACCAGGCGATTGTCCCCCTACCACGCACAATATCGTATGCTTAGTTTACATGATATTTTTTTCTTGCTTTCGACAATCGTATCTTCAAGGCAAAAATCTCTCTCCTTGTAAATGGCCCCCTCATATATATAATAGCTGAATATTAGATTAAGAAGCTTCCAAAAATAGGTTTTTTACTTCACAATTGTCATTCCTAGTGTAATAGTAGTGTGTCGGAATAAATAAGAATATCATCACTTTAGTGTAGAAACTGTTTGTTTCCCATTATTTTGTGCAGCTATATTTTCACCGCCTTACGTTTTTACATCAAAGCGGCAAAATAAAATTAATTCCCGTAGCCAGAAGACAATTAAGAAAACCCTTTTACTCTACAGTTTTATACTGTTGACTTTCAGATCCTCCATATAAAAAATAAGAGAGAATATTATTCAGCAGCGAGGCTCCCTCGGGTACTTGGGGTCGTTGTTTATTTACTTTAGTGTTGTGTTGGCTTTTAGCGGTCACAAAGGCCGATTAGACCTCGCTTTTATTGCGTACTAGCTAAACCTTCATATCTCACTCGCGTTAGATTGTCGTGATTCGATCCCTTGGATCGAAATTTGAATTTTAGTGTTCCTTTGCCTAACACTAAACAAGACTCCTGAAGTAAGGATATATAACCAACCCTTTATTGCTAGAAAAAAGCAATTACAAAAAAATCTTATTTACAATGTCCGCAAAATTTGCCACCAAATATGTTTAAAGAAATATCAACACGTTTTGTATAAAACGTATTTAGGCTAGTTATAATTAATTAATTTAAAGACGATTGTTATACAAGCGGCCCTAAGACAAATCTAATAATATCTTTATCTTAATTCTGTCAATTTTCTAGAATATATTTTCTATACTTTCACATATTATTTTTGTATATCATAATTTTGAAACTTGATAAAATATCTGAGTATCTTTCAGAAACTTTAGATTGAGCCATACTTAACTTTGATTTAAGAAGTTTTATTAGAAATGTAAACTTGGTAGAAATACAGAGAACTTAGATTGCACTTGTTGGCACTAGGTAAATAAGTCTTGTTTACGAGATTATATTCGTGACGCAATACCACTGTAAAGGCTTAGGCCGATTTCAGATTAGTCGTTGAAGCAGCGGCGTGTAATCGATATGCTCGATATCGCGGCACCGAAAGGTTACACGATGCCTAAATGTTTAACAGAGCTGATTTAAAAAATATCTGACTTATTTTGTCTGACAGACGCTGAAGATCGACCTGTTATCATATTTTTTATCAAATTACATTGATTTCTATGTAAACAGGCCTATGGTAGCTCGCCTATCGAAAAGTGTTCATGGCTGTTTTTGAAGTCTTCAGAGCATGACAATAATATTCAATTATTTTTGTATTTCAATTATGTGTCTTATGATACTGTTACAAGTTACAGAACTCGAATTAAAATGCCGTTGGAATGACTATAGAATTTATAAGAACTATACAAACACGTATACACAGGTACAAATATAACTGTCACAACCAGTACAAACTGCACGATCCAATAACACGTGCAAAGTCTGTCACTATATGATATATCGCTTATCGAATGTACTACACACGTCTTGCTCGTATCGTAATCGTCGCTTGACTGCCTCATCCCTCCGTTCAAGCATAGTTTTATACTAACCTGTACCATACAACAATTGACCGCTAATTGGACTACATTACTAGGAAACGTAATCCGCACACCTGCGGCCATAAACGAGTAAAATAACAATAGGATGTTTTTATTAATTACAAATTTTAAACACAAAGTAAACAAAAGAAGTCCAAATGCGGGGCAAAGTGATAAACCAGGTGTCATGAACGGAAATAAGTAGGCAATCCTATCAAAAGCATATTCTCCATGTTAAAAACTATCAGTGGAAATTTCAGTTATTAAAAGAGTGAAGGTTATACATTTTTTTTACTAAAATTAATTTTATTAAAACTGACCTTGAACACTTCGATTGGCAAGCTATCATAGGCGTATTTCTAAATCTATAAAATTTGATAAAATTATGTCTTATCAGGTTATCAGATGGGTGAAGATCGATCTTTAGCGTCTCCTCTACTAAGTACACAGTACACACGTACAGTGTTCCGGAACACAACTCAACTTGATTGACAGTTAGTTCCCTTTTTATTTTACATCCCACCCATTTTAATATTATATAAAATTAATAGAGCTAGACGTAGCTGAAAAGTTTGTTGCGCCGCTTCTTCTCTTGAAGCCATAACATGTTGCGAAGCGGTTGTAAGTAAGATTAGGGTCCTACATGGTAAATGATAACTATAAACAAGAATTAAAATGTAATGAGTAGTCGGTAGGATAAATAAAAACTTTTACATTGTTCATTGACACTTGACATCTTTGCCTTCCTTGATAACGGCTACTGATAAATGACCTAAACGTAGAAATTAAAATCAAACGCGCTCAGAACCGTTAAAACTTAGTTTTATTATGGTACCTATATTAAGTAGTAAGTAGTCCTCATTGCCTTCGAAATATTAAAATATGTATTTACGTAGCGGTAATCAAAAGCTTTGAGATAATTATTTGATATCTCAAGTTTGAAAGCAGCCGAGGCCCCAAAGTAAATTTTGATCTAATTAACCATTCGACCGAAATCTAACGATGCGTAATGGGAAAAGTTTTCAACAAAAAGAAAATGGATGTATTTATTTCAAAATGGATTCTTTCAGATTACCTATTAAAAGTCAAGAGTCTAACACCGCTTCCAAAGCAATTTTAGGATTCATACGCATTATGCGGGTAGCAGTGCGGATGACCGCAAGCATAATTATGTACGTAACATTCATTTATATACACACTGCGATGCGGCTATCCGCAGACCGCTCCGGGCTCTCGGAGGACGGTTCCTACACGCACTGTGCGGCTCAGCTGCGGCTGCCCGCCACAGAGTGAGTGTGTGCACGTGGTATGTCTGGTAAAATGGAATTCGATACTGAAAAATTTATCATCAATATCCAGAGTCGGCCAGCAATTTGGAACACCAAATTACCTGAGTATTCCAATTTCTTCGATAAATATTACAAAATGCTTGCTTTCATCTCGTGTTTGCAAATAAGGATGCACCCAGTACTTTTATAAATAGCTGCAACTGCTTCCGCGTCCATCTTTGAAATGGCTCGATGTAACCGCAAATCGCAACGGTTCTTCAACGGCACGTTGCGGTTACAAATGCGACTGCCCGCGACTCGGCTGCCCGCATTTGCAACCGCATCCTGCAGTCAGCCGCGCGGCTAGCCACATAATGCGTATAAACCCTTAGTTACTACTTTCGTTTACATTACGACTTTAATTAACCTCTACAATAATGTAGTTACATCGGAATAACATTTAGGGCATAATTAATAAATATAATAGGGTCTTACTTATAATCGTTTCTTAAATTTATAGAAACTGCTCAGCAACTTATTAGTGAAAATCTTACCCATAAACTCCTCTTTAGTCGAATATTTTGGGTACAACCTACGTTAATCATTCACTGTGCTCCTCTTAGGCAAACAGGTAATAGGTACACGTTTATAAGTGAAAAAAAAATATTCATTGATTGGGGTCTGAGTCTGATTCTCTTACTTAAGAGATGCCTAATCGTTTCTTAATGAGATTATTATAAGTAAGGTCGATATTGTTTAGATTAGCCAAAATATAACGATCAATCAATCCCATGCGGAGGAATTTGTAACATAAGTAATTGTGTTTAACCAATCAAAAGGCTACTGTAATGTTTTTCCAATACATTCATATTACGTCATACACCACCATATACATACATATAAGCTCAAATACTTTGCAAGAAAATTGCATTCAATATTCTCGTGGCAATCCGTAAAGTAGCTACGAAGGCTACGAAGCTACGCTCGTAGCACCGTAGACAAGTTGGGTTTAAAATGAAAAATATATTCTTAAGTCTGGTAACTACAGAGCAAATTTTTTTTGGTACTTCTGTAATGTAACTTCTTAGTACTTTTCATTTAGAAGATTTATGCCTTAAAATTAAGTAAGCATCAAATTTGGTCTATATGTAGAGTATAGACCATTCGACAACGCGAATCAACATAGAATATTTTGCGGGTTTCCGTGGTATATAGATGGACTCTAAGTTCACTTGAGACAAACCCCATAGAAAGCTCTAGATTAAATTAAAATAAATATGTACATAATTTCTCTACAAGTAATGAATTAATAACTTTTTTGAGCCATTTTTTATATCATTTAATATATATTGCAGGAAATAGAAGGTAGGTAACAGAGCAGCGGACATAGTTAGTTGACAATAAGTTTCCACCGTAATTGCCATCCTGACCTGTTTTTACAGATCGCCCTCGCCTGCGGCCCGGCCGACTAATGCTGGACCATGAGTCTGTTTCCCTCCAGGCAAACATAAGATTAATTAACTTCAATAACAAGTAAAAATCGGCCGAGTAAAAATCAATACATGGGCACGTGTCCTTGTTTGCGAGGGATTGTCCAACGCGCATTATTGACCTCAACCAGTTTCTTTTTAAACTAGTGCTAGATCAATAATGTTTGACTACAATAAACTGATTAGCACTCATTATCATTATCATCGAAGCATTTAATACGGAAAGATTCTTAAAAAGCTATAACATATGTAAAAAAAAGACGGTGTGCGTCTCGGGACGCCCGACAGAAGTGATAGCTTAAACTAATCTAACGCGAGAGAAAGGGAAGCCAGACAGACAGCGCGCTAACGCGCTACGTAACGAAGCGGTTTAGCCTCCAATAAGAAGTTATCACTTCAAAAAACTTGGTTTAGGTCCATTTTTCGTATGATAGGGCGCGGGAGAATCACCCGCATGGTCACAATCACAAATGTCTATTGTTATTATTAAACGGTTTTATTTATGCCACGAATCCTTTTTAAACCTTAATTTACAATCGCGTTAGTTAAGTAGCTAGTTAACTTTAAAATAAATTATTATCCTAACTTGACAAAACATCTACTTAATCGACAACTGAACTTACGACTATTTAACTGGATTTCGGGTCAAAGATTGATAAGCACTTAATCCACCAGTTTCGTGAATTACCTAAGTAGCTACTTACTAATGTAAATGTATATCAAGTTTATGCATTAGAAATAAATATGTCCGTTTAATAACTTTTTGCAAATAGTGCCACTTGTTATTGCACTCTTATAATATTTGCAGGTAGTTGCGATTACTGAGTGCATAGGTATAAAAGCGAGCTGACGTAGCGACGAGTGATCATTCTCACTTCGACTTAGTCCGAGTCATTGTAGCATTCAGGGTGGCTAAGTATTGTGCATGAATCATAATGCATCATTAATTGTACTGTAAATTGGCATTCCTCGTTTAGAAGTCGAATAAAACAGTTCTCAAAGTTTTACCGCGTTTCGTTCTATAAATCACGCACTAACAGTACATATTTTAATTTTCACTGGCGATGCCGAGGACAGCTATAAGCCCACAACGCATTTTAAGTAATAATACTCAACGTATTAGTGGGTAATTAAGAGTTTTTATGGCGCCAATCTGGGGTAATTTATTCCGTATTGTAACGGTAGGGAATAATTAAACAGGCGCTTTCGACTCCTTTGTGACGTGAATTTCGTTATTTTGTTTTAATACCTTTTTTGTACATTTTAGATTATAGCTGCTGTCCTTTCACTTTAGTTTATTTTGGAGATACGGCCTATCTCTGATTTTGATTAAATTTAAATAATAAACTTGAATTGCGTATATATATTTGACAAAAGTTTTAGGTCCATAGACTTTGGGTAAACGTAGCGTATACTGTCCGTTCCCCTTAAAAAAATACAGATTCAAACCCAGCAGTGAGACATTTATGGGCTGTTATTCAAGCCTGAGATGGCCACGGAACGCCAATGAATGGCCAATCAAGCCGCGGAAGTAGCCAACGGAAAGCCCACGAAGCCCACCGAGATCTTCTGTGAAGTCGCCATACGAAGAAAACTCCAGCAACTCCAACCCCAGTTACCGGTGGGTAGTTGCCGACTGAGTTGCATCCGGGGTAAAAGATAAAACCTCGAATCCGCAACCAACTCATTATAGACAAAGAGAAAGAAGACCCTGGAGAGAGGTTGTTATTATTTTTATGAGGTATATTTATAGATGCCTCATTGAAAGTAATACAAGAATTCAACATTTGTGTTTCATTTTAGGGGTCTAAAATTTTTGTACTAAAAATTAAAAAGGTCAATATGTGAAGGAAATTCTTGTAAAGAATTTAAGGTGGTAGTAGAGTATAAAACACTTTCAAGAAAAATTGGTTTAAGTAGATAATGCTTTATTTTCGGTTAAATTCTTTTTAGGATTCTGTGTCTTGGCATCTTTTGAGGATTTCGGTAATGTCAAATATTATAGAATTTTCAAAACATTTTATATTTTTAAGTAAATAAATTCCAGACCAAAGCCAATCTATATCGCCAAATTTATTTTTCTCAGAGTAACCTTCTTAATAAAAAAGTGATTCTTGCTTAAAAACATACTACCACGCCAAAGCTTTTATTTTTGTAACTATGTAAATAGTATTTTAGATGACTCAAAGGTCATTTGAAATACCTGAAAGCAATTTATTGATTAAAACGTAGTTTTATTATGTATACAAGTCGCGAAAACTGAAGAAAATATTACCTGAAAATAAATTATTTATATTATATTTTATACCTCATTTGAACTGGATAAACTTTTATATAAATATCCATATATTTGCTAAAAACAGAATGAGTACGTAAAAGATTGTGTTTTCAAATTAGGAATTCGAGTACACGTTTTGAAGGATATTTCTTTTCGGTGATTCTTTGAAATGATTACAATAAATGCGAAACACAACACCTATTTTCGCAATTCATGGACGTGCTTCTTAGAAGAGACGCCACGAAAGGGTGTCTTTAACGAACCTAGATTCTCGATTTTATATAAGTATGATTACCTGCCTACGAACTAGAGATGTGCCGACTAGTCGGTAAAGCCGACTATCCGACTTCTTACTTTATAGTTAATAATCTATACTTTACTAACACATGAGACTTTCTTTTTGAAATTATTAAATTTTAATGAGCTCTTTTATTTTAATAAACAATAACAATATTAGCTTGTTTGTTTTTGTGTAAATTTTTTTTACACAAAAACACCGCCCTGACCCGTAAAAAAGTAAAAATCAAGAAAAAATGCGAAGTAACCAAAACAGGTTGTGCGCGAATCAGCTATAAAGGAAGCGTCACGGAAATTCCCGAAATCGTAATCGGCATAGCCGACTAGTCGGCCATTTTCGGTCTCTTTACAACCGACTAATCGGCCAGTCAGATAAAGTCATAATCGGCACATCTCTATTACGAACTTTTTTGGCGGTTAATTATATTGCTTAATCAACCGACAAACGATCTTTACCTTATTCGACAAGTATTGCAGGGTACGTATAAAACGCATAGTATATTATCCGTATAGGAACGGTGAAAGAATACAATTTCCTGCGGCTGAGCGGCATGTCGTAAACGACAAAACGCACAGCCGGTTAGTAGGGTATCTACCCGTCTGGAGGACCACCACCCCTGATCTTTTTTTGTTTACAGGGAAATCCGTAGAGTATGCCGCCATAACTATCTTGGCTTTTGATCCGGCATTAGTGGCCAGGTTCAAGTCTCCCAGCAGCAGCACATTGGTAGCTTCTTTGGTGTTACAAATGTCCATAGGCGACGGTAACCGCTTCCTTTTAGTGAACCTTACCCATTGACTGCGATGACTTAGACTCAGTAATCAACTTACAATCGTAAGGAATTATATGTATAATACAATATACTATCATTATATTATTTTATAATTTATGTAAATTTTAAGTTATGAATTAAACCATAATTAAAAATCACCAAAAGGATATTTATACGATTAATCTTTATTCATGAGAAATTTAATTATAAAATTAAACTATTCGCCGTGTGTGACAGGGTACTCGCTGCGAGCCATTGGGATCAACTTACGTAATATGTAGAGTTTTGTAATTTCCTGATTCCTCTGCAGACCATTCTTTTCAAACGGTAGTAGAAAACGCAAACTTTTCTTTGCGCTCAATAAATTTACGTACGCATTTTCGCTTCTTATAAGTTGTGAACTGAATGAGCATTTGGTTTACTAACACTGCACATGCCAACCGACATGTTAGACGTGTTTAGACGTGTGCGAGTGTCAGATAGACAGTGATAGAGTGTCGAAATTTTCGTGTAGAACTCGCTGTGTGACAGGCAGGTAGCCAATTGACTGTATGACCTAGGCTTAAAGGCATTTTTATGTACTTATACTGTGTTTTGGCAATTGTATAAGAATACATTATTAGCTTTGAAATAGGGTTTATAATTACTTGTCATTAATTTATCGGACTTAGAAAGCTTTGTTATTGTGCGTTGTATTTATATATTCTTAGGCAAGCCAACGACCTATCTCGCCTGATTACTATGCACGTTGCGTAAATGACTGCATTCCTACATTCTAAATGCAATTATCCTATGGACTTATATTAATTATCCGGCTCGAAGGACCATGTACAAAAGTCCCACAGACTCCCAGTGCAGCGAAATGAAACAAAGTGACGGCTGCTCAAAAATATATATATTCGCTACTGAAATCGAATCGGAATCTTAACAATACAAATAAAAGAACAGTTGTCATGTATAAAAACTTAAAGCATACTGCGTTCCTAAACAGTACAGCGCCATCTAGTTTTGGCTTGGGAAACGTAATATATCGTTACGAATTCCGACAGGTAACCTTTACAAAACATTTTTTTTTATTCATAGGTCAAAATTATCCAAATACAAAATCTAATCTATCTTTCCTGATCAGTTACCGCATCGCCTCATACGAAATATGTGATGATCTTTAAGAGCTAAGTGAGCTGAGTTTAGATTTGCAAAATCGTGATACAAGCCTAATGAGTGCTAATTAGAAAATTGAAAATGAGGTTCAAATATTGAACAATCATAAAATTACATACAATTAAATGCAATGTAAGAAAACTTAACTTATTTGTATTGTATTCTACTCATTGTCCCTCAAGACTATAAGTAGAATACTGAACCCAGATCACCGTCTTCTATGGGTAAGGTGCCCAGAACGCTGGCTACGTTTCGTCGCTGGATCGCCATACTGATCCGTTGGCCAAGGTAGGCACCAGCCTTCTGGTCACCTGAAGAGTCAATGAGTCGTTTCGATAAATTTTGGTACAGGCTCATGGCCTCAGGACCACACGGTTCAAGCGTCTCGACAGCAAACGGAATAAATATTTGGACGAAGAATTAGCGTGCCCCCAAAAAAGCTAATTACAATCGCCTTTATAGGTAGAATGCTTTCGGCAACTAATCGGTGTCTATTGTACGGTAATAAATGTGCCAGTCAGCACTCAATACCGTAGATATTTGGCCGGAACTTGTTTTTTTATGATTAAAGTACAGCAGACAGGCTGACCTGATTAATGGAAAGTGTTTGTCGTCACCTATGAGCATTTGCAACACCAAAGTGCTCCCAATGTACTGCTACCCGCATTGCTTGACTTTATCTTTTCAAATTCTGTTTCGTTGTGGGAAAGCATCGGGCGGCAGCACATTCCGAATCCCTAAGTGCGCATTTAAACACTTATTTTGGTTATTATAAATTTTGAAAATCTCTACTCGTTCCAAGCATTCATTTTACTTTAAACAGACTCCTATCGATTACTTTCGATTTATTTACGTATTATCAGTTGTTTAATGGTCTGTGCGATACAAAACTCACAGAATATCACTATTACGTCACCCACAACAATAAAGTCGACAATTAGGTCATTTGTTTCATGTGAGCTTTGCCGTCAAGAAATATGTAACTGGATAAATTTGCAAATGTCAAAGTAAAATATACGATGGACAACAATTTTTATACCTAAAATCAGCAATTATAAGAGAACAATCTGTTAATAATTTTTAATAATTGAATACCATATTTTAATATATATAAAGCTGACGAGTGTGTTTGTTTGATTGCTGGAACAAGCTGATCTCAGGAACTACCGGTTTGATTTGAAAAATTCTTTCAGTGTTAGATAGCTCATTTATCGATATATTCATATATCATCATGCTAAGACCAAATTTTTTTTTTACTATTCCGCGCGGACGAAGTCGCAGGCAGAAGCTAGTAAATTTTATAAAATTAAATAGACAAAAACCACAGAAATTTGGCATGAAAGGAAACATCGAAACGTAATTCCACAGAGTACGTGTAACAACGTTTGTGTTTTAAACAAGGTACAGGGAGAAAGTTTGAGGTAACTTTTAATGATACCTACTACATAAAGGAAAATTTCTAAGAAAACTTCAATTGAATACGCTTTAAATTAATCTATTGTAGTCTGTGTTTGCATTGAATAATCAAACAGCTCTCTCAAGTTCAGTAACTGCGAAAGGTATGGACGACCTTTAGGTGTCAGACTATATAAAATTTCAGCAAAATCCGGACAGACATTTTTCCTTGAAAAGTTTACAGACAGATGGGGTTAAATTTGTATTTTGAAAATAAATTAGTAAAAATTATAAAAAGAACTTATTGAAACTAAGGGCCGATTTTTCAATTACGAGATAAAAGTTATTCATAAAATAAAATGCAATTAAAACAAATAAAGAATTACTTGCGTGAATAAAACAATTGAATTGTTTGTTTGTACTTTTATACTTTGGTAATAATTTATTCGATGGATAACTTTTGTTTGATGTAAAAAATCAACCCTAAGACTAATATGAAAATACTAAAAGTTCCGCTCGAAACCTGCTCAGAAACAGTCGATTTTCTTTTCGCTCCGCGGGAAAAAATTCGTAAAAATAGGATTCTTGAGTGTTACATACCCGAGTGATATACCAAACTGTGCGGGAAAGTGAGGCGCAGGTGCCAGTGAAACAACCAAATTGATACCTGTTCGGTAGAAAAAAGTTAAAGTGAAAAAACAAAATTTTGGATTTTAAAAAAATTATAACTTGAAAACTAGATCGGTGTGATATACTTTGTAGTGGCGGCTTTTGTGGGGTTCTGGTGCCCCCACACCGCAAAAATATAACCATCGATTTTCCAACTCCTTCCGAAAAGTTATTCGGTAAAAAGTGAAAAAACGTGGACTCAAAATTGTCATTTTTGGACTTTTTCTAAATTAAAAAAAAGCCAGTTTATAGAGCGCCAAAAACTAAGGGATACCGCCAGAAACGACCTTAAAAAAGTCCCACACTGACTCTTTAAAAAATTAAAAACTCGGAAAAATTTTCGTTGTTTTTCGTTTTTCGGACATAACTCCAGATTCTTCAAAGATATCCGGGGGTTTTTTCTTGCCAGCCAGCGAGATCTCGGGCGGACGCGTCGTTTGACACCCCGCTCGAGGAAATCGGACCAGCCCCCCGGGAACCATCATAAGAAAAACAAGTTCCTAACCTAAAAATTGCTCCGTCATTATTGGCGTGAGCGATTTTAGGTTTGGACCACCTCAAGACCCCAAGAGGAGCAGATAAAATCCGGTTCCAGAATAATTTTAGGTACCATAGTTTTAAGTTATTTTACATAAGAAAATTAAAATTGTTTTGCTAATATCTCAGAAACCATAAGAGACGCGTGGGTTTTGAAACTGCTGGACTGTGCGCGGCAGTTGGCTCTATCTGCCCGCACAAAGTCCTGATTTTTTGCCTAAGAAAATTTTCAAATTAAAGTCAAAAAACCGGTTTTTTCAAAATTTGTAAGTTTTTTTCAAGTTTTTTCTATTGGGGAAAATTCAACAAAATTAGGGGAAAAATAGAGCTCCATTTGGTGTAATATTTGCATATTTTTTAATAATTTTTGGACTCATGGTTTCTGAGATATAGAATTTTTGCTTTATTTTGTAAATATATTTATAAATATACAATTAAAAATTACTTTAGGGATTCCAGCACACAGGTCTCGCCAAGACCTTGCCATAGAGCCGAAGAACAGGCGTCTAGGACAAATAGCGGCGGAGATACAAGAAATCCGAGCCTTTTGGCTAAGGGCCGCCGCCATATTGGTTTTCTTAAAAAGTCAATATATCAGCCATTTTTGAGCGGATTTCGACGGGATTTTGGGTGCTGGTACCCTCGCAGGAGTCTTCATCTGACTAGCCCTTAAAAAGGCCGATTTATTTTTGACTTCAACCTCCACCAGGGTAGCCTGGAGAAGGTTCAGGGAACCACCTCGGTCGAAGTCCGGACTCGATAGGACCAGAAACCACCGAGTGGCGAGGTTTTCTCGCCACACTTGGACATTTGGACGGCCATATTGGATTTTTTGAAATCCTTATAACTCAGCCGTTATTGGTCCTACCGAGCCGGGGTTTCGACTGTAGGTGCTTTGATAACGCCCTCTAACGACTCCAGCTATAAAACAGAGGCAAAAATTTTTACATAAGATTTTTGAACAGGGACCTAGATCAGGCCAGGGGCATCCCCCCGAACCCAAACTTGGACACAGTAGGCCTCCTGGTGACTGAGATATAGGAGTACAAACTTCGACGGCGGCCATCTTGGAAATTTTCAAGACTTAATATCTCGGCCAATATCCGCCTGAGCGAGCTCGGGTTTTCACAGTAGTAACTCCCAGCACCAGGTGCACCCGCTGGACCCATTTTTTGGCTTAAAATTTTTGAAATTTTTTTGTCCTTTCTTAACCCAATCGGTAGATCTCGCCGGGACGAGCAGCTTGAGCCCAAGCTCGGTCTTCTGGCGTTGATATTGAGTGAGAAACAACGTTTTGAAAACTGCGAAGTTTCATCCGGCTTTCTTTGGACCAAAACTTCGCAGTCTGTTTCTCAGCCAATTTCAACGCCAACATAGTCGAATTTGGTATCATCCAACTCGGGACGACGAGATCTATCGATACATCCCCTTCCCCCCTCTAGCTCCCCCCCCCCTACTCTCACTTACCTGTGATTCCCGTTTATCTTGTCCAATCCCGGCGTGCGAGGGTTCGTTGAACTCGTAGCGACGAGACGCGTCCATCTGTCCACCTCCCGGCTCCCGGCGCCCTCCCGCTCCTCCCCTGGGCCTGAAATAATAAAAATAGGATTAGTTTTGAGTGGAACACATTTAGTAGGTAATTAGTATAAGGTAGCTTTAAGAATTATCGATTGTAAGGTTTTTTGGCCTGATTCTGCCATTTTTGGCAAAGTAATTTGTAAGTTAAGTAGAATTAATACTTATCTGTTGACTTGTCGACTCCCAAACCTGACAGCAGGAGTACCTGTAAAATAAAGTAGATATTAAGTTTGACATAGAATAAGTGTATATTGACTGGTGCTTTTGCGCCTAATCTATTAGCTTAGTAACTGTTAGGAGCCCTATCACACTATACATAACACACAATTACACACACATAGCACACGCACATTAACACATAAACATCAACTCATATCTTTTGAGAGAGTTGAATAGAATAGTTTATTTGGAGTAATAGACTAATAGATCTTTTAAATAACACACCGCTCGAATAGGAGGATGTGTCGAACACCGTCATACAATGAACGGGCCCGCAGGGCAAGCCAATTACCGGAGGAGAAAGATAGAGAACTTAGAGAAAAGTATCGTAGGGCGGAAACAGAGGAGGAGGTAATTAAGGTATACGAAGAAACGAAATACGAAGAAGAAAAACAAAGAAGATTGAATGGGATTATTGGGTTTAAGTTTGTAACACCTGAGACACCCCCATCAGCGCACGAAGTAGCACCCGGACCATGGACCAACACACTCCCAGACAGAGTTCATGAAGTTGAGCGCACCCCGCCATCTCCAACAACCCCTATTTCTTCAAGGCAGCACCAGGCCAAGAAGAAGAAGGCGATGACGCTCAAATTCTCTCCTACCCAAAATCCCACGAAAAAGACATCGGTCTTTGAAGTAGCAAAGACGAGTGAGGTTTCGCCGAGCAGAACGTTTACCAAACGCACGCCGCCAGAAGCTACCAAAGACGCGGCTGGACAGAAGAACAGGATGAGGGATGCAAAAACATCCTATGACAAAGGCATCGAATACTTGGCAAACTCGCGAAACCTTAAGACCGAGATAAAACAGGGTGTGCAGGCAGCGCTAGACCGAATGTACGCCCTGATAAAAGACATGGACAGGGATCTGACGATAAGAGCGGGTAATGACGACCCGGGCCGACAGGGAAGAAGCACAAATATCGTGCAAACGCAGACTGAATATCAAGGACCTTATGAGAAAGGAACAGAGCAGGGAGAAAGAATAGATAGATTCGAGGAAGAGAAAGCCGCTCTGGTACGGAAAATGGAAGAGCATGCCTCGCTCATGCGGGAAAACCTGAGACAGACCAATAACTTGTCTCAAGTTATTGAACGGCACCGGGTTGAAATGAGCGAGGCAAAGCAACCAGTATTGAGCTACGCGAGTGTAGCGGCTGTGAGGCCAGGGGCACCGCCCATGGTTCATAGAACGCTACACTCCGTAGCCATTACCAGCGGCCAGGGGAGTCGCTCCGCCGAGAAGACCCTCAGTGAGGTAAGGGAGGCCTTACAAGCCAGAGAAGGGGGGGTCGAGGTGGAGCGGGTCCGGAAAGCAAGAGATGGTAGGATTATCATAAGCTGTAGGACGGAAGAGCACCGGGAGAAAGTAAAGCAGAAGCTGAAAGAGAAGAAGGTTGACGTAACGGCAGAGGACATTGTCAACAAGAAGCCGTTGATAATGATAACCGGTGTCACTAAAGTCCACACAGACGACGACCTCTTCCGGTCCCTCAGGAATCAGAATAGGGCGATTTTTGAGGGCTTGGAGGAGGCCGAAGACTGGATGGAAACAGCTTACAAGATAAACGGGAGAAACCCGAATACCCACAGAGTGGTGCTCAAAGTAACACCGATTCTGTGGAGGAGGCTCACAGAAACGGGTTTTGTGAAAGTTGACCTGCAGACCCTGCAGGTTAAAGATCGATCGCCGCTCACGCAGTGTACCATATGCCTGGGCTTCGGGCACGGCCGCAAGCTGTGCTTGGAGACCCAGATTATATGTAGTCACTGCGGGGGGCCACACACCAGAAACGAGTGTACTGAGTACACTGTTGGCGCTCCGCCAGCTTGCAAGAACTGCGTCCGCGAGAGAAGGCCAGAAGTGACACACAACGCCTTCAGCGAAGAGTGCCCAGTTAGGGCGCGATGGGACGCCATAGCGCGAGCGACCGTTGCCTATGATTAGACGCACCACTGGGAAATACACAATAGTAATGGGCCAGAAGTCGTGCCTTGCTGTGTAACAACTTGCATCAAGAAACTGGTAAATAACTGGCATAATGACCAGGCAGCAAGGCAAGGCCAACGGCTCCGCTATCGTGCGAAGAACCAGTGGCAGCGTCTACTCATGGGCAGCAGCATTTCTGGAAGAGGCCACATAGAGTGGAGGATGAAGACATATAATGGCCTCGGAATCTGCACGAGACACATACATCAAACAAACAGAAATAACAATAACATAACACACAACGTGTATACATACTCGCATACATGCATACAAACCATACATACATAATAAAACACACCTAGTAAAGACCTAATACGTATTCATCGCAAACACACAAACCCAGTAACACCTCACGCAACAAAAACTGAAACACACTACTTTTAGTATAAAAGTAGTGTGTTTAAAATACACTGCTATGCGATACAAACACTACATGTAAAAATAATCAGATAACTCACCCGACCACATCGCAGTGTGGAATCTCTGCAAACAGCACAACTCGAGTAAACACCTGAAGACATGCAGACTTCCGGGGAAAGTGGCACCTGCAAATAAAAAGTCATTAAACTAAATAATATATAATAGTAAAATACAACAGATATTAAGATAATAGTATTAAGTACAGGTGTATATGAAAATAACCCTGGCACTATATAATTGTATATAGAGGTCCAGGGTTAGTAATATGTAAAACTATAATATACATAATGGTTTAAGAACACAGTTGCTACAGAATGTAAAGACCGAAAGGTCCTAAATAATAGCATCTCAGTATATAATAAGATAATAAAATAGCAATTGAAACCACTATCTAGAAATTTAACTTACACTAAAAATAGCAATATAAATATAATATGTATAAAAAATAAAATTCAAAACTGTATAATAGTAATAGAACACACAAATCTGTAATAGATATATATTTAGTATAATACGTCTGGAAAATGTAAAATTTGGCCATAATGAAATATGTAACAATAAATAAAGCAGCAACCTTCCCTTTCCTACCCCGAATACCACTTACAATCCAAACCAATTCATATTCCTACCCATATACCAACTTCCAACCTAATTCAACCTGAACCAATAATTCCCAACGTGTAAGTTTATTTTGGCATAAAAATAGTTAGTATAATAGAAAATAAGTAGTTTGAATAAAGAGATGAAAAGATAAAAAAAAGAAACTAGACCCTGTCTTACCACATGACGGGGGGCACGGCGAAAAAAAAAAAAAAAAAAAAAAAAAAATATGAAAATACTTCTAAAACGAGTCTTCTTGTAACAAAGAAAATTCATCTAGTCATAGAGTTTTGGATCTGTTATTTTTTACTTCTGTGTCTAAACTGTAAAGTGCAATATACGTTGTCTTTATTTCTGAAAACAAAATGTTTCTGTTGAATACGAAATCGAATCAACACTGCAGAAATCCTGTCATGTGTCCTTTATTATCACGATATTTTTTTATTCTTTCTAAAGGCTTAGTCACAACTTGGCTATGTCGCCTAAATAATTAACAATCAACGTAATATATTGAAATTAGGTGGCGTGTGTATGATATATATATTTTTTTGGCAAAGTCTGATAAGGGCTCTGCCAAAATGGTGTTACACTAGCCTATATCAAATTTGTAAGGCTGTTAGTATTATCAAGATCGATAACAGTATTTTAATACTGCAATGAAACGAACTACCCTATACACAGGGTGAAATTTTGAAGTAGGCCTTCAATGTTCTAAACAATCCTAAATAGCGAAAAACACGCAAAGGACTCTCCGAGGTCCATTTTGACGAAAACTGGTATCATTAGATTTGTGAAAAATCAACTACTCTTGTCAGGCATCAGATCGCCTGATTTTGAAAAAATAAACACATCTGTATGATATTGTACCAAATCATAGTGTACTTTGTAAGGATCAATCGCTGTAAAGAAATGTCAAACGGCGAATCAAGCGAGAGGTTGTTTTTGAACAAAATGTTTTATTTTTAAATATATGATAGCGCCATATGAAAAATTGTTGAATAAAGAAATTTCAGCTACAATATTTACCATGCACTCGATAAAGGTTTTCGATATAGCGTCCACTATAATATTTAAATAAATCCCGATTAATCTGCACGCTCGTGTCGTCACATATTCAATAGGCCTTCGCAATATAAATAACCTATATTTCAATATTCTGAATTTGTACGTATTTATATTGAAAAAGACCATTCGGATTGATTATGATAGGTTTTTTGTGTAGCTTTATGATCAATTAATTTACATAGAATAGAATAGTTCTTTTAAATTTCGATTCAGTATTCTGCGAAAAGGAACTTCCAAATATGTTTATTGGTTATATGTACAAATTCATGTTCCCTATGTTAAGTAGATGTTAGATTGTCCCACAATTCTTCTAATACCCAACCTAATGCCTCATCTTCACAATCGACGATCACAGACGATTACACGCGAATACGATCGTGTAGAGGGCTAATCGTCTGTAGTCGCCCATCATCGTCCTTAATCGCTATCGTGATCGCGGCGATCGGTGACTTGTCGGTTTTTCGGGCACGCCTCAAAGAGAATTCGCGTGTAGTTGCGTGCACGTGGCCCACGCGGACGATCGTGTGGATGCTTGTACGATGGTCGTGAAGATTACACTGCCGATGACAGACAATCAACGAGTAACGATCATGGCCAATTGTCAAGAGGAGGCATAAAGCTAGCACAGCGTATAATAGAAGCCTATTTTGAGTATTAAATTTCAAATATTACAATTAAGCAGCGACCACTATCGAGGAGCAGAATTGTTTTTGTGGCAATTCTATGATTTCCTTATCTCCGTTAAAATAATTTACGAAGGAAATTTCCGATCTGTTTCGTCTCACTGTTAAATTATTCATGATTTTACGTACAAATGTATAATACCAAACCAAACTGAACATCGTTAATTTAAAGCGAGCACAAAGCCATGTTCTATCGAGTGTTTGGTGAATTTCGCTCCAACGAAACACCTAAAGGGATTTCGGAATGGCATGTATTAAGTTCAACATGCATGCGTATAATACTTGGGAAATTTATAATAAATACCAACTATGATAGGCCCGATTTAATTAATCTAATAATAATGCTGCGTAATGGTTAACCATGTATCCTCTTACATGACGCTACAATGACATTTTATGACAAGGCATTAGGGGTGTAGCTACCGCCGTCAGCCATATCAATGATACAGGGCCCCAGGCTACAGAGGCGGCGAAAATATGTAAGCGAAAATTCCTAATATGTTATCCACAATCTTTTATAGGTTAATAACATAGTGAATATATCTGTTAGGCCAACAGGGCTACGTTCCACAAGAGACTCATAACAACCACGTTAACCATCGCGATTTATGCCGTTCCACTTGCTTGGGGGCGTTACAATGTAAACTCTAGTGGAATGGATTATTGAACACACCTCCTTATAAATTCTTCCTCCCCATCCTCGCCATCAAGAATAGAATATACTTTTAAATGAAGAATGCGCAAAACAAAACATATTCAGTTACTGTCACGGTCACGGCTGTCACCGCAATAAAAACGTACCAAGAAATTGTTGTAACACAACAAAGAAAATAAACTACTATAATTTTATTTAATGATCAGAACCATAATCCTAGTAAGTGTGTGAACTCCCGTGGGAGGAATACAATGTGTCGGCGAACTGGTGCTGAGGTAAGTCCTCCCTTCTTCTTGCACGTCCTTTTGCCTTCTCCCGGCCATCGCATCACACCCACAGATTATGGAGCGTTGATGTCATTACCGCAATACACAAATGTCATTGGTTGATATAAAAACCAGGCCTTTGTAAATGCCAATCGATAGAGAGAACTAATGCTGTGTGGTTAACACCCACTTTGATCCATCTCTTGACAAGACTCGTTGTGAGCGCTGTGTGCTGGAAAATAATGACGTCTTTAGTGAGATTTTTCGCCATGTGGGATGGCTGACTGAGTATTTTGGGAGTTGTGAGCTACTACAGGAACGCGCAAGAATGGCTACCAAACTTGTCATTACTGTCTATAGAGGCAGAAAATCTAGAAAAAGTGAAATCGTCTTCAGCTATGGGTGATTTGATGAAAAACTTTGCCGAAACTATTTTTATTTCGTTTCATCGAGTTTTAAATCGCAACGATTGTAAAGAAGTCCCACTTCAAAACTTTCTTTCCTTCGAAAACGGATCATTTTTGGGTGTTATCGTATGTCCTTTTCTCTACCCTCGACAACGTGTATGCGAAAGTCCATGTTGATAGATTGAGTAGTTAAGGCGTGAAAGCGTATAATAGAGTAACAGCCTATACACGTCCCACTGATGGAACGAGTCTCCCGCATTTCAGATTTACTATCTTACTTAGTTAGGATTCATTGGACATAAAAATGCCAAACCTACGTATCTGAATTAAACGCTAGCGACTTTACCAACATAATAACAGGGATGCGACCTGCGTGGACACGTCTCATCTCATTTACCAAATACGTCTAAATCAACCGGATCAGCGGCGGAAATAGTTGAATGACTCGAGTGCAAACATGCAACTCTCAGTAAGAAATTGTGCGGTTTGCTGGTGAGACGCTTGGACGTGGGGTGCTGAGGCCATGAGGCTCTACGAAAATTTATCCAAAAGACACATTGACTCTTCAGGTGATCAGAGGGCTGGTACCTCAGACAACGCACCAAACATAGCGAGCCTTCTGGGGGAACCTTATCCATAGAAAACGGTGACATAGGCTCAGTACTCTACTTATAGTCTTGAGGGATTATCGGTAGAATACATTATACTTATGTATGTCTTTGAAGTCCACGGGCCTTATAAATGGTCCGGACTTTTGGAGGGCTTGCGTGGGGGGCCATTGGAAGCCCAACACGTAGACGCCCATTGATAATTTAATGCAAATGTGGCGTGACACTGACCGACAATTATTCTTGTCTACCCCACATCAAAATGCACCCAAAGACAAGAACCGGTCAGTGTAGGACTATTGTAGGAAATGAGAACAAAGGATACCGGGCTATTGAGGTGAACTGCTAGTGGAACTAGGGATCTGAGACTATGGGGACTATTGCATCTGCCCGTCGCAATTTTGAAGGAACATGGAAAATATGGTCAGACGGTGACTCGCCACTCACTGCATCGGCCCCTAAAAACGCCAAGATTGGCGAGGGGCAACATGGGTGTGAGTGGCTAAGGGGTGTCGAGAGGTGGGCTGCAGCTTTAGCGAAGCTACTTCCACCGTTACGCCATTTAGCACTTCCACCCCTGGAGCTTGAGTCTTACCTCTAGCGACTCCACTCCTGCCACTATTGCCGGCTGGCTAAGATAATTATATATACTTATTATTAAACATTTTAACAACAATTATCTTGTGAACCCATGTGAATATGGTTTTTAAAGAAATCTTTAAGAAAAAAGCATTACAATGCTGAATATAAAATATTTTAATAACAGAATCTGGTCCTGTTCTAACCTCTGTATAAGTAACAAGCTCTGAAGTGTTAAAATTATTAATTCAACGCTCATTTTTAGTCTACAAAAGATATAAGCCTGACTGACAACTAGCCGTAATATTCCAGTTATTCATTTCCCAGAGGAAATATAGCTACTCCTGGAATAAATTACTAAATTTATCCGTCTCTAGGAATATAGATATTCGTCAATAAGAATTCTGAATATAAATAAGATAGAAAAATCATTGAAGAGTTTTGCTTTATAGCGGTCGCTGTGATCGAAATCGTTTTATATTAATATTTTTAGCGATAAACCGCCTGTTGTTTTACCAATATGTAAGTATAGAACCTAACATAAAGATTTGTACGTTTGTAAGCAATAAACTCAAAAACTACTCTATCGATTTGAGAAATTCTTTTACCATTATAACGCTACATTATCCCTGAGTAATATAGGCTAATATTTATTACTAGAGAAAAATAAGGATCCGTACTAAAACTTAAATAATGTAATCCAAGGTGGAAAACATAGCCATAAACCACCATTGCAAAGCCAGGAGGAGCCGCTAGTATAAGATAAAGTACGTACATTATAGTTATATAATTCAGTATAGTTACCTAATTATTTGGAAAGTCATAGTCAAAGGAAAATATGCAGAAACTCATAATTTCTCGAATTTTTCGATTAAATTATAAATTAATTTGAACAGGGCAGAATTAAGGGTTTGGATAAAATAATAGAAATACCCGCCGCGATTTCTAGCTGCCGGAGATGCGTATTTTATTTTTTTAAATGCGAGGGAAGAGCAGTGATTTCTGGGTGGTAAAAAAACCACGAACTTACCTATAAAGGCAGAATACGAATTTGCCTTAAAAGCGGAGCTCCCGTACTCGATAAGTAGCCAAGACATCTCTATTTTTTTAAATAAAACAATAAAGAAATGGCAGAGGGTGACTCCCGGACACCTCATTTTACCCCCCTCAATAAACCCACCCCCTGATACAGGATCCGAAATTGAAAAGTCAATACTATAAAATTATTTATTTATTCAACATTAGTTTATGTATCTCTTAACAGATAAATATTAGAAGACAGTAAATAATTATCAGTTCTGCGTTAGTTTTTCCATAGGCTTTATTGCCTATAATGTAAGTGGTAACGAAAAATTAACGCGAAATGTCAAAACGTCGTGTCATTTCGATAGTATTTTTGATATTGTGAATATTTTATTTCACGAAAACTATTGGTCTTCACGAAAATGTGTTGTTCTTCGGCATGCTAAAATTATAGTAAAATTTTGAAGTCTCACTTCAGAGGCCATTGAATTAAAGTTGGCCATCTATTTTAGGTATATAATATTTCAGTTCGTTTTTATAATTTAGTCATTAAAAAACGTACTGAAAGTCTTAACTAGATCTTTACACGTGGCACTGTAGAGCTTCGAATCTGTTTTGATTTGGACTAAAAATATATACTAAGCCGGCTGTGCTTGTGTAGGTGTATCCAATTGTGTACCAAAAGAAGGTAGATTAGAATAAAGTAGTTAGGGCGTACAAGGTTATTTGAATACTAGCTACGTTTTCTCTAAAAATAATTAGGTAATATTATAATAATAATTTTTAATTGATTTATCGTAACAGATGTAAATAAATTGAGGTAGAGATAGTATATTACATACCAAAGAGTTGAAAATTCAATTGCCATCAAAAGAAAAATCCGAGAAAAATTTGTTAGTGATCTCGTGTGACGTGTTCATAATAAACAAATTGTGCATAAAAATGGTAGTTTGTGATATTTTATTTATCAGTGATTTACCTGATTGCTTACGTACTGGATTTTCCTCGTGGTCGGTCACGCGGCGTTCTACCTACATAGACAAGTGGTAATGCGCGTCATAATATAAATAAAAAACTTGAGAGGTGTCAAGGGACACCCGGATGGAACGAAGTTCCTTTTTTATTATTTATTATTATTATTTTTCCGTCAAGCCCCCTTTCGCAACGCGCTAGAAGGAACTTCGTTCCAATAAATGTCGTATTACTGTGAAAAATTATTTTTGTTTTCCATGGGCCGAATTTTCACTCATCAGATAAATGTTATCTCTGAACTAAACTTTAACTGGACAGAATATAAAAATGTCATAATTAATTTCAGATCTGTTATTTTTCGTTTATTTATATTCTATTTTATCCTTCAAATAGCTTAAATAAAAGCCATTTAAAGAAAAAAACAATTCAATCAGCTCTTAGTAAACTTCAGCCTACTAACAGGTTCAGTTTAAGTAAAGGAATTGGCCCTATTTACACACTGGCCCTTATTTGCTTCAGGTTTATTTTATAACATGAATATTCATGAATACTTGACATGACAAGCTAGACAATATAATCTAGAAAATCTATATTTAAAGAATAAGAAGAGTATAATAGTCAATTAAGCATAATTAAATAGGAACGCAGCATACCAAAGCAGGACCGCTCTAGTATTTTTACCGCCTTAAGCAAACTCGAAAAATGCCACTTCCGCCGAAGCTTAAAAAACTTCGTTAACCAGAACGATAAGTATTTATATATTTATTAGATACATAATTAAGTTAAGAAATAAATATTAATACAGATTTTATTAATGAACAATTGTTTTATTGAAAAACATGTTTAAATTTCTTTTTTTCCCTTTAGTAGTTCAAGCGGTTTTGCAGACATTTTTGCAGGCATTTTTGCTGCTCCTAAATTTTGCCGCCGTTGGCGTATCGTGCCTACCGTCTCGAGCCACCCCTGACCAAAGAACAAACAAATCACTTCAGAGTTGGAAGTGTCTCGGCGTTGCGGCGCCGTGTTACTACGTCTAACGTAGTTCGTAATTAAACTGTCTGTTGCATCATCCTTGAACTCATTTATGAATAGTTCCTCTGTGTACGACTACAAAAGGAATACATTATTGACAAGCCCGCCGCTAGTTCGAACGCCCGTGTACAACATCGATTATTCCACCCCCTATTACCTAACAACAACTACCTACACTAAGCTTGAGCCAGATTTTTTTCGTATTATTCCATAAGCGTGTGATAAAAAAAATTAACTTTAAATTATGGAAAAAATATTTATAGCCCATGGTATCAAAACATACATGAGTGTTATTCGGGTACCCTTTCATGTGAACTAACTAAATTTTTCTTTTGAACATCACTGTTCTGGCCACTCTGTGTATAATTATTGAAACAGAGCGTTTATAATATAAATATTTTTCTACGAACTATGTAATAAAGTCATGACAAGTATATTAAAAAAGCCATCAAATGTTTACTGTGCATCTGAAATCTCGATGGTAATCGTGCATTTTACTCCGAAAGCTGCTTACCGCAGAGACGCAGGCCGTACGTTGGCCGGTCGCCAATGGCAAACTCTCAGACAGTTTAAGCTCACAAATCAGACTTAAATCTTAACTTGCAAGTTCAACACCCACACTCTCCTTCATTACGAACAAAACCTTAGAGAATCTAAATATTTTATTATTTTTGAAGAGCGCTTTCTTGGATATTAACGAAATTAATATCTATTGAAAGTCTGGGGGACTGGAGTAACGGTACGCTACTACTTATTTATGTACACTGAAAAATTAATTCAACACTCAGGTACGTATCTAATTTTTAGTTTCATAACGCTTTCACTTCACCGTTGTCTAGCAAGCAGTATATATGTCGGTACACCTGCGTATCAAATTATGTACACAATATACTTGTTATAAATTGAAGTATTATTTGTGAAAATATACATAATTCATTTTAATTTTGTTTGAGAATAAATTTTACATGTCACAACTGTCATCCAGTCATACTTCATTGTTCCAAGCGACATAGTAGTGTTAAAGACTGTAAAGTCAACCAGTTTCAATACCAGTACCTACTCGATCTGTCAAAAGCTAAATAACCGTTGAACAAGGTATAGCAGTATTCTTTTTCCACCATATCGATGAAAAAGTACATATTGTACAGCAACATTGTTATGGTAAAAGTCCCAGGGCTCGGCCATAATAAGCCAGTGGGCAACAGCGCGGTGCGATTAATCACATAACCCCTTCTCCGGTTTCAGGCTTTCATGCGTATCAAATGAACCATAAGGGATGTACCACTATTACTCTCCTTACGTATACCCGTAATCTCACAGCTAGTGTCGTATTCACATCACTAGTAGTAATTTTATATCCATATTATGTTATCTAATGGATAAAGTGGATAATCTATCACTAATTGGTCAAATACATATCAAGCTACGCACATCCGTGGGTTTCATAAAGGCGAAGTATATAAGTTAGTACTAACATAGATTAAGAGAAGATTGTTACTAACACATAAAAATAAAATGTTAGGTTAATCATAAAAACAACAAAATTGACATAGCGTGTAAGTAATAAATAAAAATCTAAAATTAATAAACTAAATATACCTAGCATACAAAGTGTTTAAATGTATGCTGAAGAGCTTGTTGTAGGTTTAGCAAGCTAGTTTGTTTCATTCATTGGTTCGGGTTTGACGATGAAATTAATGATACTGGTAAAAGATAACTTGGTGTTGTACCGAGCTATTAAAAATACAACTCAAGCAACAACACCTCAAACCTCAAAAAAGAAAGAAAATATTTTATGAATAATAAATACAAAATATTCCTTAATTAGCGCTGTAAAATGTCATAATCTTATGAACAAAATCCTATCAAATAGCGGAGCCGCAACTTTTAGTTCCTTCGTTTTCCGTGGGACTTCTTTCGTGGCGAGGACTCAGCTGTTGTTTATCGAGATTCGCTAGAAATCAATTCTCAATGGAGTTATTCTCTACTTCAAACCTGGAGTCGAATTTCAGTTTTGTTTATTTTTAGTCAATAATTGTTGTTGTTCCACAATCAAAGGGCTCAAAAGGAACCGGTAGAATTTCATTATATCCGCAGGGCTATCTGTTTGACTATTGCCCGATTCTTATATATCACACTAACCGTTCACTTGTCGTATTATTTGGTTAAAATTTAACATAAGCTCCATATAAGCGTCTAGGATATGTCCGCGAATTCGTCCACGCTTGATTTGAAATTCCCGGGACATAAAGTATCAGAGCATTTAGAAAAGAATGTAAGCTATCGTTTTAGTCAAAACTGTATCAGACAAAGCCAATTTTTATGCACTCGAACAACTTCAAACCGCTTCCGGGAAAATTCCCGTGGGACTCCCGCGATAAAAAGTATCACACATTTTATTAAGTATGCTATCGATTGTAAACAAAATCGCATTGGAATTCCAAATCTTTTTCCTAGGATAAAAAGTAGCGCCGATATCAAGTCTACGACTTTGCTGTCGCTCAGTGAAAACCGCATCGAAATCGGCCCACTAGTTTTTTTAAGTAGCTTCAATGTACAGCACGGTATGTTTAGAATTTTATAATATTATAGATGACAGATGTCTACTGATGGTGGGGCAAGTGAATCAATAGTAAAATATAGGAAACAGGAAATAACAGTACACATACAAGATGACATGTTGTTTGTAAGGTTCCACGTGTATTATGTATACTAGCTTCTGCCTGCGACTTAGTCCGCATGGAATAGTAAAAAAAGTAAGTAAAAAACCCTGATTTTGAAACATTTTCATTGGTGCTCCGCTTCTATTGGTCTTAGCGTGATGATATATAATATATAGTATGTAGCCTTCCTCGATAAACGGGCTATCTAACACTGAAATAATTTTTCAAATCAGACCAGTAGTTCCTGAGATTAGCGCGTTCAAGCAAACTCTTCAGCTTTATATATTAGTATAAGATATACATATAGTCAACATTATGGCTACATTCCATTAGAGACTCTCAACGACTACGTTCACGACCGCGATTTTTCCCGTTCCCCTTGCATGCCGGCGTTACAATCGTAAACCCAAGTGGAACGGTTATTGGACCCCCCTCTTGACATGGGTCGTTGCGGGCGTTATGTGGTTGAAAATGATGACGTTATTAGTGACGTTTTCGCCACGTCCACAATGACCGAGGCTAAGAGACCATTTTGGGCGTTGTGAGCTACTAATAGAACGCGCTGTGTGTTGACTGTTAATTGTTTACATATAAAGTCTTGCTTAGAACAGTAATTATAAATAACAATATTTATTTGTTCATATATTATTAATCAATAATGTTCTCTTGAATTAATTAAAGTTTTCTTCCTCAATTATCATTTTTGGCAAGTTATTGTATATCCGCACTGTCATGCAAACTTTAAATAAAAAGAAGCAGACCATCCAAAGGTTATAAGAAAAAACACATTTATCTCATCTTATCAATACCAAAGGGAACGAACGTTAAGAATATTAGCCTGTAATAACATTTCGGTACTCGGAATAATCGAACAATGGAGTATACGTACCTATTGAATGTTATCAAATAATTAATCAGACTGACCCATCCGTCTAATGTTATTTTGCAAACACGGCCTAATATTTGATTAACGTCCCAAAGGACTGCTGTCCGCAATCTTGAAAGAGATAGAAGTAAATCGATAACTGGTGTAACATCTCTGATTTCTGCCTGAACCCACAGTATTCCATGAAATTTATCGACAAAAATACGATTTCAAATTCATCTAAAATTGCTGTCGTTTCACGCCGACGGTGATTTTGAAATAACTCTTCTTCAGTTATTTTACGTATTCTACTTTCAGAGTTTCATAGCTGTTTTGGCAAGCACGAAACCCTTGTATTTTATCTATATCCGTCCATCCGTCTGTCTTTATCGCAATGAATATTATAAAGAATCTTAGATCAATAAAATAGATAGATCGAGCTCTTAGAGTGAGCCGGCTAAAGTAAGCCGATTTTAGAATAGGAAGCCGATCGCGTCACAGTGCGTTACAAAAATTTAGTATTAAATAATCGAATTAGTACGGATACAAATTGATAAAATTGAAATGTTTGTTTGTAATGTTAAAATAGAAACTTTTTACTAAATGCATATACGGTACTTATAATTAGCATATAATCAATTTTTTTTGTCTATCTGTTCTTTCCGGCTAATCTCTAAAACGGCTGGACTGATTTTGACGGAACTTACACTGACATATCGCTGATGGTATAAGGAGTGACTAGGGTTACTTTTAAAATTAGGGTTACCTACGCGAAAATTAAAAAATATCACGTTGATCAAGTCGCAGGTAACGGCTAGTAGTAACTAAACAAAAGACTTTTTTTATTGCAGGAGTTCAGCAGACAGGCAGACGGCCCACTTGATGGAAAGCGGTTCCCATCGCCTATGGACATTTGCAACACCAAAGGTGCTACAAGTGCGCTGCTGCACTCTTAAAGGGAGACTGGAAACTGGTCACTAATGCCGGAACACAACTCAAGGTTGTTATGGCGACATTCTTTAGACCAGGGGTGGTAGCCATCCAGTCGGGCAAATGCCCTACCACCTGGCTGTGGGTTGTTTTGTCGCCTCTTATGACAGGTCGTTCGACCGCAGCAAATTGTATTCTTTCTCCGTTCATGCACGGATAGAGTCCATGACTAATCTAAACTATATAACTTCCAAAAAAAATTTATACTTAACCAATATTATGTTTACACGATAGACACTGTTTTATAACATTTATCAACAAGTTCTAACTATTTTTGTGGGATTTTTATTTAATTAAAACCACACACGTCTCACTCTCAAAATTGTATATTTTTTACTCTCTTTTTCAATCTCATGTGGACTGTACTCGCACAACATTTCTATTTCACCATGACCACATATAATAAAAAAACATAGAAAACATCTTAAACACACACACAATTAAAATTACTATTCCGAAACATGTTACCAGAATTACCAATTCAAATGTATCTCACTCCCATGCGGCGACCCTCAATGCATTCCCGATGAGATACTAGAAAATGCTCGTATCGTAAAACGTTTTCCACACGTAAAATGTTTCGCATGGCTGTACAGTCACACTCGTATCGAAAATAGATATAAAAGCAAACGAATGTCAGTCGAACTCACGCTTGGGCTACGTTGCAAAAAGTTTACTGTTTATTGGACCGAAGCTTTTAGAAATAAGCTAACATTGTCAATGTAATTTTGTCAAAACGAATATATATATTTTTTTTTTTTTTTTTTTTATTGCAGGAGTTCAGCAGACAGGCAGACGGCCCACTTGATGGATAGCGGTTACCATCGCCTATCGACATTTGTAACACCAAAGGTACTACTAATGCGCTGCTGCTCTCTTGAAGGAGACTGGAGCCTGGTCACTAATGCCGGAACACAACTAAGGGTTGTTATGGCGACATACTTTAGACCAGGGGTGGTAGCCATCCAGTCGGGCAAATGCCCTACCACCTGGCTGTGGGTTGTTTTGTCGCCTCTTACGACAGGCCGCCCGGCCGCAGGAATTTGTATTCTTTCTCCGTTCCTGCACGGATAAAAATAAATATTAATAATAAATAGTATAATTTGAATATTTAATCTTTAAATGACTATTAATTTTCATGTTTAACATAATTTCTTGATTTTGTGTTTCTCGTCAGACTTAAATGAAACTAGATGGTTTTTTACATTTTATATTAAAATGTAAAAAATCCCGCCGACAGCGATTTGGAGTCAATTTTTTACGTACAGATTTATGTTGTAAGTATAGTATAGTTTAATTTTAGTTCATAGCAATTTATTCAGAACCTAGATCTCCTTTTATTTTTCCTTTCACCCATTTTAATATTATATAAAACTATTATTTATTTTTCATATTACAGGTAAGTCGGTAAATCTTATACTAATATATCAATCTAAAGAGTTTTTGTTTGTTTGCTTGAACGCGCTAAACCCCAGAACTACTGATCTGATCTGAAAAATTATGTTTTCTACTTATTATAATTATGTATTCGGAGGGCCTAAAAACGTGGCCTCGCCTGTGGAGAATCACTTAGTGAAATTGATTCGTGTTTATATATAATGGAGGTCGTAACATATAGCATAAAGTTCCGCTTTGTGCTGATGCTTGCCATGTTCATATTAATCTGTGAAGACTTCCTCATTAGGACCTCCGTAGTTTTGTGAGTCGAGCATTTTGTCATTTTGTCAATAAAAATAACTCTTTCTTTCTAATTACTAGGCTACCACGACTTATTTTATGCCTTTAACTAGCTTCTGCCCGCTACTTCCGCTAGTAAAAAAAAGGAAGATAAAAAAACCCGATTTTGAAACATTCTTCATTGGTGCTCCGCTCCTATTGGTCTTAGCGTGATGATATATACATAGCTTATAGCCTTCCTCGATGAATGAGCTATCTAACACTGATTAATATAATAATTTTTCAAATCAGATCAGTAGTTCTGGGGTTTAGCGCGTTCAAGCAAACAAACATAAACTCTTTAGATTGATATATTAGTATAAGATTTACCGACTTACCTGTAATATGAAAAATAAGTATAAAGTCTGACATCCGCTGAAAATCAAGATATTTCTAAGAATTATATATTTGTAATTTACTTGATTTTTACAATTAAACAATCATTAGGTATACAACAATAACTAAACTAAATAGACTTGCCTAAAATTATCTGGTAATTTTATTAATGCAAATTAATGGGTCGGGTGGGAACAATGATCTTGACGGCCGAAATTTACCCCAAGGCACCTAACAAACTTATACAATCAACAGCCCCGTTGAAGAAGCTCTCGAACTTGGCCCGGTTTCATGGAAATCAAAACAAAATTAATTAAGGTTCTGATACTAAATTTGGAAATAAAAAGTTTTACACTTGTTAGAAGGTAAGACGGGAAAACCTTATTTTTTCCGCAACAACTTTGGCCAAAACATGAATTAGATTATCTCTCTGTTTTTTCTAATTTGTTTAAAAGAGACTAGTCGCCAAGTTCCTTTGCCAACAAATTACTTAATTTTAAATAATATTACAAGCTTGTTTTCTTCTTCTGCGATTTAATGTTTATGTACTTCATAATATTTTGTGTTTAATTTCAGAATCTGGCAAATCTAGTAAAAGATAAGTAAGCGAGATAATAATTTAGACAGTAATTATTCCAGCTATTTGAGCACAATTATGGTTATTATATTATTTGCGTTAATCTATTTTGGTATGCCTGCTTAGTAAACAGTAGGTTTGTAGACAATATATTTTCTAAATTAATAAAAAATAATGTGCGAGTGCACTCGGGTAAAATTTGTGTGTACAGATAATCAAACTTGTGAACCGGGTGTTTTCGACGCATTCATATTAAATGTTTGTAAAGTAAGATGGTCAATTTTGGATAGTGTGTGAAGTGAGTTGCTCGTCTCGTCGGTTGTAAAATTGTGTGTGCCAAAATAAACCTGCAATAAATTGTAAGTGCCTTTCAATTGCCTTAATTCCATCTTTCTTAAAGAACTAAGAGGTTAATTCTATATAATTTAATAGGTTACATTGATTATTAAGTATGTATTTAAAAATATTTGAAATAACTATATTGCCAGTTTCTAATAACAAAAACGTCAACGTACAAGTAAGTGGAAAAAGGAATCGCATTAAAATTTTAACTTGAAGTTTTACGGGCAGATTGTTAACTTCAAGTTAAAATATTAATGCTTTCGTTTTGCCACTGGTCCGTTGCCATTTCTTTCTCCACTTGACAGTTGAAGTTTCATTTCTACTGAGTCCCAGCACACATTTTGATTTTTCGCAGGTTTACTGCAAACTATTTTTTGGTTAGGTTAGGTACATTTTAATGAATGCATTTTTAATTTAAATTTGTTTTATTTTATCAAACAAAAAAACTAGATTCGATCCGAAATTATACAAATTATACCGCTCCTCCACGCGGCCGTAAAACTTTTTCGTGACAAAAAAATTCTAAGACCACACGTTTATAAATAAGTTTCACTTCAAAAAGGAACATCGTTATCTCATGTTTAGTATACCTACTATTACATCTTCAGGATCTAAATGTCTATGAAGTAAACAAATTAGAAACAAATGGTATTTATTTTTCCAGCTATCAAATAATATTTTGATTGGTAACTTAAAATGTAGGCAGTAAGCAGGGCATCATTATTTTTTAAATAAGAATATAGATAAGATAAACGTGGAAATAATGTAGCCAATTACATGTTCGTTTTTTAGGCTTCCAATACCTTAAGGTAGAAAGGAACCCGCCCTTATGATCTCCTAGGTTACGTCGTCAACCATTCGCAGTCAACTGATGCTCACTACAGGCCGCCCGGCCTGTGGTAAGAGGCGACAAAACAACCCACAGTCAGGTGGTAGGGCATTTGCCCGGCTGGATGGCTACCACCCGTGGTCTAAAGTATGTCGCGATAACTAACTTGCGTTGTGTTCCGGCATTAGTGACTAGGTTCCAGTCTCCACTAAGAAAGCAGCGACGCAATTGTAGCACTCTTGGTATTGCAAATGTCCATAGGCGATGGTAATCGCTTTCCTTCATGTTGTAATACTGGTTTATAATATTTGTTCTTTTATATTTAAATATTTTTCATAGTATCATAGCAACCTTGTTACCTGTCTTTTTACAAAATAACTCTTCAATAAAACATATATGAAGAAGACTATTTTTAATTTCAACATTTAATTTCAACACTTCAAATGGGCCGTCTTCCTAAACAGCAGACGCTGAACTCTTGCAATAAAAAAAAGGAGCGCAGAATTATAATGTAACCTAGCGTCGGGTAACAAAGTACATTTTCTCAACTGATGCTATACATGCACTATACTAGAACACAGCCCTTCAAAATATAAATTTAATATACATACTAGTATTTCCCTACAACTTTAAAATATTTACTTCGATCTCATTGCCACAGATTCTTAGAAGTTCCGAGAAAAAAATATTTCTCTGACCATTACCAGATTACAGACTTATATGAGAGAAAAATGTACTTACATAAGATTACTGTATTAATAACTCCTTCTTGAAAATTCTATGTACAAAACATTTGTTCAAATGTTTAGGGATCCAAAATTGTCGTCCTTACTTAGATAACATCCGCCATATTATCGTGTGGGTTGAAACATTCTGGCCGGTATCTATCATGGGAGATTAGGTACTTGTACTATTTGTCCTATTCTAGACAATATCATCTTAATCAAATGCTAAATTAACTACACTAGATTAAATTTTTTAATAAATTTCATTGTTCTAACTTTATTAGAAATGTATTTTCTTAAGTTTTCGTGACTAGTAAACACAATAAAACTAAGTTTTAACAGTTTTAAGCACGGTATTTTATTTGATTTTTATTCCGACGTTTCATCCACTTTTCAGTAGCCGCACGCAAGACAGAAATGTTTCGTTTCAATTAGTAATTTCAGTTTACTAACCAACTTGTGATATGCGGCGCGTACTTGGGGAGCCCAATGTCCAGCAGTGGACTGAGATGGGCTGAAGTAGAAAAACCAACTTCATTTTCTTTATTTTTATTAAAACAAAAATTAAAACTAAATAATCAAAATGAACAAGTTTTAATAAAATTCACGTGCATAAATACAATCGCATGAGATAAATATAAGTCAAATTTACACATGGAACCTTTGTCTGCATTTCCCACGACCCTAACTTGAATGATTTGAGAAACACGAGTGATTTTAGTGGGTATTCGGTAGTTGACGTGAGTTTTAAACACAATAGCAGTATTGCAATTACCATAGAATTAATACGCTTAGAACCCTACTCGTGCTAGTAAACACTTTAAGTAGGACCTAAAACTCTCATTTCTATTGTCGACGCGTCGGTCCCATCAGTCCGCAACTCAGTCTCAGCGTGAAGAGCTCCATTAGTTCCAATTCCTTAGATTTAAAAAGACTATTAGCTTGCAACATTGAATGAATGAATGAACACACTTTATTGTTCACCAAAAATTAAAACTAAGTTCTTAAAACTAAGTACAGTAGATGTTGAACAAAGGGCAGCCTTATTGAAGACAACAAATAATAAGAAACATTCCAAGAAGAAGGCAACAAAAAATAAAATAAATTATAATATACTTTATTTAATATACAAAAATAAGATATACGTTATATAAAATCGGTAGCATGTTTTAAACTTGCGAGGATCGAAGATATTTAGTAACCAATAGTTTAAAAAATAATATGGATTTAGCTTGTTTGATGTTGAGAGGCAGTGAGTTCCATAAACAGCCTGTACCGTGAAAGAGCTATCAACGAAGGAAAAAGTGTGTACGGGTGTCATTAAGGAGATATTATTACTAGAGCGCAAATAACGGGAATATAGGAAACAACATTATTTGTGCCTTTGTGTGCGTGCCAGCGAAAATAATACATAGCGCTCACACACACATGAATTGGTTTTGTGTTTCAACTATGAATGTAATTTTGTGGAAAACTATCCCTCTAGGTATTATTACTCTCAGGTATTTACTATATGTCCCCAGGCAGTGAAGTGTGCATAAAGCCGTCGGCAAATAAATAGGACGACTTTGACGACGTTGGGTACTTTCCGTGCGAAGGGTTTGCGTGCTCAACTTTATACATCTAAATGGCAAAGCGAACATACGCCTTGCAAAGTTGTATGTACTCGTTCTAATCCTTTTAACGTAAACTACAAACAAGCCACCCCGAGGCTTAATGTGTTTGAAACGTTTTCTGAGATTGGATTTGATCTTCAATTTCGATTTAAATATAATATTGAAACGTTCGATGTTAGACGAGTAAATCGAATGACGTAGCAAGATCTTTTGATACATATTTACCCACCTGACGATGAAAAATATATTTTAGAATGTCAGAATGTAGAATATCGTAATTGAAACTCAACACGTATTTATCCCAACGAAATAAGATTGAGATATTTCAAAATAAATGCCGAATTCAAAGGTCTGTTTTTAGAATGTTTGTCTGTCAATGTTTATAAATAGGCTACGAAACTTCAATAGAAATTTAATTAATTTTAGAGATAAATACGTACAGAAATATAATCTTACTGTTATTGTGTGTATTTCATTATCCGTGCAGGAACACAGAAATAATACAATTTCCTGCGGCCGGGCGGCCTGTCGTAAGAGCCGACAAAAGAACCTACACCCAGGTGGTAGAATTTTTGCCTGTCTGGATGGCTACCACCCCTAATCTAAGATATACGGCAAACACAACCTTGTGCTGTTATCGGGCATTAGGGCCAGATTCTAGTTCCCCTTAAGAGAGCAGCAGCGCATTTGTGGCACCTTTGGTATTACAAATATCCCTAGGTGATTGTAACCACTATCAGGTGGGCAATCAGCCTGTCTGTCACTGTAGAAACAAAAAAGATGCTTTAGTAAAACGGCAGCACACGTTTCTACATCCCTCAGCAACTCATATTCAGGTTGCCTCTCGCTGTTCTTTTTTAATTTGTGACCCATGCAATAACTGGCGAATCTGCCCATTTCGGCCGGTTCCTATAACTTACCGACCATTCATTTTCCTAACTATCGATCGAAATTTGACATAAGCTCCATGCATACAAGTAATGTCAAAATTCAACCGATGGTAAGGGAATGAATAGTAAGAGATATAAGAACCGGCCATTTGTATGTTCTTCAAGTATTGCCTATTGCAGACGCTGTAGGTAGCTCTTCTAAAAATATTTCCTAGTGTTAAAGTCATCAACATTGTCACCTTCAGTCTCAACGTAATACCGATCAGTTACAATCAGCACTCATCTTCCATTGATCCCTAAATGCAACAGAACCTTAGTAAATTGTTCCACTACTCACTTTACAAAACAGTTATAAATAGCCTTACATGATTACATATGGGTTAAAGCGATCTCTTCAAAACAATATAATTTAAACGATATTCTTTACTAATCTGACAATGTAGATGGTGCAGAAGACATGTTAGGATTGTAAAGATTTTGAATGTTTGTTATACTTAAGCTCCAAAAACAGGATACTTAAAATTTTCTAAATTTACATGACAGAGATGAAATATTTTAACCGCTTACGAACAAGAACATTGACTAGATTTTCTATTATAAATAAAAATCTTAAAAAGGGACGAGCCATAATGGCCACTCGCCTTGGAAATTTGACGATGACAAAGATGACTCGCAGTCCTTAGAAAATGAATTTTTATGAGTCTATAAGGACCAAAATACAGGACGAGTTCCTCTTTCAAGCGTTGGAATCACAAAATATATTAACATTTCAGAGACGCTTCGCTTCGTATAACAAATCACTATATAGTACCTATATTCATTCAAAGACACTGAATCTTCTTAACTTCTCTAATAATTTTTGGAACGAAGTTCCTTATCGCGCGTTGCGAAAGATGGACAAAATTAAGACTAAAAGTTGTAACGACATTTTTTGCTATAGTTGCAAGCCGTGCGGCGTGCGCGTATTTTACTAAAATTGAGCTTACTGATCAAGTTTATATTACATTATATTTGTTAATAATAAAAAAATATTATTATAACTTAAAATTACAATTCCTTCACTAATTAATCGAAAGGAACTGAGATGAGCTTTAAGTAATTTTCATTTTGTTATATTTATTTCTAAACCAATTTATCGACGAGAGTCGATTTGTCTCCTGTCGAGGTAACACGTCCATAATTAACTTTAGCAAATAAAAGTATGTTTCACTATCCAAGACGACGCCCAATGGACCACTAGCTTAACAATACTCATATAATTAGACACAACTTCACAGACATAAACACTGATGAGTGATAGGTAAGCTTTTCGCAACTTCGCATGTTAGCTGTCATGAAGGAAGCCTTCTATCATCTCCACCTTCTATCACCACCAGAAGCACATCAAATACGCACAGTGTTTACTGTGCGCATTTGATGTGATACATTTAATAGATTAATTATAATAATTAATGTTGTTGTTGCTCAGTGTATTCTCAGTCAAATGACTTATGTCTTGTGTTCTAATATTCACGAAGAGATCTTTATACACTTTCCCGTACATTATTATACGAGGCAATCTCGCTAAGGCAACTAAAATATTGAGCCACCAGTCCTATATCACTTTATTTCGGCTATTAAATGTATCAAACCTTTATTAACCAGAAAGCCAAATTTTTACTTACACACCTCACGGTCCGGCCATTAAATTAACGCTGTGAACGACAGCAAAGCGCTATGCGACAGAAAACAAAAAAAATCGTCGCAATTGGTGCCAACATCGCGGTCGCGGTTCTAGCCCTAGGTTGTGGCCAGGCCGTTAGACGTAGTCGGCTGTTTTACCGAGTGGTCCTTCTGTCCACATTTGTGTTCAGACCCTAATGACCAAGTTATGAGTGTATTTAATGTAGCAGAAAAAGTGCCTCCGGCTGGATGGAGTGAGATAAATTGTTTGCGAATTCAGAACGATCCAAGTGGGATTTGAATTTCGTTTTGGCTCTAAATCTCACTCTCACGTTATTGCAATTTTGTCGATATGAAATTTTCAATTTTAATGAAAGAATATTGCGTTATGTGTTTATTGATCTTTATCTATGTTAATTAATATATAACAATACTATATTATCCATTTAAAAAATATAAATCAATCTACTCTTCCTATAATAAGTACACCTCTTCACAACATGTTATTTCTGTTTTAAGAGAAGAAACAAAAAGAAACTTCCGAGCAACACTTTTAGCTAAAATTAAAAATAATTCATATTTGTCCGTCGCAGTTTCTTTTTTAAGTTAATACATAAAAGTTTGACCGCTTTGCATGAAACTTAGAACATTGGTACTGGAGATGAAAATATGTCTAAGTATACCAAAAACTGTGCATTCTATCTATGCAGGAACGGAGAAAATATACAATTTTCTGCGGTCGGGCGGCCTGTCCTAAGAGGCGACGAAACCACAACCAGATAGTAGGGATTTTATCGTCGAGATGGATACCACCCTGGTATAGAGGATGCAGCCATATCAACCTTGTACTATGTTTCGGCATTAGTGGTCCAACTCCAGTGTCCTTTTAGAGTGTGGTAGCACCTTTGACGTTACGAATGGCTATAGGTGATGGTAACCGCTTTCCACAAGGTGGGCCGTCTGAATGTCTGCTGAACTCATGCTCCCACGGGAAATAGTCCAGGACCATACGCAATCGAAGCTGTATTTTAGCTAAACCGTAGTGGCGTACACAAACCGTAAATTAAAATTAAAATAAGTTAAATTGCTTTTTAAATTTCTCGCGCTACATATTATTGTGAATTTTTAAATGTGAGTGTCATACAATACGATTCCTGAGCAGTTTAACAAATCGTTCTTGATTATTTGTCCAGCTTCAGTACTATTTGAATGTGTTACTTTGGTAAAATAAATAATATATTAGTTATGAAAAAAAATTGTTAGCGATTTTATTATTTATTCCTAAGCCACGTTGCTCTATTAATGTGGCTATTTTATAACATAACTAGTTGCTTCTCAAAAGGTACACATCTCTGTGTATGACACGATTTAAATTAAAAAACTTCCAGAGCTTCAAATCGTTCTTAATTATATGACCACAACTGTATACATACATGTAGGTGGAGCTAAAGTAGTTTTACTAAGTCGTGTGCATATTTTTTTAATTTTTTTTTATTACGAAGCTGGCAAGCTGAGAGACTCGACAAAGGAAACTTCAGGCAAGGATCAGGCAAAATCGGTCCCACCGTTAAAGAGTTATTCAGCGGCTCCACCTACCGGGTCCAATTGTGAATCTAAACATCCCGAGACTCACTAGAACACATGCAAAAATTATTTCACCTAAATCAGACAAATGAAAATAAGTCTAAAGGCACCATTGCCGAAATCAGCCGGGAAAGATCATAACTAATGAAAGGCTAGAATGATTTTGTGACTGACGATTTTTTAATGATATTTTTTTTTATTGATGAATATTTATTACCCTATTTTGGGCGAAGACTAAAAAGTCAAAAAACACAAGAATCATAAAAATTTGTCCAGCAGTTATTGAATTATAAATGGATAATAAGTTATTAACTTTTATTAGGTGATACCTTGGGTACCAAGTTATCGTGAAATACCATAAATTACTTTATAAAATGTTCTTGAAGTTCACATCTGTGCCTCGTAGCCTGGTCTACACGGCCTAATATAAATCATCCCTTACAGTCTCTAATTAAAGTCCATGAGCACTATATTCTGAATGTGTTGTGATAGTCGTTTAGGTACTCCAAACCACGTCATAATAATTAACAAAGTTTTGTTTAATTCGCTTCATATCCCTATAAAATTGAGGTGAGTAATAAAATTAAATGAAAATTTCACATTAAAGTTTGTTAGACATTAACGCCGCAGGGATAAACTGTGACCCGTTAGGTCGACAAAATCTGACCCCAGCGCGCACTCCGTCTGAGTGACGACCCTTAGTGTCGGTTCGACTGTTATCGTAGTACAGCAAGCCGACATTCTTTTATAGTAATAAAATGTTGACATAAGTGGTTTGACTTTTTGGGATGGGGAAAATGCAATAAACTCGTGACCGTCACCGTCAGATACAAGTTTTCCCTTCTCACACACAGTTAGTGTGCATCAGCAGTGCAGCAATGAAATCCAGCTTGAAGACTCCCCGCCACGAGGGACCGCAGTGGGGATGCGTTCGGAAGTCAAATAAGGGCCAGATCCTATATTTTACCATGCATTCACTTGTCCTACCATCGCTTGAATTTTGACATTATTTGTATTCAAATTCAAAAGTTTTTATTCCAAATAATGGAGAAGACTTTTTGAAGGTAATACATAGGTATAAGTTAAATTATTTTTTTCTTCCTATTCTATGTACACCGATTCGCAACGTGTTATTATTGCTGTTAAGGAGAAGAAGCGGCAAGAAACTCCCCAGCAACACGTCTATCAAAATAATGATATCTAAAGTTTTTTTTTTTAATTTATACAGAAGTATATTACAGAATAACTGTTTTAATATATATGGAGTTGTAGCAAACAGTGCATACTCAATAAAACCAAGACACAATAAAAGAATAGAAAAAAATGGAGCTTATTTCAAATTTTAACTGATAGTAAAGCAAGTGACCGGTCGGAAAGATCCAGGAACTGGCCCTAAAACAGTTCTCAAAGTTCTACTTGTTTCATTACATAACCTCCGCACTAACAAATATATTTACTCTTTTATTTTGTTACATGCCGACAAAGGTAAACGCACACCTGCCTGTCGTAAAGCGTAGTTTTGTTACCTTCCCGCATTTAGGAATTATTTTGTTTACGTTGTGTTTAGAATTTGTAATTAAGAAAAACATTTTATTGTTGTTGTGCTTGTTTTATGGCCGTCATTAATGTCGAACTAATCCTTGTTGTTATTGTATTGCGTCGAAGCTTACCAGGTATGGCATCGGTGGATGGCCCAATGCGGAGAGGGGCAGTCAAGCGAGGATTACGATACGAGCAAGACGTAGATTCGATAAGCGATACAGTGACGGACTTTGCGCGTGTTATTGAATCGTGCAGTTTGTACCTAGTAGTGTCTAGTTATATTTGTACATATGTTATACGTGTTTGTATAGTTCTAATAATTCTATAGTAATTCCAACGGTATTTTAATTCGAGTCCTGCGTAACTCGTAACAATATTATGTTGGTATATCTGAACGTTATTTTAGATACGAATGCGTGTCAAAAATATGTTGATCAAGAAACGATAATTAAGTCACAGAAACTCTGAGATAACCAATTTATTCTTATCCTCTGTCATCCTATGATAGAAATAACGTTATCAGCCAACATATTTTGTTAGTTCAATTTTCTCATCTAATATACTAGCTAAACATAACCACATTTGTTTGGCGTAGCCACAGTTTTTACGAGGCACGAGAGGCGAACGTGCCGCCCCGACGCGACGCACCTACCCTGATTATGTTGACTTTCAGCTTTACCGCTCTCTCCTCTCAATGTGAGCAAAGGATGTAGTATAAACATCCTTCTGTATATATAGACGTAATTTAATCTGTACTTTAATATGTTTACTTAACAGGGAATTCTTTGGAGGGAGTGGAAACCTTATGTTTTTCCGCTAAAATTTAAACCATAGGTAGCACATAATATAGGTACCTAGAGTTTATGCGAACAAAGTTGCATGTAGATGTGGCTTTATGTAAAGCCTAGAAAAACGGAGTCTCGGATTCTAAAAATGAGGCCAGCTAAAGGATGCCGATCGCACTGCAATGTATTATGGGTATGCAAGCGTTACAACACAAGTTTACGCACACGAAGAAAATGCTTCAATTCATTTGAAGTTTTTGTTTACGTCGTCGTCATGACAACGCATATCAACTTTAACTTATAAACTATTTTTCGAAATTTTCTAATATCGAATACTTATTTTATAAAGTCAATTAAAACTTTGGTCTTAGTTTTTAATTACAAATGTCATTAGCGCCAACAGTAAATTACAAATAGGGACGCGAAAATCGTAACTAACCTCAAATTAGAAACTTTCAATTGAATACACGAAGAGCAACGTGACAGAATTCTAATTATACGTAGAAAAGCCCGAAACACTTCGCTTTAGTACGTAATAAATCTTTTAATCAAATGGAAATTATATTGAAATGGTTTGCTAAGCATCGTTTTTATGTGGCATAACCATAACGCGCGTCAGACAAAATCCATTACTTTATTTAGCCATCCGAGCCGTTTTTATGAAGGGCAGGTACCTATCATTCGCTACAATATTATCTTGTAATAAAACGTCACAAGACCGCCCATAAAATGAATTATGGTTTTGTTTTAGATGGTTTTTACTATTCATCTTTATTATCTTCCCAATGGCAAGTTATCCCAAATATATCATATACATAAGTGCGAATGCAGGGCACGTAAATCCAACTGAGAGTATTTATAATTCGCGCCAAACTTTATGGACCCTCTGTACTATTTAATATTGGCTCGTTCGGGTCCACATGGGACAGTTTATTTGGAAAATGGTTTTTAATCGACCTGACTTAGTTACTTTAATTATTCATATAAACTCTGATTTTCAATTACCTTGACAAAAATGATACCTGCAATAGAATACCTACATATACCTATAGAATTTCTACAGAAATTGTGTACTGACAGTGGTGAGTTGATCCAAGCTTACAACAAAAAAAGGTCGATTGCAGCTGTCACTTTAGTCCAGGTAATTAAAAATGACTTACAAATCACAAGGTAACGTGTTTAAATCTTTCAAGGCCACGTTAATTCGTGATATAGTAATTTTATGTAAAATTAATCGTTTACCATAGTAATTTGAAGCAAATTTTTCAGACAATAACATTAGGCCAACCCACCGTTAAACAGTTATAAAATAGGTACCTACACCGTATTTACGCGCCATTTGAATTTCAATTGCGTATACCATATCAAAAGTATATAAAACTCTTTATTTGTCCCATAAATACATGTTTAGTGCATACTGCACAGTCTGTGTAAGTATGTGAAATCATCAATAAATAAAATACAAATTTATGTCTACATACAATACAATGTCTGATTTCAAATAATTGGGCTCGATATATGTAAAACAGATAACGATAACACACTCTCACAGAACACCGGCATGAAGCGGTTAGACTTGATATGCGTTAATTATGTTTAGTACGATGAGTTACAGTTAAGATAGAAAACCTACGCCTCTTGCTACCTAACCTTCTTTATCCCATATCTTCTGTCTGCTTCCTCTATTTCAGTGTTTTTCAAAGTGTGGGTCGTCTCTTTAGGGGGGTCGCGAAGCTTCGATAGCGGAGTTGCAAAAAGTTGGGAAAGGTACTGCAGTTAAAATTGCAATATCCGTAGATTAATCAAATTGCAAGTACACAAAAGTACTTTCTTTTTATTTTTCTATGACTTAATCACGAACATCAGTCGCCATATCGCTTATCCTGCGTTTAATGATATTGTCAGAGAGGTATATTTTTGAGTTTTTGGACCTCTTGTTTGCCAAAGTTAGTCTCCGCCTTATCTTAAGCCACTGGTAAAATTAAATCTCGGTAATAGTATGAGGTTTTCCTGCTTTAGCCATACGAAGAGCTACTCGATAGCTAGCCAGCAATGCTTTTACATTTACGCGGGACGGGGGCGGGGCAGCCAGCACCAGCTGTGTTATGTAATTAACAATTACGTATGCGCGTAAATTGCGTTATCTATTGGCGACGCATTCAATGTAAAAAACTACGTACTTAATCATGATTTTATACGAACCCTAATTATAAAAATGAATAAATATGCTGGATTGAATGTTTTGTCTCAAAATAAAATTCACGTAAAAAAGCAACATAGGGGTCGCGAGATATTTCTTCATACTAAAGGGGCCGTGTCATGAAAAAGGTTGAAAAACACTGCTCTATTTCATCCTTCTGTCATATCTTTTCATTTCTTTCACCACATTCCAATTAATTGTGGTCGGTACAATATTTCTTTGCCTTCTACACTCCTCTATTCAGACAAACATCTTTTTTTTTGTTTACCTGTAAATCTGTACCCATTCATCTTTTAGTTTGACATTCTTTTTGTCACGTAACTTTCATCCCTCCTCATTATATACCCGTACCAACTTAGTCTTCTTCCTCTCAATTTTTCAGTCACGTGTGCAACTTTCAAAGATCCCCTTATGTACTAATTTCTCACCTTATCCATTCTCGTAACACCACACATCTATCTCAACTTTCTCATCTCAGCTGAATGGAGACTTTTGTGGTTTATCACTTTAGTGGCCCAACATTCATATCACATCATCTTTATCCTATCGTAAATGCGTTGGCTATGTCATTGGTTATGCAAACCCCTATCAGGAGCGTAGCTACCGCGGTATTAGCCGTGTCAATGATAAAATGTTATTCATATTTTTTTATACATTAATAACATTTTTGAGAACAACTCCTGGGCCAACAGAAACGGCTATCAGACTTCTCATTTATATCTATAGAGGCAGAAAATCTAGAAAAACTGAATTCGTCTTCAACTATAGATAACTTGATAAATAAGTTTGATTTGTTCGTCTCTCTTAGCTCCTAGGAGCAGTAAGTATAAGTAATAACTTATACTCAATATATAATTATTTTAATTAAATTCGAGCATTTTTTCATTTTTTATTAAAGAAAACTTTACCCTTGCTTTGGGCCCCTCCAACACATTTTGATGCGCCCGACAGGGCCCTTTGACAAGCTACGCCACTGTCGGTAACTATTCAAAATAAGTTTCACTGGAGAACACTTTTTGAATAGGTCATGTACTTAGGTTAAAATTTTGATTTTACTTCCTAGTCTATGTATACGGTACTCAGTTATTCATTTCTTATTTTTTCGCTTTGTATTATTTAAAACAATATTTTTTTAAATAAAGTCAGCCGATAATTGTAAAGAAACCTATAAGGCATTCCTATTATTTATCTTTCCATACCGCTGCCATCTTCAAGACCACCTTCAAGTGTAATTACTGTTTTAGAACACGGAGTGGGCAATAAATGGATAACGCCTAAAAAGATTGTTTGATACAAATAATTGTCAAAATCTTAGATTATTTGAAAAAGCACTTCGGAATCTTCAAGTTTATTTGCGAACGGCATTTTGTGGGAATTTTTTCGCGCTTAAAGAATTTTGACGACCGTCTTTGGGAAACCTTTTGAAGAATAAAGATGTAAATTTATTTACTTATTGTAATTTTTTCATAGAATTTATGTAATAGCTATAAAAATATTATTGTAATCGTATAAGTCGCTGGTTTAACAAAACTTTATAATGTTTCTAAATATCTACTCCAGCCCATAATACAGACGACGCCATGAGAGCCTAGAGTAGCATTTCTATATTACTTGGTTACACATAAGTCGTTCGCAGAAGGTTTGCCGATAAGAACTTCTCCCGCCTCTAGCAACCACGACCCGCGGTCGTCTAGTTCTTAGTATTACTCAGATAAGCCACGGTCCCAGTCCATCGGCAAACCCTCTGCACACATTTTATATTATATATATTTTTTACGTATAGATTCTTAAGGAAACATATCATATAAAAACCTGCACAACGAGATTACCTTTAGATAAATTGTATGTATATTGTGGAAAACGATTCTGTTTCCATGCCTATATCCTCCTGCATTCCTATACGCGGATTCCGTAAATAGGCAACAGCGGAAACATATTTGTGGCTTTTGGTCTTGGAACCTTGGAATCGTGTGGTGGTCCAGAAGCTCGTCGCCTTTACCGAGACCTATCTAAGCTGTTGATAGAAGTTTCAGTGATAAGCTGTAGGATATCCTAATTGTATAATTTAATTATAAGTTTTTTTATTGTAATCACAATTATGCCAATACAATATATGTGTGTGTATGCATTGATTTATCAATAAATGTTACATCAATGTGTGTATGTCTGTGAACGTACCTACGTTCTGGATATATTATATGGAATTATAGTAGATACTTTCCAAAGTTCAAATTTTTTTTAAGTTGAAAATAAAATCAATATAACAAGGATGTGGCGCTGACCACAATGAATATTTTTAAATATTAATAAAAAGTTAGCCTTGACTTTGTCATTGCTTTTTCAACAAACAATTGGAGTTTTATTTAATTTTAATGAATAAATTATTTTTACGTGGGAATATCCTTGCCCACAAGTTTTATAATAACAAAATGTATTATTAATTGTGTTATTTTCAGTTTTAAGTACGGGTATGAAGAACTTAGTTTTTTTTCTTGTCTTGCCGCTTATACTTGTTCGCCTCTTAAAAATAAAACTTATTTACTTACTTACTTATTTCCATCGACTGGTAAATTTTCAAGTTTTCTTGAAGATACGTAAAATTGGCTCGGCATTAGACAACGTACTATAGGCACAGCGGAAATAAGATTTGTTTTACATTGAATTTAGCTCATTCGTTTAAAAAAATATTTAGACGAGTCTTTTTAATAATTCAATGTCATTGAATGAATAGCTTGGTGTTCACTCAACCTTTCAACCTAATGGATACAATTTGATTGATCCGCCTAATATCAGCATTACACTATAAAAGCCGCTTCGGCACGTGCCAGCAGTATTCAATAGATGCCGATGCCTTATAAAGGATAACAAATTATTAAGGAATATCGACTATACCTAACGAAATTTTAATAGAAGAACTTTGACGTTTTTTTGTCTCCGCAATTACGGAAATCATAAATAAGGGACTTTTGCTGTATGTGATATGTGACCAATCCACCTTGAATTAGAGCCCAACAGTGGGTCATTTGTAGGCTAATACAAGTATTTATATTATTACTAAAATGCCGTTGGAATTTATATAGAGTTTATTAGAACTATACAAACACGTATAACACAGGTCCAAATATTACCGAGTGCAGTACACACGTGTCGCTTCGATCGTGGTTCTCGCTCGACTGCCACCTCCCTCGATCGGGCCATCGTTTGATACTGTACAAATGCAATATGTCCGCCCGGGACGTGGATCCAACTTCCTAGAATCAGCTCGTACTTTAAAATCCGTAACACTTGGCTAATGATTACAATACAAAAATATGCCGTATGCCAATAAATAAGTAAACAAAAGACGGTCATTAAAGAATTACAATAGTTTCAATGTTACAAGTTCAAATACCGACGGGTAATAAATGTGCTTTTACGGACAGGCAGGTGTGAATTTGTTTTTGTCGGCGCCTACGTTGTAACAATATTATTAAGTAGGTAATTATAACTAGTTAATCGCTAGTCAAACCGACACCTAAAATACGCATATGAGAGGCTCAAAACTATTAAAAAGACTTAGATAAAAAAAACATATTATCTTACCTAAAATGATTAACGGCTCTTTGAAACTTTATAAATTCGGATGAATCGCAAGCAATTTGCGCCAAGTGTTATACGACACTACAAAGAATATGTTCAGTTATAATGACGTCACTGACCGTGGCCTAAATCCCCTACTCCAATTACTCGAAGAGTACTCCAAATTAAAATAGGTCGTAAGAAAATCAACAATAGATTGGCTGCCATTTTTGGAGAAAGTTAATTAACATTTTAACACTGTCTTTTCTTCAATTATGGAAACAGCATAATTGTTTTATGATAATATGATAATCCTGATTTGTTTCGCACGCTGGCACAAATAGCACCTTCCAATGCGCAAAGAAGGGATCTTAAACCAGAGGACATAAATACATCAATATTTAAGCTATTATGAGATAGCAAATTTTAGGAAACGAATTGTGCAATCCTTATTGTAATTTTTAACATTATAAGACACTATACATGCATTTTTAGAATGTGTCCGACACCTGCCCCCCCCCCCCCTTAAGTTAACGTATAAGTATACATAAGGTATAAGTGTATCGCTCATGTTCATAAATAAATAATTTTCTTTTTAACGGAGTGAGAATATTTTGTCTGGTTTTGTAACTGACTTCTGATTACAATTTTGCGAAGATCTACATTACTGGTATATTTGACTAAGGATTATTTTAAAAACCTCAAATTTTTTTGACACCGAAAGAAATTTTTGAGTTTAAAATTTCCCAACCTGGAAAGCCCGTTTGGAGATCTTTTTCTTAAATTATTCCTGGTTGTTTTCCTCCATCTTTTGTGACTTAAGCAATTTATCTGACCTATGGGGGCCATGTTCACTCTAGTTATAAAAAGTACTTAGGCTGGTGTGCACCGAAATTTAACCGACGGTCAACCAAAAACAATCAGTTTTCCATACATTTTTGGCGATCATTTTATTTTAACCATCGGTTAAAAGTCGGTGCACACCAGCCTTAATATTTTCTACTCTTATAGGGTTCATTATTAACCTTTGGCCAATGAAATGAATGAAAAGTTAAAGCTATTGAGAAAAAACAAACATAATTTTCATTTACTTTAAAAAAAGATATATAATCTGAACAATACTAACAAACTATGTACAATAATTCACCACTACAGAGTATTGTTTACCTCGGGGTAAGTATGGATCCACACATAAGCTCGCCGATATATAGGTCAAGGGTGGAACAATGTAAAGCCTTTCAGGATTCATGTTCCCTTATTCTCTAAAGAATAACATGATATGCAAATTGTAACAAATAGATAATGGATTGTGACTTCACAAGTCGCACAATAGACTTTCAAATAATGCCAAAAAAGTCTCGTACATTGTTATTTCCCGAATGACCGATAGTTTGCGTAAATTTCTGTTTACATTATTACATACTTAAAAATATTTTATTAGTAAAAGCTACGTCGATATCCCTACTAATATTATAAATGTGAATGTAAGTTTGTTTGTTACGCTTTCACGCGAAAACTACTCAAACGATCACCATGAAACTTTGTACACATATTCTTGGAGGTATTAGAAGTAATATAAGATACTTTTTATGAAAAAGAAATTCCACACGGACGAAACGCGGGCAGAAGCTTATTGTTTATAATTCTTAATTAGGAATACATATAATAAAACAACGTTTTAACGGTTTTAAGCGCGGTAATTTATTTTATTTTGATTTATCCGACGTTTCGGTCTCTTCAGTGGCCGTGGTCACGGAAAACAAAGATAACATTTTTCTAACGTGTATTGTCAGTTTTTTTTCAGCCTACCGCCAACTTGTTCATTTCAATTATTTAGTTTTAATTTTGTTTATGGATATTATTTACTCTGTGGGAGCCTAATCTAATTTTACCACCGTTTCACAACATGTTGTGGCTGAAGAGAAGAAGCGGCGCAAGAAACTCTTCAGCAAACATGCCTAGTTCTAAAATTTTTATATAATATTAAAATGGGTGGAAGGAAAAAATAAAAGAAATTATCAGTCGGGTTGGTTTGTGTTTCGTTGCACGCAGAAAGAGCTCACAGTGTCTTGAGGTCTGGCAGTTGGTTTTTTGCTGGGTTTGGGTCTTAATAGTTTTGATGATCGGATCCCAAACAGGTGGTACCTGCCAACCATCTTCTCTATTGAAATTTGGGTGTTTTTTTATTTTATAGCCTCACGCATCATTCTTGGTATGAAACGATTCTCTTTTGCGAGGATTTGTGGGTTATCGAATCTGATGTAATGGTTGGGTTTATCCAGCGTGTGTTCACTGACCGCAGACTTCGTAGACCTTGCGTGTTTCATGTCAGTAATGTGTTCTTTTACCCGTGTTTTTATGCTCCTCTTTGTTTGCCCAATGTATGATAATACACACTCAAAATCGAGCTTGTAAACACCTGCATCCTGGAGTGGGATATTGCATTTCACAGGTCTTAAAAATTGGGTTATCTTTTTATGCGGCTTAAAATATGTTTTGATTGAAGCTCGCCTGAGGATGTGACCAATTCTGTCTGTGACCCCTTGATGTAGGGTAGGGTAACAGGGCACCGCTCAACTGAAGGTGGTTTGGGGCCTTTGTGACGTTGGTGTGGAGTCTTCAGCTGATGCGTTGTAAGACTCGCTTGACGTGTTGAAGCTCTCATGTATGTGTACAAGTCGCGAAAACTTAAGAAAATATTACAGGAATACATGAAAATACATGCAATACATAGGGGAAAGCAGGTAGGATTCGTACGTTTTTGTTCTGATCCTTATAAAAAAGAAACTATTAGCTATTACAAAATTATTTAATAGCGGTATATTACCATTTATCTTGCTTTAATATTATGGAAGTGCAGTTTTCATATAAAGCAACACGGAGAAGTTACGACGTTTCCTAAAAATGGAAAACGCACGAAAGCACCCATGCATGGGTAGCTTCGTGCATAGCGTGGGCACATTCGTACACAGTGGGGAACCTCCGTACAATCAAAGAAAATGCCATTTATTCAATGTAGTAAAATCATTTAATGAGGTCAAAGTTAAAACAGCATCAGCCGTCTTATAGTAAACTACTAATTATTGTATTCAGAGTACCTATGTAACGAACACAAATGTATTTTTTCTTCTCTAATAATTATGAAACTAATGATCTTCATCTAGTAATGATCAAAAATATTGTTTTAAGTACTTTAATACTTAAAAATAAGTCCTGAAAATATTCATGTAACATAATACTTTTTCCATTAATAAAAGAACTAAAAATCAACATTATAAATTTTATCACATGTCTTAACATACATAAATACATAACTTCACGCCAGGTTCCTTGCGGGGTAGGCACGAACAACAGAGCGCTATTTAGTCTTATTCCTACACACCTCATTTGCTTCTTTGACATTCATAGCTCTTGTTATGCATGGTACCAGCACTGCGTTGTGTATGGCAAGCTGGGCTTTCTGGCTGAGTTTCTTAGCGCCTAGAAGTTTACCTAAGGCTCCATTCATACTATTCCTCAAATTCACGCTTCTTTCTATGTCAGCGCTGTACCTTCCATCCCTGCAAAAGCACATCCAAGATATACAAACTCATTCACTTGTTCCGAGCATAACATCATCAACCATATCCTTGCATTCATTCTGGTTTCATCTCTTTCAAACACCATAACCGTTGTTTTCTTCGCATTCAAATATAAGCCTCTCGCATGACAGTCATCTTTCATCATTGTGACTAGTGTTTGCATCTCTGATGGCGATTAGGCTAAAAGCACGGCATCATCCGCATAAAGCAAAGTGCTAACAACTAAATAATTTTTTTGCAGAGACTTAAAACATAAAGTTGAGTTGTATTTATCGTGAAATTATAACAAAATTGCCCATAGGTACAATATCTACTAGTACCTATTATACTAGAGGAGGATTCTTACAGTACGAATCTACCCCACATATAACTGCACGAAGGTACCCCATCCAGATAATTCAACAAATTAATTTGAAATAAACATAACCGCTGTAGTTGAGCTAAAATATCTATTTAATATTAAAGTAATATTTAAGCATAAACTATAATAAATCACTTTATAATTGAGCATACTTATACAGCAAGCGAATTAAAAGATGACAACGAAAAATACTTACGCAGAGCGAATTCACGTATCGACTTACATAATCGAAGCAATGCCGTATTGTGGCCCATCCGCAGTACCCGTATCCTACAAACGCAATCACGCACACAAATGCGAACATTTCAATGTTGCAAAATGGCGAGATATCTCCACTGTACGAATGCTCCTTGTGTACGAATCCTACCTGCTTTCCCCTACATGAAAAGGTATCCATGAAAGATAAAAGAATGACATTGGGCCGTGAAATTAAATTAATGAAATTTACGAAATAAAAAAGAGCTAATAAGAATTCAACTTATTGACTGATTTAAGTTTTAAAAATATGTTGTAAATAATAAGGCGTTTATTGAAAGTTTTGTGATTTTGTATAAAAATAAAACAGGTACCTACCAAATATGATTGCAGTTTGTAACCGAGTTGTTGTTTACTAGACTGAATAATCGTCTTCCGACCGCTTTCTAAGTATTCTTAAGTTTCGAGGTATGGATATAATAGAAATAATCTGCAGTACTTCCATATCCTGTCTGTCTGCTGATATTTAAAAAAAATCACCTTTATGATGGGTTGATTGTCGTGTTTCCTTAAGAAATGAGATTGGGATTCAGTGTACTTTACTGTGCCGAAACGTGGTCCAACACACCATTGGTTATCAGTGCCCACCTCCAATATCGCATGTGTCATAAGACCCCTCTACTGAAATCATTATCTTGATTACTGCAATCAGGGACGGCTAAATCGATGTAATAACACGCTCTCAGAGAATATCGGCGTAAAACGGTGAGCCTTGAACTACTCGTGTTTCATACGATAAATGAGTTTTGACGACCCACTTCCCCCTTCCCCTATCTAATCTTTCCTATCCCGTCTCTCTATTCCAATCCTATCATATATATCATATATCCTTCTATCACAATCCTCTAGTCTGATCCCTCTATCTCATCCCTTTTTCCCATCCTAAAGGCTGGCAAAAAAATGATGAAAGATGTCACATCTAGCGATTGTTTATAAGCCGTGCTCAGAAGGTTTACCGATGACTACTTACTATTATTGTATTGTATTACTTACTTTTATTGTTTATACTTATGTAAAGTATATACAATAATAAAATAAATTTATTGCAACATCTATTTATTTAACCTTTTTGTCAACCCTACTGACCCGACGCGTGACATCATGAGGCTATCGGCAAACCTTCTGCGCACGAGTAGTAGTAACGATTCTTCTTCTATTTTAAGCATATAAATCACATATATACAATGATGAAATATGATTAAATTGAATTACGATTGAAAAAACAAATAAATAAGGTGGTACACCAACCGACAACAAAGGTCTCATAGATAATCCATGGAAAAAGAATATCTTCCATGAAAATTATTTACCTTCAATTAAAATTTGTTTACGACACGCGGCCCCTATAATCAAAAAGGATTTTAAAAAAACCTCTCCGCATGAAACCGATCTGCAAGCTTAAAACACAAATTGGAGTTTTAATCCAGGGATTAGTAATAGCGAAATATGATAATCCACAACTGGTTTTTGCTTCAATTATATTTGCAAGTAAAGGTCGCATGTTCAACGAAACAGGAGATTTTATGGGATTCGCAAAATCCTACTATAATAATGTACTTAATTATGATCCTTAAGATTATATAGCTATGATCCTACTGTAACACAGATAATTATCACATAAATGCATTATATAGGGCTGATTTTGACATTACAGTCAAAAACAGCTTTTTCACCCTTCAAAAAGGAAGAGGTCCTCAATTCATCGCTATGTTTTTTTTATATGTTAGTTACTCGATTTTTTGTCAATTGTGAACAAATTTACAAAATTTTCTTTTAATCGGAAGATCATACTCTCGAATGATCCCATTGTCACCATGTCAGTATCTGATGAGTGGATTCCAAGGAATTAGAGACACCTACCAAAATTGATTGAATTGACTTCTTAACACGATATAAATTCTAAACCGATTTTATTATTTTTTCTTTACTCATACTCCCGAGGTAGTAAGATGGTCACCAAGTCAGAATCAGGTGAGTGCATTCCAGGGAAATCAAGAATAACCATTAAAAATTAAAGAACACCGTGCGCCTACATTCTTGAAGAAAGACTTGTATACGCGTGTAGCTATTACATTTTCTGCAGGTGCTTATTTGTTTGTATCAATGTAACGCAATCTCTCCGTCAATTGTAAATCTATGTTGATTTTTTTCTTTATTGGGAGTAAGGATATACTTCCGAGGTGATTCCATACTCACCAAGTCAGGACCTGATGAGTGGATCTCAGAGATTCGGATAGAACTCTTATTAAAAAACACCGATAGCCTACAATTTTCCAAAAAAAAGCTTGTTTATATACGCCTGCCAGTATTATCCTTTTTATAGGCGCTTAATTTTTTTGTATGTATGGTACGCGATTTCTCCGTCAATTTGGGCTGATTTACAAATTGTTTTTTTATCTTCTTATAGAAGAAGTCATCAAGAGCCCCTACATTTCTAGGAAGTTGACTAGCATTTGCCCCCTATGAATTCAGCGCCCCAATCCATAAGGTCCGATTATCGGTTTGTCGTACACTTGTACTCCCACTTTGACATTGAAGTCCCTCATAACAACATTGTAGTGTGTGGAGGTAGTGCTATGTATGGCTTTAGTAATGTCGTCATACGGTATAGGTCGGCGCATATACCTGAACTTCAGGGAATACCTATTGGTGAGTTTCAGTACTGGGTACGCTACCCTGTTCAAAACATTGCTGATTTCCACATTATTAACGAGGATCTTGTTGACGAGAAAACCGACACCACCCTGGGAAGCCCTGTCATCTTCCCGGAAGTAGAGTAAGTGGCCAGACTCTAGGTTTACGGTAACCTCACCCTCTCTTTGGACTTCTGATAACTCTAGGATGTGCCAGTTAATTCGACTTAGCTTTACTTCCAGTTCTGAGGTGACTGTCCAGCCTAATAGTCCATCCATTATACGTCGCTAAGGTTAATTTCGCGAGTTGGCAGCCTCCCGTAACCCGAACACTGTTAGCATCCTCCACCCCGCCGTTACAGCGACCGCTGTCGTAGCAAGGAATAGCGGGGTCACCAGGAGGGCCGTTTTCTGTGGTGCTTTCTCATGGAGGAAAGCACTACAAGCAAAATATATTGCTTGAAAAATATACATAGATTTATAAAGCTATATAAGCCACTTAGCTTATATTATGGCTGCATACTTATGCAGTTAGTGAATATTGGAATTATATGACTCTAAATAATTAAATTTAAAACACTTTAAATAAGTGTATGTATGAAGAGATTAATCTAAATTGATGAAGCAAAGTGTTTATCAGGATCATAGTAGGTGTAAATTGTATCTGCCTACCCCAATGCGAAACAGGTATGACAATATGTATTTGTATTTTGCCAGATGGTAGGCCATATGCCCAACTGGATGGCTACCACCTCTGGTATAAAGCAACCTTCAGTTGTGTTCTGGCATTAGTAACCAGGTTACAGTCTCCCTTAAGAGAGCTGCAGCACATTTGTAGCACCTTAGGTGTTGCTAAGGTCCATAGGTGGTGGTAACCGCTTTCCATCAAATGGGCCTGTCTGCTGAACTCCTGCAATAAAAAAAATATTTAACTCTCTTTGATCAATTGAAATTATAAGAGATTTTCAGTAATTAATACTTTATTCTTCAACTCATAGTCTAGTCTTTAAACTTATGTAATGGATACCAATGTTTACTCATGAACTGTATGTACAGTCAAGTTCATTAATATATATGCATTGACAAGGATTCAAAATATTGTATGCAGTAGAATGTTAAAAAATATCTTTACAGTCTGTAGTTCATTAATACATCATATGTAATTGGTTCAATAATATATGCCTGGACACTTTAGAATAATTTGTGACCAGCCATATGATCAAATATAACTCAATAGCATAGGATTCAAAAATATCTGACTAGACAAATATTCACAAATATCTTATGGATATGGGAATTTCACTCAAATTGACTTTTTCCTAGAATCCTTACTCGTATATGCAAGTAAAAATGCATCGTTGCCAATATGTGCAACTGCCCACTGGGCAACGTCACATACCTAGTGTTTTTAGATTCTGATTAATATCAATGTTCTCGTTGTATTACTTAACTCTGTACTTGCAGAATAAAGTATACGAATTTAAAAAAAATAGATTTTAGAAAAGTTTTCCAAAATCTATTTTTTTCCGTATTTTCATCCCTCTGGGAAATTATAAATATTGATCTTACAGTTTCGGGAGTCAAGACTTTTTTTAGGAAATTGCCTGCTCTTTTCGAACCTTTTTTCAAATTTGAAAAATCTTTATTACTTTTTGAGATATTTGCAAAAAAAAACTAAACCCCCCCTTTTTTTAGTTAATTGTTAATAACTTTTACAATTTTTGCAAGCGGAACTTCATTTTTTCAAAAATCATCTAGATGCCACTTCGAATCGAATGACACCTCATTTATAATTTTCGGAGACTGCTGAAAAAAGTTGGTCCAAAAGGCACTTGTTTACCAGTCTATCTTCCAGCCACCTTATCCACCATAAAGAAATAGTATTTCTTGATATTCCCAATTACCTAAATATGTGAGGAAGGACACATACACACTATTTTATGTTTTGTGTGTTCATCAATTCTATACATTTTTAATAATAAATAAAGAAGATGAAATTTTAATTTATCTTTTAGAAATATTACATAAATGTCATAAGCATGAACACTTTATCTTTGAAAAAATCAAATGTATCTTTTTGACCAGTAACTAATGTTCAAAAACCAATCGCAAACTTTGACTAAAGAGTTTGAAAGGTTTCATAAAATTAATGTTTGACAATTTAGACAAGTTTAAATGTAAACCATATTCAAAATATTTATGAATCCATCACGGCACACATAATTATGATCATAATGCACACATATTATTGAACAGAGTCTGTCACATATAAATGAATCTAAAAGTTGACCACAAATTATTGATTTGTTTGATTGTAAAGATATTTTTTAACATTCTACTGCATACAATATTTTGATTCCTTGTCAATGCATATATATTAATGAACTTGACTGTACAACAAAATCAAAACTTTGGTCCTATTCTAAACCCTCTCTCTTTTTCCATTCTATTTTCAGAGAAGCCTTTTTCCTTTTCTTATACTCGATTTTTTTGTACTTTTGTTCCTCAAGCCTCTTTTTTTGAGCAGCAACACTGTCTGGACCATTTAGTGTTTCATCTAATTTTGCAACTAACAGTTCTCTAGCTACTTTTCTATTATCTTCTTGACATCTGCTTGTGTGGCATTTGATGACTATACCTGAAAATTAATCTACTGTGCATGATGTGAATCTAATAAACAAGCAGTTCAACAAATTCAGACCACATAATTGTACACTTTATTGTAATCGTTTTTGGAGTAAGTAATTTTGTGGAGTTTGATATAAATAAAACATTTTAAATTTAAATAAAAATACCTTTAAGATAATTTTTTTGCAATTGTGTTGTAATGTTGTGAGATATTGTTTTTAATTAAATGAAGTGTAATTTTTTCATCTGATAAAAAATTCCTTATTTGATGTCAGTTTTATCCTTGCAATTTGGCTAAGACAAGAAGAGGGCATTATATGGGTCCCGTTTTCCCCTGATGCCTTCTTCGTTAGTATATGCATTAGAACAGGCATTTAAACTTTTTCATCCCAACTTAGCAATGTTTTTATTCTCTATAAACATTATAAACACGAAAGTTTGTAAGAATGTATGGATTTATATATCTCTTTCGTGCCAAAACTACTGAATGGATTTTGATGAAACTTTACAATAATATAGCTTACACATCAGAATAACACAGACTATTATTTATAAAGACATAGTGCCAGTTACCACGCAGGTGAAACCCCAGGCGCAGGTAGTTTCTTACATAATTTTTTATATATTAGAAATAATATTTACCGGTTGGTGTATGTGTTAGTACAACACAATTTGCATTTTTATTTACAGCTGAACCACCAGGGCCGCTTCCTCTAACGAAATGTTCTATTAAATCACATTCGTTTATTTTTGGAACCTTCGAATAATCTATTGTATGCTTTAATGCTGTTAATGTACGCAATGGGCATGTTATTTGAAAACGAGTAATACTATTGAGAAATAACATGTTATACAACAGACCCTCGATGCAAGAGAGCTAGTCCTTTCTGGAAAATAATATTTTAAACGTTATTACACCACATATCTTAATTATCACAATAAAATATTTATAAGCTGGAAAATCACCTTGTAAGCAAATTCGATGTCTTTAGATTCGGTTAAAACCTTATTTCTTTTGAATTCGATTGTTACTCTCCTTTTAAAATACACTGGATCAGTTAAAGTTAACTTTTTAGAATACAAAATTAAATTTTTATACAGGCCTAAAATTTCTGACCTAGCATAGGACATATTAACTAATTTCAGACTATTGAATTATTTCAGTGTTATCTTTTCATTAGCACGTGGGTTTCTGTCAAGAAATAAATGATATTTTTATGAATTTTAACTTTATGTAATTTTTTTATTTCATTTGAAGTGTTTTTGAATATAGGTTATGAAATGTTGTTTTTCAAATTTGCTATAAGCGCAGGCAAAGGACTTATTTCATACAACCTTACTGAAACTTGTGATTTTTTTTTAGTATTGTCTATGCTTGTGAATCACAGACAGACATAGAGCGCGTCGTCTCGTAGGCCTCGTAGCTCACAACGCCCAAAGTGCTCCGTCAGCTGTTCCACATATTCACCACAGAGTACTTTATATATACTGGTATAGAGTCAACAGTCATAATATATATACTAACGCACTCTATCGGTATACGACACAATACAACGGCAAAAACCGTCCAGGGCGTCTAGTATTATTTTGATTTTTATACTAGACTTTTGGAAATTGCGGGAGTTAATAATTTAACTCCTGCAATTCCCAAAAGCCTTTCCAAATAATGTTTATTTGTTAGTAAATAAAACAACAGTTTAGCGGTAGCGTGATTTATTATGCTTCCTTTTATTCAAATATTCAAAGGCATACATTTTCATAACATCATTTGTATCCACATCTAATCTGGTGCCATTAGGATGATTTACTTACAAGTTTTACCGCATCTGGGCACAAACAACCTCTTTCAGAAGAAGCCATAATCCAAGTCATCAGAGAACAAATCGTTAGGCAAATCGGTCTTCAGTGTACATGCGTAAGTCCAACGTGATCACAAAACACTAGTAAATGTGATAAGCGAAGTCTTCGGAGTCCAGGAATCAAACAAAGTTATCGAAAATAGAGGTGTGTAACTCCTGAGTGATTAACTCAAAAGATATATATCCGACGTGATGAGTGATTAGATCTGTACATCACTTTTCAAAATGTGTCTTTATATCTTTAACTCTTTAGTTCATGCCTGTCTCACGCGACGAGGAAGAACGATTCGCTCGCGCACTGCGCATGCGTACTAAGTGAAAGAAACCGAATATAATAGCAAGCCAAAATAAATCGTAACACTATAGTTTTATGGTGTAATTTTGTTTTAGTGTAATTAATTTTATTATATCTCTTCACTTTTTGTTTATATTGTTTTGCGTTGCCACAGGTACGCGTGTCGGCTCTGCTAGTATATCACTCACAGATAATAACTCATGTTGTATGCAATTGATACCAACACTATTCACTGTAAAGATAAAGAGTTAAAGATATAAAAGAGTGATATATATCTTTGTATCAAAAAGATATATATATCACTCTTTTCTTCTTGGTGAGTGATTTTTCCCATGACTAATCGAAAAATAATCAAAACACAAACAAAGTACATATATTCACGAGTGTAACTCGTATCGATCGGAATGTCTTTTTGATTTTGACATAATTGACATCTTTGAAATAAGTTTTTGGTAAATCGACAATTCATCAAAAATCCAGTAATTAAAGTTAAAAAGAGCTTTATAATTTGAAAAAGGTGAGGAATAGAATTTACACACTTTAAAAAATATATATTAGCTGATATGGCTTGCAATAAAACATAAAAACATATCAAGTATTTATTAATCAAGTATTAAAACAACTGCGTATAATGAAACATATTATTTTCTTTCATTTGGTGTTCAATTTGAGAACAGTGACATCTACTGCAATACCTACTAATAGAACGCAAAAAATCTCTAAGAAAAAATAATGTTATGACACTGATATTCACGATAGTTATGGTATGGCGAAAACGTCATTAAACGAACTGTGGTTTTTGGCGGGAACTGAAAGGAGATGTTGTGATGTGCAGTTTTATTTTCTAAATGTGTAAAATTACTCTAAATGAACAATAGTTGTAGGATATTGATAGTTTTTGAGTAGCGATTATGTGTTTTGTGAGAAATGTGAACTGTATAGTCAAATGTGGCCTTTTGAGTTGTCACAAGAACTCCATGGAATGGCACTAGCTGATTACCTACAGTTCAGCTGTGCTACACATAGGATTAAGAAAATGAAGAAACTATATTGTAAACTAAGATCTGGCTTAAAGGCCTAGCTGCCAAGCCATAAACCTAAATAAATAAATAAAAATAATTTTAAATTTTGTCGGAGACAGGGAATTCCCTTCTTTCTTGACTCATATTTCAGTTTTTCGTAATACCCAGTCCATAGAATACAATAAAAAATCTAGTCTAATACTCTTTGTCTTTATGAGTGTGTGTGTTGATAAGTGGTGTTTAGTTTAATAATTTGTTTAAACAATTTCTGTACCTTCTACAAACACTTGTCTTTGCAACACAAATTGTAATCAACTCCTCTCCATACGATTTTATTACAATGTTGCGTCCAGACGCCGTTGAAAACAGAGCTAATGTAGACAGTTTCATTAGTAAAACGGATTTTATTAACATGGATGTGATATCTGAAATCGAAAAAGAACTACAAGAAAATCCATATGATATGATTTCCCTTGTGTTTTTATTGTATGATGTACCAGATACAGCTTTACAGAAATTAATTGTCTATCAACGTGTATCTAAAGACGCTAGGTGTACAAACCTAAATCTTCTGAACGAGTGGTTTCGATACGCGAAGACCAAACACACATGGAAACATGAGCTTTTGGAAGCACTTATCATTTGCCAAATGAACAATATCATCAGGAAACTAGGATTTCATGTGTCTACATTGCAAAGACACTTCCAACCAGACAACATAAGTGTTCACATGTACATAAATCCTGTGAAAAAGGCTTTATACAAAGTTTGTGAAAATATGACTGCAGAAAATCTAATAGCTTTGAAGAAGACCCTCATTACATATGATATTGACACAACAGATTATGAGTCCTGTGAGATGATTTTTCTAGACCTTATGTGTCAAAAATTTATAACAATGAGCCAATTTGAATACAACAAAAAGGTTTTTGGTTTTGAATTTAAAATTGAAAAATTAGTTAGGATACTAGAAAACTTAACTGGGATGAAGAAATTAGCTACGGAGCTAAATCTTTTACAAACTATGAGTAATGAGAAGCCAACAGAAACCTTTGAAACGAGCACTCCTTTACAAGAACCTGCCATGGAGGCTGATTATAAACAAAATAAGATGCAACTGAATCGGAACATTACTGACTTTGGGGACATGTTTAAAATGCTTGCAGATTTAAAATTAGAAGACGAAGAGGACCTTTCAAATTTTAAATCAGACAGTAAAAAGTTTATTAAAGGTGGCTATAAAATAAAAAATCCTGATAAGGTAGGTGTGTGTCTTATAATAAATCAAGATACATTTTATCCATCAAAGAAAAGTATTGAAAATGGACAAAAAGAGAAATTAGATAATAGACTTGGTTCAGATAAAGATGAAATAGTTTTAAAAGAGACTATGAGTTTGTTAAAATTCAAAGTCATTAGCTATTCCAATTTAGATCATGAGAAAACTTTTAATGTGATAAAAAAGGTAATAAAAGATGAAGTGAGTAATGAAGACAGTGTATTTATGTTATGTATTTTGTCACATGGTGTCAGGGGGCATGTGTATGCTGCAGATTCTGTAAAAATTAAGGTTGAGGATATAGAAAACTACTTTGACTCTGATGAAGCAGTCAAATTGCATGGCATGCCCAAAGTGTTGGTAATACAGGCATGTCAAGTTGATGACACATCAAAGTCTGAAGACTTGCTGGCTGCTGATAGTAAAAATACAAATTATTACCTAAAGAAATGTGATTTTTTGATATATTGGGCCACTGCACCGGAGTATGAGGCATTCAGGCATGAACAAAAAGGCTCATTTTTCATTCAAATATTATGCAAAATGTTAGAGAAAAGAGCAAAAAAAGATCACTTATATGACATATTCACAGAAGTAACTAACAAAGTAGTAAGTTTATGTGAAAGACTGCAAAGAGCTCAAGTGCCCATTTTTAAATCAACATTAAGAAATAAACTCTATTTACAAATTCCACAATAATACTGAATAATTTATTATGATATATACTTAATCCAACAATTTGTGTAAGTTCACTTAGTTAATGGGAAAATATATTGATACACATCTTGCTGCCTTATACTAGGTCCTGATAGACCAAGGATGCTCAAACAGTCAATTGTGAGTGCTTTTTACATCAATCTCAAGAAAAAAATTGCCATTCCTATATATTATACATATAATTGCACCACCATACACCCTATCTACACAAATTATATTCCTGCATCACATTCAGTTGCAGCCTCTCAAAGCTGATCAATTGGAATTTAATAATGCTTAAGTAGATTGCAAGCAGTTCAAGTTTGAGCACCCCTGTGGTAGAGGATGTAGTTCTAATCTATGCTAATTTAAGATTCGGAGTGATGAGTGCAAACTAACAAGTTATAAATATGGGAGTTATTTTAAAGAATACAATTTTATATGAAACTAGGATATGCCCATCATTTGACAGGTGACATGATGACAGTTAATTTGCCAGGATTTAAAATCAAAAGGTATTTTCAGCAGGGCAACAGACAAGCGTGCATGACAAGAGCTATGAATGTCAAAGAATGTGTATGAGGTGTGTAAGAATAAGCCTGTATGGCGCTCTGTTGTTCGTGCCTACCCCGCAAGGGACCTGGCGTGAAGTTATGTATGTATGTATGCAACAGGGGTTTTAGTACTACTGAGATAAAGATAAGTAATGTTAGTAGAGACTTACGTAATTACACCCATATTATACTATAGATGTTTAATAAATATTGAAACTGTTGTATCAAGAAGTCCCAACATAACATGGTTTTGAAATTAGAAAATCCTGAGGGGCATAAAAAGTCACCGATTATATTGGCTGTTGTTGTATTGGAATCAGGAATTTTTTATGCAACCTTACAAATTTTTACCATACCTGGGAAAAATCCTCCAGGGTTCTCAGGACACAAAGTATTACTGCATTTAAAAAAGCAAGCTACTGTTTTAGTCAAAATTGTGTCAGAATAAGCAAATTTTGATACACCTGAATAAATTCAAACCACTCCCGAGCCCCGGTTATTGAATAGTGAAGAAAATCACATTGGAATTCTGCTTTTTTTTAAATCTGGCCAATTTAGATAATTCACAGAAAAAATCCCACAGGATTCCCAAAGATAAAAAGTAGTGCAGATTTTAAATCTAAGAAATTCTTGTTGATCATCAAAAACCACATAGAAATTGGTCCCATAGTTTTTGCATGAATTTGAACAAATAGACAAACCAACAAGAAATCTAGCTCTCCTTCCATTATAGTCAATTCCATGTTTTTTTTTAAATTGCTGCAATGTGCAAATATGGCATTTTAAGAATTTTATAGATAAGTGGACTAAATATTTTTATATAATTTTACCAGTGTAATAGTTTAAGAAGTAAGGTTATAACATGTATAACTGAATTATTTGACTCCTGTCAGACTACAATGCAAGTTGTAAATATTTAAGGATTATCTTTAGTTAAAATTTTTTCTCCCATGTTATTTTACTACTTTATAAGTAGATCATAATGCCAAATCTACAATTTATCACAAATGTGTCATAATAATTTTATAAGATTGGAATGTATAATTTGATTTAAATAAAACTATAAAAGTACCATGTATTTTAATATTAAGAAATATTTTCTATATTGATTCTAACATCAGTTTTTGAAAAGTCCATTACTGCAGCTTCTAATTGTTTTCTTTCTTCATCTGTTTTCAAAGTTGACCATACAGAATTTAAATAAGCTCTCTGGTGTCTTTGGATAAATTTAAAACTATGCTTAAGTGTGGCACCTACATGCAATGTATTTAATCTCACTTCCAGTTTATCAATTTTATCTATGAATGGAAGGGCACTTGTAACAAATTTGTGAGGACCATGTCTGGCTCTAATTATAGCTATTCTTGTGTTTTCATTACAATATTTTGTTAAAAAGCCAGTTTTCACTGCTGCTACGCCAAAGTCACCATGCAACTGTTCTATTTTATTAAGCACAGTAGCATGAAATATTGTTGGTTTCAATTGTAAAGGTCTTTTGTCGGGCACCAAAGGAGACTCTATTTCTAGAGTTATATATCTGAAAACAGTAAGAACTTACAGACTCAATGTCTTCAAATTAATAATATAACAACCCTATACTAACCTATTCTTAAACCGAACCATCTCCAGTTATGTAAAATTTTATTCATAGCTTTCACTTTTGTTTGCTAGTACTTCATATTTTTGTTTGATGCACATGCACTGATACTAGTAATGCTAGTATAGTAGTGATGTCCTTGTGATGCTGAATGCTGATGCTTAATAAATTGAGTATAAAAGGTACTCCACACGGGATATTTCCGTTACCCGCGGCTGACGGACGCGTCCCGTAATGTGTTCATACTTTACTGCATCATTTTTTTTACTGCATCATGCATGCCGAACGCAATGGACCGTGAATAGGTCTGCCCACAAAACATAAATACTCTCTAACGAGAGGGTCTGCCTGTATCCTGTATGTGATATTGTAGTCATGGCAAAAATCACTCACCAAAAAGAAAAGAGTGACATATATCTTTTTGATACAAAGATATAATATCACTCTTTTACGCTCTTTTATATCTTTAACTCTTTATCTTTACTGTGAATAGTGTCAGTGTCAAATGTCAATTGCAGACAAGATGATCTATTATCTGGGAGTGATATACTAGCAGAGCAGACAAGCGTACCTGTAGCAACGCAAAAAAATATAAACAAAGAGTGAAGAAATAAGATTAATTACAATAAAACAAAATTACACCATAAAGCTATACAGTTACGATTTATTTTGGCTTGCAATTATATTCGGATTACTCGTTCACTTACTAGGCATGCGTAGTGCACGGGCTAGTCATTCTTTCTCATCGCTTGGAACAGGAATGAACCAAAGAATTAAACATATAAAGACACATTTAAACGCAAGTGACATACAGATCTAATCACTCTTCGCGTCGGATATATATCTTTTGAGTTAATCACTCAGGAGTTACATACCTCTATTATATTGACAGTTGTTGTTTTTCAAATGGAGTTTTTGGCGGGAACTAAAAGGAGACGTTGTGTTGTGCAGTTTTATTTTCTAAAAATGTGTAAAATTACTCTAAAATGAACAATAGTTGTAGGATATTGATAGTTTTTGAGTAGTACATACATACATATTGACACGCATGTTTCCCATTGGGGTAGGCAGAAACGATGGATCTCCACTTGTTACGATCTTGACAAACACTTTTCGCTTCATCAACTTTCATTAATCTTCTCATACATGCACGCTTATTTTTGAGTAGTAATTATGTGTTTTGTGAGAAATGTATATGTGAGCAAGCTGTGGAATGAGCTCCCTCCTGCGGTTTTCCCAGAGCGCTACAATTTGGAGCTCTTCAAAAAGGGCGTAAACAGATTTTTAAAGTCTCAACGAGGTAGGCAACGCATCGGCTCCCTTAGTGTTGCAGATGTCCATGGGCGACGGTAGCCACTTGCCATCAAGTGGACCCGTCTGCCAGTATGCCTATACGCAAACATTAAAAAAAAATGTGAACTGTATAGTCAAATGTGGCCTTTTGAGTTGTCACAAGAACACTGTTGAATGGCGTCGGTTGTAGCCTACAATACAACTGCGCTACTATACGAAGATTTATACATCAGACTTGGCTGCATGGACTAAGATTCCTTTGCCTGCCTTTGTGGCGAATAAATAAACAACAACAACAACCAAAAATTGACAGATTATTGAAGAAAAATGTACAAAAGTTCCGCGAAATTTTAAATTGTAATTATTTGTACACAACTTTAATATAGGTAATAAACTAATAAACACAAATTAGAACTTCGTTATTTTAAGCTCATTAAAGTTTTCATCATTTATCGTTAACTCCTGCTACGCAAAATAAAGTTCTAATGTAAAACATAATTAAAACATTTTCATTCGCAAAGGTTATCTCATGAAACTTGTTGTGCTTATATTGATAGTGCTAGTGCTATGTGTTAACTCGTTATCATATTTGAAGGCCATAAAACTTTTATCATCGTGTTATTGCTTTTAGAATTCTATGATTACTTCCAAATTTGCTGATATTGGGTACGTATGTACATTTTCAGCTATCATAAAAAAGTGAAAATAATAAAAATCCTTTTAAGACATTCCAATCATAAACAATAATTACCTATTTATTTTTAGATTATCAGCATTACAGTAATGAGTGGAAAGGTATATTTTGTGGGAGTCGATGTGGGCTCAGGAAGCGTAAGAGCGGCACTAGTAAACAATAAAGGTCATGTTGTAAAGCAAGCAGTTAGAAACATACAGACATGGAAACCAGATGTCAACTTTTATGAACAATCTTCAAATAACATATGGGATTCCTGTTTAAATGTTATGAAGGTAAAAGTTCAGACTTCAAAATATAAGTCAGTTTCTTTAAGCTCTGATGCTCTGTCTCTCATTGAGGACCTGGCCGTTAGGTTTAGGTTCAAACCTGAAATGAACACATTGTAAAGGTTATCATAGATAAAAATAAATAGATTTTTTTTCTTTCATACAATAAACAAAGTGAGACAACAAGAATTAATAGTTTACTTTGAAATTTGAGCATGAATTCATGCTATATCGTAGTGAACCAATAGCAACAGCTGATGCATGAATGTAAAATTTTAACAAGTAATGTGATTATTCTAAGACAAATATATCATCATATTTTAGCAGTGCAATCTTTTAGACTTGAAAAGAATTTTCATTTCTTTGCCTGCATGTACTGCTTCCAAGTCCCACATGAACTCTTGCATTTCTGACAGAATGACAGTAATAATTATTGTGTTATCTTTGTTCTTATGTAGTCGTAAATAAATTTCATGAAAATGTATTATTGTATAAAAGTACAACGTTGAAATAAAGAAATTTACTTCAAGATTTGTGTCTCTGTCAGTTCTTTTGTATTCTTACAATAATTTGTATATGAAGTTATGTCCCTACTTTACATTTTTGTTTAATATTTCAGGAAGTTACCACAAATGTAGAACCTTCTAGTATACAAGCTATTGGCTTCGATGCTACATGTTCTTTGGTTGCTCTAGATAAAAATGGAAATCCTATTTCAGTAAATTATGCAAATAATCATGAACAAAATATTATTATGTGGATGGACCATAGAGCACAATCTGAAGCAGAGTTCATAAATGGAACAAAACATGATATTCTCAAATATGTTGGTGGCAAAGTAAGTTTGGAAATGGAGATGCCGAAACTACTTTGGTTGAAAAAACATTTCATTCATACATGGGGTGACTATGGATACTTCTTTGATTTGCCAGACTTCCTTACATGGAAGGCAACAGGATCATTCACACGGTCACTCTGTTCTTTAGTTTGTAAATGGAATTATGAATGCTCAACTGATGGGCATCAGGGATGGAATTTGAGCTTCTTAAAACAAATAGGTTTAGAAGATTTAGCTGAAAATAATTTTGAAAAAATTGGTAACACAGTTTTAATGCCTGGTGAAAAGTGTGGTGGATTGAAAAAAGATATTGCAGAAATACTTGGTTTGCTTCCTGATACTCCTGTTGCTGCTTCCATAATAGATGCTCATGCCGGTGGTCTGGGTATGATTGGTACAGATGGCCAGGACATTGACAAAAACATGTCTACTAGACTTGGCTTGATTTGTGGAACATCTACATGTCACATGGCTGTGAATACTGATGCAATATTGGTTAAGGGTATATGGGGACCATACTTCAGTGCCATGGTACCAGGCATGTGGTTGAATGAGGCAGGCCAAAGTGCTTCAGGAATGTTGTTGGACTACATTATATCTAGTCACCCTGCTGGTATTGATCTTTTGAAAAAAATGTCTACAGGAAAGTAAGTTATCCATTCCTTACCTTTATAAACTAATTTATAAATTTTAATATGCTTTAAATACCATTGAATCATTAAAAGAACAAAAAAAGGGCCGTACCCAGTTTTTTTTGTTAGTTATTGTGGCATAATTTTAAATTACTGTAGTTATAAATTTAAAGCTTACACTATGGTTTTATTTATGGCCTGGGAGACCTAATGAGCATACTGCTACCGGTGCTACCATTAACATTACAGAAAAAACTTACTAGAAAAACATTATGACCAAACTTGAATATTGCAATCAAGGCCATCTTCACATAGGAGTGCGGCACCACTGGGGGTATGTGGCACCGGGCGCAGTGACCTACGGAGCTCAAACTTATCACTTTATTTCTATACATACCATGTGTAATCTACTGGTTTTGAAAAATACTTAATATCATCTTAACTTGATCACAGAAAATTCTTTTTAATATCAGTAAAGGGGGCGCAGGGTGATTTTCGCACGCTGGTGGCCAGTGTGGTTAAGAGGACCTTGATTGCAATTATATAAAATATATTTTTCTTTTTACTTATGTCTGAAGTCCATTTCCTTATGCAATTTTTTATTGTATATATTATACCTATTTATTCAAATACTAGCTATATATTTGAACTGAATTAATAAAAACTCAACAACTTTTTGAAATGAACTTTTGTGTTAAGAATATTGCAAGCAAATATAACCATTGTGAGAACCTTCCCAATTTTAACTGTATACTCAAAAGGTTTTTCGGATGTTTTACAGCATTAGAAGTCATCTGCGATCTCTGTTATCAATAATGGCCAATGCTGCACGTGTTAGTGACATAAACTTTTTGACTCGAGATATCCACATTTGGCCAGACTTTCACGGGAACAGGTCGCCATTGGCTGATCCTACTATGAGAGGCATGGTCTCTGGACTCTCTATAGATAGCAGTGAGCGAAATCTAGCATTGATATATCTTGCCGCTTTACAGGCTTTATCGGTAAGCGGATGACCTTGGCAATTTTTTATTTGAAACTGCTTTGAATCACAAGAAAACTGAATTTTTTATCTCTCGCCCACCAAATTTTTGTCTTCTGTTATTTTATTTTTCATAGTTTGATTTTTTTAATATGAATTTTAGTGTCATGTTATGCATATTTTGTTGTTTTAATTTTTTTAAACACCCTGATACTAAAACCTGGCTACCCCCATGGATCTAGATAAACTATATGATTATTATTTCAGTATGGAACAAGACACATAGTAGATACGCTGGTGGCAGCAGGCTACAAGCCATTCAAGTCTCTCTTAATATGTGGTGGACTTGCAAAAGACCCTCTCTTCGTTCAAATTCAAGCCGATGCTGTTAACTTGCCACTATTAAGACCACATGAAAAGGACTCGGTATTGGTTGGTGCTGCTATACTCGGAGCCTGCGCTTCGCAATACTTCAATAATGTTCAAGATGCTATACTTAGTATGGGTGGAAGTGCTGACGTCATAAAACCTAATGAAAACCTAAAAAATTACCATGACAAAAAATATAAAGTTTTTCTGAAAATGTTCCAAGATCAAATTCAATATAGGTTCATAATGAGTGACTAATGTTATTTTGAGATAAAATCATAAAAGTATTAACTAGTACATGTCCTGGAAGACTACGGGCCATAAATGGCCCCGACTTTTGGTGGGTTTGCGTGGGGCCAAAGGAAGGCCAACACATCGAGGGCTTTATAACAAATGGGGGTACAGACAAAACTGCAGTTTTACACAAGGGACAAAATTGTGTATGATACAAAACTAGTTGATTGTACAAGACTGAAATTTGGAATACCCTTCTTTTTAGGTACACTTACATACTGGTAATGCTTTCTAAATTGTAACATGCACAGTTTTTAGTAAACAACAAAAATGGCACATTTGCTTATACGCCTATATGTTATGAAGCTTTCGATATAGAGTCTCCAACAACTTTATCGTAAATGTGGCATGATACTGACCGGTGATTATCCCTGTCTACACCATACAAAAATGCACCCAACGACAAGCCCCGGCCAGTGTTTAACTGTTGTACATTATATACATTATTATTAATACAATTAGGGCCACTTGCATAACGGTCGTTAAATAAAATATTTAAATAAAATTAGTTAATCATATTAAACTGATAAACACGTTCTACACAATGTATTGACAGTTTTTTAAACATATTTAGTGACACATTGTGCAAGACTCTTATCATACTTAAGAGTGTTAAATGAGTTTAGTGTTTCTTAAATAAATTTAAGGAACATTATGCAAGCGGCCTATAATGATGTATAATAATTAAATATGCCTGTTTTATGACTCACTAAATAAGGGGACTTTAATATGACTAGACCTTTCTATGCGGCTATATCAACTTGGACGTCGCAGCAAATATTTTTTAGGATAGAAATTTATGTTCATCACAATTACTTTAGAAATACCATAGAGTACACTAATAAAATAGGAGAAGAAATATAATAAGGTTGTGAATCAAATATAAATTAAGTTAAATTCAGCTTCAAATTATATGTAGAAAACATGGATAAAAAGTAAAAACCTACAAAAAGGCATTGAAATATAATTCGTATAATACATCATATACAATACTATGTATATAACTCAATGCAAAAAGGTTTTAAATTTCAAGAAAATGTATGGTAGAGTGCTTATTTTTTTAAAGATTTTTAACATATTTTTTTTAATTATTATGAAGAAATTATAGTCTTAAGTAGTAAGGGGATTTTTATATTGCTTTTGAGACCAGGGTATGATATAAATAATTTATTATAATAAGTGAAATAAATTGCACAGTCTATATATTTGTATGCAAAATCCAAACCAAATATGTATTTAAATATTGTCATTTTTTTAATAAATTATATTCTTTTAATTATATGGTTTTTGATTTGTTAATTTCTTTAGGCCTATTATTCTATCTAATTATGTTCACCCAGAGCTGTGCCATGGAAAAAGAAAATGTGCATTTTCTTTTTCCATGTATCTTAATACTTATATAATGAATATGTATCAATCAATTAATTATGTATGAGTTTTAAACGGCAAAATAATTACACTGGTACGGCCAAGTTTTACGGAGACCGGCTAATTATGTGGGGAACAAATGTCTAGCCATGCCACCTCCGCCAGGTCCCGGTCGAAGGGGAAGGCCCAAGAAATGTTGGCATGCGTACTAATGGTCTCAAAACGGGGGATGCTGAAGATCGCGCGAAGTGGAGTAGAAAAAGTAGTAAAGCGGACCATGGGCGTGAACGCAACCGGGATTTAACGCTCGGTTGATTAAATTATTATCATTAAAAATCTTCGTCAAAGCTGTAAAATTGTTAAATACTAGAGTTTTCCTCACAGCTCCGCCGCAGATGCAATCTCAGTGAATGGCTCCAATTTACATAGAAGCCATCCATAAATTATTTCAACGCAATCTGTGTTTAATTGATGTAAAATTTAAAAAAAAAATGTGATGGTGATGGCAACTATTTTTTGTTCAATGAAATACTTGCAAAGTGTACTCTTTGCAAGTATTTCATAGGTGAAAAAAATAGAAGAAAAAACGATAAAAACTTTATTTTCTTTTAAAAACATACTTTTTTTCGGAGTGGATTTTTTTTGCTAAATGAGGAGGTTCGTCTAACAATATATCCACATCCGAACAACTTTCATTTTGCATACCTATTAAATTTGACTCTTAGGACGGCAGATAATGTTATTACAGATAGTTGCGACTTCTCACTGCTCCAGTAATCGTACCCTAGTGAAAATACCCTTTCAACACCAGCATTCGTGCCTGGACAACATAAGGAAATTTCTATGAAGCCAATAATAAAACTTATAAAAAATTGCATAGAATTTTATAACTCTCATGTTGTACACCTTAATAAGATGACCAACTGTACTCATTTACTGGGTTTTGTACTCTTTTTTTCGCAAACCGTACTCTTTTCAAATCCTGTACTCTTAAAGTACTCATTTATATGGTAATTAATTTAAAAATGAATAGCTTTAGAATTTTGTTTTAAGCAATAACTGTTTTTATTGTAAACCTTAAAAATTCAATTATTTGTGAAACGTGCAAAAGACCTAGCACAAGAAATCACTTATTTTTAAGCTTGAAGATTATTTTATAACTTCCACTGGCTAGGTACATAAATCGTGCCAAGTCCAATTAATCATATCTAAAAACAACTTTACGAATAATCGATTATCGATAAAAATATAATTTTGAATCGACTATCTAATATTTGGATTGATTATTAACTATTTTTATAGTTGGTTTGCTAGTCAATTATATTCAATACGTATGAATTATTTGACTTTTGAATAGTAGTAGAATTTACACATCGTAGTCGAATCAAAATTGAAACGTTACTTTGTAGTTGTAGTCTTGTAGTTAAAATCAATTAAGGACAGCACTCAAGCTGCCGTCACCCGCATCCGATTCATCCGCCTTCGTAGCGAAATTTTTGGCTTTGCTTGTATATGTTATATAGGCTGTTTAATTTAGTTAGCCAAAATGTTATGTTTTTTAGGGTTAATTATTCACAAGAATTCAAATAAAGGAATCTTGTACTAAGTTTTCCTAAATCCGATTGTCAATATTGACAAGCAGGTATGTATAGATTAAGCGACAAAATTATTAAGACCTTTATTAAGGTATTCGCCAATAACATTTATCTACCTTCTGAATTTGACCGAATTATAAAGATCAATAGCACTAAACTTTACAATTTGCTCGATGTATTTCAGATATTGCCAAGATATATTGTTTCTTTGTTATTTAGATTAATATGTCCAAGCGAGTAGCAGAGGACGGCGGCAATGGCAGTAGCCAGCCGCCGATCAAAAAGGTACATTTCGAGCCTCATCTTATTGGGCCCGTGTCCACCCTTGAGGAAATGGATATCAAGGTCCTGCAATTCCAGAACAAGAAATTAGCACAGGTAAGGCCGCACCTCTGCCAATATCAACATATCATACAAATAAACTTTGAAAACACAGTATAATTGTCTCTACATTGCACACTTGGCATGTCATAATCAGCTGTTTAATTTGTAATTGTATGACGATAAACCTTTAATTACCCTTTCTTGATTTTAGTTGAGAGTGTAATGAAATAGTAAGTATGTAATTTCAATGAAATGTATGTACATTTGTCCTTCTTTTCATGATGACCTCTTTATTAGTCGATAAACCTATTGTTTTTAATGTATATTATTTACATAAAATAAAAGGCTAATTAGTAATTCTTCTTTAATATAATTTAATTAAAAATTGTAATTATTCAAATATTGAAATTTATTGTAATAATAAAGTAACACCTATGAAGGCAAGATTTCAAAGAATAACTTTGTTAGAGCTATATATCACCAAAGAAAAAATAAGACACTTGTGTCTTGGAAATGAAGTGATTAATTTGCCATTTGATGTATTTGTACTTTAAGTAATGAAATCAAGTCAAATCATTGACTTTAATAATTAATATTAATGAATATTCTGTGATGATATTTAGTATGAAATAAATTAGTAAGTACCATTGTTATGATAAGTATTGGGCATTCTTATAGTTAGAAGCCATGAAATTGAATTGAATCCCTGAATGTAATAAAAAAATTGAGAATATTTTATTCTGCAAAATTGGTTACTTCTGATGGGAGAATGGGTCTGAATTTTGGGTAAGCAAAACAGGATGGGAAGATCTAATGATAGATACATTGTTTGTTCCAGAGGATAGAACAAAGACACAGATGTGAGGCAGAACTTAGAGCGAGAATTGAACAACTAGAAAAACGCCAAACTCAAGACGATGCTGTGCTTTGTGTAGTTAATAGATACTGGAATTTATTGAATGAGGATATCAGGGTCTTGTTGCAACGCTTTGATGCAGAAACAGCAGATGAATCAGAAAATAAAAGTAAGTAATAATTTTAAAAGTATTTTCTAATAAATGTACCTACATTTTGATACTGTATACTGGCTACCTTATTGCAGCTACACACATTACATACATTACATTTCACAGCTTTCCATTTGATATATAACCATATGACTTCATGATTCAACTATGATGATGAGTGTATATATTATGGTATAGTAACTGGAAATAAATGTAGTAAATAAGTGAATATATCCATTGTGACCTGAAAATCTTTGAGCAGTGCTTTCTCACCTATGGGGCTGAGTTGTCTGACACTGATGGCATGATTGATCCACAAATTCTGAGCCTCAGAATGGAGCTAGTTATATGCTGGTTGTTCCTCTTAGGGATAATGTTAGAAATAAGGATATCCATAATCAAATCAAAGTAACTAATAATAGCTCTCAAAATTAGCAACTTGAAGTGGCAGTGGGCCTGTCGTGGATGTCACAGGACCAATGGAGCAGACAAGTCCTGGAGTGGAGACTTCATTGTGTAAACATAGTGTTGAAAGTCCTTCAGCTTGATTCACTGATAATCTGCCGTAAGGTCACTGGTGGGCACTGGCTGAGGAATGCGCTGGAGGTCTAGGATGTGTTGCATCGACTTGGGGAGGCCTATGTCTAGAGGTGGATTGCGACTTGTTGATGATGATGATTCTACTGCAGTGTTCACAGTTTGCCATATTATGCATATTTGAGATAGTCAGGGTGATGGCCAAAGAACTGTACTTATCATTAAGAATTATTTTTAGTGTTAAGAACACTATGGTGATATATAATCATTAATAGCCCATTCTGAGACCCATATCATTCTTTAATCATTTTATGATCTACTCTAATATTTGCTAAACTGTATGGATTAGTAAGAGTTGGCTGGGCAACCGAGAGTTGACATACAGAATTAGTTAAAATGTTAAGGTTGATATAGACTGATATAATACAAAAAAGTTTGTATATGCTAATATCAGAATGACAAAATATATGATAATTTTATCCCGAAAAGTGGTGGTATAAATATCTGTAAGTTATGAATTCAAGGTTTATGCAAATGTAGCTGGTTTGAAAGGCCCGATGTTTTGTTGGAAAATAAAATAGTGAATATTAGAGTGTGTTGTGTTTACTTTACTTACAAGGATATTTATTGTATTCTCTTTGCAGATGAAAATGAAGCGACAACATCATTCCTCATGCAATTATCCACATGGGATAAGGAAGAGTTAGATGCTCAGCTCGCAAATCGCGTGCAAGTCAGCAAGCGAGCTGTTGCCAAAGTGCTCCAGGCTTTCGACAGGCTCCAGCAGAGGAACGACAAGATATGGCGCGCCATCAAAGGCGAGGCAGAAGGTATGTGATGCAACTTTCTGCTACATAAGATTACTTGATACATGTGCACATGGCATGTATATATATTATATATACATATTTGTCAGTACTTTGTATATTTTTGCAGGCTTTGCACCAAGTATATCTAGTGTCAAATTGGCTCAATGGAGTTGATGCATTGGGCTGAAACTTTGTGATAGTCTTAGTTGTCTGAATATACCATTTTTTTATTTATGTTTCACCCATTTTGTCTTTTATTGTATGATTTATACTCGACACAATATGTGGTAGAACCATGCTGGAGTCATTATCTATAGACCTATCTATTATCTTAGGAGTTGAGGTTGGTGGTGACAAAGACAGTGCTCTTTTATTACTGAACCCTTCTTCCGATTGGGTAGGCATTATGATATCTTGTAGCCATGAAATGTCAATAATTTCCGGCCATTTTTGTGATGAGGGTAGGGTATACTGATATTTTGCTCAGTATCACTGTCACATTTAATTTCCCGCTGGTTCATTGTTATTTGGATTTTGGTTATTGTTCTCCATTATACTGCCATGCGTTTGGTTAATATGGCTTAACAAATATCTACCATTCCATCGCCCCAAGTATCTAGATACTTCGACTTTATTCACCCCATAACCGCTGAGGTAAAACCTCAATTTTGATTTATAGTCAAGGTGGAGAAGTCCATCAGTGGGGGAACTCCATACACCTGTTATTATTTCTATGTTTGAATAGTTACGATGGCAATAAATCAGTCAGTGAAGTTGAGACAGCATTGAATTTCTATCTTTGCATTGTAGTTGACGTTAAATTCCCTTTCAAAAAGTTAAAAAACAAGCGGTATATATAATAAATTGTATCTCTGGTGCTGCAAACGTGCATAGGTGACAATAACCACTTTCCATGAGCTGGGCGGTCTGTCAGTTAGCCAACTTCGCAATTTTGATTCTTAAAGTTATGGGGTCCAATTCATGACCCCAGTCTGCAAATCAGGATTTCGTTTATGTATCGTACTTCTGACATCTAACTAACAACAATACAGGTGCTTATGATTGTAATTTTTTTTTAAATAAAGGGCAAATTGCTGCAATTGTAACATTGCCATACATACAACATAGTAGATATATTTTTTTTACTATTGGGCTATAAAATTTATTATTATATATTCCTGTATTAGTAACAACTTTAAACCATTAATAATAGAGGGTGCGGCAGTGGCATCCCTGGATGAAGTTGTGCGAGCGACCAATGAGGAAGTGACAGCAGAGAATCGTAATCTTCAGGGTCTTTGTACGACACTGCACGATGCACACCACGCCATGACCCTAAGGGTGGCGCGCTTGCAGGATGCGCTCAACAGCAGGGACACTGAAAACGCAGAGCTCAAGAATCAGATTGATGATCTGCAGTACGAGTTGATGAAGGTTGGATTTTTAATTTAGTAATTTTGCTTCTTCTACACTGTTTTAATGTTTAATCTGGAAATTCTTGAATTGAACTGCGTGTATGTTTATTACCTCATATTACTCTAATTCTGTACAAATGGTTAGAACATTGATTTCTAACAAAATAAATTCCTTCAGTGTTAGCTCATTTATTGATGAAGGTTATATGCTATATATCATCACGCTAAGACCAATAGGAGGGGAGCACCAATGAAGAATGTTTCAAAATCGGGGGGTTTTTTTAAAAAATAATTCCACGCGGAAAGAGTCGCGGGCAGAAGCTAGTTTCTCATATTCATACAAGCGACTCATGTCCCAACTTTATTACAGCCATTGTTGAATCGCGGCTAAATACTGGGTGAAAGTGACGTATCAAATGGACGGGTGCAAAGTAAAAAGAGATATCTGCAAAATAGCTACTTTACAGGAGAGCGAAAAGATGGTCGTATTAACTTCGTAGTATTTGAAAGAACACACGTAGCTGGCTTTTTTTATGTACGAAAATTTATTGAAATAATGTGATATATGCAAAACAAATAACGTCATATTGTAAACCATTGTACAATAAACTAAAAATCATCATTTTGTAGATAACTTTATTTACTTTGCACCCGTCGAAATGAGCTCATTATCATCATATCATGTAAGGCCTATTTTACTAATTTATTTGGGAAACATACAATAATTAATATTCTTAAATATAAAACACAAAATGAATACATATATCAATCAAGTTTCTACTAGAAAATAATTTATATAATAAAAATAAAAATTGGCTCAAACAGTTAATTACAAAAAAGAAATACAATTATACGAAAATTACATAAAATGTCTATTTAATTTACATTAGGTCAAAATTGAAAAAACAAAAAGAAAATGTCAAACAGGAAAGTATATAAAAAAAAGTTCGTCATTATTCTAAAGTCATTGCATCATTCTAAATTACAACATCTTATTTTTTAATTTGTTTTAAATTGATATAGGTTACCTGTGAAAGGATCAATACTTGTAACTAGTGCATTGTATTGCTGACAAGTGCGGTATTAGGCATCTCATGCCTAAACGGGTCTCGCCTCTCGTGTATTCCAGGTTCGGTCCCGCAACGACAAACTGGAGAACCACCTCGCGGAGGCGATCGAGAAGTTGAAGAGCTACCACCAGTCGGGCGCGACGCCGGTGGCGAGCGGCGCGGGCGCGGGCGGGGGCGCGGGGGCGGGCGGCGGGGGCGCGGGCAGCGCGCTGGCGCAGGCCAAGCTCGAGGACGTGGCGCTGGAGCTGGAGGAGCAGCGCGAGCTGGCCACCAACCGGCTGGCGGAGCTGGACCGGCTGCACCGCCAGCACCGCGACGCGCTCAAGGAGGTCGAGAAACTCAAGATGGACGTGAGTTACGACATTACGATTGACTATGCAGTAGAAGTCGGTTAAAACCAGATATACTATGTTTATTTTTTAATTTATTTAGGATTATGGTTCGGAAGCTAGGCCTTGAAGCCAGATCTTAGTTTACAATAGCTTCTTCATTTTCTTAAGCCCATGTGTAGCACAGCTAGTGCTATTCAATGGAGTTCTTGTAACAACTCAAAAGGCCACATTTAACTATACAGTTCACATATCTCACAAAACACATAACCACTACTCAAAAACTATCAATTCTACAACTACTGTTCGTTTAAAAGTAATTTTACATATTTTTAGAAAATAAAACTGCACAGCACAACATCTTTCGTTTCCCGCCAAAAACTCCACCACTATGATTCAGTCGCTATACACAATGCTAGAAAGAAAGTAATATTTATTGCTAAAAATATCTACTTACAGCTGCAAAATGTCTTAATAATGATTTTTTGTTTTAACTTTACCTACCTGAATATTTATAAAGAAAGAAGTGTACTATTACAACTGCTGACCGTCTGTGGATGTACAAAATATAAGAAAACTTTATGATGCTGTGAATAAGTCTTTGAGTGTTTATTTGCTGACTCGATTCTTGGGTGTAGACTATCGGAATTTTAGGTACCTTTTAGAGTTGGTTCATAAAAACGTCGTTATAAATGAAATCCACGGTAGTTTATTGTCGTCGTCAGAATTATAAGGATTTTGAACGTCTTTAAAGACAATGGAACCTTAAAAATAAAAAGGTGTAAAACAATAAGCCAGCCTTGACCACCGGAGCCGGTTCAGGTGAGTCAGTCATTAATCGGATATAGTCGGCTCTAGCACCCGCCGGCCACTGCCGTAGCACAACTTGTGGGCTTTGATTTCAATCAAACTTATTGCTCGTAGTGGCCGCGCCTTTTATTCTTCGCCTTTACAGTAGAAGTCTCCTATAATCGATCGACCAACGAACTACAGGATGGTTACCAATTAATGTCGTGTAAATAGCCTACGAACTAACGGACAAACGGAAAAATTTGTTAATACTAATATATAAAACAAATATCATAAACTATTATAGATTCGCCAACTGCCTGAATCAGTGATAGTGGAAACGACAGAGTACAAATGCTTGCAAAGTCAGTTCTCAGTCCTATACAATGAGTCGATGCAGCTGAAGACTGCTTTGGACGAGGCGAGGATGCAACTTCAAAACGCCAAAAACTTGCACATGAGACAAATCGAGATGATGGAGGTGAGATAGAAAACATTTTATAATAATTTAGTATATTAGTAATAGAATAGAAAATACTTTATTGTACAAAAATGCTACATAAAAAAATATATTTCCCAAGAAACGAGAACAAAAAAATGTTCGTAAAATGAAAACTACTGAGCCAAACTATGTCAAATTTTTAGGGGACCAATTGGAAGCTATTCCGCGTCGAACAAAAAAGAATCACGTAAATCGAATCATAAATCTCAGAGTAATCGGTGTTCATATGGAACGAAAAGGAAATTTTCTCATAAAAAATGTTCATAAAATGAAAACTACTGGACCAAACTATGTAAAATTTTTAGGGGGCCAATTGGAAGCTATTCCGCGTTGAACAAAAAAAGAATCACGCAAATCGGATCATAAACCACGGAGTAATCGGCGAACATACATTTAAAAAAAAGATCCCGACGAATTGAGCACCTCCTCCTTTTTTCGAAGTCGGTTAAAAATCAAGAACATTAAACATAAGTACAATCGGCGGTCTTATCACCCATGGCGATTTCTCCCTGACAACCTTTGGATGGAGTATAGGACAACAAAAGTCGGTAGTTGCTAAACCAGCACTCGTACAATAATGTCGTATATATATAATATATATACAAAAAATATATATAATCTTTAATTAATCTAATATTAGGTAATATTTATTTCTTTTTTAATAACTGTCAGATCAACAAACCTGCATTGTATTTCCTGAAGATAGGCAAATTACGCTTGTGTTATGGGTAATATACAACAGACAACTATGGGGCATATCCCAAACATTAGAGTTATAAATTTGACGGCCTCTGCAGTTGAGTGGGCTAAGCCTTTTCTGCATCGAGGCTCCGGATTCAATACCCGGTATGGTAAATTTGGGAAAGTAATTTTTTCTGTTATTTACTACGGTCTGGGTATCTGAGATCAGCCCCCCAGAGTAGTCTGTTGTATTTTATCCATAACACAAGCGTAACTTGCTTAATTTAGGAATATACACTATGTGTGTTTCTCTGCCGTTTATTTATTATTTAAAAAAAGATTAAATAATGGACTGTTTGTTTTACGAAAGCTACCAAACTATGATTCGAACCTGGGGCTTGCACTGTCCACTTAACTTCGTAGACAATTGCTTAGTGTATTAGACCACAGTGGCGGCTGATATATATATTCTTTTTTTCTCTTTCAGAGTGAAGAATTAGGAAGACAGAAAGCTCTGAGAGCGGAAATGATACAACTGGAAGATGTGTTGGGACAACTGAGGAAAGAGTATGAGATGTTGCGAATCGAGTTTGAGCAAAACTTGGCGGCGAACGAACAGACCGGACCCATCAATAGGGAGATGAGGCACCTGATCACGTCGCTGCAGAACCACAACCAGCAGTTGAAGGGGGAAGTGCATAGGTATAAGCGCAAATACAAGGATACTAGTCAAGAGTTGAATAAGGTATGCGTAAAGTTTAGAAATGGTATTTTTATATGGCCATTGACAATAAAAGGACACTTACTTATACATCATTTCTATGCTACACTATATTATGTACTAGGATATGTCCGTGACTTCGTCCACATCTTGAAATTCCCACAGAAAGTATCGTAGTATTTAAAAAAATATTATAAGTTGTCGTTTAAGTGGAAACTGTCAGAATAAACTAATTTTTATACATCCGAACAACTTCAAACCTCCCGGGAATACTCCCGCGTTGTGCCCGGGATAAAAAATATCACACATTTTATTACATTAAATTTGCTATCGATCAGTAAAAAAATCACATTGGAATTCAGATTTTTTAAATCTGACTAATTTAATCGTTCCCAGAAAAATTCCCGCGGAATTTCCAGGATAAAAAGTACTGCATCGTTGAAGTCTAAGAATTCAAAATAAGAAGTTTTCACTGTTCTGACCGTTCTGCAAAATCGGCCCAGTAGTTTTTACGTGAATCCTGAAGAAACAGATAAGAAATCTAAAAAAAAACTGCATTGTGTATATAATCTATTGCAGTTTTTTTTAACAGATTCAATGTATAGATACAGTGTGTTTAGAATGTTATAATATTACAGGTATATTTTTATATAAATGACTATGACTATAGATGAAGTATTGCTTGGAAAGTTTTGAAATATCTTTAAGTGTGGGTTATTATTAAACAGATCTCATAACATAACAATATTTCTTAGTGACTTTAGTATTTGAGTTAGTAGGCGGCAAAATATTTACTAGTAAAATCACAAGGTTTCCCCCTCTCACTTTGGAATTAATTTAGTCACAAAAAACTCAAGTGTTAAAGCTTAAAAATCGAAAATTTGAGCAAGGTCCGTTCAGTATTTTTGGAGATTTTTAAAAAATATATTTACAGTGCAATATGCAAATAATAGAAATACTTTCATCATTTTTATAAAACCCTACTCTGTGTGAATTAACATGCACAATGGTATCTTGTGTTGTGTTAGTGTAAAATGGATATGTTCTTTCTTTAGCTACGTAAAGAAATGGATGAGAACTCGTCAAGGGGTGGTGCACCTCCCACGGACCAACCTGACGAGAAACCACTAACAGTGAAGAAAGAGGAACCCGATCCAGAGGTACATTATTATAAATTTAATGTAACGGATACAACATTCAATTGTGCAAAGGAGAATGAAACAAGGCTTTTGTGGGTTTGAAAGTTAGCCGTTGAGTTCTTTGAGAGAATTAAATACAGGGCATGTTTAGCACAGTTGGTAGTCGAGGGCAACTAACTCGGGTCGAGTGAAGTTCGTGCATTCACTTACTCTCTAGGCAATCAATTTGCTATAATTTATTACCGATACGACAGTCTGAGGATGCCTGATGATCTCCAACGAGTTACTCTGTTACACCGCTCCTGATGACCCCGAGCGTATCCTGGGGGCACCTATGGTCCTATCATCCAAGACTCGATCGAGGTTCCAGCCAGTACTTCCTTCTGCGTGACTTTATCCACACGCATGACAACTCCGGCGCTTCTCATTACTACGCTCGCAGACTACCCACATTTTATGTATATAGAAACTACTGAGTTCTCTCAAACCATTCGTTAAATTGTTAGCATCATATAGAACAGATGGATTATAGTATGAAAAGAACAGATGTAGTGTTCGCATCTTTGAAGTCTGCCTATTTATTCGCAGTCTACATTTCACTCTTTTAGGTGCCCCAGCCCCCAGTTTGGTTTGTGACTACTTTTGCTTTACCAATTAATTATTGTTTTGTTGTGCATTTTTTGTAATTTTCTTTTGGTGAACAATGTTTGTCAGTGTTGTCTATGTCTAGTTTTCGAAGCATACATGAATGGAGTAGATTTAAATACAATTATAAAAAATTACGTATGTATGAATAAATGAATAAACGTTTGAATGAATAAATATACCATTTTTAGTTGGACCGTCTGCCTGTGTGCTGTGCTCATGATGTAAGAAATACCCGATTAGTGATAGTTGAATGAGTGGTGCGCTTTAGGGAGGGGAGGAGTGCGCGGCGGGGGCGGCCGGGGGCGCGGGCGGCGGCGGAGGCGCGGGGGGCGGCGGGGGCGCGGGCGCGGGCTGCGCCTGCGACGGCAAGCCCAAGGAGCAGGCGCGCAACAAGCTGCAGATGCAGGAGCACGACCAGCTCGTCAAGGAGCTCAAGCAGCAACTCAAGTGGGTTCAGTACATACAAAACACACATCATCATTTCACCACTGTTAGGTGATAACATTTCATCTGCGTATCACCAAAATGTAGCTGGTTTCTTTCTCGAAACAGTTTTGCTGTGTTCCAGCAATATGGGCAAAATAGACAGTGGAATTGCTGGCTCAGACACTAAACAATTAATGTTTCAAGATGGGCAAATATTTATGATGAGGACCTAAAATTTTAAAGGTGACGATTTGCACTGGAATTGATGAGCGGCTTGTCTGCTTATTTGCCCATATTTCTTAGATTACTCCCATTTACATGTTTTATTTGTCTTCAAGTTCAACTCTTGGGGCCATCCCATACACCCAGATCCGAGGAAAAACGGAAACTTCATTTATGTAATTTATGTTTTAGTAAACTAAACATGCCAGCACTTGTAACATAAAATTACATAAGCCATCAAGAAGATGTAGCCATTAAAAATGCTGGCTTTTAACGAGGAAATGGTGACACAATAAAGAAAATCAACACCACGCTAAAGGCTGGTTCCTATGATTTACTAAACATTCACTTGCCTTGCCATTTGTAGTTTGACATAAGTTACTAGCTTGTGTCAAAATTTTAACTTATGGTAAGGAATATGAATGGTTAATAAGAAATAAGAACCGGTGAAATAAATAAATAAATGGATAAGAAAAGTTATTTTATTTTATTTTATTTGGGGGGCTAACAGCTATCATTAATAATAACTAAAAATAAGATAAATTTAGAGAAGCTAATAAGCCTCCACAGATAACAGTAAAACTAAGATGTGAAATAAAAAGAAAATTATACAAAGAAACCCAACTTTGCGCTAAACAATGCTACACTATTAGTAAATAAGTCTAAGTCTATATCTTCCAACTTACTTAACTTATTAAATTCGTTTGCTGTTCTGATACAGAACGAATTACGTCGGTAAGCTGTGCGCGTCAATGGTGTGTGGTATTACACTATACACTATTTCCTAGGGCGAACATTAGTATTAGGAACATACAAATGTAGTTTCTCAGTGAGATTAGCACAATCAATTTTGGATTGCGCAATTTTAACCGAGAAACGTAAATCACCAATTTTTCTCCTAGTTTTGAGAGGTGAAATTAAAGTACAGCGTTCAACGTAACTTTTAATAATAAAGTAGTCTCTGGGCTCCAAAGCAGACACCGCTGTACATAACAGGGATTTCACTGTAGTAAGTCGTGGAGTGAATACTGCGTCTCCAAACTTTCCATAAATGTTGTATAGCCCTCTTGTCTGGTGAATCAGTGAACCTGTACAAACTCGCGGGGAGGGGCTGGAAGAGCAAAGCTGAAGACCAGGATATGTAACCTAGATTTGGAGAGGCTGATGATGATGGCAATAATGAACAGTGTATGTTGTGATGTATTACAGGAAAGCAGTGAACGAGCAGAAGGAGATGAAGCTGCTGCTGGACATGTACAAGGGCGTGAGCAAGGAGCAGCGCGACAAGGTGCAGCTGATGGCCGCCGAGAGGAAGGCCCGCCAGGAGCTCGAGGACCACCGCCAGAAAGCCAAAATGGCACAGGTTTGCGCCTATACTGATTCCAAAAAACATTCACGGGCTGATAAGACCACCCTTTGTACACAATACCACACAAACACCAGTTCGTAAGTTTTTTGTAATGGTGTACATTAAAGTGTTATCTATCCTTATTTTACTTTTGATATTTGCACGTCCATCGAGTTTATTTTTTCTTGGCATTCAAGCTGTATTATGCCAAGATGTATTTTACTATGCATTTTGGTTTTGTAATTATTTATTTTGGTGAACAATAAAGTGTTATCTAGTCTAATGTATGAAATCAATACCATTCGTTTTGAGAAAATCGGGGAGTACAATGAGAGACATTTACAGGCTGCTGGTAAATCTCTCTTCTCTCTCTCTCTTTTCTTTCACCATATCCCAATTACTTGGAGTCGGCACAATATGTCTTTCCTTCCACACTCCTCTACTCTGACATACATCTTCTGTCACACCACATATCATCATATCATCCTTCACACAATCCATCCATCTTTTTTTTGGTCTACCTCCACATTTGTATCCATCTATCGTGTAGTTTAACATTCTTTTTGTCACGTGACATTCATTCCACCTCATTATATGCCCATACCAACTTAATCTTCTTTCTCTCAATTTTTCAGACAAAGCCAAATCTAAATATGTCTTTATGACTTTATGAGTGGTAAATAAAAATTTAAATAAAAATAAGTGTTTGTGTGGTGGCAGGAGAGCAAGCGCGAGCGTCGTTTAGCCGACGAGGACGCGCTGCGCAAGATCAAGCAGCTGGAGGAGCAGAAGTACGAGCTGCAGAAGCAGCTGTCGTGCGCGAGGCCCAACGCGGACCCCCTGCACGGGTTCACGAGGCCCTTCGCAGGCTCACAGGTACGACATTACATGAAATACATCACATCCCAAAAATAACGTTACCCTGCTCTGAAAGAACAAAAAAATCTAGAACCGGCTTGCAATTTTTCCAAAATCCTGGAATCTCATTCCAACGCCACCTACTAGATCCAACTGTGAATCTAAACCACCTTGAAACCCCTCTCAAACAAATTATTTCATCTAAATCGATCCAGCAGTTTAGGAGGAGATCAGTGACATACACAGGTGCATATATGATCTGTAGATAGGGTCGAGTTTACACATTGATTTCAAAATAAGAAGAATCGCATGCTTATTCGGTTTAGTAGATTTCAACAATACAGTTAGAATATCTGTCTGTTTGTTAGAGCACCATGTGTAAACTACTGAAAGAATTTAAATTAAACTCTTCTCTTCTCTTGTCAAACTTGGACATTTTTTATTCTGGTCAATGCAAAAATTTTATATGTGTAGAAACGGAGAAAGAATACTATTTCCTGCGTTGGGGCGGCCTGTAGTAAGAGGCGACAAAACAGCCCACAGCCAGGTGGTACGGTATTTGCCCGACTGGATGGCTACCACCCCTGGTCTACAGTATGTCGCTATAACAACCTTAAGTGGTGTTCCGGCATCAGTGACCATGTACCATCTCTAAGAGAGCAGCAGCGCAGTTGTACCACCTTTGGTGTTGGCAAATGTCCACAGGCGATGGTAACTGTTTTCCACCAAGTGGGCTAATGAAATGATATCCTGTGATTGTTTCTAGTTTCTATATTTAATATAATTTTTAGTTAAACAGAGTAGAGCACTTGCGAATGGAGGTCGGCCATCTTAGGAAGGAAGCTACCACAGACAATATACATGTCATAGATCTTCAGTCTATAGATTTGTTGCGTTCCCTTTAACAGGCTGTCTACTTGCCTGTTGAACTCTAAACTCTCACTGCAATAAAAAAATAAAATCAATGACTTTAGTTCTGTGGGATATACAAATGTAGTCAGAAAGATGGTGCAGCTTTCAAGTCTTTTCAATACTACTGAATTAATAGTTTTTCACCTATATTGATATGGATGTGTGGTTGCAGGAAGAGGAAGCGTTGTTGAATGAGATGGAGGTGACGGGGCAAGCGTTCGAGGACATGCAGGAGCAGAACTCGAGGCTGATCCAGCAGCTGCGGGAGAAGGACGACGCCAACTTCAAGCTGATGTCGGAGCGGATCAAGGCCAACTCCCTCCACAAGCTGCTCAGGGAGGAGAAGCAACTGCTGCAGGAACAGGTGAATCTGCCATTAAATTATCTGTTGCCAGTGTAGAGTTTTATGAGGGACTAGCATTTGCCTGCGACTTGGTCCATGTTGAACAGGCTAAAGGTTGTTAGCAAAGATAATGGATATTTTAGTAATAAAATACATCAATCCTGGAGTTCCCGTAACATCTCGGGGTAGGTTACTAAAGGCATACATAACTAAAATTGTTTTGCTAAACTATCGTTCAGAAAAAATATCGGATCGGAATAAAAAAAAAACAACTTAGCCACTAATCATCTTCTAAGAAAACTCCTGTAGGATTCTCGTGATGTAAAATACTGCAGATTTTACGTCCGGAAATTTACTATTGATTCAACGAAAATCGCATCGAAATTGGCCAAATAGTTTTTACGTGAATCCTGAACAAACAGACAAACACAAAAATGTAAGAAACAGGAGATTCAAAAATGAGAAAAGTATTTAGGTGGCTAATTCTGACCAGCAGATTTCGAAAATGTAAATTGTTGTTTTTTTTTAATATTTGAATATTTTTATTGTTACAGTAGTAATAGGAACATGGAGGCTAGAGGTATAAGGAGAACTATGTCGGTATATTAAAAAGTGCCCACTGAAGGGCAGCAAATTAAGATGGCGCCACAATAGCAAGTGGAAAGTATTTAAAAATAGCTCCACAAATAATTAGAATAAGATACTAGATTAAAGCAGGAAAGAATGACTTCCTCTTTTTCACCGCGAATTTACCAAATGTAACTATTGCATGTCTCCTCATGGTGACATTTTCAGATAATTTAGTTGGTGCACACTTCACTTCGTTTATAGCTGCTAAATTCATATCATTTCCTTTTCCTACACTAGCGCTATTTTGACGAGTTTTCGAACCATAATTTGCTGTTTACAGGTGGACACTTTCAACTGATCCTCTAGCCTCCATGAGTAGGACTATATAAGATACTTTTTGCACTTTTTCACCTTGCCGGTCTATGGATATTAGCGATGCGCAAACTAAATCACCAATGAGATCAGTGATTTATAAATCTTTTTCCTTGACAGAATTAAATCACTGTTTTAAATCTTTGGTTTCGTATGAGATAATTCATTCAGTTGACCGATTTTAAGCTTTAAATTAACGCTAGAGAGTCTAATTTACTGTGTATCGTCATTGTATTTCTTAGAGTGCGCATGTTGTCTCATTTCAATTCACAATATCGTGTATCTACTGTCTCAAACTACATCCAAGTATCTGATTTGTTAGTTTTCATCATTCCATGTGACTAAAATCAATCTTAACGTAGTGAGTTAAATATGTATTTTTAAAATCAAAGATTTCGAATTTGAAAGATTACACATCTTTTATATCAATCACTCGTGAGTTACACATCTGTAATGGATATATGAAGTTTAAAACAAATTTTAATCCAAATAAATTCATAGTAATGAGATGTACCCTATGACCCTGGCTTCGGTGGATGGTCAGGTGGTGACCCGCGACCAGCAGATCGAGTCGATGGGCGCGGTGGCGCGGCGGCTGGAGGAGAAGGAGCGGCTGCTGCAGGCGACGCTGTCGGCCGTCGAGAAGGAGCTGCTGCTGCGCCAGCAGGCCATGGAGATGCACAAGCGGAAGGCCATCGAGTCCGCGCAGTCAGCCGCCGACCTCAAGCTGCATCTCGGTACGGAACACTTCTCAGTCGGGCTTGGAGAAGCTTGAGCAATAACAAACACTAGGGAGGAATCTTTTTTGTGGATATTTCGGCACAGTAGACCAATAGTGCCACACACCTCCTCCGTGGTGTTCTCCTAGTATGAATGAATGAACTCTTATGTTCATTAAACTAACTAGACTTTAATTTCATTAAACAATCGTATGTTATACATCTTCACAAGGTTCTAAGAAATTACAATTAGATATATTGGTGTTAGCTATAACTATTCAATCGTAATAAAAAAAAAAAATAAAAACACAATAATAATATATATATAATTAAATTTACCCAGTAGGTTTGTAACAAGATCTAGACCACATGATATGTGTAATTACCCTACAGATAGAAACAATGGATATATGGACATGTCGTCGATGGACCTTTAAAGATTGACTAGGCTTATCTTCACCTAAAGATAAGACGAATCAATCTTTAAAACATGACGTAATGAATGTCGAATTAATAATCAATATATATTTCATGTATTAATATACTAATTACACCGCGTACGCTGCGTACGTTTTGTTTAAAGAGCACGCGTTAATACAGGTTAATGTGAGTGCTATTGGCCCCCAAAGATTCACTTCGTATAAAACTATCCCATCTCCCGGAATTAAAAGTATTTGTGGCCATATTCGTTATTAAAACTACTCGTCTTAGTAATTTTCCATGAACGCTTAATAAATAGACAAATCGAGTTACTATTGCATTGTTTTATAGATGATATCTTTTAATATCTGTAAACTTAGAAATAATTTCTTCTTTTAGAAATAATCTTTCATAAAAACCCTCTATTTCAACCGCTTCTAGTTTTATTTATGTATGACGAAAATGACAAGTCAAAAAAAAACCTATCCTATCCTACTTTCTGGTATAACTTTTACATAAATCTATCCCATTATCTGAGATGGAAAAGTAACCTTGTCCACCCTCGCCATTAATATATACCGAATTTCAGCCAAATCGGTTCAATAGTTTTTCCGTGAAAGTATAACAAACAGAGAGACAAATATAATTTTATCCCGAAAAGTATCCTGTGTTCATCCTCGGAATCCGCGAAAGTGTAACAGACAGACAAAAGTACTTTCGCATTTATCATATTATTAGGGATATGACGACTTATAATAAATTTGTTTCGACTCGACAGAGAAGTACCACGCGCAGATGAAGGAGGCCCAGCAGGTGGTTGCGGAGAAAACCAGCGCATTAGAAGCGGAAGCGTATAAAACTAAAAGATTACATGTGAGTGTATTATTTAATTTTTCTTATAACAATGTCTTTTCATGCTTTTTAATCGTTTAGATATTTGTTACTTCACATAATAATATCATGGTAAAAGAATATTGTTACGAGTCGCGAGACTGGAATTAAAATGCCGTTAGAATTACGATAGAGTTACTTAGAACTATTCAAACACGTTTAACACGGGTACAAATATAACTAAATACAAAATATCCAAATATGCAGAGTCGTAATTTCATAAAACGCGCAAAGTCCGCTGAAAGATTCACGATTGTATTACGCACATCTTGCTTCGCTAGTGGTTATCGCTCGACTGCATCTCCCCCTCCAATCAGGTCTTTGCTATTTACTGCACAGATGCAATATGTCCGTCCGGTCGCGTGGATTGAATTTCCTAAAATAAGTTTGTACTTTAAATCCGGGTCACCTGGCTAATGACTGCCATAAAAGATTACAACACAACAATGGGCTGTTTTCTAGTGACAAATTTTAAACACAAAGTAAACAAAGAATTCCAGATGCCGAAAGGTATGCAAAATTTTAATAAAAACGGCGTTTGCTCAAAACTGTCAGTATGTGGGTTGGTTCCGTTTTGCATAAGTTAGTTCAATTATTGTAGTTCATTTGCCAAAATTGCAATAATCCTAACTATACTAAAATGGCCACCCAATAAAAAAAAGATCTTTTCTTCGCGATATTATTAAATTGTTGGGCGTATTTTCATTATAGACATGGCATTTTCAGGAGGAGCTTGCAATATTAAGGCGGAAGGCGGAGCGGATGAAGAAGATGGAGCAGCGGGCAGCAGCATGGACGAGGTCCTCCTCGAGGAGATCAGGGAGTACAAGGAGACGCTCACGTGCCCCTCTTGCAAGGTCAGCTCTTTACCCAAAATGCATTTTTACAACCTCTGTCCGCGACATCCTTTAGTTTATATATCTCCTGAACCCCGCTTGATTTGCAAATGAAACAAACGAAATTCCATAATACTATAACATTCTAAATATTCCGTGTCTATACATTGAAGCTGGTAAATAAACAAGACAACTGAAATAGACTATATCAACGATGGAGAATACGATGCATTTTTTAGATCTCTTGTCTGTCTGTTTGTTCGAGATTCGCGTAAAAATGAATGGGTCGATGCGGTACTCGCTGGTCGACAGTTAATTTTTAGACTTAAAGTCTGCGCTGCTATTTATTCTGGGAATCCCACGGGTATATCTCTGGGAATTATTTAAAAGGGTCAGAGTCAGAAGGGTAAGAAAAAATAGAATTCCAAGTTGATGTCTTCTCTGGTCGATAGCTAATATAATAAAATGGATATTTTTTATCCCTGGAATCCTGTGTAAATTTCTCCGGGAGTGGTTTAAATTGGTTCAAGTGCTGCAAAAAATAGCTTGTTCCAACAGTTTTTACTATAACTTTACTTATACTTTGTGTCCATGACTCCCGCGGGAATCAAGTCAAGCGCGTATAAAATTGCGTGCAAATCCTAGTTTAAAATTAACATCCCGTTGTAATCCCTAAAATTTACATTAAAATCTGTTGAGCTGTTTTGGAGATTCTTCGAGACAAACATCTTTGATGGAGACACAAATTTTGAAACCACATGTACAAAACCATAAGTTTGTATTTAATAAATGCGAACATTATTTTGGAACCATAGACCGTCACAACAATTGTTTTTGCAACTTTTATTTTATGGCTAAATCTTTACTATTATTATGCTAAATGTAATTCTGACATACATTCCTGTTTTTGTAAGTACGGGAGTAATAGTCGATCTAACCTAGTAATAATATTTTCAGTAATCTCATGTTTATGTCCAGTAAACCAATCCACATATGTTCAGGGCCCCAATGTTTTTATTAAAAAATCGTCACAAAAGTTTACCACTGACGCCGTAATGTCTGTTTTTGTACTTAAAAATGACCCCAGTGGTCGACTAGTTTGACGATATTGTAACAACAGAATTGGGGAACAAATGACATCTCCTTTTTGGAGGGTAGAGGTAAGAAGTCATCTCTGTGTTCACAAAGTGTCCTTCAAATCGGGGATAATAAGGGTGGCGCTTCAGTAGTAACTAGAGTGTAATAGAAAAATAAACAAGGACCGAAAGATTTCCGCTATGTTTTTTATTATTAAACATTCACAATAATTAAATCACTCTAAACGTTTTTCTGCCAGTATATTATATTTACTAAATTATTTTAGACTACCTAAAGACTTTTCCATACTGGGATTTCATTGCACTTCAAAAAATTTAATTCATATCGTAGTCTATAAAGGATGGCACTCTTTAATCTCTAACCTCCATAATCTCCTTGTAACACATCATATAAACGTGGATACACTCGTTCGTCACTAGATGTCGCTGTTCGATTGTTTGAATTTGCCTCATCGCGCTGACGTGTTCTCACGCTACGGTATGGGGCGGCTACGCGAGCAGCCGAAGTCATACTTACCTGGCGTAGGGGACACCGTGATCAAGAAGGCGGTTCCCCCAGGGCGAGGCCCCTCCATTGCACTGCGGTGGGGTTGACCCCTGCGATTACCCCTAATGTGGGTAACTCGGACGCGTAATTTTTGGTAGTGGGGACTGCGTACGCGCTGTCCCCTCCATAATTTCAAACTGACCTTGTAGTAATAAATAAAAATTCCTTTCCGTCTATTATTTGCTCATTGTTGTAATGTTGATTTTTATTTTATTATGTAGTCTCTTAATTTGTTTATTTCATGTAGCCGTCATCACAAGGGAGCACTGATTAATTCTTATAGAATACATTTTATGACTGATTTTGATTTTATTTTATTAGATAAATAAAAATTCAAAGTACGTTCATCCTAGTAATGCCAACTATATAAGCTACTAGCTGCGCCCCCGGTGTCACCCGCGTGGGGAAATTAAATCGTTATATTTGGATAAGTCACACTAATCTATAAATTATAGCCTATGTGTTATTTTGATGTGTGAGTTTATATATTATAGTCAATATTCATCAAAATCCATTCAGTAGTTTATGCGCAAAAGAATAACAAACATTCTTACAAACTTTCGCGTTTCTTATATTTAATTTACATTAATAATTAGTGTATCGACCTCGTTTCTTGTTTGACTAAATGTTAAAAAAATATTATTCACTGCAGAGCCAATGTCCATTTGAAGACAAGGTATTTTACAATAAAACAAATTATTTAATGTACTTTTATATATGTTAATTTTCAATGAAGAGAATCACTTGATCTGATAATTTTATATTTCTATTATTTATAATCTCAATATGGGCTGGATTGTATGCAAAAATATGAATTTACTACATTGCAAAGAAGTTTATATCTCTTCTGGTGGTACTACCTATTTGCCGAACAGAATAGCAACTCTGACATAATATCATGCTCTATATTCTATGATAATCGATTTATTCCCAAGATACATATATTTACAATGAATGAGAATCACACAAGTAAACCGATATTTATATGTTAGGGATTTTTTTCTGAAGTATTAGTTTGTCAAAAGTTTATTTTTGCCATTCAGGTGAAGCGCAAGGACGCGGTCCTGACGAAATGCTTCCACGTGTTCTGCTGGGATTGCCTGCGGACGCGCTACGAGACGAGGCAGCGCAAGTGCCCCAAGTGCAACGCCGCCTTCGGCGCCAACGACTACCACCGGCTCTACCTGTCCACTTAAGGGCGACGCCTCCTCCTCAACCTCGTACACCCACGAAACTCTCGAACAGTGGCTGCGCTAGAAAATGACCGCAATCAACTCGTTCAAGAACCATGGACTTTGAAAACAAAAGGTAAATGTGCATCGTAGAGTTTGTGATTCTTAGGTCTCTATGTATGGAGGATGGATGGCCTGGTTTTCATGTCAGAAGAATCCTGCTACTGTTCATCGATAGAGGATGTATGGTGTATTATACTTTAGCCAGTTTTAGGACAAAAAAATATTATAATACAATTCAGCTGTGCAATCTCAAAACCTATCAACTGACATCGTTTTTTAATTAAATTTTGTGCCGTCATGGTCTGATCCTTGTAATTGATAATATTTGAAAACTGCATCAAAATATGAATGACCTCTCAATTCGTTTTTGGGCTCCTAACCATTTGCAAATTGTGTCGCACGAATTTAATATTTTTGATCCCTCCCGCGTCATTGTCACTGCTGGTCACATTCGTGACACTTTACCCTCCCTAATGTGATATTACATATTTAGAAATTTTAATCAAGAAATTATTAAATTAAAACAGCATTCTGTAATTAGTATTATTTCCGTTTAAATATCGTTTTAATTATTTACATCATACAAATAAAGTTGGAAATATTTGAAATTTTTCGTAAATCGTCAAATTTTGTGTTTAAAAGCTTAAATATATAAGATTTTGAAATTTGTCGTCACGAAATTTAGAACCCTTCCCACCCCTTGTCACACTTCGGGTGCGTTCCTTTAGTAGCTCACAACGTCCAAAAGGCTCCGTCGGCCGTTCCACATGGCGACCGCGGTTGTTATGGTCGTGACGAAAATGTCACTAATGACGTCATAATTTTTGATCGCGCAACGCTCACAACGACCCATGTCAAGTGGTGGGTCGAATAACTGTTCCACTAGAGTTTATGATTGTAACACCCGCAAGCAAGTGAAACGGGAAAAAATAAAAATGACAATTGCAAGTATAAAACAGTTGAATGGTTTTACCTTTGAATTCGTTGACTGATAACTTTTATCTGGTGATTGAAAAATGGGCCTTAAGAACAGTAATTTGTATTTATTCATACATAACTCATTTTCCTCAGTTTAATACTGATATTAGAAGGATGAACCAAATTGAAGCAGTTCTGATGAAAAGCGTAGGAACTGAAAGGGCACGACGGTAGTTCGATGACATTGAATAATCCAATTCGATAATTTATGTATTGAGTCACTTTGGTTGATTCATCCAAATGGGAAGACAGGAATGAACCGTCTACTATCGGCTTAACTAACAGTATTGAACAAAGCGATATTGTGACATGATTGCGGTTGTGTTTTATTATTGTAAATAAGGGATAGTCTCTATCCGTGAATCTTGTATCTTAATATGAGATGATTCTTAAATGAATATCGAATTTTATCATGATTTTGGTATAATCATTGTATCAAATAAATTATATAAAATGTTATAATAGATTCTATGCATTGTTACTTCCATAATTTAAAAAAAAAATCCTTCCCTTTGATTATAGTACAGGTGCGGTATGAAATGGTTCGCCAGTTTTCGAATTGATTCATTTAACGTTTCGCGAGCACATGTTGTCTTTTCAAACTAAGTCATAGAACAAACTGTTCTCATACACAGAAAGTTATCTTTAACTATTTGACAATAAACTTTACAATTACTTAAATAAAAGTCGTTTGATTTTCTATATTGTCTAAGAAGATTATTTAGAGATGGAAAAACCTTTTAATTGGTTAATTGGTTATATCCTATTTGTTTCTGATGATTAAATCTCATCGTCTGTGATTATCAACATTGCATTCTTTTTTTCACGTTTCCATATTTTATAACTGTAACACATTTATTAAAAGGTACTGTTTCTTGTACTCGTGCAAGCAACAGTTGACTTTATGGTGTCAAACCTTTTCATACCGCGACTGTACAATCGACTAAGAATTGACAAAGTATGCATTTTTTACACAAGTGAAATACAAATTTTCCGTAATTACCACGGTTGCGATACAGGTACAGTTTCGTATAAAGACTCACTACTTCTCTCTTTCACACACTCGCACAATAGTCACAAGTGAATGAGAGAGCAACACATGTGTGCTCTCGACAAAGGTAGTAACTATTGCATGAAGCTCTTCCTGCGTTGCGACCGTAAAAATAGTAAATATGGAATCTATTCGTGTACATTAAATTGTAATTAATAAGTTAGAAATGACAACTTCAAACATCACTAATAGTTATCGATATTCCATTCGTTTATAAAGTACGATAACTTTTGTGCTTAGATAATAAATAAAGTTGTCTAGATCTCCCTTTAAACGTACAGAAACGATCATTACCATAGAAAAAACATACTAGGAATTATAAGACCAAAAAAAAGGTGGACGTGCTGTGTGTCAAACTAGGATTTTGTAGCCTATTTTTTCCCGCTGAACGCGAATCTAAAGTCGGAGAGTTTAATGAGCAAATAATCGAGAAAGCCCCAAAAAATCGCGATCTTTTTTTCGATCTGGCCATCGGTTTTGGTTTTTTCTCGATTATTTGCCCATGGACCCCATTTCTGACCTACTGAGTTTCAAGTTCGAGTTCATTAAAAAAAATACGCTAGAAAATCAGTGTAAAAATATTTTGAATGACAAAACGTCAAAAATCGAGAGAAGAGCAAACTGTTTGGGTTTTGAAGCTTCTCAGAGTACATTTTTATTAGCTATTTTCATTGCTATTGTTTTTCGTTCATGATACGCCTTGAATGCAAAATAGAGGTCGTTTTTGTGCGTCCACTTTTTGTGTTATTCCTTCTAGACGTTTACATTCTAAGCTTTCATGTATGTTTATGAACTCACTGTGAATTTATTAAATGTAAAAAAAACCACAGAGAAACAAATGCATTTCGCGATCTTTGTATATTTGGATACAAACCTTTTTGCTGTTGTATATTTATATTAAGTGTACCATGAAATTGGACAAGTGGTATATAGATTAATTATGTAGTTAAGTTAGTGAAATTTAGCAACACATACGGATGAATGTTAGAAAATGATTAAAGCCTGGTTTCTTGTCTTATCATATCTTACTATCCATTCGTTTACCTTATAGAAAAAATTATGTCACTTGTATGTTGTTAAATTTGGGATGATATTTTTTTCAGTTTACGTTCCATGAATATTTTATTTTTTGCGGTAATATAAATAATACATAATTATGTGCTTTATTGATTAATATTTCCAGTTCACGATAACTTGACGTACAGGGTTACCACATTCTAAAACTAACATCACTTAATATCATGCTATAAATAGATGTTATTACAAAATGTAAATTCTCAATTTTGTGGGAATATTCTAGTAATTATCGCGAGTTTAGGTGTTTTGGACTATAGGTGTAGATCTTAATATTTTTGATTGTAGGTAACCCTGCACGTAAGTTATAGAGAACGGAGAATACTGCCCACTTAGTGAAGTGCCACGCATAATGAACCACCAGACTATTGAATTCTAGTATCGTTTGTTTTACAGTCTGGTCAGAGGAATAACCATGCCTCTATCGATTGCAAATTCTATGAGAATAATAATCGAATATATTGATTGTTTGATTAACAATTCTACACTACTGCATCCCTACTGTGTGCCGACAAAATTGACATCCTAGATTTGACTTTTTGCAAGTGTCAAATGTCAAGATTTGACCAGTGCAGTAAAGGTGATCTTACACAATTATTTGACAACTGTAGTAGATTAGTCTGGAACAATTGCAATATAATTGTTTCGGGAATATTGCTCCTAATATTCCACATTTCTCAACGTCGCCATATGATTTGCCGAATATCCAATCGGTTAGGAAAATTTTAGGCAATTTTCTGTCTCGTTCGTTCCTATAACTACGTCTCGTTCTCGAGAGAGGAATAGGCCGGTGACGGACGCGGGGGTGTCTAATTTTTTCAGTTGCTTGTATTGTGTGGCCGTATCTCAGCAACATATTGCCATTACACTAAATTGCTTAATGTAGTCGTGAAGTCATAATTGACGAGAATTGACCGGGATTGTAGTTGCTCGTAGAGCAAATGTACGGATAGTAAGATATAGAAACCGATTGTATGTCTGGTTGTTGAACGTTTTGTAGTTAAGGGATAGATAAGCTTACAGCCCACTGACTGATACAATATTTATATATTTAGGTTAACTTTTTTTTTCATTGGGCTATCGGCACTCTGGTTAAGTTTGGTGGGGTGTCGTTGACATTTTGACATATATGCTTCTGTTCGTGAAGCTAATACAACGGGTTCGGTAAGAGATTTGTTTATAAAAAAATCGGGGATCAATTTTATTCACAGTATTTTTAATTTTACTTTAAATCATTTTCAACATGAAGTTTTTAATATTTTTAGTCGTTTTGTTGATATTAGGTATTCTATAGGTATCTATAATGATACTTCAGCTAATGTCTATGGAAAATACAAAAATTAGCTGTTAGCGGGTATAGATAGATGTGAACACGTTGCTAATGTAAACAAATGTATCTTTTATTAAATTCGGATCGTTGGTCCAAATTAAGTAAATATTCTAAATTGGACTTTGGACCTTTATCTTTGCCCGCTACAGTGGCTAGCTCTAAATGAATTCAACGTAACGTGCATTTGTACGGCAATCTTGACTTTTAAAATTCTTGCTAAATATATTTCGAAATTAAATTATTCAGAACCATAAATGTTACGTATATATTTAAAATTATTTAGTTATATATAAAATAAAAGTCGCAAAGTGAAAATTGATGAATTGTTTTATTTATCCTTTGTCGTGTCGTAAGTTATTTCGACACATGACATTCCTTCACTCATTCACGCTCACTCAAATATATTTGCATCACTTTGTAGGCTTCAGATCCAAAAACACATTACACCTACACTCGTATAGGGTTCACACCACACATTTACGTATAATAACGGGTTGATTCTGGTAACACGTAGGTACTGCAGGTTTGTTTTTAACCCAATTTAGACCCCAGCCTTTTAATCAATATTATTACTAGTCACAGTGTAGTATAAGAGGGAATAAAAAATTCTTTTTTATTTTGTAGCATCGTAGATTAAGGGATAATTTTTACTTTTTTTCTTACACTTCGTAAATAAAAATGCTATTTTATTCTCAATTATTGTATAATTATTTATTATCTACATATACGCATTATGTATTTACATCACGTGATTTCACAGTACTACACTCTCAATTACACAATTATTATGATAGTTACAAATAATGTTATTGTGTCGACAATCTTAGGGCACATATTACAATGAATTAGTGAAATAACTGGATACATTAGCACCTGCGACAAGCGGCATGGATGGACGAAGCGACAAATGAATACTAAATACACTTAGCAGAAACTAATCCTAGATTAGTACAATCGCCTGCACTTAAAAAATCTACTGTTCGAAGCTCAGATTCATAACTACATGCAAATCGCACAGCACTAGGCCACATCAAAAATATTTGCAAAGATGACTTCAAAGTAATGATGAAATATCGCTCACAGAATATATCGATATTATCAAAACTCAAATACGTATATTTATGAACGCTGTTTTTCGATATATCGTTCATAAATTTTCAAAACAGTATTCACCTTTGAAAATATTGAGATTTTAATTTGTGTCTACTTATATCTTATTCATAGTTATTTTTCTGAACTTCGAGCTTATATTACGTCTTTATTTTTATAAATGTAGCTAGTGATGTGCGGTGTACTTGTGATTGCATTCGATTTTTTTAATGATAATGTCGATGCAGGCAAGCTAGTATCACCTTTACAAAATAATGTTATAACAGTTTGTTTTCTTATATTGAAAATAAGCGAACTATGTAATTCTTTAACGCCACAATATAATTTCAGTCTCATTTAAATATTGTTGAATTTTTTATACGTTTTAGACATTTATTCTTAATACAAAAAAATATTAGTAACGAAAACATTTAAGAAATGAAAAAGTAAAAGAATTCAATATAATGCAAGAGAATTTGTAAACAAGAACATTTAATTTTTGTACACATAATACTCTGTATGAAATAGGTTTCATTCACAACATAAACATTAACCTTTTAGTACTTTGGTTTTTACATAAAATGTATATACTCTGCCTCAAACTGTAGGGATTTTCAACATTAGTTCCAGAATATTGCGCAACGCCCTATTATTTATATAAATCGCAAGCGCTATCTGTTATGTATGGTCGTAAAGTTTGGTGCTGAATAATTATAATTTCTAATTACAGGAAATTAATTAACTTGACGACTTTACTAAGTTTTAACACTAATTAAAGAAGTAACTCCGACACTATTAACTTATAATAAAATTCCATAAAACAAAATGTAGTTTCATACCGTAAATCCAATTAATTATTAATAATCAACGAATGTAATTGACTAGACTGCAAAAATAAATAGTCATTGTTCTGGTCAGTTTTCCATCCACTACAAACAAAATACATTATAATACGCAGACGGGATCTTGGTTTTGGCGAAATGTATTCTTGAGCCGCGTCTGATTTAACACAAAAATGATTGTGGTGATAAATTTTGTGCCACAATGGTCGATTTGAAGACTAGGAAATTTGATCCTAAGCTCGGAGCAGAAACTTATAACGCAACCTGTGTTTCGAATCTATGATAGATAATAAATCGCGCCAAATGTGATACGATATTGTAACATAAAACGAAAACTACAATTATAAATATAATATCGCTCCAATCGATAAAGTGACGAACGACACTAGCGTTTCTATATTTGGATTGTAATTGTTTCGGGAGTGTGGTTCCAATGTACCATCGTTCATTTTTTTCTTGCCAGCCTTTGTTTAAGATAATATTAGCACTAATGGCACATACAACATTTTTTACTCTCTAGTAAACACACTAGCCTCAAGAAAATAAATAATTCATATTAAAATAACATGAACAATGTTTTCATAAAATAAATTAATTGATTACAAAAAAACATTTTTTGTTCAGTGATCTCATGTATACGTGTTGTGATACGAGAAATACATATGTAAATGCAAATAGGAATGATTTTATAAATAGTGATGGCGCTGTAATGGAAAGTATTGGGCAAACATTATAACAATATTTCTAGCGTTCATTTCTTTGAGATCTACCTTACGAAATTAATTCAGTCTCAAAACGACATTGAACGTGTTACTTGCCCGTATTCAACAGCTAATTTCTGTCTCCCAATTTGGATCAATAAACCAAAATTATCCATATAGACATAACTAGAATTATTCAATTTTATTGCATACTATCGTGTCCTTGTAGTATTGTTTTTGAACGAATTGAATGAGTTTGGTTGATCCGTCTATACCGTTACCAAGTATTTATTTTACTTTTAACAGCTCGATGGCGGATCAATTAGTAATGTCCTAATGCGTTACCAACTCGATTTGTTATAAAAATCGATTTCATTTATAAATAAGTTTTAATCAATTTAAATTATCTATATAGTTTTGCTAAAAATACTACATCGTGTGATAATTTATCCACGTTTCAATTAACATGTGTTTTACACATATTATAATAAGCCATTTTTATCAGCACTTTAATTGCGATATCATTTTACTTCAAGGTACAACTTCTTTTATTATTATTATATATATTTATTAATATAAATCCATTAATTTATATTCATTTACATAGTATCGATGGTTTATTAGTCTGTGTTACATGACACCTAGAACATCACTATTACGTCACCCACCACAGAAAAGTACGACAATTTTGTCATTTGTTTCGTGTGGGCTTTACTGTCAAGAAATGTGTAATTTGATACACGTGAAAACGTCAAAAGTAAAATAAACGCTTGGAAATATCTTGCATACTCATTAAGTGAACGCGATCCGTCCAATCTGTAATAGCAGTATATGATTAAAAACTGTTGTTATATCTTTACTGTTCGAAATATTATCGACCCTCTGCATATATTTTTTCATTATTATATTCTGTTTATGTATTAATATACCAAAAAAGAGAACACAGTTTAACCTTTCGATAGTGCTTCTGGGACCGAATTACTTTCCACCCCAGTATATGGTCGCTTTAGTTTCGATAAACCTAGTTGAGGTTTGTGGAATTTATCTAAACGTTTTAAAATACTTCGGTTCGTCCCATCACTAATGATAATCGACTGTAATTCATCATATGCTTATATAATTATACTGAGATTCCAGTGCGATAGACGCGCGTTCATCCTACATATTTATATTTTCGCGGTATCACGAGATACTATCCAAAATTCTTTCGAAATACCTACTTTGTTTCTAACATACACATCGCAACATGATTCCAACGAAACAGAATGCACAGCATTCCTTTCTCTGGACACAAAACGTCGCTAATTGCTACTTCATACGTATTAGTATAATAATTATATTTATCGATAAATATAATCCATCTCATTTGTCAACTTTTTAAATTATGTCATGGATTACGCGGGACGGACAAAGTAACAAATAGCATGCGGGCGCAAATACAACGCGTTATTCTCAACAATGAAATATTGTCTAATAATTATATGTACGCATATAAATAACCGTAGTACATGATTAAGAGAACAAAAAAAAATCGTCATTTTTAACTTTTTTGAAAATGTTTTGTATAACCTCATTGGACATATTCCTTTTAGAGTGATACTTTAGTGTAAATTCTTTGTTTGGCTTACACTTCTTGTTAGTATGGATTCTTATTCATATACACAAAAAAATCCCTTTACTTTAATTTCATATTAAATACATATCAGTTTTAATTTACTTTCTTTCCTTATACACCTTCAGAATTTCCATCAATGCACAGACGAATTTCAAAAATTTCATTGTATTGTTTCATTTATTTCCATTTATTCTACAAAGTACAATGCTTCATATCGCTGAAGCGTATTGGCTTTTATTTATTGCTAAAGGAATATTTATTAAATAATTTTACGATTCGTGAACTACATATAATTCAGACACACTATTATTATTAACTATATTATAATTGCTAATTAAATAGGCTCGAAATCGTGACGTCAACAATACAACTAAAGTTATCCTATTAAAAGGTTAACCAGAACCTTACATTTTTTGGCTTGTCAGCATTAATCTGACATAAATATTTATAATCTGGCACTCTTTTGCTTAATAAATATATTCGCTTATCATATGATAATTGTTCGAAGTATGGAGACTTTTAACTCATAATAAAGAAAGCATCGTCGTTTTAATCTAACATATTGCTTGTGTACATGGTAGAAACTGAACTATGTAGTAATACAAAGAATAGAACATGCAGTACGCGGCACGCAACTTGGCAACGTTTCATAGTAGTGGGGGTAAGTTTGTGCATGTCACGTTCAACACATAACACACGTTGTGCTTGTGTAGCGTGTAGCATTCGCAACGTGAAAAGTTGTCCGTCTCTCTCGCGCGCGGTCAAGCTTATGAGTATGAAGGAGACAGTTGAGTAGACTCATTCCCCGCGTCCCACTTGACAACCAGAGAGACCTAAAAAACGACTTGTGCGCATCTAACTACTCTTGCTAAGTTACGTGCCGGGGATTGTAACTAATAGTTGAAACAAGAAATAAAAAGAAATACACATTTTCAGGGCTTCTTTTGTAGGGACACGCAGTGCCCTTAAAGGAATAATTCGAAAATATAAAAAAATGCCATAAAAATTTGAATAAAAATGAAAAAGATCAATTGTACATAACCTATACAAATAACCTTTACAAATAAAAAATCTTTTTGATAGGTTTTTTGGAGTGGAGCTACAAACAAAAAAATGTAGACAGCTTTGGAGAATTAGCGTGCCCCCAAAAAAGAAGTGCCAAATAAAATCTGATATAGTGAAAAATAAGACGCCCGGAATACACGTGTATTAAAGAAATATAAAAAGAGATATATAGTTTGCACCAAGATTTGCTTTAGATGGCTGTGTAGTAACTGATTTTGAATGAAAAACATCTATTGCGCAGTCATCTATTGCTAAGAGTAGCCATAAAGTATGTCACGGATAACAATAATTTACTTTGGCTTATTAAATAGTTCAGTTTCTAACCCAGTTAACGAAACACATGTATATTTATGGGATTTAAACAAATCACTATTTTGAGACCTATGTATATTTTTATTTCGATAAATAAATCGAACGACTTCACACAATTTAATGTCAAGCATACTTCATGTAATATTAATAATAAATTTTACTACGGTTTAAATAAATATATTTATACAGATTTATTTTTTCTAAGCGATTCCAATTACAGTTTTAAAATTATACTCAAATTGTATAATATTAATTACATCATAATTAAAATTGTGACTTTACCAAAATATTCAATTAAATAATTTTTTGTTACGAATTAGCATTAAAATTTATGAATTTCGCAAATATTTAAATTAAACGCATTTATTATTATAAAAAATTTCTTCTAAGCCAGTTTTGGGACTGCGATCTTAAAAGTTAAACTGTAAATAAATGTACACATTGTTATAATACTGATTTGTTTAAATACCAATGTAGCAAGTTCATTTTTTACGGACACATAATAGCTATGCAATTTCAAAACCTAGCAAATGCAGTCTAAAAATTACCATACCACAACACCAAATAAATGACATGAACTTGAACGATATGCCATTTCAAGACAATTTTTTAAGCTCACTGGGAATGATATCATATTATGTTGATACGGTCTTTACTTGTTATGCAATACATCAGCAAATGCCTAGCAAGACGACTAGTGCACAAACATTCATTTAAAATAAATGACAATAATTATTAGGTTTTGAAATTACACCGCTGAGAACTAACTCAAAGTAAATGTGTTAGTTGTGTAAACTATACCATTGTTGGGACCTTTTAATTTATTGAAGATATCAAAAAATCTTAATAATTTTTATTTTATACCCATGAAATGACATACGTTGAGAGACTACCTCAACGTCGAACGGCTCTAACCCCCGCCACGACTGGTAGTCACCCGCCGAATAGAAGCCGGGGCAACGAGGTTTACTTTGAAGCCCCAACCAAACAATACAAAAATGAAACCATACAATGATAGAAGAAAAGAAAGAAAGAAGAAGAAGACGACAGAAGTGAAAATTTCATCAAGACGAGTACGAGTATAGCAGTGAGGCGTTGACTATATCTCTTTCGTTCCCTGTCGACTGCAACCGACTTCACTCGAATGAGAGTTACATATCCGAGCGTGATGCGTGACGGCTCAATCTCAGTTTAGTTTTCACTTCAAAAATATTAAGATTTCTTTAACAGGATACCAACAATAGTATAGTTTCCCTTATTCCACAACATTCTGTACGATACAAGCCTTATGATGAGTATAAAGTCTCGCTGTCGTGCGCGCGCTACGCGGTCGTCTGCAGGGGTGCGGGTGGGGCGAGGCGGGGGCGGGCGCGGGGGTGCGGGGCGGCGGCGGCGCGGCGGCGGCGAACGCGAGCCGCTCGAGGCGGCGCTGCAGCGCGGCGAGGCGCGGCCACGCGGCCACGGCGCCCGCGCGCGCCGCCTCGCCCAGCGCCGCGAGCGCCGCGTCCAGCGCCTCGTAGCGCGCCCTGCGCTCGCTCTCACTGCACGAGGCCAACTCCTGTCATACATCGACCACGTGCACATCAGTAGGGCTGGGGGGACTATGGAAGGTAGAGGTAAGGGGAACCCATCTCAGTATATTAAAAAGTGTCCACTGAAGGGCACCAAATTAAGATGGCGCCATAATAGCAAGTGGAAAGTACTTAAAGATATAGATATTAGATTGAAAAAGGAAAGAAAGACTTCCTCTTTGTCACCAAAATGTAACTGTTGCACGTCTCCTCATGGTGGAATTTTCAGATAATTTAGTTAGTTATCACACTTCACTTCGTTTATAACTGTTAAATTCATATCATTTCCTTTTCCTACACTAGCGCTATTTTGACACTTTCAACTGCTCCCCCATACTAGATGGTCCTCCTTGCCCTACTCTGCATAGTGGGGACACTGTTACTCAGTGAATCGCACCGAACGTCATGTGACACGCTCCGAGTGGCAGTTGTCTTCCATCACCCATAACAGCGACGCGTTACTCATTCTAATATAATATACATGTGAATAGATCTTGGTTTTCTAGAACACGCCATTTATTTACAACCGCACACATATATTTGCATAGAGTGATAGATGGAGTAATGTTGACAGTCCATACAAGAAACCATCCATAAATTACGTCAGACGTTAGGTGTGACAATGGGTAAGAAGGGGGTCCTAAATTTAGTGAAGCCACGTTTCAAATCCTTTAAATATTTAAACATTATAATACAAAATTTTAACTATAAACGAAATATTTCAAAATATTTCCTCAATGTTTAAATTATTAAAAAATATTTTATATGGAAAAACAACTAATTACATAACGACAGATTGTTTCATTCAAAATTATGCATTGTGTATGTTACTTCTAGGACGTGAAATATGTCTCCAAGAATCTTTTAATACTACATACCTCTTCGACAAATTCTAAATTATCCTCTTCACTGGATTGTGCCAACTGCTTCTTGAGCGTCTGAAAAAGAACAAAACTTCAAGATAACATCACTTTCTTCTTAATTATAAACAATAAGAAAACCATATAAACAAACGAATTCGAATATATTACAAGTTATTTACAAATGCAAAAAAGGAAAGTCTCTGGCGCTAGAGAACAATGTCTTTATATTAAATTTCATATTTTTAAAGACCAGTCCACATTTCACTTTTTAAATATTAATTTACATACATAATAAATATAATTTGTGTTTATTTACAGATTGTGCTCAAACGTCGCGAGTCAATGCGAGTAAATAAATGCTTTAAAGCTGCCCAAGTGAAGTCACCATGTTCTCTCTTTTATAAACTATAATATTCGAAATTCAGGTGTATTATACAAATAAACATAGAGAGCCAAAAAATAATATTTTAAAAAGTAGACAGTTACAAAAGAAACGTCCGTCATAGACTGCTGTCAGGAACGCTCCCAAAATACTAGCTGCGTTCCCGTGTCTAATGGCAACGCTAGTATTTACCTGAAGGTATAGGTACCAACGTTTGGGTCTCATGAGATACCTGCTATAATTTTGGCTATATATCGGTAAATATATATTATGTACATAACATATAAATAAGATAATATATACTTGAAAATGAGTACTTACATATATTTTTCAGAGAGTATAATAAAAAAACTATAATATTATAAGCAGAGCAAGGCGTTGTTATATTTAAAATTAAATGCAAACTTTTTTAGCTATTTTATAAATGCTATACGCATATTACAGTATTTTTTTAATTTATTAAAATTGTGGACTTGGGCTTAGTAGTTAACATTCTATAAAGTCCAAATTTTTATTCCCACAAGCTGCCATCAAAATTGCCGCGCCAAAACCAACATAATTATGTCGTCTCTTTTATTGTATGACAAGTTCGGCAACAAAGTGTTGATTCCGTCTTACAGGTTAAGGCACCTTTGTGCAATGCAAGGCAATGATGTAGGTTCGAACCTGGCTTAGGCAGGTTTTCTCAACCAATATGGATATTGTTACAATTATCATTTGCGGATAATTAAGAAAATCATCAAGGGGTATCTTGAATTATTCAGATTGTAACAAGTGATTGTAAACTAACTGCCAGACCTCAAGACACTGAACTCTTTCTGTGTGCACCGAACACAAACCAACTTGACTGATAATTTCTTTTATTTTTTCTTCCACCCATTTTCATATTATATAAAATAAAATTATTAGAGCTAGGCATGATTGCTGAATTTACCACCGCTTCGCAACAAGCGAAGCGGTGGTAAATTACATTAGGCTCCCATAGAGTAAATAATAACCATAAACAAAATTAAAATGAACAAATAAAACTACGTTTTAACGGTTTTAAGCACGGTAATTTATTGGATTTTGGTTTATCCGTGGTCGTCCGTGACCGGCCACTGAAGGGCGGCCGAAACGTCGGATAAATCAAATAAATTACCGCGCTTAAAACCGCTAAAACGTAGTATTATTTGTTACAATAATACATATACAGGTCGCGAAAACATAAGAAAATATTAAAACGAACAAGCTGGCGGTAGGCTAAATTATACTTTAACAATACTCGTCGACACTCGACATCTTTGTTTTCAGTGATCACGGCCACTGAAAAGTGACCGAAACGTCGGAATAAAAAAAATAAAAAAGTTATCGCGCTTGAAATCGATAAAACGTACTTTTATTATGTATACAAGTCGCGAAAACTTATGAAAATATTAAGCGTTTTTTCGCCTTGCTTAGCTTTTTGGCTTATTAAATAAGTAGAGAAACGAGAGTAAAAGAGAGATCATGTGACTCTGTGCCGATCTAGAAGCAGTGCTATACTTATATGTGTATTTCATATTGACCTTGGCGTTTTATTCTTGACTCGAGATCGCCAAGCAGGGCCTGAATGGTGTAAATACCTGTTTCATATTAAACCAGTTAACGGCACTAACTGTACTACATTTTTTCTTATCACTTTGTAATTAAGATTCAATATTTATATGTTGTTTCTATTAAGATTTCTAAAAAGTTAATTGTTGTATCTTTATTGAAGGAAATGACAGTGATGTTAAAACTTAGCGCATAATACATAATAATAATGGCATATATAAGTAGTAATATATATATGAATTCGTAATTCAAAGATTCATTATGAAGCAACAAGCCTGATAATTTGTAATAAAATTATATATGTATGTACCTAATTAAATCAATAGACCTTTCCCAAAATTAGAACAATTGTGTTTTTGTATATGTTTTTTTATTGAAGTTAAATGCAGTAAATTAATATCACCAGAATACTTCTGAAGATTAAAAAAAATGGCAAATTCTAAAGACCCCAAAATGGGGTTATTTATTGCATACTTTTGAGTATAACTCTTTAAGGAAAAACTTTAAAAAATATATTTTCATTAAGTATTCATAATCGGCTTCTATCGTTGAGTAGACCTCTACTGCCGCTGCAATGCACAGGCTTTAACTTCAATTCCTGACATGGTAAAATTCGGTAACGAATTTTTCGTTGTTTACTATGGTCTGGGTGTCTGGGATTCGCCCCAGAGTAGTCTGTTGTATATTACACACGTATGATTTGCTTAATTTGGGTATATACAGACAATGTACGTGTTTGTCTGCAGATTTAATACATTAATTAGTCTTAAATTAATGAAGATTATCTTTTTGATGTGAGTGTATAATGATAAAATAGCAATGCAAGTGTATTTTACCTCGACATGATGCCTATACTGCTCCATCATGTGCTTGCTCGCGTCCAATTCGGCCAACTTCTTGAGCACCACGTCCGCTACATTCTTCTCCGTCAAGTCTATCCTGTCTCTGCGAAATGGACATGTCTCTATCTAGCATTTGGTATGACAATGGAGTGTGCTATAAAATAGCAATCTAAATGTTATCGTGGCTTTAAATTGATGTTGTATTATATTCTTGTCAATGTCAATTTTTGACATTGACAATGCACGAAGAAGTGAAGTGTGATGTGATGTTGGGTGTACATATGGGTGTTTGTATGTATTTATGTCCACTGTTACGTTGCACATCACATCACACATATAATCACGAAAATGGGTCAAACACAAAAATGTAAATTATCTGTTCATGTATTTTTTATTATTATATAAGTTTATGTTGTGGGTATGTTAGATTTGTCAGTCTTTTGTATTTTAATAAATAAATGATTTTTTATTGCTCTCATATAAAACAAAATGTTTCCTACTGTAGACTGTTCAGATACTGAATACCTCGATATTGGTCGACTGAAAAATAATCCAATAACAAAAAATAAACTTTTCGTATTAGTGTAGACTAAAGAAACAGCAATCCATGTTTGCGAATAAAAACATATTGTTCCAACATTTGTAGTCTTCTCCTGTAGACATGTAAATCTTTTTTTTGTTCGACCCAAATACGTACGTTGTAGCACAAATGTCAAACTCGGGTGCCTAAGGCGTCGTACAGACGAGCAGCACTTTTCTGTCGACAGAGGCAACTTCAGCTACCTTGTCAGTAGACTTCAAATACGATGAACCATTTCGTCTTTTTTACGTTTACGCAGAGCAGAAGAAGCAACAGTGTTTCTTCCTCGAAATTCATTTTGTTATTCTCTGTGTCTGTCTCCCTACTACAATGCTGTCGACATGGTGGGCAGCAGTCGGCGTGTCAGTATTCGACAGACTGAGCAGTTGCTTTTGTCGACAGCTGAAGTTGGCTCTGTTGACAGCAAAGTGGTGCTCGTCTGTACGATGCCTTAGCGACTCACTTGAGCGCGGCCGCGAGCCGGAGCGAGTCGTGGTCGCCGGCGGCGGCGGCGGCGGTGGCGGCCAGCCGCAGCGCGTGCAGCAGCTCGCTGAGGCGCGCGTCCACGGCGAGCGCGCGCGCCGCCAGCGAGCCGCGCTCCGCGTCCTCCGCCTCGGAGCGGTGCCGGTGCGCGATCGCCGCCGACAGGTTGCGCAGCGACTCGCGCTCCGACGCCGACGCGGACTCGCCCTCTGGCGAACGACAACATCATTTTTGTATTTACGGGAAACCTACAGCTAAATACTATCCGACCATGCCAAGTAGGCGACTGCCGGATGTCCGGTCGACCGTGTCGGGTACCGATTGCAAAATAAACTATCATGATTATAGTCATCTAATCATATTTTTCACTGCTAATACTAATTTATGAGTCAATAATTGGTTTTTGTAAAAAAAAATCTTTTTGAATATGAAGAAATAAAAAAATTGGTAAGTGATAGTAAAAATAGCGTAAAGGAGCAAAAAAATAACAAACAAAAACTTAACAATCAGCAAAAAGATTTAAAAAAACTACTAAGTACAGTAATGACTAGCGTCACATGCGCGAATTTATCGAAGATGCGAACGGTACTAGGAGGTAGGCGGCGTCTGAGGCGGTATGCAGGCGGGACGCCGCTTTCCACGCTTTCGTCTAATTAGCTTAGTTGAGCAGTACATTTGAATATATTTATATATTACATAATTACAAGTAACAACAGCAAGCCAGTCATAGATTTTAATGAATGAATGAATAAGAAATTCACCGAGATACTTAGTCACTTTTGAAAAACTTAAGACTTAGACACCGCTTAGCTTCTAAAATACTAATAAAAACGGGTCGATTAAGATTATAAGTAAATACGACCATATATTTACTTATAATTTTATGAAATATTCAACTATTTTATTTATACGGTAGTAGTATAGTATACGCAACACTGGCAGGCAATGTACTTAGTACATATAGTCTGGTCTGATAGGTATATTAAGTTTTCATTAAATACGTCCCGTGGCGGCTCTTCCAGACACGGAGGTTGTAGGCTTAGGGCTAGTCTGGTGACCAATATCTCACAACTACTTAGTGAAGGTGTGTGAAAGCTCCACATACCCTTCAGTTAAAAACCTTCCGGCGTAAAAACGGCGTGCCGTTATATTAAAAAAAGGCTCTAAACGCAATAGCTCTTAAATGAGATTATAAATAATATAAAAATGCCCAAAACAACTTTTCTTTTCTAATCTTTTAAGGTTTTACAAGTACAATAAAGTAGTTTATATGTTGTTATATCACCATTGTGTTATATATACTTTATAATATGATTATTTATAAAATGTTTTAAATATATGTATAAAAAATGTAATATATTTATTATTATTACCCTTGTCAATATCTCCACAGGAGTCGCGTTCGGGCGATAGTTCGTCGGCACTCCACGCGCCAGCACCTTCCGCCCCAGACCACCACTCTTCCGCATATTCTAAAATACACAAATATCCGGTTTGAAGGACCAAACACTGAACATAATACGAAACTGAAATCTAAATCTCACTTAAACATTTTTTGTAAATTGAAGCATTAATAAGATGTTGATTTCCATATTAAGCATTCGTCGGTCGTGTACAGAGTCACGCCGGAGGCAGCCTAAGGCGTTTGTAGCAGGCTACTGCCAAACAGTCACTGATCGTAATCATAAGCACAATCAGCCCGTTAAGCACTAGCATAGTTTACCAAATACCAATAAACTTTATTGACATTCTATGCAGAGATTGTACGATTTATAACCGCACAAACCCGCATGTCAGCGTTTTTATCTTTACTACATTAATTCATGTCAACTCAGTTCGCAAACGTACTCCGACGTGAGCTAACATCTCAGAACTAAATAAACTACATATTCAACAGATTTGCGTGTTTACCTTGAAAACAACCAAACTACAGCAGCAGAGCGGGACCCATACAGGGATTATTATATTCCTTATATATTTTCTCCTTTGAGCCAAACACCTATTTTGTTTGCCCCATAAGAAGCTTATCCGATATAGCTTAAATAAATTATGTATGAGTATTTAGTTCGCGACATGTCGAGATGGCAATTCCTTATCGATGTGGCGTCATAAACCAGGTAGTTTATATCGATATTTTTTTCGGTGTGACTATTTCTACGGGTACCTGACGAATAAATTATATTTATTCGTAAAGTCATTCAATTATTTTAAAAAAAAATTAAGAATGAATTGGATGATTAGCTTGTTTTTTAATTAGGTTAGGTTTTTTTAATGACATGTTTTAAAGAATTATTGAAAACATGAAAATAAAAATAAATAAATAAATTCTAAAATGAGGGTGGGGTATATCGGGTATAATCGGAACATTTTTAATATAGGTTAGAAGCACTCGCCTTAGCCTTCGTGGTTATTTTTTTTATAACCACCCAAAAATATTTTTCAGACACATACACGATTAGTCCCTATGTGTACTGGCGCTGTACATTACGGAGCAAGATCTGCTTATATGTTACTACAAAGTATACGCGAGTATTTGCGTACTTGTATGGATTGGAAGAACTTCGTAAAATACTTATTTTCAATCTTTAATTAGGTTAGGTTAGGTTTTTTTTTGGCCGAGCCTTTTTAAGAACATTTTCAGTACCCGTATTAATAATTATAAATGGTTCGTACAGTACCCTTATTAATAGACTCAGCCTATTTTTTTAGTACGCAACAAAGTGAGAATAAAATGTATTATCGTCTTTATATTTTAAGTAATATTTTCAAACACATTTCATGTTATAAATATCCTGCCAATCAGGTTATACCCTTATAGATTGACAGGATATTGATTACAATCATTTTTTTGTTCAATGTCACAATTTTCTGGTTATTCATTTGTTTGAAAAAAAATATTGCTTTGTTTATTTTAACACATGACGAAAAGGCAACCGAATTCATTTTCAATACACAACTATTATATATGCAAAATTATCTGAAAGAAATTGCTATTAGCGCTGAAACTGCCTATTGTACTAGTTGAAATATTATTAATTCTGGTGGCTTTTTTGTGTAATATCGATAATTGATAAACGTAGTCGACGTGGACTCACGCAGCACTAACTAAAAAGGCGCGGGCCTGCGAAGCGTCCCCCTTCACACCCTAACTGCCATGTCGACTTGTCGCGAACTATACATAGTTTTTTATATTTTTATTGCACAGATTCACCAGACAGGCAGACGGCCCATCTGATGGAAAGCAGTTACCATCGCCTATAGATATTTCTAAGACTAATGTTGCTACGAATGTGCTGTCGCTCTGATTAGAACCTGACCACTAATGCCAGAACTCGAGGTTGTTACGGCGGTAAACTTTTGACCAGGGGTGGTAGCCATCCAGAAGAGCAAATACCCTAACCATCTGCCACTGGGTTGTTTTGTGGCCTCTTACGACAGGCCGCTTGGGCGCAGAAAACTGTATTTCTTCTCGGTTCCTGCACGAATAAAAATAGTAAACAGGTTGTACTCCTCACCGGGATCGGTGACGAGGCACGGCTCCGTTTCCGAATCGATGAGATCGGCCGAGTTGTCGTTGTCGTCGGAGACGCGCGAGCGGTCGTCGTCCGGCGCGTGCGCGTGCGCCGGCGCCTGCGCGGCGGTGCGCAGCGCGCGCGACATCGCGCCCAGCACGCTGCCGCGCGCCTCCTCCTCCGGCGATAGGGCTTCCCCGCTGTCACTTCGGCTGCCAACACGAATAGCGAATATGCACGTAACTCAAATAACTCATTTTTACATGTCTAACATGTGTATAGTCTTTATTACATGTCTAATGTTATTTTTTTTACTTAATTCCTGTAATTTACAGATTTTAACTAATAATGCTCGAGGTATTTAAAATCGTAAATATCAAAAGCTCGCCTAAATAATGGCGTTTAAATTGCTCCAATTTAATCGAGATTTTAAATATTATATTGAACATTTCCAACGGTATTTCTACTTTTTACTCTGATAAAACGATATAAATAATTATTTTAAAATATATACATATTGCCTATTATAGGAAAATATAAATAATAAATATATGTAGGACGGGGGCAGTCCATCTAATCGTAAGCGGTTACCATTGCCTATGGACATTTGTAACACCTAACACCAATGTGCCCGTGCTCTAAACCAATATTGTCGGAACACGAGTCAAGGTTCTTATGGCGGCATGCTCTAGAGTCTCGCTTTTGGAGTAGCATGCATAAAATACCCTACCTCCTGGTTTTGTCGCCGGATACGACAGGCCGCAGGAAATTGTATTCTTTCTCTGTTGCCGCACGTATAAAATAAGTAGTGAGTACAGATAAAATGCATAAATACGAAATAGTACCTGAATGCCTCGTTATGGAACACGGTGGGTTCGACGAGGTCCCTGGGCAGGCGGTAGGCGTGGGTGACGGCGCGCGTGAGCCGGAGCAGGCGCCGCGCGAGCGCGTCCAGCGCCTGCGCCGCGCCCGCGCCGCCGCGAGCACGCGCCGCAAGCGCCAGGCACTCCTGCCGCCGCTGTTCGCACATGCGCACCAGTTGCCGGCATTCCGCGCGTCTACGCACACAGCGAATCATCTCGACATGATACGTGAAGATGACCTAATCCAAGCGTACCGACGTCCGAGTACGGTGTTTACACAATACGAGTATCGTCCGAGTAGACATCCGAGTACACTCGGTCCGAGCCAATTCTTATTGTGAAAACGCGGCAAGAAACCGGATAGAATGTCACTCGGCCCTTAGAGGACGGGGCGGCCGCTAGCGTGAGATGCGACCTTCGTTGACACACTGGCCCCGTCACAATGACCGACTCAGGGGCTAGCAACGCCACCGCTTCAGCTAATGATGTCAAGGTCAAAAAGGTTACATATTTGTGCTCTTTGGGGTTGAAACATTAGCTCCGTCGGGTCCGCGGGCAAAGAGTTTCTTTAAGTACATAATGATATGTAAGAAACTCTTTGACACTACTCATGATCAGGCTGGCTCATATTTCACACATCAAATATGTATTGCTATAAAGAGTGGCAATGCAGTCAGCCTTCTGGGCACACTCCCCGTTGGCAGTTAACCGCTACATAATCTATTTTAGTTTCAATGTCTTTGTTTTTTTAATCTAAATAATATTATAATTTAATTAATCTTGACATTGTTAAAATCGATGCTAGCAGCATGGGGGTCCATCTCTTAAATCGCCACATTACATCTGTCACATATCAAAATGCGTTGTAATCTGTCTTGTTTCTAAAGGGTCACTTTTTATTCGAAATAAAATGGTAAAATTATCATTATCACATTATCACAAGCATCAGTGAAAGGAAACAGCTGATGGTGTTTATCAAGACGCTAAACAATACTCTTACAAAAGCTAAGATTTTAACTGAGAGTAGCATGTTATAGCGTCATATTTTTAATTAATCAAATAGAATACTAATTATATGTATTGTTGATTAAACTGTAACATTTTTTTTCAAATCTTAATATTATAAAAGTAGGAAGATAGTATGCTATTTTATCGCTAGCACTTTTATTGTATGCAGATAATTTAATAACTTATTGTAAACACATGTTGTTTGTTATCTACCCAATTTTCACATCACGTAATACAGATAAACAAAAAGAATAGAAAATGTATGGGAATGACATATTATTACGCTAAGTATTATGTCACACCCATTCGTTTTCATTCTATCAGTTTCACGCTAATGCCGCTTGCCTAAGGAGGCAGGTCATAAATAGAATTACGTTTAAACGAGACAAGCTAATGACATGAAGCAGGCAAAAGTTACCTCTTGTCGAGGTCTGCGTTGGCCCTGGCGAGCTCGGCCTCGGCGTCCCTGAGCGAGTCCCCGAGCGCCCCCGTCTCAGCGGCCAGGAAGTCCTGCATCTCGGCCGCCTCGCGCTCCGCTTCAGCCAGCCGCGCCTCGGTCACGCGAGCCGTCTCGCGGGCGTTACACGCCTCCTGTTATGTTATAATTGTAATAATACGCTTAAAACCGTTGAAACGTAGTTTTAATTCTATGGTCAAATCCAAGACAAACTAACGTACAAAGTCGTTACCCATATGAATATTATAAATGCGAAAATAACTCGATCTGACTGTAAAGTTTTCACGAAAAAACTACTAGGCGTACTGGATTGGTTTTGCTGTAATTTTGTTAAAATGTAGTTTTAATACCGAAAATGGACTTATATAATTTTCAACCCGGAAGATGAAGATATGATATAAAATGAAGTGTGTTGGAGATGCAGTGGACTGTTGGTTGGTTGGTTGCTGGTTCTGGTGCGAGAAGGATGCCGAAATGAAACGATGAAATATTTGCTACGGGCGGCTTTCAACGGTTGCGTGGTCGGCGGGAGGGAGCTTCTTTCTTGCTTAGCGCGAACTGCTGCTTATCACGAACTACAAACTAGCCTCGCAAGGCGCCCTATATTTATACAATGCCGCCTCCGCCGACCCCCCGCTTCGTTGTAACACCCCCTTTGTTTTATTTATTTAATTGCACTTTACATAAGCCTTATTTTACCTTATTGCTATTACAATATTTACAACATCATAGATCCTAGCCTATCCTGTGGGTTCCTACATACATATGATCCATAGTTTCGAAACGCGGGACATTCTTACGGGCACTTTCCTCGCCCCCCGCTTCATGACTATAAATATAAAGCGTCGAGCGCGCGAGCGATTACCTCATTGCATAACCATGCGCTGTGGCGCGCGGACCTCTGCCTGCACTAACATTATGGCCTACTCGCTATGGAGTAGGCAGTAGTGCAGGCATACCTCACGGATCTGGGGCTCCGGTTGCGTTCTGCATTCCCGAAGCCCCGTTTCCGCTACCCCTTTGGGTCCCGGGCTCCAGGCGGCGTTCTGCACGCCTGGAACCCGGTTCCCTTATTTACTTTGAGTGCAGTACTACAGGCGGCGTTCTGCACGCCCATAGCCTGGTCTCATTTACCAGGATCTATTTGGGTTGTTAATGAAACGCAAACATTTAAACGTTTATTTCAACAAGCTTAAGGCTATTATGACAATACTTATTTATACTATAATATCACTAATTAATTAAATTAAGTTTAAACAAAACGATATACACGGTTATATGAAATATTATAAGACTATATGCATCTCTGTCCGACCCGTCTCTTTCTTGCGTTTAACGGCCGTATACATGTTATCTACGAGGCTTAGCAAATTACACCTATGCTCTTATCACCTGTGTAGACGGGTCGGCGAGTTTCTATGATGCTATTCCGTCGTCAACATTCTCCCGCCGTCGCGTCCCGCGATTCTTCTATGGGCAGCACGACGACTCTCTTGGTAGGCCGCCTCAGCACTCGTCCGCTGGCCGTCGTCACGTCCAGGACTCGAACCTCGCCGTCCTTGCCGGGATGCACTGCAGTCACTCGTCCTCGGGGCCACGTGTTGCGGGGCAGATTTGGGTCACAGATTATAACCAAATCGCCTACCTTAGGGCTGTCACCGCTCGCGTAGGGCTCCCGCCGGTGTTGTAGTAGCGGTAGGTACTCCTGCACCCACCGTCGCCAGAAGACATCGGCGAGGTACTGCGCGCGTCTCCAGTGCGCGCGCGCAGTCACGTCGCTGGCCTCGAAGTTCCCGGGGGCTGGCGTGTGGCAGTTTGGTCCCAGGAGCAGCATGTTAGGCGTGATGGCTGGGGGCTCGTCGGGACTCACGGCCACATGAGTGAGCGGCCGCGAGTTCACGGTGGCTTCGACTTCGGCGAGCAGCGTGGCGAGCGTCTCGTCGCTCGGGCGCTGCTCGCGCAGGGTGATTCGCAGCGCCTCCTTGACGGTGCGTACCATGCGCTCCCACGCGCCGGCCATGAAGGGTGCCGCCGGCGGTAGGAACCGCCAGGCGATCTGCCGGCGCGACGCCTCTTCCTCGATGGCGCGCCCAGCCTCCGCGAGTTCGCGGTCGGCCGAGCGGAAGCACGTAGCGTTGTCGCTCCAGAGTTCGGTGGGGACGCCGCGCCGCGCTATGAAGCGGCGCAGCGCGTTGATGGCTGAGTCAGTACTCAGCGACGCGACGACCTCGAGGTGCAGTGCCCGTGACGTCAGACACGTGAACAGCGCCACGTACCTCTTCTCCCGGTGACGGCCCACGGTCACCTCCAATGGGCCAAAATAGTCCAGGCCGGTGAAGGTGAATGGGCGCGAGTGATGTGCCAGGCGAGCTGCGGGCAGGCTTCCCGTCGATGGACTCGCTGGCTGGGCCCGCCTCAGTCGGCAATGGAGGCAATTCCTCAACACTGCTTTGACTGAGGGCCGTATCTTCATGACCCACAGCCGCTGCCGTAGCTCGTTGACCACCATCTCGACGCCGCCATGGTGTAGTTTCTCATGTACATGTTGTAAGTACAACTTTGTATATATATGTTTCCCGTGTAAGATGGCAGGATTGGCCATCTCGTAGCTTATTTCTTGCGCCTCGTTGATTCTTCCTCGTAGTCGCAGTATGTTATGTTCGTCGGTTTCTATAGTTAAACCGGCGAGCTCTCCCTTGTTATGACGTCGACGAATCGTATCGATCGGTTTGTCGCCGAACGATTCGCGTTGTGCGAGCGTGATGAGTATACGCTCGGACAACATTAATATTTCCCCGTTGATGTTCTTAAATTTTCTTCCAACGTTATTTCCTTTCGGACACTCTGATTTTTCTTTACTCTTTTTCTTCATGTTTTTCTTCCAGTCGTCGTCTGGCGCAGCATTTTTCTTTGTCCTTTTATGACGCGCGGCCGCGACTGTGTTTCCTTGTCGTTTACACAGTCTGATAAATTGGAGCACGCGTCCCATTGTTCTCACTATGGCAGTCCAACGTGAGAAACGTTTGAAGTCGATGACGATGACGTCATTGTTTTCACTTAGTGTCGCGCATTTTTCTTCTCCGGTGGTTGGCACCTCGGTCTTCGTTTCTTGTGGCCAATTTTCTATGTCAAGATACAGGAACTTGGGGCCCGTAAACCATCTGTGTTCCGGGTTGAAGTCACTCGGTGTTTTGCGCGTTGCGTCGTCTGCTACGTTCAGCGCTGAGGGAACCCATCGCCATTCGTTCTTCTTAGTGAGGTCTTCTATTTCGGCGAGGCGATGGGCCACGAACGTTTTGTAAGTTCGTGGTTCCGCTCGTATCCATGCTAGCGTAGTGCGCGAGTCGCTCCAGTATGTGTGGCGATGTAAATCCCAGTCGTGTCCCTCTTGTACGGACTTCGTCAGGCGGGCTCCCAGAACAGCTGCTTGAAGTTCGAGTCGCGGAATGGAGACCGGTTTTGTGGGTGTCACGCGACTTTTAGCTGCCGCTATCATGATGTTGACTCGGCCGTCCGCTCGTGTCGTCCGTATGTACACAACTGCAGCGTATGCCTCTTCACTTGCGTCGACGAATGTGTGCAACTCCCTGACCGCTGCCGGTGTATATTCGTAGCAGCGTGGGATGCGCAAGTCCGGTAGAGACATCAAGTCTCTCAGCCAACTTTTCCATTTGTCTTGCAGTTCCTCTGGAATAACTTCGTCCCAAGTTGTTTTGTATTTCCATGTATCTTGCATGATGCGTTTCGCCGGTGTGGTAAGAGGGGAAATGAATCCCAGGGGGTCGAATATCGACATGATGAGCCCCAGTGCCTCTCTCTTCGTCGGCATTCGACTTCCCTCCAACACTTCAGCCGGAACTCTTCTCTGGTTGACACGAAAGCCAAGCGTGTCTTCTTTCACATGCCACATCAGGCCCAATGTTTTTTCTATTTCGCTCCCGCCGATTTCAACGGTGACTTGACCGGATGGCGCGAAGTTTGAAATCGCCTCCTTATAATTGGAGGTCCACCCTCGTAGTTGGAAACCCGCGCGTCGCTGCATGTTGTCAACGGCCGCTGTCATTTTCCTGGCTTCTTCAACTGTCTGAAGGCTTTGCAGATAGTCGTCCATGTAATGATTGACCACTATCGCCCTCGCCGCCTCTCTGTCTTCATTTTCAAATTCCCTCGCGTTCCTGTTTTTCACGTACAGGGCCACGCAAGGTGAAGACGTTGCACCGAAGATGAGCGACGTCATTCTATATTCCTCTGGAGACTCGCTGTCGCGGCGGTTACCACGCCACAGAAAGCGTAGCGCGTCCCTGTCGGCTTCTATGATCTTCACTTGCATGAACATCTCCTTGATGTCAGCAGATACTGCCACTGGATACTGCCGGTACTTCATGATGACTCCCGGTAATGATTGAAGAAGATCCGGTCCAGGCAGCAACATATCGTTCAGACTTCTGCCATGGTATTTGGCGGCTGCATCGTGGACCACCCTTATTTTCTCCTTGTCTGGATTCACAACTGCGAAGTGGGGAAGATACCACGTCCTCCCGTTGGTGGGGGGAGTGGAGGCACGCTCGGCGTAGCCTGACAACATCAAATTTTCAATTCGCTCTTCATACTTCGCTTTAAGCTCTTCATCGCGATCCAATTTCTTCTCCAAATTCTGGAGCCTCTTCAATGCATTTTCATAATTATTTGGCATAGGTGAACTTTCATCTTTCCATAAAAGTCCCGTTTCAAAGTGTCCGTTTTCCAAACGACGAGTTTTCTTTTCCAAAATTTCCAAGGCGCGTTGTTGGGGATCGCTAACCTGCGTCCTGGGTTCGATTCCCAATGATTCCAACGCGAAATATTTTCTCATAATTTCTTCAAGCGGGTCGTGTTCTTCCTCCACCATGCTCAAGTGTGAGCAGAATGCGACCGGCGACGTGGTTGAGGTGCGGCAGCCGTGCAGCACCCAACCCAGCTGCGTGCGAGAGGCGACCGGTTGGTGACGCGGGCCTTTACGCACTTCATTTGAAATAATCAGCTCCCAATTATCTTGGCCGATTAATATCTTCGGTGTAGCTTTTTCGTAAATAAGCACATTTTCTATCTCCTGCAGATGTGCACAGCCCTGCACATCGCTTCGGTGAACGGTCTGGCTGAAGAAGCTCATGTTCCGTATTGTGCGAGCGTCCCTCAGTGTATGTTCTTCCGTTTCATATGAGCCTCTTATCTTGGCGGACACTCGCATGCTGTAGTCGTGCGATGATTCTTCACCGTTGACACCCTGCATCTTCATGGGGTCTCGAGGTCCGCTAAGTCCCAGTTCCTCTGCTAGCTGCGCGTCAATGATGGTCACGGTGCTCCCTTCGTCCAGTAGTGCGTAAGTGTGACGGCTTCCCCTCGGTCCGGTTATAGCGACCGGCGCCACCTTCAGATAGGCACGTCGTTGTTTTCTTCCATCGTTGATAACGCTGTTGATCGCGGATGCTAACACTTCTCCCGCCGGTTCTGACGTCACACTCACTGCACTTGGACTTACCTCGTTAACTTCAGGTCTTCTTTGGTGATGCAGCAACCGGTGATGGTGTAGTGTACATCCTTCCACTCCACAAGGCGGGGTGCGGCACGACGACCGTCGATGCCTACTTCTCAGGCAACGGAAGCACACTTTATACTTCTTGGCTAAGTCCCACCGCGCACTCACATCTGCTCCGATGAACTTGCGGCAATCACTCAGCTTATGATCTCGCTTGCAGACTGGGCACGGTTCGTTTTTTCTTATATTCCCACGTTCATTGTTGTTATTCACTATGTGTATGTGCTCCGTCCTCCTTTTTGATCGTGCCATCTCGCTCTCGCGTTCGATCGGTGCGTACGCAGCGCACTTGTCCGCTTCTTCATTCAGGAAGCTCGCAAGTTTCTTAAGTTCTGGAATCCCTTCAGTCTTCACAGCTGCGTAGTCGTACCACTTGTTTCTCACGATTGGAGTCAGCTTCTCCACTGCCATGCGTAGCATCTCTGGGCTATGTAAATACTGCGGCTTGTTCAATACTTCAATTGTTGCTACTAAATTTGCCGTCTTGTTGGCAAACAAGCACAAGTCCCGAGGGCTGTCGGTGACTCGTGTCCATGTCTTCATTTTCTCCATTTCTCCAAGCACAAGGGCATCTGGACGGCCGAATCTTCTTTCCAATGCCTTTAAAATATCTTCAGGCCCCGTCTGGGTAATCAGCAGGGCGCTGACGGCCTCCAGTGCTGCTCCCCTAAGGCTTCGCCGCAGGCGCGCGACGTTCTCCCCGGGCGTGAAGCTCCCTCCCGATTCCCGAAAGGCTGCCTGGAAAGACAGCCATTCGCCACTATTTCCGTTGAAAGTCGGGAGTTCTTGCATGTATCGCTGCGCCTGCCTTGTGCTCGTTCGCGCCGCCTCGGTGATCGCTTCTGCCAGTGACGTCACATCCATGACGTTTGAACGTGCAGGCGGGCCTCGTTCTGAGACCCGTTGTCCACGTGCCATATTTCCGACGTGGACGCCCTGTCCCCGTTCTTCCATTTTCCTTATATCGTTGGCTAGCGTCGCTGGGGCGGGGGTTTCCGTGGCATGTGGTTCCTGCGTTTGCGGCAGTCTCTCGAACCACATGTCCACTCTTCTTGATGGTAGTTCGTTCTCTTCTATGACGTCATCATCGTCCGATGACTCGGCTTGAATTCTATTTATTCTTGCTTGTTCAAGTTCAACGGCTGCCTCCAACTGTTTCAACTTCAATGCAGCTAGTCTCTCTTTGGCTTCTAGCTCGGCAAGTCGTCTGCGGGAAGCTGTGGAGCGGCGTGACTGCGGTCTTGAAGTTTCTTCTTGAGTGCATTCTTTTCTGCGAAATATTTCGCGCAAAACTGGCGGTGGCTGCGGCTGCGAATCCGTAACAGAGACCGGCACAATTTGTGTAGTCGTTGCTTTTACTGTCGTTGCCGACAGTGTCGGCGTTGCTTTTACTGTCGTTGCTTTTACGGAGCTAGTCTCTGTTCCAGATTCCGCCGTGACACTGCCAGTCGTCATTGAAGTTGTTGGTGTCTCTTTCGCACTCTTCTTGCTCGCTTGTGCAGCATCCTTTTCAATTCTGCTTCTAGTATTCGGCATTCTTCCGTTCTTCCAATACGGCTCGAAGCTGACCAGACAATGTTGGAGATGCAGTGGACTGTTGGTTGGTTGGTTGCTGGTTCTGGTGCGAGAAGGATGCCGAAATGAAACGATGAAATATTTGCTACGGGCGGCTTTCAACGGTTGCGTGGTCGGCGGGAGGGAGCTTCTTTCTTGCTTAGCGCGAACTGCTGCTTATCACGAACTACAAACTAGCCTCGCAAGGCGCCCTATATTTATACAATGCCGCCTCCGCCGACCCCCCGCTTCGTTGTAACACCCCCTTTGTTTTATTTATTTAATTGCACTTTACATAAGCCTTATTTTACCTTATTGCTATTACAATATTTACAACATCATAGATCCTAGCCTATCCTGTGGGTTCCTACATACATATGATCCATAGTTTCGAAACGCGGGACATTCTTACGGGCACTTTCCTCGCCCCCCGCTTCATGACTATAAATATAAAGCGTCGAGCGCGCGAGCGATTACCTCATTGCATAACCATGCGCTGTGGCGCGCGGACCTCTGCCTGCACTAACATTATGGCCTACTCGCTATGGAGTAGGCAGTAGTGCAGGCATACCTCACGGATCTGGGGCTCCGGTTGCGTTCTGCATTCCCGAAGCCCCGTTTCCGCTACCCCTTTGGGTCCCGGGCTCCAGGCGGCGTTCTGCACGCCTGGAACCCGGTTCCCTTATTTACTTTGAGTGCAGTACTACAGGCGGCGTTCTGCACGCCCATAGCCTGGTCTCATTTACCAGGATCTATTTGGGTTGTTAATGAAACGCAAACATTTAAACGTTTATTTCAACAAGCTTAAGGCTATTATGACAATACTTATTTATACTATAATATCACTAATTAATTAAATTAAGTTTAAACAAAACGATATACACGGTTATATGAAATATTATAAGACTATATGCATCTCTGTCCGACCCGTCTCTTTCTTGCGTTTAACGGCCGTATACATGTTATCTACGAGGCTTAGCAAATTACACCTATGCTCTTATCACCTGTGTAGACGGGTCGGCGAGTTTCTATGATGCTATTCCGTCGTCAACAAAGTGAATCCTCTGGGGGCCAAATAGAACTAACATAAACATTTAATACAATGTAACCTGTATTAACGCTACTCTTTAAACAAGAAGTACGCACTGGAGTTTGATCCGCGGTGCAGCCGCAAGGTAAATTCTAGTTCACAAATAAATGTCATAGATCTTCACATAGACAAAGTGAAACATGATCTTAATAATGACGCTTATAGTAAGAAGACACAAATTATAAATAATTAAATAAACAGGATAAACACCAACTGCGACTGCCATCGACTATGCAAAGAATCAAATATATCAAACAATTAAAGAGATGCACAATATTAAAGACATTAAAAATAAGTAATCCACTTCAGGAGATATTATACTGCACAATGAAGAGAATCATTTGCATCCAGACAAAAATACTTACCATGTGCAATTTATTACAAAGATCTCTTAGGGAGTCAATTTCCCCGCGTTGTCGAGCAGCCAACTCGCCGGCTGACCTTAATTGTTCCTCCAATGCCCTTAAACAACCATCGGTGCCAGCGCCTGCACCTGTCAAATAGATATGGCATTATTAGTTAAGATCAAATCCAAATGTCAAATATAATTGTAAATAAATATAACTCTAAAATGCCAGATGTAATGAGCTAACAATTATTTATTTGATTATTAGATAAGTAACTCACCGGCACCAGCGAGTTCAAGTAAACGCTGCGAGTTGCGGTCAAGTTCTGCAATAGCAGCTAACCGAGCAGCTCGTTCAGCTTGGAGTTGAGTCTCAGCATGCTCCCGCCTTTTTCGTTCTTCCTCCGCAGCCGCTTCAGCCACACTCAATGCGCTTGTCAACCTAGCTGTCTCTGTGTCACGTGCACTCGCTTGCACTCCTCGGTGACATCGAGATATGTCGGATCTGTTACTGGAAGCCGAAAAATTCAAAATGTGAATATAGAACTTTATACAAAATAGTATTTAGAGAAGAATTAAGAAGCGCCTACCTTTCTATATTGGGTACAATGCCAGCTAAGGCCGACTCAACGTCAGATCCAAGAAGAACAGTCTGTGAAGTCTTCTCTGCATATATTCGTACTCTGGCTTTAATAGTCGATCGTGAAGAGGTAGATCTTGTAATTGTAGGACGCCTGGATGACGGTGGAGTCCCTTCGTGTTTAGGTGACCCTTCGGGATCAACATCTCTTCTTCTCCTTGGCAGGGTGCCGTATTTATCTGCTGCTACTCTTGCGGCGTTTGCATCTGTTACAGGCGTCAACCGCGGTCCGTTTGCAGGCCATCTCTTCTCTTCACTTGGTGAGTTAGGTGTTCGGCATCTAGCAGTGGAAGTCTTCGTAGGTTTGGCACGCAAAGCAGGACTCTCGCGAATGAGGTTAGGTAAGTCAGCGGTCGGGCGGATGCGCGGCTTCGGTGTTAGAGGCCTTGGCTTTTCAGGAGGAGTCGGTTTCTCTCTACTTCTGGCACGCTCACGTGTCGCTAAATTAGGACCACGTGGAGCAGTTACAGGTCGGGGTGTGGAGGATCCTATAGGTGAACTACGTTTAGGGTCCGCAGTATTAACATTTACACGACGACGAGGTCGCGGTGGTGCGCCCGCTAGAGAAGAACTCTCAGAACCACATCCAGATCCACACGACACTACGCTCGACGCACACGACCGAGAACCTCCGCCACTACTAAGAGCACGGCCGCATCCTTCAACGCCACTATCGCTGCCAGCAGCGCCTAGTACAAGTTCGTCACCCGCTGGTAAACTATCTAGATCACCCAAAGACCTAGCATCATCGTTTACTTCACACTGTTCGTGCTCAACATATGGCTCCTTAAACACTGCAACCGGTTCCTTATCGTCAACCACTGAATCAGCTACAATACCACTTTCGTCCTTATTACTTTCACTATCATTCTTATTATCTATTTCATCCTTATTCACTTCACTAGTATCACTGGGAGGCAATCCTTCGCTTTCAACCTTTATCTCGTTTTTCTGGATGTCTTCGTTGTATTGGGCGTCGGTAGGCGGCGGACTAGCGTCGCCGACGCACGTACTACTCTCTTCTTCCATGTCTAGTACCAGTCACATGTTCTGAAACAAAAAAAAGTATTATTTAATTTGGTAAAGAGCAATAAGTACGCAGCAGAAGTTTTTTTACAGTGTTGTTTATTGTACGATGGCCTTTAGGCGATACTGTCGCAACTCGCAATCTCTTGGGAGCTTACTGCTATTGTGCGCGGTTTGGCTTATTCAAATGCACTGGGGCGTCATAGCTGTAAATGTTATATTTATGCAGTACCGGCACATCAGACTAACATAATAAATTAAACATGTACATTGTATATTTATAAACGGAAATGCTTATCCTCGCAAAGATTTACACATTATTTCATAACAATATATTATCCTTCAATCAACAAAATGTTAAAAATAGTAACAATTGTGTTAAGTATTGTGGCTTTTACTGTACAATAGTTGCTATTACTAGACTCTTATTTATGCCTACTAAAATGCTGTGAAGTAGTGAAAATAACAATGGGCAAAACCTATCGACGCAGCACAGACCAACGTTTTCTATATAAATGTACAACGATACAATGTATTGTTCATGTTGTATATTATAGCCTCGCGTACTACATTCATGCCACAGCGGACTATCAACTTTAAGCTTGAATGTGTTTTTTTTACAAACGAATAAATCGCCGTAATAACGACAGTGATGTTTATCTACATCTTCAATAAACATTATTGAAGTTATTAGAATTAATAAAGATAATTGACACAAATGTAAATTGCTCAATAAATTTCAGTGTGACGCTAAACTAAGTTCGCAGGGTGTCTACCATATAAGAGTAGATATCACTTATTTAGTTTCGTAATATTAATCCGCAACTATACACTACTCGACCTCTCTCCTATTTTTTGGGTAACGAACGGTATAACTTTTTTATTTTTCCAAATAGGATTGGCCGGTTACACACATCGGATACCTTAATGTGCTGATTTTATCAAGATGTTTTCCATCCTCTTTAGTGAGTTGAAATTATAACAATAAGCACATGTTAGGTCAGAAGAATTGCCTAAACGGTGCATGCCTCTCATCCAGGATTCTCATGCACTTTGAAAAGAGATGTGAGAGTGTATAGTCAATAAGCTTCGTTTAAAATATGCTTAAGGATTATTTAAATATATGACAAATCTAGATGTAGTAGTCTATATGAAGGTGGTACTTATTTAATACTAGGATATATCGTTTTACCGAAAACGGTGTCGGAATAGGCTATTTTTTATAAACCCGAACAACAAACCGCTCCCGGGTTAATAAATATGATACATTGTTACAAAAAAATTGGTATCGATCAGTAAAAAAATCACATCGTAATGCGATTTTTTTAAATCATTCCCAGGATAAAATGTAGCGCAGTTTTTAAGTCTAAAAATTTGCTGTCGATCGGCAAAAACCGCATCGAAATCGGCCCAATAGCTTTTACGTGAACCCCGAACAAACCGACAAGAAATCTTAAAAAATACATCGTGTTCTCCATCGTCTATATAGTGTATTTCAATATTTTTTAAATAGCTTCAATTTACAAACAGCATTTTTAGAATTTTATAGATGAATATTGTCAAGGGAAACAATAGATACAATCTATATTAAAACGTAATATAAAAGAATGGAAAAAATATCTGATATTGAAATTAAATAAAACATTGACCGATAGAGGTAAATAAAGCTGATTGTCCAGACACAGGCCATGTTGAGTGCTAATACTTGGATTTAAGATAAGCTATCGGCACTTGATTCATTGCAAGATGTGAAATTACTTAGAAAACGTCTGCGATATTAAACATTGATTGATAGCACATTATGAACGGGACTCAGTCTTAATTCTTTTGACTCTCAGGTCAATGCACTTCGATTTGCTGGGGGGCATAGCAGGCAAACTATTTAAGTGGGTTTCTCCATGTTAACATTTATATTGGAGGAGCCTGCCTTTTCAATTTGTCACGGTAATGATGTTAAAGGCGAGACGCCCTGTCTGTACCCTGTAACCGCCTCTAATGAACACATGGTATATTTTTATCGACACGGCTTATAGTTTACAGAATAACCGGACGTTTATTAGACAAGGTAGAAAGGCCACGGCGAAGGCTAGTTTCAAGAATTTTCCACCTTGGAGCAAGAAAAATATGTCCGCAGTTTGAGCATGTGTTATATTGACAGGAAATTATTTTTCTAAATCTTGTTATTGGATCTATTAATATAGCTTATGCTTTTAATGTAGCGTTTTAATTAAGTTTTTCTGTTAATTCGCAAGATGTCGGAAGTTAGGAATAGAAACCATAACTTCCTTATATTGCGCAAAACTGATGAGAATCAGTAGTTTTCTTGAACAAACTTTATGTTACATGTTTTATGTAGGTACTTAAATGTATTTACCACATTATACATATCTATTAGAGTTGTAATCTGTATGGGTTATAACTAAAATTGAACAGTCTGCATTTTAAAATAAATGCCGAAATTAAAGTGAAATTTGCTACGTATACGATGCCTAATCATAGATATACGTGGTTTAGAGTTTTTACACAATGTTGGTACGACGGTCTCGAATAAGCTCCGAAACATACGACCAGGAAAACAGAGCATTCAAAACAATTGAGTTGGATCAAATGAATATCATCAAATTGACTAAAATAATACAAGGGCCTAATTTTGCCATTTCAATATATTCGTGTCGCGAAGATATTCCAATGCGTTATTGTCAAAAATTCGCATTCTACTGAATCCACATCATCTTCTCGATGTCATCGCGGCGGAATAATGTGTAGTAGGAAAAATTGGTATTTCCATTTATTATATTTCTTTAATTCATTAACAAAAACATGTGTCTCTGAATATAAATACGTGGTTATAATAACCATTCTAAAAATTCAAATGTATAATAAATATTATTAATTTTACAAAAATAAGTCAATAGGAGGCATTGTTATTATATAATCATATTAATATTTAAGCACAAAAATAATCGTTAGCTGAATAATATGCTTTTTTGAGAAGAAATGAAGTTAAAAGAATTTATCTTTAGGCAAGTAGGTAGTTTGTTGAAAATTTCAACAGCCTGATATGTGAAACTGTGCTTTACAAAATTTTAAGATGGCATTATTTTATTTTTCACTCTTTCTTTCTTGTGGATTCATTAGCAGAAATTCCAAAAATTTAAACTTTTTTACACGTTTTCGTTTATCGCGAGTGGCTTGCCACGGTCACACCATTGGAATTAACAGACTACCAAAATCAGACAAACCTACCATTGAGACGATAGATTTTGACGAGATAGTAATATATAGTCACGCCTCTTGTGCGGATACAGCAAAATGTTTCCATAGTCAATTATGAAAATAAAATATTGACAAACTTTTATTATTTAAAAATCGTAAATAAATATTGATAGAATAACGTTTAAGCCTCAAAGTACTAGGATTGCAAAAGTTCAACCCAATATACATTGACTCTGTCGCAGTGAATAAAATAAACAACATACAAACACCCGATAAACTTTCTCAGTCCCAACGCTTAGTAAATTTAAATTAGCTACCGATAGCTTTGGTTATCATTAGCATTCTATAAAAGGTTTAATTGCGTTATCGGCTAAGTAAGAATCTATACACGTAGCATTCTTACTTTTTATTTCGTGGAAATATCAGTTTCTTTTATCGCAACAGCGAAGCACTTCTAAAGGATTTTACGACATTAAGTCTTCTGCTGTTATGATTGCACTAATGTAACCATAAAAGAAAAATATAAAATATCGGTACGAGGCATATAAACAAAAGTTATATTTTATTTTGTTTGAAGCTCTATACTAGGATCTGAAGAATTGCGTGTCGGTTCATGCACAGTGAAGGCTTTCTGTTCCAGCGTAGTTTACGAACGTGCATTTATGATTTCCGCATAAATAATATTTGTTTAACCCCTCGTTTACATTGTGGCTCAGTTCAAATATATATTAACTGTTCAACTGTATTACTATGACACAATATACAGACACAGAATATATCAAATACATAAGCTGCGATGACATACTCACGCTGCCCTTTCCATCGCCACTTTCCTGCTTGCTGCCGTGAAAATGGACATAATGTAAACGAGGGCTGCGAATAAACTTTTCTTAGTGCCGCATTCAGGTAGCTTCAACCGTAAGTAAGATCAGGTAGCTAAGAGAATCTAGAACTATTCCTTAAATTAACAATAGGTAAAATGACATTTTCTTGAAACGATTATAGATAATGTTTGACTTTTATTTAATACTAACAAACATAAATAAAATGAGAAATTCCATCAATGATGCTAAATTCAAGTTTTTTAATGGATGTATTATCTTGAGTGTTGCAGTTCTTTATTTGTTATTATTATTCTAGAGTTATTATTGTTACATCAATGACACCATGGAAGTATTGTCCATTAAAAATGTAACTCAAACATCTTCGGCGAATATATGGCGTCGATGCAAAACCTTGTAACTACATTATTTGGAGGTATTTTTTTTCGCCAATTTATGTATGTAAAGTACGTAACATTATTGTCGAAAAAAAATGTAGTTACCAGGTCCTACACTGATGCCAACGATATGTAGTTTACCTTATCCGTAACAAGTTATTTGTCATGGTAAATGATTATGAGTTAATTACCTAAAGAACACATGGATAAGTTTCATGTAAAAAAGATGCTTATGAAATTCCGCATCTAATTAAGATGCGAATAAAATAACAAGTAACTGATTTGTTCCAATCAATTGAAAACAGTCAGTCGTAATGAACAAACTTCTTCGTAAAAGACTTCAAAGATCAAGTTAAAAATAAATACATCGTTTACTTTAAACTGTTTATGACATAAACTTAACTAAATATATGCAACGTTATTTACTAAATAAACGAGAATCTCTGCGTTTCGTTTGTTTAGAATATTCGTATGTTATACATGAAGCTGAGTCTTTGTGCACAATTAAAAGCAATATATGATCTTTCTGAGTTGAATTGAAATACAAAATTAATACTCTGATAGGAAGTTTATTTTAAGGTGAATGAAAGATCCGTTGATTCTAAGTGGTCCCGGGAACGGAAAGCCACAAGATGAGGAGGAGTAAAATAAAATAATGTATATTAACTGTATACATATGTACTTAGGTGATGATAGTAGATAAAGCAAAGCAAATTAAAGCAAATTGTTTTAATTTGCTTTATGGAGCTAAGCCGTGTCATCACTGAGAGGTACTTGCGGAAGATCAGCCCTAGTTGATAAACTAGCATTATGCTGAGCAAGAGCCTTTTTGGGACATCACAATTAATTGTAATATGTATTATCATGTAAGACTTTTTATATCTTGCCCTAAATTTTTTTTTCTTCTTTCTTTCTAAAGTAAATGAAAGTGAGTTCGCGATTGGATTCAGCTGATGAACTAAAGTACCGATAATTATAACAATGTAATATTAACTTAGAAATAACTTAATTCTAACATTTGTGGTTCATTCTTCATGACCTTGGAAATAAACCGATTGATTATAGTGAATTTTGCTAAACGTGATGACTTATTCTTATGATAATGTGGTTGAACGAAGTACTATGACACTATATCCCGAAATATGAGACAATATTTAGATGATTATCAGCCAGTGAAACGGGATGGAAAGCCCTTATTTAATACCTATATTATTTTCAATATCAAAAACATACAGCAAGAAAATGTTGAGCCATTATTAGAGATGCAATAGGTATGCGGAAACAATGTTTCAATAAATTCTAAGATTATTTTCATATAAAAGAAACGGCGCGTTAACATAACATCTACTTTTAAAATATCATAATAGAAATAATTTAAAAGCTTTTTAAAAAACAATAATTGCGCTGTTACTATACTTGTACATACTAATGACGATATATGATGATATATATATGAGCATATATTTTAAATATACTATATGAGTGTATGTATATACTATACTCACATAGTATAGTATACACATACACATCTCGTACAAAATGTATGTATGACCGCGATGGTTTGTAGCGTGATAAAAAATCAGATTTGGCTGTCTTCTCCTCTATTGCTTTCACATGCATTTTTACTATATTTATACTGTGACTGCCGAGAGAAACAGAATTTCCGATCACCGGAAGACTAAACAAACAGTGACGTCTATCATTGACTTTGACATACGGTACGGTAGCCCAATATACAATGTGACCACAATTTAATTTTATTCGAAACTGTACAACAATTATTTATTTCGTTTTTTTCTTGGACAATATCATGTTAATTTTAGAATATTTCTTTAAAAGTTATAAGTACACATTTTTTTATTATGAAGGTGGTAAACACGCAGACGGCTCAGGTAATGAAAATGTCTTACCGTAAAAAAAATGGCTAACGTCGCGTATAGACCATTACATCAGGAGTGAAACAGGTATGGAATAGGCGGAATTGAATAACACGTTGTGCATTTCTAAACTAAGCCAGTTATGCTTGTGTTATATAACAGCCCTCAAACGTCCCGCTGCTGGGATCGGGGCTCCCACTATAGGGGAACGGACAGTATACCCGCCATGCTTGTCCAAGACGGTCTAGCAGGTTTGTCATATCGGTTATCTCGATGTGCAGGTTTCGTCACGATGTTTTCCGTGAACCTTGTTAGCACGTCAGAAAACTGCCTAAGTGGTTCCGGTCAGGATTCGAACCCGTACTCTTTGAGTTTGGGACACCTGCGCTAGCCATTACGCTGCCACTTTTTAACTTGTATTATAGTAATATAAAATATACATATATAGGTACAATGGACAACTTTGACTGTTCTTAGATACCCAAAGAATCAATTAAATTTTTGCTACGTGCACTTATATCGCGGCAATTTGACGCTGACTATAGTAACGGAATAAAAGAAATTAAAAAGGTATTCTCGTTAAAAATCTAACGTATGCTCACATTATCAATCGACGACTCAGTAAACAGTTCTCATTGACTGACAATAATGTAAACAAGTTAACGCTATATGACCACATACCCCGAAAACAGGCTTTTACCAGTTTCACGTGAAAGTTCGAGGAAGTTCTTTCTTGTAACGTTCAGCTACAGGAAATTGTAGAAAATATACTAGTTTTAATTAAGACTTATGTAAAGGCAGTAATTATCCCCCTATTTTATGATCGCTTCAAAAGTAGGATAGCTACGATACATAATAATATGAGATAATATTCTGTAACAGGAGCACAAAACCCGATGAATTTCTTTTCTTTAAAACTAAATCGTTTAGAATAAGTCCTGAAAAGTCACTACATTGCTATACATACTAAAGACGGAAAGTTTTAGTGGAAGCATACACGCCTCGTAGACTACCCCCGCTGGTAACAGAGGATGCGCAAATGCATCCTAGGGATATAAAAAAGTCGTCTTTACCTATTTTGTATAATATTAAATTATCCCATGTGTATGTATGATGAAAGAAAACAACGTGACATTAACTGTAAATTAAGTTTGATCATAACTATCATAATCCCTCAGTCCGTCTTGAACTAGAGTAGTAGGTTGTATAACTTGTATATTATACGTTCTTTGAAATGGCGAAATCCGAGCTCAGCTATGGGATGTCAATAATATTTGTTTATTCAATTAAATTTAAAAAGTAATGAAGTATCAAAAATAACAGTTTAATCTTAAACTGAGAGGGATTAGAAGCCTAAAGTAAAACCTGTAGTATTTCAGGTGTCAGTGCTCTTGCTTTACACAAAAATGTGCCTCATACGTTTATGTTTCTTTATGGCCAGCTATTATATAAAACTGATTTCAAAAAGTTCCAGGAGTAGATGCATATATACTATAATAGCATACCTATTATGTATTGTATACTGCAATGATGACTTAATAAATACTTTGTTATTATTATAGGTGAAATAATAACAATAACACGGAGGCAAAACCTTTGTACAAGGCATTGTTAAGAATTAAGATACTATGTTCGGCTTTGTGCTACCAGTGGGAACTGAACCCTTTAAAAAAAAAAAATATGGCTAGATAATAGTCTACAATTCCGTCATTGCGTAATTTAGATTGCAGATAGCCTAAACGTAGCGTACCAGAGTGATACACAAATACAAAAAGCACTGCAAAAACAGGAACTTGGAATTAACTTTGTTTGGTGGTCACGAGTTTTATTACAACAGCGCAGCATTTAGGATATAGCCAAATTGCCTTTTTACGATTCCACCTATATGAACTACGTCCTTCCATGTGAATAGACGAGACAAGGTCGTTGCACCGTGTCCAATTCGTGCTGGATTGACGTGATTTCTTCATCAGACATCTAGTTTCATCTTCTATAGAAAATAAAATCATTATTTTTTGCTTTAGCAAAGGGCAATGGCCGGTAGTACTACTATATGCGTATTTTATTATAGACATTTTGATGGCTATTCCAAAATAAGGCGCGTGACCGTTAGTTTATTACATTATCCATCAAAGCGGTCGCTAGGCGCGAAATTACATTTCAACGAAATGTTTAAGGGTTCGGCCTGGTCGCCATAACAGTTTCAATTAGAATCATAAATTACCATATCCCCAATGCTATTCCATTTCTCTAATAGTACAAGTTTTCATATTGAATTCTCAAAATATATAACAGAATATACTGTTATATCTGCTGCACTCAGAGACTTTAACAAAGAGAAATTAATAAATTACAAGTTTTTAAAAGTTAAAATATTCGTAACTCTTAATGATTATACATAATGTTCAATATTAATTGACTTGTACCGCGTATTCCACACGTAAATAATATATAGTAAAGCAAGAAAATACGATACGGTAATACAAAAGCGAACTTATTTTTAATATTTTCCGTTGCAAAGTTTTATACGTAGACCAGATTGCAGGTGAGATAGGGATTTGACTTGCAGTATAGAACACAATTATCATACATCCATATTTAAATACACGAATAATGATATACATAATTAAGATACAAATAACAAAGGTTAAAATGTTACCTCTGTATAAAATTTCAAATAGAGATAAAAAAGTTTTGTTTTCAAACAAAGCGTCTCAGTTTTTATGTACACAGTAGTTATTAAATAAACTTGTTATATAAACAATGCAGTGCTGTGTTGATTTCATGGTCGTTAAAGGGGAGATAGTAACAATAAGGTTGATTGTCGCTAAACATTTTCCCTTTGCCATTAGCGGAACAGACAGGGCGCGCCGGATATGGAGGCCCTCGATGAAACGATCGACCAGGCATTTACACCAGGCTGAAAGGGCAAAGGCCTAAAGGAAATTAAAAGTTATATCACCAACAAGTTTTAGAATATCTAGATTGTGTCAATGTTATATGTTTTTTATCAGGCAGTTAAGATATTACAGGTTTGTCTAGTTTGCGGCCGATTGGCGACATCCTTGGTCCAGTTCTCTAGAAACCAATTAATGATAAACTTGATGGATTCTATAAATAAATTCCAATTAAGTCATGTCTAAACAAATTAATAACATACTAGGGCTTTTCACGTAGTTTCGCCTGCATGATCGGATTCGTGTGCCACTGAAAGTGAATCAATCGCCGAGATAAGATCCTATATTTAAAATCAAAGCAAATAATACATATGTATATTATTTTATTTTAAACACATCTACTTCGGTTATGTTAACATCTTTGTGGCCTAGGAAAACATCCTATTTTTCTGAACAAAAAAATATTTTAAATATATACATATGTCAATAGTCTTTTATATATGTGATCTTAAGAAATAAATTACCTATATAATAAACATGAAGAAATTAACCAATATCCAAATATCATTTTTATATAATATCTCTATCGCCTCTTTGCTTCAAAAAACATGTTATCTTAAAAATGACATTTTTGATGAGATTTTTAACCTTCAGAAAACAATTGCATCGAAACTAAATTTTCAAGAATACATTTTTTAAGCATAGAGGTGATATAGAGAATCTAGAAGCGTTATTTATAAACAATGTTCCTTACATTAAAGATCGCCTGGGGGAGCACATCACTCATTCCTTACGTACCGATTTCTGCGAGTTCTACTGTAAACTGTGTAATAGAACTTCCTTCCAATAATTATAACATTCACAACATGTCACGGTTTGACTACATGAAAACATGATAAGTTGCGTTTTTACCCAATTTAGGTATAAAATATATATCTGCAGATCTATTTAGCTTTAGTAGATACCAACAAGACCTCTTTCTCTTTTTCATTCAATCGTTCCTGTCAATACAAAGCAGTCTCGTGTCACTCAATAAACCTGAATTAGACTCTGTAGCTGTCGGTCTTTTATTTCTAAAAGGAATTGATAATAAAATATAAATGTAGAAATGAGTTCATTTGTCGGTCTGTATATTTACCCTTCTTGTTGGTGTTGTGAATCATGAAATTTGGTAGCATGGGATTTGTTCATTCAAGGTTATGGGATTGTTTTCGGGTGATTCAAGTTTACACAAGCGATGTCACATGAATAGCATTTGTCTATATTGATAAGTGAAGCAAAAACGAAAATTGCGCGGACGGAGGAGTATGAAACGCAGACTTATAGTTTATATAGAGGAGTGCAGAATGCTAATTTTTTTTAAATTATGCATAAAAAATACATTACAAACACTGCCATGTATTTGACACACACGCATATATATACTCATTTTTTATTGTTAAAGTCAAATTAACAGTGTAGCCTTGGCGAAATCTGTGATTATAGAAGTATAATCTTTGACAACAAAACCTTAATAATGTTCGAACTTATAATTTTAATTAATTATTTTGGTTATTTTGGTAATAAATGGTAATTTAAATTTAGAACTTCTCAAATAAAGCAATCAAGTAAAAGCTTGTATGTTTTGTTTTAGGGATGGCCAAATTAAATTATAATGGATCAACCTACTGACTCGAGTAACGATCTAATCCAAGCGGGTTAGTATAGTATAGTATAGGTCCCGTGATTTACTACATTTCGGAATTCTCAGGTTTGACTCCTTATAAAATAAATTTTGTTTTGTACTTTTTTTTAATATCAATGTAGTATGCGTAGTAATAGCATCAGCTCTAATGTTTACTTTTATAACAGAAATGTACTTGCTTAGCTTGAGAACATAATGATAAAATAAGTATTTGTCGATTTTAAGAATGTAAATGAATACAGAATACGTGATTTATCTCGAAATCAAGATCTCTAAGCAAGGTTAAGATTGTACAGCGAATTGGTTTTTAGGTAAATTCAAATATTTGTCAGGACTGCCCAGTGTTGTCGCAGAGTCAACAGTTTTATTATTCTACTAAACATTATGTCACCCCTACAAAAGCCACCCCTCGGATTTCGCCTTTTCGTTTACACTTTATACGACTACACGACTGAAATGTTAATTTTCGAACTCCCATTGATTTTATGTTGAGATATACATTTACAGGTAATATAAGGACCATTGCAATGATTTTGCGCCTTTCGTTACGTTAATAAGTTGTATAATTAGTTTATCCGTGCAGGAAAGAAAAATAATACAATTTTCTGCAGCTGGCCAGCCTATTGTAAGAAACGACAAAACATGCCTCAGCCGGGTGGTAGAGACTTGCCTGCCTGGATGACTACCACCCTTGGTTTAAAGTATGCCACCGAAAACAACCTTGAGTTGTTTTCCGGCATTAGTATTTTAATTCCAGTCTCCTTTTAACGACGGCAGCACATTGGTTAGCACCTTTGGTGTTACAAATGTCAATAGGCGACGATAACCGCTTTCCATCTGCTGGGCGTCTGCCTGTCTACGGCACTCATGGAATTAAAAAACTGAGTTTAAACATTTTAGTTTAACGTAATACAATTTTAATGAATTATGTTATTATCGAAATGTTTGCGAGAATCACTAAAAATTGAAGATAAAAGAAGAAAAAGCGTGGTGCTGATTATGCATGGATCACGAAAACAATTGTTCGAATATAAATAACTAGTGTTTTCTATATGATTTACGCAAGTAAAATTCGCATCTATATTTCGTGACATCTCTCCTAATTTTTGGGTCAAAAATATTCTAATATTATTGAGAGCATTCCTAATACTATGAAGAAAGTACAAACAAACATACAATAATTAGTCCGGATTATTTATAAATGATCTCCATCAGTCTTATTTAAAACATGATCGAACTCACGCCCGTGCAAATTTATAAATCAATCTTCAAATTTCGAAAGTTTAGCGAAGTGGTTCCTTTTCCGTTTACGATCAATACATTTCCCTGGCATTACCACTGACGTATTTTATACCGATCCTTAGTACATTTCACTGAAAGCTTCCATAAAATATTGCTTCTCAAGAATATTACTGTTCAATAGTAACCATAATAAAAATTTGTTTTAATGCATTTCATATTAGGATACAACGACAACATACGATTACTACTACTATCTGAGGATATTAATGAGTATAAAATGAAAGTTTACGAATTTTATGTTATTAGAAAACCAATAGATGCATTGTATAAACAAAACAATTATTGCACAGCCTTCTGCAGCTATTTTGACGACCACAAAGTTAAGTACGATGTCTTCGATAATGCTTATCTTTTCTTCAAATTTTCATTTACCAAAATATATTAATAGCAAAATAATTGATATGCGACAATAGTTGTGATTTGGTATCAACCTTGAAATATGATTTTAAGGATACGTATTGGTGCAAAATGAAATAGATAAAGTAAATTTAATCAGATAATTGAAAAGATTATAAACTAATACAACGTAAGGCCAGTCCAATAACAACAATTCTGATGACGTAGCTTTAAATGCATTTAAAACCCAAAACCAGTTGCTCTGTATGACAAAAGATCTTTAGCAACATTGATACAATCTTGGTAGTTCTTATAACGCTTACTAATGTTAATTTGCATTGTGTCTGAATATGGATGAAATAATCATATTATTAGCGTTGTAATTCATAAAATTTGCATAACCTGATGATCGGTTGTATATATTTATAACATAAATAAGTTACCTTACCCCAAAGTTTATAGAACTGAGGCTAGAGTCCTGAATTATTTCAACACCAAAAATTAACCACTTTCACAAATCAATGTCCGAAACAGCGAAGATAAACTGATAAAAGCTAAAGGAAAGCGTCCGATATAATTTATCAACACGTCAACAAGCGAGACGAGCGCGGATGAAACTACCGACCGAATAAAAGGCCCAACGCTGTCGCCATAGGAGGGGCGCAGTACAGAGCCACACCATGTGTGGAGTTATAACCCAACAATTCATATGGTCATATCCCATCAGTAACAGCTGAATAATGGCATGCAGTCTAAATGCAGCCAGATTGTAATTGCACGCCACACACGCGATTATCAGTCGTGCAGCTGCAGATATCGGGGCCCTATAAAAACAAGTATTCGACAAAGATAGCGACGGCTTGATGCTCAATTCAATATACGTCTACAGTAACGTATTCAAAGTTTTATGATCAAATAAGAAGTGCCGGATCCTTATAGTTTCATCATGATTGCGCGCTGCTTTGTGCCATACACGCTTCTCAAGTTATAAAGAAATTGGTGCGGGCCCCCCTCCTAGTGCTAGTAGTGGTATTTCGTTTTCGATATGGTATGTTTGGTTTACACTCCATTCTAGGTTTTATAGCCAAAAACCTAGCTGACATTTATCACTACTACAAAATACTTAACTGCATCTAGTTCAACTGGGCTCTCTTTATAATTAGTAATATTGTATTAATTAGTAATAATTCATACAATATTACTCAATGTATGATTGCGGACAACTATAAGAAGTGGCATCATCTGAAACGCTTTTTGTATGAAAACCACATTAAAAAAAGATTGCATTGATCGTTCTTTTAACCTTGCGTTGCGTATTACCTAAACGTGATTCTATTGACTATTCAACCACTAATGATCTGAAATTGGCAATCTGTTTTGCTTGGTCTATTGCATTGCGTGCAATGGGATTGATCGGATGCGCAGAATCAGCTTGCATTAATCCCTCGGACGCAAACTTATAAACAAAATATCTCGGTAGATTTCATACCAAAATAGCCAAGTTTAAGGTGAAAGCAATATTTTAAAGTGGAATGTAAGTTGTAGACTGTGTGATTGCATTGTTATTGTGCCCTTTTACTTTGGGTTTAAGTTATATAAAATTAATTTAAAAATAAAAATCACCCGGGTTTGATCACAAGACACGAGAGTATAAAAAGAACTATGTAAAAATAAATGACAGATGATTTAAAAAGGATATCTATATTTGCCTATGAAAGTTAGACTGAGGTAAAGAATATTTAGAAGGTCTCCTCTAGAAGTTCATGACGCCTAAATGTTAATTTATCTACAAATGTAAGAACAGATTATTTGCCGCTAGATCTCCTATTTGCATGTAACAAACGAGTTGTAACAGTTTCTGGTTCGTTTAATCCAATCATAGATGGATTATGCTAACACACAAAATAGATCGACCGAATAGTTCTTAGTGCATCGTTGACTATTACGAAAGTAACAAACCAATTTGTATAAGAGACGGAAAGATAAAAGCATTTAAATGCAAAAGTTCCAAGCGTGAGAAAGACTCCGGTTAATTTCAATGTAAATGGTAAGCTACGAATTGTACAAAATTGTATTTCCAGAAAGGTAAGTTTAGAAAGTCTTCTACTAATTTGGTATGTGTGAGAATAAAAATGATCTAATGTATATTCTTGTAAAATATGATAAGATCATATTTTAAAATGAATTGCAATCGGTGTTATATCAGATTCTTCTAAAGGGAGCACAAACATTTAGATGAAGCAGATCTGTAATAAAGCGATGTCGTTAATGTGTTCAGACGGCAATATCCTGTCCTACGCAAATACCCGGGCAATAATTTCATCTCGGACGCATATCGAAAAGGGTCCAGTTGTGATTAAATCTGAACCCTTGTCGGTAATGCTTTCAAATTATTTATCTTACTGATGAGCGGGAAATAACATCATTCGCTTTAAAATCGCAACCGTTTTCACAAAAATTTAAACTAAATATTTCCTTTGACCTGTATTATTTTAATATTCAGTATTAAAAATAGGTTTTCATATTTCTGAACATAAGCTACTGTCTTCAAAATAGCGTTCTTTCGTAACTTATACAAGTGTTCATTATGTATTTCTAATACTTTTATTTTTTAATTACCTCAATGTTAAAATAATTATAAAATATGATTTCTTGTACGCAGACATAATTTGTTGTAGTACCGTTATGAATCTGCAACTAGTTATTGATGATAGGAATTAAGACTACAATTAATTGGCCAATTTACAACTGCATCTGTTCATTGGCGATCTAGGCCGTAGCATTTACGCGAAGCAGATAATTCTCTTTGAACTTCTCAAGTGGACGGAGCCTTGACCGGGTATTACGGCCATATGGTGGCGCTTTAGTTTTCTGGCCTACATGGATCCTGGCTCGTAAAGTCGTGATCATCCAGCGCGACCTTGCACGAGAGGTGTGAAATCGAACTAAATAGATGGTCAGTAATAGAATGCGAACAAACGATCACTATTGAATAGAGGCAACCTTCACATTATAATTAAGGCATGTGTTATACATGGCTTCGATAAAAGTACATCATAATTTTGTTAACTAACTGTTAAACCTGTGTGTCCTACAATCTAGTTTATTTCCTTTCAAATGCATCATAAGATAAGACATCATCAATCAGAAACAAAACAGTTCGAGCTGTATTTCAAATCTCGTTTTTATATAAAAGTAGCGTATTCCAAAGCCAAAATCTGTCAAAATGTTTAGCTGTTTTCTCAAAAGTAAGAATTACAGATACTAAAAGAGTATAGAGTATATAATTATGTATAGATTGCAGAAATATATCTGCATACAATTATACATGCAGACATTGGTCAAATTTTTGTAGCTAGACCAGTACCTATACTAATGTTTTGTCAAGTCATTATAATGACTTTATACAGAGATTATTAACAAAATATTAATATAAATATATGAAATACATATTATAAAAAGTAAAGCAATGTGCAGTTGCATACAATATAGGTGTGAATAATCTTTGGACAGTGATGCAATGCTATGTGTTCGTTTAATGGCAAATTATTACAAAAGTTAATTAACTGCCTCACCTTACATAACCATGACGCCGAGCTGAGCATCTGTGTTAATAATATAAAACTTGTATTTTTATTTCAAGAATATTTAATACAACTAAACATTCAAAAATAATGGTGTCATCTCGTTTTAATTCGTAATAAAAAATATACGATTAGTAAAATATTTTTACAATCTGCCTTTGTGTCATCGGCACAGTTATACTGATATCCGAGATTATACTTTACAGTTTGAAATCTTTGTAAGAGCTGTCTGTTCTTCATGGAGTAATAAATAGATTTGACAACTGGTTATCCGTTTGATTATGACAATTTCAATTTAAACAACTTTTCTCTCGTTGTGAAACTCTTTTTCACACGTGGTTTCCCTCTTCATTGCACGCCCGTACCTCATTAATCTTTTTGTTTAAAATATTTCAGCTACATGTGTTACTTTATACAATTTCATTATTTATGCGTTATTTTCCTTACCTTTTCTCATATTTCTCTACACATCCATCTGAAGTTCTCATCTTGTATGAGATATTTTATGTTTTTTAATTTAGTAGTCCAACTGTCAGATTCATATTACATATATGGTCTTATTGCATTTAACCTCTTAATTTGAGTGGCCAATTTATGTAGTAGAATTATTTGAGAAAAATATTGTACCAAACATATAGTTGATTCAAACCTAGTGCATTGAATTTTGTTTCTTTTAACTGAATAAAAGTGAGTCACAACTCACGACCAGAGCAATGCAACCGTGACCATTGCTTCTATACATTTTTATACATGCACTGTTCCTCTACCTTTTATAAAATGAGAGCTTTATATATGTAGTACATGGGAAACTTGGTACGAATCCATGTCAATGCATCTGTGACCTGGCTCCGCCTTCAACCATTGGGCCTGCAATCAGATCCTCAGTGCACAACAGCGGAACCGTCCTCACTCAGCCACGGATATCGGGTTCAGTGTGACGTCTGTTTGAAATCACTAGCTCCTACTGATTAATGCGACGATCCGTTTATTTCACACGAGAACACTTATAAGGCCTCAGACTGTCAGTTAATAGAAAGACTGTCTATCTTACAATGTCAAGGTTCCGTTAGTTCTAGATATAAAGTAGGTATTAAATAGCTAGAAAAATAATACGGTATTAATTTCGCGCAATTAAAAACTACACTCTGCTATAATAAATTATTTCTTATGCCAATATAATTACTAAAATCAAAATATTTATTAAATTTGAACACATTAAAAGAACCATGATTTGTGAAAACTTTAAAACGCAGCTTCAGTGGTAAACGATCTAAAAGTATTATTAGAAATGGCAGTCTGTGTTGGTGAAAATTAAGATAGACACTACGGAAGTAAATACAGTGTCGCTTATCAGACCTTTAAAATGAGGCTAGAAAGATAGAGTTATAGCATTCTAAAACAATAAAATAGGATTGTACAGTAAATGTTGAACAAAAGGCGGCCTTATCGCTGAAAGCGATCTCTTCCAGGCAACTCCCTAAACTAAACAAAATATTGTTTGGTGCCTATGAAATAGAGTTAACCCTCTAATCAACAAGGCATTGGCAGCATTAAGCATCTTGCGAGACGCGAATGGTCTTACGCAAAGAAGCCTGTACCATGCAACTTAATAAAACACTAGATCTAACATAACAATACTGCTACATAATAATTGTTTATGTGTGATCTTTAAACAATAAAGTACAGAAAAACTTATGAATTGCAGCGAGAGTGTAGTTTTAGCTCTAATGTAGACGACCTCTAGAATGTTATGATAATTAAAATTTATGACATCAATAATATTTTTGGAAAGCGTGAAAGCAATAATTTGTTCTGACAAGGCTCAAATAATAGCCATAATAAATTTATTCAGACAGACAAATAATTTAAAAGGAATAGCCCTTGCTTGAGTTGGTAGTCTAATTATAAATCGTCGAGTCCCCCTTTGCGTTCTTTGCGTTCCAATCTTGGGGATAGGTCATTCAAATTTTCGCTACATTTGAACAAGCAAAACAATCTGACATGGAGATTTTAGAATCACGACTTGTACAGCATGTTTTATAAAATATACCATAAAAGCCAATAGAAGGTCATTGCTGTAATTAATTCTGCTTTGGTATTTTCTACAACGTCAAGTTGCGGTGGATCACTGGCTATATACCTTGCAGTGGTGTGGATTCAAATCTTAGTAGAGAGCTGGCATTGTTTATACATATTTTTTGGCATATCAAAATAAAGCTAGTGGTACTCCCCCCATTTGAAGTTAAACAAAATATCCCAAGGAAACCTATACTTCGAGACAAGTCTGAAACTGGGCAGTCTGCCTTATACTAGTATAGTGGTTTCCTGAAATGGTAAGATCCCAGCTCTTCAGTGGGATGTTGAAGAGCTAGTGAATATTATAAATCCTTCATATGCAAAATATAATACTTCGTCGTTGTCGTGGTCGTCGTCAGCCATTCACAGTCCACTGCTGGACGTAGGCCTCCCCAAGACGGTGCCACTCATACCTATCCGCTGCCTTTCTCATCCAGCGCCTACCGGCGACCTTGCGTAGGTCGTCGGTCCATCGGGCTGGAGGGCGTCCGACACTACGTTTACCGATATAATATATAATACTTATTTCATCTAAATACTCGTATTTTATTAGTATAAAGTAATTTATCTAATAGGGAGCGTGAGAATTTAAAGCTATACTAATCGTCTGAATAGTCTCGTTTTAGTGGCTTTAATCAAAAAGCTTTTTGGGATAAGTAAACAAAATGAGAATATTATACGGCGAGGAATCACTTCGACCGATATTTCATTTCGGCATGTTTGGACTGGACTTTCAAAAGACGTCAAAATGCTGGCGCATTTCCGTATTAATATTTCAACTAATATAAAAGCGCTGATATTAGATTTAGAATGATTTACGTAGGGTATTAAACACTGGTGTGTTTTTCGTTTAGACGTTTTTCTAACGATGTAATAAATTGTCATGGAGTTGTGCTGTACTCAGTCACGTATATATTTATATTTATAAAAAAAAGTATAACTACGGTATTGGTTAATTTATTACTATAAATTCTAATAACATAACATATTATTATATAAATTTGACCCAAGTAAACATTTGCTTTCTTCCTTTACTCAGTCCCTAAAGTTTGAAGTTAGCACAGTATGTCGTTTCCTTCCATACTCCTCTATCCTGGCGCACATCTTCTGTCATATCACAAATCATTATGTTATCCTTCAAAAATTCATCAATCTCCTTTTTGGCCTATATTTAATCTGTTATATGTCTTATACTTTATGTATGTGTCTGTTATATTTTTTATACCTAACTAGACCTTAAAATTAGGTCCATGATTTATTTTTAGCCCTTATTTAAGCAATATGTAGGATGCGAAACATAGGCACTATCTTATATAATTATATAAGGTGCTCAAAATGCTCCAAACGTTATCTAATAGATTGTCATAGTGAACCGTTTCCGAGGTAAGTACTAAGCCTCTGAGACTTGACGTGTTGATCAGGCATTTTGAAAGCTTTTTGTAGACGCACAAGGCTTGAGAACCATAGTACAAAGTCCCAAGCGTTTTAATATCAAAATATTAATCAAAATCAAACGATTCCAGCGGTAAAAAATATGTGGAAACAAAAAATAATAAAATTAAAAAAAATTGTGATAACCACCAATCTTTCGTGAGAAATTAGACTGAATAACTTTAAATACAAAAATACGATACGTATTCAGGGTCTTTCAGATTAAACCGCTTGTTTAGATAATTGTTCTATGCAGTACGAAGTTGTTGAAAAAGTTACTTTACACAATAAACACAATGCCACAACTATTTTAAAATAAAATATGGAACTATTAGGTCATCTTACAGAGCCTCGTGTTGATAACGAATGTTGGAAAATGTTTTAAGTAAAAGATTGTGCTAAAGAAGCGACATTTTTTATTGAAGTACGTTTGAATTGTACCCTATACAATAATCATATTTTGTCTATGCCATTAGCACTCATGAGGTTTTACAACAGAAGTCGAATAAAATTGCACAGATATAGGACAAACTTTTACACAGAATGCATATTTTGTGGAAGAAGTCAAGTAATACAGTTATTATTACATTTATCCTTTTTAGACGCACAATGTTTAAAATTAAAATAAAATACATTAAAAATAATTAATTATAATAACCGTTATGCCTAGTAAAATGTATACCGCACTTTATTCATTCAAATGTTTAATTGTAGTATATTAATTTATAGTATGTTATTATTATCTACCATCATCACAATTATCATTATATTAGTCATTAGCGGATCTGGCAGACGTTATCCTGCCTTAAAAACCTAGAACCCGATTCCAGCGTCACCTACCGGGTCTAATTATGAATCTAAGCCCTTCCGGGACCCACTAAGCTATATTTTTTATACCTTGGGTTACATTATTGAAGTTTTAGTAGAGAAATTTATTTTTTCTTGTAATAAATATAGCCTATATCTGGGATCAGTGAAGCATTCTAATAGTGAAAGAATTTTGAAAACGTTTCAGTAGTTTTTGAGTTTTACAAAAAAAATTCCTCTTTATACTATTAATATATATTACATACTTTGTAATTAATGGTACAGCTGAGCTCTTTAATCCAGAGAATAACAAGAAGCCAAACGCGGGCGTGAATGGTAGGTCTTAAAAGAATTTACTTTTCAAAATAAGCAGCGTAACAACAGTACCTATTATAGTGAAGGACGGCCCCAAAAATCTAGAGTAATAAACACTCGTATACGTACGATATGCTGTGGATAAATAACCGACATCCGTTGGTGCCACTGACGCCGTGCGCAAGAGCAGATATCTAACCGACCACACGCGAATGTCTATTTATTACAAGTACGCTAATATCCGAGAGGTACTAAACATTCAAACGACCGTTACCAGCCATGTGCAAATTAAGTTGTATTCTTATTAGTTATCGAGGTTTTAATATTCAGTTCATATTTAACGGGTTGTTAACCTAAGATTTATAAAAATCAGGTATATTGTATTTTTAACCGAATTTTAAAAGAGAAGGTTTTCACTTCGACCGTTTTTTTGTATGATTGTTACGCGATTTATCTGTGAATTGTAGACCGATTTCCCATTTTATTTCTTCTTTCGTCAGAAAATTTTTCTGAGGTGGTCCCGTTGACACCAAGTCAGGATCTGCTGGATTCTAGGGCAATCGAGAACAATCTTTTTTGAAGTGCACCGAGCGCCTACACTCTTCTGTAGAACGTATTTATTGTTGCTTATTAGTTTGAAGTCGGTTTTGTTCTTTTTATTGATATCTTATTCTTCTTCAAAGATATTAGAATATATCTTATAACAAACAGTTTTATCATCTGGATATGTATATTTACCTTATAAAATGTAGGGAACTGTTAATTTACACGTTTAGAACTGTTGAAAATTAAAGTACGTTCATTCGAACACAACAGGAAACTGCAATACTAAACTCAGTTCTTGATAAACAATGTGTAGGTATATACTAATATATCAGTTTATTTAAATTTATCCTATTCAAAACAATTTTACAAATTCGCTGTTCGTATACATTTTATACATACCTACTAGCTGTACCAAGTGTGTCGATCAAACACTTTAAGACAATGGTATATCCATAGATCTCTTAGTGCGAAATATATACTTGTTCGGTCCATGAACCTTTACGGGCGTATATAGATCTAACCCAATTATCATCACAATCAGCTCAGTGATTTAGGAACGCATAGAGAATAAACATACAAACGTTCATTTTTATTTATATGTACGTACTAACTTTATAATATTATACTGTTTGGAATATAGGCTTCATATAATTATGTGTATACTATACTCAAAAAAACAATAACTTACTTTAATTGTTGATTTGAGATGTTAAAATATTTTTTTATTATTACTAAATATCCTTATTACAGGGAATAAACGCGTACATATTTTTATTTCATTTCAAACTAAATAAGAATCTTGATATAAAATTTGTATAAACTTATAAATATACGTGTAAAATTAATGTATGTAATTATGTAATGTAAATATACAAAGTATTAACGAATATTTCTCTTGTTTTAGGATATCTACATGTTTGAATTGTTTTCTTTAATAAGAACAACGATTTAACAAATGTATTTTATTTCATTTTGGTTATTTGTTTCGGCCGCTTTTCAGTGGCTACGGAAGACAATATACGAGTCGCAAAAACTTAAGACAAAAATATTATGGTAACCATACCTAGTTTTTGTTTTAGATTCATTCCAGAATCTTCAGAACATACTCGTATTCGAGTAGTACAGGAAGCCTGCGTACATATAATTAACTCGTCAAGTAAAATTTCCAGCAGCAGAGCTGAAATAGACGTTAGCCAGCTGTGTCAAGAGCACGTGTGGGAAGTTTTTGTATACAAAACAAAAAAGGCGCACGTGTATAGTCTGACCCCAGAAAAATTACACACACAGACATATTTGGATAATTTTGTATTAGTAACGAGTAAATAACGATTATACAGTAATGGCCTATTGATAATATGGTTTAGAATTATAAAACCACTTTCTGAGTTTCTAATTTGAAATTATTTAGTTTAATTTCTAAGTGAAATCTTTCATATCACTAGAATGAAGAAATTGTAAATAATACTAAAATAATTTTATTTGCTTTTAAAAGAAGTAGAAAGAAGCTGTTATGCAACATATCGCATCTAACAAATTTCGCACTTCTTTTTTGGTAAGTAATCTTTTTGAAATGTTTTTTATCTTACGTATTGTATTGTAGTTCACGTTACAAGAATTTCTGGCAACGTAAAATAACTGCTCAGTAGCGTTTTTTTATATTCATAACGTAAACTAATTATTTCATACACATTCAACAATGCACAAAATGTAACGTTAAAATACAAGAGTGACTGCCACGCCGTAGGCTTATATAATAACGATATAACTCTTAAGTAAACAATAATAGCGTAGAACACTTTATAATAGAACTTGAAAATGCAACGATCACTAATTAATAATTAAATAGAATATGAAGCACGTGAATCACTTCCCGACCGGTTTACGAATATAGTCCTAGGATAGCAGATATGGCAAGGTCTCTTCCTCAGAGTTCGTTGCCCGTTGTTTTGCATTGTATCGCGACACCGGCGGCATGTTAATAGGCCATATTATTGCTATATTTTAATTTATCTTCAATTGCATTTAACTACATTTTGTATTATTTATATCCTTAATAATATCAAAACACAGCACGACTGTAACACTAAAGATAAAAACTAGACACTAGCCAGAAACATCATAATAAAAAATTGGTTACATATACGAATCAGTAATATAAACATTAAGTAATAAAAGATCGTATAGCATAAAAGGAATAGCAAAAAGTAAGACAAAATAAGAGAAGTAATATGTTCATATAAGGTTGAGGATAAAAACTAAAAACCTACTTCATAAACTAAGTCTAAAATAACTTATTTCTAAAGCTATTATTATAATATATATTATCTTAAACATCATAAAGTCTGTGCTTAGTAATTTTCAAAATATAAGTTGTTTATGTAAGTAGCATATACGTAAAGCTTGTCTAGGGTTTGACACGCGGCGTAGCCGCTCGGCAAACTTTTGTAATAAAAAAAAATTTGCTTACACAGGGAGCAATCATGATAAAACACAGGGGATTCCTGTAGATGCAATAATAAGCTGCCTCGGTAACTATTTTAAAAATGCTATTAATATTTACATAAATGAGATTATTGTGTTTATTATTTGTTGTTAGTTAATTTCTATATCTTTCACAAACATGATGTTTGTGAAAATTATAATAGATTAGTAGATTAGATACAGTATCTAATAACCCTAAGCATTTTTCCTAAGAAAATTAGTTTTATGATTAAGTTGACAAAGAATCTAAAAACATTAGATACTCGTAACTGTCAACTGTGACCCAAAAACGAAATTATATTTCACAACAAAACTACGTCCGGTTACAAATCCATTAGGTTTAAAACTAATCAAAAGTTATCAAAATTACTAGTTACTGTGCAAGTCAAACGGTACATTACCTTTCAACAGTTGCGTAATGTGTAATCACATGATCATTATAATGTGATCCACAATTGAAAAGAATATCGTAGAAAGTATCACAAATGAAGAGACATAAAAATTACTTCGAGAAAATCGTTCAAAATCACCAACATTTTCAAACACTGTAATTATTTAAGTATAAAAGACTCTTCTGTGAAATAACAAACACCGAAAGCCAATTTTGTTGTAACGAATTGCAAAATAATAAAAATATGCCTCCGTTATGCCGTTCGATTAAACAGAAAATAATATAATAAAATCCACACCAAACAGTTCCCGGACTTCAAACTAATGGGCTCGTAAATTTTGTCCCATTGACGTGCTGCCCTATTGTTAGGGAGGGAGAATGGATTATTCGATGTAATATCCCCCTAGAGATTCGGCCTTAAAGGTCATGTTACAATAACCTACATTGAGGTAAGAATTTTCGACGAAATCACTGAAGCGAAAGTTTGACGCTGCTTCAGCAAAAGTAATCCGTGGAGAGCTGCGTTTAGATACAAGTGGTTCGGATGAAATACACAAATGAAATATTACAAACCTATATGTATAAATGAAAACAGTGTTATTTATGGTTTACATTACTATATTATTAATGCTTGTACCGATGCTTCAGGGTAAACAAATTTATTATAATGCATTACCATGTTTATGAGCGCTTCAATCATTATGTTATTACACATATATAAACAAACACTCTTATAACTGAACGTAGAGTATTCCATATCCAAATTGAATACGTTACAGGTCCAACCGTAAAACCACTATCTTTTACGATCACGCTTCCATCGCTGGGCAATAAACGTGTCCATGCGTCTGGAAAACAAGATGCGATACCGAAATATACATCTAGAAACAAACAAAAGATGTTGGGGCCTGACATTAAAACGAACTGAGCTGCTACCCAACAAAAATATGACGATAATAAAAGAAGACAGAACAAAGTAGTGCCTGACATCATCGATGCATTGGCAAGACTCCAGCGCAAAAACCTCGCTTTAATCAAACGTCAATAATTTAATGGATAGATCAGATGCGGACTCAACACATTTAATTTTTCAACTAACAAGTTCTTCGCAGACTCAGTGAGATAATATATATGCAATGAGCATTCATAATTAAAATGATCTCCAGGGTTCTGACGGCGATAACGTTTCATTATAAAGAAATGTAGAGTGATGTATTATGTACGCCTTAATAAATCATCATAAACCAACCTAACCTAAGTGGTAGAATGTTGTTAGTGTATGAAAGGTATCGGTTATTTCTTTTTGTAACGGATGTTAAAAAATGATTAAATATTAATCAGTAAAATAAGTTAAGTTATATCGATGAGTTTCATTATCTTTTCACACAAACTAAACAAGAATACACAAGAAATAAAGAAAACGTGCGGTGTATATTATTTTACAAAAGCAACAGAAACATAAGAAGGAAAATTGTACATATAGAGCTACTAAAAGCGTTGAACAAACCGGATGGTAGCGACAATGTCTATGCTACTTTGGGCTGCGACACTTCAATGGAAATAGGCCACCAACAGCCTAGAGGGAAACACTTCTCAGCGGGAAATTGTGCGGAAGATATTTTGCAACAGTAACTACATATTTATACCATGTTTATCGTGAATAATTTTAAAGTTGTCTCGAGATTTCAAGGACAAAACGGAGAGTATTATATAGCACCGCTTCATTCTTAAGTAGTTTAATTTCTTGGAAAATATTCCTTTTAATATTAATAATTCCTTTACTACGACTATACTAACTTTGGTATCTATTTTAGAATTGGACTTATTTTAAGTTATACTTTTATTAAACAATGTAAATATCTACGTCTGGCACAAGGACTCAAAAGAAACAATACAGTAATTTCAAAACTGAAGTTTAATTAACTTAATTGAACATACATATAATTTCATAAAAAAATGCCTCTACGATGTAGACCAAATACATAATTAACGTAGATCATAAAAATGAACGAGCTATTGAAGCATGATCTGGTTTTCTACAAGTATTTAATGAACCTACCTTCCTCACGTACTATAATTAAGAAGACAGTAACAAGTTATTATATGACAAAGCAATAGAGTTGTCGAATTCAAATTAACTTGCCGGTATGACATAATAGAGTTCCGCTTCAACCACATTGATCCCGCATGATAAATGGCTGTCGATACTGATCGCAACCGCTAAGCAAAAAATGTATTGGCTTGTCTAGACTTAGCTGTATGGCGTCATTTTTTAACTTGGGTATATTTTTTACACGCAGTGGTATCGCGTTGGCGGTTATAAGGAAAACTGTATTTCCTTGTATTATTTTACTTTACTTCACGTTTTGTTTTGGCTAAAACATTTCTAAACATTAGTAGCTAAGAAATATTTTGTATACATAATAGAGTATATATAGTGTGGAATATACGGAATATATATATACACACTCTCTATGTTTTTAAATACTTATAATTTTGAAAATTCCTTCTTTTTGATATTTTAATTGTTCACGAACTTGGTATAATAAATAAATATACATATGTACTTTATATAATAAGACCAATCCAAATATGTATATGCGTTGTATATTATTACGATATTTGGTTCAATTACAACAACAAACTAGAAAAATATGTCGTTTTAAAGATGATGAACCAGGTCATTTTCAAAAACAAACAAAAAAATCGTATCTCGATTACAGTGACACTTGGGACATAGGTGTCTATGGGTTAAAGATAGCTCTTGATCCACCCAATCCCCCAAAAAAATTTGTCGGTCCATGCGCCAAACACCCTGTATATATAAACAATCATCAATCCATCATTTTAGTAAGAAATCCCAGAAATTTAGATGTCAAGCACACGGTTCGCTTTCATATTCTTTCCCATTCACCTCTCAAGGTCACACCTAATTGTTAATTAATTTAATCATATATATACAAAAAAAATTTAAATCCAAATAAAGTATGTACTTAACTTCATAAGTGTTAGTTTACTAAAAATAACTCGAGTAACTGTAATTTCTGCGACGCTCCGCATATTGGCTAATAATTAAATTGTCGCGAAATTATTCATTATCAAATATGAGCCAACTTGGTTGTTCCCCGTGCTGCTTTGTTTATGAATAAACAATCAGTTAAAATCTAAGCTCGGCAGTTTGCAAGGTCGTCGCTCTAAAAACGATCTAACGGGTTCGATGGCCGGTGGCTGACGATTGCTTTGTTGGTGCAAAAGATGGACGAAACTTTTTAAATGTTGAAAGTTGAGAGTAAAACGAATATGTAATATGTTGAGTCTAAAGATCATACATAGGATGTTAAACCATTATACTATGGAGAGGTGAAACACTAATAGTTACACGAGGCAGAGTAGGTACTGAATTTTAAAGGTAAATTTTAGGTAAAATTTACCTTTAAAATTCGGTAAATAACCTATGTATTAACGTTCTGGTTATGTTGCATATTGTAATAATTAGGATTTTATACTTTTTCCTTAGTGGAGGTTTTGATTAATCACAATCAAATATACCCACCCTACGTCACTCAGGAATAAGTAGTTTCCCACTGGTGAAAGAATTTTCAAAATCGGTTTAATAGTTCAGAGAGTACCCCTAGAACGTCACAAACTTTACTTCTTTATAATATTATTACCTATAGAAAAAACACTGTACGTTAAACCTTGTCATCGTAAGTATATATAGACTAAATTTATGATTATTTGTTTCGTTTGCAAGATAATGACAAAGCATTTTTATTATCACAAATGTATATTCTTGCCATTTTACCACCCTAAACAACAGTTGAGAAGAAGAGAATACATATAGTATAAACTAGACCTAAAAGTTAATCTTAAAAAACAAACTTCACTAGAACTAACTTTGAATTCGTATATGGATTAATCTTTACATACATACATATTCTCACGCCTGTTTCCTATTACAGGAGGCAGAGACGATGGATCTCCTCCTACTACGATCTTGACAAAAAAAATCGCTTCATCAACTTTCATTGATCTTCTCTTATATACACGCTATTTAAACAGATTTTTATATAACCTCTCTTAAAAAATCTTCAATTTGATCATGGTGAGTACGTCTCGATTTAGCGGCACCGACTCTACCAGTCAGTCATTGCTGTCATATACTTGTTTTGTAATTGGTTTCATTCATTCTCTCTCCATGCCCAAACCACCTTTACAGTCCTTTGATTGCGATTTATCTTTGAGTTATTATTCGAGACACACAAAACGTGTTCATTAATAATGTAAGCAAATATTTCAGTAAATTGATTTGTTTGGGATAGTGTTAGAAGATCCGTCTGCAGAGTCTGAAAGTACATTAGCCAGATGTAGGTTCCCATTATGTATATAATTATTTGCCGATCCGGTTTCGTCAACAATACCCTCACTTTCGAACCGGTCTGGAAAAGGCGTAACCTGTCTACTTCTAGCAATAGCTATTGTTATATTTTACTAAATTGTTCTTTTATTAAATTATAAGGGCCAATTTTTTAAACACCAGATAAAATTGATTCTATAGAATAACACATAACATGGATAAATTAAATATGACAGTTGCATTAATAAAATAGTTGATTTTTTTCCTTTTTTACTTTAGTCACGTAAGAATTTATTCGATTAATTACTTTTGTTAGACGATTGAAAAATCGGCTCTTAGTGTATTTGGAAACTTAATTAGGCTTTGATATACACAGTCATCTATACATACATATAATATGTATGTTATATGGATGTGTAGACTGGAATTACTAGACCGCACTGACTGACATATCAACACACAGTCCAAAATATTGGGGCTAGGGAAGTTCACTTCCCAAGCCCCAATATTTGCGGGTTATTTATATACTCTATATAAAGAACCCTATATATATGCGCACTAATAAAAGATTTTTAAATATTTACCAAGGGCGTGAAACAGGGTACAAGTTTTTATGAAAATCCACGATTTTCAAAGTAAGAAAAACGAAATTTAAATTACCTGCTTGTAATTAGAAATAAACGCACCGTATTTCGGCGTTTTTGAAAATTCTACTAATACTACTAATTCTAATTTGTAATCTACGTGAGTGAAGCCGCGAGCAACAGTTAGCAACATATACATGGTAACGACGGGAGTTCGAATCTTTGAACAAAGATCCATATTCATGATATGGAGTTAAAATTATCGCGACGAAGTGGATGGGGTCTTCTTTATTAATCGAGCGGAAATCTGTTTACGGACTTTCTGCTGCTTGGGGATGGTGCCGGCTATTTTTTCCGGACCCATTATACCCGCTAAAACTCCTTGGCGTTCTATCCTTCGCCTTACGCCAGGGCATTAGCTTAGCGAACTCCTCTGACCTTGGTAGGCGATGGACCAAAGGCCTCGTTCATTGCAGGAGGGAAACTGAACCCATAACAAGAAGTTATTTATTTATTAGGTTATTAGGTCCATATCTAAACGAAGGCGGATGTCCACTCATATGTATAATGAGAGTCATAACTTATCACAAAACGTGTTGTAAATATTAATTGAAATGAAAAATATTTTTCAAACAAAGTAATCGGTGTCGTAAGAAATTTTGAGAGGAAAATTTCATATTTTTTGCAATGTAGAAATAATGAAAAATATATTTAATACGACAACTTAAAAAAAACGGCTAAGTGCGTTAGTGTCCACACATAATTAAAGGTTGCGTAATGATTTACTTTTCGTCATTTAGATATGGAATGCTAAAAATAAATTTCATCGAAGGTATGATATGATATATAATTACCGAAATTGGTTTTTAATAAGATCCGAAGAGGACTAACGGATCTTATTCAAACCAATTTCGGTTGGAGATATTTTTTAATTTTACCACTTGTAAAAATGTTCATATTATAGTTCAAAAACTAGAAGGCGGAGGGGAGGAATACTTATTATGATTTGCGAACTTAATATTTTCCTACTTACTGACTCAAATATAAAGTTCATATAGGAATATCATTATGAATTATTAAATCTAATTGACGATACTCCACACGCCTATATATACTGAAAAAATCAAACTTCAGTTACAAGTATGAGAACTATCCCTTATTTGTAGTTTTCTGTTTTCTCCAAACTATCGTATAACGGCATATATAATATACATTTTTGTCAAATTTAACTCCCAGAGAATTGACTGCAACACACATACACTTGCAAAAGCGGCTTGCGAACCCTAAAAATCAAGCTTAAACTTAAATCGTTACACAAAATGAAACACTTACACATAGACAGCAAGTCAAAACTAAAACATCAGCGAGAGTTCAAGTCCAAGTAACATCCGAATCACTTCATTCATCAATGCCACTAAGTATATCTTGAAAAACTTGTAGTGCAAGGCAATAACATAGAAAACAATGAGTATCACACGGCACACGCGTCCAACGCAGACGCGGGGGTGAACGTGACTGTATTGGAACGACACGCGTCACACGATTTCAGCATGCAACTATGGACAGGCTAATTCACGAGTTTGAAATTTCCAACACTATTTCGGATGCACTGATTCAAAGATCTGGATTATTCATAACGAGAAATATATTTATGATTGTACATAAAATCTGTTAGACCCGGAAAATAGTGATGGTAATTGGTTCAAAGGTTAGTGCCATTTTGCATCTAAAATGCATGCTTATTACTTTTAGTACATAAATGTAGCGTCACGTCTGTTTCCCATAGGGATAGGTAGAAGCGATGGATTTCCACTTGCTACAATCTTGACACCATCTTTTGATTCATCTATGTAGGTGCTTTTTACCTGACCATTCTTTGAGACATCTCCGATTTAAGCGCGGTAAGTAGGTAGCCATCTACCACCACCAACTTTACCACCTAGACCATTGTCCTACAATTGTTATGTCAGTGCCTTTTCATCTATTGTCTCTCTACATGTCCAAACCCCCTGAATATTCCTTTCTCAACTCATGTTATTATATCTTCTTTCAAACCACAACATTCCCTTATACTGTTCTTTATCACACCATTCAATTTAACCTCTCAGGCGCCGTCCTATTGTCATCGCTGGCGCGATTGGTGCGATGCGATCAAAAAATGATCGTGCGACCATGCGTTCAAATATATTGATCACTACTGAATGTCCTATTGACGGTCTCGCGATCATGCGATGCGATCAAATTGTCTAAATTTCATCGCGCGACAATCGACGCATCGTATTGATCGGACGAAACATACTGATACTGTTGTAATCAAATGTTTCTGTTGACATAGACAAATATTCATAAAATTCACCGCGTTGATTTCTGTTTTTAACCGACTTCGAAAAAGGAAGAGGTTCTCAATTCGTCGGGATCTTTTATTATGTATGTTCACCGATTACACCGAGATTTATGATCCGATTTACGTGATTCTTTTTTGTTAGACGCGGAATAGCTGCCATTTGGTCCCCTAAAAATTTAACATGGTTTGGCCCAGTAGTTTTTATTTTACGATCATTTTTTGTTCCCGTACTAGGGACATATATTTTTTAAGGAGCGCGGCACCTTTCGTGGGTCTACTCATACTTAGGTATAGACACTAAAAAGTAACAAATAAAATAAAAAAAAACTTAGTTTAAAAACACCGGCTTCAAAAACTAAAAAGTATAAAATAACTTATTTCTAAAGCTATTATTATTAATACATATTATCAAAAATATCTTAAAGTCAGTGCTTTTTAAACAAAGTTTTTTTATTTTTCATAAAGTATATTATGTCGTCCACGTTTTCTTTTTTTAATGTTATTTACGATTATAGAATATTACCCGATAGCAGAAACTGTGCATCTCTGTTAAAAGCCATTTCGAGTGTGATCGCATCATTTCATCGTACGATGACAATAGGACAGCGCCTTCTAATCGCGCGACCGGTTTCATCGTACGATGAAATCGCATCGCAACCACCGTTCGAACGATGACAATAGGCCGGCGCCTCACATATATTTTTCAGAACTCTCACCTCTACTGCATGTATCTTACTTTTACTATATTTGACTCTACTTGAACTACCACTGCAAAAGTGAAAAGTTGTATATTTTCTGATATATTAGAATGAATGTATTCCGAGTGACTGATTTAAAAGGTATTCGTTAAAGCAGCTAATTAAAATGAATCATATAAAACGGACAACTTGATGTATTGTATGAATTTTTTCTAATAAACGGTAGTCCGGTGTTCTTAATTGCTATAAAATATGATATAACGGTTTACAGCTTACAGCTAGCGTAAAATAGGTTAATTTCTCGATATGTATGTATGGTCAGCGAGTGAATTTTGTGTAAGCGGTCACCACTTGACCAAATAGGTGAGGGAAATACATCCTTTCTGAAATATACACATCAATGTGAATGTGAGATATTTTACAGCTTTATGAGCCTTGGAAGAGAAGTGATCAGATTATTATGAAGATGAACGGGGGATGGGATCATTTCCAGGGTATACAGATTCGAAACTTGCAATTTTAAAAATAATTTATTCAAAAAATACAAAAGGCAACGTTGAATTTTCGTTTGTAACTGAATGGGTTGTTTTTTTGAACGATCCTATTCATATAGTTATGCTCCTTTATCTTTATGGCAGCTAAGAGGTAAGTCTCGAGTTAGAAAGCTTTTGGTTAAGTAAGTCGCGATTTAGTCAACCTTCAGAACACCTGCTAAAGGCGGTGCAGTTTATAAATAAATAATCATAACTTATAAAATAGAACTTGGAATACATCTTTCTTATAGAAAATAAGACTTTTCTACTGCAACACACTAGTCTTAATTGAATCACGTCTTCATGACTAAATGTACAATATAAATATAATCGCATATACAAAATGCAATTGCCTATACATAGAAGTAGCCAATGAAATTAAGTATGTATGCCAAAGCAATAAGACGTCGCATTGCTTGAAGACCGACGTAATTTATTGTCATATTAGGGCATAGCTTAGCTTATTAGAGAGGGATAGTATTTTATTGCATACCCAAAATATACAATGACAAAAACAGACCGTAATTACAATATTTTCTAGGCAATTACACATACATACATACATACATTACTTCACGCCAGGTCCCTTGCGGGGTAGGCACGAACAACAGAGCGCCATTTAGGCTTATTCTTACACACCTCACTTGCTTCTTTGACATTCATAGTTCTTGTCATGCACGCTCGTCTGTTCTTAAGGCTCCTGACATCACCTTCTGCTAGTACACGATCAATTTGATCATGGAAGGTGTGTCGTGGCCTTCCGCGACTTCTGCATCCATCCACTTTTGCATTGTATATATGTTTAGTCATTCTTTCATCATACATTCTTTCCACATGCCCGAACCACCGGAGCATTCCTTTCCTTACCTTCACCCCGACACTCTCTTTCAGACCAACTCTCTTTCTTACTTCGGTATTACGAACGCGGTCCGCGAGCGTCACTCCGCAGATTTTGTGCAGTGCTCGCATCTCGACCGCGTTTACTCTACTTTCGTGCTCTCTATTCCATACCCAACTCAATTATATTTTTAATATTTATATTATTTTATTATATTTATATTATTTTTAAAGCGATAAGGCCTATTGGCGGCGTTAAAGCGAGCTCTTGCAGGCAACCTAAATGAAATAAATCTTAATCAGGCGATATAGGTGAATACTGAAAATAATTTAAGAACTAAATATACAAAACACACATATATATACACATATATTAGCATGATAACTTCTGATCTAAAAGCTTAAGATCTGGACAAGCTGCCAAATTATCGACACAAATCATACGTGAAACAGACAGTTAAAGAAACAAACCTCGGGCTAATTTTACTCGTACATATATCGGACGATGCGTATCGCGATTGGCCGTTGTAACATATGCCGGTAGATAAACGTCGACCATTTATTTTCCTTTTCCTTTCATATAACTGGTCCGATACCATTTCACTATCAGATACACCATCTAAATAGTAATAGCAGTGTTGTTTATAATTGAAATGTAATAAAGAAATTTAATATCGTTCCGCTTTTAAATTATATCTAAGAAAAGTCCAATTTAAATGATGACAACAATCATTTAAATTGGACTTCTTCTTTCACTTCTTTTAAAAACAGATCGTTTTTGAAGAGTGACGGTTTGACGAGTGATTTTATTTTTAAATTGTATAATTAGTTAAGAATGAACAATTATGCATTCGTGTATGAAATGTCAATCGTTTTGGGAAATGTGATTTCACATCGTGCCACAAATACTACGTTGTTTGGCGTCAGTCAAAAATCTACAAAGATTAGGGTGTATAATTGTATGGGTCCAGCTTTCGCATGGTACCTGTTTACTTTAAGATTATTCTGATACTTAAACGTTCATAAATACTTGACACTAACTAGATCAAAAACCGTGTGAAGATAAATATTTAAAAATAAAGCTATCTCATAACGATCAGATAAAATAGGTATGATTAATAGAGTAATGTTTCTAGTTATATATTCATTATACTCAGATAGTCAGCATATAAATTGGACCCAATAGAAGAGAAGACGAACTGCCGTGACGTGGCACAGGATTAGATGCATAACGATGGTTGCATTATAACAAATGGCAAAAACTGTGCCAAGCAGGAAAATGGAAGAGAACGAATCCCGAAGCCAACGTTAAAAAAAACCATTATCACATGCAGATAAAAAGAAACAGTACACAAATATCAATTCAATACCTAAAACCACCAACTTTAAGTATCATAAACCAATTTTAATTAACGTTCCATGAACAAAAAATAAGTAAAGCCATAAATATTGAAGGATCATTTCCAAAACCAATGCATAAAGACATCAGCAAAACTGAGTAAGCAACATAGAACGTCACGTACAGGAGACAGGAAACCGCCGAGGCGTCAGCGCAGCTGCATCGTGTAAAGTATCTTAATTTATAGCTCCACGATCAAGTAACTAAACAATAATATACACTTGCAAAATTTTGAACACAGTTATATCAACATTTATGGTCTTTTTTAACGATATTAGCAAATATAGAACCATTATACAATCTTCATGTCATTCGATCTATTTATGTACGTCGCAGCTTATTTTTCATCTATGGGGTGAAAATTTCTGAAACAAACTAATTGGCGGTAAAAGCTTGAATTTTTTATAATGAAAATTAGTCTGAAAGGTATCTTTTAAGATATATCGATTATTATGCAGGATTAAATATAAATTATGGTAAAAAAATTAATTTAATTATTTTAGATTAAATAATATTAGGATATAATAATTAAGTTATTATACAACATTCAAAACGATGAACCAGCGTCACTTTTACGGAAATTTTAGATGGTCGTAAACAGTACGCACTTGGTCGATTTATTATTAGACAGATTAAAAGTGATTATACATTGCCCTATTTCATGACCACATTTTTGACACGACATCGTTTTTTTTAACAAGATCACCTAGTTTAAATTTGTTCGTAAATCAAATTTTACAATGGCAATTATCCATTTGCCTCGGGCAATTACGCTCGTGCAATGCCAATTAAATAATTAAAGACCAGCTAATAGACATGTCTACTAGAAAGGTAGCAAAGCACCAGTTGTGTCCTTTCTTTCCGTTTGCTGATACACATTCATTAACTAAGAAACGTTTATGTTGCTCTTATATTTTTGGTGTAAACGGTCAGTTAGTCACTAAGAGAGTATAGCGCCATCTAACTAATCATATGCGAATAACCACAATAAAGCGCCAAACCAGAATCAGCCTAAACAAATAGTTGATACTCGTAATCTCGATAATCCTAGTATTAATCCTTTTCTAATGCATAATATTATCATTACCACACCTGACAGCTTAAAAGAGAATTAAATTATTATGTAATAATTTAAGTAATTACATTTAATTTATAATATATAGAGGAAAAGGGGAGAGTTAATAAAATTATAACTAAAGTTCATAGTTAGACAAGCTAATTATATTAAAAAAATACATCTACTAGGTGAACTGAACGTAAATTTAAAGTAGGACAAAGAATTATTAGCAAAGAAGCGAGTACAAAACTAGCAAACAAAATTATTTAAAGGTCTAAACGTTGCAACATATTAAAATGTCCCAGTCGGACCCATAAAAGTCGTTTTAAATTCGTTTCAATAAAATAGGATAAATATTCGAGTGTCGTTTTCGGGTGCCGAGTGCTGCCGCCGTTCGGTCGGCTGACCCACTTTCAGGTTTTGCGGTGGAGCCTGCGTACACCGCACCGAGAGGTCACTGGTCAGCGCTCTACACGCACATTGCACTAAGTCCGTGACACGAAAACAACAACTTATTTGTACTCAAAACAACTAATGTTACCTTCTTTATACACGTGTATTATATAAAGAATAGATTCCTTTTGTTTTTAATAAAGGGAACCAGGGTTTTATTAAACTCTACTATAAGCACCTTCCGTATTTATTACCTATACAAACGTGAACAGGATTTTGTTTAGATAATTTTATTTTATTTATTCATCTTAAACTTATTTTAAATAACTTATAAATGTTCTAATAGTTTAACCTGATCTTTACAGCCTATGTATGTATTGAACGAGTATTGTATTTACAATGATGAAGTGGGGATACTCTTTATCACGAAAAGCGGAATAAGGATTCGAAGTTTAATGTGTTAATTATTTCATTAGGGGACGATTTTTGAATCGCCAGGTAAAAGTTATTCATAGAAAAAATATAACTTGGAAAATAATAATATCACTTTCATGTGTAAAACAGTGTTGTAATTGTAAATGGTTTCACTTTTGAATTGAGTCAGGTTATAATTTGTTCCACTTTTATCCGACGATTGAAAAATCGGTCATTAGTATATTATTTAAGATAAGAAAAGATTTCATGGTGTGTACGTTGTGGTGTACCGGCACCAACTCTACCATTCACAATACTTAAATACACTTGTTTTGTGATATTTTTCATCCATCCTCTCTACATGCCCAAACCACCTTAACATTCCTTTTTCAACTCTTGTTATTACATCTTCCTTCAATCCATACGTTCCCTTATTACACTATTCCGTATCATATCATTAATGCTTACCTCACATATACTTCTGAAAGCTCTCATTTCAACTGCATTAATTCTACTTTCATGCTTCTTTTCATGTATGTAAAAAAAGATGGATGGATTGTGTGAAGGATAACATGATGATTTTTTTTGTGACAGAGAACGTATGCCAGAATAAAGGAGTGTGGAAGGAAAAAACATTTTGTGCCGACCTTAAATAATTGGGAGAAAGAAGGTAAAAGAAAAGATATTAAATTAGACCATAATAATTATGATTGTAAACTAAAGAAAGACTTTACAAGCAACTTATAAATTTTATAACTTTTTTATATTCCAAATTCAATTCTTTTTATTACAATGCTACATATTACGCATATTATAATGGGTTTAATTTTTTTTATTTGCATGAGTTCAGCGGACAGACAGACGGCCACTTGCTGCAAAGCGGTTACCATCGCCTAAAGACATTTGCAACACCAAAGATGCTACAAATGCGCTGCTGCTCTCTTAAGGGAGACTGTAACCTGGTCACTAATCACTGAACACAAATCAACATTGTTTTGGCGGCAACTCGAGACCAGGGGTGGTAGCCATCCAGTACAGCAAATACCCTACCACCTGGCTGTGGGTTGTTTTGTCCGCTCTTACGACAGGCCGCCCGGCCGCAGGAAATTGTATTCTTTCTCCGTTTCGGAACGGATAAAATTAATTGAATAAATAAAATTAATATTTAAAAAAATACTTATATAATGTTTACGCACAACATAGACAACGCATGGTTACAAATAATAAATTGCTAAGAAGTCATAGATTCCATGTAATTACATGATCTCAATTTACTCTATTATTCTCACGTACGAATAACAAAAAAACCAATACAAGCCTCACGAGTGCGACTAACTTGATATTATCCGCGTTGTTACACCGTCCCTATTGTATGGCCCAGGTGAAAGTTCAGATCAAAAAGCCAATCCCGTTCCGTGTTTGTGAGAATTAATTACTATGTAACACTGTTACATCGATCCTTAATTAATACACGTTGCATTTCATATTTCGAATCCCAATTGATACCTTGATTGGGATTTGATAGTTTCAATTAAATTAATTCAATTCAAGTGATTAATCGAATTATTAGAGCTCTTCACGTGACTGAACGCGTCCTATTTAAATTAGTATTTTATGATTTAATAAAATCCTAAGAATAGTTTAAATACAATTTGTGGCAGAAAACAATTAAAATGATTTTTAATAATATTAAAGACGATGGATTAGTATAACCAGGTTTCCATCCAAGTTTAGTTGCATAAAGTTTTGACTAATTTTTACCTAGATCTATTAAAGATGATCGTAAAACAGTCCAAGTCCAAACGGTTTCGGCTCCAACTAAATCGTCTATATTGTATGGTATATTAAAGGAAGCATCTGTAATATAATTTATAAAAATAATATAGGGTATATTGCGTTCTTGTAGCTTTTGGCTATGTAGTGAAAACTTGGGGCAAAATTCAAGGTAGAACTCGAAAAATTGGTTCAGTGAAAATTAGTGGAACAAAATTAATTTTGTACTTTTTGTCATACGGGCTAATTTGAATTAAACTCTTAATTTAGGGTACCCGTGGCGAACTACGAGCTTAGAAGTGGTTATAACATTAGGATGATGATACTTTGTATAAACCTCCATATCCAAACAAAAATTTCGTCGCCTATACGGGAGAGATTGAGTACTATATATGTATGATCTGATGCGTGTTTGGCCTATTTTTATATATCTTACTTCATTCAATAATTGTGTCGACCTAAACCTTAATTCCTTTTGTCCTTCTAAACCTTTCCCTGTCCATAAACTCGGCAAAAAAGAAACAAAAGGGAAACCTGAAGATATCAAGAGATGGCGCCATCTGTCTACGCGGTCGACTGCAAATGTCAAAATTATCATCTAATTCTCTCTCAACCGACACGACACGTACGTGCAAGTTAAAACCAAAAAATTATCAAATCTGTGCGGGGTCCAGGTGCGAGGATCAAAGCCGGGTGAGTCCCTTTTCCTTCCTTGCCCTCACATACGACACAACATTAATATTTACCATATTTTGTGGTTACTTCGAGCGCGAATATCTTATGGGTTTTGGGTTCAATTTCATAAGAAAACTCCAATATACAGTTTCATTTCATTGCAAACATTCTCTAAAATCAATATTCAATCATAGTTTAACGTTTTCCAAGTGTAAATTACTTGTATTTCATCAATCTATGCTTAAAGAAAAAATTTCATATCTACCTACTTCAACTTTAGTACTGATCATTTTATATTACAATTACAATGGCTCCAAACGATAACTCGCAATTATTACTTCTTACTACGCGAAAAGAATACATATTTCGTGAAATACAAATATTATACGATCTATCGAATGATATTTTAATAAAAAACAAAACTGGTATAGGAACATTTAAAAGTAGATACAAACGTATTGAATCTATTCGTTCAGAATTCATAGAGGTAGTGAACGAAATTAATAAGTTAATCTTAAAGCTGGATCCAGAACAAACAATTGACTACAAATGTGTAGAATCTTTCGATACATTGTACTATGCCGTTCATGCCGCAGCGCAGGAATTATTGCCGACCGCGTCGCCCGTGGATCGAGGCGGCGGCACCGGCGCGCTAGCCTCTGCCTGCGCGGGTACAGGCGCAACGTTGAAACCTAGCGCTCAAGCAAGGCTACCTAAAATTGAATTGCCCAAATTTGATGGAAACATAGAATTATGGCAAACTTTTTATGATACATTCTTATCACTGATACATGATAACCTAAACTTGTCAGCTATTGAAAAATTCCATTACCTATTGTCTAGCCTTTCAGGATCAGCCTTGTCGGTGGCTAAGGGGGTGCCAGTAACAGCAAACAATTATAGCATAGTTTTTGATGCTCTGGTTAACCGTTTTCAAAATAAACGTATATTGGCAACTAATTATTTAAATAAAATTTGTAATTATCCAACAATGAAATTTTGTAACTTAAATGAATTGAGAAACATGACTAGTGTATTATATGAATCAGCTAATGCTCTCAAGGCTATTGGCATCCCAGACTTGGGGGAATTTATTTTATTTTATTTAGCTTCATGCAACCTAGATAATGATACCCGTAAACGTTTTGAATCTCAAAACAATGAACAACTTCCCACTTTTGAGAGTTTACTAAGTTTTTTACAAAGCTATGTCAAGATATTGGAGGCAAGCGAACCTAGTGTTACACGAATACATCACACGATCACTCCGCAGAGGATTCAACAGCGAACAACTAACTATAGAAATCCAGACGCTCGTACCAGGACTTACAATCAAGAAAAACGTTCTGTATCTTTGCCAGTTAATACAGATACATATGCAGATTCGAACACAATTAATGTGGAATCGCATACGTACCCAGGGCCGTACTTGGATTGTATGACACCTGAAAACACAGGGCCGTACTTGGATTCCATGCCATATTCTAATACAGGGCCGTACTTCGACTCCATGTTATGTAACAATACAGGGCCACACTCTGATTGCGAACCATACCAAGAAGCAAACCTAAATTATAATTTGACATATGACCACCCCCTACAGGGACATACTCAGCTGCAGTTTCATACAATATCAATAAATTTCCTGACTGTGTTTGTTGTGGTTTTTCTCATCATGGTATTTATAAATGCCCATTATTTTATGCATACAACTTATTGGGCCGGAAAAAACTTGTTGAGGCAAAGCAACTGTGCACTAACTGTCTACGTCCAAACCATAGTGTAGATAAGTGCCAGTCAAAATCCAATTGTACTAAGTGTAATGCACGCCACCATTCTTTGTTGCATGAATCTCATCCAGTGATTGCCGCAACTAGTAAGTCCAGTAGTGATTTAGAACCCTCTTCGCTGCCATTAAACTCCGGGGTTACTATGAACTCCACGAGCACTAGTGCATATGTCGGCGACAGTCTGGCAATGGTAATTCTCGGTACATGTAAAGTACGCGTGCGTGGTCCGGGAGGCACTCTGAAAATTCGTGCCCTTATTGATAGCGGGGCGCAAGACTGCTTTATGACAACCGCTTGCGCAAGGCGTCTCGGTTTACCCATACGACGATGTAATATTACCGTGGCAGGCTTAGGTCAAAACACCGTGCATAAAATCCAGGGTATAACATCATGTTCTGTACAGCCACAAGATGTTGATAATCCAAGTTTTGATATTAACCCAATAATTATGGATACAATAACTAATAAGATGCCTTCTATAGAAATAAGTCACGATGTTCGCAAATCGTGTAAGCATTTGGTGTTTGCTGACGATGAGTTTGATAAACCGAACGATATCGATCTACTCCTGGGTGCTGAATTATTTCACGAATTTTACGATGGGCGTCGTCTGGAATTGGGTCCTGGTCTCCCAGTTGCATTGCATAGTGTGTTTGGCTGGGTGATTACTGGCAAATTAGAGTCAAGTCATCGACCTCCACATAATACGACTTCTTCGCTTTTAACCACACTTGCCTTGGACCAGACAATAAAGCGATTTTGGGAAATTGAAGAACCACCGGTGGAAAAAATTAAAAACCCGGACGATGAAAAATGCGAACAGTTGTATTCTAAGTTAGTGACCCGGAATCCAGATGGTAGATACGTAGTTCCTATACTGCTTAAGGAACCTATTGATGTCTTAGGAAACTCGTATAGTTCAGCTTTAAAACGTCTCTTCAATCTTGAGAGACGGTTCGTTCATAATAGTGAGTTAAAAGAAAATTATATTAACTTTATGCGAGAATATTCTAATTTAGACCACATGAAACTCGTCGAGCGACCCATGCGTACCTCAAACATCATACCCCATCATTGCGTCGTGAGACCAGACAGTTCTACTACAAAGCTTAGAGTTGTATTTGATGGTAGCGCGAAGACTTCCAATGGCAAGGCTCTAAATGATCTCGTTTATATTGGTCCAAAACTTCAAAATGACATAGTAGATATAGTCACAAAGTTTAGAATTCCAAAGGTTGTGTTTACAGCGGATATTTCAAAAATGTACCGAAATATTGAACTAAGACCTGAAGATCGAATTTATCAGCATATCCTATGGCGTGATTCTTCAAATGATCCTGTTAGTGAATTCGAACTGGCCACGGTTACATATGGCGTGAGTAGTTCGCCTTATTTAGCCATTCGCACTTTACATCAACTAGCGGATGACCATGGAGCACAATGGCCTCAGGCGGCTGCCATTCTTAAACACGATACATTCATGGATGATATTACTGCTGGAGCGCCTTCTTTGGAAGAAGCCGTTAAATTAAAGACTGAACTGGTTGACTTACTAGATTGTGGAAAGTTTGAACTAAGAAAATGGAGTAGTAATTCACTCGAATTTTTATCTGAATTACCAATAGACCACTGCCAAATACCGAAGCCCTTTTGTGATGAAAGCAATCAACATACCCTTAAAATACTTGGCATCCAGTGGGATCCCTCCCAAGATAAGTTTACTTATACAATGTCAGAATTGGACAAGAAATGTACGAAGCGCATAATTTTGTCCAACATCGCTCGTATTTATGACCCTCTTGGTTGGTTGACACCAGTAGTACTTATAGCAAAGTTGTTAATGCAACAGCTTTGGCGACTTCAGTTGAACTGGGATGAGCCTGTTCCTAATGGGATTCAACTACAGTGGCTCAACTTTTGTTCTGAATTACAAAATTTGCATAAAGTTCAGATCCCTCGTAGAATTAGTACTTCCACTACGACCAGCTTCGAACTTATTGGCTTTAGCGATGGCTCTATGAAGGCTTATGGGTGCTGTATTTATTTGCGCTCATCAGATCACATCAGAACGTTCTCTCACTTGCTTATCGCCAAGTCCAGAGTCGCACCTTTGAAGTTATTGACTGTTAACCGCTTGGAACTTCTTGGCGCAGTATTGTTGGCTCGTGTCTTGAAACATATGTTTCAGTTGCTTCACCCACTAATTGCAATTGCTAAAGTAACCGCGTTCACAGACAGCAGTACGGTGTTAAGTTGGCTACATATTCCTCCATATCAGCTGAAGACGTTTGTTTCGCATCGTGTCATTAAGGTTGCTGACAACATAGGAATAGAAAACTGGAAACATGTTTCTTCGCATGACAATCCTGCAGATTTGTGTAGCCGAGGTTCGAGCTGCTCAGAAATCATATCGTCTACAACCTGGTGGAATGGGCCAAAATGGCTAGTTGATCCTGTTGAGAGTTGGCCCGTTCAAAAACAACATATATCAATGGATAACATACCAGAACTCAAAAAACTATCTAATTCATCATTTCTCCTTATTAATTCTGAAGAGACCAATTTAATTTCCAATATGCTAGACAGAAGTTCATCTTTTTCACGAGCACAGCGCGTTGTAGCTTGGTGTTTACGCTTTATTAACAACGCAAAAGGCAATAAATTAGTACGCGTTACTTCTGGGTTGACTACTGATGAATTAGAAGTGGCACTTCGGACACTAGTAAAAACAGCACAAACTAAAGGATTTTCTGAAGAAATTAATTGCATCAAGAGGCAGGAAAACTGTAGCCGTGCTATACAGAAGCTTAATCCCTATATTGATGAAATAGGTCTTCTACGAGTAGGTGGGCGACTTAAAAATTCTCTTTTACCACAAACTGCGATTAATCCTTTGCTATTACCTAAATCGTCTCGTCTATCTTTATTGTTGGTTGACTATTTTCATCGACTTTATTTACATTGTGGACCGCGTACTTTACAATCACTGATATTGAGGAAATTTTGGATATTGGGTATCCGCAATTTGATTCGCTCGCGTTTGTCGATATGTGTGACTTGTTTCAAGGTGAATCCAAAAATTAATCAACCATTGATGGGTGACTTACCAGCTCCCAGAGTTCGACCTTCAAGATGCTTTCAAAATATAGGAATTGATTTTGCAGGACCATTTCATATTAAGGAAAGTCGTAGACGAAACGCTCGTATTAACAAGGTATATCTCTGTGTGATAGTATGTTTGGCAGTAAAAGCCATACACATAGAAGTCGTTTCGGATTTGTCGACCCCTGCCTTTATCGCAGCTCTAGATCGATTCGTGTCCCGTCGTGGCCTTTGCAATCAGATCGTGTCAGATTGTGGCACTAACTTTGTAGGAGCTCGACGGTACTTGAGTGAAGTTAATCATTTCCTAGTAAATTCTAAAAGGGAAATCTGTGAAAATTTAACAAAACGTCAAATAATTTGGAATTTTAATCCTCCCACAGGGAGTCATTTTGGTGGAATATTTGAAAGTGGTGTGAAATCAATGAAATATCACTTAAAACGTGTAGTGGGTTTACAGGTACTTACCTTCGAAGAATTGAATACAGTAGTTACAAAAACGGAAGCTATCCTAAATTCACGTCCACTTTGTGTGATATCTTCAGATCCTAATGAAGTTGATGTTCTGACACCTGGTCATTTTCTGACTGGAGGTCCGTTAGTGGCTCTACCTGAACCTCAATTGGAAAATAAACACATATCTGCTCGTGAACGATGGCAAATGGTACAAAAAATTACTCAATGTTTTTGGCGTATTTGGCAACGGGATTACCTTCATACCCTCCAGCAACGATTAAAATGGTTCCATAATCAGGCAAATTTAAAAATTGGAGATGTAGTAGTGATTGTGGATCAAAATGTTACTCCGCTAGAATGGCGACTAGGAAAAATAATTGCTATTCATCCTGGTTCGGACGGTATAGTACGTGTTGTTACACTACGCACTGAAAAGGGTGTTTTCAAACGACCGGTTGTAAAAGTATGTCCCCTGCCTCTATCCGATTAAAAAATAAAATTAATATAAATTCAAATATAAAATTAGTTTACATAATAAGTTAAGTTTAGTTTCAAAGTATAGTATACATAATCCTAAGTTTTCTTTAAGCACTAGATAGATAGATGTTCCAGTTATAATTAATATTTTGAATTTGTGTCCGCCATTATTACTTTTGGTAGAATTTTCAGTTGTATCCATTAAAATGATATCACCTCTGGCATAATGCCAATTTCATATTATTTTATAAATCCCTAAAGGAATTTCTAGAGGGGGGACATGTGTCGACCTAAACCTTAATTCCTTTTGTCCTTCTAAACCTTTCCCTGTCCATAAACTCGGCAAAAAAGAAACAAAAGGGAAACCTGAAGATATCAAGAGATGGCGCCATCTGTCTACGCGGTCGACTGCAAATGTCAAAATTATCATCTAATTCTCTCTCAACCGACACGACACGTACGTGCAAGTTAAAACCAAAAAATTATCAAATCTGTGCGGGGTCCAGGTGCGAGGATCAAAGCCGGGTGAGTCCCTTTTCCTTCCTTGCCCTCACATACGACACAACATTAATATTTACCAATAATAAATAAGTTTAATGAGTCTATATATCAATACGTGAAGCAAAAACTTGTACCCCATGTTTACGATAATTTTTAAAATTATTTCTTTTAATAATTTTTAATTTTCGCGCAGTTTATATAGAGAAGGAGCGACCAATGCTAATATTTTTATTATGCATATAAAGTACATTCAATGAATAAAATAACATTACAAACACTACCATGTACTTGAGACACACGCATATACACTCTTTTGTTTATCGTTAAACTTATTCAGTGTAGCCTTGGCGAAATCTGTGATTATAGAAGTATAGGCTTTGACAACAAAATATTATGGTCGAATTTCGACCACTGGCGACCACTAGTAAAATATTAATCTGTAATCTGCCAGTTGAACGTAACTAAGTATGATTACAATAATTACAAAGCTTTTGATCAGGTATTTTAAAAAGCGTCAAAGAATTCATTAGTCATGAGAATAACCGGCACGATAATACTTTTATGAATGCATTGCACAAAAACCTATTTACCCAATTATTGTGAGACTAAAAATTTATACGCAAGTCACTGGTAAAAATATGTATATGCCATACTTTCACCTACGATGCAATTTGATGCTTGATCGCAGAGCTGATTTCAGAGCAATTAACGGGCCGGGCACTGGCTTATAGTGAGCTCTAGCTGCGCGTGCTCATCATGCGCGAAGGAAGTGCCCGGTTGTTTATGTTACATGCGCACTGAGATATTTATTATTTACTACAGACACGTTACATTTTTTTTTCTTTTTTATTCAGGCGGGGTAAATACTGTTTACGCGCAATACTGGGTCCTGGCAAGGGATCAGACCAACATCGATCGCGAGAGAGATGCTTTGTAACCCCGCTCGTGATCGACTGAGCTTGTGTGGAGACTCCGAGGTGACTGCACGGGCAGCACCCAATACCCACTAAAACCACCCTTCTCCCATATGCCCCGCGCTTTTGTGTAGGAAAGTCTGAGACTTAGAACAGAGTTACGCCCAGTCCGATCCAGCGCAAAAAGTGCTTGAATGTGCCCCGGGAATCAGAACACATCCACTTAGTCAAACGTGGGTCGATAATTCTTTACGTCAGCGTTAATCATTAGCATGGTCCTTAAAATAATGTTAAACTATTATAATATGTACGCTATTTGTTTTTTGTTTTCCAAGTGTCGTGGCAAAGATAACATATTAAAATTATTAAGAAAGAATAAGAAAAGTATTTATCCATCTTTGTATTTAAAACTTTAACACATATTTTAATTTTAAATTTAGGAAAATACACATTACTTATACACTACTTTGAAATTTTATTTATTTATGAAATACGAAGATTTATCAGTAATTTATTTAACTTTCCACAATATCTTATTACAACGAAGATATATTGCTTAGAATATTAAGTTTCTTGCGTTTTTTCAGAATAATTCGTATGACACATAATAAAATATGAAACATAATTATACACGAAATGTTTCTTTTATTGTGTGCTGTTATCTGCAATTTCATACATTTATGGAGAAATGATCGTATATCGTATGACATATTTACTAAAAAGACAGAAAGGGAGATAAAGAAATCTTAGTTACACGTTTCGTTGGAGTTTATTAATTCTTCTTCTTCATAAACAATGACACATGAAATGCTGTACATGAAGGAGGAAGTGGAAATTTTAACTCGAATGTACAACTTAAAATTTCTGAACCAGAATTTATTTAAAAAAATGTTTGTATAAAAGCTTTTGATTTAATATTATATGTATTTTAAATTAAAGGTTTAAAAGATATTTAGGGACTATCCATAAATACGTCACACGTTAAGAGAGGTAAGAGGGGAGAGGGGGGGGGTGGAGGGAGTCAACGAAGTGTGACGAGACGTGGGTCTTAAATTTCATGACGCTACATTTCAAAACCTAATATATATAAGCTAGTTGTTTTTTTTTGCAATTTTTGCAGCTTGTCGTAAGAGGCGGCAAAACAAACCACAGCCAGGCGGTAGGGCATTTGCCCAACTGGATGGCTACCACCCCTGGTCTAGAGTATGTCGTCATAACAACCTTGAATTGTTTTCCGACATTAGTGACCAGGTTCCAGTCCCCGTTAAGAGAGCAGCAGCGCATTTGTAGCACCTTTGGTGTAGCAAATGTCCATAGGCGATGGTAACCGCTTTCTATCAAGTGGGCCGTCTGCCTGTCTGCTGAACTCCTGCAATAAAAAATAAATAAAACAAAGAATGTGACCACCTGTGGCAAGGACGGGGAGGGGTAAAAATTATAAAACTTGTGTGACGTATAGCTGCTCGTATATATATAGTAAGTAGCTGTTCAGAAACAATTACAATAGGATTTTGGCTTAGTATTCAAAACTGTGTCTGCCTTTGTCATCGATTACCACATGGCCAGTAAACGTGTATAAAGCTTAACAAAACCATTACCGAATGAAGTGTAAAAAGAGTACACGTCGAAAAAATTGCCCACAATGACTAAAAGTTGCGCAAGTGACTCGTTTTCTAATTTGGGCCAAATGTTAGATGCGTGTTGGATTTTGAAACATTATGGATGTCAAACCATATTGTACATAAATTACGTTTTATCAGCACTATCATTACTGTAGCACAATTTTATCGAATAAAATGCTTGAACAATATTTCTGAAGTTTTCAAGATGGTTAAATATAATTTTCGTTTAAACTAATTGAAAAAACTTTACTAACAAAAGTTTTTCTGCTCTAATATGAATATTGTCACAATTAGGTACAAAATGCTCACGCTGAAAGAGCATTCGGTGCGAAAACCGTCACTTAAATAACCGATTAGTGAAATGTTGGACTAATGAACAGGAACCTCCATTTTAGAAGACCTTCGGTCTGAAGGCCTTCTAAAATGAAGGTTCGAGGTAAACTATAATAAGATATTTTATGTTTATGCAAACTTAGATTATATAGTGTAAACTCCATGTAGCGTCACTCGATTTAACAATAAACTCTTAAGCGTCGAAATTACTTGGTTTCGATTGATTTAGCTCGTCTTCCATACACTATGTAAAATTACATCCACTCTCAATAACGACAACAATTAAGTAATAAAAAGTACCTTTTAAGTTGCCAAAATTAGTAGAACGTACTGGTTCTTTTATCCCTATATTATCTTAGCCCGTAACAACTCGATTATCGGCATCATACATATCCAAATTTCTTTGTACTTCCTTTATCACCAAAATGCCTCAATATCGCAAGATATGAATAAAATTAGTAAAAAAATACAAAAAAATTACTGGTGCAGCATAAGACTTCAGACAAGGATAACAAACTTCTCTCCATAATGCTATAAAATGCACAGTCCGTTCAGTGTCGTTACATAGAGTTTACACTGTACTTACATTAGGTAATCCAGTATCACTATGTCTCCCGAAGTTAAATCAGAATCCGACAAAATTTATGCAAACTCAATAAATTGAGCACAGGTACAAAGAATAGTTTGAAACATGAACAATAAATTGAGTTACGCTTCACTCAATTTGCAACTCAGAGCCTTCATGCAAAATGTTTTATTTCAGTTTGGCGGCCTAATAAAGCTTTTATGAAAGTTGTATTGAATAACAATTACGGAACGTTAGGTAAGTTTACGTTAATTATTCCGAAACATGAATTAATTAAAATGTTTATTACATTCTCGCGAAATCCTGTTTGTGTAGATATTGGTCGAAACTAATGAATAAAGGACATTGCATGCAATCACTTATCCTCAAATAAGGAGAGTAGAATAAATGTCTTACAGTTGAGCTCTGGTAACATTTCAGAGAAATGGACCACCCCCATGATTCTCAAAGCGGATTGTGCAAGTTTCCTTGAAGTATTTACTCTCAACGTCAAAACGTGGTAAGTGTAACAACGTGAGGCCAGAACCTGCTAAACCAGAGTATAAATACTCATCACTGGAATAAGGGAATCCCTTACACCTACACCTATCGTCTGGATTTCGGCAAATACGATCCAAAAAGAAGTTTAGGTCAACGACAATGATATTATAGCTTACCGGCTTAATGCGATGTGTAAAGCCGATGAAAACAATATCACCGACGCCCTTATGTCGTAGGCGTAAAGCTCTTTATGGTTTGTATTTGCCAAATCCGTACTGGCTAGTGTGGGGACCCACTAAAACATTAGGCCATTTGCCTATATCACGGCATACTAATGATTAAGTCTAGTATACACCAGACACCAAAATAAATAAAACTCAAGATACAAAGTAGGTATCTTAAGAGCATGCTTTTTAGCATTCCATAGCATTTTGGCAGAAATGGCACCTTCATACGGTCTTGTCCGTTCATTGGTTTTTGTATGTCAACATATTTTTTAAACAAGTGCTTCTTCTTAAAGATGAAATTTGGCACGAATGAAACCATATACAGACATTTATGGTGCTGACAGGCTAGCTATGTAAGTGATAGAAAGTATTTTATCCAATTATGTATGGAGTTTAGTCACGGTACTGCCGTATTCATTACAAGTGTAAGCCATTATTATAGTTGCGGAAAGTGATTTCCATTATTGTAATGCCTTAGAAAAAACAACAATTCAGTGGTTACGCTTATATCTAAATTTCAAGTTTTATCATATTTAAGTTACTACATCAACAAAATCATTAAATATATCTAATCATGCCGCTTCAGCCAATTCGTGGTAAAAGTTGGCGAGTCGAAGATATGTTAGTTTGGTGTCGTGAAAGATGGCATTCCTCTACCTATAGTCTCACGATAAATTTTGAAAACCCTGCGAATTGAAGTAGGAAATGCAAGAATGCTCTAAACTCAGAAACGAAAGGTCTAACCACAACCGGGATTTGACGCTATAATTATGATGATCCATTATGAAATATCGAACTGGTTACATGATTTTGAACATGGACTAATTTTCATTCAATTCACTACTGTAGAAGTACTTTAAAGGTCTGATAGGAACCTTAATATATATGTTTTACCTGAAAAATTTCAGAAATTTCCTCGTAATGCGGTATTTTAAAAAGGTCTAGACTATAGTTAAGAAAAACAGTAATAACCTAATGCGTTTAGACTTATTTAAATCAAATTTATTTCAGGGGTTTTAGTGACGATGTTATGCCAGCATCATTAAGTCATAATAATAATTATGTAGTTTTATATACTACGTTATATTTTTCATAATCTCCTATGAATGGTTTTGCCATTTTATATACAGAATCAAATCGATCGAAAAACTTGAGCAGATTTCCCACAATGAAGAGGTCAAACCCCTATATTTACGACAGTTTAAGTAAAGAATAATATCTAATGTCTACTCACTCCGAAAGAAGATATTATATATTTCCATAGGATAGTTATGCTTACGAGAATCAAATCGCAATAAATAGAAAATGATGAATAAAGATCGTAAACTGGCAGTCAACATTTTTTATATAAAACCCAAACGCTGAGTCAATATTTTAAAAGATACAAGTAAAATAAACATTCGCAGAATACGCATTCTGAGCTATTGATTCACTCGTTTTGATGTACAGCGAGCTTCTCTTAAACTGATCGCGGAATTATTTACACGATTACGAGTCGGCTATTTCCTTTAAATGTCTTTTTACGTTCGTGATGTTAATATTTTTCTTTTATAGCGGCATTTCAGACCCATAAAGAATTGTAAGGTTAAGGCATAGGGCAAATATTTCACGTCTTGTCTAGCTATGGTAAGGGCAACAGGTGATTATTAATAATTACGAAAAAAGGGGAGATTACGGTTACAAAAGATGGTTAAAAGTTTAGCAGCCGTTCCATTAGAGGCCACGCCTATATTAAAATAGTAAACAGAAGTATAGTTTGTTTACGAGCTTGGTCTCCAACACGGTTAAACACTTCGATCAACAATAGTACTATTGTTGATCGAACGTTGAACATATTCAAATGAGGTTTTAATAATGTATGCGAGTATAAAATCGCGGGTAAATTATTCTTTTCTTTCACCATCTCCCAATTACTTGGGGTTGGCACGATATCTCTTTTTGTTCCATACTCCTCTTTTTTGACATACGTCCGCTGTCACATCACAAATCACCATATCATCCTACACACAATCCACCAATATTTTCTTGCCTGCCTTTCCATTTGTACAATATAAATTATTGTACAATAATTATGAAAGGTCTATTATTGAGCTACTTTGTTGTTACGCAATAAATATACGTTGTAACAGAAAAAATACCGCAAAAAGTGTAATAGCGTACCAGTCCAGTAGACATACGCTGTGATAGCACATCATTATTAGCATGTCATGTCGGTTCCAGCGAAGAGACTCGAAGGAAGTTCACATAAAATTAAATAAGAAGTATGTTGGGCGCGTCAAGTTCGTATCATGCATTTAAAAATCAGACAAAGTTGGGATGTTACTCAGACAAAAAGAATTCGAAAATGCTCTTTTTCTTAGAATTTTTGTTTGTATGTCTGTGAAGCATAAAGTGAAAACTACCGAACAAATTTAAATGAAACTCTATACAGAGCTAGCTTATACTCCGGGTCAAAAAATTAGGACTTTTAATCCCGATAAACGACGTCGTTTCCGTAGAATAGAAGAATATAGTGAAAAAGGCGATGTTGTGGACCCGTTTCTCTGGTACCGCCATTGCGATTCACTAGACGAAGTCGTCACGGCAACGACGCGCACGAAGTTTCGCTGGCACGTACTACTACTAGTAAATTAATAAATGCATTTTGTTATTCACGATCTTACCTTCAGTAGTAAATATTTAATAAATTAATTTAATTGACAAGATATTATGATTATCGCAGTATGTCAATGGAATCATTTCCGATGTCATTAGCAACAAACAAATTGGCAAACTTAAGTAAAAATTGCCAATAGTGACGTTTGACGTTTCTAAAATTTATTTTTCTCCCTCAGTCTTTCTGGAAGATTGTCTCAAATAGAGTCCGAAATGGCAGTAAACAGTATAGGTTTCAGTTTAATATGACATGATGATTATATTTAATACTAGATTGACCCGCGGCTGCGCCGCGTGTCAAAGCCTCGCGGTAACTTTCTTTTACTTACATAAAAACTTAATTCTGTGTTTTACACAAAATAATGAATAAGAACTAAGTCCATATAGACTTAGACAATAGCCGGGCAAAACATAGAGATTGGTACTAAAATCTTAATTTATACAATGGATGTTGTTTATGACAACGTAGGTGTCTGTGCAGGAACGGAGAAAGAATAGAATTTCCTGCGGCCTGTCGTAAGAGGCGACAAAACAACCTACAGCCAGGTGGTAGGGCATTTGTCCGACTGGATGGCGACCACCCCTGGTCTAGAGTATGTCGCCATAACAACCTTGAGTTGTGTTCCGGCATAAGTGACGTGAGTGAGTGAAGGTTCCAGTCTCCCGTAAGAGTGCAGCAGCGCATTTGTAGCACTTTTGGTGTTGCAAATGTCGATAGGCGATGGCAACCGCTTTTCATCAAGTGGGCCGTTTGCTTGTCTGCTGAACTACTGCAATAAAAAAGGTGTTTGTTAGTAAATTGAAAAAGCGTGATTGCAGCGCCATCTATTTAGCTAATCCGTCTATTCCATGGAAACGACATCATTTATCGGGATAAAAAGTATCCTAAGGGTTAATTCGAGATCGGGTTTCGTTCATTTACTTTTGTAATTTTTAAAAAGGTTCTAATCGCAGCGCCATCTTTTTCGATATTTTCGTCTATCCCGCGAAAAAGAAGACTTTTATCGGGATAAAAACTATCCGAAGTTACGCCCCGGGATATAAGGTTTGCTCTGTGTCGAGTTTCATTTAAATCAGTTCTGTAGTTTACAAGTGATGCTCTAACAGACAGATGGACAGAGATACCAAAATTCGAAAAATTGCATATCAGTCTCCTTGTTCGAATTATCCCCCCGTTTTTTCACATTTTAAACCCATTGTACAAACTCGAATCATTTACAGATTTATTATAGTATAGATTATGATGAGTTCATAAAATATGAGCATACAGTCCAAGTCTCGCGCGAACTAAGTAGCAGGCCCAGCCAGTCAAATGTATTTTAACATAAACAGTTTGAATAGAATTAAAAAGAATACTTCTATGAACACTTCCTACGTTCCTTCCACTACGTCCAAGCCTATACATCTGTTGTAACAAATGGCCAAATTCGCCCACATGTTAGAAATCTAAACTAAAGAGGGCATTCAACCCACACTGTGTTTATTTGCTTAGATCGTACGCATACGTGATAATGAGTGATAACCGTGAATGTTGTACTTACAGCTTTTATGGCTGCTTGCCGGACAAGGCACGTGAAAAGGCGCACTTTAAACGATCTTCTGATAATGGACAGTAAATTAAATTTGTATATCATTAAACTGGTTTTAGCATACATACAATCACTATCGATTTTTACGCTGTTTACATTAAATATAAAAAATGAGAACCATGCTTTAAGATTTTTATATAATTTACATCTTACTAACTGATCTAGTTAGTAAGTTAGTTTGAGTATTTATGTACCTATTGCCTTCGCCCGATTCAAATTTCTTTAATTTAGGTTGCCTGGAAGAGAACGCTTTGAGCCATACGGCCGCCTATTGTATTGCCTAGAAAATATTCTAAATATGGTTTGTTTCTGTTATTGTATATTTTGGTGTGCAATAAAGTGTTATCTCTCCCCTCTCTAGCAAAATAGTGTAAATGCTTACAAATTAATTAATATCTATAGATATTACAAAATAATCTAAGAATTTGTTTGTATTGTGACCAAAAAGAAGATCATGAATTTCTAATTAAAACTGAATCTCTATTTATTTAATTATAATAAGATTAAACAAAAAAATGATTTTATTTTTTTATTACTTTGATATTTAACTTGCAGCCAATTAGTGTCTGACTGTCAGTGATGTTTAGTTTAACGCTTTCAGATATTAATTACGTTTATTGTGTTTTAATTGAGGAGTAATTTCTTAAGATATTTTGAATATTTTTTTGCATTTTACTAAGTCACATGTTGTCTATGTTGCAGTTTATGTGACTGGTTTTGAGAGACGAGTCGTAGAGGGCTCTTAGTGTGACAAAGGACAGCATCTGCGTCTAATAATATACCAGCGGACGCCGCCGCATTCCACACATACCTGCAGTTCCATGTCTGACCGACCACTGCAACAAAACAAAATATAAACACCAGTATATTCTTCTATTTCTGTCTATACACTTAATGGAATTGGATAGTTAAGGAGTTGTTTAAAGCAGTCTATTCTACTCGCGACGATTGATTGAGAAGCAATGTGTTAAACTCAACAGTATAAAAGCTGCGAAGGTAATGAGTGGTCGGATATAAGCAAGTTCATGAAACCGATAAATTAATACAGTCTAAACAGAAGAACAAACATGATACGTAAAATCTCGCAAGCGAACACAGTATTGATTTATGCGAGTAAATACAATAACCGCGTGATTTATACGATTTAATGCGTCTAATTTCAGAAATGATACACTGTATACTGTTTACGAATTATGGTAAGCCAAGGCTATTTAGCTATCGGTATTATTTCAAACCTTACCACAACAATGTTATGTAACATTTTAAGAGATCGATTTAAATATAAAGCAATAAATTATGGAATTGATAGAAAGTAAGCGGCCGCGTTTGCATCTTCTTTCTGCTCATGAAAATTTAGTGTAGCCTAGACTTGCCAACCGTCCTGTTTTGTCCTAGTTTTTATATTATTCTGGGACATCCAGATAGCTTTTAAGTAGTGTCCTATGTCTTTAAAACGCTTGACAATGTTATGCATTTCAAAAATTCCCTCGCCACTGTTACAATTCTTACTTATTCACGAGTGTCGAACTTTCAACTTTTATAATTTTATTCAGATACTTTTTATTAAAAAATGAATTTCATTTAACCTATCTTTACTGCATATTAATAATTAATATAACTATTGCAACTCTATCACTGCGTCTTGGTTTTAAACTTAATTGTCCTGGTTTTTCCAACTTCCAAATCCTACTTTTTTAAATTTGGGGTTGGCAGCCCTAGGTAGGCGTAAATTAGGGGCGACGAACCTATAAATTTTATGGTCTCTACAATAAGCCATAAATCTAGGTCGACGAAGGTGCAGAATGGCTAAATGCCGTTGAACAAACGGGAAAGTCGATCGACGAAAAACTAATATTTACTTTCTTAATGAGCAACCAGCTTTCTTTTCTCTCGATTCAGAATAAGGGCATGAATCAAAAGCATTTGTTCATGTAAAATTACTAAAATATCTAGGCATTATTCTACATACAATAGATCCAATTTGTTACGAACTTTACTGATAGCTGGGAGACACGAAAGGTCTGGAGAAAATGTATTAATGTCATTGGTACGGTGGCGTACCGCAAGCGTGTCTTTTTGAACAAGGTTATATGCGATGAATAATGTAATGTCGCTACATGGACAATTTTTTGAAATATTACTCTGATCCGCGCCTAATTTTATGGCCTCCCCAGATTCGCTGCGCAATACTTAATTTTGCATGAACCGTGTATTGCACATACCTATTTTAGTAAGAGCGGCCATAAAGTCTAGCAATTCAGTATCCACTGCTAACCATTATTCAAAGAAAAAAAAATTGTAGTATTAATTTCATACTAAAAATAAACATAATTAAAATACAATATAAACTTAAAACTAAATTACAAATTAAGCTATATTAAAAACGAACTCAATAAAAAAAAAACAGAATCACTTATCGGGAACGTTCTCGAAAGGCTGGCGGCGTTCCACTTGCATAGCAATACTTAAACTTTGAGCAAAATAAACGTCAACCGCTGGATCGCGTGTGACGTCTAAAAAACGTTAGGTGACGTCTCCATAAAGGTTTAGACTACATACTTTAGAGCGTCAGAACACTACTGAACCCGGGTTTTCACCCCAAAAGCCTTAGTTTCCGGTTTCAGATACTAATATAAATATTAATTAATATTGAATATTAGAGAGTTGGAAGAGGTAAGGAAAGGAGTGCTCCGGTGGTTCGGGCATATGGAAAGAATGAATGATGGAAGATGACTAAACAGATACACAATGCAAAAGTGGATGGATGCAGAAGTCGCGGTAGGTCACGACACACCTTCCATGATCAAATTGATCATGTACTAGCAGAAGGTGATGTCAGGAGCCTTAAAACAGACGAGCGTGCATGACAAGAGCTATGAATGTCAAAGAAGCAAGTGAGGTGTGTAAGAATAAGCCTAAATGGCGCTCTGTTGTTCGTGCCTACCCCGCAAGGGACCTGGCGTGAACTTATGTATGTATGTAATGAATATTCACCCTAACATAGTTAATGTAACTTTTGTGTACTGTTATTTTTCGCAATAAAGTTTTATTTAATTATTACGCTAACTTCACAAACAACTGAAGAAATGAACTTATTATAATTGTGCAAGGAAGTTATCAGCAATTATTCGAAAGGCAGTAGATAATACAAATACTGCATAAAAAAGGAAATATAGAAAGCGGCTTGTCCTTCGGAACCTTATTTCGGGATCGTGTCGAGTGGCATATGAACAACTAACGTGTCCACCATAGCAGGAAAGCGCAATGACACCAAATTGAATACTGTTATAATCACAAACGTAAAACAAAAAGCCATTTATTGATAATTTCACAAAAGTGAACGTAAACATTTTTTTGCGACACGATAGCTTTTCTCTTTCGATTATTACGAAAGTATCGTTAATTCTGATATTTCGAGAAATACCAGCAGTATGCAGCTTGATTACATTGGCTATATAATAAACCGAGAGAGCATTGAAATGAAAATATTGAAGGACATAGAAAATTTCGTAAATCGTAAACAACGGTTTCAGTAATCAACCGCAAAGACTACGTCTCTGTATTTTTGTACAATTCTCGGCTTCGAAGGCCTTGAAATTAGTTTTGCCCCATCAAGCAAGCAAGTGTTTCGAATTGCTAAAGGTTATACAGGTGATCAATCCAATATAAAAAACAACTTTACAACGCAAAGCTGTACCTTTCGTGGTGGGTTCCGTATATGTTTATTTAAATATGTAGGATATTTTTACATTCATTTCTTTAATATATTTTACGGTATTTATCTTAATGTTTTTATAATGTAGGCACTACTTATTTTAGTATGGGCATCCCCAGAATGATAGGTACTTCTAACAACAATAAATTAAATTTGTCACAGATTGAAACATGGATATGCGAGGGACACTCTAAATGCTCCAGTAGCGGCACAGCCGACTGTCCGCCACCGCATTGCTATTCTGTTAATATCAGTCATCGCCCTATCAATAACAAGTGCGGCGGCGGGATCGCGCCTAGTCTATACAGTCTGACGGCGCGGCAACGATACCGTGTGCACGAGCTAAGGGTTTCATTTGTCTTTTCATCGAGTATACAGAACCTTAAATTTATTAAATCGTTATAAGTCAGATTATGAGAGTTATGTTTTTATTACATTTTCAACCATTTATTAATTCAAATGTGTCTGTTACTTCCTTCTAGGATTACGTCAGTGCTGCGCATAACGGGAAACATTAAACTCTGCAACGTGTCCAACCAGCCAAATAGGCCACGAAACGGGGACAAAATGGTTGGTTTTAACCATCCCGGTATTAATGAGAAACCCTGGTATAAATGTGGAATCATAAACGAAAGAATGTGCATAAAGTACATTAGCTGTGCTTGCATTGGTATACGGAGTAATATTTGTTACTCGTTTAATATTAAGTGTTAACTTCAGAATTTAAATTCTACATACATACATACATACATAACTTCACGCCAGGTCCCTTGCGGGGTAGGCACGAACAACAGAGCGCCATTTAGGCTTATTCTTACACACCTCACTTGCTTCTTTGACATTCATAGTTCTTGTCATGCACGCTCGTCTGTTTTTAAGGCTCCTGACATCACCTTCTGCTAGTACACGATCAATTTGATCATGGAAGGTGTGTCGTGGCCTTCCGCGACTTCTGCATCCATCCACTTTTGCATTGTATATCTGTTTGGTCATTCTTTCATCATACATTCTTTCCACATGCCCGAACCACCGGAGCATTCCTTTCCTTACCTTCACCCCGACACTCTCTTTCAGACCAACTCTCTTTCTTACTTCGGTATTACGAACGCGGTCCGCGAGCGTCACTCCGCAGATTTTGCGCAGTGCTCGCATCTCGACCGCGTTTACTCTACTTTCGTGCTCTCTATTCCATACCCAACTCTCGCATCCATACGTGAGCGTAGGTACCAGCACCGCGTTGTGTATGGCAAGCTGGGCCTTCTGGCTGAGGTTCTTAGCGCCTAGAAGTTTACCTAACGCTCCATTCACACTATTCCCCAAATTCACTCTTCTTTCTATATCAGCGGTGTACCTTCCATCTCTGCTAAAAGCACATCCGAGATATACAAACTCATTCACTTGTTCCAGCATAACATCATCGACCATTATCCTTGCATTCGTTCTGGTTGTTTCTCTTTCAAACACCATCACCTTTGTTTTCTTCGCATTCAAACGTAAGCCTCTCGCCTGACAGTCATCTTTCATCATTGTGACTAGTGTTTGCAGTTCTGATGGCGATTCGGCTAAAAGCACGGCATCATCCGCATAAAGCAAGCTGCTAACAACTAGATCACCCATCCGCACCCCAACATCCATCAATCTTAATCTCTGGAGACAATTGTCCAGATATAGGACAAACAGCAAAGCCGACAGCACGCAGCCCTGCCGGACGCCAATATTGACGTCAAACCAGGGCGACAGGCTGCCGTCCACCCGCACGCATGCCATACAGTCCTCGTAAGTGGACTGTACAGCACGCAGCAAATGGCCATCAATCCCATATCCGGGCAATATGTCCCAGAGGTCCTTCCGCACAACCCTGTCAAATGCTTTCTCTAGATCCACAAAACCGCAGAAAACCTTCCGGTCCGTAGCCAGCTGCTTCTCCACGATATTGCGGAGCGAGAAAACTTGATCCATACATCCCCTTCCATTTCTGAAGCCTCCTTGTGCATCCCACAGTAATCCATCGGATACCACTCTCATTCTCCTTTCAACAATTTTCGCATACACTTTAGATGCTGTGCTGATCAAACTGATGGCCCTGTAGCTGGCACACTCCATACGTGACCCCTTGCCTTTATGCAAGGGCACGATGACAGCGCGCCTCCAGTCGTTGGGAACCTTTCCCGTCCTCCAGCACAAGTTGCATAAGGACAGGAAAGCGTCCCGGACGCAGGTGCCACCATATTTGATCATCTCAGCAGACACACTATCGATTCCTGCTGCCTTTCCATTTTTCAGACTTCTTATCGACCATTCGATCTCTTCCAAAGTGATCTCGGATGCTGACTCCTCGAAGTCAGTCACAGACTCAGTCGTGGTGCCAGCATCCGGGATAGTATCATACATTTCTCTAAAATATTCACTCCATCGCGCTAAAACCTCTTGTGGGTTAGCAAGAATGTCCCCTGCTTTAGATTTAATTCTTTCCATTCTGGAAGCTGACGAAAATCCCCGAGACTTCTTAACCTCTCTCCAAAAGAGTTTGGTATTTGCCTCGAAGTTCTCCGTCAGCTTCTCTTCTTCTTTCAATTTTATTCTTTCACGCTTCTCTTTCACTAAAGCTTTGGTTTCATTCTTGCAGAGGCGATACATTTCTTTCTTCATCTCTTTCATGCTGTCATTCTGATGCAAAGATGCAATATAATCCAGCCAGGCTTTTCTCTTTCTCTCTACGCTAGATTTAACATCCGCGTCCCACCATTCGTCTCCTTTCGTTGTTATATGCCTCTTTGCGCATCCACATGCTTCTTTTGCGCTTTCCACTATACTTTCTTTTATATTATCCCAGTCATTATCCACATCTAAGTCGGAGAAGTCCGCTTTTGCAAGCCTTTCTTCGACTAGGCGCGCATACATACTCCTTACACTAACATCTTCCAATTTTTCACATCTTATTCTTTCAAGCTCCCCGAAATTGGTACGCTCTCGTCAGTGCCTCCACTTCTTGAAAAGACCCACAAACCGGCTTATCACCAGGTAGTGGTCCGTTCCAAGAGTGGGGCCTCTGTAGGCTCTTGTATCCATTATTGTGTTTCGGAGGCGACTATCTATTAAAATCAGATCAATCATACTTTTCTGTTCATTCATTCTCCATGTATACGCGTGGATATCCTTATGATGGAATAAGGTGTTCGACACAAGCAAGTTTCTTTCCATGCATACGTCTATGATTGGCTTACCAGCATCGTTCACTCTCTTGTCGCCATAGGGTCCAAGGACAGCCTCAAAGCCGTCTCGTTTGGTCCCCACCCAGCCATTAAGATCACCACACATAATTAGTCTTTCGTTCCCTTCAGCCAGATCCAGAATTTCTCTCACAGACTCCCAAAACTTCTCGAGTTCTTGGGGATCCGCTGAGCTTACGGGAGCATAAGCTGCGACCAGAAAAACTCGCGTGATCCCCAGTTTTAGACGGACCCAAAGAAGTCTCGGGTTCACCAGACAATAGTTTTTCACTCCAGACACAAAGCGGGATGAGAGTACGACGCCCACCCCCCCACTTGCACGCTTGTCCAGGTCCACGCCGGACCACAGAGCAAGCATGCCATCGGGGAGGTCATCGACGTCACACCCCTTCCGCTTTGTCTCTGTCAGACATAAGGCATCCAGGCTTCTCTCATTCATTATATCAATCATTTCGTCCATCTTATCTTTCATTCCACCTCTCACATTCCACGTGCCTATACGGCACTCTGCTCCTCTCGACCCGCCAGGTTTGGCGCTGCGTGAAGGGTGGCGGCCCCTTCGCCGCATGCGCAAGAGTCCACACCGACGGGGGCGCATCGGTGAGCGTCGCCTGCGGGGGACGCCCTATCATGCACTGCAGTCATGTGTCAATTCGGTCAGAATTGTGGCCCTCTGGGCCAGCGGGGATCGCGACGTGCACGCTTCTGACAAGACCCCAAATTTAAATTCTAAGTTCAATTTTATTAAGCTTTGAGGAACAAGGCTTGCGAATTTTTATTTTTATTGCAGGAGTTTAGTAGACAGCCAGACGGCCTACTTTATGGAAATTGGTTACCATCGCCTATGGACATTTGCAACATTAAAGGTGCTACAAAAGCGCTGGTGCTCTAAGAGAGAACAAAATTAAAAACCTTTGGGAGTCAAATTCGAGTTCCTTCATACTTGGCCTATTTTACTCCGTTTGTATGTGACAATTGGTTATCTCAGGACCTATTAGGGCTGGAGATAATATTTAGTAGTTATAAATTAGATCCGAAAGTGAAAGTTGAAATTTAAAAGGGGTGCTATATCAAGTGATATATTAAATACGTGGACGCTTATTGCACTTCAACATTAATTTTAATGTGTTGGTTGTCAGATTAACGATTAATGTAATCAATCAAACTACTCGATTAAAACGTGGAAATATGAACGCTAAACTGAATAAAACTTCATACCCAGATTATATTTCGTAAAGGAACCTTCCATTGGCGAGTCCTATTCGCATTATCTATTTTTTAGTATACAGTTCACTTGATGGAAAGTGGTTACCGTCGCCTATGGATATTTGCGACATCAGGGGCCCAATTCTGCTACTACTATCTCGTCAAAATCGACGGACTATCGTCTCAATCGTATTTTTACTTGATTTCGGTACACTGCTAACTCCAATGGCATGCCACGGGCAAGTCACTCTCTCTATAAATATTTATAGGCTATATTTATAGGATAACTCGCGAAATAATATTTTTTTTGTAAATTTTCAATATTAATTTCTGTTAACATCATTTTTGCTAGTGCGGCAATACAATTTTTTTCTACAATTATTTTGTCACCACGATATCGAGATTAATGATATTATGGATGTAGAATACGATTTTTGACACTATCGTAATGGAATCGTAATTTGAACATCTTTGCAACGCCTAGATATTGAAATAGCAGAATTGGGCCTCAGGGCCGTTACCAACGTGTTACTGGCCTCTTATGACATTTTGTAACGTTTTTAAACAACCCCATGTCTCGTAGCATTGAAAGAAAACCACGGCGGGAAATTCTCTCCAGATCGCTTTGAAACATCCAGTCAGTATAAAAGTGACTATTTAAAATACCGGCCAACGTGTAAGAAGAATCCAATAGATGAAATTCAGCCAGTAAAAAAAATTACTGCAAAGCTGTATCTCAGCGTTTCGTTATTTAAAACAAACTTTAAGACAAAACTAGTCAAGTCTTCGACGTTTCTTTTCAATATTATCTTTAAACAACGTATTAGAAATAAATAAGTATCCACTATCCACGAGCGGTCATCCACAAATTACGTCACATTAATTTCGTGATTTTTGACCCCTATTTTGTTCTTGTCACAGCTGGTCACATACGTGAGACGTTTTCCCTACTGTGACATTAAATATATTAAAGAAATTATTAAATTAAATCAGTAGTTCCGTTATTCCTTAAATATATGATTTTGAAACGTGATTTGTCACAAAATGTCGCACTTTGTCCCCCCCCAAATGTGTGGCGTCATTTATAGCTGGATCCCAGATGTCAGCGATATATAGCGACGACTATCATCATGGTTTTTCTTCTCATTACAGCTGAGTGGAGCTGAGACTACATATTATAAAAAAAACCTATGCGTCTCGAGAAGCCCGACAGAAGTGATAACTTGAGTGAGAAAAAGGGAAGCCAGACAAACTGGCTCCGTAACGCGTTACGTAATGTCGCCACGTTTATTACCCTCCCATATGATGTTATCACTTCGAAAATTACCTTTTAATTAATTTCATCAGTCAATTATCGTCATTCACAGTTATCGTCATACAAGCATTTGTCATAAGGCACCAAAAACAATAACTTTTTTGTCCGAAACTGTACATCCTAATTATTTTAACCAGGGTATTTTTAAGTTCCTAATATTGTTCAGGTGGTACTAAGGTAGCTTGCACATCAACATGCTCTATACTAAACAAAATTTGTGTTTTAAGACGCAAAGCTTTTCATAAACACATGTCCAACGGCCTGGCGCTAAAAATACGCGTGTTACATCACTGGCCCAACGTTTGCCCTTAAATACGCTGACGCGGAAACTAAACCACCTATTTAAAACTTAACACTGCACTATTTCAATGGATTTGCCCTAAAGCGTCAACAATCTGTTTTTGCGAAGTAAATGCTATATAATGCGATTAGTTAGACACAGGTGTAGTGGCTCCAAGAAAAAAATATATTTCATATTCGATTTGAAAGTGTTTTTCGTGACTGTTATGCTATAGGTATATAAAAAAATTAAGAAATATATGTAGTATATTTTTTTAAAGTAGGTATAAGCTTCGAAACCTAAATTTAGTAAACTTAATTTTATGATGTTTACCAGATTCATGGTTGCTAGAATGTGGTACAAAAGTAGTTACATTGATGTTTAATGTTATATATGTCCTACCACCTACCTACCATTTTCATGATGTGCAAAAAAACTAGAGTAATTGAATACATATCATTTACATTGTTTCAAATTGAGGTAGTCATCACAAACTTGGTATTGAATTTTAGGTAGTTTCAACTGCAAGGAAGGGACTTTTTGGCTAATTCTTTACTCCATTTCACAAAATTGATGTCCCCCTATTATGACAAGAATAGGACACATGTAGTGTAATTAGTTTACTTGTGAAAGCCAGGCTGAGTTGGCATCACTAATTACACACAAGCTTCCCCACTGAGTTTTACTAGTTTGGATATAATACTTTTATGTTAAAAATTTTATAACATTATTTGTAATTGTTTACAGTTAAGAATAATTGCATTAATTCAAAGTATACATTAAGAACAAAATTATTATACATATTTACTTTTATGACTTCCTAGTGTACTGAGACAATATACTCATATGTATGCAGTGTTACTTTAAATTGCATAATGGCTTGAAATGGTCCAGTTCACTTTACTAACAAAAAACCACATTCAAAATAATTTCAATGTTGTAGACATAGTTTTAACGTCTATTGTTTTACAAGCTTTTATTAAACTTACAATCAATTGAGAAGAAGGTTTGCATGCACATTTAGTTTGGATGATAATGCATAGTTAGCCAAGTAATGTCATTCTAAATCCAACATGGCAACCAACCTAATCCACTTAAATAGTATTAACTATGTATATACTATAATATTACTATTTAAAAGTATGTATAGTATAAAGCCTCATAGAAAATAAGTATTTTTACATAAGTATTAGTTAGTAGTAGTGACCTAGGAAATAGTCTCTTTTCTTTACACAAAAAAGGGGTTGAAAGTTTGCTGATAAAAAAACCAATATGGCGGACAGCCCAAAATGGTGGACTAATTTATTATGCACTTCCATAATATGGATATCAAATTAAAGAGTTTGCTGAGAAAACTAAGAAAAAAATGACTTCACTCTAAATCCAACAAAGTGGACAGCACAAGATGGCAGATGGCCCAACATGGAAGACAGCTCAAGATGGCACTCTAATTAGTGTTTGTACACTCCCATGATAATATGTTGTATAAATTAAAATTTAAAGGATTTTCATTGTTGTGACTACTCGGTATTACATAATGAAAATAAGTGCAACAAAATCTAAAGTTGAGCACATATTTAGACCCCACTTACTTGCCACACACAATAAACTCTTTTCCAGCAGATCAGTGGAAACTATTTGTACACAACAATAAACTGGAAAAAGTTTTTATAGCAGAGAAAATTATAATGTCTGCCTAGTTCTTAAATGCAAACTTTAAAGTATTAACAAGAGAAAGTGAATATGTGATGTATATTCCAAATTAAGGATGCTTGATAATTATATCTATAAATTCCAGACATTTGTAGTAAATTGGAACCCGAGGCCTACATTCAAGTGGACAAACACTTTACATATTCTTCGACATGACTTGTTAAGAGAATATTCACATACATATAGTACTCCACATTACCCAACCAGCATTTCTTGGACCTATATCTTCTAATGGTGCGCTGGCAGAAGTATCATGGCTAAAAATTTGATCTCGAAATAACTAGCTAGTGATAATAATAACAGGTTGGGTCTCCCATGTATAGGAAATTGGTCAGAATGGATTCAACACATTGGTTATCTTGATGTGCAGATTTCATCACAATGCTTTCCTTCACTGTTAACATGTGGTAATAACAATATGTACATTGGGACTGAAAACTGCAGGTGGTGCATGTCATCTGGCCAGGATTTGAAACTACACCCTTTGAGTTTAGATATGTGTGCTAACCTCTAAGCCATCACACCTTTTTATAATTGCCGAGCTGGTAAGCTGGTCCAAATTATATGGCCACAACAGCAAAAGCAACTCTGAACAGTTTATCTGCTGTCAAAAACATGAACATTATAAATAAAGGAAGTACCAAACTTATTACTTCCATATAATTACCACTATAGCACAATCATTTCTGTAACACACTTATTTGTGTTGGTCAAGCACCGGCAACACTTCAATGTTACAAAAAGATGTCTAAATATGAATTTTTGAGCTGTTCTTTCAATATATGCAGCATTTTGGAGTCACAAATGAGAATATTTACTAACTTTACGAAAGTTAGTTATTTTTATTAATATATTAGACAATAGTAAGACCTATCCACTAGCATACAAACTAATACAATATTAGGATTAATGTTTGCAAGGTTTCATTATCCTATATAAAGTTAATATTCAGGATCTTGGCATTTGCTCACAGGTTGTGATAAGATTTTCATGACATTCGCTGTATAAGTAATACAGTGGTAACATCTCTAATGTTTAAAATATATTTAGTCCTAAAAAAGTGTATCAGATTATACGGAGTTAAGAGTCGTAGCGGTAAGCCTTTACTACCAGTTGTCACAATGTTACAGCATGTAAATCGATGATTTTATGTAATTTTTTAGGTTTAGATTACTTCAAGACACGACCTGTATAAAGTTTAATTCACAAAATTGATTTTAAATCATAACAAAGAAGCGGTCGTATGTGAGAAAAATTATATACCGAACAGAAATCTAGAATTTTAAATATAACTTTTTACTAACATGATAACAGGCCTTTGTGTTTTTAAAAAACTCCAAACAGTTTCTACACTAAAACTGAACTACTCGTTTCAGTCAATATAATCTATGTATTTCACTTATTTTAAGTAATCACTGACGTTTAAAATTATGAAATAAACAAAATTAAAAAGGACGCACAGCACAGCACCAAACCACATTTAAATTTTTGTTTGATTCGAAAATTTGGAGTCAGTATGACCAGATGTAAATTGAAGATTCTACTAAGAACACGGATATTTTTTTTAAATTCTTTAATATGACAAATATTTTTATACGTAATATAAAATAAACACGTAACCTTATATAAGTAATAAGGACAGATATTGTAGTGTCTGTTCACGTAGTAGTTGTAAAGTATTTTCTACATAAGTGTGTGTGTCACTTAGTAGTGCTATCTATGGATATGGAATATGGATAAAAGAAAACATGGTTAGATTTTTTGGCGGGAACTGAAAGATGTTGTGCTGTGAAGTTTTACTTTCTAAAAATGTGTAAAATTACTATAAACTGAACAATATTTATAGGATATTGATAGTTTTTGAGTAGTAATTATGTGTTTTTGTGAGAAATGAAAACTGTTTAGTCAAATGTGGCCTTTCGAGTTTTCACAAGTACCTACTCTATTGAATAGCGTTAGTTGCAGCATACAATGGAACTGCACTACATACGAAGACTTGTTCATCACTATTGGCTGTTTGGACTAATATTCCTTTATCCTTTGCCTGCCTTTGTGGAAAATTCTACCAAAATCTACTCATCTGGACTCATCATGTCATTTTTTTTATTGACATATGTGATATGTCTACTGTCTACGAGGAAATAACAAATAATTATTTATTAATCTCGTGATATTAGGGTTTTGAATTGTTTGGTTTTAAGTTTTTTGTGTTTAAAAAGCGACAATAAACAAATTTCATGTGGATACAGGAATATAGTGACATTTTTCGAATGAAAATTTTATTCCATAATGAACATAATGATGAGATAGAAGTTCTTACTTGTTATTAGAAATTTAGGAAACTACAGCTTACAACCCTACCTATTACTGCAGTTAAAAATAACGCAACAGTTTTGACCATGGAAGCTGATTCAACAACTTACGACAGTAGTCAGAAAGAATTACAGAAAGAGTTATATAGTTTACCATTCAACACAAATTCAGGGTAAGTTTTCCAATTGTAGTTTTCTGTACATAATATATAGGCTGAGTCTATTAATACGGGTACTGTACGAACTATTTATAATTATTAATACGGGTACTGTACGAACAATTTATAATTATTAATATGGGTACTGAAAATGTTCTTAAAAAGGCTCGGCCAAAAAAAAAACCTAACCTAATTGAAAGATTGAAAACTAATTGAAACCTAAGATTGAAAATAAGTATTTTACGAAGTTCTTCCAATCCATACAAGAGCAGTACGCAAATACTCGCGTATACTTTGTAGTAACATATAAGCAGATCTTGTTCTGTAATGTACAGTGCCAGTACTCATAGGGACTAATCGTGTATGTGTCGGAAAATTATTTTTGGGTGGTTATAAAAAAAATAACCACGAAGGCTAAGGCGAGTGCTCTGCTTCGCTTCGCACCCGCCTTAGCCTTCTAACCTAAATTAAAAATGTTCCGATTTGTTCATAATAACATAATAAATAAATGTGCCGTGTATCTATACCCCACCCTCATTTTAGAATTTATTTATTTATTTTTATTTTCATGTTTTCAATAATTCTTTAAAACATGTCATTAAAAAAAAAACCTAACCTAACCTAATTAAAAAACAAGATAATCATCCAATTCCATCTTAATTTAAAAAAAAATAATTGAATGACTATGAATAAATATAATTTATTCGTCCAGTACCTGTACAAATAGTCACATCCTTATATATAATTGTGCTGTATAACTATACCCCACCCTTAGATAACTGGATAGCCTGAGGATTTCGGAGTAAAGTGTAATAAAATAGGTCCTTTGCTTTCCTTATTCTACTCTTACTGGTGAAACTGTCCAGAACTTAAATTCACTAGGCTAGAAGGCATCCTACACAGTTTTCCAAGGCCTGTCATATCTCCTGCAATCATCTCACCTTTGTGAGACCTGGCAGCACAGTTTCACTTTGTGTTACTAATGTGAGGAATTAACTTTATTTTTCTTATGGGTGTCCTCTTTTCAGACTTTATCTATAAAAGAAACAGCACCATAATTCACTGAGTGCCTGATGAGTTTAAATTTGTCAAACACTCTCAGTGAAAGTATCCACATCTGATTGCTTTAAAAACAACTTTGAGCTTTATACACTTAACTTATTGAGTAAATAATATTTTTAACCTTTCAGGAATTTTAAACTCTACAATTACTTTATAAACAACAATGGAGGGAAAACATTTGAGTGGCAGATCATTGAAAAAGCACAAGAGTATAAATTACTTCCTGATATGCTGGAGTGCCCATGAATTCTGCAAGTTGTAAAGTTGTATGTAAAACTGCCAGAGTAGTGGACAGGTAAAGTTGTAGTGCAACTTAATTGTATATATACAGTAACATATGATATGAATTACTATGAATGATTAAATACTACAATGTTCATTTTCAATTTTAGACTATGCATGCTTTTTGATTCCGGATCGGATTCAGTTTTTTTTAATAAATAAAATATGGATTCATTAAAATATACTTAACCTAATCAAATCATAATTTGCAGTAAACCTGCGAAATAAACAAAATGTGTGCAGGGACACAGAAGTGAAATGTCAACAAACAAGTGGAAAAAGGAATGGCAACAAATAAGTGGCAAAACAAATAGCAAACAACACTTTAACTTGAAGTTTTATGGGCAGATTTTCAAATTGGACAAGTACAGTAACAATCAGCCTGTAAAATTTCAAGTTAAAATTTTGTTGTGATTCATTTTGCCACTATCCATTTTTTTCAAAGTTTTACTACCCCTTTGCGAGTATAGAGACAAAAACATAATGTTATCCATATTGCTAAATTGTACCACAGTGAAGCCAAACTTAATGTGCAAAGCTATCAGTCCTTTTCCACCACCGCTCAAGATATGTGCTGGGAACTATATTTTAGTTATATGTATGCAGGTATAACTAAAATAAAACTATGTATGCACATATAACTAAAGAATTTTGTATAGACAATTTTTTTAATATCTTTATGATATCCTGATAAATCTATATATTATAATTTGAATGCATAACCTAAATTAATTAACATTATATGCCTGTATGATTTTTTAAATATTACAATCATACTGCTAATCCACTTTGGAATAAAGTACAGATGCGGTAATATTCTACTTATGGGCATTTGAGATAGTTTTCATGTCTATAGTTTGGAAATATTATTCAAAGGCAAACCAAAAGATGCTAGTACCATTCCACAGATAGCCTATCCACTAAGACCTCATCCTTCACCCTTAATGCCAAGGAAATTCTATTTGTCATGTGACAAATTAGCATAGTGTTGTTAATTATTTCTTAGACTTGTAAAATGCATATCAATATAACTTAGAGTTCTTTTACTTAGACTGAAATTTGTTAGACATCACAGTTTCACTTATTGTGCTCTTGTAAAATTTTAGCATTGCCTTCATTAGTTTTAACAAGGATGAAACTCTTGTTATGGTGGGAGTTTTATTGTTTAATATATTTACTGAAGACTGTGGGCCATGGCTTGTATATTTTGGAGGCTTGATACCCCGACAGCTTGACCAACATGTAAAAGTCTACAATTTGGCCTAATATTTTGTGTGACGATTAATATTGCTGTTATCAATAAAATCTGTACGTTCTTTTTCAGAGTGCAATGGGTATGTGAAGGATGTGGAAGGAGGCAACCAATCAGAGTTGGATCATTTTTCTTCAGGCTGCAATGCACCATATTGCAAACACTGCAAATTATTTTAGCTTGGTGTGAAGATGCTGATTGTGAAGTGGTTGCTGAACATTTTGGTAAATAGTGTTTACATACAACAAAACCTACTAATTTGAAATAATGTGTAAAAGTTGCTGAAATAAGGGTAGATTATATATTGGAAGATGGATTCACTAGGTTGTCTTTATAAAGAAGGAATTTCAAAGGATTAATTTTATTGACATAAATATTACAACTTTTTAAAACTTTTTATAAATTTTACTAATGAATCCAAAAGATAGCAAATGAGTCTATTTCTCTTGGCACCACTGACATCAGCTGCAACTTTCATTTTATTTTCAAGAGATACATTATACTTAGTTTTTATCATGGATGTAGTTCTATGTATTTCGAGACATGTGTGCATTTGTGTGGAATTATTTATTAGTAATGTTTAAAAATTAACTAAATATTGTGTATTTTCATGCTAACATAGTAAAACTACTGAGGTAAGTAATTAAGACATTGATAGATTATCTTTAGGTTAATTTCCAGCTATATTTTATGAATTCAGTTTGTAGCAACAATTCATATTTGCTACTAATTTTATGTTCATTCAACACTTTCTTTTTTCGCAATATCTCTATTGGCAGCTTCATTGTTGGAGCCGGCTAAACGTTTATGGGTCTAGCCCACTGAAACAGAGGTCACATGTTCGATTCCCGGTACAATAAATTTCGTAAACAAATTTTCACTTATTTAGTATGGTCTGGGCGTCTGGTATTCGTTGTATACTACCCATAACACAAATATGACTTACTTAGCTTGGGAATAACAATGTGTGTGTTTGTTTATTTCTTTCATAATTTTTGAGAAAGTTTGTTTTTCTTTACATTTCATCCTGTAACCAGCTTTTTTGTATTATTTAGGAGAAAATAAAGACTATAAAGTGTGTGTTTATTCATTTCTTTTATGATTTTGGAGAAAGTTTGTTTTTCTATACCTTTCTTCTTGTAACCAACATTTTTTTATTATAAAATAAAGGCTTTTTATTTATTTTCAGCTAATATTTGATATGTTATATATATTACAGGTGTAAAATCCAAAATTGCAAGACAAATATATGACAGATTGGATGAGTTGGTAGTAAATGAGTTAAAGAAAACTGAGCTTGGTGGTGAAAACAGTGTTGTTTTGGCTGAGATGTATCCGGACTGCTTGAACAGGCTGTCTCCAGACACGACTGACCAACCCCATATACACAGGATTCTGATGCTCGCCGACACTAATGTAAGTTTCAGTAAACAATAAGATTTCCTTTGTTGCTTTGTGAACATAACCTTCATAGCCCTAATAAAACTTGAGGATTTTTTTTCGTTTACATGATTATCATCCCTTATTCTTTACCAATTCTTATCCCTTTTATATTGTATTTAAGAAAAGGTAGCGTATGTTCCAGGATTAGTTGTTGAAAGGTAACAAAAATAATTACTGCAACTTTTATGTATGATTATTTATTAAGTGAATAGATTCGTAATATAGATAGCACCTAAAATAAAAACGTGGGTTTCCCGGGACACAGAGTACCACAGCATTTAGAAAAGAATAGGTTTTAGTGAAAGCTGTCTTGGGATAAGCTTATTCTTATGCACCGGTGTTCCGGTGGTTGTTACCACAAACCACTATCAGAAAAATTCCCATGGGATTCCTAGGATAAAAATATCACACATATTATTCCCTACATAAAATTTGCTATCAATTAATTAAAATTGACTTTTAAATAATTCCCAGGAAAGTTCCCGCGGGATTCCTAAGATAGAAAAGCAGCATAGATTCTAAGTATAAGAATTGCTGTCGATAAGCGAAAACCGCATTGAAATCGGTCCAGTAGTTTACGTCAATTCTGAATAAACGGACAAGAAATCTAACACAAGTTACACAGTATTCTCCATGGTTTATGTTGTTTATTCCATTTGTTTTTTTTAAATAGCTTCAATGTACAGGCACAGCATGATTTGAATTTTATAATATTATAGATATACCAGCATACGCCTAACTTGGGAATATATAAATTGTGTTTGTCTTTGACTGTTTGTCTGCTGATTATTGTCATTTAAACTTGATATGGGTGTACTCATATATATGCAAATTGCGATTCAACATATTTCAAGCAGTGTCAATGCAAGAGTAAGCAGATGACTAAGAAGTTATTATGTTTATCTTACAGCACATCCCCACATATTACCGTTTGCACGTGATCAAAGAAGATCCCAAAAAAGGAAACATATCAAATGATAGCGAGGTAAGTAAGAATCTATACCTATTAATCAAATTTAACTGCCTGTCTGTTACTTTTAAAATCAATGGTGAAATTTAAATCAAAAGTGCTATATCAGGGTCTAGACCAAAAAATGAGAGTGAAGGTGCATAAAATCAGAAGCTGAAAATCAGTAAAATTGTTCAGAACATAATTATAAATAAGATTTTTAAGTTCCCCATCATTCCCGTGTATGGAAAAAAATGTCGAGGTCAAAGGTAAAAAAAATAGTTATTCGCAATTTTCAGCAAAACTGTAAGTTTTAACATAAAAGCAACTCAGTCAAAATTGTAGATCATAAGATTATCTATAAAAAATGTATCAATATATGTGTGATGTGAAATCCTAAAGGCAAGTTTTCTTAACACGTCTGTTAGTCTGTCATACAGTACATGCATAGTTGCTGCTTCTAATTATTAGGATTTTGTTGTAGTTTAACTATATCAATGTGTAGTGGCACATAGTATAACATCTCGGCAAATTTAATTCATACAATTAAAAAAAAATGGTCGGTGACTTACCAAGACCAAATGACAATGTTTTTATTAAACCTTAAGAGTCAAATTATAAGCTCATCTAAATCGGTTAAATAATGTATTATAATTACAGTCGAAAATTTGTTCACTTAGGACCAAGTTTTCAATCTCAAAATAAAAATTATTCAATTGATAAAATACAAAATAAAAATTGAAAAATGGTAGTTGTATGAATGTAATATAATATTAGTTTTTTTTAACAACTTTAGGACTCCAGTTCCATACCCTTTTTTACAACTTAATATCTAAGAAAGTTTTTACATTTTATACACGCTTATTGATTATTTTTGTTATTGTGTGTGACAATGTTATTCAATGATATTTCTGTTGTGGTGTACCTTACGAATAACTTATTATATTAATTTATTCTAATTTTAATACTAAACTTATACAAATGTAGAGTATGTGAGGAAGTGCATGTGCATATTATATAGTTCGATTGTTTCACTTTAGTATTCGGCCATATTATAAGTAATTTAATTCATCGATAACTTTTATTTAATGAATAAGAAATCAGACAATATAATCATGCTGATACATTTATTTATAATAACATATGTATTTTGTAATATATTATAGTATACGTATATTATTGTATATTATATTTATAATTATGTATATATGTATGTATTTGTTTATTTATTTGTTAAATTAGTTTGAGTATTAATGTGTCCATTGCCTTTTTCCTGCATCCTACATCGTCTGATTCAAATTTGTTTTTCATTTAGTTTTCCTGGAAGAGATCGCTTTGAGCGATAAGGCCGCCTATTGTATCGCCTAGAAAATATTGTAAATATTGTCTGTTTTGTAATTGTATGTTTTGGTGTGCAATAAAGAGTTATCTCTCTCTCTCCCTCTCTCTCTCAGACTTAAATTGACCTCTTAATGTTGTAACAATAACATAATGTTATCTTCATATTTTTACAGATATTAAGAGTTCAGTTGGAAGAAATAGTTGCCCAGGCGGTAACACCAAATTCGATGCTTGTTACTGGCAACAGTTTACCTGTAGTCGACGGTTCTTCCTCTATACAACAGCTTTTACAGCAATGCGATGTCGATATGAAACATTTCTGTGAGTGCCTTTTAATTTTTACATTCAATACATAATTATAGAATGGCTAAGCCCGCGACTTTGTCTACGCTTGATTGAAATTCCCGGGACATAAAATACCGCAGTATTTGAAAAAGAATGTAAGCGATCGTGTTAGTGAAAACTGTATTAGAATAAGCAAATTTTTACGCACCCTAACAAATACAAACCGCTCCTGGGAAAATTTCCGAGATTAAAAATATCACTCATTAAATTTGCTATCAATCAATAAAACATCACATATGATTTTTTATTCTGAACATTTTAAAATAAATTCCCGTGGGATTTCTAGGATAAAGTCCCAGGATTTAAGTCTAAGAATTAGCTGTCGATGAGCGAAAACTGTATCGAAATCCACTCAGTAGTTTTTACGTGAATCCCGAAAAAACATAAGTAATCTGAACAATTCGCATCGTGTTTTCTATTGTTTATATAGTCTATTTCAGTTGTTTTCTTTATTAGCTTCATTGTAAAGACACTTAGAGGCATTTTTAGAATAATACTATAAATGAAATTCTAAATTATCATCATTAACTTTTCAATTTACAGGAGAAAATGTTCGTAAAATGAATACTACGGGGCCAAACTATGTTAAATTTTTAGGGGACCAAATAGCAACTATTCCGCATCAAACTAAATAAGAATCACGTAAATCGGATCATAAATCTCAGGGTAATCGGTGTACATACATAAAAAAAACATACCGACCAAGTTGAGAACCTCGGTTAAAAATAGAGGAATATCTATAACTTAAAAAAACTACGTTTTAACGGTTTTAAGCGCGGTAATTTATTTGATTTTGGTTATTCGGACGTTTCTTTCAGTGACTTCGCGAATATGGCGGCAGGCGTTGACGCTGTGCGCGGCGTCGCGCGACCTATGCGCGGGCGCAACTCCGGCGCAGAACCAGTTGTGCGCGAGCGCTGCGCAACGGTACCTCGACACCGCCACCTACCGGCTGAGGTTCGGCGACGGCTTCTACGGCCATGTTATTTCACTCGTCGCGGAGAGGTACACTGAGAAGTGTGTCGCTAACGTGGCCGACGCGGCTGAAGTGTGTAGTGTATGAGATACTCAGTTGTGTGAAAGAGTAAAACATGATACTCAATTGCTATAGTTTACGGTTTAGTCTACATATGTAGTAAGCAACCAGGTCGCAGGGTTTACCATCAAGCCGGGGGCCCATGCCCCGGGTGGTTAATTCAAACTTTGCAGACAAACACATGTATGTATATTTGTAAAAAAAAACATACCAACCAAATTGAGAACCTCCTCCTTTTAGAAGTCGGTTAAAAATAGGTTTAACACAGAAAGAGCAGTGCCTACATAATTCAATTATGGCGTTGTTTCCGGGAGGCCTATGTCCATCTGTGGGCGTCTGATGGCTGAAATGATGATGATTAAAGCAAAAATATAAGCGAGCGGGGGCGGCGTTTTTAAACATTTTGCCCCCCCCCCCGCCCGGGGCTGCCAGGTCGCAGTGCCCAAGTCGCGATACTCAGTGAGATCTTCGTAAACATCACACACATGTAACCACATGTGACTAGCCTTTTCTTCCCTATAGCTAGATGCAAAAGCACAACTAACTCCTCAACATCCATTTGAAAACAAGCCGCATGGTTTACTGATTTGGTAGATAACACGTCATCATCATTCGAATATTAAATCTCGGTTGTTTTCGGAGCATTTACTCCGATGCCCAGGGTCCGCTTTCGTATTTCGTCTGCTATGGCACGCCATGCAAACTGCCTTGCCGCCTTATATATTTATAGACTAGCACTCTAATTCATATTGAGTTAAGAGTAAGTTTGAAGGCTTAGCTAGGCAATGTACCCGTGGCCCTGGCGTAAGGCAAAGGACCGAGACAAAGCTGTCGCGAGAAACGGCCATGGCACTACCCACTAAACCTAAACTTATGCCCCATTTAACGCGCCTTTACGGGCCGTCATGGTATCTAATATAGAGTTACAGCACCGTGTCGCCCCTACGCTCTATAACTGGGACACCCTGGGGAGCAGAGTGACGACTTCATACAGAAGGGGAGGAAGTCCGCTGTCGCCCGCGTGACGGTAACTATGGAAGGTCCACCTCCTGCGGACGGGGTCCGTGTACGCGTCCGGCCACCCTCGCTCTTTCAGGAACATCCTTCTGCGATCATGGATTTGCGGAAGGAAGAAACCGTAAGCCAGGAATGTTGACCATGGAGCATCGCTTCGACCATGCTACGAAGCGAGCACACACCCAATAACGTTGCAGGTAACCCTGAGACTGGTGTGGCACTAGCACCTCTAGTTGTATCTAGAGGTGCTAGTGCCACCCCGACCTGGCGAATCCCACAAACAGGCCGCGATTTACCTTTAGAAAAAAATTGAAGGCTTGTTTAATATGCATTACTGAGCATTCGAACTTTCGAACTCAATATGAATAAAACCGTAAGTTCGGCTCGCCTATACAGTGATAGCGGCCGGCGAGGATAAGAGCCAACTCATAACCGTTAAATCGCATAAAGTAATTATCTTAATTACATTTTATAGAGTAAAACCTAGTTTGAATAAAACTAAATGAATGTTTGAATTTAAAAAAACTTATATTTTAAGATAGTTTTAAGAATACAGCATTTATTATTGTAGCTGTTAAGTATTAGTAAGTGCCTTAAAATTAGCAGTCTTCCCGGGTCGTAATGAATATTGATATTTTGTTTGATATTATTTTGTTGTTAATTACTGATCATACTGTAAGAAGTACTTGTTTCATATTTGCATTCTGTTTGCTGTTTTTTTGGTCATTGGTCTGTTTTATTTTTGTTTATATTGATCACTAATAAATAGTTGTTAATTTATAACAGAAAAACGAAAGTTACTATGGAAATAGAGCTTCCCTTTAAACTGAAGTATGATGTGATATGATTTTTATGTGGAATTGTGGACATTTCTGATTTTGTTTTGAAAAGTATTTCCTGTTAATCTTGATGATAAATGTATGTATTTCTATGTGTAATAGTGGGCAAACAATTGGGCAAGGTCTAGTATAGAGGGCAGGGGGGGGGGGGTGTGTGTATTTTACGTATATACCAGCTGTTAAAGCAGTCACGTTATTGGTTTTGTCGCTCTTCGCACCCATTGGTTGTTTTCCCACTTTTAACCCGTCATGGCGACACAAAAATCGCGTAGAGGTAATATTAAATAGAGGTGGCATGATTAAGGAAAATAGCATGGATTTAGGTGTGTTGTCATTATATTAAGAGAGCTAGAAACTCCTCATATATTTTGTTGGTCTTGTTAAAGTTAATTTTGATTATGAGGCCATGTAACTGTAGCCGCAGACGTCCGATCACCACGGCGGCCGCTCACAAATTGTTGCGGACAGAATCACTCCGCTGACCTCACCCCTGTAAAGCCCGTGCGACCACGCCCCGCCTACCGCGGGGACATAGCTCGCTCCGTTAGCTGCTAAGCGTCTGCATTTTTGTAGTACTTTAGTAAGCGCGGAGCGAGCCTACATCATGCATTCCTGAACTGCAATTCAAACACACAACATTGTTTCACTTCTACCTGAAGACCTCTAAATAACCTTTGATATTGGTAGAAAATATGTGTTAAATATTTGAAATTTCCAATGAATCTAAAGTTGAAAAAGTGTTGCCGAAGTTGTTGTGTTATTTTCTGTTTCGGGCATACCTGAATTGTTTCTACTTTCTCTATAATTAATTATTACTGGACGTCAGAATATGTAACTATCCTAGTTTACCCACTATTATAATAAAATTAAATCAAATTTTGTCACGGTTAAACAATACAAACTGTCTCAATTTAGTCTTCCAATAAAGAAGATCTAGAACTGTAAACATAGAAATAAATGGTTTTTAATTTTTCTTATTTTATTTTATCATTCCTATACACATCCCGAGACGATCGATAGCAATTGATAATGTATAACTTACTGCGTGGAATTTTTTTAGAGGGACCATGCCGGATGTTCGGCTTCCTCCCGGCAATTAATATGGCCCTTAGGCCCTTATAGCACGGAGAGCTGCTTAAACTAACGCTTTCCCCTAGCCATAAGGCTAAGGAAGGAACACCGAGGATTTTTAGTGGGTATTCCCGATTAGGGTAGGGTGGCAGTGTAGTATTTCGGGAGTGCTAGTGCCATCCCGAATGTGGTGCATAGGACACACCCCGAAGCGTTTCTCCCACGGCGGCTTGCCTTCAACACTCATTACCCTTTGTTAAAAAAATAGATAAATTGTCTATGTAAATTGTTGATCAATAATTATTAGTGATCGATGATGTACATGTAAGGAATTTATGGAGACATGTTGCTGTACAAAGTTTTAGTAGGTAAGTTTCGTCATTATTGATACGACCCATAAGCCGACAAAAACAAATTCACACCTGCATATCTGTAAAAACACATTTTATTACTTTTCGGCATTTGGACTTCTTTTGTTTACTTTGTGTTTAAAATTTGTGATAATAAAGCAGCCCATTGTTGTTTGTAATATTTTATGGCAGTCATTAGCCAGGTGTTACGAATTTAAAGTATAAACTGATTCTAGGATATTCAGTCTACGCAACCGGACGGACATTCTGTATCTGTGCAGTATAAAGCAATGGCCCAATGGAGGGACAAGTCAGTCGAGTGGTAACCACGAGGGAAGTGTGACGTGTTTACTACAATCGGGAACTTTTAGTTACGGACTTTGCGCGTTTTACGGAATTACGACCTTCTGCATTACGTTTGGTCTTGTGTTCGGTTACATTTGTATCTGTATTATACGTGTTTGTATAGTTCTAATAAACTCTATAGTCATTCTAACGGCATTTTAATTCGAGTCTCGCTATTCGTAACATTGTTATAACGATAATACTATTTTTCTTTCCTTTTATTATGTCTTTGTCTTACTGAATATGCACTGTTTGCTGCAACTCAAATAATTCTTTGAAAAGTAATTGTGTAACATTATAAAATTTATAAAAAAAGTTTGAGCTATATAAATAAGAAGAAAATCAACTTTTAACTAGACGTGTTGCTGGGGAGTTTCTTGGCGTTGCTTCTCCTTAACAGCAATGACACGTTTCGAAGTGGTACATAGACTAGGAAGTAAAATTAAATTTTAAGTTATATATGATTTTCAAAAAGTGTTCTCCAGTGGAACTTGATTTGAATAAAAACATTTGAATTTGAATAAGTTAAGTAAAGATAAACAAAAGAGATAATAGAGTTGGAATGCAATAATGGAAAAGATGAAGAAGAAAAGGAGACATCCAGTGGCGGATTTGCCCTAAGGCCCAGGAGGCCGGGGCTTAGGGCAGCCAATATTAACAGACATGTTATAACTCATGGGGCGGCCAATCGTAACAAAAAATTCACTGATGATAAAAAGAAATAACTCAAAGTACGTAAATATTCTAAAGGCTCGTGCACATTATGGTGGGCCGCCGCACGGCAATTATTCCTGATATCTCGGTTTTTTTACAAACTACCAGATATTATAGTTAATTAAATTTCTGAATCAATTTCGATAAAAGTTGGCGAAACAGTAAATTCATTATGTACTCAATCTGATGGGTGCTGAGAAAGGGGTGGCTGGTACTTACTACATGGCCTGGTGCCTAGGGCGGCCAAGACTGTAAATCCGCCACTGGAGACATCTCCAGAACACAAAACTGGACCCAAAATGACACCGATTGCCTGTGACCAACCGTAAAAGGGGCTCAACGCTTATTATCAGAAATACTTGGTATTAATGGTGTACTTGTTTTTCAACTACTAATTATGGTCCAGAATAGTGCCAGAGTTGTCCATTGTATAAGTGTACCCATAACACATGTCGTACTTTGGTCAGATTAAGAATATAGAACGCGCGTAATTATCTGTTGATTTGTTTAAATACCTAAAATTATTTTAATCAAACAATAACAAATCATTTAAAAGCTTTCAGTATTTTTCCTATAGCCCGGAATATCTCGACAGTTTTTATTACCTTGTTTACTAGTTATTTGAAACGTCTAATATCTCCGGTGATATCAATTAAGAACCAGATGCGAAATCAGGGCGGCGGATCAACTGGTCCACTGTCAAAGTAGAAAGGTGACTGGTCGCAGCCAGTCCCGTTGCTGTGAATTTCCTGTTGTACCTGCATTTATACAGAACGGTGGTTTTAATATCTAAGCTTGCCCTAGTAATACATTCCAAGGCAGGTGTTAGCGAGGTTTAATAAATTCCTTACTTGATATAACTATTCCGGTATATTGAGTCTGTATAGGTACATCATTCCTACTACAGCAATGCTGTATCGAATACAATACAAATCAATTTTACCTCACTATTGGTAGAAAATTGGAATTTCTAATTTTTTTTATTGCACGAGTTCACTAGACAGGCAGACGACCCACCTGATGAAAAGCGATTACTATTGCCTATGGACACTTGCAACACCAAAAGTGCTACAAATACGCTTCTGATCTCTAAAGGGTGACTGGACCCTGGCCACTAATGAAAAATGAAAACAAATCTAAATCAAATTTAAACAGTGGTAGGGAAATGAAAGATGTGAAATATGGAACCCAGCCAAGTTGACGTATATATTTTTTTTTAAATATTAGTCCCTAAAAGCCTCACTGCTGCTTCTCCATTTTTAGGGGAGTAGACGATATATCCTCCATGCTTGTTCAAGACGTGGCAGGTTTCATATCGATTATATCGGTGTATACCTTAATCACTATGTTGTCCTTCATCGTCAGCACGTGGTTATTACAAAAAACTGCACATTAGGTCAGAATACTGCCTAATGGCCGGCTTCTATAACTATTAACCGTTCATTTGACTTGTTGTCGGTTAAATTTTGACATAAGCTTCATACAAGTAATGTCAAATTCTACCGATGGTAAAGCAACGGAATGAATAGTAAGATATAGGATCCGGTCATCAGTGGTGGATGTCTTGTCCAGGATTCGAACCCACATTAGGTATTTGAACACGGGTTGACACTGGTGCATTAGCCAGTAATGGTCCTAATCATATTGAGTTGGAGTATTTATGAGATTTTAAAGAAGCCTTCAAACATCCTCTAACTAAGCAACTATAAGATATATAATATAAAAATACATGTATAACAAACCAATGACATGTTGGTTTAGGATAAACAACACAAAAGTAGGTCTCGGAAAGTAGGTAAAACAAATACACACATAAAAGTCTAACAGCCGGCTGAACTTTGAATAGAAAGCTGCTCTATTGCTTTGAATGAAATTATTACAAAGCTGATACTCAACTTTTACCCGACTGAACGGTTTACGTTACGGCTTTACGTTTCTACTTTTAAAGCATTTGCTTTGTACGTACCAACTTTTCGTCTGTATATATTAAGAAAATTAAAACACCCACGAGTAGGTAGGACGAGGTCATTTTCTGGTAGCTAATTGTATAATGAATGGTAAATGTAAAATGGGTAAAAGTATCAAGACCATTCCCGTAATAACTGTGTTGCTTGCTTGCTATGACGACGGTCGCGTCCTTATTTTAATGAAGCCCAAATTACAAACATTGGGAAAAATGTACAGACCGATAAATAAATTCACTCTTTTGCGATGCGCTTTGATCAAGCCTAGTTTTTTTTTCTATATTAAATAGGTTCGCGTTTGACCACGATCACGCCCGATGCCGGACGATGATGCGGTCGAAGATGGAGCACGCTTAGATAGTACCTATTCACACGAGACTTGAAGATACCCGGATTGTATTTTTCGGGAAAAACAGACCCTGGTAGTGCATTCCACAATTCTGCGATACGCACAAGGAACGTGGATACGAAACGTTTAGTACGCACCGGCAGCGTTTCCACTGTGAAACGATGGCGTAGACCAGAGCGCCTTGTAGTCCGAAGATAGAATAGATAGAAGATAGAATTAGTAGTATTTCAATGAAGTTGTCATTTGTAAGTGGGACTTGCAAAATTTTCTTAAAGATCTTTATATTTATTTATTTGCTACATATTTCTACAAATATTTATACCATACAATATTAAAAAAACTGAAAATCAAATTACTGTAAAAATACATAAAATAAATATTATATTTACAGTAATATAATATTTAAAGTAAGTAAGCTTTATCTGCGCAGGAACGGAGAAAAAATACAATTTCCTGCGGCCGGGCGGCCTGTCGTAAGAGGCGACAAAACAGCCCACAGCCAGGTGGTAGGCTATGTGTCCGACTGGATAGCTACCATCCCTGGTCTAGTGTATGCCGCCACAACAACCTTGACTCGTGTTCCGGCAATAGTGACCAGGTTCCAGTCTTCCTTAAGAGACAGCAGCGCTTTTGTGCACCTTTAGTGTTGCAAATTTCCATAGGCGATGGTAACCACTTTCCATCAATTAGGCCGTCTGCTACGCTCCTGCAATAAAATAAACGCAACCTGATTATCTATTTTTGGCAAATATAGTTATTGTATAAAATGAGGTTTAGGACCTTGAATAGCTTATTAATTAATAAGGTATTCACAAAAGGATGTCAAAAGTAGTATACGAGTTGTATTGAAATAAATGTATTTATGCTTTTAATTTTCATATTATTGAAACAATCAAATTGAAAAAAAATATCTTAACTAAATACTTAAAAATAAACTAAATTATAAATAAATTAATATAAAAAATGTAACAAATCGCTGCCTGAGGGAAGCGTCCAGAAGGCTGGCTGCATTTCCCCCCTTTGTGGCAATGCTGGTTCGTTGCGCAAAACACGAACCAGCCTTCTGATCACGGGTGGTATCAATCAGAGTTTCTTACAAATTTCTTTAAAACCCATTGCCGATGGACCCCACAGACCTAAAGTTTCAACTCCAAACGGCACAAATATGTAACCCCTTCCTAGGGTTCCATATTTGCGCCGTTTGAGATCTTCAGCTGTTGAAGCAGCGTTGTTTTTGATTATATTTTCCAACGCCAAAGTATAGCAGATATTATACAAAACCTAAACACAACTTTAGTCGTTCCCAGTTCTATTTAAATAGGCCATGAATCTAGAATATAAGAGCTCACTTATCTATTTGGAAACATTCCAAGTCACAATGAATTGATTTCACCGAAGGCTATTGGTTACTCGGACAGATTAAGCTAACAAAACAGAAATAGCTATTTGGAGCAGGGTTTTCTTTTTGCATAAACGAAAATAGAAAACTGTATCAAACTGTCTGTAATTGGCGTTTAAGGGCAAATAAAATGAATTCCGAAGATACCGTTTATCGACTACACGGCTGTACAGTTAATCGAAAGCTCGTCGCCGCGGCCGTGCGCCCGCGCATCGAACTGGTTGCATTTACTATGAAATCTTCTACTAATCTACTTGCCGGACAAGGGCTTCTTTGTAATTAAACTCAATATTTAAAAGATAAAGGTCAACTCTTAATACCGTTAATATCCAGTTGTTCTTAATAATATTCAGTGTTAGGTTACTTAACATAACTATGCGATGCTTGTATGATTAAATAAGATTTTTTTGATTTTCTTATTAGAAGCAGTTTCTATTCCTTACTAGTGGTCCCGGCGGACATTGTCCTGCCCTAAAAAGATAAATGTAATGGTTCCCATTGTGAGTTTAAACCACCTAGAGACCTTAAGTGGTCACACGCAGAGACATAAAATTATCAAAATCGATCCGGAATTCTAGAAGGCGGATCCTAAAATCCGATCCCAGTACCACCTAAGGTTCCAATTATGAATCTAAACCATGGTAAACTATATCAAAATAGTCTATATCGTTTAGCTTTCCACACGTTTAAATTTGCACTATTAAGTGATTAAATGTTGTTTGAAACGGTGTGAATGCAAATGTTCGCGAATAACTCATGTTAACAGGTCATTGGGTTAAAGACTGGCTCACGTTCACCTTTTTAAAACTGTCTGTTGGTAAAACGTCTTTATTGTTTCTCTATGCGTTTCTTAAAGATCTGATTCAAACCGTTTATTATTTCGTCGGCGAAATATATAAATAGTATCCATTCAGACACTGCCATTATTCATACAGTTGTTGTCGACAAGACACAAGATTTATAAAATGTACATAGAACTTCTTATAAATGAATTCCAGTTTAGCCTGGACGGGTGGTGCGGTAGTAGGTGCTGCGGTTGCTGTACCGCTATCTCAGCAAATAAATAAAAGATGCAGCGGAGAGTGGGTACATAGCGGACATCACGACCGCGGCTGAGGTTCAGTGTGCCCCCGAACAGCTATCGCGATGGTTAACTACAGGCGTGTGGTCTGCGAGATTGCGGTCTTAGCCGCCTTGGTAGCAGCGGCAGCCGCGGCGCCTTTCCCACCTTCAAACGACGTATACGACCAAAGGCAGAACGGCACAGAAAATTATAGGCTAAATATCGACGGAGTGGTTATTGCAGTTGCACCAGCTGAATTGCTCCTGGCCGCAGCCAGCGAGATCGATCTAAGTGATCTCCTGGATATCGATGATTTGAGTGAACTAGATTTGCCCCAGAAGCCACAGAAACCAACATCTTCAATCCGTCAGTGCCGGCGTGGTTATTAGAGACAAACAAACCTTCGCAGCCCAGTGACGGAGCGCAAGAAGTCACTAAACCGGAGGAACCAAAGCCTCAAGCGCAAGAAACCCCTGCAACACCCGCTGAAGCTCCAGCCCCGGCTGCTTCAGACGTCAAAGGCAAGAAAAAGGATGCTGGAGCAAAGAAACGTGAGAAAGCTGAGAGGTAATTTTTATAAATTTACAAATCTAACTATCATAATTTGAAATCTCTAATTACTTAAGGCACTGCATATACATATAACAGAAAGGTTTATTTTACAAAATCAAAATACGTAGTTCTGTTCATACAGTGAGAGTGTCCATTTATTTAATACTAACTTGTTCTGGCATTTTATTTTTCTTCTTTAGCACCCGTTATTTATACAAAACACATCAAAGATAATACCTATCGATGTACAAGTTGTAGTTGTTTGTTAAATAAGGCGCCCGTGTCTCATTCAAGTGTCGTGGGTTCAATTCCAGGGCGTGAATAATGCGCCGCTTAACTAATATTTCTGACAACGCGATTATTGAAACCTGCACATCGGGATTATAGATATTCTGAACCCAGAAATTGTCGTGGACAAGTGATGGCTGTCGTATACCCTAATGAAGAAGGCCTAAGCCCTGCAGAAAGATGCCATAGGTTGACATTATAATTGTAATTTCCATACATACGATCAACTAATATAAAATTTGTTAATTGTATTAACATTTATATTAGGCATTATCATATTTTTAACGTTAAATCCCGGTTAATTTGGAGCGTCCGTTACGGAGCCAGGGTTGGCTTTTCTACTCTACCAAATTTTATACTAAATAGAAAGCTAAAGAGTTAGTTTGTTTGATTGAACGTGCTAATCTCAGGAACTACTGGTCTGATTTGAAAAATTCTTTCAGTGTTAGATAGCCCATTTCTCGAGGAAGGCTATTGAAACAATCCACGCGATAAGTCACAGCACCGACGACAGCCGACTATAGTTACCTTTTTAAATTAGATATTGAACTAATGCAGTACAAAGCAGATCCATTTTTGTATGGATCATATCAGAATGATCATGCTGGCGGATATGTTCGGCACAGCAAAAACTGAGGCCAACCTCATTCGCGATTGCGCACCATTCATTTTTATATTATATTATTATAATCATTGTAAAGTGTCGCATTTTTAGAAATAATATTTTCTTTCTTCTTTCTTTCTATATCAATTTTAGGAAAAAGGAGTTTAAGTTCTAGAAAATGGGTGTAAGAGAAGTGTATACTGTTAACTAATACTTATTTTCATTGTTACAGATTGAAGAACCGCCTGGCGAGCCTACTGATACCTTTGCTGAGAAGAAATCGTAACCATTGAAAAGACTGAAATTATTGACCTCTGAACATCTTGCCTAGATTCATGATGTATTAAATCTAATCAAACATAGTAATTCATGATTTATATTTAGGTATTTGACATTTAATGAGTAATGTGATCGATGCATTTATGTTAATTTTAAGGTTTAGAAATAAGTTAGTGCTAATTGTTTCGTTGAAAATAAAATATGTGACTCTTATTTAAAAACTATGAATGTGATTTTTTTTATCCATTATATTTTTATAATTTATACTCACACGAATAAAATAGGTAGACCCAGCCTCGAACTTAGGTAGTCACCATTTTTTTGAAGAGAAAATTGTATTTTTGTTTGTAAGCTGTAAAAATATACTAGTATATAAACTTTATTTTCAGAAAAAAAACAAAAATTTTAGATGTAATACAGCACAAATATGTTAGTGATTAAGACCGAAACTAAAAATAATCTTGGATCTTCGGTCTCAGGACCGATATATTTTATTTATTTCATTATTGCATTTTCTATGTGTACTTACTAACTTTTTGCTTTGGCCAGCAAAGATCTAATATTTTTAAAATAATCATAAGAACAAAAAGCGCGACAATTGAATTAGCGATGGAAATACAGTAAATTTCGTACTATATAACTTTTCTATAACACATAGTAAAATTGGCTAAAATATGGGTAAGAGATATTTACTTTATATTATAGTACATTTCTATATATTATAATATAATATAGTGTAGTTTCTTTCTAGAAACTCGAACACTTATGAGTAAAGCCGGATAAAAAGCCGATATTCAAATAGGAAGCTAATCGCGCCGCAGTCCGCTGCAAGAACGAGAAAGGTTTAATATTTCCGAGTGGACACATTAATGGGTGGTTCCTATATCTTACGACTAGCTTCTGCCCGCAACTTCGTCTGCGTGAAATAGTTAAAAAAACCCGATTTTAAAACATTCTTCATGGTAACTCCACTCCTATTGGTCTTAGCGTGATGATACATAGCCTATAGCATTCCTCGATAAATGGGCTATCTAACACTGAAAGAATTTTTTAAATCACACGAGTAGTTCCTGAAATTACCGCGTTCAATCAAACAAACTCTTCAGATTTATATTTTAGTACTAACCGTCCCGGCAGACGTTCTGCCCGGAAAAGCTTCAATCGATGTGCCGACAGCATTAAAGTTTATAATTAACAAATAAAAAATAGTGGTTGATCGTAGAGGGTTGGAAATTTAGGGTAGTATGTATTTTTTAATGCTGTATCATAAAAAAATACAAATTTTATCTAAAAATTAAAAACAGTTAAGGGTGGACTACCCTTAACAGTTAGGGGGATGAAAAATAGATGTTGTCCGAATCTCAAAGCCACCCAATATGCACACAAAATTTCATGAGAATCGGTCAAGGTGTTTCGGAGGAGCTTAACTACAAACACGGCGACACCAGAATTTTATATATTAGATAAGATGTATAAGGAATCTAATTTACTTGCTATTTCTTCAAATAAAGTATTTTTTTTCTTTCTATTTACATTCTTTGCTTTAATGATTAACGTGTACACTTCAAAGCCCTGCTAAGTACACAAGCAAGACTCCTATGAAATGCTATTGAGTACCATGCCATCTAAACCTTTAATTATTACGCCACAAACGGTTTGTTAACAGGATTTTAATAACTAAAATTGCTGGGAAGGTAACGGAACATTGATTACAACTAACATTATGTGTACAATCTAAACTTCTTACTGTTTTTATTTATTTAGTACAGTACTTGCATATTTTTTTCACAAGTCGCATTTTAAATTTAGTTTGAGTACTGCTGCCATTCCAAGGTTCTTTAGCTATTTTGACATTAAAGAGACACTAATATGCATCATGAGCAGCCTTGATAGCGTAACGACTAGCGCACAAGTCCCAAACTCGAACGGCTCGAATTCGAATCCTGACCGGAGCGCATGCACCACTTAGGTACTTTTCTGACCTAATGTGTTTATTGTTACAATTGTCATATGCTAACCACTGTGAAAAAAAACATGGTGATGACACACCTGCACATAAAAATAACCAATGTGTTGAATTTTATAAACCGCCTTGGGCGGGTATATTGCTTGTTCTCCTTCTTTTATATTCTTCTTCTCCCGAGCCCTGCAGTGGGAGATTTATGGGCTGTTATAATAATATGTATCATATCTTTATTATACATAGTTTCTTTTTTTAATTATATTATTTTGTACCATTTGTACGGTAAGTTACTGTAACGACCATAGCGAAAGGCCAACGCTGGTTAATTCATCCAGCATCTATATATAATAATTATAAAACTGACTATAAACGTCCCACTGCTGGGTGACAATTACTACGTGTTGCTGGTGAAAGAAAACATCGTAATGATTTCCATGTGTCTTGTAAACAACGATGTACTGTTTACCAACACATGGAAATCATCGGTGTGTGAGACCAGGCACTCCACTTGGACAAGTGTGGCGAGTATTCTTACTATCCAATCCTCTAAAAATTGGGAAGCCCGATTACAGCGGTGAGATGTTTATGGAGTAATATATATGGATACTTGGATAGTTCTCTATGCACCGGCAAAACTCGGTTATGATATCATTGACCCTTACGGTTACTGTCGCCGAGAGCAAATGAAATTGCATTAACTTTATATTTTATCGAATATCAAGAGCAACATAAATCTTACAATGCATAAGATAATTATAAATATGTAGGCCGCTATTTCTGGACCATTCATCGAATATAATCATTATAATCATATAATGATTTATAATATAAAGAGTTTATCGCACGTTTTGGAGCGAGAAGTCGTATACTGTTTTTGTAGGCGATAGATAACTCTTTAAAAAATAATCATATTGACATATTCACATTCAACAAGTAAAAAAACGAAAACTCGTCTACGAGCATGCCATACGATAATCGTAAGGTCAAATCGCATTGAGATATTTTCTTAAGTTTTGGCGACTTATCGTCGATGAGAAACATCGGAATAACAAATCAAAACAATTACCGCATTTAAAAACGTTAAAACGTAGTTTTATTATTCGCATTGAGATATTTGCCCACGATTTCTTGACTTGTCTAAACTAGAACTAATTCAAGTTCAACGGTGATCAGCGCGGTATTTTGTTTCCACAGAGCCGTACAAAAAATATGTTTAGTTTACATGATCTATTTTCCGCCTTTCCGCAATCGTATTTTTGAAGCAAGATATTCTCTCCATGTAAATGGCCCTTTAGTTTAGTATAATGTAATTCATGTTGCTATGTAAATTTTAAAGTTTTCTTTAGAGCTGATTAAGCTATCAACTTCTTGATATAAATTTAGATTATAGAATTCATATAGATACTTTGAGCGTTTTTTATATCTTATCTACATGTGCTATGAAATTTTATTAAATGATTGTGCCTAGTCAAAACTGAATCGAAATTGTAATTGGTTACACCGGTCATGATTAACTTCGTATCTCAAAGAGCTTAACTGAAGTACTCCCGGACAGATTGGTGTCAATGGATACATTTTATGCACAATTAATTAATTGAATGCAAAGTTAATACATCAAATATAAATTGTATGTTGTGATTAGACTGCATACGAGGAAAAAGGTGTACTAGGTGTTTGTGTCGTATAAACCGTTACGGTGTGCTCGTTTCGGGCACTGGACTGGTTTGGGTAAAAGCGGCGCGGGAGTACGTAGCTCGCAGTCAGCGCATCGGAGATCAGACAAGCGCACGCATCATGCTGCTCCTATTCACTTGTTTGTTCGCATTCGCCGCCGCCAGGCCCGCGACTTACGACCAGAGGCAGGATGGCGAGATCAACGTTCAAGCTGATGTCAAGAATATTATGTTCATCATAGCCATCCCACAGAAGCTGCCGTCGAGCATCTACGAAATGTTACTTGCGGCAAATAGGGGGAACTTACGAAAAGCGAATTTGCAAGAAGGTCGGACTACTTGATGGAAGCTTTCGTTGAGCCAAACACGCCATATCAAGTGGAGATTGGGACTTCGAAGGAGCGGTTTGCAGATAGTGACGGCACAAAAATAGAAGTGGTTATTGCCGGCAAACGACGTCTTGACTCTGATAGCGATGTGCAAGGTGAAACGGATGAAATGAAACTCATAGGTGCGACAGAACAATGCGGACCTGATCGTGAAAGAGATCCTGTGACGCTGACCTGCAGGAGCACTCGAGCAGAACCACAAGCTAGCGAAGCTTCATCAGAAAAGACAGAAGAAAAGATCGACCCACAACCCACGCCTGAAGTAGTTTCTTCCTAAGTTTTGATCTCCGCTCTCTATTTATTACGTTATTTATTTAGCTAAGTATAATTATTTATTTGAATCTGTAAATTATTGTCTTTGTATATAAACAAGTTGTTCATTATTCTTTTTTTATATTTTATAAGACGAAAGATTTTATAGCCAAATAACTCACTTATTTTGGCCCAGTAAGTATAATGAGAACTTAATAAATTAGCAACCTATATTTTTTATTAATCCATAGTACTTTTTGTAATATAAATTTGAACATGTTAACGCGTTTATTCATATTGAGTCAAAGTAATTTTGTAGGCTACTTTAAGAACTTTAAAGAAGTCTACAAATCTGCTCTAACTCATATATATATATATATATATATATATATATATATATATATATATATATATATATATATATATATATATATATATATATATATACAAAAATTTATGTTCTAGAACAAATCAGGCAAACATAAAAAAAACTAAAGCTGATATTACACGGTTCATTTTTGTTTTTCACTTTAGATGAACAGTGATCCATATCGCACCCTTAGACTTATAGAGACCTAATTAAAATTATGTAGTTATTAAATTTTGTACCTTATTGTTTATGCCATGGATGTTTAATCTAATGACTCAAAATTTTGATTTAGGTCTCTATAATTTTAAGGGTACGATATAAAGATAAATTTGGGTCATTCAATGTCATTGATTTTTTATATATCAATGATGGTTGGGCATTTGCCCGACTGGATGGCTACCACTGATCTAAAGTATGTCGCCATAATAATCTTGAGTTGTGTTCCGGCATTAATTACCAGGTTCAATTCATCCTTAACTGGTGCAATGAAAAAAAAACCTTTGAGAAAATTGACATTGATACTAGAAACACCGCGCTTAAAACAAATAATAGAAAGTTTTTCTATTCCAGAATCTAGTAGCTATTAGAACCGTTCGAATTTAATATCTTCGATGGAATTATTGCGTTTTATGGAACATATAACTAATATAAATATATAAAAAGTTTATCTTCAATGTGATAAATAAGACATAATAAATTGAATGCTAACAAGGCGTTCCATTCGTAGCTCACAACGCTCAAAATGCTCCGTTAGCCGTTCCACAAGGCGACCGCGGTCGTTGTGGTCGTGGTGAAAACGTCAGTAATTACGTCATCATTTTCAATCATGCAACGCTCACAAGAGGTGGGTCGAATAGCCGTTCCACTTGAGTTTACGATTGTAATGCCGGTAAGCACATGGAACGGGAAAAACCACGTTCATGAACTTGGTCGTTGTGAGTATTTCTTTCTTTTTTCAAATATCATTGACTCTTTGTCAATGGTCTCCATGGATCTAAAGCTACAGCTTGAAACTAAGTAAAAATAAATATGTAGCCTCTTTCTAAGCTTCTATATTTGTATCTAATTTTTTTTTTTAATTAATTTATTCATGACCATAGAATTAAAGTCTTTCAGTCGGAAACATGTTAATTAATAGGTCTTCGTATAGTAGCGCAGTTGTATTGCAGGCTACAACCATGCCATTCAATGGAGTTCTTGTGAAATTTGAAAGATCACATCTGACTATACAGTTCACATTTCTCACAAAACACATAATTCTACTCAAAAACTATCAATATCTGCAACTATTGTTCATTTCAGAGTAATTATACACATTTTAGAAAATAAAACTGCACAGCACAACGTCTCTTCCAGTTCCGCCAAAACTCTATTTGTATCTTTTTTTTTATTAATTTATTCATGACCATAGAATCAAGTCTTTCAGTCGAACATGTATTTAATAGGTCTTCGTAGAGTAGCGCAGTTGTATTGCAGTCTACAACCGACGCCATTCAATGGAGTTCTTGTGAAACTCGAAAGATACATCTGACTATACAGTTCACATTCTCACAAAAGACATAATTCTACTCAAAAACAATATCCAACTATGTTCATTTAGAGTAATATACATATTTTAGAAAATAAAACTGCACAGCACAACGTTCTTTCAGTTGCAAAAATATTGTATCTGATGAGGTATTGTGGCCAGCTCCTGATTCAGGCATTAGAAGATGAAATAAAGGAAAGTATTGAAGCATGTAGCGTCCTCGACAAATACTCGTTTTAGGAAATAAGTGACATTCACTTCACATGACAATATTGAATGGCTAACCTCTCGTTTAAATCTTGACCATTTTCCTTGCGGTCCATTTCCGCGATGCAAATGGATCGTGCGAGAACGAAGACAACTCGAGCTTCCATTACTGCCGCTACTTTATGCTTCCGTTGTTATCAGTTTTTACAGTTGAAATCAAAGGATGGACGGTGTATATGCGATTGATTATGTTTCTCACTCACTTGCTGAAAAACGCTTGGATATTAAATTACAATTTATAAATTTGTATTACCATGAATGAATTATCCACCATTTTTCATGAACGTGAACCTTTTTCTATGACAACAATTTTAACGACCCAAATTACTCGATAGATAAATAATACGCTATAAACTTGAACTAATTTGAAGTTTAATATTGGGTTATTGCCCACGTTGAGCGTAAAGTGAGTATAGGGGCAGCATGTAAACATTCACTGCCTGCGATGTTGCCCAGAAGTATTTTGTTATTCACAAACAGCAGCGTAAGCAACAGCGCCAAATGCTTAATTAAACGATGCGTAGGCTTACTTTAAAAAATCCTCTTTTTTAATTTTTAATATCTATCTCAAGCACATAGTGGTGAGAACTTAGGAAAGAATAAATGAAATTCGGGATGCGTGGTTAATCTTTCTGGAGATTGAAAAGTTACCGATGGTGAATTAATACAAAATGAACTCCTGCAGAAATGTTATGGCAATCTGTTAGTCCGTATATCTTAACCAAAAATATCAGGCTTCATAACACAGATATTTTAGTTTTAATTTATCCATAAAATATTAGAACATGAAACGAAGAATTTTATATAATAATATAAAAAAAAAAAAAAAAAAAAAAATAATTTTTTTTTTTTTTTTTTTTTTTTTTTTTTTTTTTTTTTTTTTTTTTTTACATATATAATAATAATTCACTTATAAACATTTATGTATATTGTAGATATGTATTTGTATGTATGTATATTAAGTATATATCTATGTAATATATAAAATATTTATTATTAAAATGTAAGTAGTTTGTACTATATGTTACGTATACCACCATCGCCATTATCATCTAAATTCATTCCTGGGGTTGTCTGGAAGAGATCGCTTTTTAACACGCTTTTATTAGCTTCACCTGTATGTATACATGTATGTTTGTAACCGACCCCTTTAAGCTCGATTTTGTCCTACTTTGAACGATCAGATTTAATTCAAACTTTGCGCACCTGTCAAAGGTCGATGACAATGCAATAATACAGTACCATGGAGCTGATCTGATGATGGAGTGGGAAGGTGGCCATAGGAACTCCTGTACTAAACAAGATAGACCCTTCGTGTTTGGGCTCGTATGTTTATATCGCGTGACAATGCAATAATATGGTGCCATGGAGCTGATCTGATGATGGAGTCGGAAGGTAGCCATAGGAACTCCTGTACTAAACAAGATAGACCCGTCGTGTTTGGGCTCGTATGTTTATATCGCGTGACAGTGCAATAATATGGTGCCATGGAGCTGATCTGATGATGGAGTCGGAAGGTGGCCATAGGAACTCATGTACTAAACAATGATAGACTGATCTGATGATGGATCGGAAGGTGCCATAGGAACTCTGTACTAAACAAGATAGATCCGTCGTGTTTGGGCTCGTTTTACTTGTCTTGGCTAGCACACTGCTGCTACATGATATGCAGGATCTCTTCTCTCTTCTTCTTTAATATCTTAAAAAGCGCTTTGAATACACCCACGCTTTTTTTAGACCTCATTCATCAGAAACCAAATTTATTAAATTTTTTTTTCTGTTTTTTAGTTGGATTTTTTATGAAAGCGTGTTTTTTTATTAGCGATAAGACCGCCCTTTGTACATAATTAGATATAATTTAGTCTTAAGTTCATGTTTGTATTGGTGTACAATAAAGAGTTATCTGTCTATCTGTTATATATTGAGTGTATCAGGAAACAGCTCTATGATTTTGATCAAATATGTTGCTAGATAGATATATAAGTTAGATAGATAAGTTGTTGCTTTTTAAGTTTGTTTATATAGATCTCTTGACTGAAAATACTCGATTTTACACGTTACTATTATTACATATTGGGCCTTCTTTTATTTGCTGACGCCATCTCGTAAACTTTTGTGGTACTTGCGTTGTGTGAAATGATAATGAATGTTGCAGCACAACAACTACTAAATCTTCGAAATTCGAAATGACCACCTTTGGCTTTTATACAGGCCTTTAATCTGTTTGGCCACGAATCTATGGATTCACGCACTGTTTCCAAGGGAAATTTCGCCACTGCTTGTCCAAAGATTTTTAAGAGACTCAATGTCGCCGTGTCGTTTAGAGCAGGCCATGTCCTCTAAAACTGACCATAATTTGAAGTCTAAAGGGTTGAGGTCTGGGCTAGATGAGGGCCAGTCTTCAGCTCTTATAAAGTCTGGAATGTTGGTTTCAAGCCAGGCTTGGGTAGGTCGTGCCTTGTGACCAGGTGCAGGTGGAAAGTCCGCCGTATATTTTTAAAAAGTGTATCGCTGAGAAGTTTCACAGCATGATCCAAGACTGTATCGTGATACACTTTGGCTGAAGTTTTCACTCCTTTTTCACAAAAATGTAGTTTTGTGAAATCGCGACAGAAGGCGTTTTGATCGATCCACTCTCTTTGATTGTAAAGATTGATTTAGGCCATATCCTATATATGATACTAGACAGAGTCCTAGCGGGAATCTTCATTTCGCGATAAGATTTTTTGCTTCCTAATGGGGTTTCGACGAATTCTGGCTTTAACAGACTTTGTAGTTCTAACAGCACGCGGCCGCCCGATCTTTTCTGGTCTTTGATAGATGAAGTGTTGTTGTATCTGTTATAGTACGATTCGACATACGTGATACCAAGCTTTTGAAGTGTCTGGAATATGACCGACGCGACGGCTCCATACCCACATTGTGCAAGGCGATCACTGCAATCTTATTTTCTTTAAAACCCCATTCCATATTGTAATTTAATAATGAACACGAAAAATTATGTGAAATGGCGCAAAATCGAAAGAAGTTTTTAAAATAATATACGTGTTCCAAATTCGAAATAATTAAAATGTTGAAAAAATAAAAGTTTTTAAGTAACAGTATTTATGGCCAGTCTAGTTATATAATGTATTCTTTGCGTAGTAAGTATTAGTAGTTTGTGCGTGGACGCACGCGCCCGCTACACACCGATCACATATCGTAAGTGAAACTCCCATAATAATAACATTTGGTACTTTAAAAACTTGTTACGTGGCGCTATCTGACATCACCTCACCTGTAAGTCGCCGAAGCTCGGCCGTGCCCATGTACTTACAAATCAAAATAAATATTTTTGACATCTATACGGGTTTTTTACGACTAAACTTTGGAGATAAATGGCATTATTTTCCCATATTTTCATTATTATTAAAAAAATATAAAAAAATAATAAAAAAATGTTGAAATAATAATGTTTAGCATTTTAGTTTGCTATGGAATAGAGAGTTAAACGCATTTGAACAATTCAATAGAAACACGGGAAATATTCATCAACCTTCAAATAATCATTTTTTAGAGAGTTTTAATTGTAGTGATACCGTTGTTAATTGCTTATTCATTATATTAAATGTATTCTGGGTTGAATTAATCTGTCGATATTTAAAGGTAATCGTTTGGGGTTTTAATACGTAAAAAGGCGAACCGTTTTCATTTCATTTTGACTCTTTATAAGTCACAGTTGTCTATCTGAAACTACACACTGCGAACATACTATATAATAGTATGTTCGCAGTGTGTAGTTTATAGTAACTATAATATTACATACGCCATACTAGGTGTTATTTGGTATTATTATCCCCGCAAATTGCTAATGCGCTGGGACCTTGTCAAATTAACATTCAAGTGAAGTCATCCGCAACTCGATACATACGCGTACTCGCCGGCCAGTGATGATACAGTAATGAGTGTTGGCTACGGATACGTCACCAAAATGGCGGCCAGGCGCAATAGCAAATTGGGGGGGGGGGGGGGATAATAAATACGCTTTTACTTTTATAATTCCATCATGAAGTATAAACGCAAATATAGTACTTAAACACGTATTTTTTAACAAAAGTTTGAATAGAGTGAGATAACTTCTATAACATTATATACAATTCTCGTGTCAATGTTAATTACCATACTCCTCTGAACCGATTCTCATGAAATTTTGTGTGCATATTGGGTAGGTCTGAGCATCGGAAAATATCTTTTTTTCATCCCCCTAAATGTTAAGGGTAGTCCACCCCTATTTTTTTAATTTTATGATACAGAATTAAAAAATACATACAACCCTAAATGTTCAACCCTCTACGATCAACCCCTATTTTTTATTTGTTGAATAGCGATTGAAGCTTTTCCGGGCAGGACGACGTCTACCAGGAAGCTAGTAACATTATAAAATTCTAAAAAAGCCTTGTCTTTACATTGAAGCTATATGAAAAAAAATCTGGAATACACCATATAAACGATGAAGAAGACAATGCAATTTTTTTAGAGATTTCTTGTCTGTTTGTTCGGGATTCCCGTAAAAACTACTACGCCGATTTCAATGCGGTTTGCACTGATCTACAGTAAATTCTTATGCTTAAAATCTGCACTACTTTATAACTCGGGATTTTTTCTGGGAATTGTTTGAATGGCCATACTGGATAAAAAATTCGAATTCCTATGCGATTTTTTCACTGATCGATATCAAATTTTATGTAATAAAATGGGTGATATTTTTTATACCAGGAATCCGCGGAAATTTCAAGTCAAGCTTGGACCGAGTCGCAGACATATTATAGTTATTAATAAAATTGTCTTAAAAAATATAGTTTTGATTTAGCGTAGACTGATAGAAACACACTTTAGAGAACCAACATTATTTCGATAATAGTGGCACGCGGTTTAATAAAATTTTGTATTTTGTTCCTGTCTTTCACAATATATTTACAAAGAAACCTCCATAGTGGTGGTCGGACTCGTACACTGCCCATGATTTATTTCTTCAATTTAATTTAATCAAAACACGCAACATTTTATAACTTCAGTTCTATTAGATTATACTTTATTTCTGCCTGTAGTGTACAAGGAGCTTCATGTAAGTAGCCAATATTCATATACTTATAGTCATGTAATATAATTATAATATATAGTATACTATGTATGACTACTATGGCCAGTTCCTATATCTTACTAATCGTTTGCAATGAATGAATAATAGTAAGGATAAAGTAACCAACTGCCCGTAACGCCCGTAAGGGACTTGTATTTCATACAAATGATGTGGGTTCAAATTTTTAGATGAAGCTTTTTTCCATAATGTGCAGAGGCATGGTCACAAAGCATAACGTTAAAGGAGTATATATGTTGTATGGGATCTCCCTCCCCTTACCAATCAGACAAACTAAATCAATGACTAAATTTAAACGTATAGTCACTGACCATTATTGGTCTATGAAATAAAGTTGTTGCATTACATGATGTATCTATTGCTTGAATGTATATATCTAATTTATAATATGATCGTTTATCTAATTATATATGTTGTATATATAGTAGTATATTTATATTTTGTTTTATTTTTAATAGTGTTTGATTGTGATTTTATTATTTTTATTTTAAGGTAATAGGACCCACTAAAAATCGTTTATTGAAATTTCTTTTAAAATCTCTTAGACACTGGGTTGTCTAGAAGAGATCGCTATAAGCGATAAGGCCGTCCATTGTTCTAATGCAAATCCATATCAGTGGCTAGATTTAAGCTTTCATTCATTCATTCATGTCCTTTTACATATATATGTAAAGTTAGAAAATGCATCTTAATTACTGATGTGTCAAAGAAGTTAATCTTAAAAGAAAAAGCCCAAATCCAGCGTTGAATGTTTATACGTTTATATCAATATATAAGATTATATATAGAAAGTATTGTAAAAATTTATAAAAAAAATAATTGTTTATTTTGGTGAACAACAATATAGTGTTATCTATCTAGAATTGGGTAGAGAGATTAATTACTTTTAACAAAATCAATTTCTACAATATTTTCTACGCAATAGAACAGGCGGTCTCCAATCTAAATTAAAATATTCTTAGTTAATTTCTTCTTGTATGCATATGTTTAATTGTGTATTATATGTTTGAATTGAAACACACTTAGGCTGGTGTGCACCGACTTTTAACCGACGGTTAACCAAAAATAATCACTGTTTTTCCATACATTTTTGGCGATTATTTTATTTTAACCATCGGTTAAAAGTCGGTGCACACCAATCTTAAATGGGCTTTAAATTTGAACGCAACTTTAAATACTTTGAAAACTGGCAAGATACAGTGTATGATAGTTATTAAAATTACTTCATTTTATGTTTTAGTTTTTGCGTAATTTTAACGGAACAATGACGGAAAAACTGAACAACAATGACTTTCCTTTCGCAATAGAAAATTGGGATACGGCCAAAACTGAAGCGGTTAAATCGTATTGGGGTCGACCAGGTATTTGACGCTTTGATTTTCAATATTCAATATGTTTACACTACGGCTGCATTCTATACCTAATACCATAATACCATGATATTTATATGAATAAATAACATCATGTTTAGTCTATCTCAAAATGTCGCTTCTCTTACATTTAATAGAGTTAAAACTCTAATAAATGATAAAAAACTATTTTTTCACCATAATATACTCAACTTTTAGATAAATTGGAGTCTAATTGAAGTCTGTATACATTGTTTCTATTCACAGTAAATACTTTATTAGTTTTAAATATTTTTCAGTCATTTGATACCATAAGCTAATTACAACAATTTATATGCGAATCTATTATATATTATGTTATGGGACTACAGGGCTGGGAATCCTTATATTATAATATAGTCAAAATGGTCGATCTCTAGAGCGCAATGCTTGTTTTTGTATTAAAACAGCCATCATACTAAAAACAGTCATTGTGACGCCAGAATGGTCGACCATCCTGGCGATATTGTAATTGCGAATTGTGTATTCCAATCCTGCTGTTATAATATCGACAGAATGGTTGACCACTGGCTTCGCAATTGTTGTTTTTGTATGAAAACATCCATTATACTAAAACAACCACTGTGACGCCAGTTGTGGATCATTCTGACGATATTTTACAGGGCGCAATCTTGCTAGTATAAATTGGTCAGAATGGTTCACCACTGGCATCGCAATGGTTTTGTTTCATAAAACAGTCATTTTACTAAATCAACCATTGTGCTAGTGCCGATCATTCTGTCGATATTTTACGGCGTCCCAATCCTGCTGTTATAATATCGTTATAATGGTTGACCACTGGCTTTGCAATTGCTGTTTTTGTATGAAAACAGCCATAATAATAAAACATCCACCGTAACCCAGTGTTCGACCATTTTGACCATATTTTAATAGCAGAGTTGGGGCTCTGGGTATAAAACAGAACTTAATGTATGGAGCTTCAAATCCATATTCAAAAATGTTTAGATGGAGATATTAGCCTACTTGGACTAAAGAAACCAGTAAGCGTGGGTCCAAAAGGATACACGTTATTTCAATCTTATAGAGAGGAAGCTTCAAGTATATACAATTTGGAAATTAGACCCACTGACACAGTTGTGGCGACCATGCCAAGATCAGGTAAGTATCAGACGAGTTACTCAATTAGCATAACTTTGTGCTCGTATGAAATGATAAATGCGTTCTTTGAACCTTGCCTGCGATCTGGTAGTTGACACAGTTACGATAAAATTATAATTAAACAACTTTAAACCGCTCCAAGAAAAGTTCCCGCAAGAGTCCCGGGATAAAATAATCACATATTTTATTCCATAAAATTTGCTATCAATCAGTAAAAAAGTCGTTTTGGAATTTGTTTTTTTTTTAATCTGGCCATTTTAAATAATTCCCAGAAAAATTCCCGCGGGATTCCCGAGATAAAAATTAGCTGTCAGTAAAAACCGCATCAAAACTCGACACAGTACTAATTACTTGAATCCCGAACAAGCAGATAAGAACTCTAAAAAAAATGTTTTTTTAAATAGTTTCATTGTAGACACGACATGTTTAGAATTTTGTAATAATATAGATATTAATGTTTATTATATATTTTTAGGATTATCCTTAAACTAAACTATATAGAATTAATAAGGGACAACAAAAAACGCATTTTTCTTAATCTACATTGAATAATCTTAAAATTATAAAACAATTATTATGATGATAGGTTGAGTATAATAAAACCTTTATTGTTGATGAAAATGTACAAATACATTTTAATATCAAGAATTACATACCTATAATAATTACGTTTTATTTAACACAATGTGCATTTTTTATTTGCTGTTAAAAGTATATTCTTTGACAACATATAATATGTTTGTATTTGACAACATATATGTGTTTAGGCCAATTATTTCGATTGGTTCATCTCCTGATAATATGATCGGAATGAAGTCAGTCGCGCCAACATCTTCCGATCTGTGCCCTGCTAATGAGGCTCATTGGCCAACGACATTGTGTCGTCACGTAATGTGAATGGAGGGACAAATCCGCACCACCGCCCCAATAAGTCAAAAATCGTCTACCTGACCGCGCGCGTATAACGACCCGCGCCGTAGTCATATGAACTACCTATTTTAATATTTAACCGCCATTGTGTGAATTTGTGTGTCACAAAAAATACTTAATAAAACCACTGTGTGTGCAACAAATTAAACCTCAACGACGGCTGCCAGATGTCTCCAGGCTTGCCGATTTGGGAGAAGTGCAGTTTCGGGAAGTCAAGGTTAGTGGCTTGATTTTCCTTCCCATATCATCAATCGGATGCAACGATTGATTTGATTGTCCTGCCATCCACTACTCTTGAGCTATATTATCGAAGGCCGCACCAGTCCAGGAGAGGGCAATACATTTTACAACCGCCGCCACGTGGTGTGCTATAGGGGAGGTGGGGAAGGACCTGAAATTTTACCCTGGCACCACCAATTACAATGGTTGAATTTTGACCACGGGCGACCACTAGTTTTATTTATTGTATCACTATAAAATAAATGTTGTTTTTATTAACAAAATGTGCAAAAGTGTATCGAATATGCAAAAAACACTAATTTAGAAACCCGGTACGATGGAGGTAGCCTTGCTGAAAATTCCGACATTATTTTTCTTATTCCACAGCCCTGATTTAGAGAAAGGCTCTTGGGCTAAGCGTAGTGTGACAACCTCTCATGGCTCTATATTTTTTTTGTAGGTACGACCTGGACTCAGGAGATTGTTTGGCTAATTGCAAATGACTTGGACTTTCATAAGGCGCGGTCTGTACCCCTCATGGCCAGATATCCTGTAATGGGGTAAGTTCATTCCGTTTATTACGTAAATTATATTGTTTAGGACAATTCAGTCAAGTCTATGTATTTATACTTTACAATACTGTAGATCTAAGTAAAGTTTTCAAGTATTGCAAAATATGTGCAAAAGATCCGCTCTAGTTCAGGGATCTATGGGGGTGGTCCCCCATATATTTTATACCGTAAAAAAATCTAAAATTATTTTGAATTTTGTCCCTGATTACAAACTCATTCGGATTCTAGTAACGGGGTCACCATAGATAATATACAATATATAAAAGGAGTCACTGTCGGAGTATGTTTTATGCGGAACTTACATGGGTGTCTTCAAGTCGCGTGTGAATAGGTACGTTCTAGGTAAGCATGTTCCACCCTAAGCCATATCTCCGCTCAACTTATAATGTAATTTAAAAAAAAAACCCTAGTAACGTCTAAAGAAAAAATATGTAGATATGTAGGTTTTTTCGACACTGGCAAATTAGCAATAAAATTGGAATCGATGGCCTATCTGGTGGAGCGGGCTAAGCCGTTGCCGGCTTACTTCACTGCGATACAGAGGCTTCGGGTTCAATTCCTGCTTGGTAAATTTTAAAAACGAATTTTCTCCCGTATTTACTATGGTCTGGGTGTCTGGGATCGGCCCCAGTGTAGTGTGTTGTATATTACTCACAACACAAGCGTAACTTGCTTAATTTGGGGATTTACACAATATGTGCTTGCCAGCCTTAGACCATTCATGGTCTAAGTTGCCAGCTTATTAAAAAATAACCAATAGTCTTTTCTTACCATCGTATCGGAATAGCCGTTTTCTAATGGCGCCACATTTAAATACAAAGCAAACATTTTTTGCAATTATGACTGCAGTGAAGGACGATTCTGACACGATTGCAACAGCAGACTTGAGGCTCTAGAAATTTGCCATGAACTGTTATGGGACACACCTTTCTTTTACAGATCCACATTTTTGTCGAAAATGTACGAAAATACAACAAAAATGTCAACAATAGAACACTTAATTTCAGCCCCAGAGCCCCGATTCATTAAAACCCATATGCCGTTATCTTTGTTATCACCAAACTTCTTGGCACTGCAAAAGTAGTGTATGTAGCTCGAGACCCACGAGATGCAGCCGTCTCTGAATATTACTTTCTGAAATTAGTAAAGGCTCTTGGTCCTGAAAGCGATTTTAAAACATTCTGGCGGCTCTTTATGGAAGGTTACTGTGAGTATCCTATCTTCTACCCATTCTATCTATGTATTCTTGCCATAGCACCTATCGATTGTAAAACTTAATCGTTTACATAATCGTCGTCGTCGTCCATTGCTGGTCGTAGGCCTCCTCAAGATGGCGTCACTCATCCGTGTCCTCTGACTTCCTCATCCAGCACCTACCGGCGACCTTGCACAGATCATCTGATGTTTACCGTGATGCGGTCTCCACTCCAGGAATCGTCTGCTCCATCCGCCATCGGACCTGCGGCAGCCGTGACCGGCCCACTGCCACTCCAACTTGCTAATTTTGCGAGCTATATTGTTTACCTTGGTTCTTTTAGGATAGGATATCCTCATTTCTTATTTTATCTCTGTATTATAAACTTACATTATTAGATATACAGAACGTATCAGACAATACTGTCATGATATTTTAAAAGTTAGATGATAAGATTTTGTATTTACACTTATTTTTTTATAATATGTAAAAATATCAGAATGTAACATGTTGCCTATTGCTGTTTTAAACTAAGACTATATAAATCTAGACAAAAAACTTAAGAGCTACGTGATATTGTTTAAATCATATCTTAAGGATTATTATAATTTATTCACGAGATTCATCCATCTCCTATGGCAATAACCTATTTTCTGTATTGAGAGATTAATCACGTTCGTGGACTGCAATAATAATAATAATAATGCACTAATAATAATTAATGCACTTATCAACAACAACAACAATTATATTCTTCTCCTTCTTATATATAAAAATGAATGTTTGTCTGTATGTCTTTTATGGAACCGTAAACTATACCTTTGATCATGTGATGATCTTTAGCAAAGTTCTTGTGCATGAGCCAAAGAAGGTTTCTGAGTTGGTTCACAATTATTGGACCCGATAGGTGGCGCTGCTGTCGGCATATCGACTGAACCTTTTTACAGGCACGACGACGTCTGCTGAGACAGTTAGTATATATATAAAAATGAATCATAGAAATATATGTACACGCCTAACTTGAGAACGACTTTACCGATTTTGGTGATTTTGTTTATGTCTGTTTGAGTGAGTTCCCTGAGGACGGTAGGTAGGGAGGTTCCCTGAGGGAGGTAGGTGACGCTGAGATTGGGTTTTAGAATCCTCTTAATCATGTGAACCGATTTTGATGAGTTTGTTTTTGTGTCATGAAACAGTCTTTTTGGAATTCAGAAAATATGGCGGTACGAAGTTCGCCGAGTCAGCTAGTTTTTAATAAATAACATAAAATCAACGCTTAACCGCCAAGCACTTACCCAATTTATTCAAATTAGAATCTTACTTACTTTCAGTATTGTGGCAACCATATTTCGAACACGTTAAAGAAGCCTGGGAGGCTAGACAGCATCCGAATATGTTGTTCTTATTCTACGAAGATTTAATTGCGGTATGTATTATAATGAGCAGCTCCGGATTTATACTTGAGAACAGGGGCAGGACGGGGAGGATGATGACATTGCTTAACTGCCACCCTTTATGACAAAAAATAACAGCGATACATATTTTATATCTGCTTCTTTTTCTTCCTATATATAAAAATGCACGTTTGTCTGTATGTCCTTTATAGAATCGTAAACTATATATTTGATCATATGATGTTCTTTAGCAAACTTGTTGTGCATGAGCCAAAGAAGGTTTTTGAGTTGGTTCACAATTGGAACCAGTAGGTGGCGCTGCTGTCGACACATCGATTCAAGCTTTTCCGGGCAGGACGACGTCTGCCGGGGCAGTTACTAGCAGAATATAGCTGGCTCGCAACCTTCTAAACTCAATCTCGCAAGCTCCCGCGGCGTCATCGTGGTCAAACTATACGTAGTAATTACATACTGTATGGTTGAAACGCCAACCTTTTTATTATAAAAAACTGCTAACTGGGTCAAGAATATTTCCTCTTCTCCTAACACCGACCTTCACAATTTTATCCGTGCAGGTACGAAAAAATAATACTATTTTTTGCGGCCAGGCCGCCTGTCGTAAGAGGCGACAAAACAACCCACAGCCAAGTGGTAAGACATGGTAGAGTATTTACTAGTCTGGATGGCTACCAGCCTGATCTAAAGTGGCCATAACAATGCTTTATTTCGAATATCCATAGGCGTAACCGCATTCCACCAGGTGGGTTGGCTGCTGAACTCACGCAATAAAAAATACTAATAAAAAGAAATATTAAAATCACTCTCATCTTTTAGTAATCTGGCCAAGAATGTATCTGTCTCGCGGGTTAAGTAACAAAATTAAATATTAACATATGAGGCTACTAATTGTCAATTTAAACGTACTTTTGTGTCTAACTGTGTTTTCTCTCCGTATCCTTTCCAGGATCTGCCAAAGACTTTGGGACGTCTTATGAATTTTTTTAATAAAAAATATACCAATCAGCAAATATCTGAACTGTGTGAATATATTTCCTTCGATAATTTTAAGAACAACCGGTCGGTAAATGTGGATTTTCATGCCAGTAGTTTTATTGATATAACGACGGAAAATTCTTTTATTAGAAAAGGTATATGTTTAATATTGGATAATTATTATTAGATATGTAGTAAACTATTGTTACTTATAATTAATCAAGACTTACAAGTCTATAAGTTTTATTTCTAATGATTTACTACAAATATGTTTTAAAGATTAAAATGTCAAATACTGAGAGAACTAAGTTATGTAGGTCTTAGGAGCTTTTAATAGATACGTTTTTACTGGGCACTAAGGCAGTGGACAGTTAGTTCAGTCGACACACTTATTATCATCTTAGAATAGGATAGGTATACTTGATTACACACAGTGTTACAAAATAATTTCGTACATACAATTGTAATGATAAGTACAATGGGTCTTATATCTGGCAGCGATTTCTTCCAGACAATCTTTGGATGGACAGAAACTCTGTATAGATATGTGGGGGTAGGTATGCAATAGATATAATGTGCTAATATATACGTAAATATAAAGGGAAATGTTACTAAATTATAATATAAACATACATATTTATCTTAATAAGTATACAAGTAAGTGTATGTGTGTCTTCAAACAACAACATCCCAAGCATTTAACCAAATAACATTATTTTTCAGTTATAAATTCATAATGATTCCATCATGATATCTCGAAAATCAGATAAAAATAGGGTGTAAAGCGGCCAATTTAGACGCATGGATGTTACTTTTAGCGCCTGTAGAAATAATTTCAAAAAGTTTCGTAACGTGTGTCATCATCGATATTGTATTTTATAAGTAAGTTATATAAAGCTATAAATATTTGAACGTTTCAGGAAAAGTTGGCGCTTGGCGTAAGCACTTCGACGAAGAGATGACAGCGGAGGCGCATAAATGGATAGTGGAAAACTTACGAGGCACAGATTTACGTTATCCTAGCATGGAAAATGAATTAATATATTAAATATGTATTTAATAAATAGTTTATGAAGTAGGAAGTAGGTGCCAAGTAAAATGTTAACTATATATATAACAACAATATATAACAAGTACACTTAAAGTCTCAAGGAGATAGACAACGCATCGGCTCCCTTAGTGTTGCAGATGTCGATGTAACCACATCACATGTGCCCGTCCACATCCCTATTAAATTTTATAATAATGAAGAAGTATTATATTGTTGGGAAAACCATTTATATTTTGTTTCTTGTCTTGGAAGTCGGCTTTGTGTTTTTTTAACTTATTTATTTTACAATATTGGGTGATAGGTTCCTATTTAAGGATATTTTGCCATTAGCCCGAAAACGATGGTTACTTGACTGTAAATAAAACCCCCAATTTTTATAATTTTTCATTGGTGCTCCACTCCTATTGGTCTTAGCGTGATAATATATAGCCTTCCTCGATAAATGCTATGGGCTATCTAACACTGAAAGAATTTTTCAAATCAGACCAGTAGTTTCAGAGATGAGCGCGTTCAATCAAACAAGCAAACTCTTCAGGTTTATATATAAGTATAAAGTAAACATTTTATATATCTATTATGATATTTGTAAGTTAAGTCAATTTCCACGCTTACACAATTATTTTTTTCGTTTAATCTTATCTTTCTGTAGTATAGATGGATTATGTCTTTTAAGTTACAGATGTGTGAGTGATATTGAAGAACGTTTATTCCAATATTATGTCTTTAAACTCAAATATAATTTACGACAATCTTACAATAATAATCTTAGATAAAATTGATAATAATTATAAAACATTGTTTATTATTATACAAATTTAAAGTCTGTTTGGTTGTTTATTATTTACTTTCTCTTTGTAACCTAGGATATCAATTGATATTCTTTATATTTTACTAATGGCCATCCTCTATTTCATCACTTGATATTGAAAATTCGCAATATAGATCATAATGTCTTTTAATTTATTTACGGTTTTGTTGATATGGAGTTAGAGTAAGTTCGAAGGCTCTTCGACTGTTGCGTAACTATGTTCTATATCTCAGTCTTTCCAACACACAAAAGCGCAGGGTCGTCAGGGAGGAGGGGGTTTTTAGTGGGTATTGAGGTTGCTCGCCCGTGCGGCATCACTCGGAGTCTCCACACTCCTCTGTGTAGTCCATAGCGGACGGAACGCAAAATAAAGCATACAATTGCTAGCGTTACCGCCCCCTGTGGATTCGTGCCGTTTCCTAGTGACGGCCCAGAGAGTGCGTAAATCGGTTAGTCATTTTCCCTCGCCTCAAAAAAAAAAGTTCGAAGGCTCTAGGCTGGGCGTAACTACGTTCTAAGTCTCAGTGTTTCCTACACAAAAGCGCGGGGCACATGCGAGGAGGGTGATTTTAGTGGGTATTGGTTGCTGCCCGTGCAGCTTCTCGGATTCCCCACACAAGCTGATCGATTGCGAGCGGGTACAAAGCATGCAGTAACCCCATCGCATGAGATAACGGTCTAATCCCAGGCAAAGGGGATCCCTTGTGCGTAAATAGCATTTCCCCCGCCTGCAAAAAAAATGTTACAGGGCTTGTTTATAATTCTTAAAAAAGCGTGCAATCTTATTCTAACTCTCTCTGAATAAAACCGAAAAAAATTACAGTGTGCGTCTCAGAACGCCCGACAGAAATAACAACTTAATCTAACGTGAGAGAAAGGGAAGCCAGACAGGCTGGCGCCGTAACGCGTTACGTAACGTAACTGTTTACCCTCCCAGAAGAAGTTATCACTTCAAAAGATACAATATAATACGACATAAAAACAAAGTGAGTCACTACTCTAATGCATAACAACTATACGTGCGCGAGAGAGATAGAAGTATTATTTATTTAAGGCATTGTATTCATGACAAAAAAGTAACATGTACAATTTAATAGTATTGTAATTTTTAAGAACAGTCCGCTTAAAACAAAATCATTCATTAAAATAATTAATATAATAAAAATTTTCTCGAAGATTATAACTATTCTTGTTGCGTTTCATCACTTTCCTATTATTAATTAACTCAGGGAAAGACCCAATTTTATTTTTTTACATAAAATTCTACCTTCGAATGTTTCCACTTTAGTACGTTTGAACGCCGGCCGGTTTAAGTATAAATACGGCCTATTACGGTTTTTTGTATTATTATGAAAGATTAGACTCTTGCGCAGCTTTGCAAGATATTTTCGAACTATGGAGTGGCCTCTTTCAATTTTTTATTTAAGATGTAAAATTTGAGTCGAATTTGCTACATGTAATTTTTTCTTTCAAGTGAAACTGATATTTTACGTGTAAATATTTCATATGATAGCTACATAAAAAAAAAAAAAAAAAAAAAAAAAAAAAAAAAAAAAAAAAAAAAAAAAAAAAAAAAAAAAAAAAAAATATTCAGTAAATATCATGTAAAAAAAAAAAAATTAAGCGTACTTTTATGCTTTCTATACTGTAATTCATCGATCTTTCGTAGTAGTAGAAACGAACTTTTGTTATAATATATGGTAACGTTTCCTATAGACGCTTGAGAGAGTAGGTAAATCAAACATAGGGCAGGTACTTGTTAATTAGAACTAATTATCAATTCTTGCGGTGTACGGTTATAGATTACACGAACAAAGTCGTAGGGAAATCCTGGCATTAGATAAAGATGTTATATATTTCACAATAGCAACAGAGTTCGAACAAAGTACTTGTTTCATTTGCATTTCAGTCATTTATTTTAATCACAATGGAGGTTAGGACATACAAAGATTTTCCATATGAAATACGTGATCTGGAGCAAAACAATAAGGAAAAACTGCTCAAATCTTTTAACAGTAAGTTGCAATAATGTTCATTATGTAATTAGTTTTTAAATAATTCTTAACCACGATTCCACACTTCTAAGCTAAGTAGCCCCATTGTGCGGCAAGTCTGTGTTCTAAGATAAACTAATTCACTAAGGGGCGCTTGCATAAGGTTGCTTAAATTTATTTTAGAAACACAAAACGTATTTAACACCCTTAAATACAATTAGCGTCTTGCACAGCGCAAAATTTGCCGCTAAATATGTTTAATGAACTGTCAATAGATTTGTGTGAAACGTATTTAGGCAATTTAAGACGATTAACTAATTTTATTTAAAGGCAATCGTTTTGCAAGCGGCCCTAACTATCAGTTACTGGAGCGGCACATAATTTACTTAGGATCCATATTCTGAGACAATTAAGTATACTATTATCCATAATTAAAACATCCCTTTTCACCTCCTTTATCGAACTGCATCATATATAGTATATTTTCTCCCCATGAGAGATCCTGTAGTATTAGTACGTACATTCCAATGAGTAGATTAGTAGTACTGATAGAACTTAGGAGACTGGTTTGGACAAGACTCGTTGAACAGTTTTTGACGAGGTAGAGCCATCTGGAATGATTATCTTGACTACAGCTCTACGTGCCAACTTGATCGTTGTGACTCTTTGACACGATACCGGCGTGAATTGGTTAGCTTTGAGATAATTGTGTTTCGTATTAGGAAGAGTGTCCGTGCAGGAACGGACAAATAACACTGCATTTGCCCGTGTGGATGGGTATGGGTAGGTCTAGAGCATGCCGCCATAACAACCTTGTGTTGTATTCCAGCATTCCAGTCTCCCTTAAGAGAGCAGCAGCGCATTTGTGTGCTGCAAATGCTTGGTGCTTTGGTGGTAAACACTTTTCAACAAGTGGGCCGTCTGCCTGACCGTTGAACTCGTGCAATAAACTTTTTTTTACAGTAACCACATTTCAATATGTGGGCTGTCTGCCTGCTTGCCAGCATTGAATTAAACAATGTTTGTCATACGCATTTGGCCGATGTTTATAAATATTTTTTTAATAACAATAAGATATTTTTTTATTACTCTCCTCCGTGATTTGTTAGTAAAGAGGGCTTTATTTTCTCTCTTTTTACTAATTCAAAGGATGTAGGCTAAACTTTACTTTTATTTCTCTTTTTTATATCTTTTTCCAAAAATACTTATACACCAATATGAAGTTTTCTTTTACTATTTTCTTATTATCTATTGCATTTTTATTATTTTTTGGTTTCTAGAAAGAGAATTATATTCACTTATAAACTACTTTATTCTTACTATTTATCTAAGAACATACTATTTTATTCTTCATTGCTGTATATATTTACTATCTTAGAGTATACTTTAACGTTAAAAGAAACATATAAAATTATATGTTTGCAGCGTTATTTTTAACTCGATTTATATTTACCACCGTTTTTATGATTCTTAGAGAAAATTTGACGAACTCCTCTTTCAGTTTTATCGGCATAAGTTCTTCGACGTTGTCTCTGTTAACTGTAGTCTGATGGGCACACTCGACATCCTACCGCTCATGAGATCACGAGCGAAGAGGGGGCATTCAAAGAGGCAGTGTGTCGGTGTTTCTGGAACTCCCGGCTCACAGGGCACGAGGGGTCCTTCCTTAATTTGAAACGATTGAAATATTCGGAGCTAACAATAAGATTATATACATGTAGCGCTATGTATTTGTAATGCTAACTCAAAGATTTTTATTTCCCAGGCACTTACGATTACATACGCATCGGGCCAAAAGGATACGTTCTTTTCAAGAAGTATGAAAATGAAGCGGCGAGTATCTACAACATGAAAATCAGACCTACTGACGTAATAGTAGCAAGTTATCAACGATCAGGTAGTCTATGTTTCCGTATCACGCTCTTATTATCGATATTAATATACCTACATTCACACCTGTTGTTATGTACCATGTGGGGTATCTCTGTATGTGTATGCATGTGGGGTATTTCTCCCGCGCCCAACCGCGCGCATTGTTGGCCGTAAGCAGACTTTTTTAAATATTATAGCTTTCTCAATATCTTTCCGTTTCAAGTGCTTTGTTGATTACAATAATGAGCGTTAAACAGTTAGTTATAGTCAAACATAAATAATGTAACTCTTGTTTAAAAAACGTGGTTTAGACCAATAATCCACGATGGACAATCGCTCGCAAACAAGGAAAATCGCCATCTATCGAGTGCTTGATAACTCTAATGCGGCTTAATGTTTTGTTGTTGTATTATATTCAAGCTCCAAACCTGGGTTAGTTGATTGTGGCATCAACTGAGACTTTTTATACATACAGTAGAAGGCCCAGTTGTCCTACCCTAAAAAATAAAATTTAGAACCCAATTCCAACGTCATGTACCGGGTCCAATTATGAATCTAAGTCATACCGGGACCCACTCCAATACACAAAAAAACATTTCATCAAAATCCTGAAACCAGACTGCAGCGCCACCCACCCGGTTCACTTGTGAAACTAAATAATTCCGGGATTCACACAAAATCATTTCATCAAAATCGCAGTAATATAGTAGAAATCAGCCACTGCCCTATTTGAGTGACTATAACATTATCAGCTTTAGATTGATTTGTATCATCATCGTTTGCTTTGACAAAGTAGTAATTCAAGTAACAGCTACTTCGTCAAGTAACAGTCTTCTCGTAACTTTATAATCAACTATAAAACCTCAAAAAAATAACAGTAAATATTTTTTTTTACATCATAACAGGTACTACTTGGCTACAGGAGTTGGTTTGGATGGTATTAAATGACGTAGATTTCGATAAATCTAATGCAGTCCCACTTCTGGAAAGATATTCCTTTTTAGAGTAAGTAATATTGATTGTAGTATATAAAATTCCTATTATATCGATATTGATTCTTTTATAAATTGCTCGAAATACACAGACCTTTTTATATAAGTTACATAGATGTTAAATATGAAAGTACATGTCGTTGCTTTACGAGTACTGAGTAAAGTGACCAGGATAGCTGCTGATGTATATATTTTTACATCCAATGGTACGAATATCGATGCTGATTTTTGCAACTCGATAAGAGTTGCAAATCACATGGGAATTTCTAATTTTTTTATAAATATACTTTAATTTACGTATGACTAAATGATAATTATTAATTTACTTAATAGAAAAATTTAATATTTGATGCATTTTATTTAAACAAAAGCAATATTGCTGCCTCTAAGCGATTATGCAGATGCTTCTACTTTGAATAATTTTCATAATCACCTTTAACACTAACGCAGATATTACTCTAATTCCTTCGAGAACATTATCGGAGATGTCATAGATAGATTTGAAAATCAAGAACATATTTCACTATCATAATACAATGGCAATAGGTAGGACGTAGAACGTTTATTTTAGATAATGATTACTTCGCCATTATACTATCGCACCATTTGCCGGCGACTCGTATTGAGCACCATGGTGCTCGTTCATTCATGTCACACATAGCAAATCTGTTATTACAGTACTGTGGAGGTAGACAGCGTATCATGCCCAATGGCATGGGGCACCAATGGTATTGCAGAGCAGCCGACTATAGACACGTACCATTTGATTGGATAATCTGCCAACTGTCATAAAAAAGAACATATTTCAAATTTATAATTTCAGCCAATTTATGTATTTCAATGATGCAGCGAACGAAAACATGCTCCAAAATAACAGTAATCCAATTATCCGGCAAATGATTGATGAGTCCTTTAACACCCCAGCGCATAAGAAAATAGAGAATGTCCCAGGACCGAGATTCATAAAAACACATTTGCCGATGTCACTGATGCCACGACAAGCCTTGGATATAGGTAAAGTGGTCTACGTAGCAAGAGATCCCAGAGATGTCGCGGTGTCCTCTTACTTCCACGCTAAACTGTTTAATCTCTTATATGACTATAAAGGAGACTTTAAGCAATTTTGGAATTATTTTTATAATGATTTATGTAAGTATATTAATGTAATAATTTTAGCGAGATCACTAGCATCTACGCTCATGTATATGCTCATCTCCATAAAGGTTGGTTTCAGTTACAGTTAAATGTGGACTGAGGTTTATACGCCAACTTGTTTTTTATTGTATAAAGTGGGTAAACATCCTGACAGATACCTGATGGAAAGTGATTACCGTCGTCTACGTTTGCAGCATCATAGGTAATGCTAACGCGCACCAGTATCTACGATGTTAAGAGGATAGATTAGGGGATTGGGTTTGGTTTTCGAACATATGGTTTTTAATAATAGTAGAATTACAAATTTGGAGAGAGTCGAGAACGGAGTGAATCGGTATACCTATCTACTATTATTGAAAGTATTACTTACTTATGCCTTTACTATCTAATCAACACTACTACTATTTGAATAGTTTTTATGGTCATTCATTTTAAAAACAAAAAATCGCATAAAAATATTGCGACTATTATTTGCTGTCTTCCCAAAACAGGAACTAAATCTATAGTTATTATATTGAGGTTATCTTGCTCAATAACGCACATATTTTTAATCTAGATACTTTGACACCATTTTTGGAACACGTCAAAGAAGCTTGGACGTTAAGAAGCCACCCCAACATGCTGTTCGTCTTTTACGAAGAAATGTTAAAGGTAGTAGAACTTTCAATTTCAGTGTGTATCTTTACCTCATAAAGTTAATTCGACATTTTATGAAACTTAAGTTTAATCCAGCAACGTAAGGGCTATTATTTTCCACTACAGCGACAAGCTGCGAACGACAACATTCATAGCGGCTAGTTGATGACATTTTCTTTTGCAGTCTCGACGACTTTTTGGTCGCGGGTACATATATGTAATGTACCTATTATTTTTTTTTTTTTTTTTTATTGCAGGAGATCAGCAGACAGGCAGACGGCCCACTTGATGGAAAGCGGTTACCATCGCCTATGGACATTTGCGACACCAAAGGTGCTACAAATGCGCTGCTGCTCTCTTAAGAGGGACTGGATCCTGGTCACTAATGCCGGAACACAACACACGGTTGTTATGACGTCATACTCTAGACCAGGGGTGGTCGCCATCCAGTCGAGCATATATATAATACTCTCCCACCTGGCTGTAGGTAGTTTTGTCGCCTCTTACGACAGGCCGCCCGGCCGCAGGAAATTGTATTCTTTCTCCGTTCCTGCACGGATAGAAATATTAATATTAATTATGGTCATACGCCTTAAAAATAGAAACAGGAAATTACACGCTGCCAGTTAAGGGCATGTGTTGTTTTTGTAATAAAAATAATTTTATTATATAAATCGCACGAAATCTAAAGGTTAATAATAATTGGGTGGTTCTCGCTAGACTTTGTTACTGCACTAAGTAGCAAGCCATATTCAGCCAACCGTTGACTATTGTTACGGGAGACTTTCCCAATTTTGCACCAAATATCATCCCAATTTTATTTTGTATAGTCCACACAGGCACTATTACACCTTGGTTGGTTGGCAAATAACTGGGAGAACGTTCTACATAATTTACGTGGTTTCCACTCCAGAACTCGTATTCTCCATCAACTATCGATACTGCTGCAAATGTAACCCTATTGCTGCTTCAGCCAACTAGTTTTGTGAGCTATGTTTTTCTTTCACGGGTTATTTAATTTACGAAAAGCGACAAACAGGCAAATAACCCACCGCATGTAATGTGATCACCGCCACCTATGGACGTTTGCAACATCAGCTGGATTATTGGCAACGCGTTCCTAGGCTCGAAGAAGTTTTATAACGTCCTTTTTAATTGAGTTCTTGTTGTAGCGCAGATGGAAAATCTCATCCGGAAGTTCCCTACAATACGTTATTTTTATTACAGGATCTTCCAGCTACCATAAAAAAGGTTTCTGATTTTTTCGGTAAACATCTGACAAAACAACAAAGTTCCGAACTCTGCGAACATCTCAAGATAGAAAATTTTAAAAACAATAAGTCTGTAAATTTTGATGCCTTCAAATCATTGAACATTATGTCGCCTGAAGAGAGTTTTATCAGAAGAGGTAGGTCTCATAATATTAAGTCCACATTCATGTACTTCCTTTAATTTGGTTCCATAAAACATTTCGCTGTAATTGCCAATTTTCATTCAAATAAGCTTTGTCTGGGTAAAATTATCATATTAATGTCTCTCCTTATTAAATTAGTCAAAAAATCACTTGACAAAAAGAATGTTAAACTGCAAGATCAATGGATATATTATACAAATATAATATTTTTTTTAAAGATGGATGTGTGAAGGATGATGTGATGATTGGGGGTGTGAGGACGTATCTCAGAATAGAGGTGTATGATAGGAAAAAACAAATTGTGCCGACTCCAAATAATTGGGAGAAGGTGCAAGAAAATATAAAGAGATTGAATTAGTAATGTTTGCCTTTAACAACATTAAAAATTATAATTTAACGTTTTTCTTCTTCTTTTTTGTTTATTCAAACGTTTTTGAATACTTTTACCAACATGCATTCTATTTGCTTTAGGTAAAGCTGGTGGCTGGAAAGACTATTTTGATGAAGAGATGACGAAGCAAGCAGAAGAATGGATTGCAAACAACTTAAAGGACACTGATTTGCGATTTCCCACCACAAGCTAAAAATTAGATGAACTTATGTCAGTCAAATTACAAATAAAAAAAATTCCATAACGTTGTTTTGTTGAAAGCATTACTTCGCATTGCAAGCGTAACTGTTATTTGTATGTTCTCTTCTTTGTGAGGTGATCTATGTGATGAGTGTGGTTCAGAGATCTATAAAATTGGGAAGGGGAAAGCTCATTCAATTGAGATGCTTTTTTATAAACTTAACGTTACAGCCTCATAGATGTTGTACGAGCGTAAAGTTAATTACTTACATTTTTAGTACGTTATGCTCGGGTTTCACCTGCGACAATGTGATAAACATACAACATATGTCTTCGCAGCAAATCAATAGTAATAAGAAAATAGCTTAAATCCATAACTAAGAAAAAGATAAAAAATACACAAAAACACATATACAATAAGCATAGATAATAAAATAGAAATAGTCAGGTAACCTAGTAGTGTATAAGATAACTATAAGTAGCTTGCTGCAGTATGATAAAATAATCAGTAAGACTGTGCCTGTATTATGACTACAATAGAATACACAAAAAATGTAATAGAACAACACATCTGAATCATGTGTAGCCGCAGACGTCCGATCACCACGGCGGCCGCTCACAAATTGTTGCGGACAGAATCACTCCGCTGACCTCACCCCCGTAAAGCCCGTGCGACCACGCCCCGCCTACCGCGGGGACATAGCTCGCTCCGTTAGCTGCTAAGCGTCTGCATTTTTGTAGTGCTTTAGTAAGCGCGGAGCGAGCCTACATCATGCATTCCTGAACTGCAAATCAAACACACAACATTGTTTCACTTCTACCTGAAGACCTCTAAAGTGGTGACCCCGCAAGAAAACCACCTTCTGAAGAAAGGATCATCTCGAAACAAAATTCCTGCAGGATAGAAAACTCTGCTCGTCTGTTTAGCCGATCAAGCTCAGACAATATGGAAGATTGCAGTAAAGCAGTAGCAGCCAGCCATGAACTGAAGGAAGTATCCGGCCTCGCTTTGACACCAAGAATTCCACCACTCTGGCGCGACAGATTAAGGCTATGGTTTGTCCAGTTTGAAGCCATCGTCTCGGCACAGAAAAAAGGCGACAAGGCGATGTATGAACTCGTCGTTGGACAACTGGAACGACAGGATATCGACGAAATAAGTGACATTTTACTAAACCCACCCGCTGACAACAAATACGACACCATCAAGAAGAGACTCCTCAACGTATACGAAGAATCTGAACAGAGGCAACTACAGCGACTAATCTCTGAAGTGGAACTTGGAGAATTGAAGCCATCACAATTACTAAGGCGTATGCAACATCTAGCTGGCAACAAAGTGTCTGAAACAGCGCTCCGCCTAATGTGGATCAGTCACCTGCCACCAGCAGCCCGTGCAGTACTGGCCATCAGTGAAAATATTGCCAAGCAGTCTCAACTTAGTGAGCTTGCTTTGGTGGCCGACAAAGTCGTCGAAAACTCCACACCAACAAACCCGATCTTCGCAGTCACTACAAGAGCGACGTCACCGCCACAGCCACAATCACCTACAAATGCATTCAGCGAGCTTCACTCAAAAATCGACTGCCTCACCCAAGAAATAGCTGAGCTGAAGACTAATCAACACCGAACGAGACCTTTCTATCGTAACTCATCAAGATCACGTTCCCGAGAGCGATACAATCAGAACCATCCCAGCCAAACTATCTGCTATTATCATCGTAGATTTGGAAATGCAGCCAGAAAATGCACACATCCCTGCAATTACCAGAAACCGGCGGAAAACTAAGCCCAGCGTTGGATGCGGCGGAATCCGACGCCTACATTACTTCTCACCGCCTATTCGTCTATGACCGCAAATCACGGCTATCTTTTCTCATCGATACCGGTGCAAACGTATCGGTACTACCGCGGTTCGGCAACATCAAAACCAAGCCTACGAACTTTTCACTATATGCCGCCAACAACACAGTCATTCCAACATATGGCGAAAAGACATTGGAGCTGGATTTGAAACTGCGTCGGCCTTACAAGTGGAAATTTATCATCGCAGCAGTGAGCAAGCCCATTATCGGAGCCGATTTTTTGAAGCACCACAAGCTACTCGTCGATGTTGCAAGCCGATGCCTTATTGATAAGGTGACAAACCTCTCAGTACAGGCACCAATAGTCAACGCAACGGAACCCACAATACGCAGCATCGACTGTAGCGGGTAAAATAGTAAAAGACTAATTTACTGCATACATGTATTAAACGAATAAATTTAAATAAAAAAAAAACGAGAGAGCGGGGTGAGTCTTATTGCCTTGGCAGACGTTTTGCTTTTTATGAGGCGGTACCGCCCTGAAGTGTCTGCTGGTCCAGGAGTGGTGCCGACGGTACTACGTTTGGTGTGCCGGACAGCCGGGGACGACCTCACAGGCGCACTGGCGAACGAGTCGCCTGGGTCTCCAAAGCGAAGAAAAAGAAACCCAAAACGTGGGTTATAAACACTAAATATATTATAATTTAATTTAAACAGGTACTATAATATGATAGTAGTAAATAATCTAAATAATTTTATCGTTTTTATCGTGGTGGTGGTTTAAAATTTTACACCCGAATGAGCGAGCATCGATGTGCCGTCGAAAGGCGCGGCCTGCGACCCGCCGCGACCGGTTTCTCAGACCACGCTATGTTAGCGAAACACTCGGCGATGCTCGCGTTTAATATTTTATTGATATTTATTTTTAAAACAATAATATTTTATGTTTGAAAATATGTATTACGTTACATATCCCCCTCGCTTACTAGGAATTTTATTCCTCAGAATAAAATTCTTTTAATTCATGATACAATAATACCTACTCATTCATTATCTTTTCTAATTTTCTTCATCTAACACTTGCTTTCACTGGCCTTCCATTCATTCATTCATCTCACTTTCTCAATCACACACTTAGCTCACTCATGTTACATCCAATAAACGGCGTTCGTAAATAAACGAATTAAAAATACTCACGCATCCTTCCATAATTTAGAGTTCTGATTAAGACGTAACCAGCAACTCGTATAAAGTATCAAAAATATAGCTTTCGCAATGAGGGATGAAGAAAATGCAAGTTAAATGTTAAACAAAAGTTTTAAAAGAATCCATAAATGTGCATGTGTGTGTGTAGTTATGTATATAAATAGTTAAATTTTAAATATGTTATAAAAAAGGTGTTTAGTTATATATGTATTTTAGTTAGGTTAGGTTAATAAATTATGTATTTGATCCAATTAATTTCAAATCTTTGATGTGCCATGTTCCAATATCGCGACCAAACATATCTTCTAATACGTAAACTAAAGGTGATTTTTTAGCAATAATACGACATTTAATAAATTTAGGTGCTAGTTTTTTACTGAATCGCTTGTCTTTGTCGCTTAAAAAGTAAGTTTTCTTCATAACTACGTCACCAACATTAAATTCAGCAGGTTTTCTGCGCAAATTATAGTGCGATGTGTTTTTAATGTGTGCCTGCCATAATTTAAGCTGAACTTTGTCAAATAAAGAGGACAAACATCCTAAATTTTCAGCGTAGACCTCACGAGGTAAAAATAATAAGTTTTCTCCTGTATCATTATCTGTGTAAAAAGAACCACAAGATACTAGCTCTCTGCCAAAAACTAAAAATGAAGGTGTAAAACCAGTGGCTTCGTTAACTGCATTATTTATTGCAAATTGTATTTTTGGAATAAATATGTCCCATGACCTATGATCATCATTTACAAATGTTGAAATGCAAGTTATAATAGTACGATTATACCTTTCCACTGTATTTACTTGTGGTGTGTACTTTGGTGAGAAATAAACATTTGGAATTTTATATTTTTTGAAGAATATATCTGTAGTTTTACTGATAAATTGACTACCATTATCCAAAAATATGGTTTGTGGAATACCGTGAACCATGAATACAAAATCTTCAATTAACTTAATTATTATATCAGAAGTAGCACGTTTTATAGGAAATATAAGACAAAATTTAGAAAAACAACATGTGACTACTAAAATAAAGCTATTTTGTTTCTTAGTGACGGGTAAGGGACCCATAATGTCTATGGAAATTACTTGAAAAGGACGGGAACAATGTTTCGGTCTACCTAATTCACCTAAGGTTTGGTGGTTTTGAGATTTATATTCCAAACATTTGGAACATGTGCTAACAAATTTAACAATATCTTGAAACATGCCAGGCCAAAAGAAACGTAGCGTTAAACGACGATACGTTTTATGTATTCCTAAGTGACCGGCAGTAGGTTCACTATGATTTTCATGAATAATGTCATGACGTAACTCTGTAGGCACAACCTCCTTCCAGTCAAAGTCAGATGTAAGGTTTTGTTTATTTTTACAATATCTGTATAAAATATTATCTTTAATTATAAAATTTGGAAAAGATTGAGGATCTGTTAAACAACCATTATAAATATTTTTATACCATTTGTCCGTAGTTGTTAAATGTATGTCTGAAGGTCTAATAGCGCTAACGGGAACCGCTCGAGAAAGCGCATCTGGGATGACATTGTCAGCACCACGACGATGCTTCAAATCAAATTTAAATTCAGACAAACGAACTCCCCAACGGGCTAACCTACCTGTAGCATTTGTAAGAGAAAGAAACCATTTTAAGGCACTGTGGTCTGTATAGACAGTGAATGGTTTACCATTCTCGAGATAACATCTCCAGTGCTCTAAAGCAATTAAAACGGCCAATGTTTCCCGCTCAGTAATACTGAAATTTTTCTCTGCAGCTGTTAAAGATTTGCTCATATAAGCAATTGGATGCTCTTTGCCGTCAACAGTTTGCGTAAGCATGGCACCAACTCCATAGTTGCTTGCATCTGTATGAACCTCAAACGGTTTGGAGTAATCAGGGCAGGACAGAACAGGGGCAGAAACTAAGCACTCCTTAAGTTTTTGAAAAGCAGAGTCAGCTTCTGGTGTCCACTGAAATGGTGGCGCACTTTTTTTACTGGAAGTCAACTTATTAAGAGGACCTGCGATTGTACTGAAGTTAGGTACAAAACGACGATACCATGTTGCTGTGCCAAGAAAGCGTTTCACGTCCTTACGACAAGAAGGTGTTGGATAATTTAGGATTGCTTTAATCTTCTCTGGGTCAGTACGTAGACCTCCACTATCTATAACGTAACCCAGGTACTTAAGTTGACTCCTGAAAAACTGACATTTGTCAAGGTTTACTGTCAAATTAGCATGTTTCAACTTTTCAAGAACACGAAGTAAAAGTGACACATGGCTAGAAAAATCTTTACTAATAATTATCACATCATCTAGATATGCAAATACTTGCAAATCAAACTCACGAAACAAAAGATCAACGAGTCGTTGTTGAGTCGCGGGAGCATTGGTAAGACCAAAAGCGGTTCTTTTAAATCGTAAAGTACCACGACCAGGAATATAAAATGCGGTCTTATCGCGGTCTTTCAGGTGCTATTTCAATTTGCCAAAATGCCTTTGAAAGGTCTAAACTAGACAGAAAACGAGCATCGCGAAGGTTGTCTAATATTTCCGAAACGTAAGGTAAATTATACGCATCGCGTTTTGTAACTGAATTTAATTTACGACTATCCAGACAAAACCTAAGTTGACCATCTTTTTTCGGCACAAGTAATACAGGCGAAGACCACGCACTTTCGCATGGCTCAATAACGTCAAGAGCTAACATTTCATCAACTTGTTCAGTTAAAATTCGTTGCTTTTCTGGTGACATGCGATAGTAACGTTGACGAATTGGCTGAGCATCACCTGTGTCAATGCGATGGGTAATAAGAGATGTTTTACCTAAGCCATTGAGTGAAAACGAAATATTCTTAAACTGATCAATTACGTTGTCAGCTAAACATTTTTCAGACTCGCTAAGCGTATCATAACCATGAATGACGGGTTCTTTAATTTTATTATTTAAATCATCATTTTGAACTGTAGTATTAATGGCATATAAATATTTAGGGCATATATTAAAAAGGCGCCAAAAATCTACACCAAGTATAAGATCAGCATTGACAGTAGGTATAACATAAGCTTTAACTAAATGAAATTGATCTTCAAAAACTACTGGTAAGTTTATATAGCCAATACTTTGAAGCAAATGACCACTAGCAGCAGATACAGATAAAGGCTGGTCATTAATTAATGTAAATCCTAACCTAATTAATTGCATATGAGCATTATTTCCAATGATGCTAACAGCAGAGCCAGAATCTAGTAAACCACACATATAAATATTGTTTATTTTAACCTTAGCATAGGGTCTAACATCGCCTATTGGAGAATGTTGAAGGATTGTATCTATTCTGTAACTTTTGAAATACAGACTAATAGTTTGCAGCCAAGACTGCCAATCTTTTAAATCAAATTTGCTTTTAGACCTAGTGACACAATCCTTACTTACTAGTTTTTTGAAGTAGAAGGGCCGTTATTACAGTCTGGACAATCCGGTAATTTAACGTTAGGACGACCACATTTAAAACAGTAGACCTTGCTTTTATCAGCAGTGCATTGCCGAAGATTGTGAGTGTTTATACGACACCGAGGACAATAACGGGGCTTATGTTCAGATAATTCCATGGCATGTAAATAATTTATGTTCTTATTATAATTGTTATTTTTATTGTAAGTATTAGGTTTGTTATATGAATTGTTACTGGTGTTAGTATTATATTTATTGTAATTAAAATTCTGTTGAGTTTTTTGTTCTAATTTTTGTTTTCCTTTATAGGCTAGTTCAGGTGCTAATGTGTCTGTTGTAATTTTAGGAGGTTCTTGAAAGTGAGTAACACGAGCTTGAACGTCCTCATAATTACGACAAATAGTTTTAAGTTCGGCAATAGATTTAATTATGGGTGAAGAAGCTAATATATTGGCATAAACCGGACGAATATTATGTAAGATAATTTCTAATTTGTCTTCTTCAGACATAATTTTTGAAAGACGAGAAAATAGTTGTAACATAATCGATGTGTAAATTGTAATATTTTCAGATTCCCCTTGTGTTCGTGACCTAATCTCAGAAAGTAGTTTATAATCGTAATCAGGACGATCAAAATCTTTTTTCAATAGAATTAAAAGTTCATTCCAATTCGCAACTTGCTCACGTATACTTCTAAACCAATGAAGAGCATCACCAACAAATATGTCAGTAGCATGTGACATAATGGAAGTGTCGGTAATATTTTTAGATGTACAAAATTCAGTAACACGCTGTATAAATGCTCGTACACAAGATTTTCCATCATATTTAATTTTATTTATTTCACCCGAAATACCTCGGTCACAATGAACAGTAATATTCAAAGGAATATTTGTATCAACTGTCTCACCTTTAGATGGTACAGATAAAAAGTCTGTTTTGTGTCTTGCAGTGACTCTAAGTTAGAAGAAAGTTCTTTATAAAGAGTAACATAGTCACTATATAAGGTTTTAGTTGATTCATCAGGAACAATTCGGTTTAAACGATGGTACACGTGATTAAGTAAATTTTGAATACGAAGAAATACATTTTTATTGACATTTGCTTCAAGCAAGCTTTGTACTTTGTCAAGCGTTTCTTTGATTCCTTCAAGATCCTCCGATATTTCAAAAGTACTGTCTAAAATATCCTCGGATGGAAATAGCGGTCCGAGTTTAGTAATTTGTCTTCGTAACTCGTGAACAGTAGAACCTGGTGTCGACCCTCGAATGGCCACTTCATATTCTAATTCAGGTTTATGCAAAGACAAAAATTTGACAGGGTAAGACATATTTGATGTTAAAAAAAATTGGGTAAATGTTGAAAGCCACTTAAAACTAAACTAAATCTCCGTCTGTTACAAAAGCAAGGGAAAAGAAATGACGTTTTCGGTTGATATAAGAAAATAGACACTAAAAAAGAAAGGCAAAATAAAAGTAAAATGAAGAAAATAAGCAGTGAAAAATAAATAGTAACTATTGTGTATCTCTAAATTATAATTAAATATTAAAGAAAAAAAACAAACTGAAAAGAAAAAAAAATCTAAATAAGTAAACTAAAATTATAAGTAATCTAAATGTTAACAAATAAATGCTTCAATAGAGTATACACCTTAGCTACTCGCAACCAAACTAAAGTAAAAAAACGTTTACAAAATAAAAAGAAAAGAAAAAAATAGCACACCAACACACAACTAAACCAAAAAAAGCAAAACAATCAGCCAATAAACTACCATGTATTGGGCGCCAATGTAGCGGGTAAAATAGTAAAAGACTAATTTACTGCATACATGTATTAAACGAATAAATTTAAATAAAAAAAAAACGAGAGAGCGGGGTGAGTCTTATTGCCTTGGCAGACGTTTTGCTTTTTATGAGGTACCGGTACCGCCCTGAAGTGTCTGCTGGTCCAGGAGTGGTGCCGACGGTACTACGTTTGGTGTGCCGGACAGCCGGGGACGACCTCACAGGCGCACTGGCGAACGAGTCGCCTGGGTCTCCAAAGCGAAGAAAAAGAAACCCAAAACGTGGGTTATAAACACTAAATATATTATAATTTAATTTAAACAGGTACTATAATATGATAGTAGTAAATAATCTAAATAATTTTATCGTTTTTATCGTGGTGGTGGTTTAAAATTTTACACCCGAATGAGCGAGCATCGATGTGCCGTCGAAAGGCGCGGCCTGCGACCCGCCGCGACCGGTTTCTCAGACCACGCTATGTTAGCGAAACACTCGGCGATGCTCGCGTTTAATATTTTATTGATATTTATTTTTAAAACAATAATATTTTATGTTTGAAAATATGTATTACGTTACACGACGTGGAACAAAAATACCATCGCATACTAGCCGCTTTCCCCGACATTACTCGCCCATCGTGCTTCAAAGAAACACCAAAACACAATGTTGAACACTACATAGAAACGAATGGCCCACCACTCCACTGCCGCACTCGTCCACTCGCACCGCACCGCTACATGGCCGTCAAAAAAGAATTTGAAGATATGATGCAGCAAGGCCTATGTCGTCCCAGCAAGAGTCCATGGTCAAGCCCACTACACGTGGTACCTAAGAAAAATGGGGATTTACGTGTATGCGGCGACTACAGGCGTCTCAACGCAGTTACTATAGACGACCGATACCCCGTACCACGACTTAAAGATTTCACGTACTTATTACACGGGAAGAAAATCTTCAGCACACTCGACCTAAACAGAGCCTACAATCAGCTACCAGTCCAAGAAGCTGACATACAAAAGACTGCCATCACAACACCATTCGGACTTTTCGAATTTCCCAGAATGGTACCAGGGCTCAAAAACGCAGGCCAAACTTTCCAACGATTTATCCACCAAGTTCTCAATGGACTCGATTTTGCATTCCCGTTCATCGATGACGTCATCATTGGATCAGAAAATGAAGAACAACATGAACACCATTTGAAAACAGTCCTACAAAGACTTGACGCCTATGGTATAACCATCAATCCATCAAAATGCGTATTTGGAAAGAAAAATTTGACATTCCTGGGATATGACGTGTCAACCGAAGGTATAAAACCACCACAAGAAAAAGTTCAAGCCATTACTGACTACCCCCGGCCAGCAAACATCGAAGAGCTCCGTCGATTCCTCGGTATGATTAACTTTTACCGTGACTCCATACCGAAGGCCGCAGAACTCCAAATACCACTCAACACTTACCTACATAACTGCAAAAAGCGGGACAAAACGAAGATCGAGTGGACAAAAGAGGCCGAAGAAGCATTTGAAGCGTGTAAGGCCAGCATACAGACCGCAGCCTTACTCGCTCACCCATCACCATCAATGTCAGAACCAATGACGCTCATGTGCGATGCATCCAATACATGTGCCGGCGCCGTCCTTCAACAGCGCACTAACGGCAAGTGGACACCGCTAGGGTATTTTTCCAAGAAACTATCCGACGCCCAACAACGATACAGCACTTTCGATCGCGAACTACTTTCAATCTACATGGCCGTTAAACACTTCAGGAAGCTATTCGAAGGACGAACACTCATCATCTACACAGATCACAAACCACTCACATACGCCATTCACAAACCGCCATCCGACAGCGAGACCCAACGACGCGCCCGCCAGCTACTTTTCATTAGCGAGTTCACAACTGACATAAGACACGTAAGCGGCAAAAACAACCCCGTAGCCGATGCACTATCACGCATTGAAACAATCGACGTACCTACATTAATTAATTTTGAAGAACTCGCTAGCGCACAAGAAAAGGACACCTGCCTACCCCAGATCTGCATCAGCCAATCGTCCAACGTAAAAATCAAAAAGATCGTAATTCCCGGCTCGACAAAACCAATATACTGCGAAACATCAACAGCATACATCCGTCCTTATCTACCTGATGACTATCGTCGCATAGCATTCAACGCGCTGCATAATATTAGTCACCCTGGAATACGAACTACACGCAAGATGATACAACAGCAATACTTTTGGCCATCTATGAACACCGATATCGGAACATGGGCAAAAACATGCGTACCGTGCCAGCGCGCCAAAATACAACGACACATACACAGCGAACCCGCATCGTTCCCGCCAACCGAACGCTTTCAACATCTACACATAGATATAGTTGGACCGCTAAAAACAACAGCGCAAGGACACAGATACCTACTCACGATGATCGACCGCGCGACTCGTTGGCCCGAAGCAATACCACTCAGTGAGATAACAGCGGAACAAGTTGCCAAGACTGTTTACGACCAATGGATAGCTCGTTTTGGTTGCCCTACAACTATTACCTCGGACCAGGGTCGACAATTTGAGAGCCAGCTATTTCAATCATTAACTAGACTACTAGGAATAGAGAAAACCAGAACGACCGCTTATCACCCACAAAGCAACGGGATAGTTGAACGATGGCACCGCACGCTTAAAACAGCACTAACCGCCCGTTTGCAAAACGGCGGAAAATGGACGGACGAACTGGCAACGGTGCTACTCGGCCTACGAAACGCTGTGCGTGAAGACACAAAAACCAGCGCCGCGCAGTTAACTTTTGGCACAGCCCTACGTGTTCCCGGAACCTTCATAACGCCTACCCAACCACAAAGTATACCACTACACGAAGATTTCGTTCATACACTTCAAGCAACTATCAGAAGCCTAACTCCAACCACAGACACTACACACGAGAATAATCTGAAGACATTTGTACATCACGACCTAGCAACATGTGAAAACGTATTCGTCAGAGTCGACGCCGTGAAGAAACCACTTCAGCCTCCCTACGAAGGACCCTACCCAATCCTGGAACGAAATGATAAATTCTTCAAAATTAAGCTGCCTGGAAGAGAAACCAACGTCTCTATCGACCGTCTGAAGCCCGCCTACGTCCTGAAGCTGTGCACTACGCCAACTCACCCTGCAGTTGGAAACCAGAAGGATGCCTTAAAAAAGGCAGTTTGCAGTAAAGATCGTTGCGGAAACATGGTTGCCTTGAAAAAGGCAGTGTGTAGTGACCATACGGGTGCCTTGAAAAAGACAGTGTGTGACGACCATACGGATGCCTTGAAAAAGGCAGTTGGCACAGAAAATTTTCACACCCGCAGCGGACGTCGAGTCAAACCACCGGTACGCTTCGCTTGAGGGGGAGCCCTGTAGCCGCAGACGTCCGATCACCACGGCGGCCGCTCACAAATTGTTGCGGACAGAATCACTCCGCTGACCTCACCCCCGTAAAGCCCGTGCGACCACGCCCCGCCTACCGCGGGGTCATAGCTCGCTCCGTTAGCTGCTAAGCGTCTGCATTTTTGTAGTACTTTAGTAAGCGCGGAGCGAGCCTACATCATGCATTCCTGAACTGCAAATCAAACACACAACATTGTTTCACTTCTACCTGAAGACCTCTAAACATGTTTAGATCACTATAATAAGAAATTGTAAAATTTTAGATATAACCAAAACCGTAATAGATAATGTAGATAAACCATGTTTAGACTAATTTAACTAAAACTGTATAAATTACCGAAACAAAAATGTATTAGCATTAAGAAAACTTGTAACTGTTTTTGAAATAAAAGATCCAAAAGAAAAGACAAACAAACAAAAGAAAGAGAACAAAACAAAAAAGAAATAGAGTAAAAGAATAAAACAAACAAAAGAAAACAAACCCCAAAAGATAATAAACCCGAGCAATCTTCGTTAGCTTGGAGAGAGAAGAAAAAAAAAACATACAACATAGTAAAACAGTTTCGTTAAGCCCTGTCAAACGTTAATTTCAAGTAAATTTAATATAACATTGTTTATTTCTGTATCCCTTAATTATGTAATCTATTAGGTAGATGAAATTAGTCCTTTGATGCTTCTAAAGGTTTTCGTTGTAGTAGCTTTTACATATAAAAAAATCATGAATTGTTATTAAATGTTTTAGTCCCACAAATTTTAATGCAAAGTTATAAATTATTATATATACGTAATTATCATTTGTCGAAGATTGTCCGTATTTGATTTTCACGTAATGAAAAATGTCTTCAAACAGTGATTTAGCTCTAATTGAGAGGATAACTGGCCGTGTCAACATCGCAAGCGGTAAAGATATGTCTCGAATAAGAAAATTTAGGGGATTGTGTGATAAACGCCGATAGCGTCTCAGTCGACATTAAGCGTAAAATGAAGGTGGATTGTGTCAGGTATTGTGAAACGGTTGGTTTTTAACAAAATGTTCTATACCGTTCAATGTGCAGCGCTAATATTACTATAAATAACGCTCAGAAATATTTTGTGATTGAGTTGGTATGATTTCAACACACCTATGATTTCAACCACTACGAAGTTGAATGAGCAACTTCAGGGATCAGCATCCGAGTACTACTGTTTCAAGATTAAATCCCTGAAATCAACAAGGTTTATTTCCTCACTAAGCATCAACACTTCGACTGCAAACAACTGCCAGCGTCCACCACTACAAGCAAGATCTAGTGTACAAACTGTACACGTTCTATGTATTATTTTCTGTACATTAATAAACATTATAATTGCACTGGTCATTTGACCGCACCTGATTAAAACCAATATGGAATGATGTAATCACTTGATTGTAACGTTATTTTATCCGTTGATTGCATTCCAACTCAATTCTTTTCTCGATCCTACGGTAATTAAACTTCACCAAGGCATTACAACATAATCAATAATTTAATTCATTGTTTTAAATATGCAGTTCACTTGCACGTTTAATATGAATCAATTATTTAAAAAATGAACTGTTCCCTTGACGTTTAAGATTCCTTCACATAACTGTCCCTTATAACTTATAAGTTACACTATAATTTGGTGTAATAAAACAGCTCTTTTTTTCTCAAAATCAGCCGATACAATTCTTGACCAGACTAATTGATTTTTCAGCAGTCCAATGTTACCGTTTTCGTTTTCATTAAAAACGTCCCCAAGACTCTTTTGAGTATTTTTCGTTACATCTTGTAGTTTTGGATTTCGTCCAGAAGGATTACTTGCAAAATTCGCCTGTATATGTCTCAATATATAATTTTAAACATTTAATCCAAAATACCCCACAATTGTTTTCTTTTTTAATAATCGGCACTATTGGCAGACAAACACACATATTGTACATCCTTAAATTAATTTATGCTTGTGTTATGGATGATACACAACGCATAATCAAAGTAATGTTTATCTTATTAAAAATTCAGAATATCAATGGTCATGTATAAAATATAACGTCATCAGCGAGAAATATTAATCAAACTTAATAGTTATATAATAGTATGTGAACTATGAAAATCAATTAGCCGATACATTTACAAATAAGATTTAAATTCTTAACTAGACTTGGTATGAATGTAAAACCTTACATTTGTTGTAAATAAAGTATCTATATACCTCCCTAATTTTTTGTTATTGTATGTCTCTAGAGACCACGGGCCATAAAAATGGCCCGGACCTTTGGAAGGCTTGCGTGGGGCCATGTGAAGGCTAATACGTAGAGGCCCCTTGACAAATTTAATGTAAATGTGTAATAATTAATTATAATAAAATAAAATTTAAAAAAAACTTCGTTTAAAAAACCGACTTCAAAAACTAAAAAGTATAAAATAACTTATTTCTAAAGCTATTATTATTAATATATATTATCTAAAACATCTTGAAGAGTAAGTTCAAAGGCTTGTTTGTAGTTCTTAAAGAGCGTTCAGTTTTATTTAACTCTTAATGAATAAGACCGTTGGTAAAAAAGATACAAGCAGAATGCGACATAAAAACAAAGTGACAGCCACTACTCTTATGCATAATGACCGTGCATGCGCGAGGGAGATAGCAATATTATTTATTAAGTCATTGTATTCATGACAAAAGAGTAACACGAACAATTTAATAGTGTTATAATTTTTAAGAACAGTCCGCTAAAATAAAATCATTCATTAAAATGTCTACTTTTTCTCAAAGATTATTACTATTCTTGTTGTATTTTACCATTTTCTAGTATTAATTAACTCAGGGAAAGAAAAATTCTCAATTAAAAAAAAATCTAATCTTGGAAAGTTTCCACTTTAGTACGTTTGAACGCCGGTTAAAGTAAAAATACGGCCTATGGCCGATTTTTTTTGTATTATTATAAAAGATTAGACTCTTGGGCAGCTTTTATAGATATATGTATTTGAAATATGGAGTTACCTCTTTCAATGTTTTTATTTAAGATGTAAAATTTGAGTCGAATTTGCTCGATGTAAATTTTTACTTTCCAGTTAAACTGATATTTTAGGTGTAAAAGTACTATTTATATGGACTTAGCTACATACAAAAAAATCCAAATAAACATATTATCTAAAAATAAAATAAAAATATATTTAAAATCGATGCGGTCGAAATTTCCCAAAAATCTATTACAAAATTAATAACACGAAAACTAAAATTTTTGATAAAACATATATGAGGGTATTTCAGGTACCCATTCATGTAAACTAAATATTTTTTTCTTTTAAGCGTCACTGTTTTATCCATTCTCTATTACTGTAATTTCATCGAAATCCTTTCAGTAGTATTTGTATGAAAAAAACAACGCAAACTTTTTTGTTCATAATAATAATGGGGTTACGTTTATAAACACTTGAGAGAGTAGATATATGAAACATAGGGCAGGTACTTGTTAATTATAACTAATTATCAATTCTTGCGGTGTACGGTTATAGATTAGATTAGACGAACAAAGCCGTAGACAGGGCTGGGCAAAATACGTGCTTTGCTTTAATTGAAATACAAATTACAAAATACTTTCTTGCATGTATTTAAAATACGAAATACAAAATACTTTTAGGTCGTGTATTTAAAATATAAAATACAGTGTTTTAACTACATATTTGTATTTAAAATACAAATTACAAAATACTTATGAAATTTCCGTTTTTTTCTAAAGTAACGTATTTTTTAATATATTTTTTTATTCTATTAATCAAAGTAATCACCCATGCAATCAATGCAACTATGCCAACGCAGTGGCAGTTTATTTACCCTTCTTGAATAGATTAGCTGGACGCTGGAGGCAACAAATTCTTTAAAAGCATTTTGTTCTATCTTTTGGGTATTGTAATTTTTTCCCCGCTAAGAAGTTATCGAAATTCTGTAAAGAGTGGAAGTCTCTAGGTGTTAGGTCTGGTGAGTACAGTGGATGACGGAGAGCTTCCAAATCCAGCTCTTGTAACTTGGAGATCGTCTGTTGTGCAGTATAAGGTGTCGTGCAGGAGTCAGACGAGCGATTGACCAGAGGTGGTTAAAGACGTGCGAGCTTCTTATCATTGTGTGCAGTTTTTCACAGTAAACATCTATAATAATGCTCGTCCTATTTGGAAAGAAGCTTTGATTAATCACACTAGCGCTAGATCGCTAAACAGTGGCCATCACTTTTCTAGGGATTTCATTTAGGATATTCTTTAGGTGCTGAACCAGGATCCAACCAACTTGCTGAGCGCTTGCGATTGTCAAACAAAATCCATTTTTGTCGCAGGCAACAATGCGGTACAAAATTCCTTCGTTTGTGTGCTTGTTGACAAGTGCAAGGCATTTCTCGACGCATACTTCGCGCTGGCGATCATTGAGTTCGTGCGGCACGCATTTTTCAAGCTTTTTTACCTTGCCAATGTGACGCAAATGGACCAATAATATTGTTTTGAAGCTAATGTCAAAAGCTCCTGCTAATTCAGCTATAGATTGAGTATCGTCAGCTTCCACAATCTCCTTTAGTTCATCATTGTCGACCAAGTTCTTTTTTAAGTCGAAATAACCAGAACGGAAGCGGCCGGACCAATAACAAGTGGTGCGTTCGCTTGTAGCGATCGCTCCGTAAACGTCATTGACGTTGCTTACCGCTTTTGCCGACTTATCTTTATTAATATTATAAATACAAAAGTAACTGTCTGTCGACCTGTTCTGTTTTCACGGAAAAACTACTGGAACGATTTGGCTGAAACTCAGTATATATATTTTCGCTGCCAAGAATGAATATAAGATACCACGAAAAATGGTATAGTTCTCGAGATAAAAGTATATTTATCTCTCTGTTTGTTAAGCTTTTACGGAAAAAGTATTGAACTGATTTAGTTGAAGTCAGGTAAATATGTAATTTTAATATCGAGGGTGGGCAAGGGATAATTTTCATCCCAGATAATGGGATAAGTTTTGGGATAGCATTATGTCTCAGCATTCTTTGTGATATGTCATTTTCGTGAACATGGGATACTTTTCATTCCGGACAATGGGATATGTTTATGTAAACGTTATCCCAAAAAGTAAGGTAGGTGTTTTGGTCGATTTGGCCCATTTGGTCGAATTGGTCGATTTGGTCGTTTTAGTCGATTTGTTCGAAATAGTCGATTTGTTCGATTCGTCGAATTAATGTAACTGGTCGATTTCGTGGAATTGGTCGGTTTCGTCGTACTGCTCGATTTGGTCGAATTAGTCGACTTGGTCGAACTGGTCAATTCCGTCAAATTGGTCGATTTGATCGTTTTGGTCATTTTGATCTATATATGTAGTTTTAATACATATAATAAAGAATGTATGACAAAAGAATGACTAAACAGATCTACAATGCAAAAGTGGATGGATGCAGAAGTTTCGGAAGGCAACGACACACCTTCCATGATCAAATTAATCTTGTATTAGCAGAAGGTGATGTCAGGAGCCTTAAGAACAGACGAGCGTGCATGACAAGAACTATGAATGTCAAAGAAGCAAGTGAAGTGTGTAAGAATAAGCCTGTATGGCGCTCTGTTGTTCTTGCCTACCCTGCAAGGGACCTGGCGTGAAGTTATGTATGTATGTATGTAATACATATAAAATGGGCATAGATACTTTTCATGCGGGAGATGAGATAGTTTGCGATTTAAAATTAAGTGTCTCATTCAGAGCAAATAACACTAACATAAAAATGTAATACAATGTGACCTGTGACGCAACTTCTATCAACAAGAGGCATACAAGAGGTAAACTCTAGTATATCCAAATTAGTCGAATTTTTAACGTATTCATAGTGACGAAAAACATTCTAATGCGATGAAAACATAACGTTAATCAATAAACAAATGACTATTTTTTTTAAAAGCATCCTGGTTTTCAAAGTAAAATTAATTTGAAATTAAATATCTTAACTGTAATTAAATGGCCAGTACTGCAGAACGTACCTAATATATATTTAACAACCACCATTTTCCTTATGAAAGCTATCGAGCGCTATTTTCTGAAGAACACCATCCATCAATAAGATAGCTAAAAGTATTTTGTCAAATGTATTTTGAAGCCATAAGTATTTGAAATGCTAAATACAAAATACCTCAGCGTCAGGTATTTAAAATACTAAATACAAATTACATTTTGAAGAAGTAATTGAAATACAAATACAAAATACGTATTTGTATTTCAATTACGTATTTCAATTACAAGTATTTCAAATACTGCCCAACCCTGGCCGTAGAGAAATCCTGGCATTAGATAAAGAAGTTATATATATCACAATAGCAACAGAGTACTTGTTTCATTAGCATTTTAATCATTTATTTTAATCACAATGGAGGTGAGGACATATAAAGATTTTCCATATGAAATACGTGATCTGGAGCAAAACAATAAGGAAAAACTGCTAAAATCTTTTAACAGTAAGTTGCAATAATATTCATTATGTAATTAGTTTTTAAATAAATTTTAACCACAATTCCACACTTCTAAGCTAAGTAGCCCCATTGTGCGGCAAGTCTGTGTTCTAAGATAAACTAATTCACTAAGAGCCGCTTGCATAAGGTTGCTTAAATTTATTTAAGAAATACAAAACGCATTTAACATCCTTAAATACAATTAGCGTCTTGCACAGCGCAAAATTTGCCGCTAAATATGTTTAATGAACTGTAAATAGATTTGTGTGAAACGTATTTAGGCAATTTAATATGATGAAGTAATTTTATTTAAAGGCAATCGTTTTACAAGCGGCCCTAACTATCAGTTATTGGAGCGGCACATAATTAACTTAGGATCCATATTCTGAGACAATTAAGTATACTATTATCCGTTATTAAAGTATATATTCTTCCAGTAGGGATTCCTGTATTATTAGTAGGAACATTCCAATGAGTAGGTAGATTAGTAGTACTGATAGAACTTAGGAGACTGGTTTGGACAAGACTCGTTGAACAGTTTTTGACGGCTTGTGACGAGGTATAGCCATCTGGAATGATTATCTTGACTACACCCCTACGAGCCGGCTTGATCGGTGTGACTCTTTCACAGGATATCGGCGTGAATCGGTTAACTTTCAGCTAATTGTATTTCGTATTAGTAAGAGTGTCCGTGCAGGAACGGAGAAAGAACACTAATTCCGGCGGCTGAGCGGCCTATCGTAAGAGGCGACAAAATAACCCATAGCCATGTGGGCATTTGCCCGTGTGGATGGCTACCACCCCTGGTCTAGAGCATGCCGACATAACAACCTTGAGTTGTGTTCCAGCATTAGTGACCAGTTTCCAATCTCTCTTAAGAGAGCAGCAACGCATTTGTAGCACCTTTGGTTTTGCAAATGTCCGGTTTTATCACAGTTGGGCCGTCAGCCTGACTGCTGTATTTCAGCAGTAAAAACAAAGTTCCAATAGCCCACTTCTCGTTTCTGTTATATTGCTTTTATCTCATTCCCTTAATTCCTCTCCTCCTATCTGATTTCTCTATGCCATCCTAAAGGCTGACAACGCGTTGGGTTCGCCCTCGGTATTGCAAAGGTCTGTATGTGACAGGAACCACATTCCAATATGTGGGTCGTTTGCCTGCTTGCTAGCTTTGCAATAAAAAAAAAATATCATACGCACTTGGCCCAAGTTTTTAGAAAATTTTGTAATACCAATAAGATTTTTTTTGTTACTCTCGTCTCTGATTTTTCAGGAAAGACGGTTTTATTTTATTTTTTATGCTATTTTACTATTTATAAGGATGTGTGGTAAACTTTATTTATATTCTCTTTTCTTTTATATCTTGTCCAAAAATCCTTATACTAATACGAAGTTTTCTTTTACTAATGTCTTATTATCTATTAAATTTTTATTACTTTTTTGGTTTCTATATAATTCACTTAGGTACTACTTCATTCTTAGTATTTATCTTAGTACAGACTAGTTTATTCTTCATGGCTGTATATATTTACAACTGTCTTAGAGTATACTTTAACGCTAGTAGAAACATATAAAATTATGTTTGCAGCGTTTTTTTAACCCGATTTCTATTGACCACCGTTTTTATGATTCTTAGAGCAAATCTGACGAACTCCTCTCTCAGTTTTATCGCCATGAGTTCTTGGACGTTGTCTCTGCTGACTGCAGTCTTATGAACGCGACGCGATCAGGAAGCGGGAAACCGCTTCCATGATAGCCGTCTGGTCTCAAGAGCTCGAGAGCCCTGCGGCCGGCAACTACACGGTGGACGCAATCAGGCCACAGCTGATGGAATGGGTCAACCGCACCAGCGGCACCCTGACCTTCAGGACGACGCAGATACTTACCGGACACGGGTGTTTCGATAAGTATCTGTATCGCATTGTAGGCTGCTTGCCTTCTCCGGACTGTCGCCAGTGCGGCGCACCCGACACGGCGCTTCATACGCTAGTCGAGTGCGCCGCATGGGCGCCGCAGCGCTTCGACCTTGAACACAAGTAGGTCCGGTCGACTCGCTCTGCGACCTGGTTAAGGCCATGTTGCAGAGCAGCGACAGCTGGGGGGCTGCGGTTACTTTTTGCGAGGCAGTAATGTCTCTCAAGGAGGCCGCAGAACGCGACAGAGAGAAAAGTCCTGCAGCGCGTGCTAATGCGTTTACTCGAGGTCGCAGGCCTTCAGCTGGCACCCGGAGAGGCAGGTACACGCACTACTTCCCGCCCTGAGGTAGGTTCCGTTACGGGGGGCCCTTAGCTAGCTAGGAAAGCAAGGGACCATCGACCCCCGTCTAACGAAGTGGGGTGTGTTCTCCCAGGGCACACTCCAGACACTTTGCTGGATCGGCTGGGCGTAACTATATTCTAAATCTCAGCCTTTCCTTCACAAACTAAAGCGCAGGGTCGACAGGAAGGAGTGGGTTTTTAGTGGGTATTGTGGTTGCTTGCCCGTATGCAGCTTCCTCAGATTCTTCCCACACTTGCTGAGTCGATTGCGGACGGATCACTGTCAAGAGCATACTATTGCTGCAGTGTACCGCCCCCGACCGACGTGTGTTGTTCCCTAGCAACGACCCAGTCTGTGCGTTAATCGGTAACATTTCCCTCGCCTCAAAAAAAAAAGATTATATACATGTTTTTAATTCACAGGCACTTACGATTACATACGCATCGGGCCAAAAGGATACGTTCTTTTCAAGAGGTATGAGAGAGAAGCGGCGAATATCTACAACATGAAAATCAGACCTACTGACGTAATAGTAGCAAGTTATCAAAGATCAGGTAGTCTGTCTTATCGACACTATGTTGCCGTATCACGCTGTTATTATTGCTATTAATATACCTACATTCACACCTGTTGTTATCAAGGATTTTTACTCCTTAACATGTGGGGTGTTTCCCCCGCGTCCAATCGCGGGCGTAACTGGCCGTAACCAGGTTTTTTTAAATATTACAGCTTTTTCGCTTCAAGTGCTTTATTGATTAAAATAATGATGAAAAATCTAGTACTTGCTTACAAAAAAATGGTTCCGACCAAATGACGCACGATGGACAATCGCTCGCAAACAAGGAGAATACCCATACCCATCTATCGAGTGCATGATAACTTTAATGCGGCTTAGAAGTTTTGTTGTATTAATTATTCAAGCTGCAAACATGGTGGTGATACGTTAGAGGAGAGATAAAGGAGAAAGGAACACTCACTTTGCTTGCTGGGGTTGCTGGTTCTCTTCTTTAAAACTTTAAACTTGTATTTTTTTCTCACGTTAACGTATATACTTAGCGGTTGCACAGCAATACTGAACTGACATCTTGACAAAATGCGGAAGCGCAGCGCCATAGATCGTTTCCTCGCATTGTCCGTCTCGTTCACGCGTGTGGTGTTGCGGATAGGGAAGAGAGGGATAGGACAATGGGAGGATATTTACTTTATTTTTATTTTATATTTCAATTTCGCGGTGTTAATGGCGCCAACACATGGGTTAGTTGATAGTGACATCATCCGAGACTTTTTATACATGAACCAGCAGGCCCAGTTGTCCTAACTTAAAAAATAAAATTTAGTCAGCGTCTATTTCTCAGTGGCTATTTGAAAAACCATTTTGAGGAATAGTGTCCCTAATCATTTCTGTCTAGTTAAAATTCCAAAAAACGTACGATCTTCTTGTATTTTGTAAGAAATGCGTTTGACCTTTATTTGACCTTACTAAATCCAATCAGGTGGACCGTATGCCTATTTGCCTGCTTCAGGTGTAAAAAAATTCTAGCTGTACATTATTTGATTTAAGTTATGTAACATGGATTTTTCCTAAAGACCACTTTAAAAAATTTAACGATAACTATAGAAAATAATAATGGTAGAACACGAAAAATTATAAACCTAGCGACAAAATACACTAAAATGATCACGATACGTAATGAGTAATGACAGTGATATTTAAATAAGGAGCACAGATTACTATGATTAGATAGAGATAAAACTTGCTTTTATTATTTTTGTTTTCTAGGCAAAGAAATCAATGTAAACTTGTGCCTTATGACGTCATCGGAGAAATAACTTTAAAATCGAATTATAAAAAAACTAACGCTTAAAATACAAAAACATTCAAATTAGTATCTTAAAATACTCTGTTTTACGTAATAAAAATCAGAGGGTATTTTTTTGTGAACAATCCCCATTGTGAATCTTAAACATCCCGGGACCCACTCGAATGCACAAAAAACATTTCAACGAAATCCTGAAACCCTACTGCAGCGCCACCTACCGGGTCCACTTATGAATCTAAACCATTCCTGGACCCACTTGAACACACACAAAAAATTTCATCAAAATCGCAGTACTACAGTAGAAAACAGCCACTGTTTCCCATTTGATTGACTATAACATTATTATCAGCTTTAGATTGATTTGTATCATCATCTTTTGCTTTGACAAAGTAGTAATTCAAGTAAGAGCTACTTCGTCAAGTAACAGTCTTCTTGTAACTTCATAATCAGCTATAAAACCTCAAAAAAATTACAGTAAATATAAAAGATTTTGCATCATAACAGGTACTACTTGGCTACAGGAGTTGGTTTGGATGGTATTAAATAACGTAGATTTCGAGAAATCTAATGCAGTGCCACTTCTGGAAAGATATTCCTTTTTAGAGTAAGTAATTTTGATTGAAGTATATAAAATTCCTATTATTTCGATATTGATTCTTTTATAAATTGCTCGAAATACACAGAGCTTTTTGTATAAGTTACATACACATGTTCAATATGAAAGTACATGTTGTTGCTTTACGAGTGCAGAGTAAAGTGACCAGGAAAGCTGCTGGTGTAGATATTTTTACATCCATGGGTACGAATATCGATGCTGATTTTTGCAACTCTTATCATCACATGGGGATTTCTAATTTTTTATAAATATACTTCAATTTGCCTAATAATAAGAAATTTATGCCTAAATGATAATTATTAATTTTCTTAATACAAAAATCTGAATCACTGTCACTATCAGTGTCAGAGTCACTGTCTAAATGGACTGCAAAGGGTTGGTCTAAATATACGTCTTTTCGTCTATATTCTTCTTCAATTTTATTCACATGAGCACAATATTTTTGCCATTCTGAGATATCAATAGAATTGAACGCTTCAGTTATTAATTTTTGCATATTTTGATTTTTGTGCTCTATGTTTATTTCTGCTACTTTTCATTGCACTCCATACCATCTCAATGGGATTTAGATCACAATGATACGCTGGTAATCGTAAGCATTTGTGGCCATGTTGTGCTAATAAACTATCAACTTCATACACAGGGTTAGGTTTATTTCGTTTGACAACCTCCAACAACTGTGGTTTGGTTAATTCTGACGTGAAATCGAGGCGATCATCAGCTAACCATTTTTTAATTTCAGGTTTGTTTGTGTTTGTAGTTCGTGTTTTATTCACTCGAATGCAGCGATAGGGAGCGTTGTCCATTATTATCAAGGAAGGTTCTTCAAGATTGGGTAGTAATTTGTCAGTTAACCACTTTTTAAAATTTGTGTTGTTCATTTCATCGTGGTAGTCTAAACGGTTTTGCAGATGCTTTTACTACAAGTAATTTTCATAATCATCTGTAACACTAATGCAGATGTAACTCCAATTCCTTCGAAAACATTATCGGGGATGTCGTAGTTAGATGTGAAAATCAAGAGCATATTTCACTATCATAAGACAATGGCAATAGGTACGATGGAGAACGCTTATTTTAAATTGGGTATCCACTATGTTCGCGAACTATTTGCGCTCCGCGCTCCTACAACCGATCTGATGAAGACGGTACGTGCATCACCATAGAAACACGCATGCTCCACAGTCTTCTTGCGAACATTGAGCTAACATGTCGTCACCATTAATGGTTAGTGCAACATATATTTCATTTCATTATCTTCTCGAAGACTAAAGAAGCCCTCCTCGCTTTTGGGAATCTATAAAATTCTCATCCTGGGGATCCCACAGCACAGTATAGTTTCGATACAGCCCGATTAAAGTTAAACATTTTTCTTCCGACCACTCCAATTACTTGAGCGTGGAGCGTGATATACGACACGTACGTACAAAACGTGGCATTTTGCTCGCGTCCACGAACAGACTGAGCTCCCCTTTGTGTTCGTCCAAAAACCGCCATTGATTGGAGCGCTGTGCGCGTAGCGCGCACCGTTGCACGCTCCAGGACCGTATCCACTATGTGGAGCAGTTGCAGGAGCGTGGAGCGCAAGAGGTTTGCGAACATAGTGGATACCCGGCCTTAGATAATGATTACTTCGCCATTGTACTACCGCACCATCTGCCGGCGACTCGGTTTGAGCACCACGATACTCTTTCAGTCATGCCACACGTATGAAATCTGTTCTCCCAGTCCTGTGGAGGTAGATAGCGTGTCACGCCATTGGTATCGTAGAGCGGCCGACGATAGACACGTACCATTTGATTGGATAATCTGCCAGCTGTCATAAAAGAACATATTTCAAACTTTTAATTTCAGCTACTTTATGTACCTCAATGATTCAGCACACGAACACTTTCTCCAAAGTAACGGTAATACTCCAGAGATCCGGTATATCCTTGATGAGTATTTTAACACCCCAGCGCATAAGAAAATAGAGAATGTCCCAGGACCAAGATTCATAAAAACACATTTGCCGATGTCACTGATGCCACGACAAGCCTTGGATATAGGTAAAGTGGTCTACGTAGCAAGAGATCCCAGAGATGTCGCGGTGTCCTCTTACTTCCACGCTAAACTCTTTAATCACACATATGACTATAAAGGAGACTTTAAGCAATTTTGGAATTATTTTTATAATGATTTATGTAAGTATATGAATGTAATAATTTTAGCGAGATCACTAGCATCTACGCTCATGAATATGCTCACCTCCATAAAATTTGATTTCAATTACAGTTAAATGTTGACTGAGGTTTATACGCCAACTTGTTTTTTTATTGTATTAAGTGTGCAGATAACTGATGGTAAGTGATTACCGTCGTATCACCAGCATCTACGATGTTATAGAGAGGATAGATAAGGGGATTGGGTTTGGTTTTCGAACATATGATTTTTAATATTAGTAGAATTACAAATTTGGAGCGAGTCGAGAACGGAGTGAATCGGTATACCTATCCACTATTATTGAAAGTATTTGCTCAAAGTACACTTTGGTATATCAATTTAATTATTTATTGTTACTTATGTCTTTACTATTTAATCAACACTACTTTGAATAGTTTTTATGGCCATTCATTTTAAAAACAAATATACCCACATAATTATGTCACAAAAATCGCAAAAAATTATTGCGACTATTATTTGCTGTCTTCCCAGAACAGCAACTAAATCTATAGTTATAATATTGAGGTTATCTTGCTCAATAACTCAAATATTTTTAATCTAGATACTTTGACACCATTTTTTGAACACGTCAAAGAAGCTTGGACGTTAAGAAGCCACCCCAACATGCTGTTCGTCTTTTACGAAGAAATGTTAAAGGTAGTAGAACTTTCAATTTCAGTGTGTATTTTTACCTCATAAAGTTAATTCTACATTTTATGAAACTTAAGTTATTTTCCACTACAGCGACAAGCTGCGAACGACAACACTCATAGCGGCTAGTTAATGGCATTTTCTTTTGCAGTCTCGACGATTTTTTGGTAGCGGGTATATACATGTAATGTACCTACCTATTAATTACGGTCATGCGCGCCTTAAAAAATTGAAACAGGGATTACACGCTGCCAGCTAGAGGGCAAGTGTTGTTTTTGTAAATCTAGTTACTGCGTAGAGGCTAAAACGGCAGTGTTAAAATAAGAACCACTTAAACCAAAAATAAAAATAATTTTATTATATAACTCGCACGAAAGCTAAAGATAAATAATAATTGGGTGATTCTCGCTAGATTTTATTACTGCATTAAGTAGCAAGCCATATTCAGCCAACCGTTGACTATTGTTACGGGAGACTTTCCCAATTTTGCACCAAATATCATCCCAATTTTATTTTTTATAGTCCACACAGGCACTATTACACCTTGATTGGTTGGTAAATAACTGGGAGAACGTTCTACATAATTCACGTGGTTTCCACTCCAGAACTCGTATTCTCCATCAACTATCGATACTGCTACAAATGTAACCCTGCCTACTGCTGCTTCAGCCATCTAGTTCTGCGAGCTATGTTTTTCTTTTACGGATATTTAATTTTCGAAAAGCGGCAAACAGGCAAATGATTCACCGCATGTAATGTGATCACCGCCACCTAGGAACGTTTGCAACACCAGCTGGATTATTGGCAACGCGTTCCAAGCCTCGAAGAAGTTTTATAACTTCTTTTTTAATTAAGTTCATGTTTTAGCGCAAATGAAAACTCTCGTCCGAAAGTTCCCTACAAGACGTTATTTTTATTACAGGATCTTCCAGCTACCATAAAAAAGGTTTCTAATTTTTTCGGTAAACATCTGACAGAACAACAAAGTTCCGAACTCTGCGAACATCTCAAGATAGAAAATTTTAAAAACAATAAGTCTGTAAATTTTGATGACTTGAAATCATTGAACATAATGTCGCCTGGAGAAAGTTTTATCAGAAGAGGTAGGTATCATAATATTAGGTTCACATTTGTGTACTTCCTTTAATTTGGTTCCATAAAATATTTTGCTGTGATTGCCAATTTTCATTCAGTAAGGTTTGTCTGGCTAAAATTATCATGTTAATGTCTCTCTTTATTAAATTAGTCTAAAAATCACTTGACAAAAAGAATGTTAAACTGCAACATCGATGGATATATTATACAAATATAATATTTTCTCAAAGATGGATGTGTGAAGGATGATGTGATGATTTGTGGTGTGAGGACGTATCTCAGAATAGAGGTGTATGATAGGAAAAAACAAATTGTGCCGACTCCAAATAATTGGGAGAAGGTGCAAGAAAATATAAAGAGATTGAATTAGTAATGTTTGCCTTTAACAACATTAAAAATTACAATTTAACGTTTTTCTTCTTCTTTTTTGTTTATTCAAACGTTTTTGAATGCCTTTACAAACATGCATTCTATTTGCTTTAGGTAAAGCTGGTGGCTGGAAAGACTATTTTGATGAAGAGATGACGAAGCAAGCACAAGATTGGATTGCAAACAATTTAAAGGACACCGATTTGCGATTTCCCACCAGAAGCTAAAAATTAGATGAACTTATGTCAGTCAAATTGCTAATAAAATTATTTCCATAACGTTGTTTTGTTGAAAGCACTACTTCGCATTGCAAGCATATCAGTTATCTGTATTTTCTCTACTTTATGGCGTGTGATCTATGTGATGACTATGGTTCAGAGAATTATAATAATAATAATTGTCCGGGCCATTCTTATGGCCCGTGGTCTTGAAAGACATACATATAATAATAAGAATCGGCAGACAAACACACATATTGTATATCCCCAAATTAAGCAAGTTACGCTTGTGTTATGGGTAATATACAACGGACTATTCTGGGGCCGATTCCAGACACCCAGACCATAGTAAATAACGGAGAAAATACGGTTCCGAAATTTACTATACCAGGAATCGAACCCGGAGCCTCTGCGTTGCAGTGAGGTAGGCCGGCAAAGGCTTAGCCCGCTCAACCACAGAGGCCGTCGTGGTCATCGTGGACTATAAAAAAGGGGAGCGGAAAGCCTATTCAATTGAGATACTTTTTATAAATTTAACATTACAGCCTCATTGGATGTTGTACGAGCGTAATGTAATGACTAACATTTTTAGTACATCATGCTCGGGTTGCACTCGCGACAGTGTAATAAACATACAACATATAGTATAGGATCCCGCTATATAACGACCTTCATCGAGATGTTTATTTGATGAAACCTATTTTATATTTAATTTATAGTGTCAATAAATATATTGCACATGGGTTGCCTAACAAATTTCAGTCCAGTGCCTACATGATTAATTAATAATTTAAAAAAAACACATTTCACCGGTTTGTTTATTAAACAAATTCTATACCAATCGAAAGTATAAAGCCCTAGAATATGCAAATGTTAGGTTGCCGCGGTTGTAGCGGGATCTCAGACTAATAGTATACGAGTTTATTAAGCCGTGTCAAACGTTACTTCAAGTAAATTTAATTGTAGTATATGTAAAAGTAATAATTTAATGGCACATACATCAATATATATACTAGCTTTTGCCTGCGGCTTCACTCACGTTACTTACTTACTTACTTACTCCGTTGGCTCAACGACCCAAAGTGGGTCTTGGCCTCCGAAACGAGAGCATGCCACTTTCCTCGATCCTGTGCGGTTTCTCGCCAATTACTGGCTCCTATCTCCGACAGGTCAGCCTCTACTCTGTCCTTCCAGCGATATTTAGGACGGCCGACCGGACGCCGACCAACCGGCCGTCCCAAATATGCTTTCCTCACGCTGCGATCCTCTCCCATCCGTTCTACGTGACCGAGCCAGCGGAGGCGGTGAGCTTTTATTTCTCCTATTATGTTAGGCTCGGCCACTCACGTTATATAAAACCTATTTTACTTATTATGTAAGTAAAATAGAGCTACGGTCTGACCCGCGGAGAAAACTCTCGTTGTAAATAATACTCAACTACTAACTCAAAGATTTTAATTCATAGGTGCTTACGACTAACACACATCAGGCCAATAGGTTATCTTCTTTTTACAACAAAGGGAGTTTTTACAACATGAAAACGCCATCTTTACGTAATAGTATCCGGTTATCAAAGATTTTTTAATCTGTCTTATCACATTTTTTTGTCGAACCCCGCTGTCGTTATCGTTATCAGTATATCTACATTTACACCTGTTTTATGGAACATAAGCCAATAATGTATGAACCCCCGCATGTATACATGTCCTTGATAACTTGTGTGCGGTTTATAAGTATTGTATTTTTTTATCTCAAAATAAGATTTAGCGGTTTTACACATTAATCCCTGCACGCCGATTCCCTAGTGCAGTACAGAAAGCGAATATTTTTGGAGATACACCACAAATAAAAATATTTTTTAAGTAATATTAATCAACATTCATTTATAATTCATCGAAACAATACTTATTATTAATCAACAAACCTAAAGTTTAAATTGCAGCATAACCTTATTTTTACGAGGCACACAAATTAATGACCACGGTACACCAGTGTGCCGCGGAACATACTTTGTGGAACACTGCCCTAGTAAATAGTTTCCTACAATGACATTGTGCGCTTAGTGACAATAATCCCATTGAATTAAAAAACTACCAAGCTGTGCATGCTTCCCGCATAGGTTTCGAACTTATATCCCTTGGTAAAAGTCGGGGATTGCTTAGCCACTAAGCAATCACGACTCAACACCCCTGTAACTGCTTGTAAATTTCTATCTGTAGCTCCTGAGACAATCAACTGTGATATTCTAACAATTACTTGTATTTATTAATCTTACTTCTAAATACCGGAATCGGAAAATACAGTAGACTACAATAGTTTGCTAGCATTAATAATTTATTTAGTTTACAATGAGTATTATAACTAATTAATAATAATGAAGCAATTAATATTAAAACATATATAATTGCTATTTTAAAAACCATTTAAATGATAATTAGTTCAACCCGAATTTGAAATGAGCTATGTGCACCGAAATAACTTATTCTACTTTTTCAAACCAAAAAGATCCGTGTGAATATTTAGGAGTGTCCAAAGGATATTTTATTTAAAAAGACCACGTAAATATGGTTTCAGATATTTACAACATGAAATTTAAACATATACAGACATAATCGTCGCAAGTTTCTTAAGATCAGATTAGATCAGTTCATTGAAATAGAGACTATTATTGAGTCGGTTTAAAGAAAAACCACATTAGGACAGAAAGTCTATTATTTCGAAATAAGGAATTTGGAAACTTGTAGTTTAAACCACAGAGCATGAAATTTCATCGAATCGGGTTGGGTGCGGCGATAGACGGTTTTCGTTGCTCTGATCCCCTAGACAACTGCCAGGCAAACTCACTTCGTCAACAGGGGTGAAGACTTCTCTGCTCTAGATCTAGAGGGCCCCTGCAGCGGTATTATGCAGGAGGAGATCTTGCGCATACCTGCGCCTCCGGGACCCCGACTGACGTAGGTACCCGTGAGACGCATGCGCACCTCTCTCCCTATCTCGTTCTGCAGCCTCCTTTTCAGACATCACTGTCTCGCAGAAATTGGCCGCATCCACCCAATGGTCGTCACTATGCAGCGTGTCTCGAGTTTAAATCTCTGTGGTGCCCATGCTGCGCACTTGACTAGCGTATGAAACGCCGTGTCTTGTGCGCCACACTGGCGATATTGGAGTGAAGGCAGGCAGCCCGCAATCTGACTCGGATACTTATCGAAGCACCCGTGCCCGGTAAGTATCTATGTCATTCTGGAGGTCAGTGTCCCGCGTTTCCGCGAAAGCCATCGGCAAAGCTGCGGTCGCACCGCTTCCACCGTCTCAATACCAGTCACAGGATTTTCCAACTCTACCGACCAAGACTAGATCATAGACGCGGTTTCCCGTGTCCTAATCGCCTGAGCTCGGCCTGGCAGTAAACCAGGCCACGGGCGAAAGCATCCTGTCGGTAGCGCCGAACTTTGACAAGTACGCGCCTGGAGAGGCCAGGGCAGATCGCCTGTCAAGAGTGTCGACGAACCTAATGTACACTACAGTAAAAATAGACAAGCCATGTCAAACGTTAACTTCAAATAACTTTAATGTAATACTATTTTTATCTGTATCCCTTAACGACATAATCTATCGGGCACAAGAATTAGTCCCTTGATTCTTCTAAGTTCTTAAAAATCTTCAATGTTCATTGAGATTTGACACATTTTTGTACAATGTTATTAGATAAGTAATCGATACACCTGCCTACATCGTTTTAAGCAATTAAAATATTTTCCTTTTATATTAATATTGTTAACAACTATGTCTTGCCTGTATACTGTACAGCTATGTGCTACTAATTACATAGGAACAATAAAACAATTTCTAAATCCTGAGATAATAAAATAATAAGACATGATAAAACAGTAATACATGATATTATTGTATTTATTGATATGCATTATTTTTACAGTTATGCGTCGTTTTCCAAATAAGATAATGCAAAAAATGTTTATTAACATTAGCAACGATAAAGACGAAGCTACGAAACTTATGGCCGTTATGGCAACGCCAGAGGTAGACGAAGTTTTCAATGCCTCACCGGATCCACGATTTAGGAAGACACATTTGCCAATGTCACTGCTGTCTACGTATATTATAGATAAAACAAAAGTGGTACATGTGGCACATCATCCTAGGGATGTTATTGTGTGATCTCACTATCATATTATTTAGAGAACCTTTCGGGTTAAAATGCAATTTCAACACTTCTGGTCTGAGACCTCTATCGACAGATCTTTGTATGTGTTTAATTGAATTTCTCAGTAGGCTGAATTTATCTTTCTCCAAAAAACGAGGAGAAATCCACTTACGGACTTTACACAGTGTGAGGATGACGGTAAGTGCGTGTGAAGACGACTCGCCGACCTGCTGCTGGAATGCTCACTAAAACTCCGAGTTCCTTCCGTTCGCCTATAATTAGGGCTGCGGGAAATGGCTATGGCCTGCTCCACGTGTGCCCTAGCAGGCACCGACTGAAACGACTTCGTCCATTATTACCAAAGGGGGCACAGCATACCGCGGTGATAGAATGGGGAACGCGAACAACTACGCTCCCTCATCCAAAGGCCTTAAGTGCGGGCGGACTGACTCCTGGGTTTCTCCCGCGGCCGTTTGCTCACGTCGCTGGAGGTCAACCAGGCCAACACGGCGTCGGAGACTTCATCTGCGATAAGAGGTAGACCCAACATAACACGCTCCATAGTCTTTCATTAGTGGCGACTTTCAATTTATGTACTAATCGTACCATTGGCATTGATGGGACAAATCGATATAAGAATCTATTAGTCAGCATTGTGTTAACATCTGCACATTACTACGTTAAATAAACCATCAGTGGTGCAAACTTTCTTACAGGGCCACAACCGTATAAATCAACTAAGTGTTTCAAATACTAGAGAAGGGACGTAAGGGAACAAATAAAGCAAATAGCCGTGTGGGAGTCGGACTTGTACTTGGAGAATTCTAATTTACCTTCAAGTATTATAACCATGAAAAAACAATTACTTTTACTCTTTTCAGGGTGCTGTAGTCATTTTGGCAAAAACGGTACCCTAGTGTAATGTTTTTTTTATTGCGTGGGTTCAACAGACTGATAGACGGCCCACCTGATGAAAAGCGGTTACCATCGCCTATGGACATTTGTAACACCAATGTGCTGCCGCTCTCTAAAGGGTGACTGACCACCAATGCCGGTACACAACTCAAGATTATTATGACGACATGCTCTAGACCAGGGGTGGCAGCCATTCATACGGGCGAATCCCCTACCACCAGGCTGTGAATTGTTTTTATCGCCTCTTACGACAGGCCGCCTGGCTGCAGCAAATTGTAAATCCTTTTACGTTCTTGCACAGATAACGTTATCATCACATTCCTGTTGGTTGCTTGGTCTACATGGATGAAACTTGAAAGAAAGATGTAGTGTATTTAGCGTTACAAAGTTTTGTAGTTAAATGGCTAAGGGCCAAGGATCTAAAGCCCCGTAATCTATTGACGTTATAAAAAAATCGTTGCGATAGTTCGTTATGTTTTTGCAACATCTGACCAATCTGACTGACAATCTCACACGACTATGCACACAAATTAAACAATTTAGCTGTGCAATTTCAAAAACTAGCAATTGCGTTCCAAGATATTTTACACCATAGCATAAAAAAATATTAAGAACTTTAACGATATATAATTTGAAAATTATTTAATTACCACCTACACACGCCATAAGCCAAGTCGCGCTATTTGCAAATAATTTATATTAAAACTATTTGTAATTACATTAATTCAGTATAATTAAATATTGTAAACATTTAAAACTGTGTTTATATGTACCACCCGTACATATAAAGTGGCGACCGTAACAGGACTTTACCAAAAGAACTGGCTGAAACTGAGACATTACGTCTAAACCAATGAACAAATTAGAACATAGTAAACTGTTATGCTTATTGGGAGCTATATTATATTTTGATAGAGTTGTCACGTGTTTTGGTAAACACAATGCGTAAGCGATTACTAGTAAAACAATAACGGCACAAATATTAATTTAAAAACAACTTCAGTTGCTAGGTTTAGGAATGTGCTGAATTGTTTTCATCCCTTACAACATAGACGTATGGCGGCCACCCTTATCCTTATTCCTTTCGCTATATAACGTTATAGCATCATACAGACATATAGTCTACGTCCAATTACATATTTATAACACTTACATTTATGTTAATCTAATGCAATGTTAATTCAATTCTCCGCAGGGAAGTTATTTACAGTTTTATATAAAGGTGCTATTTGAGTAGACGCTCGTGTGATTAATTACCTACTAATAAAATCTACTTAATTAAACACCTTTACAGCAGCAGTGAGTCATTGTACTTACCATTCCTGCGGTCTAAAACGCCCCATGCATCTTAGACATCGTACTAAAACTACCATTGTGGCGACATGAGGCCTAGGGAACCACGGAACGTTTTAAAAACTAAAATTTTATGCAGCTATTTTGGTTTATAGGTTCTTGTTTTGTGTTGCACGATACTAGGTCAAGGTAACCCCGTATTAAGGTAGGTAGGCCTCGTTCTCACAACATCTTTAGTTATTGCAGGTTTAGTGGGCGTCATCAGGGTAGAATGCGAGCATAAAACACGATAGCCACGGTTTATACACTTTTAATTTAGATTTAAAAGACATTTGAACATATATTGTATATATATATATATATATACAATATATTGTGTTTATATTTATAAACTAGGCCAAGTCTGTCTCTTAGGCATGCCATAAATATCTGTATATGTTATAATATACTCGTAAAAACAAGATATAGCCTTTATTAGTGCAAAACTGATAGTTTTATGTAAGTGGTGCGTAAACCTGCAATAACCCATAAGAATTTGGGCCCAAATTGATGTGAGATCCAGTTTTTAAAGTGAAACTTCTTTAGAATCATTGCGATTTGAAACTCGATAAAACACGACACTAAACAGAGATAAACGCATAAAACTATAGGACTAAGCCTGCGAGAGAAGCAAATACAATACATTAAATTTAATCATTTAACCACTATATTCGTACAGATGGAGTTGGTAATGTTTTAAAGTTTTATCTTCAATACTTCCAATTTCGTGTTTTAAAGCTTAAATATAGTTATTATAACGATATAATATATGAAATGTGTCGTCACAAAATTTAGAATCCCTACCATACCTTCTCACATTTTAATTCACTTCTACTGCGTGTGCATTGTACTAAATCATTTTTTTCACGATTTTGTGATTCATAAAGACGTTCGGAGAATAAGTTTGGCCTTTCACCCGAGGTTAACACTTTGCTTTGCATTTCGAATGTGAGGAAAGTAAATAAAAACAGATTAGTTAAACTAAAATTACTTCTCAAAAAAAAAAATCAGGCGTTAAATGTATATCTAAATCTGATGAAACATTATCATTTACGTTGCGTATGAAACGACAAGTAAGTTTTTTTCTGTGGCATTCTACCGGCCAATATTTTTTCGTCATTGACGGTAGTAAAATTTAGCTCAAAGGGGCTTGGGTAAAAGTGGCTTGATTTTTTAAGTTGCGGCCAGCGATTACATTTATACAGTAGATAGTATACAGTAATAAAAACACTTTTTGTTTTAACCTTTTTGTCTCACATACATCGGCGCCGAAATATGTGAAAAAATTGAACCAATTAAAACATTCATTATTCTTTATCTTTATTAGATTTTGGGTTTTCATGCACAAAACTTTTTAATCTGCAGTTTATTCATAAGTAGTATTAGGGTATTAGTTCACTTTAATTAGATATATTATATTATTTCAAAAGCCATGCACAAAAACATGAATCTTGCAACAAATAACCTTGCATAAAACTGGTACCGCAAAACGGGGTCGATGGGCACGTTTCGTAATTTGGGATTCGATTATCTTCAATTATTTTTATGTCTGAATAAACGCTTACATTATTTTCAAATGAGTCTTATTGTTACTTTTATCATTTTGTAATAATTTCATTGCTTTTTGTCATGCATTTAGCATGATCTTAAATAGCTCGGCTCAAATATAACTTAGGATCAAGTCTTTTTAATAATCTTGTATCTCAAGTATAGAACTACTAAATAGCAATAGCTAAAAGTGGCCACTCATAAAAAAAATCAAGCCAACCTCGAACAAATTACCCAAACCCCTTTATGTAAATAAATAATAATTTAGTGAAAAGTGATTTATAAGTATAAAATGATGTTACAGAACTATTGAAATTTCTTTAACACCAATTTATGCCGCGATTTCACAGTAGCTGTAAAAGAAGTTGGGCCATGAGTCGCATGTATTGTCTATGGTACGCATGGTTTGAAAAAAATTAGTAGTGAGTATCGGTTCCCAGGGACGCAAAGTGCTTTTTTCATTCCTGTGATTAGGCAACTTTCAGAATATGCTAAACGAAAAGTATCTTTAATATTAATTTCAAAACTTAATAAGAAAACTCAACTCAACTTCAAAACTCTTATAATTTTTTGTTTGAAATAAAGCCTTGGTAAGAGTGTTATCTCTATGCATTTTAATAAGATGAAAGTGTGACGTCTGGTGGTGGCAAGAAAAAATTATGTTTGGCAACTTAGTATCATTTTGACGAAACCAATTCATCCGTGCAGGAACGGAGAAATAATACAATTTCCTGCGGCCGGGTGGCCTGTCGTAAGAGCGACAAAACAACCCACAGCCACAGGTGGTAGGGTATTTGCCCGACTGGACGGCTACCACCCCTGGTCTAGAGTATGTCGCCATAACAACCTTGAATTGTGTTCCGGCATTAGTGACCAGGTTCCAGTCTCCCTTAAGAGAGCAGCAGCACATTTGTAGCATCTTTGGTGTTGGAAATGTCCGTAGGCGATGGAAACCGCTATCCATAAAGTGGCCATCTGCCTGTCTGCTGAACTCCTGCAATGAAAAAAAGAACAAGTGAAGCTCTGAAAGTAAAACAAACTAGGTAGAAATAAACCTATTAAACAACGAGGAAGATTAACAATCTAATTAAAGCCAAACATATGCTTTATTATAGGATTAATAGTCGTGTCTGTTTTTGAGTTTATTTGGAGCTTAAAATTGTTTTTGTGCAAAATATATTTTTAGAGCCAAACCGTTGTAACGCATAACTCTACTATTTAGAATTTTGTACTCCTTTGGAATCGCGTTGTGGCTGCTAGTGGTGTATTCTTGTACAAGCACCAGCAATGTGACCTGGGGCCCAATTTGCTATTGCTAGTAGCACAAAATTGGGCCCCTGATAGTTTGATATAAATGTGTAGACGTTTTTCATGGATAATACATTTTGGATGCGAATGTCTCATCACCTTATTACCAGAATAAATAAAAATATCTGCGAAACATCTTCAACGTGAATATATATCGAAATATTTTATCTCTTATATACAACACACAATTATAGTAGACGTCATTAAAATATATAACTGATGGTAAAAAATTGGAGTAAGTAGTTTTTTTTAATGAAATATTTTGATTAAATGGTTGACGATTTCTTAAATATCCAATATTGAAGTACTACGTAAAATACCGTGATAAGAGCACCTTCATATTCAATATTGAGATACAATAAAAACAATTTTGATAAGGTTGCGATGATATTATAGATATAAGATAAACTGGCAAATAAATATTCATTATGATAATATTTTATGTCTGTAGCAAAGACACTCCTGAAATGAATGTCCAAAAATTGGCTTATCCCTATGAAATCAAGGACATAGAGGCGCACGAGAAGGGACAAGTGGCAAAACTTTATATTGGTAAGCCTACTGCATTTTTATACATAATATATAATCGTCGGTTTACTACAAGAAGTCATTAACTAATATACATATAATGTGGTAGTTACAGAATTGTTACAGAAACGGACGATAAACTCGTAGATTTTAGGAAAATTATTACGCTAAATAAAAATTAACTTTCTACAACTAATGACGAACGCAGACATCCATAGAAATCATATAATCTGCGTATAAGCCACAGAGGTTTTCAAAGTTGAAAACAGCTAAGCGGGCTGTAAAATGTGTGAGATTAATTGCAACAAGTTTTAAAAATTAAAAATACAAAGTAAGGTTGTAAAGTCACGGTCGTCATCTCGGTGTTCTCAACAAATAGGGTTGCCAAAGATACTATATCATAACGTATACTACTTTAGTTTTCGTAAATATACTTTACACTTTTGCATAAAAATAAATTATAGGAAATTACTCTATTTCCAATCTTTACTATGATGCGTAACATTTAACACTTATACACTTATGGATAGTTCAGTAATGAATCTAAAATAACGAGAAGAGAGGAACAGAATATATGTATATAAATTCAATGAAAAATCAGTGGCTTGTTATTTTATCTTCGTAAATTTTTTAAGCTTCCAAAAATTTTAGTTCAATGGAAAATTGTTAGTAAGTAAACAAATCAACAAATAACTATTTATTTGTTGATTTTTTTACTTGAAGACATATTTTTGTGTCCTAGAACATACTAACAATATGTCAAAGTTCTATAACTTTGACATAATACCTTATTGAAGTTATAATTCTTTTGGCGCGTTAGGGAAAAATGATGAGAGTAAATTTTTACGATGCGCACGTACACCGTCACGAAAAACCGACACCCTGAGGTTAGCTATAGTCAACATTTTGATTTTTCTATTGTTAATGTCTTTTTTTCTACAAACGTAGAATAAGGCGAAAGATTTTTTTAAAGGCCGTAACATATTTTAACAATAGTAGAGTAGCAAAATCGCATTTCTTTTATTTTAGATGGAAATGATCTACTTGAATATATTCGGGTGGGCCCGAAGGGATATTTTTTTCACAAAGATTTCGAAAAAATTGCTGCATATATCTATAACATGGAGCTGAGGCCTACAGACATATTTGTAGCCACTTGCCCTAGAGCAGGTGAGTGTGTTTATTCGTTTTCAGGTTCCGCTACCCATATGCAAAATGCGACAAGAGCCTCTCGGTTCACACAGTGAAGAATTCTGTATACAGTCATACATATAGCGCCTACTATTTTTGTTATTTATGGTACTCTACAAGTCAACAAAGTTTTTTCAAATCAATTGAATATAAAAAAACATGTGCGTCACGGAACTTCCGACAGAAGTGATAACTTAAACTGATCTAAGTTGAACTATTTAATATTGAAATTGTTTAATTTGATAAAAGTTAGTTATTACTTAAATTTTATGTATATTAATGATAATGTCAGGAGTGGTTATTTATGAATAAAATCTTTTATTGATTAAAAAATATATTTTATTCTTCATTATAATTCCTGAATATGTAGGTACATTAGAATTATGTGTATGTACATTATGAGTATCATTATTTAATCTAATTACCGAAATACGGCTATCGCTGTGGGTTAGAGGGAGAGAGGAGGAGCCTGGGACTGGCGCAGCAACGCGTTACATAACGTAGCGGTTTACCCTCCCATAATAAGTTATCACTTCAATAACAGTCGGGAGTCACATACATCTCCCCATTGCATATCCCCAAGCTGAGCACGTTACGTTTGTGTTTTGAGTGACGTACAATGGGCCACTCTGATGCCGATCCCAGACATCCAGGCCATAATAAATCACAAAACATTCAGTTACGAAATTCGCTATGCCAGAAATTGAATCCGGAGACTCTGATCTCGCAAAAGGCTTTGCCTACTCAATATTCTTCTTGAAAGATTTCTTATAACTTCTTATGGTAAACCGTAACGTGTTCCGGCGCCACACTGTCTGATTTCCCTTTCTCTCACCTTAGATTACTTAAAGATATCACTTCGGTCGGGCGTCCCGAGACGCACACCGTCATTTTAACCGAGGAGGAGGTTCTCAATTCGTCGGATTTTTTTTATGTATGTTCACCGATTACTCCGAGATTTTGATCCGATTTACGTGATTCTTTTTTGTTTGACGCGGAATAGTTGCCATTTGGTACCCTAAAAATTTGACATAGTTTGACCCAGTAGTTTTCATTTTATGAACATTTTTTAGGACAAAATTTCCATTCCGTTCCATATGTACGCCGATAATTTTGTCTTCCCTTAACCTACCTCTAAACGGAAAAAGATCCTTAATTCTAGAGTTCACAATTATACGTAGTCTAGTATGAAATTTCTTTCATTAATGTAATATTTATTCTTTTACCAATCAAATGCACGAGCGTGACCAGTTATAAACATGTAGACACAGTAAAAAATACTATATTGACAACACTTGTCACAAATTAATTACAATACTTACATATTTTTTTATATTATGTACAGGTACAACATGGACACAAGAGTTAGTTTGGCTGATAGCCAATGATATGGACTTTGAAACTGCGAAAAGTACACCACTTACAGTAAGATACGTATTTATTGAGTAAGTAATAGTTCATATTTATAGATAGGGTCAAGAAAATTGACGCAACAAAAGGATACCGACATCTGCGGTTATTAAATATCTATATCTAACTATAGATTTTAGGAAAAGTAATAAGACTACAAATATTTAAAACAAATTAGAACAAATTGTTATAGTAATAAGACCGCCTTTTTTTGTACTTATAGGTCACCTATGAAATAGCCGTTCTGCAGTAGGTACTAGCCATTTCTAATCAAAATAATTTTGGTTTGTCTTACTTTAAATATTCAAAGTACGATTCCATTACGATAGTTCAAAAATTCGTATTTTTTGTAGAATACGAATTTTTGGTATTATCCACAATATCTTCTTGATATCGTCGCGGCAGGATAATAGTACAAAAAAATGATATTAACACTAGCCGAAATGACGTTAGACGAAATGAATATGGTTAATCCACCAAAATTTAAACATAAAGCACGCCATTGGGATTATCAGAATACCGAAATCAAGCAAACCTACGATTGAGACAATAGTGTTCGTTGATGTCGACTAGATGGTAATAATAGAATTGGGCCTCTGGTGTGTTGTTCAAATTGTTACATGTTAAGGACGCAAACATCCATACCACAATATTTAGCTGTAGGTAACGAGGGAGTTCCAGTGCCACATGTGGTAATTACAAAATGTTCAAACTTTGAAATCAAACGAATATATATAATTTGACAAGGAAAAAATATTCCGTAAGAAAAAAGTGTACAAATTAATTTAAACAAAAATAGAAAATGATTATTTAAATTATTTAGACAGAACCATGGATAGTATTCTTTTTATAACTTAAACGTGTTTTTGTAGACTACATCATAAAAAATTATAAATAAATAAATACAATATTTAATAGATTCTTTTCTCCTGCTTGTTCTACAAATGTACCTACTGCTATTGCGTAATAAATATTCATGAATTAAGTTTTATATAAAATGAAGAATATCAACTTCCAGGCTCTCATCTATCTACAACGATAGATGTCGACAAATTGTCGTAAAGATGGCTGACAACAAAGAAGCTGCAAGAAAGTTTCTGTCAGAGATTGCAATTCCTATCACAAAGACCCTGCAGTCCTTGCCAGATCCACGTTTCTTCAAAACACATTTGCCAATGTCATTGTTGCCACCCAACTTATTGGATAAATCGAAAATGGTCTATGTGGCACGTGACCCCAGGGATGTGGTTGTATCGTCTTATCATCATACTGTATTACTTAGAAAAATGTTTGGGTTTAGCAGTGATTTTAAACAGTTCTGGGATACATACCGACGCGATCTTTGTAAGTATTTTAATTAAACTTCTAGTTAATTTTAAAGCCTAAACTTATCCTGTAAAAGATGGCCCTGATGGATTTATATTTCATAATCTTTATCAAAATCTATCTCACCAAAAACATATAACTCCTCCTAAAAGATTGAAGCTTGGTTCATAACCATAACATACCATACCATACCATCAACCATATCTAAAACACTAAGTGTTTGTCACTTATTCTTAGCTTCTTCAATCCAAGTGGCTGACAGTAACTAGTTCCTTCCATCAAAACCTATCGGAGGGTTAAAGATTCCTTGATAAGCCTTGATATTAAAACCCGCGCCAGTGTCCTCTGAATGCGAACATGACCTGCCTGTCACCCATAAATGTTTACTACCACGAAACAGTTATAACTTGAGGTACCCTCGCCCTTCAATAGCAGTTAAATGAATCGGATTTTTTATAATCTCGAGTACCTCCCTACGATCTAAAGCCTTCAAGGTCTATAGTCTCTAGTAATACCCCTCTCTTCATCTCTCTGATGTCCGAAGACTGAAAAGTAACCCATAACTTTCGAGAACACTTTCATCTCATCTGAAAGCTTACGCAATGTAATCTCGTTGGCTGCTCTATAATCTGCCGATCTTTGTAAAGGGCTCAAACATCCAAAAAGCATCAAGGTGCCTGCAAGACATCCTCACTGAAAAATCTACGCAATGTAGAATGAAGTCAAATACAGCATCCTCAAACCACGCCTAAAACCGCCAGTTCAGCTTAGATACCAGCCGTCAAAGCTAGCCCAGGATATAGTTTAGCTCACTGAATGGGACTCATCTCGGGTAGACTATAGCACATATTGTACCGGTCTTGGTGACAAGACAGCGGGTTAAATGTCAACCTAGAGTTATGCTGCTTCACTTGTAACCCCGCATTCTGTGATTCTCTATTCCTCTTTCCTTATTCTCGTTTACTGCCATGCCAGAAGAAAGTATTTGGCCGAGCACTAATTCTATAAAATGATTATGATGCTTTCAGTTGTCATAACCCCGTTCTTTGAAAACGTCAAAGAGGCGTGGTCCTTAAGGCATCATCCAAACATGCTGTTCTTGTTCTACGAAGAGCTTGTCAAGGATTTGCCGGCTGTGATACGTCGTGTGGCAGATTTTCTCGATAAAAAGCTAACGGAAGACCAAATACGCACGTTATGCGATCATCTCAGCATCGAAAACTTTAAAAATAATAATTCCGTTAATTTGAAAGAGGTGAGAGATATCGGTATGTTAGCGGACGGTGAAACGTTTATAAGAAAAGGTAACAAATCTGAATAATTAGTACAATGTAGTTTTAAGTATTTGTGGTGATTTCGTTTTTAAATCAACTGTAATTCAACCAATCATATTTGTGTGTTAATGACACAAACGCTCCATAATCCATTTCACATAAGTTTATGATTTAACGGCCGCAAGCAAACGGAACAGGAAAAATCGCGGTCGTGAGCGAATTCATTGTGAGTTTCAAATGGAACGCGGCCTGAACCAGTTACCGAAGGAGGAAAGTAATAGTGGTTTGAAGACAAATGAATATCTATGTCTATGGTTGTCGAGAATTCAAAAAGGGTATACAAATTGGAAATTTAATTATGAAAAAGCATATCAGTATTTCGCAGGTTATATAGCGATTATGTATTGCCATTTATATTATTGCATACAAGAGAATAAAAAGAACATAATGAATTATGTTGTATTTTTTTGATTATGGATTGTAGAGGCAGTGCTCCACAATTTGATGTTTTATATCCATTGTATTTTACTTTGTTGGCAGGTAAAGTCAGCAGCTGGCGAGACTACTTTAAAGGAGAAATGATACAAGAATTACAAAGTTGGATCGATGAAAATCTTCAGAATACTGATCTCGTATTTCCTACTATAAATAATATTCAATAGATTTTTCGTAGCACAAACCAACTTCTTGTTACGCTTGGATAAACTGGGTATACCGAGTCACAGGGGGCTTACTTTCAAACGTCCTTCTTCGTTCTTTTTCCTTTTAGACCTTTTTTGTTTTTTTATATATTTAACTACATTCTTCATTAACATAACATACAATAGTACTGTGAATATAGGTGGGTTATCATTGTAATGTATCGTTCCTCTTCTGACTCCAATGATGGTGTGTCGAGCAGGAGATAAAATGAAATACTGTTAATATAGGTGGGTTATCACTGTAATGTATGATTCCTCTTCTGACTCCAATTTTGGTCTGTCGGGCAGAAGGAGATAAAATGAAATAATTTATTAAATTATGTAACTATCTCTAATTTATTACGTACGACTCGACTCGGAGCGGTTGACTTGAGACCACGAATATCCACACATAATAATTTTTGCTGAATTGAAACTGACACTGGACTACAGTAAGAAGTACAACATTTACTATCTTATCTTATAATAAAATTGAAGTGTCTGTTTGTAATGTCAAAATTAAAGTATTCTACTAAATCATATTATTATGAAGTTATATTTTATACGATACTTATATTTTTTTTTAATGTTCAAATGTTTGAATCTCTCTGGATGTTTTGACTAATCTCTGCAACGGCTGTATCGACTTTGACAGGACTTTTACTGGCAGATGTTATATCCGGTAACTTAGAGTACTTTTCTTCTACTTTTTCCTAATAAAGTCAGCTATATTTACATACATCGGAATCAATTGTATGATTTGTAAGTTGATAAACCTTTTAAAAATTAAAATTACGTTTTATTAAACTTAAAAAAAACTATATAAACTTTTTAATGGTATCCTTATGCATTATTGGCCGTTTCGTATAACTTAATATTCACTCACTAGCCATACCGTCCTGTCAGATGAATTTTGAGTTTATGTCAACTTTTAATAGTAAGTCAAATGAATGGTCCGTAAGAGATCATATCTTATCTATATGGTGATCGGTTTTCACCCCATAGGCCCGGGCGCTCGGGGACCACGCATCCTTTGCACCCCCACGTGCCTGTGGCGGGTGTCGATAGTGGTTTTAATTACTATTGTATAAACTTCGGATTTCAATAATTAAAATAGTATTTGTGGCAATTTCATTCAGCGAAAGCTCTTTTTTCACTCATAGTTCTAAAACAAGATTGTCAATATAAATTATCAAATATATTGTTCTTTTTCTGTCCTACACACGTTTAACAACGCTATAATTACTTTTTGTACGTGTTTATATTAGTGGCAATAAATAAAATTAAATCATTAACAAGAGTTTCAATATAAGTTTCTTCACAAACTTTAATTAAGTACTAATTCTTCAGGTAGGCTTATTAGTTTAAACTTGTCTACCTACAAATGAAAGTAGAAATATTTAATAATAAGTTCCTATATTCTACACTAGATGGCGTCACATGTTATCCTATTCTCGTTTCATATCGTTTCATTATTTAAAACAGCTATACTCAACCGTTTTTTATAAAGGTCACATGGAAGACAGATAAGTAGATAAACCTTAATTGCTCACCAAAACAAACAATTACAAAAAACGTTCAGGTATGATGAAAATAGTTACTTGGTCAAACAATGGCAGCCTTATCGCTAAGAGCATTCTCTTTCAAGCTATCTGATGCGTAATGGCCGGTTCTTGTATATTATAATTCATTCACTTGCCTTACTATATGGATCCATTACTTATATGGACCTTATGTCAAATTTTAACCGATAGTAAGGCAAATGAACGGTCTGTTATAGGAACCGGCTGTCAAAGAAAATTCATGTTATATTTAAATATTTATCATATCATCAATAGTGATAAAGAAAAAAAGTAAAACTAAAAATGACACGCATCATCAGATAGAGTAAATTATCACATAACTACCGGATTTAGCTTATCTGACGTTTATGGGAGATATATATATATATATATATATATATATATATATATATATATATATATATATGTATGCCGTACAGGCTGTTCGCCTGTGGAACTCCCTCCCTTTGTCAATCAGACAAGCTAAATCAATTTCTACATTTAAAAGTATGGTCACTGACCATTACTGGTCCATTAAATAAAAATCGTTGCATTAAATTAATGTATCTATTGTTTGAATGTATATATATTTATAATATCATCATATATCTAATTATATATGTATATATGATTATCTATATGTATATGTATATGTATATATATATATATAAGTAGTATAAGTATATAGTACTTTATTTAAATTTTGTTTTTTTATAATACACCACCAAAAAATCTTATAATTAAATTTCGTTCAAAATCTCCTGACACCGGGTTGCCTGGAAGAGATCGCTATAAGCGATAAGGCCGCCCATTGTTCTAAAACAAATGTATCCATATCAATTGTCTAGATTTAAGTTTATGGTGAACAATAAAGAGTTTTCATTCATTCATTCATATATATATATATATATGTATATATGTGTGTGTGTGTGTGTATATATTATATATATGTGTGTGTGTATGAGAACTAAGATGTAGTATGTCATGTGGGTTACTCACCAAATCTCGGCGGATCGAAACCTTAAATTTAGGCTATGTTTCAATGTTGGCACTAATGTCGCCGCACCAGTATTCTTCTTTAAGCTGTGGATATAATAAATTTGCACTTATTGATTGTTCATTATTCAAACTATATATTATTAGAGCAAAGCTTTTTATTGCGTCTATGAAACGTTCTTGCAATTATTATTTAACAGGGGTTAGTAATTCGAAACGAATACTACATTCTTTATCATTTCATTACATTCCATTTTTCGTCGCAGGCAACAATGAGGTTCAAAATTCCTTCTTATGTATACCTGTTAAGCAGTGCAAGGCACGTCTCGACGTGTACTTGGCGACCATTGAGTTCTTGTAGCACCCACTTGTCAAGCTTTTTTATCTTGGTAATTTGACTAGATAAACCTTTTGACTCTAACATCGAAAGCGACTACTAATTCAGCTCTAAATTGAATATCATCAGCGTCTACAGCTTCCGTCTTTAATTCGTCATTATTGACCTTTGGTTTTGTCTTGTGATGACCACGAGGTTCCTTTTTGAGATCGAAATTTCCACAACGGAAGCGGGTGAACTAAAAAATGTGTGAGTGTACACACGTAAGAAGTGAAACTTCTTTATGACTATTACTTTTCGAAAAATGATCTACTATATGCAACTTTACAGAAATTCATTAAATAAAGATAAATTAGATAGCGATAAGACCGCCGATTGTACTAGTTATAAGATTTTAAATTCATGTGTATTATTATTTTCTTGTGTGCTATAAAGAATATTCTGTTCTATTCTAGATAGTTTAAACAAAAGGATTTTGTTATCATAGACATGACTACAAATAATACAATTATTTAATTTTACCTTATTGCTACTAAGATTATTACAGCATTTCATTAATTGTAATTACTCTTCGTTCGAATCGACCGTGGTAGGGGCAAGAAAAAGATGGCTCGTAACGGAAAAATGTGACGCGTAACCGAAAAATGTGACGGTTTATATTTTTTTCCAATGCCGATAAAGTAGTTTCACTTCAAAAAAAGTGATTCGTTCATTTGTAGTGTTCGCTTCGTAAACGTCGTTGATGTTAGCTGCCGCTTGTGCCGCGTTGCTGTCACGATAATTATTGTGATATACTGATAGATTATTAGCTTCCAGCAGTAGCGTAGCGAGGGGGAGAAACGGGGGCATCATGCCCAAGGCGCTACTCATGAAGGGGCGTCAAATGGTTCCATATAATATGGTTTTCGAATTCGGGGCGCTAAAAAGGCCTCGAGCCCCAGTCGCGAGTTAAGCTCGCTACGCCACTGGCTGCGAGTATTATAATATTTATAAACAAAAAGTATTTATTCCGCAACAATTATTATAACAGAATAACACGACATTAATATAATATAATATAACATTTCCAGTTACGGAATTAGAATGACAAAATTAGAAAATTCGATTTCAATGGTTCAACAGACTTTAACGACAAGGAAATAATTAAAATTATTTAGTACGTGTCCAAAACCCTTCACTTTATTGAATGGTAAATGAGAATAATTGACTCAGTTTCGTATATTGAATAATAGGCCATAAGACTTTTTGAGATAATTAAATGCTCATAGACCCACTGACGGGGAAAACAGATGTCGATTTTCGTTGTTCATATTTCCGATCCTTATCCAGGATTGGTCTCGATGGCAGATGTTCACACACTGGCGAAGCTGGTCACCCATGGGGCAAATGAAGACTTCATGTAAGCCAAAATCTGTTTTTGTACAACTAGAATACAATAACTCTATGAATATACATATATCTTCTAATTATAAAATTCTAATTATACCGTGTCTGTATGTTGAAGCTATTTAAAAAAAACAACTGAAATAGACTATATATGTATAAACGACAAACAGAGAAGAAATGTTAAAAATGTTAAAAATGCATGGTGGGTTTTTGAGCTCAACGCATTCAAACATAATCCACCATAAATACCGTATTTTCCTTAGTTTTCGTGACTAGTCCACATAGTATAATAAGTACGTTTTGACGGGTTTAAGCGTGGCATTTTATTTTTATTTTGACGTTAAGGCAACTTTTCAGTTGCCGCGATCACGGAAGTCAAAGATGTCAAATGTCAACGAGTCATTACAAAGACATTACTTGTTATTTAGTCTACCCCCAATTTGTTCATCAGGAGGGTAAACCACTGCGTTACGTAACGCGTTACGGCGCCGTCTGTCTGGCTTCCCTTTCTCTCACGTTAGATTAGTTTAAGTTATCACTACTGTCGGGCGTCCTGAGACGCACGCCGTCTTTTTTAACCGACTTGAAAAAAAGGAGGAGGTTCTCAATTCATCGGAATCTTTTTTTTTATGTATTTTCACCGATTACTCAGAGATTTATGTTCCGATTTACATGATCCTTTTTTTGTTCGACGCGGAATAGCTGCCATCTGGTCCCCTAAACATTTTTTTGTTTATTAAATATAGACTATTCAATTTTAATCAAAATAATTATATAAAACATGCATAAATCTAGCTAGCTAGATTCTAAGTACTAGCTAAGTACTATGTAAATATTCGACGGCTAATTATTATATTTACATCCCTGAAGGTTTATTATTGCGCGGCAAAACTAAAATTACATATAAGATACACTGTTAAATAACTTGTTTATCACACGGCCCTGTTTCTCTCGCAGTCTCAGGCTAGTATTGAGGACTGCAGTGCGCGGACGCACTTTCACTATAATCGTACTTTAATACAAAAACAAAGCGTGTGTTTTATAACTATGAACGGTAAATACGATTTCCCTTATGAGATCAGAGATGTGGATGCCGAAACTGCTCAAAGGATAATGAAATATTTCAAAGGTAAGACAGAAAGAAAGTTCATTTTATGAGTGTTAATACTTTTGTCTTTATACTTAATACTACCCTACATTTAAAATATTTTTTTATTTAATCCCATTGAGGTAATTTACAAGAGATTTACGCCTACAGATGTAATTTAATATAATCATTTCAAATATATTTCAACGATGCCCTCATTTTAGTAGTTTTTAATTTTAGGTTTCTTTTTCATACTTTAATTTAATTTATGTATTATTCAAAAAGTATTTTATCTTTAAAAAAATTTCAACGGCCAATCCCAGATACAGAGACCAAGTTTAGCAACATAAATATAACAGCAAGGTGACATAGCCAAAAGTCTGGACACGTTACCTATAAAATACGGTGCCTAGGCTCCGTATTCTACATGGAATACAATATAATTGTTTTAATTATTGTAGTAGTTACTTTAACTTCTTAATTTTTGAACAACATAAATTTATTGCCCATTTGTCATCTATATATATATAAAATTGTAGAGGTCGAATTTACGTACTATGAAATTTTTTTGCTAAAAACCGAGTCGGGGGATGTAAGTAATGTAAGTAAAATAGAACTAATTTAGATTTTTTTCAAATTTTTTGTTTCTCTGTTTGTTTGGCTAATCTCCGAAACCACTGGACCGATTTAGATGAAATTTTGTATGGTGGTAGCTTATATCCCTGGTCAACATATAGGATACTTTTGATCCCGAAAAATTGAAGACTTCCCGTGGGATAGTTAAAAAACTGGATAGTTAAAAAAACCGCACCACGCGAGCAAAGCCGCGGGCAGAAGCTAGTTAATTATAAGATTTTTTTTTAAGATGACACAAAATAAAGCTGCCTTGTAACATGACAGAGCAAATCAAATCAAAAAATCAAAAATCATTTAATTAGAAAAAAAACATAATTCACATATTTCAAAATCAAAGGATTCATAAATCTTTATTACTAAATAGTTACTTTGTCTATAATAACAATGATTAATCCCGGCTGATTCTTGTCAGCCTTCCTAAACATCTGCCCCACTTTGCACGAATTTCCGCTTTCTCTCTCCATAGATCATTATCATATTATTTAGCGTGTTTGTATAATTTATAAAGACAAAAATTAACATCTCATTATTTATCTTGAAGAAGACCGTTATCTAACTCTGAGTGTGGTTGACAATCATGTAATTTAACAAATACATGTTTTGTTCAGACATTTTATGTGGAACTAGGCAGTAACATTTATTTTCGCGAGGCTCATTAAAGTTGAAAATGTATTTTATAAATTAAATATTTTAGAGAACATTGGCGCTATTAGTAGATGTGTCCGACACTTTTTTACACAAAATCAGGACATTGCAATCTAATCTGTCTAAAATGATACAGACTAGTGAGAAGATATTAAACGTAATTAAGTATATGATTGCGGATTTTCGGTCTTTAAACGCGATTTAAAAACTTTTACATTGGAGTGAAAGCACGTTGATTAGTTCCAGCCAGAGGTCATTAAACTTAGTCACGGCTTTGACATATTTGGTATAGGCAATTCAAAATATGGTACGTAATACCTACGTTAGCTTGGGAGCCAGTGATCAGCTACCTGTATGTATTTGACCAGACCTGAGGTTTTGTACATTGAAGCACCTATACCTACCATGCATGGTACGGGGTACGGGGACTCACTAAGCTCTAAGTGGTGGACGCGACGAGCGCTGAGGTAAGACAGTATCGATTTTTGACGAATTTTAAATCCATTTGACCAGGGCTGCCGTTTTGATATTTGAAAATATAGGCTTATTATTATCGGAAAATAAAAATGGCAGATCATTATCACGCGGGTGACTTTGTGGCAGACCATTTTGAAAATGATAAAAAGAATTGAAAGTAATTGACCAGATCTGCCATGGATATATTTTATTTATTATAGTCTTAAAAACGTATATTGATCGCGGCAGACGTCTACTTTGCGTATACACATCAATAAATAATAAAATCTTAGCTACTACCCACTTAGATGTATATATTATCCGTTCGCTGTTTTACATCAATATAATTTACCTGCGATTTACTTTATCACTGTATTTACAGAAGTTAATATTGAAGTTAGGAACACACCTACATTGCTTAGACAACAGGGAAAGCTTGTAATTTAATATGAACCTTATTGAATAGCAATAAAGTTCAAACTGACTCTACATTTTAGTTGGAAAACGTTTGTATGGGAAAAAGAAAAGGGCTGTTTTTAGGGTTTTCCCAGCATTTATTCCATTTTTTCTCGCCGTAAAAATATCCTTCGACTTCATCGAACATTTAAAAAATAGAATTGGCCAAATTGGTTAAGGCGTTGTTGAGTTATGCGCTTACCAACACATTTTGCGATTCATTTTTATATTATAGCTATTGAATTATTATATAATCTAAGATTATAGATTAACTTGATCATACGCACGATATAAAATTCATACAAAGGAACTTACTCTCAATGATTATAATAAACAAACAACATCGTTATCGGTCGTTGACTCTATTTATATAGGTTATCCAATAATGTGTTGTAAGTATAACTATTTTGTAAGCATAAAAATACATAGATTTCTTTAGATACTAGATGATAATATAATAACCGTGTCTGACAGGGTTTTGTAAACCCCGCCTTTAGCGAAAGGAGGAAATCCAAGGTCTTTTGAATGGGTATCCTGCTGTCACCGCATGTCCTTCGATACGGTACTGCTAATAAGGCAGTGAAGTGTGAAACATTTGCATTTGCGAAAATAATAGTAGCATATTTTGTCTTACGCGAAACTACTCTAATTCACCCATAAATATTATAAGTATATATTGTTGACATCTGAGTCCAGGACACCTTTATCTACAGTTATTAACATGTCCAACGGCTGATAATTAACTTGTAGTTTCGTTATACTAATCAGATTTCGCATCAAAGAAACAGCCATTTAGAAAATGGGTAGACGGTCCACCAAGACCAAGCGGTCGCCAGCAACAATAAGGAAATGATGTGATGATGAATGATGTATTCTTATATCTTCATGACTTTAACAATGCCCCATACTATAACAGGCCGGCAAAAACGTAAGGAGTTTTCCAAAGCTTACACATGTACGGCCAGAAGCAGAGCGTGTTACGTATAGTAAACGTATACCAAGTAGACAACAACCTGATGTAATACAACAGTACGTAAAGTAATTTTAATCTCAATAAACGCCTAGTTGTGTTATATACATTTTATTTTCTCCCAAAACTAGAGATAGAATACTATGTCTAGCTCACATTCTTCAAACAAAACTACGATCTAGTGCTCTTCAACAATAAAATAATATATATACATAAATTAGTAAAATGATAAAATTTCTAATTACACATTGTCCCAGATCTAGAGGTATGAAAGTAAGTCTGCTCGGAAGGCTGGCTGCATTGCCTCGCAGTATGGCAATGCTAATTCACTGTGCAGAGTTTACATTTACCTTAAGAAAGCAGCATAACTTATATACTTATAACATACTTATTATAATATATGAGTATAACTCAAGTAGTTAATCAGCATTTGATACAAAATACATTTTAATTTATATAAAAAGTACAACATAAAAAATATTATAAATTGTTTTATAAATCATTTGTTTAAGCCGATTGTGAGGGTTAAATTAAGTTTTGTGGAGCGTTTCACCGCCACAACCGAACCCTGCTGCACCGCGCGCAGCGGGTTCTGGCCGTGAGAACCATACGGGGGTATCGCACAGTGTCGTGGACGGCGGCGACACTCTTGGCAGGCGAGCTGCCCTGGCCTCTCCGGGTAGACGTCCTGTCTAGAGTTCGTCGTACCCAGCAGGATGCCCTAGCTAGAGGACTGACAGGAAGCGGGAAACCGCTTGCTGCCTCGTCGACTGGTCTCGGGACCTCGAACACCCTGCGGCCGGCGGCTTTACGGTGGATGCAATCAGGCCACAGCTGGAGAGATGGGTCACCCGCACCAGCGGAACCCTGACCTTCAGGACGACACAGATACCGACCGGACACGGTTGTTTCGATCAGTATCTGTTTCGCATTGTGGGCTGCTTGCCTTCTCCGGATTACCGCCAGTGCGGCGCACCCGATACGGCGTTTCATACGCTTGTCGAGTGCGCTGCATGGACGCCGCAGCGTTTCGAGCTCGAGACGCACGTAGGAGCCGTCGGATCGCTCGGCGACTTGGTAACGGCCATGTTGCAGAGTGACGACCGCTGGGATGCTGCGGTTACTTTTTGGGAGGCAGTAATGTCTCTCAAAGACTAATTCCATTTCTATTTTCTCCTTGCTCTTCTTCCTTTTTTACTAACTTTCATTTCCTTTCCTGCATCAATAAGCATATACATATTTAATATTAAAGCCTAGCGATTACCAAAATTGCCAAAATCGCTTTAATAATATTTTCATGTTTTAATCTGTGGACAGCGCTGTGGGCTGCATTATTGATTAACATTTAAGTTGTAATTTTGTGTTTAATTTTAATAATGTAGCCGTTTGTTGTTCCAATAAAATAAAATAAAAGAGGCCGCAGAAAGGGATAGGGAGCGAAGTCCTTCGGCGCGTACTACGGTCTCTTCTCGAGGTCGCCGGCCTTCAGCTGGCACCCGGAGAGGCAGGTACGCGCATTACTTCTCTCCCTGAGTTAGGTTCCGGAACGAGGGGGCCCTTAGCTACTAGGTAAAGCAAGGGATTCATCTGCCCCCGTCTCGAAGTGGGGTGTGTTCTCCCAGGGCACACCTCAGGCACTTTATTGCGCTGGATCGACTGTTGCGTAACTATGTTCTATATCTCAGTCTTTCCATCACAAACAAAAGCGCAGGGTCGAGAGGGAGGAGAGGGTTTTTAGTGGGTATTGAGGTTGCTCGCCCGTGCGGCATCACTCGGAGTCTCCGCACTCCTCTGTGTAATCCATCGCGGACGGAGCGCAAACAAAGCATACTATTGCTAGCGTTATCGCCCCCGATGGATGCGTGCCGTTTTCTAATGACGGCCCAGAGAGTACGTAAATCTGTTAAGCATTTTCCCTCGCCTCAAAAAAAAGTTTTATGGAGCGTCTATGATGTTGTCCCGTTGGACGCACATTCGGCACACTAGGAGAAAGCCTATGGCTCTATCGCCATGCGAGCTAGGCTCGACCGCTTGAGAGGGGAGTACAAAATACGACGACGAGTATTGTCTCTAGATGTAATTATTGTTTAATTAATTTAACATTAAACTTAAGACTGTATACAGAAATCAGAACTTCTAAAATATGTAAAACGTACCATAATCATGTGCGTAGACCACCACCAAACAGACAGAACACCAAACAGAAAACCCCTGAAGGTTTTCTGTTTTCTATATTGACAGATTTTGGCACGTACGTGGATTACTTTATTATCTTTATCTTTATTATTACTTTATAATCTCACTAATTGTATAGCAATAATTATTCCGTGTACTTGATGTGGTTGATTTCAGACTTTCAATTTGGATGAACCAATCAAAGTGGTCGATATAAACATGATTAAATGTGATTGATCCGTCGAAAATCCGAATTATAATTATTAGCACACTTTTATGCAACATTTAGCCTATTTTTAATGCTGACAGTTTTTCAATTGGGAATTTGTAAAATTGATCATTTTTAGCATTATTCATCTACCTGTGTTTATACGGAAATTTATCAAGGTCAGATATATAAGGAAATCGATTATACTCGTACAATCACAAATATAATTGTTTAACCAAGGTTCCAATAAGAACACCGTTAACATTATTCATTTAATTTAAATTGTTTATAACCACAATAAACCAATTATTTTATTTCAAAAATTATCTTCCGGATACTAAATTTTTTTCACGCTAACATTAATTTCGATTAATGGTAGTAGGTAGATGCCACATGTGACCAAAAATAAAGGTGAAATCCATTTATTACCAACCTCTTGGGGATCGTGGCGCCGGCGGGGGAATATGTGACCTGCTCAATTGGGCCAACCTAGCATCGCGGTTGAGAAGTGTGGGACTTGTCAAGTTACTCCAGGGCTACCATCGGTGTTCCTTCCATCTTGTCTTTTTGCCAGGGTCCGAGAAAACAGCGTGACCAACACCGAAAACCCTGGAGGACCGCGGTTCAAAGGCTGCGACCACAGTCGGCTCTAAGTAGTAGTACCGATATTTCACATACCCCGGTAAGATGGAGCACGCGGAACACCTAATATAATATAGTTGCTTGTATAATAAATGCAAATGTAGTTACTTATTATTATTTATTTTAAGGCTTACAGCAGCTATCTATGTTTAATGAAATAAATATTATTTTTATTGTTATAGGTGAACGAACTGGTTATGTCAAAGTTGGACCAAAGGGCTACTTTTTCCCCAATAAATACAAGTTAGAAGCAGCGAAGATATACAACATGCCGGTGCGACCTGACGACGTGTTTGTCGACAGCTACCCAAGATCAGGTTAGCACTATTATAAATGTATTTTTTTTATTGCAGGAGTTCAGCAGACAGGCATGAAAATGGTTATCGTCGCTCATGGACATTTGTAACACGGAAGGTGCTACCTGGTCGCTAATGCCGGAACACAACTCAAGGTTGTTATGACGGCATACTCTAGACCAGGGGTGGTTGCCATCCAGTCGGGCAAATGCCCACCACCTGGCTGGGTTTTCGCCTCTTACGACAGGCCACCTGGCCGCAGGAAATTGTATTCTTTCTGCGTTCTTGCACGGATAATGAAACTATGTCCTAAGTTGAAACAAAACCAGCATAATGGAAACTTTTGAAAATCCGTCGAGTAGGTTACATCACATCACGGTCAAACACTGTGACAGAGAATTTATATATAAAATAGATATGAGTCCCAAATCGCCACCAGATGGGAACGTTGCCAAAACGCGGGGCGCATTTTGTCCCTAGATTATAAGTATAAGTCCAGGGACATGGGCACTATAAATTCATAGGTATATTCAAATTATATAAATTATTATACAAATATTCATTACACAAATTATTCAAATTATATATTCATAGATAGATACAATTTAAGTACTACTTATAATATAAATGTGTGTATTATGTAGGACAAATAATTGACAACACGAAAATAATTAAGTTTAATTTATAGGTACAACGTGGACCCAAGAGCTGGTGTGGATGATAGCAAACGATTTGGATTATGAAACTTCTGACGCAATACCGTTAACAGAAAGATACCCGTTTTTAGAGTGAGTATTTTTTTGGTGGTTTATATAAATAAAACGACTTACATTTAAATAAAAATACCTATTAGGCATTTTGATTTAAATCGACAATCCTTATAACGTTGTAGGATATTAAATATTTTTAATTGAACGAAGTGTAATTTTTTCATCTGTAAAAAAATCTCTTATTTGGCGTCAGTTTTATTCCTGAATTGTAAATTATGATAAATATTTCTATACTTATACTAGTTGTACACGACAGACGTTGTCTTGCCTTAAAAAAATAAAAATCTAGAACCCGATTCCAGCGCCATCCCCCGGGACCAAATAATAAACTATTCTCAAATAACTTGAGCAAACACAAAAATTCAAAATCAGGCCCAGCGTTTAGGAGGAGTATCGCGGCGCCACCTACTGGGCCCAATTGTTTAATTAAACCATTCCGGGACAAACTTCAACACATACAACAACAAAGAGAACACCTAAATTCTGGTACCCGATTACAGCGCCATCTACCTGGTTAAAATTAAAATCTAAATCATCCCAGTAGAAAATTATAAAAATACTAATATCGCTATTAAAAAATAGGGATTGATTGTAGAGGGTTGAAAATTTAGGGTTGTATGTATTTTTTAATGCTGTATCATAAAAAAGAGAATCTAAAAAAATAAAACAATTTGGGGTGGCCACCCCTTATCACTTAAGGGTTTGAAAAATATGTAGTAGCCGATTCTCAGACTTACTGAATATGCATAAAAAATTTCATGACAATCGGTCAAGCCGTTTCGGAGCAGTTGGGAACGAACATTGTGACACGAGTTTTTAATATATAGATAACAGCCCATAAAACTGCTAGGCTCGTACCTCCATTATAAGGGGGGAGGAAGCGGACAATATACCCGCCACGCGTGTCCAAGGCGGTTTGGTAAATTTGACACATCGGTTGTCTCGATGTGCAGGTTGAATCACAACATTTTCCTTCACCGTCATTAGCACGTGGTAAATGTAACAATATGCACATTAGGTCAGGAGCTGCCTAATTGGTGCAAGCGTTCAGGCCAAGAGTGAAGCCGCGCCCTTTGAGATTGGGACGTGTACGCTAGCCATTACGCTACCACGATTATACGTTTTACATTATGTTAAGATAAAAAGATAACTGTTCTAACATTTAACACATACCTCGGGATTTCACGTCGTTAACCACAATTAAATATGTTAATCGTCTGTAACTACTTTCAGATTCACAATGTGCGTTCATCCGGAACTGATGGAAGAATTCGAGGCAGATAATTGTGATAGCAAAGAAAAGATGCAACTCCTCGAAGCAGTCACACAGCCTGGAAGAGAACAGCTAGCTCTTACGCCTTCGCCGAGATTCATTAAGACCCATCTGCCACTATCATTATTGCCGCCTAATTTGTTGAACACAGCAAAACTTATTTATGTGGCCAGAGACCCGAGAGATGTGGCTGTGTCTTTCTACCATCTTAACAAGTTAATGAAAACGCAAGGATATGAAGGCGATTTTAAAAATTACTGGTACCACTTTAAAAATGGTTTGCGTAAGTAAATAATGTATGTTTATTAATTTTCATTTCTCTTAATAAATATTCCTAAAAATAAACTAAATTATAAACAGATTAATTAATATAAAGAATGTAGCAAATCGCTGCCAGTAAATAAGTATTTTATTTTGAAAAAAGTATAATACAAGTTTCTACAGTATTTTGAAGTGAAACTTCTTTAGAATCGGTGCGATTTAACACTCGATGAAACGAAAAAGCGTCACTAGGACTAAGCCTGTGATGGAATGAGATACGAGTTTTAAATTGAGAGAGTAGAGACTCGCACATATTAGAGAGTCAATAAGACCGATAATTAAACATAGGTCCAATTCGGACCGAAATAAAACTGATAATAATATTTTGTCGATTAAAACAAAAAGAAGAATTATCTGTGAGTACATTCTCTGAAGTTTCACTTCTACTGCCTGTGGATAAACTGCTCGCTGTCGGCTGGACGTTCATCGTCACCGTTACTTCATTAATGGCTGGTTCCTACCTTTCTATTCGTTCACTTGCCTTATCACCGATTGAATTTTCAGATTACTTGACCATGAGCTCCATGCTTATGTCAAATTTTAACCGATAGTATGGCAAATAGACTGTTGGAAGATATAGAAGAACCGGCCATAAGCTGCTTCACTAATGTACTTAAAAGTTCTCAAGAACCTTTCCCTTACGGATCCTTTGGATTTAGAATGAGCTTCTGGCGGACGGTTTCCTACAGGTTTCGGTTTCTTAGAATTCCTTCGAGGCTCATAACACCTCTGGTATCGCAACATTTGCAAGCGTCGGTAATCACTTACCATCAGCTCCAACTCCAGCTATGAAGAATCAGAAATTTAGAATGATGTTATGAAAAATATTTTCACATGTTATTTCGAGTCAATATCTCAGTGGCAAAATTGAGTTTTGACATTCACAAAAATATCATTTTTGCAGTAAATTTTAAGACGATTGTTTATTACGTTTATTATGTATACGTGGCTATAAGCTAATACTAAATCAGTTTCACTTTTTAATATTAGATCACTGGACCCCCTACTTCGAGCATTTAAAAGAAGCCTGGGAGAAGAGACATCACCCAAATTTGCTTTTCTTGTTCTATGAAGAGCTCTCCAAGGTAAAATCACTACGATTCATGATTATTTATTTCTATTTCAGTGCATTAAATAATGAAGTGCAAAGATCTCAATCTTACAAGCGATAGAAAAAGTAATGTATACTTTTTTTTTAAGGCGGTGGAAATGCGTTTCGCACACTACCTTTACTAGGGTAAGACCAAAGCGACGAGAGCTGAGACTACGAATGGGCACCAGAATCAAAACGCCGGCTTGTGTGGAGACTCGATTACTCAATACTCCACTAAGACCACTCTCCTCCCATGTACCCCGCGCTTATGGGCAGGAAGAGCGTAAGACTCATAACGTAGTTATGCCCACGCTGAGAAATAATATATACCTATCTTAAATAGGTACAGCTCTATCAAAAACTTATTTTAAGCAGTCATTTGTTAAAATGAATAAGAGCGGCCGTAATAAAATAATTTTGCTTGGAAATCACATATTTTCTTTAATTTATTTGAAGCCGGTAAACACATAAATCCAACAAACTAGGCGTTGCAAGTGTATAAGCGACGATAATCAGTTTCTACCAAGTTGGCCGTCTGCCGGCTTGCCTTATTATGGCATTAAAGAATATTCTCAGCAATAATAAAGAAATAATAATTTCAGGACCTCCCAACTGCAGTTCGCCGGGTAGCAAAATTCTTCAACAAAGAGTTCACGGATGAAGAAGTCGCTTGTCTTTGCGATCATCTGAGCATCGAAAACTTTAAAAATAACAAATCCGTTAATTACGATGTAATGAGAGTGCTCAAAATAAGTAAAGCTGGAGAAGCAGCGTTCATCAGGAAAGGTAATTGTATAATTAGCAATTCCTGGAGCATAACTCTGAGTATCTTTTATCAATATAAATATATTATGAATATAATAGTTTCATTACTTGTTAAAATGAATCAATATAAACATGTATTCTCATTAAAATATATGCATTAAACGAGGCAAAATCATGTATATTTATTTAACTTGAAATGGGACTAAATAAAATGAAAAACCATTTTTTTCTTTACGTTCGAACCACAAAAACTCGATTTTATTTTATTATAAAAATGACAAAAACCGAGCTACCAGTATTTTAATATTTACACAAATAAGTATTTATTCCACAAAAGTGAGCGCTAAGTGTAGATCCAGATTAGGAAATTAATGTCATTATATTATATATATTATCCGTGCAGGAACGGAGAAAGAATACAATTTCTTGCGGCCGGGTGGACTGTCGTAATAGGCGACAAAACAACCCACACCCAGGTGGTAGGGCATTTGCCCGACTGGATGGCTACCACCCCTGGTCTAGTGTATGCCTCCATAACAATCTTAAGTTGTGTTCCGTCATGAGCGACCAGGTTCCAGTCTCCCTTAAGAGAGCAGCAGCGCATTTGTAGCAACTTGGTGTTGCAAATGTCCATAGGTGATGGTAACCGCTTTCCATCAAGTGGGCCGTCTGCCTGTCTGCTGAACTCCTGCAATAAAACTAAAACTAAAAATTATAAGTAAAATCATAGACGAAAATTGCAAAGCTTGACTATCACACATTTAATTTAGTTTTATTATTTCCTAGTTGTCCCAGCAGAACTTCGTTTCGGTTTTAAGCAATAAGGACAGAGGTATTCATAACGACCTGACGGCGGATTAAAAACGCAACTGTAACACTATTTGACCTTTGCTCAGGAACTCTGGACAGTTACCTACGTCTTTAGTTAACCCTAAAATTGGCAATGTACTCCATGTTTTCCATTGACTTAAAAAAATGCAAATATATTTATATATATCTATATCTAAATTACCTACATGAAATAGTTAAATAATAATAAATATATCTATTATTATTTAAATTAAACAATAATAATCGAGATCGCTAGAGCTAAGACTCAAGCTCCAGGGGTGGAAGTGATAAAAGGCATCACGTCAGAAGTAACTTCGGTGAACCTGCAGCCCACCTCTCTACACCCCTTGGCCACGCACACCCATGTTGCCCCTGTCTTTTATGGCATTTTTTGGGGCCCATGCAGGGAGTGGCGAGTCACCGTCTGCCCATTTTTCCATGTGCCCTGAACATTGCGACGGGCAGACGCCATAGTCCCCATATTCCCAGAGCCAGCTAGTACCACTAACAGTTCACCCCAATAGCCTGGTACTTTCTCTTCTCATTTCCCACAATAGTCCTACACTGGCCGGGGCTTGTCCTTGGGTGCATTACTGTATGGTGTAGACAGGGATAATCGCCGGTCAGTGTCACGCCACATTTTGTCAAGGGGCCTCTACGTGTTGGCCGCCCATGCCCCACACAAGCCCACCAAAAGTCCGGGCCATTTTTATGACCCGTGGTCTTGAAAGACATACAAATATAATAATATAACAAACAAAATAGTAGATTGTTTCGGTTGATTCTGGTTTGATGGAGGCTGGAACTGAAAATCAGCGCTGTTAGCTCCTTATACAGCGTGCCGAGTTTTCAGTCTCATTGCCGTGAATTTTATGTACGTACATTTCTTAAGCTGTATCTATTTATTAGTAAAAATCATTGCATTTATTTGCGACAATAAATATTTTTCTTTCTTTCTTTTCTCCTTTCTCTTATTGTCGTTGATAGATCGAATATGTTATCAGGAATGATGATGATGATGATGACGATCCCCATATCTACCCGTGGGTATCAGGAATAACAATATAAAGTGAGAGGTGTTCAAGTTAACTCAAAAATATTAAGAGAACCTATGTCCTGCGCCTGTTAGTTTGGATTTTATTATTATTATATTAAAAAGAGACAGTTGCATGAAAAAATAGCTGAAATGTTTCACTGTTTTTAGTAAGGTTATATTCGACTGACAACTTTTATGTTGTGATTGAAAAATCGGCTCTTGGCTTTGTTAATTAATCATAGTAGCACAAACATGAAAGTATAATCCGCCAAAAGATTAAAAAGGTACAAAATGTCTAAAATAAAAAAACCTCTGCCTTGTGCTATAGCAGAAGAGCTGGTGATTAAACAAAAACATGAAATGTATTTTGCTCTACTTGCAACGTAGAACGCAATATATATTTTTTTGCCGATTGAAGGCTTAAGATGTAGATAATTACTCATACAATAATTTATTGAAATATCACTGTTGGTTACAGGTAAAACTGGTGGGTGGCGAGATTACTTCGACGAGGAAATGACTGAGCAAGCAGAGCGCTGGATTGCAGACAACCTGCGAGACACAGACCTGCGATTTCCTCACATGCACATATAGGATATAGAACTGCCAATTTGAATCACTTGTATAAAACCATTGAGATATATGTACTACATCATACCTTATTGTATAAAACTTACTAATTAATTGTGTAAATGATTTTGGAAATAAAAAGAACAAAAAGGGGTGATAACCATTTATTCGAATAATATGTCTTAATATTTCTTTGTAACACCATATTTAAAGTTACACCAATTCAATGATAACTTTAAAAACAACTAGCGATTAATATAATAAACAATACAAAATTTTATTCAGTCACATCTTTGAAGTCTCTTCGTCGCGGCATTTTGCGATACCTCTCGAAAATAAAACAATGACTCAGTCCTTCTTCACAATTTATTTAAATAATACGGTTATACAAAGAAAATAAATTAAAAGCCCAGATTTAAATCGGTCGTTGGTAATATAAAATTCTAAAACAGACTTACAATCATATTATTGGATAATACCATCGAGCCGGGGGCGGGCGCCGCGCGGCCCGCTCGGGGGCTGCGGGCGCCCGCGCCCGGCGCACATCTCTATAAAAAGCGACTCTATTATATAAAAGTGGGAGGACACTCCCGCACCTAAACGACTCGCCGCTGCGCGCGGCATTAAAACTATAATACACTTATAGAAATCACAAAATTCAAGCGGAAATAATAGGAATCGGAATCTGTAGCGGTGTGACGCGTGCGCGTGCGCATGCGGGCCGCCTACGCGATCACGTCGGGCAGCAGCGCGTTGTCGACGGGCGGCGGGCTCGGCGGCGGCTTGCTCAGCGCCTCGTCGGCGCCGTTGCTCAGCCCGTTGGTGGCCGGCGCCTCCTTCTTCACCACCTCCACGATCCGCTTGGTCACGGCCTTGGGGACGCTCTTCGCACTGGCAGCACTCTAAACACAATATAAATAATAAATAGATAGCACTCTCAATTTTATCAAATTATATTGATTTATAAACACGCCTATGATAGCTTGCCAATCTTTATGCTATTATTGTTGTAGTTTGGTGTCAAAACAACTGGCTATGTAAATATTTGATAAATAGAAAAGTACATATCACATTTGAAAATTTTAAAAATAAATTCAAATCTAATCCTGGCTTCCACAAAAACTGGTCGTTTTATTTTACTGTAATTAACAATTAATTAAATTGATTTTAATAAAAAAACTTTCAAAACCTCACATCTATCTAACTGACCAAATTTAGTAACAAGTGAAAGTTTTTGACACGGCGAATATGCCTTGATAAGCTTGTTTACTTATTTGTGTTCACGGCTACCTCGCAAGCAAGAATGAACAGGTAAGACAATATAATGTAACTAAGAATGTGTTCAGAACACGTTTTTTATATTACAAATATGAATGTTTGATATGCTTTCATGCAATGTTGCTTTCAATTTGGCTTCAATTCACTACATAAGTTAACTACTTAACTGATCATCATGAAATTTTGCATTATCAGAGATAGAGGAAAAGGACATGGTTATCATTTATAAAAAAAAGAGTGTTATTCACGAGGAAGGAAAAATAATTTAAGACCATCGTGTATAATAGATAATATGTATGTACAGTTGTGTAGTAGAATATATACAGATAGTAGTAAAATTATTTAATTGTAATTGATTGTCAAAATTTACATTAACGCGCATAAAGCGCTAATAGATAGTTGGTATGTATGTAGAAGTGTAGGGTAACTGCAAGAGATCACTTTAAGCAAAAAGCGCGCCCACGTTTTTATTTATAAGCTAAATTATATGGAGCTTTTATCTCCTTAACAATTAATAGTTGTCTATATATCAAAAGGTTACCTTAGCGGGCGCTGTCCTAGGTGGTGCAGTTTTGGCGGTGATACGCTTATTCGCAAGATCTTTACTCTGTTTATCCAATGGGGCTGCCGGTTTAGCATTAGGCCTGAAATAAAAATTGTAAATATGAATTCAGGGGAGTTTCCAGAGAGAGTGGCGACATACATAATATAAAAAATCATTTTGAGAAAATTATTTATTAACTATGAAGGAATAAAATTTGAAGTAAATATACTCACTTGGTTGCTGTGGTAGTAGCAGTAGTGGGACGCGTGGCAGGTCTCGTGGCGGGGGCCGCGGGCTTCGCAGCAGGCCTCGCGGGTGCCTTAGCTTCCTTCACATCGCCATTCATCATAGGCTTCTTCTCGGGCGCCTTAGCCACGGGTCGGGGCTTAGGGGGCGCAGCGGGTGTAGGCCGAGCAGCAGTAAGCCGGGGCGCAGCGGTGGGAGCTTGGCCGCCGGTTTCGCGGGGGCGGGACGTGGGGCGGCTGGGGCTTTAGCCGGTGCACGTGCCGCCGGTGCAGTCTTCGCCGCAGCAGTCAATTTCGCGGTGGCAGGGGCCTCAGTAGCGGGTTTCGCGGCGGGCTTGGCTGCGGGAGGTCGGGTCGCCGATGGCGCTTTAGCGGCTGCGGCCGGCTTCGTTGTTGGTACCGCAGTCTTGGATGCCGGTGTAAGTGTCTTTGTAGCTGGTGTTGAAGCTTTAGAGGCAGGCGTCGCCGTTTTAGTCGCAGGAGTCGTCGGTTTAGTGGGAGTCGCGGCCTTTGCGGCGGGAGTCGTTTTTGACACAGGGGCAGTCTTCGCCGCAGTGGGCGTCAGCTTGGAGGCCGTGGGCGTTCTGGCTGCCGGTGCTGCCTTCTTAGCAGCGGTAGGCGCCGTGGGTGTCCGCGTCGCTGTCGCTTTTGGAGTAGCTTTGGAAGCGGTCGTTGTTTTCGTACTGAGTGGCGTTGGAGCTTTCTTGGCTGGGGTAGTTTTCGCCTTGGCCGCCACGGCCACAGCCCCTGCGGCAGCGGCGACTGTCGCACCCGCCACTGCAGCAGCGACCAGTGGCACCTCGGCTTGAACAGGTGCATCAAGAGGTGGTTGTTCACCGCTCTGGTCGATAGCTGGCGTTGGCGGAGGAGTCGCAGCCGATGCAGCTTCCGCAACTTCGTCCAGACGGATCTCCCCAGTGACAGGCATACATATCTCTTGGGCGTGAGACTCGGGTACACCGATGTCCACGTCGGTGACGAGGAGATTCCGCATCATGGGCGGCTGCTCGTCGGGAACTACGTCAGGCGCAGGCGCCGGAGCCGACACAGAGATCGGCGTCACTATCTCTTGACTGAAGGCTTCCTCGGCTGCTTCCACAGCAGGCAATGGTGATGGTCGTCTCGCTTCAGAAATCGTTTCTTCTACCACTATGTGTTCTTCTACAGGAATTGGAGAGATGACAGTTACCACTTGTTCTGTTTCAAGTGCAGCCAATTCTTGCTCTGGTCTTGGAGCTACTTCAGAATTTAGAATAATTGATTCTGTCTCTAGAGAGATGGTTCTTGTCCTAATGTGATTGTTTTTGAATCTTCTGTGGTCGATTCTGGTTGTAATGTGACCTGTTCTGATTCTTCTGTGGTTACATTCGTAACATCTGGTTCTAGTATCACCTGTTGTAGTTCTGTTGTTGCCGGTTCTGATTCTGCTGCTGCCGGTGCTGATTCTACTGTGGTTGGTTCTGATTCTACTGTGGCTGCTTCTGATTCTGTTGTGGCTGATTGCGATTCTGCTTTGAAAGATTCCAGTTGTATGATTGCAGGTTCTGGTTCTATTGTACCCAGTTCCAATTCTGCTGGAGCAAATTCAAATTTGCATGTGGTCACTGATTCTTGGTCTAATGGTACTAGATCTGTTTCAACTGTGACTGACTCTGGTTCAGGTGTTTTTGGTTTTAATTCTTGTGAAAATTCTGTTTCAAGTGTGTCACTTTCAACTGTTTCCGATTCTTTCTCAGCCACTAAAGGTTCCTTCACAAAATTATCCAAACCCGATTCTAATGTTAGTTCTTCATAAGCAGGCGGTATAGCCTCCTCGGTTCGGGTGCGGGCGTTCGTGACTCATATTCTTCGTGGATGGGTGACTGCGAAACGGGTTCATCAAAAGTAGGAGATTTTGTAGCAGATATATTAAAGTCAGGTGACTTCACTGCTGAATCCCTACTAAGAGGAGACTCATCTTCCGTTGGAGATGCCGATATACCAGGCTCAATTGCAGATTCTGTTGGTAGAGTAGCTTCCATATGAATTGGTGACTCTACAGGGAGAGGCGACTCTGTTGGAATTGGCGACTCTCCAGGTAATGGTACTTCAGCAGGCAATGGTGAAGGGTCAAGAGTATCTGCACCCAATCTCTCTGAATTCAAAATATCGTTAGGGATAGTTGTATCTTCTTCCATTGGAAGTTCACTAACTGAAAGTGGACGCTCGCTTGGGACAGGTGAAGTTGATACTATTTCAGAATCGAGCTGTTGTATTTGAGATTCCGAATCCTAGGTACTGCAGCATCTTCTAACATGGGAATTTCGGTTGAGATATGAGTTTCCTCAACAGGCAAAGGTGACTCTGTTGGTATAGCAGGTTCACTTGGAACTGGGGACTCACTAGGAAGAGGTGCGTCAACTGGCAATGGTGATTTATTCGGAATAGGAGACTCTGTTGGAATCGGTGAGTCTCTCGGAAAGGAAGCTTCTCTAGGTGCTGGTGACATATCTCTGCTAGGAGATTTTCCGAGCATTGATGTTTCGCTTTGTAATAGAGTTTCAGTGATCATAGGCGGTTCTTCTGACCGAGATAATTCAACACATTCATCCTGCACAGGTGAATCTCTTTGGAGTTGTGTTTCTGTCGCCAAACCTTCCGTAGGTAAAAGCGACTGTGACAGCAGTGGCGAATGAGATGGCAGAGGCGAATGAGATGGCAGAGGCGACTGTGATGGCAGAGGCGACTGTGATGGTAAAGGCGAATGTGATGGTAGAAGCGACTGCGATGGTAACGGCGAGTGTGATGGAAGCGGCGACTGTGACGGAAGCGGCGACTGGGACGGAAGCGGCGACTGGGACGGAAGTGGCGACTGTAATGATAGTGGAGACTGCGACGGTAGCAGCGTTTGTACAGGCAATGGTGACTCCGACGGCAACGGCGATTTAGCAATAATCAAGTCGTTGTCAATAGCACTGTCAATAGCTGCAACTTCTGGGCTATAATCATCAATTTCCATAGTGATTTCAGGCAGTTCAATAGCTTTTTCTTCATTCAAAGTGTCTTCAGATTCCTGAACATCATCACTTTGGACAAAGTCGACTTCCTGTTCAGTCGCATTCATAGCCTCAGGATTCTCATGTACATCTACATTAATATTTTTCTTGTTATCTTGTGAAGGTTCGGGTGACAATGCCTGTGATTCTATAACGTCATTTGGAGTAGGAGACACAAGTAAATTTTCCATAGGATCAACTGGTTGTGTATTCAGTGTCTCTGTTGCAGGAATGTCGTGTAATAGTTCTTTGTCTTCAACAGGTTGTGGAGTGACTACGGATTCTGATAAAGGTGTGTCTAGCAACTCTCCATCTTTCTGTATTTCTTGGTCTTTTTCAGGAATCTCTTCGCAAGGTGAATCTTCTGTTTTGCTTTCTATTTCATTATCTTGAGATGTTTCTCTTGAGGAGTGAATGCTCTATCCTTTTCACTTTCAGAGGGATCTAATACATCATCATTTACAAATCCTAATTCAGAGCTTTTGCCATCTGGTATTTCAGGGATTTGTTCAAATAATAATTTGTGAGATTCAGGAGTATCTGTTTGTAGGACTGTGTCTTGATTTATACTAGGTTCAAATTCAATATTAGAATAACCTTGCATATTATTAGCATTGGAAACATTGTAGTTGATAAAGTTTTCTTGATCAAAATTAGTGACACCTATTATTTCTGTTCTCTCATCAAATCTGATAATGTCATTGTTTGGTTCATGTAGGTCGGCTTGTTCTGAATATAAATTTGAGTGTTCATCTGGATCAATATTTTCTTTTTCTAAATCACTCAAAATTTCACATCTGCCATTTTGTTGCAGTTCCTCTTCATCACTGTCGGGCAAAGGTTGAACTGCATTTAGATCCACATAGGAATCATTTTTACCAATTCTTTCACAGGTATCATCATCTTTTTCCTGATAAAAGCTCATGCTCATTGGATCTCTTTCTTTATTTTTGAGCCTTTCAAAGAGTTCATCATTTCCTTCAACAACAAAAGGATTGGTTTCTGTGTGTGACTGAAATACCTGAAAGTAGTTAAAAACACATTTATTTTTTATAAGCCCCAAAGGAATTATTTAGATTCTGATGTTCGATAAAAATATTAATCAATATGTAAACAGTTTGGTAGTAGTATATATACCTGAATATTACAGAAATCTGTTGTGTCCTTTTGTATTCTTTCGAAGTCCTGTATCAGACTACTATCCTTGACTTTTTCAGGTTCAATGCCCACATTGAATCCAAAGCCCAAACTATCCATGCACTTGTCATTGCCATTGAAGTGCCCATTTGATTCATCCAGTGATAAATTCTGTGAGGAACAAAATACATGTAACACGATTATTAATAAATAACAATCATTTTGGTAATTATGTTGATTGCAAGAGCTAAGACTGCCATCTATGAAAATTATTGGTTTTCCTGCATTTTTAAATACTTGAAAGTGGTGAAAAATAAATATGCTCACTATAGTGCTTTTAACCCTTTTAGTTAGCAACAGATGGTAGTGCGGCAGATAAGACAGTTTTACAGAACAATTACGTAAATAGCCTTCTGCTGGTAACTAGAGAGGCTATATCGGTGGAGACAGACAGACAACAGATTCAAACAGCAATTACTCTGTGCAGATCTGTTTGTAATTCATCAATTGTCTGTATGCAAAATAGCCTAAGATCCCGCTATACAACGACCTTCACCAAGATGCTTATTTGATGAAGCCTATTTTATATTAAATTTAATGTGTCAATAAATATATTTCATATGGGTTGCCTAAAAAATTTCAGTCCAGTATATGTTAATTAATAATTTAAAAAAAAAATCACTGGTTTGTTTATTAAACAAATTCTATACCAATCGAAAGTTTGAAGAAGCCCATAGAATATGCAAATGTTAGGTTGCCTATTCTTTTCCGGTCACAACTCTCAGGTAGCCAGGTATAGACAGTCACACTTATTTACTTGCAGCAATATTTCACTTTTCAAAATTCGACCATCTAAATTCAGGACTAATTCGCAGGCAACCCTATACCACCATGTTTATAATGAAATAATCTTTATTTTCATTTAGTTTTAATTCAATAATCATACCGGTGCAAAATGCTAGTATCGATTTACCTGTTTATACCTGGCTACCGAGAGTTGTGACCGGAACAGAATAGGCAACCTAACCTTTGCATATTCTATGGGCTTCATACTTTCGATTGGTATAGAATTTGTTTAAAAACAAACCGGTGAAATGTTAAATCTTTTTTTATTATTACTTAATCATATACTGGACTGAAATAAGTTTTATTTTAACTGACTTCCAAAAGGATGAGGTGGTTCTCAATTCTCCTTGATGACAATTTCTTTGTATGTTTGTTACGCGAATTCTCTGTCAATTGTGGACTGATTCTCAAGTTTTTCTTTATTCGAAAGAGGTGGTCGAAGGTGTTTATACTCCTGAGGTGATCTCATTATCACTAAATCTGGATCTGACAAGTCAATCCCAGAGACATCGTGAGCAGGCATTGTCAAGAGCGCAGAGTGTACACTCTTCGGAAAACAAACTTGTGTACACATGCCAATAGTAAAATTTCTATAGGCACTTAAAATATTATTTCTAATCCACTACATAAGCCTTAGTGGCTTCAATAGTGGATATAACGTATTTTTGTAACAAAAACAATCTCCAAACCAAAAAAGCAAATACTTTCTACATCATTGTATAGTTGGTGCCAAGTAAAACATAAAAAACAGCAACAAAAATGCTAAATCAGACTTCCAAGATTTTGAAGAAAATACTACATTTTGCTTTTTATTTCGAAGTCGTGTTTGTTTTTTTAATTAGCATTTACGTAATGATGGTGTCTCACTTACATGATGTCCATTGAGGTGATCACAGTTGTCGAGGTCTAGCAGTTCTGCTGGACGAACGACAGCCTCGTCGTGGAACTGAGCTACGTCGGGGAGTTCGATGTCGTCCATCGGGAGGGGCTTGCGCGGGGACTCGGCGAGTAGCACGTCGCTGCCGACCCCGCCCGGCACAAACACCGGCGCCTCCGGGTTCAGTGGAGAACTGTTCATGTCCACCGAGCTACTTTCCCAAGCCGACTGCAATTATAGTAAGCATCCATTACATATTGGTTCATATAAAATAATTACTGCAAGCTAATAATTAATGTACATTAATATAACGAGGTAACCTATAAATACATCCAGATAATAGTTAAAATATTTATTTTTCTGACTACATCCAATTTACATATTGCCAGTCCATAGGGACTAGATCTTACTGAACATTCAATTACCTTACTATCAGTTACACCTCGCTACAAGCTCCATGCAAGTAACGTAAAAATTCAACCGATGACACTGAATAGTAACATATAGGAACCCACCGTTAGAAGTCTTATATGTGAGACTGATCTCCAACAATGTGTGGAATCTACCAACCCAATCTGGATAACACACCTTTAAAGGAGAGCATAGAGTCTAGCACTGGGTTACCTAAGTGTCTAAAAGGTATTAATGAACAGGTTGTATCATAAACTATTCATTAATACCTTCTGGGTAACAGTGATGCCTTCTATGTCCGCATTATCACCTAACATCAGGTAAAACAGCAGTCAAATATGATCCACTTATACAGCTTTTAAAAAAATCAAAATTTTTAGTATTCATCACAAACTTTAAGACCACCCTTAGCTGCTAGCTATTGCTGGCTACATGAGATACTTATGTTTACACATATACCATAAAACTTAGCAGCAGCCATCAAGTATGAGTCCCAAACAGCTGCCATAAGAAATGTCACAGCTCAGTTGCTAAGTTTTGCATTTCATTTAAATAACACTATCTTGAATGCTTAATAAAATCGCTTAAATTAAAGGTGTGTATGACTAAAAGTCCATACTACCATAAAATCTAGATTTTTTTTTTGTTTTTTTTTTCATTCCATACTGAAATCTAATGCCATTTGGGGCATGGATTACCCTATGGATTGAATGCTACCCTAGACAGAGTTGATTAACAAAGCAGAGATAAATAACCACTCCAGTGAAGTATTGTAAAACTTTGGCAAATATGCATATGAAAGTGAACTTTTTCACTACAGAACAGTTAAAATTTATTATGTATTTATTATTGTATAGTAGTAGAGAATTTGCCATTGTCATCAATGACTTGTTCTTTACTTTGTTACTAGTCAGAATGAAACAAATACACTATTAACTTTGAATATTGCTGTGAGATTACAAAATACATCATATAACAGGATAAAATAAATGCAATGTAAGTGATGTCTCTTTTTCTTGTTTCAACTATTAGTCAGAAATTGTCATTAAATGATAATTAATATCACACAGTTTAAGGTTAATGGACCATCATTCTTTGACTCTGAATAGGGAGGCAGTAAAAGAAACTGCTGTGAGATTAAAAAATATTCAGTAAAAAAGGGTAAATGCATTGTATTATCACCATGTAAATGTAATTCTTTTTGCTTGGTATCTCACTGATGACAATTCATACAATAGTTTAAGGTTACCATAGTTCATTCTTTGACTTTGAGAGTGGCTATATATATTACAACTGTACCTTGCTAATCCAATGTACAGTGTGCACCAAACACTATGGCCTCTCCATATTACTTGCAAAAGGTTATGCAACACATATTTGGTATGAAAACCATTTCATGCACAGCCAGTCAGCCATCTGTTGCTGAGAGTGGCCATAATTTTGAGTGCATTACATACACATCACTCGGGAATGTATTTGGATATTTTTAAACACACTGCCATCACTTTCTATATCCTTAACATTTAAAACAACATTTAAAATTAAAATATTTAACTACACTCACAATAATAAATACCTGCAATAAAGTTATCAAAAAGTTTCTAGCCCATATAGACAAGGCATCATTATTTATTACTTAATAGGCCTTTCATTTTAACAATTGTTCAACCAATTATTGATAAAAAAAAGAATAAATGCCGTTTTATTATTTTAGATAGACTGATTTTTTAACATATATAAGTAAAATAAAACTTGTAAATAAATTATACTCCAAAATTAAACTATATATATATATATATATAAATTAAAATAAAAAGATAAGGTACATTCAAATAAAAAATACCTAGTTAATATATAAACTTTAAACTAAAATCATCCAGCCTCACCAGAATCTAATATGAGACAATACTATACAAACTAGCTAGATGGGCTTGATTTACACTATTATGTATGAAAATACATATACTGCACAGCCATCCATATTGTTATGGGCAACTATAAGATAATTGTTGACTATAGATATGTATTCATGAATATAAGTTTCAGATAGATGTGAATACACAATTCTAAGAAGCCCAACCACAAGCCAATGCATACAGAATTATAATATCATTTTCTTATTTAACATGAACACAGGTACTGTACACCTGCATGTTAGTATTTATTATATTCAGTTGAATATTTATTTGTTGAATTTAAAACTAGACATCTATATAAATGTGAAAGTGGCTTTATTTGAATGTTTGTTAGTTCCCTTCTTCATGCATATGCGACAAGACCAATTTAAAACTGTACTTTTAAATGTGCTGGACAGATTAGTCTCTTGATTTTTTAAATTCAAACTTACCCTTTTTTATTGTATTACTTTTAAAATATTACAATAGACATAAGTTTAGATGGAGAGACAGACAACACTTTATTGCACACTAAAAGATACAATTACAAAAACAAACCCTATGTACAATATTTTCTAGGCAATACAATAATTGTCCTTATCACTTAAAGTGATCTCTTCCAGGCCAACCTAAATTTAGTTAGTTAAGCTTAACTACTGTTTAAAGAATAATTAGCTAATTATTATGATATATTATATTTGACTGCTATATTACTTCTTATACAAAACCTTACGAGTTCATAAGTTTATAGGATCATATACAATCTAGCAATAGTGATGGATTGCATGATAGATAAGTATATTTTTTTATTATTGCTGTAGATATAGTAATGGCTTATAATAGCCCACCTGCTGGAAGTGGTTACCATTTGCAACATCAAAAGTAAGATACATAATTATGTTCCATAAAATATAATGAAATTAAATAATCAGTTTATTTGTAATGTTGATGTTTGGACTTGTCATATCATATCACTGGTTTTTGGCAGGAACTGAAAGGAGATGTTGTGCAGTTTTGTTTTCTAAAAATGTGTAAAATTATTCTAAAATGAACAATAGTTGTAGATATTGATAGTTTTTGAGTAGTGGTTATGTGTTTTGTGAGAAATGTGAACTGTATAGTCAAATGTGGCCTTTTGAGTTGTCACAAAAACTCCCTTGACTGGCACTAGCTGATTACCTACAGTTCAGCTGTGCTACACATAGGCTTAAGAAAATGAAGAAACTATATCGTAAACTAAGATCTGGCTTAAAGGCCTAGCTGCCAAGCCATAAACCTATATCATATCACTTGCTTATATTATACCTAGTTTTAGGAGAGCAAGCAGCAAAATGTAGAAGAGCACAAGTATCATATGTTCAACTTAATTATGTTATGTTTACATTCTACCACTTACCCAGGCCCCTCACCACTTTCCTATCTAAGTGAGTATAATGCATAATATAAACAAGTTATATTTAAACAATTGGAACTTTGAAAAAATATTAATAGCGTCCCGTTTGACTATAATCAGCTGAAGATGGAGTATACTTACCTAGATAATACCTGTTCACATGACACTAAATAAATCATTATTAAAACCTTTTTTGAAAGGTTCATAAAGCATAGAATACTGTACAAAAGACATATCCGAGACAGTATGTTTTTTATATTTAAATGATGATAACTCACATTATCCTGGCAAGGTGTCTCAGAGCGCGGAGGTTCGTCGGGCTCTTCGCTGGGGAAGTGTTCCTCGCGTTCGCCTTCGCCTTTGTAGTAATTCCACTCGTCTTCGGAGTCTTCGCCACTCTCAGCTACATTATCCACTAGAGCACCGTCGACGTGGCTCTCTTCCACTGCACACACAAATGCACTTTATATCAAATACCATAGCCAGATATCTATACAAATACACAAAGTTCTTTGTTCAACACCTGGCCGATCACGCAACAAACACTCCCCCACCCCCTTGCTGCCAAGAAAATCAACAGGTGACACACCCTCGGTAAAAATGAAAACGATTCGATGCGGAATCAGCAAAATATAACGTTTCGTAATTGCCGCAATAAACAAAGCCGGTTGTTTCCGAACGGCGCGTTTATCAAGGATATTTTACCGGTCGCAAATTCAAACACGCAAGACATTCGCGGACGCCATTTCGAGAACAGACTGCAGAGACACGCCCGAAACTATACTTTGCTAGCACGCCGAGAAACCAAAAAGACTCGAGCCGGCCTGTGGGAATCCTTCGTCCACCGACGTCAGAGGGATGCGCCTTTGGGCGAACGATTCTATTTCCAGAGCACCGCTCCGCATGAATCAACACAGAAATAACCTTTCACAAGCTTTTCGGTATTATAAAATAACAACATTCGCTAAAAGTCACATACCGTGAACGGTAATTTCACTGCATAGATTGATATCTTCAATATCGGAGAAATATTCGATACGTAAAAATACAGACAAAAACCCTCGGATAATATAGTAGCGCGATTATAGAGAGTAGCACAGATCCAACGAACGTTCAGCGAGCGACTGCGACGAACGGGCGGCGGGGTGGGACGGCGCGCCGCTGCCGACGAGGGAATGCGGGCGCGGGCCAAGGGGGTCTAGGCGCGGGCAATTGCACCCAGATAGGATGCCCTGTCACATTCAATCCATACTTTAGGAATTTAATTAAACCTAACTAAAATCCGTTAATTGTATACACACAGTCAAATAATGAATAACTTAACAGTCTGTCTCAGTGCTTTAAGTTACATTAATGAAAAAATAGAGTACTGGCTATAGTGCGCGACAAACTATCGCCCGTAATAAATAGCAATAATGTATGCGCAATGTAAGTAATATTATGCTTTTCATACAAATTAGGTATTACGCATCCTTTTGAAAGCTAATTCGAAGAGGCCATAGTAAAATTTATCACGGACTCTAAGTAAGTATGAAACTTCAAAGTATCGTTGGTCTTGCCCAAAATCAGAGCTATTTTCAAGACTGAAAATAATATTAAAAATTTTGATAGGTTTTAACTTTATTGTGTTAAGGTTCTGAAGTTTAAAAGGTATTTGTGGAGACCCCAAACCCGGGGAAGTGCTAAAGTGTAAAATTTACATTTCAAAATATATATTGAAAAATAAAAACTATTCCTATTTGAATTTATAACATTATCACAATTTGTACTCAAAATCTTATAAAATAATTATACACAACGAATACAATAACTAAATACAAATATAATCACAAATCAAAGGTTTAATTACTTCCAAGTTCAATTAATTTATAAACTTCCTACCGCCTTAGGATAACTTTTTGTTCTAAGTTTGAACTGTACATTCAAATCGAGTTCAAGACAGTGTACTATTTATTAATTTCATTTTAACTGTTATTAATCTTTATGTATACAACAATATTATAAAAATTCTTGCAAGTGGTGTAGTACCACAATGATAATTACTTAAGCTATGACTCAAAATGTTCAGAAAAAATATTTAACAGTTAATTGGATAATTAACACCGTCACCGCTAATTTATACAAGTTAATAAAATTGACGTGTCCATTTGTAATTTTTAAAAAACCGACTTCAAAAACGAAAAAGTATAAAATAACTTATTTCTAAAGCTATTTTCAATTATAATATCTTATTTTTTAATATATATTACCTAAAACAGCTCAAAGTCGGTGCTTAGTAATTTTCAAAATATAGTAATTTTTATGTTTTACTTAATAACAGCTTTTTACTAAATATATATGAGACTAGTATAAAAAAAAACATTTTTTTAAATTGTTGTCTGCCTGTTTGTTCCGGCTAATCTCTGAAACGGGCGATTTTGACGGCACTTTCACTGGCAGATAGCTAGAAAGATTAATTCGGGCTACTTTTATTTTATAAAAAAATACCGGAAGGCAAATTAAATCAAATTCCACGTGGACGAAGTCGCGGGCAACAGCTAATACTAGTTACAAGTGTAAGTATGTCATTGATAATATCTAAGGGCGAATTTTGATGATTTTTGGTATAGATGGTTCTAGATACTTGAATATAAATCCTCCTATTTTAACTAATACCAATTCAGTGATTGTATAAAAAAGATAAATGCCAACAAGTCGCGTATACAAGCCACTAGATATAAATAGAAGTAATCCAACGTAACGTACGCGGTAAATTAACACCATATTTTAGGAAGTAAAAGATAATACATAATAGGTTTATTTTATTTTTGGTAACACCGCTGCTGGATGCGTGGGAGCGTTCACCCCTTTAAGGCGCAGAATAGCACCCACACGTGAAATCTAATCACAATCGGCTATCACAAGTCATCTGCATACAATCATGTGCGTCTAGAATTTAATACTATCTGCACAAAATGATCTACGGCAGGAAGTTGAAAGCCGAGACGATAAAATAACCTCATTCTTATTTATTTTTTTGTAATTTGTTTTTTATTTGTAATGCGTCGAACGTATTAATTTATATTTGTCCACACTTCTCTTTGGTCGTCTTTTGAGTCGTTTTTTGATGTTTGGTACTGGTTAATTCCAGAGGAAAAAATAATAGACAGTTTAGTGGTCTAAGTGTTGGACCGCTTAACTCAATAAAAACTGGAGGAACCGATCGGTATAGGATCGGTCGCAGAATTGGTCATTAGGTCTTACCCTTAACAAAAACGCAACTGGCTTAGCTTGGTACACACTGTGTGTTTGTCTGCCAATTTATATTTATATATATTTTCAAATACAAATATATATTCCTTCAAAGATGAAATATTTCGTCCAGTTATAATAATGTTTAAAAATGTATTGATCATTCGGCATTAATGCACAAAGCATGCAAGGCCATAAACAAAAAAATTATGTCTACTCGAAGAATCTATTTTCGTGTCAGACGGACTCGTCTGGAATTCAATTATTTTTAATATATTACTTTCGAGACGTCACAAAAACTACCTTGTAATTTCTTGGCACTAAATAGAGCCTAGGGACGTTTAGAATATTATGATAAAGCGTTGCCATTTTTTGTCAAATAACCCGTAACCAATTCGTTTCAGCTGTCGTGAACAATACGTTAATTGCAATTGAGTATTTATTTCATAATACAGAAATTGATTTTTTTGTAACATGTAGTAACCAGTAGGGTGCTGGAGTGCACTACGGAGCTGGGGTTCGCTTTCCAACGTTTCTTCTTCATTTCACACTGTCTTCGGCATCCACTGTGTTTCCATTAGTACGCATATGATCTCTCATGACTTTCAGCCAGTGTTTCTTGGCTCTTTTACCGTGGCGAAAACACTACGTTTTTGGAATATATAAATTCCATTTTATAATAATAGTTTTAACAATTAATCATCCATCTTCCTAAATATAAAACGAATAAGAAACAAACAAACAGCAGTTGCATCTATCACCGAATGAAAAGAAACACTCAAAATATCCGAATCTAGAATAGAATTAGAAATTACGTACGCGATGATGCAAGGCGAATCGGTATATTTATGTGCAAACGTATTTATTGATTCAGGATACGTACCGGTATGAGCTGGAGGTGTGGGTGGCGCGGGTTCGTGATTCCTTGCATCAGCGTCGACATCTTCCACGTCGACTGCTGTCTCTGGGCCCAAGTCCTCGCTGTCGCTATCCGAGTTGTCGATGTCATTTTCTTTGCCGTCGGCTTCGGCTTCCGCATCGGCATCAGCGCATTCGCCGCCTTCAGCGTTCGCGGCTGCTGCGACCGCGTCCACTTGCAGCTTGCACGCTTCTGTCTCCATGGCGAACGGTGGGACGTTCGCCAACGCGTTATCCAGCCTACATTTGAAGTAAATAAATTGAACTCATAGAACTTTGAATTTAATAGTTGCTTTGAATTTAATAGTTGTTACCAATATCAGGGGCGTGCAGGAAGATTTTTATGATGCATCAATTAATTAAAATGTTATAAGTCTATCGCGTATATACACTACGTTTCCTAATGACTTTTTAAGTATTATTAGCCTTATATAATTCTCAAAAGATACATATTTTAACGGAAATTGGTTTGGTCAAGTTCCGTGGAATATTGATCAGATATGTGCTATTTCCGTCATTTTTTTTTAGATTTCCGTAGACAAATACAAAAGCAGTAGACTGTCGTCATCCTCTAAATAAGTCTTCTTCATAGACTCTTCATAGTCCATGGATTGACATGCAATTAGCTGGTTTTTGTATGTAGTTAAATTTTCGACATAATATTAAATACAAAGTAAAAGAAAAAGATAACGCATTTATTATCTCTCTCATTGACAATAACAACTTTTAACAGATAACCCCAATTTTTATTCTTCGATTAGTCTACTTAAGAAAAAGTTTCCCAAAAGTTAAGGAGGTCATATCTAGCAATAAGCTGGTCAGAAAAATCCGTGGAGGACGCTTTTGAAAGGTCACTAGTTTTTCTCAGCAAAGGACAGACAGGCCTTGAGATTTATCATCCAACGAATGCACGATCCTATTTTTTTTTTAATTACTGGTTTAGAACTACGAAAGTACTTTGATATAATATGTAACTATTTGCTATTGAAGTAAAACTTATCAATTTAAAGAGTTTTTGTATTATTTTTCAAGTCATTGGGAATTAATTAATCGATTCTATCGATGTGATTATGCGTATTTCCATTAACCTAAATCTTTATTCCGAAAAATGGGATACTTTCCCAGATACCACGTTACGCGAGGTAGCTGCGTGAAAGTCAAGTTTGTAAATATAGTTATTTGTTGACTTTGACATGGGTCCGGGTAACAAATATACATCATATACATGTCTAATACTAAGGACACGTAATCTGTTCATTTCTAAGATCTTTTTTTTATTGCCTGCAGCAGGCACATTGGCTGACGGCCCATCTGATGGAAAGCGGTTACCATCGCCTGTGGACGTTTGGAATATCAGGGATGTCGCTAACGTGTTGCTAAACTCTGAGAAATTTTATAACGATGGTGAAGAAGTACCAAAAAATGTAGTACAAACAAACTCACATTTATATATTAATATAAATATCAATCGTATTGCTTTGGTACAATAAAAATAGGTGCCTTCGATTCGCAATACATACAAAATATTAGATATTTTTTATATGTTTACCTATATATAAAGGCAACAGAGTGAAAGTGATAATAAAATTAGACTTTCATTTTCAGACTTGAGGTTAGGAGACAGACTGGCCGACATCCAAGGTCGTCGGGTAACAGAATAATGTCGCGTTTGAACGACATTTTTACGTCTTCCATCGAAAACCGGTTAACGATCGGAAATTTAATAGTTACATTATCATAATGCGCGCTTCAGCCGTGGTTGCTTAGTAGTAAGTAAGTAACGCTCGATTCTAGATTTACGTGATAGAGCCATATAGAGCCATGTTAGAGATTACAGATCTTAGGGTTCGGTTCGACCGGTGTGATACCACGCAAACAGAAAATATAGGCATGAAACGTTTAGCCTTGAGCTAAATGTGTTTCGTACGACGAGTTCCGATAGCCTACTTCTCTCTTCCTATCTTCACTATCCCATCCCCCTTTTTTGCAGGAGGTGTAATCCAATTGAGGACAATAGACTGCGACATGCGCAAGCACAAGAGGGATAGTTCGCGGGCCGTGTATGGGATTCGCCATATCGGGGGTGGTACTAGCACCTCGAGGGAGAACAAATGAGGGATACTCACTAAAACCCCTGGGTGTTCGTTCCAGCGCCTTATGCCAGGGTAACGGGAAAACGGAAGCTCAACCAATTCGCATGCCTGACAGGCTGGGGCATCGAAAGCCACATCCACTGCCGAGGGACTACTTTATCCCATCCTGGCTGGCAACGTGTTAGATTTGCCCCTGGTGTTGCAAAACTATATAGGCGATGGTAACTACTTTTCATTAAGTGGGCCGTCTGCCTGTGTACCAGCTTCACAATAAAATAAGTCTCAAAATCTTGTCTGTGTTGTTTTTAAAGACATATGGAAAGAGATATTCGTATACTGGCCGGGAAGCATGTGCAAAGTGCCAGAAATCTGCCCAAGTAGGCAGATCTCTGGCCTAATGTACATATTGCTATAATAACCACGTGCTACAATGATGTGTCCAACCCGCGAATTCCTTCTGGACTAGCGTGACGGATACACCTTTGATTCCCCCTGGAACTGGACAGGCACTAAACCCAAAAGTGGGATTTTATTATAAAACAAAGACGTTATTAACTATCTATAATTATAACAATATTGTAGTGATGACATAATTTAGCGATAGGCCATTCTAGAAATAATCGTGTTCATTATGACAAAATGATGATAGCCGTTTAAGCCACGATTCCTTGAAACCTATTATGGCTAGATAACGTTAGCATAACTAAATTTAAATATATTTCCTAGTATTGGAAACAAATAAAGTAATCCATCGGTGCTGATAAAAACATTGTCTCTCAAACATTATTCGTTGTAACGTCTATAGAAACACATAAAATGTAATTCAACATTACCATACACTCAGGATAAAACAATCCAAAGTGTACAATATTATTCAATTTAACGGCAGCTAATTGCAGAGAAACAATGATCCCTACCTCCCGTAGCAGAGGCTGTATAGTATCTTGCGACGTTACTCTATAAGTTTCTACTACTACAGGTTGAAGGTCACTACTGTACCATCATAAACCGTTATCTAACTACAGCTTGTCTTCACATAAACATAAAATGTAGTTTGTAATCTTTAATTATACTTTTTCGTTTATAAACATAGTCCACTAAAATATATCTACAATTCAACATAAGTAATAAAATAAAATAAAACAAATATGCAAACGAAACAAATACTCCTTGCATGAATTATTATTACCTGTATTTGAACACAAAATGAGGCAATAAGATGTATACCTATATCAAAGAATGTTTATAATGTTCAAAATATAACCGAAAAGATATGGGCGTAAATGTAATTGTGTGTATATTTTTTACTAAAAAGGTGCTTGATTAATGCTGCCTTTGTCTTCCTTGCAGCAACACACGGCTCGCCATCGGCTGTTCATACTCATTTCTACTCTTCGCTCATGTACGCAACAGTTGTTATGAGCACCCTGGACGTTGGGAATGTGCTTTAAAACCCAGCAATACCTTGACCACACCGCTGGTGTTGTAAAGAACCACAAGCGACGGTAACCACTTTGTAATAGGTGGGCCGTCAGCTTTTTTACTGTACTATAGCTATAAAAAAATCAGTTAAATTATATTTTACCCAAGATCCATGGGCGGGCTGTTGTCGGCGGCGATGTCGCGCGGCTCCTTCAGGAACACCACAATAATGGAGATGTTGTCAGCAGAGCCCTGCCGCTTGGCCTGCACGATCAGACGCTTCGTCACCGCCTTCAAGTCATCTGCACATACGAGAAAAACATCCACAATTTTATTAATGCCAACAAAAGACCGGTTAACAAAATCTGTAATAGATTATTCTAATACTTCAAGATTGTAAAGCTTTCAATATGGGAGTCTAGTGACATTTATATTGGACATTGTAAATGGCCCCTGTATCTTAAATTCAGACAATAATGCCAGCTTGCCATCTGGCGCTCACTTAGGTATTGCGAAGTTCATTCTGTGTGCAATCTGTTGCGGTACAATACTGAATAGCCGACGGATATGGTGTAACTATGTTTATGTTTCGATTTGCCACAGGCGGCGATTCTATGTGAGGATGTCCTTGTTCTGTCTCAAGCCTTCTGGGCCATGAGTCACTGTCCACCACACCGCTATTGTGCCCGATAGTATGACTACGTGAGTAGGCCGCATTAAGAACGCGACACGGGCGCCTTAATTCTGTCCTAATATCCAGAAACTAACATACCAGCCCACAATATTTTACCTCTTGGCCTTGTATAATATTCTGATTACATGCCTTATTACGCTATTGCCTAAAATAAAAATTGTCTATGTCGAATTCACACGAGAATTATACAATTAAATTAATTAATAAAAGTTTTAAGGCAACACTAGACTCGTGTGGTTCTGCTAGTTACTAGGAGTGGCAGACATTTAATATCACCGTGGCGTGCATACATTTAGCTCGGTTAGCCCATTTTAACATTTTCATTGTGTTTTATAGCAATACGATGGTGTATCATAATTAAATTAGTCTAAATATGGCAGTTGACGCTTTCCTCGGTGCGACAGTGCGTTCACTTGGCAGGGCACACCTCGCCCTGCAGGGCGTGTCCGCCGGTTCTATTAAGCATTAAAGCATGTAATACCTTGTATATGGATGGATATTTCGACACAGACCAGCTTGGTGTTTCGATTCGCCTACAGCAGCATCGTCTGAGCGCACGCCTTGACTTTGTTCGCTATTTCGGGGCGCGGTCGACGCCGCCGCCGCCCTTGCTTTTTACCCTGTTTGGTCTGGCTCCGAGCCAACCGCGCCCCGTCAACTCTTATTTCGATATAATTCCGTAGAAAGTACTTAAAATGATTTATATATCCAAAGTAAACTTAAGAGTCTCAATATGTTCTTGTCATCTATTAAAAGTTTTGATTATTATACTTAGCTCAAAAGCCAAGTGTTAAATGGGAATAAGCTTCTTCAAAGCCATTTTTAATCTTAATATAACGTTGAAAAAAATATTCTGTAAGAATTGACAAAACGAATGAAAAATGAAAGTCTAACAAGAAAACCAGTATCAATTAAACAACTTGCTGTAATTGGCGAAAAATAAAACAAGACGGAATAGGTGAATTTTTAACAGATAAATGTATTGCGATATGTGAGTAATATCGAGCACGCAGTCAGAGACTAGATTGCGTCAAGCAATAGCGGAGTTTATCATTGCGACGATTATTGCCGGCAGCTAACGGTGATGCCGATGGAATGTACGGTGTCGGCCATTGTTCCCTACGATGCCAAGCAAAAACGGATCACGGCCCATCGGCGCATACTAAGATCCGATGCGATGACCGCAAAGCACCTGCCGTCCGCTTCAAACTACCCTATCGACCCTGCGGCAAAAGCGTTTGCATCCTGTGAATGCAAATCGTATGCAAAAGACAGCACCTAAATTAAAAGTTATATTCAACCCGCACTTTGCTTTTGCATTGTTCGAAACGACTCAGAACCAGATTGCGTTCTCATACATATTAATGGTATAGAAGGGTAGGTAGGTAATTGTGCTAGGTCGGAAATCGAACATGGAGTGAAGGAGGCAGAAGAGGCGGTGCGGACGGGTGAATCAAGTGCAATTTTCCAGCGAGCTCGTCTGTGTCGGCGTATTGCGTCCGCCAGACAGTAAAATATTATTTCCTTGTCCCCTGAATAATATTCACTAAATATACCGAAGTGTTTATTGAATGATTTATCATTATTGTGAACGGATTTAAACATTGTCACAATAATGGTGGTAAAATAAAGTATGAATAATAATCAACTCATAAGCGACCCACTGCTGGGCGCAGGTGTCCCCGTTTTAGGAGAACAGACGGTATACTCGTTCAGTTTTCCCAGGGGATTTCCTTATGAAAGACTTATAAAAATCATACGGATCATACTACTTATGAAAGATCGTACGGCACTAGAATGAGATTAGTCCGGATTATCTATTGAGCTACCACGACTTCGTGCATGCGATTATAATAGGACTGTATTTAAGAATAATAAGATTATAAAAGTATACGAGTAAATAGATGAGTATCCTCCATCAACCGATTCAGCTAGGCTAGATATTCAACCACAAAGGTCTTTATTATCCAAGAGATAAGGTTTTAAATAAAACCTGCTCCTGTGAGACATGCCGATCATGTACCTGTCTGCAAGACGCGCACAGATAGACTCCAAACTATCGATTGAGGAGAAAAGTACAGAAACGAACGTAGCCATTTTAGCATTACTGTGTAGATTATGTTATGTCGAGTCTATCTTGTAAATCGAGATACCGTTACTATAGAACATTTTAATCAAATTATTGAATGCCATCAATCTAATGAGACATGAAAAACGCGCGTGCCAGTTGCGGTATGCGCGGACATTGTGCAACCGGGAACCGAACCCAACACAACACTGAGGCTGCGGTCTAACTGTACCTAAAATCAGATGTACATGCACACAATTACATCACATTCATACCATTACAACGCCTCTCAACTTTATTTTAAAACGCTGTATTATGGCTTGCAAAGTATATCAGCAACTGCAAAATCCATATCAACAGAAGCATTCAATATTATCGTAATCATAAAACACTCGAAAAATATCGTTAATTAAATCTATACTGAAATGAAGAACTCAAGCGTGAAAGCAATGGGAGAGGGAGGATATTTACAAACGCATTATCGTAGGAAAACAAGTTGACAGTACTACTAAATCTTGGCAGCCGAGCAGCCTGTCCACAAAGCCGAATTGGCCCCGGCAGTCGCGACAGACAACAAACATCACCCACTTCCCGCTAATAGCTTTCCATCGAATACTTTCAGAGCATTTTATTGAAACCTAATATGGGTCTCTGCTTATTTATTGGTGATGTAATTTGTGATACAAAGAATAAATTTCTTACTTGTACAACATTTATTAGATAAAAACATATAATAAGAAAAATGGTATAAGGCTATTCTTATATTTCAATTATAAAGATTGTAATATTGTAGAAAATGTTATAATTGTTAGTACGCAAGCGCGCAGCGAAGTGTAATTAAATAGAGGAGAACTTTCGCTCTGTCGTTCATCAGTTGACCGGTAATTGGTTTCCGATGGAGCAAATACTGTTCGGAACGTTCTATACTCGTTAGTCTATGTGTGGTATACGCAGGCGTGTTCACTACATGCAATACTGAGATACTTCTAATTAAAATTGGCATTCTCCAACGCTTTATTCACGCAGGTTTCGTTAATCCCTACTGTCTGTCGAACTTTGCTTCTGAAGATGGTTCAGAACGGATTCTAAATCGCCTTTCACATTTAGAACCATATTTTCGTTCTAAACATTCCTAACTGAAATAATATGCTTAGAACACAAACTACACATATTTCATTATCTACGTCAAAATAAGAATTGTTTTTCATTACATTCTGGTACTCAATTGAGAATTACCTAAAACATGTATTGAATTTTTAAAAAACACAGTTTCTACGTAAACAGAAATATATCTACTACCAGCACGACATTTAATAACAAAATTTAAAAATTAAGAAATAATAGGATCAGCGATAATCGACTTGATCGCGACGTGAAAGTATCACAACTGAACTTTTGAATGTAAATCCACTAAGCCCAAATAGGAAATCTGAATCGTGAAACTGCAGCATTCACACACACACATAACGACCTCAATACCAGTTGCAGCGGTATGAACATAAACTATGAAAGATGAGAACTGTGCCAATTGTTGAATTCAAAGTTCCGGGAAACGACATAAAATTTATGTAGGCCTAGTGAAACTGACGCAATGTATGACAATAAAATAAACCCAGAAACAAACAGACGAAACGTTACGTATGTGAATATTCAAGTTGAACTCGTTTGCAGTATTACGTCAAGGGAAACAATTAACCATAACCTTATTATTATAACTTTATCAAGATCTATTGGAATTTGTGCTTAAAACTAATCAAGTAGATTTGATTATTAATCATTCTATGTCTAGCATTGAATAATGGATATAAACAATATTTAAAGGGTATCCAGTGCAAATTTCATTTGCCGCTGACGTCACGAAACTTAGAATCCGTCCCACCCCCACCCCTTGCCACACTTTGTGTCACTTCTAGTGCGTGTGACTTAGACTTAGGTATATGAAGGCGTGTGAACTGCACACACACAGACACTTTTTCTATTTAAATCTATTTTATCATTTCAGTTTCGACCATTTTAAGCAGCAGCAATCATAAAATGTAGCAAATTACTATAAACCAATTTTAAAATCACATTCATAAAAATCAAAATATTCTGTTGGTTAGTATACAAATTGTTACTGTATAAAATGGGTTATCATATTATGTCAATTCAAAGTGATTTCCAACATTCTTAATCTTGCAGCAAATATAATCCAAATATAACTGAATGGACGACGAAAAGTAATTATTTCTCTGAAATAGCAATGGAACATCGATTGCGTTTCATGTTTCCTATCTGCTGAACTATCAGCTTACTTGAATTGTAAGAAATTTATAGTTACTCATTGTTATCTATATAGATTATTGCATCTTTTATTCTATCTGCTACGTATCATTAGGACTTAAAAATAGAGCGTTTGCAATTACATGGAACAGTAATGAAATTACACTAATAACTTTTACATCCATTTAGGACAAAATAGAACGTAATTTCCTGCTGAAATTGCCGGTATATTATCTAAGTTTTATTTCTATTACAGGTTAACAACCAGATAAAATAACAGCGCCGTATAACGTCGTTCGCGTTCTGCCACTCGCCAAGTGTCAATGATCCCAGCCGCGGAAATGGTCCAACATTTTACATTGCGCAGCTCGCGGAGATTAATCCAAAAATTCACTTGACTATGCAATTTTTTGGTAAAATGATCATGAATTCGCAGTGTTCTCTCACAGCGCCAATCGGAAAGCGGTGAATCAGATTCGGAGAGCTCACGCGACAAGATCGATTCAGTGTAAATTGCACGAACGTCTAATCACGCCGCGGCAGCTGTCTGTGCGCGGACGCCGACCTCTCCTCTCCACAGATAAAGAAAATCTAATTAATTAAACCTCTTGTATCTATTGGGCATACATTCTGAAATTTCATGTTTAAATAACAGCTTTAGACTTTAACTATAACAACAAAAATTTCTTGCCAACATATTTTACCGTAGTTACTTAAATTCCAAAATGATTGAGATTAGCTCATTCCGTTAGATTAAATTACAGTATTTTGGGTTTCTTTGCGCAATAATGTAAACATGAGAGAAAATTCATACTTAAATGAACAACAAACCCTATAATTTTTCCGGTCAATTACGTTACTGATACCATCTGATTGTAAGTTACTTACGAGATGAGAAATGTCTATAAATAAAACCATGAAAGAATAATATTTTTTCTAACATGAAAGAATCAGAATAGTATTAAAGGAGCTAAAATTTATTGGCTTGAATACTTTCAATTAAGTGTTATTGATTTTCAAACCAGTGCACGTAGGCTGAGTGAAGGGGACACAGATACATCTGATAAATATGAGAATATTGATAAAGTAAGTGCAGTTCAATAAACGCTACAAGCGACCAGTCCAGTAGGTGCTAATGCAAATACCTTGTAAACCGGCAATGGCAAATATTTGCGAGGGCGGGACCCGGCGTTGCCAGTGCAAAGTGGGGATGAGTCGGGTTCGCAGCGTCGACGGTAGGGATAACACGTGATTAGGGTTGACATTTCACGGTTCAATTAGGTATTTACGATATATTTGTATTGCTATTGCAAAGAAAGGAAAAAGATAAGATAATGTAGTCCACGGTCATGGGTGAAGTCTATTATAATTTCAGCGGTGTAAAGATTTCTGTGGTTATAAATATAAATAATTCAAAAGTGGACAGTAATTCGTAAAACAACAAATTGTAGCTCAGCAAAGTATCATAAAACTGGAACCGAAAGATGAAGTAGTAGCCCTAGTACGGTAATTGCAAAGTCGATATCAGTTAGTGCTGGCGTAATGCATTTTCACCTAACTTTAGCAACCCCACCTGGCCAACCTGCCCTGTATGTATGCGACGCAATCATTCCAACTTCCGAATGTATGTACATATAATATGCAGGTATATCCTACGTCCACCGAGTCAACGCGGAAGGTGTATTTTTAATCCATTTTTTTGTGATTTGCACTGAATATATAGGAACTCTACTCCGTGACCTCGTAGTAGCCGGCAAAGGCGTAAGATAAGTATGAGACGCTATAATTTTTCTCCTTCTATTACAACTTGACACTTAATATAGAAACGAAGCAGGAGCTCTCGTTTTGGACTCCAACGATACGATACGCTTTGAATCTCGCTGACCTAAAGGGCTTAGTAAATAGTTGTTTTTTTTTATATTTTACGTCTTCCGTTTCGCTTGCGCCCTACACACTGCAATGAAATAGTTAATGATTCAAGTAATTTATAAACGAATTGGTAATAAATTATTGATTGTAAAGTAGGGTCATATAACAACTTTATGTATATTTTGATGCTACACATGAATCGTAAAATTTTGGCACAAAATATATAAAACCAGAAAGTTTACTCTGAAACGCTTCAGTCGTAAAATTATATTTAAATTGACCGAAGGTTACGCTTCTGCGTTTATTTCTTTCGTCGTTATCGCCACGTAAATTTTACGTTCGTAAAACGTGTGATCCTTGCCTGCGGTCGACTTTAGAAACCCAGAATTAAATCTACTAAACGAGTATGAACAACAAACGCGCGATCAATTAAGATGTTAATGTTTTCTACAGAAATACTACGACACGTGCATTAAAATTTAATTCCTGTATCACGTAAGAGTTAAAAGTTAACACGTAATGTAAACAAACACCGAGCCAGTTGATTGAAGTCATTTTGTTGATGTATAAGAACCACTCGCACGACTTAACAAACAAGCCCGAAATAGATGTAAGCGTCTAGTGATCAACTCGGCTAATTCCTGTTAAAAATATTTTCCTTATTGTACAAATTGCTATTTACAGTGTAGTATGATACACAACTTAGTCATCATTCGTAAGTTATTATTTAAGGATTAATATTCCGCCATTGTTAACAAACAGACAACACGAAACATTTGCAGCTGAGCAAACATCGCATGAATTGTAACGAACTAGTTACATATTCGAATGTCAGTATTTATTCGCAAATATTATTTCTGTATTCTTCTTCTGTTTTTTGTTGTTAAACGCAATACGCATTAAACAAGCCGACCAAGTGCGTGTGGCGGCATCGTGTGCAATGAAGAGTTGTATAGAGATGACGAACGTGCACTCACTGTATTTACAATTTTGCTAAGGAATCCTAAACAAGGAATTAATCGAAAATACCTATATCTAAAAAATACAGAACGGATTTTGTTCAATTTCCTAGAATTTTCTTAAACGTTTGCACCCCATAGTTCGAAAGTTAAATCCACGAACTAAATTATTGTAATGTAACTGAATCCAAAATGAAACAATTGCACAATTATATATAAAACTAGGATATGCCCGCAACTTTATCCACGCTTAACTTGAAATTCGTGCGGCATTCCCGGGACATAAGGGACCGCAACTATCCTATCGTTTCAGTGAAAACTGTGTCGAAATGAGCAAATTTTTATGCACCTGAACAAACCGCTCCCGAGAAGATCCTACGGGAATACCGTGAAAAAAACACACATTTTATTACACAAAATTTTCTATCGATCCGTGAATTCATTAAATGAAATTTTTTTTTTAGTCTGGCCATTTTAAATAATTCTCAGAAAAAACCCGTGGGACACCCAGGACAAAAGTATAGCAGATTTTGTCTAAGAATTTGCTGTCGATCAGCGGAAACCGCATCGAAATCGGCCCAGTATGTTTTACGTGAATCCCGAAAAAACAGACAAGAAATCTAAAAAAATGCATGGTGTTTCCATCGTTTATATAGTGTATTCCAGTTGTTTTTTTTAATAGCATCAATGTATAAACATCGCATTTTTACAATTTTATATTATTAATAGAAAATTATTCCTATAACTGTCATTTTTAATTTACTTATGTTTTATTTTATCCCTTGACTTACTTTAATTTGGCGATTGAAATATCAGCCCCAAAGGTAATATATCACCGTCAAGTAACTTAAAAAACAAAATCACTAAGAAATATCCTCGTGATTATTGAAGAACGTATCCCGATTCCCAATACATTGCCATTTTTTTTTAAATTCACTGTTACCTATTATTACATTTTAATTTTTATAGCATTTTTACAAAAACGTTTTTTTGAACTTTTGTTTACTTTGTATTTAAAATTTGTAATTAGAAAAACGGCTTACTGTGTATTGTAATATTTTATGGTAGTGATTAGCCAGGTGTGATTCTTAGAAATTATTGTTATGCGGTCGAGAATTGTGTCGAGATATATTGAATAGTTTAGTATAAAACAATGCCCGAACGGAGGGATGAGGCAGTCAAGCAATAATCGTAAGCTAAGCAAGACGTGTGTACATTCAATAAAGCTATATACTTTGAGCGCGTTGTTGAATCGTGCATTACGTTTGTACTGGTCGCGTCCAGTTATATTTGTACCCGTGTTATACGTGTTTGTATAGTTCTAATAATTCTAAAGTAATCCAGCGGCATTTTAATTCGAGTCCCGTAACAATATTATAACGATTCCGTTTTTCAGCCAAACTGGTCACAGGTCTGTAACAATTTACATGGTACTATACCATCCACATAATATGTAAATCCGCAATAAGCAGGCCTTGCAAGACTGCCATCTTGTAGGGAGGAATGAACGGGCCGGTTAAAAATACACTCGTGTGTCTCTCCCACGCCGGGTCAAGGGTATTATAATGCTATTTTATGCTCACCGCGCTTATCAATTTTGTACCGGCCATTAGAAATGGGCGAATTAAAAACGACGGCCGCCGTACGTATAGCTATTGGCGAAATAAACAAATTCAACATCACGATTCACTAATAAAAGGCATTACCTAACGCCTAAATGACTAAGTTATTATAATTACTTGCACATCGTTTTATGGGAATAAATATTTACTGAATATTTACATTTCTAAAGACGATAGAAATATTGCCCAAATTTTATACATTACGATTAGATGAATAGATATATTAGTATTAAAATACTAATTAAAGTTATGGTGTAATCGTGCAAAAAACTCGAAAGTATCTATAGAAAAAAAATCTACTATACTATGTCTGGGGGCTTAAACCGGCCACTTCTGGAGGATCACTTTTTTATATTTTATTACAGGAATTCAGCAGACAGGCAGACGGTTCACTTGATGAAAAGCAGTTACCATCGCCTATGGACATTTGCATCACCAAAGGTGCTACAAATGTGCTGGTGCTGTCTTAAGGGAGACTGGAACCTGGTCACTTATGCCGGAACACAACTGAAGGTTGTTATGGAGACATAATCTAGACCAGGGGTGGTCGCCATCCAGTCGATGAAATACTCTACCACCTGGCTGTGGGCTGTTTCATCGCCTCTTACGACAGGTCACCAGGCCACAGGAAATTGAATCCTTTCTCCGTTCCGGCACGGATAAAACTTAGGACACATGTCTAAATATACTGGTAATGGTGAGCACAGCATATTTTGAAACTTGTCATATTATTAATACGAATCTGTGAAAGCGGCCGCTTTCGTCCTTCCCCCGAAGACCCCGGGGGCTTTCGTGTTCTATTATTTCATAAGTTTTCTTCTCCATACTTCATGATCTTAAGACGTAAACTGATTGCCATGAAAAATATATGGGTACTTGGGTATTTTAATATATAATGTATATTACTATAATGTATATTACTATAATGTATATTATAGTAATGTAATTTATAAAGGCCGAGTATGAACGTGTGACAAAATCAAATATAACACGAGCAAAGCATCGAAGAAAGTTCTAGTCTGTAGCCTGATTAGTTATCTTAATGACAAAAAATATTAACAAACTCGATACGTTTTAAAACAACACTATCAATAGAATGATTCACTGAAGTTAAGTATTCCACTCACGAATGGTAAAAGTTTCGTTTCATGAATCGGTGGTCTCTTCATCATGACACAGTTCGTGAGGGAAAGACAGGCTATTTGATAAACAAACAACTGCCCGTTTGTATTTAAAATATCGTTTTTTTTATATTATTAGTATAGAAATTTGCAATGATATTATAATTTTTTTGAATGGTGCAACAAAACGAGGATTCCAAGCGATACGTATAAAGGTGCATTTGAGAATCAACGGTTACCATACTATAACATACTTAAGATTACACTTTGCGACCATCTCGAACGAAATTATATTAGTATGTTTAATTTCTTTACATTTTACTTAAACAATTTAAAGAAGTCACATGAAGTCAAAAGTTGATATTGTAATTCGAACATGAGAACATAATAATTGCAGAAATGTTAAACATAGCTATAAAATTTTGCTTGGTTTATAAAAGTTTTTAGTGGCATATAGGCGATAGGCTACGCTTTCACCCGGCATTGGTTGGAGCGTCGGCGTGGCGTTGTGTTCGTCCGCCTCCTTTACATACAATCCATACAATGCATGCAGCGCCCCACAGCCTGGCATGGCACTGCGCACAATGCCCCGCGGCGGCCCACATCGTGATTGTGTGACTCAGCGACGCGCCAAGCCGCCGGCGCCGGCTATCCATACGGGCATGTTTACACATGATGCAATTAACAATCCCATACAGATTTGCAAGATTTGGAACATTTGGTACGACATTTATCTCGAAAAAAACCAGCTTTTTAAATAATTATTACATTAATCACATTTATGTTTATTTATTGTTCAAAATCTAACCTAAACCACTCGGAATACGGGGTGTATGGCACCGGGGCGCACAAACATACCGTGCCATAATCTGCTAGCTTTGAAAATTACTTTAACTAAATCACAAAAAATATCGCCTACTGAAAACGGACTACATAGTTTTAATGATTTAATTTTTAATATTAACAAGTATGACGTGCTGATATTCATACCCTGGCGTTCAATATGGTTAATATAGCTCTGTATGCGAGTTTGGATAGAGTAGCAGTTAATAAATTTAATACTTACTTATAAGGCTTAATATTAACGCAAGATTATGTTCAGAAGTAAAAGAATATAAAGTACTATACCATATAAATATACTATATAAAGTACTGTACCTGCTGTAAATATTCTACGATGTGATCCAATCATACCTTCTGATTCTTATTATTACAATATTCAATGAACCGTTTTCTTTTACCAAATGAAGCATATCGTGATAATTATGCACTTATCATAATACACATTGTTCATCATGACTAATATTCCAATAATATATAATACTTAGGTATATTAGTTTATGCAACTATAGACCTACACTAATATTAAAAAGTTAGTTTACTTTTGTAAGAAGAAAGTTTTATCCCGAAAAATGACAGAATTTTTGCAGAATACACGAACAAATATTACGCTAAATGAAAGTTTCGAAGAAGTTACGAAATCGTATGACACGAAGATCGTGCACTTCTGAATTGCACGTATGTAAAACGAGTGACCAAGGTGCGAGCAAATACGTAGACTTGTTTCTCGATAATCCTTTTGAACCGTGTCTTACGTTAAACATGGAACTTTCATAAGTGTCGGTAGTCGAACAATAAGTACGCGGACTTGTTCGCCGGTTTATCACCCGCTTAAATTGATCAGCCTATTATACTATATTTAGAGTTTAATGTACTTAAAAGATTTTTTCTGTAAGGTCGATATGGCCAACGATTCACTTCCGTTTTTCAAATGATATCAAATAATGTATTGCATAAAAACCTGGTAGCTATACAAATAGGTATTGTTTTTTTAAAATGATCACATGTTTTTACCGATTCCACGTATAATCTTTTGATACTCATAATATACTACCTGACCTATCCACGCGTTGCTTTGGCTCAGTAAAAAATAATATAAATTACAATTAAACCTATCCTACGTTCTTAGTTGGACCAAATCCAGCAAAATAAAAAAAAAACATCAAAATTAATTGAGTAGTTGCGGAGTTCATCGCGGTCAAACACTGTGACACGTAATTTTTATATACAGATGGGTAAATACTATCCTTATTTCAATATTTATTTAGTTTTAGTTATTATTACTAATGTTTCAATGTTATAATTATAACGATGTATAAAATTAAATTTAACAAAATACTAAACAAAACATAATTTAAAATTACATATGTTTCTAATGATAGTAACTTGATACAAATAATATAAATATATTTTGGATTCAATTTGGAAAAATGAAAGTGATCGATATAAACATTGAATCATTCAATGCTATTGAATATCGTCTATTCCTCTCAGTTCTGCGCCTCAGGACCAAATTGATTCAATTTATTAGAAATGAAATTAATTTCATTAGAGAATAAATTTAAAAATCAGATAGAGATACTTCTCAAAACCATAAGTTAGGAACCATGCCAACTATAAAGATAGCACTAATCTGCAAATCTAGGCAAGTCACGTTGCTTTGTTACTCAAGCACGGGAAGCATTGCAACGGATGTGATCGTAGTCGAGATCAAACAGAAGGCCAACATTTGCCCACTTGTGTCGCAGTATCCTGTATATACCACAGCTTGACATAAATAACAAAGCGTTTGAAATCGCACTTTCTGATTTGCATAAACTTATAGATTATCGTTAAAAACATAACATAAGCCGATTTGAAAATACTTACATGCACTAATTTAAAAACTCTGAGGAGCAAAGCGTTTCTATTTTACAGCACAAGTGCAATCAACAGAATTTAGCGGGAACTTGGGATGTGATGTTTGTGTGTGTATTTTTATTTTCCGAAATATATAATATAATATGTATATAGAAGAATAAAGAAGAATATTAACATACAACTTTAACTTACTTTAAAAGTCTAAAAATTCACTTTTAAAATAACAATAGTTAGATAATAACTGAAATAATTTATATTATCTTAATTATTGTTAAAAATAATAATATTTCGGCTCGTAAATATTTGTATCCTTGTACTACATGAAGGCACATAACGCCTTGTGCATGCTTAGAGGCCGAGGCTAAGTGAAATCGTAACAAACAATACTAAACATTGTTTTTACTAGGTCAATTTAAATTGAAATCGTAGAACATATCGTTTGTGAAAGGAAACGCTTGTTTATACACACAATTACGTCATCGTTTTAAAATCTCAAATTTGAAAGACGACTACCTAATAAATGTCGGAAACTACACCTTATTCGGAAATAAAAAAATAATAGACCAATATATTTGGCCCAGAACAGATCAAAAGCATTTCGATAGAACACTGCGAGGATAATATAATACGAACCTACAAATGTCCCACTTTTTCAAATCCGATAATAGAAATAACATTTCAAAATCACTATCACTATCACTTGAAAATAATTCCATTATTATACAAAAATCTCAATATTGGGGGATCGCAAATAAAGATCGATTGAGGTCAAAAACGGATCTGTCAAAATTATAGATTATCGTTTATTGAAAATTATTAAAGTTTATTGTAGCTGTCACTTTCATACAAGTGACAATCCAAAAATACTGGATGGATTCGTAAAACAGATCAACGAAACGATCTGTGGATCGAATATTGAAATCATAAAAGTAGGAAATGGATCGAATATTGAAATCATAAAAGTAGGAACGGGATTTTAGATTAAAGATTGAGATTGAATATTGAATGCCGCCGTAAATCTCCTCATTTCAGAAGTACCGACTTTGTCTCTGCCACGTTTATTCAAAGCTTATTTGGTTGGCTACAAGCACAAGCTTTTCCTAAGGACTCTTTAGCGTTGCGTAAAAAATGTATCCTCGTAGAGTAGTTATGTCAGATTGACAGCGACGGTGAAGCCGCGACTTGAAATTCAATTTCAATTCGCGGCTTCACCGTACTAAATTGCATGATATGATTTAATAAAATAAAATGGAAAGTCAGATAGAAAGGGAAACACGGTAAGACGATACATTTCGAAACGATATTATTACAAAAGAAAGTCTCTCCCGTCACACATCACATAAACGTACATACAAATGGATACAGTATTTACAGAGTTTGTTGGTGAATGCACAAAAATGCACATTTTCAAAAGTAAAATAGCATCAGTGACTCCAGCAGCGATGTGCATTAGTACATTCAGCGACAGATTTAACGAAGCTTTGCAGTGTAGGGATCGGGCTATTCCTGGATGTTTCGCGAGAACTGTCGTTTATCACCGACGTAATATTATGGCCGGTGTACAACTAGCAGAAAGTCGACCAAGCAACGGGCACCGGTTAAGTCTTCAGATCGTTTGTATGCTCATAGCCCACGCGTTCTAGAATATACAAGATCATAAAATTACCCGTCATGAATGAGCTGAAATATCAATATATAAGAACGACTGGTTTCTGAACTGATAAGATTACGTACACAGTTAAAATATGGTTTAATTGGTTCAACTTGGAATTCTTTTTAAATAAATACTACTCTTTAGTTTCGCAGCTGGATTATTAAAACATTTATTAACAAATTATGCAGCAGGTGTTCAATTTGATTATCCTCTTTTATTCCAACGTTTCAATCACTTTTTGGCAGCGGTGCTTACAGAATAACTGACATATTATCATGCGTCACTAAGTAGTAACAAAGTTATTTCAACATCTTCACTAAATCATGACAGTTCAGTAAATAAGGCATGCGTGTGATATTTTAACGATCTGGGTTCTATCTTAATGTGTGTACATATTAATATAATTAAAGAGCGCTGAAGGTGAAGGAAACCGTCGCAGTAAAGTCAACATGACGAGATTAGTGATATTACAAATGTATTAAAACTATCAAACTACTTTAGAGAAGCGTAACGATGTTGATAATCCATCTACTTAAAATGACTATAGCCGAGCTCATCAGTAGGCGTTTCAGAAGCTTTAATTAATTAAAAACAGAGCCATTAGCAAAAAAAGAAAAAATATTTAATTCATTAACATGAAAAAATTTATATATTCTATTAAACATTAAACCTGTAACGTGTAAAATGTTTGCACTCAATAGGATGAAATCAAAAGGTAAAAGCAAACATGGAAATCATCTTTGACATGATCAAAAAGGCGTGGCTCAAACATAAATGACAAGCAACAGAGCCAAGCGAAAGGAAACATCAAAGAGGCAAGTTTACTTGCTTACTTTGAATGTTTAAAAATAGCTGTCATAAACTTGTGATATGCTTGGGCTTTTTGTACGTTGAGTTGCATATCTTTTTGTTCAACGTCTAGAATCGTAGTCTATCAATTATAAGTACCTACATAGAATATCGTGATAGTTTTGTGGCTATAATAAAAAATTATAATAATGTCAGCCCATAAATGTCCCACTGTTGGGCTCGGGCCTCCCATTATAGGGCAACGGACAGTATGGTGGCTATTTGTGGCTATGCACTCTTTTAATTCAAACCATGTTGGTTCATCATACACTATACACCGCTACTGCAGTTTTGCTTCAATTAGTACGTAAGAACTATAGAGGAAAGCATCATAGAGGTGATAATTTAATAATATTAAAGCATAAACCTCCCACTGCTAGGCTCGCCCAATTCTATATAATCCTGATGTAACCTAAATATCGAGATTACCGATTCGCTTAAGCCTGCTAAATCTATCTTGTACTACATAAACAGGAAGAATACCTACTCATCTGTAGGCACACGTCATACGTATGTGGTACATGGGTAGTATTAGATAGATTATAGGTTAAAGGTATAGATTTAAAAGGACAGTTGGGTGTAGGTATACCGCTCGGCCTTTTAATCTATGAAGAGACCCAAGTCCAGCAACTAAACGTATGTAAGGTAGGAAATTATCATCACGTAAAATTGTTTTCAATTTTTCAAACTTTACATAAGTGCATCATGGTAGGTAAGTTAATCATTGCTTAAAGACTAACATAAGTCTTAAAAAACAATCCGCGGACAATTTATTTACTACTGATTTTTTCGATTCCACGGTCGTCATCACAGAAATCAATAGCAACTTATCGCCATCACAAAAGTTTTGCAAGCGATTCAATTTATCGCTGGTAAGTTATAAGTATATGATGAAATTAGCACACACAAGTAGCGGGGAGTAAAGTTCAGCTGAAAGCTACCCAACTGGTACTGCTTAATCCGAGAAATCATTTTGCCTTTTTGGGCATCATGTCTTAAAAATGTACAAAATGAAAGTTATAACAAATATTACACAGGTAGCCAACAAAATCAAAACTCAATGCGATTATGTGTCAGTTTATGTGTGTATTGAATTATTACTTTCAATAAAAATCAATTATCCAAAAGGAAAGAAAAAATGTTTTACTTTCTCATAGCATCGTGACTTGACACGTGTGTAACATAAACACGAAACGAAGATGGCGACGCAATGGAGCGTGTCTCGATTCATGCTCTCCTCATATAGAAATACCGAATGCTTCGAGAAAAAGACTACAACAATCATGGAAGAATGCGGCGCTAGTTCACCAACGCCACTTACATTGTAATAAGGATCGTATCTTTCCAATTTGAATGCAATATTGCTACAAAGTTCAGAATCATGGGCATACCTCGGCCCTTGTCGGAGCTGTCCTTTACTAGCGATTTTATCTTTACGCAGTGATGTCACGCTTAATTCAAATACATTTTCTAGACGCCTTCAGGCCTAGAGTCAACGACTGAATATTACAATAAGAGTAAATATACTTGGCCGTCCGCTGCTACGAGCACAACTCAGTTCAATTTAAGTGTAACACTTGTTCTAGAATAGCGCCATATGATGAGCCGTAATTTGTTGTATTTATAAAGTAAAATTTAAAATAGCTAGATTTATTAGAACTGTACTAATATTAAAGCTAGAATATATATTAGTAAATATGCATATTTTATCGCACTAATCTCAGACACTACAATTTGTAACAATTTAGCATTAAATAACTTGTTTATTCAGGAAATAATTAGGGTATATGACATCACGTTAGAACCCAAACAATCAAGGCAATAGCAACAATCTTTGACCACAATGCGGAAACTGCTGAAGTACGATTGCAAGTTGGAGAGGAATTTAAACTCAAGGCGAGTAAAACAACAGGAGGCAGCTAGTTGGGTACATTGCACATTGGTCATGCTCGAAGCAATCTTCCACCCACTTCACGTTTACTGACCCAAAGTCGCAAATGAATCACATGAGCACGCGACTCTATTTGTTGATTCAGCGCTGCTGAATGATGCATTGTTCTTGCTAAATTACAATCTACAAAAACTCACTTGTTGTTTTATTATATGACAAAGTAGTTGTTATTAAAGAAATTATACGAGTTACTTTGTAAAGGATGTTAAATATTGCAAGAGTTTGTTACTTTAAACATACAAGCAAATGCGACTCGACATTTATAGGATATAAATTGTCAAAATATCTTTACTAACACACGCACAATAAAAACTTCTATAGTTCTAGAGAGTAGAGGTGACGAATATACACAGGTTTTGTATTTAGCTATGGGACCTTTTTTTTGCCACTCCCCACTTAGGGATACCCACTAAAACCCCTGGGTGTTCCGTCCTGCGCCTTATGCCAGGGCTACGTGTATGCGGTTTTCCCTACTCCGCTGCCCTGGCAGGCGTGGGCCCCGCTCACTGGGCCTCTTCCAATGCCGGGGGAGCTACTCCCCCGGCGACGACTGGGTCTTTTCGGCGTGGGGCGGTTTGTAACGGGCCCTACGGGAAGAGAGATGAGCGCGCGCGGAACACTCGCGCTCTCATCTCGACGGCATGTGCGGGTGAGTGAGAACCTCTATACCCCTAGAGGCCCCACCCGCGCCGCCCGCTTACGGTGGCCGAAGGTCTAAATCAGACTAGCTATGGGACCTAAACTAACTTATAGTTAAGAGAACCACGGAATGTATCGTTTAAGATCACGAAAATGCTGTAAATAAATACATAAGACAATTTTTGTGCCACATTAAAGGCGAACATTCATTAAAGTCAAATAGAACATCAACACACTGATTTTTTATTTATATATCTGTGACTTTCATGATAACATCCACCCCTAATTTTTATTTATTTTCACGAGATCAATACAACTAAGTACAACATTGTGTAGTGGCCTTTATACTTACAACTTTTGTCCGAATTTCATACATATAAGAATCATTAAGATCATCATTAAAATATACTACTGACATAAGGAATATATGAAAGTTACATTTTTGTCATTGGGCTACAGAACCCGAAAAGGTAAAAGAATTATTTGGCGACAAAGTCCGAAAAAGTATAAAAATATTTAGCTCAAATAAATAATATGTATTAATCAATTTTCAGATTAGTATTTATAAATAAAAATATCATTTATATTGTTTAATTTAAAAAATTTGCTGTCTTTTAATACCAAAATTAGTCAAGACAACTCTACAAGCAAAATCGATGCGCGGAATCAAGTATCAACGTAAATAGTGGCCATAGTGGTGGAAAATGAGTCAGCAAGGGTTACGCGTGGGGTCAGGAGGATCGTGAATATGTAGGCGTAGAGCTTACATGCAACAGGAACCTGTTTGGGTCAGCCAACTCGTGCTTTCTATTTAAATCTTAAGCCATTTCTGCAAGCATCCGAACATAATAGTAAATAATGTAAAACGATCTCGAAGGTTAATTATAATATTACAAGCCCACAAAAGCCCCACAGCTGGGCTCAGGTCCCTCAGTAATACCCACCACACTTGTTCGAGGACGGATTTACAAATTTCACAAATGTTTTCTTCCCTCAACAATAGTAAATAATAATAGTAACAACAAGGACTTAAGGTAATAAAATTGCCTAAACTGTCCGTGCTTTCCGGCAGGAATTGAACCCACATAATCGGAACATTAGATTATGATTTAGGTACATATTATACACGTCAATCAAAACATCAAAATAAGTGACAAATATTATAATTTCAAATATACAACGACTGTTTAAAGCCACATGAAAATAAATGCTTTAAAATGGAATCTTACAGATTACTAATTGAGTGTCAAGATTTTACCACGGCTTCCAACGCAATTTTAGTTACTTTTAAAGAAGAAGAAGCGGAGCAACAAACTTCCCAGCGATATATATACGTGGATTAAAATACATAATGTATAAAATATCGGTATTCAGAAGCTAGATGTAGAAATTATCGTATAGCTTAAGAAACTCGTAGGCGGACATGTGGAGTTATCCTGCGGATGCTGCAATAACGAGCAAAAAGATTAAACCGTCCGGAGCCACTCTCGTTAGATATACATTACAATTAAGCAAGTATTTAGACACACCTATCAATCGCTGTTAATGGGGGTCATTTTGTATTCTGTCAAAACTAATCTTAAAAATGTACCGTCAATAATGTGGGCAGCATGTAGGAGTATCAACACAAATTGTTCCGTTCTGAAATCTCGTTCCATATCGCTGAGCAATCAACGTTATTTAGTAGCCTATTGTTTTACGAAAAACCGCCATTGTTCATGTCGAAATAGCAATTGAACAACACTCTGAAGACAATTTGATTACTTAATATGGCCTGTAAATTTGAGGCAGGCTTGTGTGCCGATCTATTTAAAGTAAGTAAGTACTTTTGTGTGATATTCGTACATACCAATTTGTAAATACGAACAAAGTGCATGTCAGTTTACGTACAGTGTATAACTTCATAGAAGTGATGAACTTTCACTATTAATATTTGTAATATTGGGGTATAAACTTTTAAACATTTAATTTTGGATTAAATGTACTCCATGTATCAAAAATCTACTGCTTTATTTCTGCTGTATTAAACGTTACAATGCCTTTTTCAGAACTTTTCACTCCATAATTCAAAATTAAAAACCGCCCAGCCTCTCCTTACGTTCATATTTACTTAAGTAAGAAAGTCACTAAAAAGTTCCCAAAATTTTTCAAAGCTAAAGATATCTTACATGCCTATGTATACTGAATTTTCTTAATTCTCCAGATACATGTGTAGTGGTCCAACCCTAAATTTCATTTTTTACGATTTCACTATACACTACGAAATTCCATGTAATTGTATAGACCCAATAGTCAGTTTGAAATAAATCGGCTTTGCATATGACTTATGTATATAATGTAGAAAGATGGACGAACGAACATAACAAATTTATGAGGGTTTTGTTTTTTTATCCATTTTGCTAGGTCTTTTCCATTTGGTTAAATGTGAAAGTGACTTTATTTTATGTTTCTTGTTCATTCTTCACCAGTTACAGGATAAAGCATTTTAGATAATTGGCATAAACATAGAATACTTTTCATACCAAGTAATAGGATAGTTTCCGCGGAAACCGTTGTAATGTAAATTTTCATGTACGAAAATCTACATCCTACATTCAGGGCAGAATACTTTGGACCTAAATATTATATGTAAAATCCGACAATGTGATTGTTAAATTATAAATTACATTAATTTCTATCCCGCTGCTATGTGGAATAGTTCCGCAAAGTGTAGTATCTGTTTTTAGAACGTGACATGAAAATACCACAGCGCCTGCAAATATTTAAGCCAGTTCGTAAAGCGTGGTGCATTCCATTCGCTACTCCGGTATGTGACAAATACTACGAATAAAATTATATTTTATATGTACAACATACACAATTAAAATTAGTATCTATATTAATTTATTATTATTATTTTCTGACATGAACTACGCTTATTTGTGACCTATCATTTTGCTGTAATCACAACTGTACAATTGAGTATCACGCAAGAAGTCTTAACATTTTCATGCTCGAGTTTCTTACATTGCATTTCAAAAATAATAATATAATATAATTTAAAAAATAATAATATATTTAAAACATATAATAGCTGTAACACTATCCCAGAGGAAATAGTAGCATAGGCTTTTAGCTTATGCTACTATTTCCTCTGGGATAGTTTTACAGTTATTCACTGTTTCATGCAAATGATGAGTAGAGTGTAATGCGTTATTTGTGATATGTAATAGTTATATATTTTTTCATTAAAGGTTTATATCTATATAAAAACGTAAATAAGTTTTTATGTAAGTAACATAGAGCCACCCTCAGGTCATTATGCGTGTCGTAGTCGCGGGGAAAACGCTAGTTATAATACTAAATTTCGTGCACATTGTTTTTTTAATCCTGTTTGCGATTATAAAAATATCATTGGCCACAAATCAACGAAGAAATACTATGTTGAGAATCGTCAAGTTATATACGTATCTCTGAAGACTTCTTGACTTCTACCACGTCAATGAAGGTGCCAAAATGCATTATTCTGTTCTAGTTTTTTGGGGTACAGTTAGTTATATACTGGTAAATCCTTTGTACATCATATCAATCAAAATTTTTTATTTCAATAATAAAACGTTTAAAAAGAGAAAAGGAATTATTCATGGCTCTATCTATGTACGAATTGGGAGATTATTGTTGTCATTTCTAATATTTTTCTTTTATTATAATAATATTAAATAATAAATATTACTTTGTAGTGCTACTTTAAATTTAAAGACGCTTAGAAAATTAAAACGATATTTTGATAGTTTAAAGCATGATTTCAACTGTTTTCTATTTCAATGTGACGTTTTGCTAACATTTCAATAGTGTAGTGTCTAGATATACTAGTAAATACTACTGGTATATCTAGAGTAGAGTACGTGTCAATTTCACTAAGCTATTCTGTTGTAACTTGTAAGCCATAGCATAAAATTCCACTTTACACTGATACATGTTATATTCATCATACGAATACGAACGACCTCTTCAGACCCTCAGTTTCAACTAAGTGTAACACCCGCGAGAACTTAAGATAATACTAACTGAACCCCATTTTTTAGTTATGCCATATAATGCGCTTTGCCGCTGATTGTTAATTATTTAGAATGTCAAAGCAGTCACGTGAACACTAACGGAGATCACAAAGCGTTATTCATTTATCATTCTGAAAGTTACCCAACATGAATGTTGTTGTACAAAGGATCCACTTTTTACAGCATATCAAAACGAGGTCGTGATGCATACAGCTCGAGACGTTAGTCCTTTTCAAATTCGAAATTGTGAGCTGCGTGACATTTTAAACCGCTCACTAGCGCAACATGATTCACGATTCTTGTCTCTTAAAATGTTCATGTTACGTATCCGAGAGCTGATTATGTTCTTGACGCGGTGACTAATAGGCAAACAACGCGAACACGATAAAAATAAGTTATAATATGAAAAAGTAAATTAATAATATTGTAACAAATAATCGGCAGACGAACACAAACAAACTAGCTAAGCAAGTTTCGCTTATGCTTTATATAATATATACCACTGTAGAGCCGATCGTACGCAGACCCCAGACAACAACTGCAAGTTTATTTACGAAATTTTACCATGCCAGGAAACAAACCCGGAGCTTCCTGTATTCCAAAAAGAGATTCAACCACAAGGACAAAGAGAAGTTAAATTATTAAATTGGCCAAAAACGTCCCACGACTCGGGTCCCCCTTTAAAGGGAAAAGTATACCTGCCCTATTTGTCAAACATCCAGTGGCAGATTTCACATTACGATAACTTCAATGTGCAGGTTTATTTCCGATGTTTTTCTTTCCCATGTGGTCATTGTAACTATATACACATCGAGTTAGAAAACCGCCTAAGTAATGCATGCTCTCCAGCCAGGGTTCGAATCCAGGTAATAATTGAAATTAAACGCGCTGAGCAACCGCGACATGCAAACTAAATTACTTCACGAAATATATCCCAAAATAATAATATTATACCGTGCTCAGAAAGCTTAAAGAGCAACTAAAATTTCTTTTTGAATTAAAAACCGAGAAATTGTTACTTTAGTCATAAAAATTATTATAAGTAGGTAACGTTCACAGCTTAATTTTTACCACTAAGTCGCGGAATTTACAAAACTTAAAAATAAATAATGATAAGTATTATTGTAACAACTTATACATACTCAAAACACGAAGTTATGTGTCGTTATTTAAGGGTAGTGTAAAGGTTTTAGATATTCACAAGATAACTGAGACAAATCTTTTAATTATATTAACACACAATATATACCATGTGGTTGCAAAGATTTTTGTTCCTATTTAAGCGCGGGCTAACGGGGTCGCCCGAGTCAGTCGCTTTATTTATTAATGCTTTTTCAAAAATACAATGTTGCCTTAATAATACTATTACTACATATTTTTGGGTGACTTACATTTTAAATTAATGTACTAGACTTGGGTATTTCGTTTGAATGAGGAATAGGTACGAATGTTTGGGTTTGTTTGCTTAGGGTTTGTTTGGATTACGATAGGATACGGGATTTGGGAGTTTGTTCGGTTTGGCGGCAATTGGCAAATTTGGGATAGTTAAATTGGATAGGTTTTGGTTAGATTGTACAAAGATAGGATTTTTAGAATTCGGTTGTATTATATTCTTTTATTTATTACTTATGTATATATTACAGATGTTCTTATTTACACTCATATTACATATATTTCTATACTTAGGATTACTTACACTAGTAGCTTTAGTTTTATCGATTCTTTTACCTTTTTATTGTGTTGATTGTTGCAAATATTAGCCCGCACACGGCTCAAACAAAAATAAGTTTTGTTGTTTTTCGCTCCTTTTGGTCAATGGCAGCCGTGTAAACGGCAGGCAATTTGTTTGTTAGATACCTACGATACTTACGACACTTATAATTCTATAGTATCGTCACATAATATAGTTTAGATAATTGTTAAAAAGCCTTGAAATACGATAAACCATTATTTTAAATGAGAAAAACAGAAAATTTAGAGTTTTCACGCAATTAGTGATTGGTCAGTCGTATAGATTACAGATAATCAAGTTTTTTATTACACTTCTTACAATACTTACCGACCTCATTGCCTAATTGAATACAAAAACATGATTTCCTTTGTTTAGTCTCAACCCTGACAGAGCAGTAACTGCATGAAAATTACAATCGATGGTAACCTTCACTTAACAAGTGTTCTGATAATGGCCGGTGGTGTCGGTACACCTATAGGTAGCTGATTCCGGGACTTCCGTCCGGAAATTTAACAACTACTATAGTAGCACATTGTCTCGGATTTTCTAACAGTTCAAGGCAGTATACGTACCTACTGTCGTCAATTTTTTGTTGACGAGAGCCACGAGTCGTGTCTCGTCCCGGATCGTCTCGGGTTGAACCGCTTACCAGCATAATTGCCGCGATTAAGATGAGTCACGCTCGGCGACGCGCCCTAACACCAACCGGCCTGTATCATGAATTGCGATAGTCAGATACGAAAGCAACAGAATTCCATTGCAGCAAGACTTTTAATTTGGTAACAAGTCATTACACCGACATTACGTACGTACACAGTGCACCTAGTTGTCGACTAGATTGCTACTCACGCGGAGACCATGTATGATGTAAGACCTTCTTAAGAACGTAAGTAATGAGTTTGTGAGCAATAATGTTTTATTATTGATGTGATCTTAAAGGGCATCTACTAGTCAATCAGACTTTTGTGTTTGTATTACAGCGAGAAAGCGGCGGTCGTTGTCGTTTCCGCGCGAAGGCCTCCGATAATGGCGGCGAGCTGAAGCAGCGCTCCCCACGGGTGACGTCACTGCGGATAATTAGCGGGCAAGCGTATGCCACGCGCTCACAGCACCACACTTTGCAAAGCCCACAGGAAATCGCTCCTTACATCATCTGCGTACGTGATCCGTATGCTATTGTCTATCCTTATATATAAAGTCGATCGCAAGTCATAAAGACGTCGACCTACAATGGTAGTTGAAAGCCATTAGCCTTTCAATATGCTTTCGGAAATAATTGCAGCGACGAGGGTTTTAAAATATTAACGTACACATTTGGTGAAAGAGAAATCATGTACCAAATGAAATATCCTTCATGTGTCAACAATAAGAGTTTTTTACTTTGCCTGCAAAATGGGACCATAGCAGACTCTGTTTTCAATCAAGGAATTCAAAATTATCAATCACTCTCGGCTTTTTGAAGAGCGTCCGAATTTCGACTCCAGACCAAACCACTATCAATCTTGTCACCTCAAATAACGGAACGAGTGACATAAAATGTTTACCTAACCCATTTATGTTAATATAAAAATGAATCGTAGAAATGTATGTACGCATATAACTTGAGAACGACTTTATCGATTTTGGTTAAACTTTTTGCGTGTATTTGGATGGGGTCCCTGGATGGTTTATATCTACAACTGGAACCGCTAGGTAGCACTGGGATCGGTTTCTAGGATCTCCTAATCACCTGAGCTAATTTTCATGATTTTGTTTTTGTATGTTTAAGTGGGTGCCCGAATGGTTTAGATTCACAATTGGAACCGGTAGGTGGCGCTAGAATCGGGGCTTTGATTTTTATTTTTTCAGGGCAGGACAACGTCTGCCGGGACAGCTAGTTTTATTTAAAAGTAAAGTTTTTAAACTGACTATAGCCACGTATTTCATTCAATCGGTTGTGTCGGTAAATTAAAAAGCGACCTGAAATTCAAGTTCTGCGTTGGACAGTACAAACATAAAAGCCAGTCTATATAAGGCGTGTTTATAAATAGATTGTGACAGCGTAAGAACGGAGATTTCGAGAGAAATAAGCTCGCGGGCGTGCAGGGCGACAGAAACATAATAAAATATCGTGTGACATATGACAGAACACTAATTTAAATCCCCGACCGGAGCCGGAGGGCCACTAAATCAAGCTGCTCCCGTGCACCAAATGTGAATATGGGCATGAGTGCGCACGCCGCAAGCCCAGAGGCAGCGACACTTCGAATGACATTATTTGGGCCTGAGCTTAAATAAAACACTCACAGCTTACAATTAGTAATTGATATTGTATTTGTTAATTTAATTGTAAATGGAAAAGTCGAAATCTGACTAAAACTATTTATTAAAAGTGTTTTTCATTTGTGGGATAAAATTCAACGTTATTATTATTTTATTTTATCACAATATCTTAGTAGTGTTACAACCATAGCGACATATAATTACCTATTTTATCTAACATTAACATACAGCTGTGTAATTATTTATAATACACCCAAGTACACTCTTTGGAAAGTTACCTATATCTAAAGGACAGGCTATTAGTAGATAATCGGGATACACAAAAATAGGCAGGGCTAAATGAAAAGGTGTTTTGCTCCAAAGGGCCGTCAGCATTCCCTTTGAGAATGTTTGGAACGCTTGACTATTTTTACAAAAGCTCTATCGCACATTTATGTTCACAACACGCTTATCTAAGTATAACCTCTAGCTCTTACGTCCACTTAAAATTGCGATTTATCTATAACTTCAATGTTGCTCACACATGTTGGATTTGTTAAACCCTATGATAATATTTTCGTAAGTTTTCGCGAATAATATTCGTGATAAAATCACGTTTTAACGGTTTTAAGCGCCGTCAATTATTTTTTGCCGACGTTATGGCCACTTTTTAGTGAATACTGAATATATCACATAACATAAACAAAACTTTAACAATATTCATTGAAATTTGACATCTTTGTCCTCCGTGATCACGGTCACTGAAAAATGGCCAAAACATCGGAATTATAATAATAAAAAATACCGTGATTAAAACCGTTAAAACGTCGTCGTATTAAACCCTATGATTTTAAATACATTTTATATTTTTAAGTTTCACCTAGACAGCCCACAAATATGTCTTACTAATATTAAAATCTTTTTTATACAAAATTAAGTACAGAATTTACACAACATTATATTGTGTGTATCGACTGTAATATTTCGATTTATCTTTATCTTCAAGCTGACAAAAATTAGCATGCTTTTGCACTAAAATAAATTCATTTATTTCATTACATATTAAACACCTGTGTCTGAAATCGACTGTAAAGACAAATTACAATTATACTATTATAAAAAAATAACATAAAAGTTCATTTTTTTGTCTAAAAACCATCACGATCGCTTAGGTATCCAAAGTCAGTGCCACATCGCTGCAGCAATTAAAATTTTCTGTAAGCCACTTGAGTATACTAACGAGTCGCAAAGTCAGTCTCCCTCGTCTGACGACGCTGTGTCAGCGGAACGAGAAAAGTAAAAAACACTAATTAATTTGAAACTGCCCCCACTATTTGCTTTCAACCTTTTTGAATATGGATTCAATGTAAATATTATTTTTTTACGATAACTTGGTTAGCATAGAACTCGACTTCGGTATTAGGAGGAGCTTTGAGCTTACACCTTCAAGATCACCATGGATGTCCTTTGGTTCCGAAGATCTAAGATATGGTGGCGAGATGGAAAATTAGAATGGTTTAGGTAAGTCCGAGGACAGCCAGCCCGGGACTAATCTTTTGTTGACATTGACAAAGAAAACTAGCAGCAACTATATTCGCACAAACGATAATATTAAATTAAAACAGACTCGCCAGGTACGGAAAAAAGGCTTGGCTCCAGAAATGCCGCCTAGACTTCTTGAGAGATATTATACATGTCACTGGTCTAACAGTAAGAGATCGCGAAGGCTGAAGAAATTGAGAAAGAGGTAGTAAAGCAGTGCAATATAAACCATATTATACTTAGTACTTCCTATGTTTTCGCGACTAGTACACATAATAAATCTACATTTCAATGGTATTAAACGCGGTATTTTTTTATTTTTTTATTATTCCGACGTTTCGGTCACATTTCTGTAAGCACGATCACGGAAGACAAGACAAAGATGTCAAGTTTCAATGAGTATTGTTGAAGTTTTTATTTAGCCTACCGCGAACTTCATTTGTTGAGTTCTAAATAATTAAAATGAACTATAAAATGAAATGATCTAAAACTAAGAATAATAAAATGAAAAGTTGGCGGTAGGCTAAATAAAAACTTTTGCACCGTGATGATGATTACTGAAAAGTTACCGAAATGTCGAAATAATAAAAATCAAATAAAATACCGCACTTAAAACCGTTAGAATGTAGTTTTATTACATATTATACCATTGCAATTAATTTCTGATACACTCTGATCAGTAAAATCAAGTGTTGTTTATTAATGATTGTGCATTAAAAAGTATAACGTACATGACTAAACCTCTCTCTAAAACACTGTTAGACAAACTAGTAAACTACATACAACAGAGAACTTTCTGAAGGCATTATGTCTATGACAGACTGCATGATGTATACTCCTATGAAATTGAGGTACGTGCTTACTTTCTACGCTTTAACACTGTCTTTATGAATTGTTTTTACCGAGAAGCGATAGTCAATTAGATACGGCAAGCCATAACAATAATCAATAGATATGGGACTTCGGGCCTAAACCGAGGGGCATTAGCTCACGTAGTAAGTCGATTGCAAACCCTCATTCGGGGAACGATACGTGCAAGCAATTGACAATGTGCATCAATATACATAGATTTTAAATATAATCAATTCACTATATTGTTATTGTACAAGCAAGAAGCAAAGATGGTTATGGTATTAAGAAATATAGAAAAATATTTTTCTAAAAAATATAAAATAAGTGAATATTTAGGAAGTAAGTAAGGAAAGATTAAAAAAAATAATGCCATCTTTAAATGTTGTAAAGCACAGTATCACGTATCAGGCTATTGAAATTTTCTACTACCTATACAAAATGCAATTTTTTAAGCGTAATGTTAAAGCAAGCTCTTTAAACAAGCATATTATTCAGTCGAAGATTATTGTTGTGCTTAAATAATAATATGATGATGATTAAATATGTAATGATAAAATTAACAAATGATAAAATTAATAATGTTTATTGTAAATTAGATTTTTGAAGTTATACTTCTTTCGGCGCGTTAGGGAAAAATGATGAGAGTAAATTTTTACGATGCGCGCGCACACCGTCACGAAAAATCGACACCCTGAAGTTAGCTGTAGTCAACATTTTAGTTTTTCTATTGTTAGTATCGTTTTTTCTACAAACGTTGAATAAGGCGAAAGATACCATTTTTTAAAAGATTTTTATCTTGTTACCCACGCCAAAGAAGTATAACAAGTACACACACACTTTTTGTTTTTTAATGTATTAATATATAAATAAATAAATAAAATATTCGAGTTACTTAAATTTTTAAAAAAAATTTCAAATCGATAACGAGTGGGTGTTCTTGATATTATATTATTATAATTCCACATTAGAAAATTATTTTCGATTAATTACAATGCATGGATGGCATAAATTTTACGAATACTTATTATATTTCACGATTTCTTTCATTATAATAAAACAAAATATAATATAACGTATGTGTTGAATTAGTTGGATAGTTACATAAAATTTAATTGTATAAATATAAACTAAAAAGGAAAGCGTTTAAAATAATTAAAGTACAATCTTAGTATCCGTATAAGTAGGAATAAATTAGAAATATTAAGTCGGAAATCTGTTTGCGAGAATAAGAATAAAAAGTAGTCATAACGTCTCTAATTGTTAAAGAAAGTACTTATTATACATTGAACGAGATTATGTCTTTGATAGTATGCAAAGTGTGGTCGTTGTCAGATAAAAAATTAAGTAATAGGAAGTTAAATATTTATAATATTAAAATTATTTATTAATTCAAAGTTTTATATTAATAACCTTTATTAGAAAAATTATGTAAGTTTTTGCGTGTTTTGGCCCGATATATTTTTTTTCGTCAAACATTAATTGTAATTATTAACATAGAATTATTTGTTCTTATTCTTCTTTTAAGCCTAGCAATAATGAAATTTGATTATTGAATTTTAAATTCATATTATTTATACTTCTTTATATTGTTATACCATTTTAAATTACCTATAGCTACTTTTTTCAATATATAAAACATTCAGATTTAATTTCTTAATTCCAATTTGTAGCATATATGTATGATGTGACCAAATATAATAAGTAGAAAGTATTTACCATGAACATTTAAGATGGTGTATTTTAATGTCCTTTCTGTTGATATTAACATATAACAAATGAATAAAATAATGTAATATGTAGCACATACAATTTACAAATCCGATTTAAAGCTAGCTCGACCAGCAGTAGATTACTCTGTACTCAGTCATCAACATTATCTATTTTTTCTAAAGAATTGAATTGAAATAGACACACCCAGCGCATATTTTGCGACAATTTTAATATATCTTTTATACACAAATGTAGTTAAATCTAGATAATCAAGTTTTGGTCAGAAACTGCGACTTTTTGGGAAAACCATTACAAGTAACATATAATTACGGAAAATCAAATTCTCTGCTATACAAAAATAATCAGTATAAATATCATTCTCCTCGACAGCAGCTTTGGGGTTCCGATGGTATTTTCACTTTTATCGACAAAGCTACAACTCCCACGAGAAATACAGATTCAGGTGGGGTGGCGTGGCTTAGGGGATCCCCGACATTACACCGATACGATAATAATGCAAAAGTTTCAAGGTGATCATAATAAATTGGTGTAAAAACTAGGGGCAGTGACTACAACACTTGCCCGGTTGTTTTTGGATAATATGAAAAGTAATTGTGAGAAATATGTTTGTAACAATTACTTTTTATATTTCAAACAAAAATGTCCAATCTTGCTATCGTGTATAAAAACGAGTTATTACTAGTTTTTATACACGATGGCAAGATGACTATTGAGACTGTGTTTGATTGAAATTTTTTATTTAAGCATCCAGCCATTTTATACATTCACCCAACTCATGTGATAAAACTTAAATAACTGAAAACAAGGGTAATCTATGAAACTGTAAAATAAAAACAGAATAAACTTTTCAGCCTATATGAAGGGCAGGTTGCCCCAGGTCGGAGTTGCCACGGCGTCTAGGCAGTATAACACAATAACTTATTCATGGTTGTAGATAGAAATATGTAGGCGCGGATAGCAGCGCGTGCTAGCATTGGAGGGTTGAACAGGGGGGTCGGTGAACTCGACGAGACGTGACGTCACTCGCCCTACAGCTGGTTATGACGTCACCGTATCACCCCCCAAACGGCCAGCAACAAAACATTGCGAACTCTACTCCCAAATATTTAAGACTAAATCCGTGTGCGACCGTCACAATGTGGTAACCACATGTCCTCGTATCTGATATTAGCATTTGATATCGTGCGGTTGCTTACTCATTTGACGTTAATGGACACTTGTGCCCCGATGAGAACTATATTTGGGTTAATTTGGGCAGCTGATGCAATAAATATAACTCCAGGAATCATTACATGACCTTCGGCAATAAGAGACACACGCCTGATGTAAACAAAATATTTGGCATTTATTTGCAATTAAATAAATATATAAAATAACCTATAGTAAGGTGATAGGGTATTTGCCCGTCTACAGTATGCCGCCATAACAACCTTGAGTTGTGTTCCGGCATTAGTGGCGTTACAAATGTCCATATCCATAGATATCCGCATTCCATCAGGAGGGCCGACGTCTGCCTTTCTACTGAACTCATACAATAAAACAAAGCAAATGTAATAATTAGTAAATTTTGACGTTAAATTATTACTTGGCGGCTAAATAACTTTGATAGAACAACGCCGAATGCGCACAGCGTTTAAAGAGTGTGCGAGTGATTAATTGACCGCATTGGCAAGACGAAGCGCATTAAGATCAAGAGCCATAGAAAGTACCGTAGCGGTGACTAGCGGGATTGCCGTGATTTCTCATAATAACCGGCGAGACGCCGACGCTTCACCCTCCACCGCCGACGCCACGCTGCTCCGGCGCAGCCGCCGCAGACGGCAACACTCAAAATTGTGCTCTCGAATATCATCGGAATATTTCACATGCAACTGTATCTAATGACTATGCGAACGGTAACTGTCTGGGAAATATGACTGGCAAAGTGTTTTACATGCAAACACCAGATTGTAAAGAACTGATAGCTCAAACAATGGCTGTAACTGCTGTACATTCTAATATGAAATAGCCACAGTCAGATATTACAAAATTACTGGACGACTCCAACAAGATTTCTTTTGGAATTTGTTTATAACATATGAGTTTATACGAGCTCGAAATATTCCAGAATAAAATATCCTATACTATATTTATAAATTGTAATTCAAAATAATATAATTGAAAATCTGTTTATATCCAGCAACAAGAATAGGAGGCACAAAACAAATCTACTTTAATATTAATTATAGTTTTATATTACCAAGTAAGGATTCTATTAAAATTTTAGTTTATAATAATAATAACTTTCAATTACTATCTAAATTACTTTATCAATAAATGAGATTTCCACATAATATGTATATCCCGCAAAAATTATCTCTAACACTCGCATTTTGCTGAATTTCAAAAGATGAATGTTGCTGAGCAAAATAGTTGAATAATATATCCAGCAGCATGCAATTTTATATTGTTTCTTCTGGATTTAGCTAAAAGAAATCAACTTCACTAAACTAGCGCTGAAATAAACATTACAATGTGTCAATTTATCACCAACTGAACTTTTTTGTACGACCAAATCGACATACCAACAAACAGCCTTGAAGTGTATTGCACAAAAACACACAAAAAATCTGTTCGTAAAATGAGAAAATCTTTTTTAACGGAGATAAAAACTGAATCAAAATTTAATGAAATGTTTGAATGTAGGCGCGCCTATCTATGACTTAGGAGGGATACAATGAACTTTTTGTAGATGGCGTTGGTATCAGTAAATATATAAACTGTCGATTTGTAATGTTACAGGCATGTATTGAAATTACCGCAAACATACGCAATATTCGGTGCCACACTTCTTATACGCCTATGTCACGGACATTAAATCTGTTTTAAAAAACCAACTGGAATCTTCTATTTATTACTATAATAAATCTGTAAATGGTTCGAGTTTGTACAATGCGTTTAAAAAGTGAAAAAATCAGGGTTTAAAAGGGTTTCTCTGTCTGTCCGTCTATTAGAGCATCACGTGAAAACTACTGAACGGTTTTAAATGAAACTCGTCATAGAGCTAGCTTGTATCCCGGGGTGTAAAATTGGTATACTTTTATCCCGATAAATAACGTCGTTTCTTTAGATCAGACGGATTAGCAAAATAGATGGCGCTGCAATCGCGTTCTTTCAATTCACTAACATGTATACCTTTTACAAGTCAGGTTGGCCTCTACTCGCCTCTGTTTTGCTAGGCAGTGTAGGCTATAAGGACATGGTTTCTATGTTGTTATTATTGTAAGTAAAAAACCGAATTAAGTTTTGTGTAATAGGCAAAAAAAAATAAAGCTACCTTCTAGGACGCGTCGTAGCTGCGGGACAAACTCTAGTAGGCTATATAAACTATTACAAACAATGGAGAACACTATGCCAGTTTTTTAGATTTCTCGTCTGTTTGTTCGGGATTCACGTAAAAACTATGGGCCGATTTCGTCGCAATTTTCGCAGATCAACATCAAATTCGTAAACTCAAAAACCATCCTACTTGATATCCTGGGGAACCCACGGGAATTTTTCTGGGAATTATTTGAAATGGCCAGATTAAAAAAAATCGAATTCCATTATGATTTCTACTGATTGATAGCAAATTTAATGTAATAAAATGTGTGACATTTTTATCCCGGAAATTTCTAAACGTGTACAAAGTCGCGGGCATATCCTAATGTTACTATATAATAATTAGATATTTTTTGTATATCTTTCGACCAGGAAATCTTACTCATCAAGAATCATCAGAGCGTAGTAATCCTTGTTTGTTTACACAAATATTTAGAGCGTTTATATGAAGTATATTAAAATACGATTCCTATTCAATGTATTTACCTTAGAATAAAAGTGAGTAAGTGCGAACGTGACTGGCACTCCAAGTTTCATGCAAGGGATCGATGAATCAACCTTAAACAGCGTCGTTAGTACAATATTCACGAAACAAAAATAAGCCTACAGCTATTCAAATGAATGTGCTATTCCTGCTTTGGTTAAAATTAGCTTTAATTAAAACCATTAATAACATAATTATTGAAAAAATAGAAATAACTAAATGATAAAACAAGTCTTAAAGCTTTTTAAGTATTACAAAAAATATAAGATTGGACATAGACATTCTTTGCTATAACATTGATTTAAACTATGTTGTACATGTCGACATAACAAAGCATGGGTTTGTTTCCCCGTGTCGTTTTTCATGTGACTATTTCATGATGTTATTTCATTTGATATTAATGTTATGTGGTGTACATGATATACTCGTGTAAACAAATTTACACAGGTGGTCTTAGATTTAAAAGTTTAATAAATTAGATATTCTTAACTCCTATGTAAAATGTTTTAAATTGACCTGTATATAACACCTCCGATTCCTTTCTACGGCAAAACAATCCGACTTGCAACACCGGTACGTGTCAGATATACTACCTTTACAGACAAACCAAGTGCTTCACGTCCACTTTCGCCATACGCACTGCAAAGGATTGGAACTCTTTGAAGTCTATATTTTCTAATGCTTAGAAACTGGATGTCTGGCCTATTTGAACTCTATGTGAATCTCTCGGTTCCATAAGCATGCTCTATGCTGGGCTATGCCATCGCCTTTATCATCAGACAGGATCGTGATCAAAAGCAATCCAGCATGAAACACCGAAATGACGATATCGAAAATAATTGTAACTAGGTTGCAAAATATATAAGCTGAAGTGACAATGGACTAGTCATATCTGTTACAGGACCAGTGACGGAGATAGAGCAGACGAGTTCTGGAATAATGCATGTTATGATGAAGCAAACGTAGGAATCTCTCGAACCCGTTGGTCCAGTATGTATTACGAAACTTGAAAAATTAAGTTTCGGTAAAATATATATACCCAGGAGAGGATTGCGATAAAGTTGAAAATACTTAAATTCAGCCAGACCGTGTCCAAAGCATGCCCTGGTTTATTTTTCTTGTAAGAAAAGATAGGTACTTTATTTTTTTTTTAAACGTGTATGTGCAAGTGCACACGCAGTAGAAGTGAAACAAAGTGTGACAAGGGGTGGGAGGGATTTTAAATTCGTGACGTCACATTTCACATTTCATATTTATATCGTATTTAAGCTTTAAAACACGAAGTATTAACCATAACCCTTCGAAACATTTCAACTCTTACTGTATGAGAATATTGTTTAAATTATTAAATATATTGTATTCTACCTCGTTCTCTTGCAGGCTTGGTCCTATAGATTTGTGTTTATTTCTTTTTGATGTCGCTTTTCTGTTTCATCGAGTTTCAAATCGCAATGATTCTAAAGAAGTTTCACAAAAAAAACTATTTGATAAATTTAACAAGTCTCCTGATGTGGTCCAAGCTTAAAATAAAATTAAAATGAAACACGCAATTCCGACTATACTATATTGAAAGAGGCTCCCATAACAACATGTAACAACAACAAAACTCTTCCCCAAACAGATAGCTAATTAGGTGTAAATCAAGCGAATGTCTAAACGATCTTATCTTTAATATATTCACAAGAGATTGCATGCCGAATATTGTTACGTGAATGTACTATATGTAACGGTGGCCACCCTTCCGCTATTTCATCTATACACGTTTATGTATGCATGCATTTATTAATACCACTTTTACCAATGTATAGTTTAACCACAGTGGTTTTAAGCATTCTTATTTTCTATACTGTTCAGCAATCTACCAATATTAAATCCACAGTATACTTCACATCAATCCACAGTATTTACACATACATATTTATATAATAATATATAAAATATGTAACACTTTTAAAATATTGTGCAGCAAAGGGCAGGGCCCTAGCTTTTGTACCATATTTCTCTCTCCATCCCAAGGTTTCTGGAAGAGATCGCTGTCAGCGATAAGACCGCCATTTTTACCTAATTATATGCTGTTTTTGTGTCATTGTCATTGATAGTACAATAAAGTATATTCTATTCTATAAGTGATGAAATTATTAAGTTTAGAAAACGACAACTTGATTAATTTGAAACCTAAAAACATGTAATTTTGTAATAGTTAACAAGTTTAATGTAGTGATTTTTATAGATATGGACTTTTAATATAGTATCATTTATATGTATACTTACTAGCTAAGAATATGTACCGGAGCAAAATCAGATTGCAACGTATGGGTTAAACGAACTTCTTTTTATAGAGCGAAATTATGTTTTGTAACACCAGTTCTAACAAACTGAAAAGTTGTGAATCATTTCAGTACCTTTTCAACTATAGAACAAGATTACCTACGATAGTATTCCGTCTGTTTACTATTAGTAAAAACGGACGATCAGACTGTATTCTGTAGCTATACAAACACTAGTAAGAAAAATCCTAAGATTGCAAAATCTTTAATGGTGTTACTGGCAATTATTCTTTTGTCGTTGATTACAAATAATTACCCAAACAATAACCAACTAATATAAACAATAAACATATAAGGAGTCCGTCGTCAACAACCAGCGCTACGGAGGTTTCCTTGCAATGTTTTTCTTCATTTTCATCATGTGGAACTTATAGTGATGCGTGTACTTTATCATAGAAACTGTCTAAGATTTCTCTGTACAATTTTAACCCACATTATTGGATTGAGATGTGTTTATCAAATAACCAATTCATATAATTATGTTAATATCTATTCGTTTGCCATACTGATTACAAATCTACATAAACTCCATAGAAGTTATGTACATTTCTACTATTTGTCAAAAAGACTGTTAGAAAATATAAAGAACGCGGCATTAGTAACGGAACCATCAAGAGTTTATTAAATTGTAGCCTGTTATTGTCGTAATTCGTAATGAGAAAGACATCCTGGTCTTTTTTGACATTCAAGATGATAAACAAGTTTAAAATTCAAGAAATCTGTAAAAGGTTTATTAAAGAAAAAACCAAATCAATGACCCCCATAGCAATGAATTCGGGAATTCTCCGTCGAATATTTGGTCATCCAATATGTACTTGTGCAATTTAGTAAGTCGTGCTGTAATTGTTTTATTTATTTTCTCAGACCTGTATGGAGTTGGACAAGAGACTTGTTCCTCCTTATTAGGTTGATTCATGTATAAAGTTTTCTTTGGTGGTCTTCGTTTTCATCGCGTGATCTCCCAATAGGGACCGGTTTAATTAATCTAATTGAAAATAGGTCCATTGCGACCACTGCTATTTGTCTCTTTGTTTAAAGGATTCGTAAAATTAATTAAATAATTATGTCAGTATTATTTATTAGTGGGGAGTCACGCAAACATTTACATTAATAACAGCTGTAAAAGTAGCAAACTGTAATTGTTAAAAGTGTCGTTTAATTTATCTATTCGTTTAGGTATTACACGTACCCATTTCAGTAGTAACTAAAAATCAACTTAAAGTATTACTCAATTGACGAAAAACATTTTAACAGCTGAAATTGAATGTGTATTGAGATATTAGGAGAAAACACAACAGTATATTTTAACAATGTCTTTAAAATCTATACGAAACTAGGTATAGGGTATAACTTCTTTTCATTACTCATATACATTATATCAGTAAAAGCTATAAACTTTTCGAATCCATTGTTCAAATTTTTACTTGTGTTGGCTTCAAACTCTGTCACGGGATTAAAAGTTATAACCGCAATGTTCTTATTGGACTAAGGGTTCAAATGTTTGCACCGATCACTCCTTGATTGATAACGAATAAAAGCATAATTATATCATCCCACTAAACGAGTTATGTAGAAAGCCGGCCGGCCGGCGGTGCTCCGCGGCGTTGCACCAGCCGATCGGATAGGCAGCGGCTTCAATGGCGTGCGCGCGTATGTACTAATGTGTAATCCCTGTATGGTTGACTCACATGTGTACAGCACGCAAGGTGGTCACTGCCGCTGGTCCTGGGCGGGCGGCGGGGCACTCACTGAACAGTGCGCGGGTGGCGTGTTTGTGCGGTATCGCGGTGGCCGTTCGCGCGGCCGGTGTCTCAGGGACTGGCGTGGCGAACGGCGCCGCAGCCCGGTGCAGCGCCTGAGCGCACCCCGCGGGCCGCATACCACCGCCGGCCCCCCGACACCCGCGCACAGCCCACCCTCCAGATGTTATACCGGCTGTCGCAGAAACCTCCAGAATTCATATACAGCCTACACGGCGCAAACTTGTTAAGAGTTAGGTTGAAATCTATACCTCTAAAATACAGCCTTATAAAAATCAAATAACATTTGTAATAATTTCTAATTTTTACTATTTGCCATGATTGTAAGTTGAAATTCTTTAGGTTTTTCTCATTAACCAACTGGCTAAATAATCAGTGCAATCTGGGCTTTAAATCCGTCGGCGTCCGGCTGCGAGCGCGAGCCGACGACCCCGCTGCTGCCACGCTCCACCGCGCCGTGCGCCGCGCCGCCTCGCCGAAACTTCGCACTTCACTTTTCCACTAGGAACAGTTCAGAAGCGCGTAGAGCCGTGAAATTACCGCAAAACTGACGTAACGTCACCATTTGATCACACTCATGACTTGATTATGTCGAGATTTAAAGGACACAACGTAACACAATTTATATTACTAAGGAAATTACTTAAGAGAATTTATTGCTTATTCAAAGTAACAAGGATGTTTATTAGTAGATAGTCTTTTTTATATTCGTATACAATCATATTAAGACAATAATAACTCATAAAAAGTCTCTTAATATCATGCATAATGTGACTAATAAATTTGGTATAAAACCAAAAATTTGAGACTGAAATCTGAATATTTAGCTAAACGGCAATGTCTGTGTCGTGTGAGACTATCATTATCACGCTACAGGTAACACACATTGAGCAATTAACTGTTCTCATAAAGCGTTGATTTCGCCAAAACATATTACTTTCTTATGCAAGAATAAAATATTATTCCAATGTCGGTTGCTTACTGAACAGAACCGACATGAGTTGCAAATCTGCAATTCAAAAGAGACTCTGTAAAAACTTATACACGATTTACTCATCAATTGCTAGGCGGTGCTAAATGTTACTGTGGATTAGCCAATCCTGGAAAACAATGGAGACATTACGAGTTGACCGGATAAGGTGAAGTTTGGTCCACGTTTTGTCGACGTGCTGAATCCCAATGAGGGTACTCTGATCGCGGATCAACACTCGACAAACTATACCTACCTCATAAAATTTTATAGGTGCAGTTGATATCAACATGACTCACAATAGCCGAAATTTTAACTTCTTTGCCTATAACAATGTTTTTTTGTGAATTAAAAAGTTCTTGAAATTAATAATAAAGAACGCAAAAATTTAAACAAAAACATTTTTTACATATTCTTCCTCAAATGCATTTCGAATAACGCGTTCCTAACTTGCGAAAAAAATGTTTTTCTTGAGTCTCAAAGAACTCCTCTACGGCAGCCGTAACCGCGTCATTATCGTGAAATTTAGTTCCACAACTTCCCTCTTTTAATTAGTGAAAATTATTCCTAAGAGCTAAGTCCGGTGGTCACAAGATTGAAGCCATCACAGCGGATTACGTTGAGCGCCACTTCCGATCGATGACTGCAAGCGTTATCGTGAAGAAACACCACGCCCAACGACAGTTTTCCACGGTTTTCTTTAATCGCTCCACGCACTTTCGGAATTAAATTTGCATGATAGGATCCAGTATTCGTCTGGGCTTTTGGCATATAATCAATGCCAATCAGATCATATGAGTACAAAACTAATTAATTACATAGTATCAATGTATTAGGTTAAGTTAAGTTAAACTTTCTTTATTGTATATATAATATATAGTAGCAACCCATAAATGACCCACTGCTAGGCTCGGACCTCCCATTGTAGGGGAAACGGACAGTATACTCGCCACGCTTGTCCAAGGCGACTTGACAAGTTTGAAACACCGGTTATCTTAATGTGCAGGTTGCATCACGACGTTTTCCTTCACCGTTGTTAGCACGTGGTAATTGTAACAATATGCACATTAGGTCAGAACACTGCCTAAGTGGTGCATGCGTTCCGACCAGGATCGAACCCGTGCCCTTTGAGTTCGGGACGCCTGCGCTAGCTATTACGCTACCATAATTTCTTATTCTTCTTTATTGTATTAGACTATAATTTATATTATTATAAAATTACATTGATATATAATATCATAAAAACCGTTACCTGTAGGATGTCACGTATTTATTAAAAAGCGATAGCGTCTGCCTCCAATTATGGATCATTATTCTAACGTGTGATATTTAATATTAAGTATAGAAACATAATCATCTCGCTTTACCATTGTTGAAATTATTATCACTTCTTTGCACGGTTAGTATTGTGCTTGTATTATTGACATGATATATATAATCGTAATGTAATATTACCTCATAAATGAGATAATACTGTTTTTTATCTGCAAACTTATTTAGATGTCCAATGTGAAAAAATTACGCGTTCATTGAACTTGCATTCGTAAAAACAACAGACTGTTGTAGCACCGTCCGTAATGTACCAACTGTAGCTTTATGACCGTGAGCGTTTAATCTTATTTATCAATACTCAGAATTATACTAAATAGATACTCTAACTCCATCAAAGACGGAGGTATCAGGTACCATGGATCCGTATAGCACGAGTCCTTGGTCTGTGTTATGCAGCGACTTAGATTTCATGCATCTGAATTCATACAATCTGTCAAAATAGTATCGGGAATTAATGATTTATTTATTATTCCAAATTCAATTTTTTGGTTTTTTTTTTGTTGTTAGATTGGCATAAGTATTTTTCATTTTGGCGCGGAATTTGTCTTGCATCGGTCATTTAGATTACATACAGTGCTGTTTTAGTTAGATCATATCTATTCAAAAACATTGAACTAAGAGATTTTCTTAAATTTTGCATCGCTAATAGAATATCAAGTTTCGAGACACTGAAAATGTTACAAAAGGCTTACGGTGAATCGACTTTATCAAAAACTCTTGCTTATGAGTGGTACAAGGCGTTCAAAAGCGGTAGAGATATATTGGAAGTATTGCCTCGCCCTGGCAGGCTATCACGTCTTCAACTGAAGTTAACATCGCAAAAGGAAATAGTGACTGAACATTCTCATTCGAGTTTCAGAGAAATAGCCGCAGAGCTTTCTGTGTCCCACGAATCGGTCCGTCTTATTTTAAATATTCACTTGGGTTATGAAACATGTTGCTGCTCGGCTAGTCTTGAAAGACCTGAATTTTCTCCAAAAACTCAATCGTGTAAGAGTTGCTAAAACGGGTCTAATCCGATCCAACATTCATAAAATGTATTATTATTGGTGACAGGACGTGGGTATACGAGTTGGACACGCAAACTAGTCAACAAGCTTCGGAGTGGCGCCTCCCAACTGAACCGAAACCGAAAAACCTACTTCAAAATCGATCAAAAGTCAAAGTCATATTGACTGCTTTGACTGTCGCGGTGTTGTGCACCCTGAATTCATACCGGAAGGTCAAACGGTAAGTCAAGTCTATTATTTGAGCGGCGTTTAAGAGAGAAAATTTTACGAAAATGGCCAGATTTGTGGAAAGAAAATTCTTGGATTTTGCACCACGGCAATGTGCCTTTGCACAAGACCATTATTGTGAACGAGTTTTTGACCAAAAACTCAACAGATACAATTGAGCAACCACCTTATTCACCAGATATGGCCCCATCAGACCTCTTTCTTTTTCCTAAAGTCAAATTATCACTTCGTCACACCCGTCTTCATTCGGTAGAAGACATAAAGGAGAATCATGATGTTGCTGCATAAAATTGGTAGCGAAAGGTCCTTGGTGTGATCCGCAATCGATGAATAGTCGTAGACAAAGGTAAATACATAAAAGCATGATTAGAAATCCTTAGCGAACCTAATCAAAGAAGGTCCATTTAAGTAAGATGATGATTCTAAGGTATAACACACATTCATCCGACGCAGTTCCGGTATCCATGAAATGGTTAACACATTCTAAAGACGTCATCTAAATCGGTTCATCCAAATTTTGCGCCAGCATGTGGTTTCAGTCAAGAATTCCTAGACATCGCTATCTCCAAAACGAGACTTGTTATGCATCCAAGAAGGCTGAGTAATGTGAAAAAAATGCGAACAAATGGCTGACAATAGAGGACTGAGAAGATTCATATAAAGGCGGACCTTAGCCAACAGCCGGGATTTATAACTGCCAGCCAATAAACAACTATTTTTATTTTGAACTTCAGATTTATTCAATATTCTTTAAATTTTTAGATTACCTAGCAGATTACCTACTCCAGAATCAGTATATGTACCTACAAAAACCTGTCTAGTAGACGGGACAGCAAAACGTCGAACGCAAACACGGATTAAACCAAACAGACCTCTGCAAATAAAGTCTCGCATTTCCCAACACCGTTCCATGCAAATTTATTCAACAAAAACATATAGCAAAGCGGATTTGAAAACTAAAAACGACTGGCAAATGGAAATAGATGTCTGTACTGTACCATTAAATCAATTATCAAGGAACACTGCAAACTGAGTAATACCAAGAGTCGCCGTGTTTCAAATTGATTTTGTATGAAGTTTTTGGCCATTTAACACTAAGTTCCAAGAAATTAGCGGCATTCTTGCTTTATATCTATGCCAATACTAAAAACTATACGATTATCCTTTGGAGATAAGTTATCCAAACTATATAACATTTAAAAATTAGGTGTGTTTTTTTGAAAGCTTAGTGCTTTCAAAAAAACACACAAAAAAAAGGAATTAAATAATGCTAGAATCAATTAGGGAACATGAATAAACGGGCGCCCAGCAATGCTTATAACACGTCAAACAAAAATTCTATTGCACTGCTAATGTGTGATTATTTTCTCCATTGACAGCATCGCCATATCAACAATTCGTACGCGATGCTAGCGATAGTAGAATTAATTAGCTGAAGAGAGCAGATAACATCGACGGTGGCTGAGAGCTGCACCAGTGCCAGACTGCCTGCAATGGCTTGCCCACTTTCTCCTGCGACTCACACACGTCATGTAAAACGAGCTTACGTTACATTTCAACACATGCTGCTGCCGTTAACATTATACAAATCGGTCTTGCTACATGAATATAAAACGAAGTGCTAGTTAACGCTGTACAGCACTGGCGAACGGAACTTGTGGCAAGTATTATTAGCGGTTACAATTTACAATCGATTATAAAGAGTTTCCATTAACCCTGATTTCTTATTTTCAATGGATTGACTTGCATTACAATGAGACATTTTAGTTTCTTATTTAATTAAGAGAACCGGAACTACGAAACCTAAAGTAATACCCTTACTTATTTATCTTTACTATATGAACGTGAAAATGAGTTTTTTAGATGTTTGTATGTCTATCGTTTGTTCTTGAAATTTGTATACAAACATTCATTAATTAATAACAGGAATAAACACAAAATACTTATCCTAGAAAAGCAAAAATTTCTACAGGATTGAAAATACCGAAGAGAAAGCTCTCATTAAAAAAATCATTCGAAATATTATTAATATCTGCCTATTGCTGATATGGGTTACGGAAATTTAAGTAAACCCATTGACACCTTTTTATTCAAAGATTAGGGTGGCAAATGATGCATATTATTGGAACTTCGGCCATCGCCACTACTACGAAACCTTCAATGCTCTTGATCAGAACCGTACTTGACGCATCTATTTTTAATTAATTCCCCTCAACATCATATGTTTTACCGGCATGAGACAACTTTCAACCGAATAACAATAAACACGAAGCACAACTTACATATAATAATGCGATGATCAAATCTGGACACCTTCCAATAATACTTTATGACGATATAAATGTATGCACAGCATCCCGACTGGCGTCGTCATCAACTACTTTATAAACATCGACGGAATGATGTTGCAAATTTCATTGGAAACGATCATTAGTAATATTGTAAAATAGAAAAGCATGTTTTACAATATCAATTCAAATTTTCCATTCCTAGAATCTTCATTATAATATTAAAGTAACATATTATAATCTATATTATCATTAGTTTCATTACAATAAGCAGTATATTTTTACGACACGGTAAATAAGATTTATATATTACGACATTGTTTAACGGAGGGTTATCCTAACGTTGTCGATTGCGAAATTAAATGATAACCACGACATCATCAATGGCTCAGCGGAAATACTATGCTAAACAGCCATATTCATGGGTTTAACCTGTATATATATTTTATTAAGTTAGTGTTTTGGGAAAGTAATAGAAACAGAAAAGATTTCTTTCTTCCTTGACACGCACACAATAGCATAAATAATATTGAAAGTAGTCTTTCGAAAAAGAAGGGTTCGGAATTGTTAGAGCTAGTCATACTGAGACTGTCTTGCAGACTGACGGAACCGATGCGTTGGAAAGCGAACTGAAAATTTTAGGTCCAGAACTCGGTTCTAAGCGTATAAATTCTATAAATGTATATTTAGAGGTGTCGTATCATAATACGAAGTAACAACCACAGATAATCTTTTAACAAATAATAACAATTATTATTATTAAACAAAATTAAAATATATAACAATTTTAAATATAAAGATTTAGGATTAGGATACTTGCCCTTAAGAAATACGTCCATTCAAACTCCCAATTTGTAAATAAAATATTTTAAGATCTTAATTTAACCAAGAGGTCCTGCGGCTAAGGAATAGGGATAAAGGGTAAACATTAAAAGCTACGATAACAGAGCAACGACAGTGGTACGACATAATAATCGCGACCCTCTTCCGAGCCGTGCGGTGAAGTGCGGAATTTCTCTGAACTGAGTCTGAACGCGACCCTTCAATATTGGCAGCCGTCTATCCACTCAACTGTGAAATATAATAAGTTTACATAAAACATCGTTTCCTTCGTATAAGTATAGAGATATTGCTATACGGATTTATTAACTTATACAAATTAGTAAAACATGGTTTCGGATCCGTATCTCACATAAAGTATCCCCTTTTCGGGGATAAAGTGTCCTATTATTAAATCATCTCGTCGAAAATGGATAGACATCTAATTTCGTAATAATTGCTTCTTTTGTAAGGTCGTGAAGAAAGAAAATATAAACATTAAAATTAAAACAAACTCACTTTTATATTTGTACTTCTTTTGTTTACTTTGTGTTTAAAATGTAATTAAGAAAAACATCCTATTGTTATTGTACTCTTTTATGGTCGCAGGTGTGCAGATTACGTTTGCTTGGACAATCCAATCCACGCGGTAGATTGTTGTATTGTATAGTTTAGTATAAAACAATGCTCGAACGGAGTCAGTTAAGCGACGATTACAATACGATCAAGACGTGTACATTCAATAAGCTATATAGTGACGGACTTTGCACGTGTTATTGAGTCGTGCAGTTTGTACTGATTGTGTCCAGTTTTATTTGTACCTGTGTTATACGTGTTTGTATAGTTCTAATAAATTCTATATTAATTCCAACGGCATTTTAATTCGAGTCTCGCACTCGTAAAAATATTTATATGTGCATTATATGGATTGATAAAACAATAGGTAACTAAATAATCTCAATGTTTGCAAAGGGCGATTTTGTCGCCAAAGAACGATTTCCTCCTAAACCTCCGAGGCAGGAACACAGATTAACTCTGTTGAAAGTGATAAGCATATATTGAACATAAAACACTAAACAGTAGGTACGCATATACTATGTGGTATACTTTAACAAAATATATACAAAAGTATAGTAATCCTTCACACAAGTCATCCATCGTTTTTTTGGTCTACTTTCACACTTGTCTTCATCGATCATCCAGTTAAACATTACGCTTTTCTTCTTCATCTCTCCTAATTACACTAATAACAAACCAAACCTCCTCAAACTTCTTACGCTCAATATTTCGATCATGGGTGCAACTTTTTGTACTAGTTTATCAGCATATCCGTTCTTGTACAAAACAGGGAGTCCCATTTCTAAGAATGTATAATAATATATTTAATGAGCTGATGATGAGACAATCCATCTCTTTTTTTGATCTACTTGTACACTTATATCCATCGATCTTCTGGTTTAACACTACACTTTTGTCGTGAGATGAAAGTCATGTCAGACTTTCATCTCTCTACATGCCCAACATTAATCTTCTCCCTCTCTACTTTTCGATCACAGCTGCAACTTTTAAACACACCCTTACGTACTTACTCATTTCTCACCTTATCCATTCTACTACACCCATGCATAGGGGAGTCTCATTTCTAATGCAATTTATTTAAGAAGCTGATGATGAGACGTGATAGTATTCGTTGGCCAAAGAATGCATGAAAACAGTCATCAAACGTTACCAATGCAAATTCATCTAACACCGACCGAGCCGCCTGCTCGCGGAGTCGCGGCCAACCGTCCGACATGTCATGTGGAGCGAGACTTTCCGTACACTTTCGTAGGGTATCGTAGAGGCACTTTCGACGGATATTCTACGTCTATAACATCATATAAAATAGCTACTAGAAGTTTTATAATTAATACGCTGTTATAATTTTAATGCCAACAAAGAGTGAAATCTACATTTATCTTAATTTAAAACAGGTATTAAAATGCTTCAAATAAAACAGAGTTTCTTTATGTAGTTTCATAACTTGCTTTTTATTTTTTTCTTCACATGAAAGGGTATGTTGCCGTAAAAAAAGATTATAGATTTATGCATGCAAATAAAAAATCAACTGAAATTAAAAATGTTTTTAAGACCGCAATCAAATGTACTCTGAATAGTTAACACGTTAGTGCCGATTATATCGCGAGCCATTTGAAGGCAGACTGCCCTTTATCTAGGCACAAAAAGAGCAGTTATCTACAACCTCACTAGACACGCTAATGAGTTCGCAATAGCCCGCAGCAAGAGCTTGTTTACTAACTAGAACTGCACCACCATTAATCAATAGACATCTCTCATTACTTAGATAATTGTAAAACCTGTTTAAATCAGTTTTAAGCAGTTATTATTATACTGTAATAAAGAAGAAATTAAATAAATTTTTGATTTGATAATAAATATACTAGATTTTTTAATTGTTTAATTTTATGGGCAATAAAGTGTTGTACATTTTACTACTTATTTAAAAAGAAGAGTGCAGCAAAACATGATACGCAAATAAATATCAAGAGAATACGTACTCGCGTGGTTAGATTTTTTTGTTAATTTCACTATCGTACTATTTTTTTATGGTACATAATTTCCCTTTGTTGTTGACAACAGTAATCGCCTTTAGCATACACGTTCATATGTGAAAGTGATTTTGTTTGATGTTTTTTGTTCCTACTTAATAGCTTTAAGAATATACCTATCAATTGTCATAGAATTTGGTATTTTAAAAGAAACTCTGGTTAAAGGATATATAAATTTCGATGACGGATTTTTTTTTAAAAAACCTGGGAAATGGAGTAGTTTCTTTAATACGATTCCGAAGAGCATGCACGGCTATTTGCAAAGCTATTTGGAAATACAAAATAAACAGTTCGGGAATATCAAGAGAACAATTTAAACCGCTCTTTAATTTATACAAAGAAATTAAAATATCAATTTAGAGCAAATACTGTAAATATTTGTAGACACCTCGTCAGCAAAATATGTGAAGAATGTTACGTAGCGGAAATATTTTCACGAGCCCAAGGTGTTTTATCTAATATTGCTAATGTTATAAAGAATGAATGAAAGTTGGCAGATAAAAGAGTTTGTATCCAATAGTGTCAAGGTCGCCCGACGCGTGTTCATGTTGATGCCTACGGTGCCAACTAAATGTCCCCAAACAAAATTATACAACTGTGGCGTTCGTAAAATTTTATCAGTAACACAAGAAGTTACAATCATTTGTAGAATTCTTGTGCTCTTAACTCTGTATTATGTTTCAAAGTTCAATAACCGATTATAATTAATAGTTTTGGCAGTTACAAAACTACGGAAATCGACACTTATGAAATAGATGATGACCCACAATTATTATTGTAATAGAATAAATATCATCCAAGTGTCTAATAAGAATATTGCATTTAGTGAAGATAGCTAAAGACAATACTAGGATTTTGATTCTAATAAGAGACATATTTCGTAGAATGGCTACAATAAATAATATCTTTTATTTGTTTTCTGTGACTGTAAGACACAATAATTAAAACAATGTTAGTTTTTAATTTAAATTTAATTCCTATCTGACGTAATCAGCTGATCATGATTAACAAAGAACAGAATTACAAAATAAGTACAATAAAAATCGCAATTGCAACCGTTAAAATTTAATCACGTTTCTTGTCTTTACAATGATGACAAAGTTTCAGATTGACTTTTGGTCCGCTCCTATATCCTACTGTTCATTCACTTGCCTTACCATTGGTTGATTTTTGACATTAATTGTATGAAGCTTATGTCAAATTTTAACAGATAGTAAATACAAAATAGAGTTGTGTTAAGAATACTTCGAAAACCGTAAGAATATAAATACTGTAAAGCGGCCTATCTCTATTATAATAATCCTATGATTTCTGTTGCGGAATTTTTTTATCCGCTAATTAGAGTTAGCACATTCTAATAACATTTTCACGTGGCGCATGCGTTCACTCATGCATGTTCACGGAGCGGTTGAATCATTTATCATTTTATCGCTCTATCAGCGAACACGATATTATCGGGCAGGGATCATCGGTCGACGGCAGACTGCGCGGAACCAAACACGCCTCATAACTATTGTCACCGATTGTAACATGCAGTTATACGAGCGATTCAAGCCGGAACTAATGTTATATGACGACTGGTTTAAAGCCAGGTAGGTATCACGAAAAGAACAATACTTCATTCAAGACATAAAGATTATAAAATTTCAGAGGTCACACATATTGCTTATCAAATTCATTGCCATTGTGATAAATCAAATTTACATATTGTTTACTGATTTCCATTGTAATGAACCAACTTTGCGTGTTGTTTTCTTTAAAGTGTAATTATAAGGATTAAAATCTCGAAGGGTTGGAATATACAATTGTCACTAAGGGACAACAATATATAATACCTTGTCTGACGATGAGTTTCTTTAGCTATAACATGGATAGAGATCAAAAATGTATGAGACCAAAACTACATTAAAAGTTCTACTTATTGATATAACTACAAACAACGAATAGTTGTTTAATAACAACCAATTTGACTAATGCTTAAGCACATCTACAATGTGTTTGTTCATACGACAATTCTAATGGCAAATGTCAACATCTGCAATTTGAATAAACGCCAAGCTGTCTAACTTATTTGGTGACGTAATGTTTACAATTTATAATTCAATTAATTTAGCAATATCTTTGGCACAAAATATTGGTCGTCAGAAATATTTACGATCTTAAAGATTTTGAGTAGGTACGTCAGTGAATCAAATGCAGTTTTATAACAATGAACGTCAATTATAAAAAATAAGACGATATAATTGCTTTTGATAGCTCACAAAGGTGGGCGTGTTGAAGCAGTTGCCATAGTAGCAGTTTTTATCCGTGCCATAATACCATTTCCTGCGGCCGGGCGGCCTGTGGATATTTGCTTGACTGGATGGCGACCACCCCTGGTCTAAAGTATGCGGCCATAACACCTTGCGCCGTGTTCCGGCATTAGTGACCCTTAAGAGAGCAGCAGCGCATTTGTAGCAACCTTTGGTGTTGCAAATGTCCATAAGCGATGAATCCAGCAATGAAAAAAATACAGGGATGGGAACTGTTACATTGTTTGATTATTTATTAATAATTATACAACCTAAAGGACCACCATAAAGTTCCTCGTCTCGATAATATTAAGTCGCCAATATTATTATGTCAAAAGGAACACAGACTTAATTATATTCAGTTCGACCCTCTTTCGAATTAGTGTAGGCTACCCCCTATTTAAATATTGGCTCGCGACAGTTTAACATTTTAAATCCACATAATCCAATGAGACAGGACTAGGTGCTGTGAAGCGTTAAGTTGAAACTCGGCTAGGGTTTGGGGAATGTAAAGCAAAATGAAAATACATTATCTATAAAACCAATTATAACACTCTGTCAAAAGCATAAAGTAAATTTTTGAATCGAAGGTAAAGTTTGATGGTATTCTGTTTGTGTATATGTTTGCAGCTTGGTAATAGGGCGAATTATTACTCTACAATGAGGTAAAAGAAAAACAAAATAATAAACATAAGCGCTGTTCACAAAGGTAATAATTAGAAAGGCTTCGGTAGTTGAAGCGAATGGAGGGAGAGCGTTGCCGGAGCGGGCGAGGCGGACGCGGGGCTGCAACACGGGGCAAAGTATCCAATTTCTCCACTTCCCCACTTCCGACGCAATTACGACACAATATTGTGGGGCTGTGGCGGCGACAACCTGACCGCAGGCCGACTGAAATCTAGGCACCGCAGCAATCTCGTTACGGAACATAAAATAACTCTCTTATTATTCTCTTACACTTTTTCGCAAGACCTATTCAAACAAAGTGACCTAAGTTCCGATAGAAATCAGCGCGTATTAATGAAATAATATGCAATACATACAAAACTTTCACACAAGTTTGGTTAACAAATTATGAATAAGTTCTCTTAGTGAACATGGTAACCAACCTTTAAATCGAGCACTTTCACAAATCCAGTAGACGGTGAGCGGTCAAAATATTTAATGATTTTGTCATTGTTTATTACTATTTAGTACATGACAACAATGAACCAGGAAAAGAAAAATGCTGGTTAATTTAAAAAACTGTACAAATAATAAAACAGAAGTTTCTAGACTTGGCAATACCTACACAAAGGTAATACGAATTGCATGAAATCACACGAATTGAGATGACAAAAGTATAATGTTATGTAAGTACACAATCAGCCTGCGTGATCATTAGTTATGTTAAAGTTTAATTAATGTGATAATAACTCGGATGCTTCAAAAACTTTCGTGAGAAAATGTTTCTTTCAAAATCAGCCATAAAAATAATGTAATTGAAATAACCGCTCTCTTTTCTGATATTACACAACAATGAAAAGTCCTTAGTGTTTGTAAGACAACGAGAAACTCTTTTGAAAGCTGTAAAAGCTCTTATCACCCCGACTGTTGGGTTCCATTAACAACACTTTACAAAGATTCGAGGGCGCCTACATCACTCGTTTCAACCGAAATACTATAAGAGCTTTGTCACCTTTCATGAAGTAACACAATATGTTGTTTATAGGAGAGGGATAATGCGTGTCAAAATATCCTTCACATGGCTTCATAGGAAGCACAAGGGGAATCAAGTGTTATTAATGCTCTATATCATTTGAAATTATTGTACGTTTCACGAGCCACATGAGCATTGGACGCTGTCAACATTCGCGCTATAATCCATATCTATTAATAACGTTCGCAAATAAATTCAATTAATATTTAATCATCTAATGCAAACATAAATTTCACATGCAGGTCTTAATCAACATGTTTTGTTTAGTCATAATGAACCTAGTTAATCATGGCAATGGCGTGTGGAACGAATCTAACCATTCTATTACCTAGTGTACGGTATCATTATGACATTTTATACATTAGGCGTCATCTTCAATATGTTTTAAGCTAATTGACCGTTTATTAAACATTTAAATGCTAATGCGAATTTGGGCCGGAACTATAATACATGATAAGTTTAGCACTTGGCAATATTAATTTCTCTTTGTAATTAGTGTAATTGCATTGTATCGCGTACAACAAATGATGCACAACGTTTTAGTATCCATGTAAATGTATATGGTAGTCAGGAAAAACATTAGGTACCTAACAAAAATGTCAATATATTTAAAATACATTCTAATTCCACCAAATGGATAATTTTCCAAGTAAACGGCCCAATTACGCGGACAATGCGCAATGTAATCTGTATTGTCACCTTAGTTTTTAAAATCTCGCAATTCACCTTGTTTTGACGGCGCAATGCAACTTTTATCCTGTCTACCAACAAACAGTGACTCATGTGCCTATTCATTGTATAAGTGTTATAAACTTCAAGGCTAAAGCGGGCGATTGATGGATAACAAATTCATGCAAATGTACACGTATATGGGCGCCATGAAACCATAACAGAAATACAAATGAATTTTCCACATCGCAATATTACAACAGACTTAACAACCAGCCATTTATCTGTTTGCCGTACTCAAAGTCGTCTAATGATTAATTAACCTCGAATAGCGACTAAAGAATTTCTCATTTTACTCTTTTTTTTACATTTTACATTTCTTTAATTCAGGTCAGCTAATATTGTCAGCGTTAACTTTACGGTAGCTCTTATCAACAGATGGTGGCGCAAAAGACTGGTTTTCATATAAAAAGAATTTAATTTGGTGATATTACTACGAATTCATCACTGATCGTTATAATTAAATATTAGGTCATGAAATTTATTTAAAATAATTTGAAATGAAAAACAATTATATATATATTTCATTTATAATTTTACATTTAATTGTCCTTAAAGTCCGAATTTGATCATTTATCTTTCAAAACCAGGAAATAAGTGTAACTTATTACAACCAACAAAGTTTTACAATAGCTTTGATTTTTAAACCAATCATGCTTTTTTTTCATAAGATAACATGATGAAATATAAATTAGATAGTGATATGCTGGTTGACATAAACGTTTCTTAATTTATAACTTTTTTCATACTTTACGAAATAAATGAACAACTCGAACAGACTGAGAAAATTGCTCAATTATACAGGTGCAATGAAGTACAGTTATATTTGACTGTTAGATAGATGCTATGCAGGCTATGTTTTAATTTTTAAGTTATATTATTTCAAACAAAGCTTCCCCTTTGCTATCAATGGGTTTAACCCAAAGGTAGCTCGTGCCTACCCCGCAAGGGACCTGGCGTGAAGTTATGTATGTATGTATGTATGTAGTTGAAGTAAACCAAGAGATCTCTAGCTGAGCGACCACGTAAATGGAGTCCACAATATTGGACAATTAAGTATTTAATCGTAACTAACAGTACTCAAGTTATTTTAATATAGTACATACTTAATATTTATTTAGTTAATTTAATTCAAGTTTTTTATTTGTTCATTGAGTTACAAACACTTCAAAGTATAATTTGCAAAAAAATAATATCAGCAAGTAAGCAAGGGGTTTGGAAAAAATTGACGAAACAAGTTGTCAAGTGGTCAACGAGACAATACGTTTTGAAACATGTATAGTCTATCGATTTTTAATAATATGTAAATATGTGGGTCTACCCAAAATAAAAAAAACACCGTTAGTAGTCAATGTAATATAAAATGTAGAGACCTCTTTTCTAGAGTTCGGATTAATCATGGTATTTTTTTTCTATGTTCGCTTATAGACAAACTGGCAGACGGGTCCATTTAATGGCAAGTGGCTTCCGTACCGTCTACCTCGTTGAGACTTTAAATATCTGTTTACGCCCTTTTTGAAAAGCCGTTAGTGTCTACAAGGATCATTAATAAAGAAATTAGATGTGAGAGATGACTCGTTACGTCGGGATGACTAATCTAAATGCCGAGTTGGTTAAATATTTAATACCCATCAATGTCGTCATCAACGCAACGGCTGTCGGTTATTAGCAATATTCTCGCCTTTCCATTGTTATCCATACAATACGAGTTCATGGACACTGCGAGATGAGATTTTCTTGTACAGATACATTAGATGTAAGAATAACGTTATGTAATTAACTAATATAAATTGCACACTCGATATTCAAGCATATCTCAGAAAAATGTACTTAAAACCTTTGTACATGTATGAAGAAATTAATAACAGGAAAATAACTAAAGGTCTATTCTTGTGTAGAAAGCCGAGACCGTTTCTGTCTTCCTTGAGGATAACAGTCGTAAGAGCATATGTGTTAATATAAATTGATTAAACCTAAAACGGTAAATTGATAATTATGAGATATATGATAACGAATTCTTCGGCCATAAATCATTGTATAGACCGAGCTGAACAATATTTTATATCTAGCGCAAAATTTATCTATTCCTAACGGTATTCAACTAAATATCTATCTGTGCTTCAAAATATGTACGTATATAAAAAAATAACGTAATTTAAGTTTAGCATTATATTAAAGCTGAATTACATGGTGCAACCAAAGTAAATTAATTTAGTTTTTAACGGCGCAGAAATAGAACGAAACATCGACTTTCAAAGACATTTAATTGTTGAATGATTCAGTCATATTTATTTGAATCATTTGGGTTTCTTTATCCGAATTTTAAAAAACAAAAGTAACAGTGTAATGTCAATTTTTGTAGATATTAAAAGCCTTATTGGTTACACAAACAAAATAGTTAAAATAATAATTACGGCGGTGTCCGTACCTATCGCTTAAAGCAGCAATCTCTTCCAAGCAATATTACTTACCTATAGGATATTTCCGTGTTACCAAATAATTTAATAACAACTGATTACAGAAAGATCAGGGATCTTTATTTAACTGTACATAGATACACTTACTACATCGTAATGTTTAAATTTCATGACAACTCGAAGCAACGACTCGTTTGACTTTTCGACGCCCTCATTTACCAAGAGAACAGCTACAGCACAACTTAAGAACAAAATGTTGATGACTAATTACTGTGAAGGTTTGTTCAACCTTGGGAATTATTTAAAAAGGATTTTGAATAATAGTATAAGGAGTACGTACTCACTTTGGTTAAAACAAAATGCATGTACAACGGTAGCGTCACAGTTATCTGTTTACGTATGTCACAAACATTTTTCCGGACTGCTCGATTTAAATGGATGAAATTTTGGCAAGAAAGTTTATTTCTATACGTCGTTTTGCGTTGGAAATTATTTTTAATAAGCATGCGTCTTATAATTGCTGACAGTTCCAAATAGTGTTGAAACAGATTTTAGACATTTCCGACCAAGTCAAGCTAGAGTTCAAGACCAATGCTCAGACCGGTAAACAAGCAAGGTTGACAAAAATCATATTTTTTTACATTGAGTACGTTTTAGGTTAGATTACTTAACTATAAAATTGAAGTGCGAACGTATTCATCATCTTACAAATACAGCCTACTTGATTTTGTACGCGTTTAGTGTTACAGTTATATTTATTTTTACAATGCTTCAAAGGTAAGACTTTTATCGACTACCCTCTTACATATTGTAAAAGTGTCATTTACTAAATCTATTGACATACTTAAGAGTTACTGCATGTATACAATATCACTTACTTGGATCAGCAGCTAGTTGTCTGTACACAGCCAGCGCAACGTCGTCTTCACTAACGAAGTCCCATAGGCCGTCACACGCCACCACAACGAAGTCTTCATCGCCGTCCAAGTCTACAGTCGCGATCTCTGGTCGCGCCGTCACGTAAGGCTTATATTGTGCGTCACCTGAACAAAAAAGTCTCAAAGTCAAGGAAACTTACCTAAACAATGAAACCTGCGGTGACTCAGTCTCTATTTAATCAAATTATTTCATTCCGTTTTAGTTTGTATGTCAAAAGATTGATTTAAGAGCTAACGGTTTGTCCGTATAACCTGCTTAAAATAAAACTAGACTAATAATTTTAAATTAATGACTTAAGTTATGTAGCAAAAGAAATAATAACTTTGGATAATTATAACTCGCGGTTGCCTTTTAATTTCTTAATGATTTTCGTTACAATAAAACTAGAATTTTCATGTCTTTAAGTAACAAAAAATGCACATCAAGGCAAAAAATGTTCAGAGAATTTCTTGAAGTATTTGAAAATATGCTATAAGGCGAATTCCAAGTATTTTTCACAAGTTGGAAATGCTTTATACGTCACCCAAAGTTCACTACTTGGGGAAAAACAATGAAGCAGTTTGGCACTCACGACAAGTACAATATATTCACGAAACCACCCCAGTATTACTAATATTACCCTAAATAAGGGTCGGATAGGACAATCATATCGGACTCATCTTTTCATATTGGCGGGGTTCTAGTCTTGTGCGAAATTAGTTATTGTCAACAATCGGTAGGGTTATCTCCGTCTAGAAATAAGTTCTGAACGGAGATTATATTCTGCAAACATTTTTATTTATGGACCAAAAATGACTTATCTGAACTAGTTTATGCGGAGGCCTAAATAAATTACTCATAAAATAAATCACCGTATATACAAATTCAACGAATACGGTCTGAGAAATCCGTTGATTGCTGAAAAACCACTAGAAAAAACCATGCTCAGTACAGAGCTAGTCTGGTATTGTGATTTTGTATTATGCGTCAGATAGACAAGAATGTCATCACATAATTAGCCAATTTTACAGCTCATGAAATAAGTGCCACAGCAGTTAAACGAATTGGTTGCGTAACTCTGACTAACAAAGTTGACTAAAACCTCTTTTAACATGTACGAACGTCCACAACAATTTTATATACATCCGTCTATTCATGATGTTATTAAGTAAATCGAATAGACGAGGAAACGGAAGACCCGTTTATGTAGCGAAAACTTTTGGTAGGCTTGTGTCCACCAGGGGACTGCGATTAGTTGACCATGAAACAAATTGATACACAAACTCAAACATTGTAAAAGGGTACAACGTAATCTTCGTATTTGTATTTCACAATAATTCTCATTTTCCCCCGTAAAAGAAGTATCCTATAAAAGATTTCTGTTATGTTTACCTTCTCCCAAATATTTGGAGTCGGCACAAACTGTATTTCCCATTCATATTCTTCTATTCTTACATACGTCCTCTGTCACACCACAAATCATTATATCATCCTTTACACAATTGCATCTCCATTTTAATACCATTATCTAAAACACCTAAGCAGTATTAAAGGAAAAATCAGTTCATATAACTATGAGGAGTAAACGAATAAACGTAATATTAAAAGAAAAAACTCGCGTTCACCTTCATTTTATATTAATTTTAAGAGTGTATCACGTCCAGAATTTACTGATTACTACATATATCAATTATATAAGTCAGCTTTCTAAAGTTCTACTATGATTCTGCAGTAAAAAAAATTAAATGACATCAACTATATGGGGCAGATATACCTATATCTAATTATTATGAATCTTCTCTTAATAAATCTGGATATAGACATTCTAATTACAACACTACTTCAACCCTGATATTACTGTTAATGAAATTATACTAAGGTTAAAAAACAATTCAATTTACGTGAAAACCCATTAGTCATACTGTTGCTATTATTATAACGAGCTAATTATCGACGATAACGTTAACTAAAAATTGCTTATTAACAGTATTTACTTGAACATTTCGGATTCCGCTTTAGCCTCGAGTATTATACTACTAACGGTTTAGAGGATATCCGTATGTGTGTAATCTTGCATGAAAATCTGGTAACTTTGTCCTCCATTGCTATCTCTAGGGGGGCCGTGAGTAAACGTTTCGAACTTAATCTCCCGTGGAAGGCGAATCGATGAGTTTAATCCTCAATATGTGGGGGAGAACGCCGGCCGCGGATTGTGTCGTGCACGAAGCTGTGAAGGAAATGTCAACATTATATTGTTACTATTTCGTCGACGCCCTTTTGTATCCTTATAAAGATAGTGAAGCGATAATGAAATTATCGATATAATCACTTTATAAACATCTAAATAACTTTTTGTCCATGTTTAAAACGTAATGAGGTGTTTCACACTAAGCCTTGCTTACGATTATGTAAATAATAATTTGAGCATAAATTGCCATTATATTTAATATCTGATAATATCACAAAACTGCGATTGTTTTGCTAGTCTCTAACATTTTTTGAATAATTGTAATGTAACGGATTACATTACAATTATTCAAAATGATGATGATGATGATTAAAAATGATATTTTGGGGTAAGGCCGGAGCCTTACCCCAAAGTATCATAACCAAGTGGACTGATTGATACTCACGTATCAATCATGTAGAAGATAAATATAATATACTAGCTGACCCGGCGAACTTCGTACCGCCATATTTTTTGAATTACTAAAAGACTTCGTTTCATGACACAAATATAAAATCACCATAATCGGTCCAGGTGTCTATACACTATGAAGATTCTAGAACCCGATGTCAACGCCACCTACCGGTTCTAATTGCGAATCTAAACTATTCGGGAACCTACTCAAAAACACAACAACAAAATCACCAAAATCGCTCCCGGTGATTAGGAGGATTCTAGAACCCGATCTCAGCGCCACCTACCGGTTCCAACGGGATAAAAAGTATCCTATCTTTTAAGTTGGATCAAACTGCACACGGTGTGCAAATTTGATTAAAATCGGTCCAGTAGTTTTGGAGTTTATTGGCAACATCATCGTGACAAGATTTTTATACATATAAGCTTTACTCCATTATTGCTTATTACTAAATATTGAATTGAACGGTAGGTACATCTATAATATCTATATATATAAATTGCAATATCTAAGCTATAATTCCAGCCTACGAGCCCAGCAGTGGGACGATTATGGGCTGTTATTATATGTACATACATAACTAATACCAATCCTAGAACATGACAATTTATCGACATTTAAGGAGACAAAACTCTTCCAGCCCTAGAATGCACCGCGCGCGTGTCCAAGTGATCGATATAGTGCGCCGTGCAGTAGGGTGCGGGCGATGGCTTACGCCTCTCGGAGGGTGGCCGCGACATACCGGCGCCCGACGCGCTTACTAACACTCCATACTTCTATTCAGATACATACATTCATACACTCAATCCATTGTTTAGTTTTTTTTCTCACACGTGGGCTGAAGTGTTAATTGAGTGCCATTGTAGAAGTCAATGAGATTTATATTAACTTTAGAATTAGGATATTTTTTTAAATAAATTTATTAATATATTTATTTAATTTGTAATTTAAATACTAGCGTTTTTGTTGTTGTTGGTGGTACGCCACCAACTTCTTTTTCTCCACTTCGCGCGGTTTTCAATATTCCTTATTACTAGACCATTGATACGCATATCATCCTTTACGACGGCGAGCCAGCATTTTTTAGAACTAACTTTTCCACGGGAACTTTGGGAAGGCAGCATAGCTAGACATTCGTGTCCCACATAACTAGCCTGAATTTTTAATAACTAATTTTTCGCTCGATTTTTTAACGAATTTTCAGATTTAGCAATTAAATTTGATACGGCATGTTTTTTACTATCCAAGCTTTTCTCTAAATCACTAGCATCAAATTTAGGTTGCCTATTTATTATGAAGTATAATCCAATTATGTTATCATCTACAGAGAGCCTGAATAGTTTATTCTAATTTCCTTATGGTTTATTGAGAAAATATCTTCATTCTTGCATTTCTGTTAGAGGACCTCCTGATCATAGACATTGAATATTTTTTGCTAATACTTAATGTTACGTTGCGCATTGTATACTAGCCCGCACTTGTACGTAAAATCTATTTCCAGAAGGTAGTCTGAAGGAAATTGCTGTAATCGAAAAGATCGCTGATGTCGCAAATACCAATCAAGTTAAGGCATTGAAGCACAAACATTCATTTGAAAAGCTATGTCAGTCACTAGTTCTTCAAACTGTGTCGATGAAATATATTACTCCGGAACCCTTCTCATATCATTCTACATCAATTTCACAGACCATCACCACAATGCCGCGGACAAGTTTCATGAACAAAATCAACTCAAATTGCTCAGTATGACATCCGAACGCTATGCACATCCTCCGAAGGGCAGGCAGCAAACAATTTAATGGTTGGCACACGACATTAATGATCTCGGAACGAGATGAAAAATGAGCCAGTTCCCGCGCCTCACTCCGCCCGGCAATAATAATAAAACGACCGATTAACTACGCTGTTAACGCCCTTAAGGGCTCCTTGGCACGACAAAAAACAAACCACCCTCTCTGAACCTGCCGGAAAACAATTCAAGCGTTTAATTGTGCTTGATATTCTCGACAAAGATTTACCATTTATTTGTAGTGTTTTATAATCATAACATTTCATTACCCACTTAAACTCTCATATACTTACGTTTAAATTTATCAACATAATATTGAAACTAAGACATGAGTTTTGTATTATTAATAAATTATCCCGTAAATGTTACTACACAGAGTGAAACGCGACCAGGGTCTCCACATTGAGGTTTAGAAATTTCTCCAATTTTATAAATTTGCTATGCCGGTTGGTACAAAACATCCAGACCGTCGTCATTATTAGATACATTTTTGTATTGGCTCTATTCATCCTAGAGACAACGTTATACACACAAACCTACCCCAGACAAAACAAAACTGGGAAGAAATTCACAAATCCGGAGACCATGAACGCAAAGTAGTTGTTGGTAGAATAAATACATACTAAAGTGTCTACTACATTTAACAAAGATGAGGAATATATTTACAAATTTCAAAATATCACTATATACGTAAATTAACACGAAACGTCGAATAACAAAAGCAGTATATCATATAAGCTGTCACTCAGCATAATTCATCTATTTGTATGACTTACGAATTAAATAAATTAAAGGAAAAGAATTAAACAAGTATACGGCAGCAACTATATACAATGGCAATTACATTTTTATATTATTTAATTTAGTAATGTGGCCACTGTTAGCGTTGTTCTACTTCCGGGCAGCCAATATATCTTTCCTTGGCAGTTAAGCCGGATAGTGTAAACTTTTATGAAGGCCATAAAGTGCAATACCGGCCTGGGATTTCATGTTAAAAACGTCGTTCGACATGTTACAGCGCCGTAAAAATGTACGCATTTTTACACAAGCATTTCCAGGGGCCGAGATAAACAAAAACACTCTCCTTTGTTATGGTGCTCGGGACTGAGCAAATATTGGGTATCATGAAAGTATTTCATGAATCTTCATACAATCCAAGGGTTCGTTTGACATCTATACTACTGTAAATAGACCGAGTTTGTAAATTGAGTTCAAAAATGTGAAAAAATCAGGGGGATAATTGGGACCAGGAGATTCCGAAAATGCAATTTTTAGAATTTTTGTATGCACGCCTATCTGCCAGAACATCACGTGAAACTTAAGGTAGAGCTAGCTTCTATCCCGGGGCGTAACTTAGAATACTTTGTATCCCGATAAATGACGTCGTTTCCACGGGATGGACGAAAATAGCGAAAAAGATGGCGCTCCTGTCGCATCTTTTTTGGGTACTACTGAACATGTTATATGAATGTAACTCGACACAGAGCTGACTTATAACCCCAGTCAACACTTAGGATACTTTTATCCCGATAAACCTACAGACACTTAGTAAAAAACAGCTCGTGGCAATTGCGATGTAAACAACCATCGCTGTAATTCAATAACAAATACATTGTCATATTACCCACGTGACCACGTGAAATTCCTTACGGTACTTCAAATCAGATTGGTTGAGACTTTTCTTTATATTTTGCAGTTGTCTACACTATATTGACTTAGTTTCTTTAGAAACTAAAGAATTGAAGGTTTATATATATAACTAGCTGTCCCGGCAGACGTTGTCCTGCCCTGAAGAAATAAAATTTAGAACCCGATTGCAGCGCCATCTACAGGGTCCATTGAGATCGGGTCCATCTTTTAAGTAGGATCAAACTGCACACGGTGTGCAAATTTGATTGAAATCGATTCAGTAGTTTTGGAGTTTATTGGCAACATACATCGTGACATAAAATTTTTATATATATAGATATACCTAAATGAATCTCTATGTACGTAGTATAGAGCTACTGCCTACGATTTTGCACGCGGCGTATCCGCTAAGAAATCACTAGTTTTTAATGAAAAAATGTACAATATTTTTTTTATTGCTGAACGTACAGCAGACAAATGGGTCACTTGATAACAAGTGGCCTAAAGCTATTTAAATACAAGATGTATTTGAATTGCAATTAAATTAATATAATCAAACTTATAACATAAAATAACTGTTACCATTATAATCTGTAGACAACACACACACATTGTATATTCCCAGTCTAAGCAAGTTACGCTTGTGTTAAGGAAATAATACAACGGACCATTCGGATTGCGATCCCAGACACAGAGACCATACTAAATAACGAAAAGTTCATTTACAAAATTTACCATGCCAGGAATAGAAGCCTGAGCCTCTGCGCTCCAGTAAGCTCGGCTAGGTCCGCTCAATTAGTTTCCCAGAGAGGCGGTCTCCAACTAGAATTACGCTCCAAATTCCGCATAAATCTTTGTTCTATTGCGTTGTCACTTTTGACACAGACTGATAAATTACCACATTTTTTTTTTTTTTTTTTTTTTTTTATTGCAGAGATCAGCAGACAGCAGACGGCCACTGATGACAGCGGTTACCATCGCCTATGACATTTGCAACACCAAAGTGCTACGAATGCGCTGCTGCTCTCTTAGGAGCCTGAACCTGTCATAATGCGGAACACAACACAAGTGTTATGCGACATACTCTAGACAGGGTGTAGCCATCCAGTCGGCAATGCCTACCACTGCTGTGGTTTTTGTCGCTCTTACGACAGGCCGGGCCGCAGAAATTGTATTCTTCTCCGTTCCTGCACGATATGAGAAATAAGAAAGAAAAAAAAAATGAGACCATTTCGTCCTAAAATTAAATTCGGCATGTTTTGATAAGTTAATTAACTGGAATTCCAGATTTCACTGATTTCATTTAAAAAGTTAATTGGAATAATACAATCCTGGTTGAAAATCTAGTGGTGTATGCAATATAAAAGTTAAGAGAATAACTTGTAGCGCCATCTAGTAATGTAGGATGTCATTACAAGTATTCTTCTTTCATGGTAGTACGATTTGATTAATCCTTACCCCACTATTTAATCTGGGATAGTGTTATAGTTAATGACCGTTTCAATCAGATGTGGTGATGGCATGCGCTATATGTGATGCGATATTATTATAATTTTTTAACGACTTTGAATATTGACAGGCGCTCTGTTGTTCGTGCCTACCCTAGAAGGGACCTGACGTGAAGTTATTTATGTATGTATGTATGAATATTGACATATAATGTATGCATATATACACTAATGTAGTTAGTCGTTAACGACATTATTTATATTGCTATAAATACGACTCATTTGACGACAGTCAATCACTAACCCAGATGTAGCAGTAACTTTAGTCACATATAAATCTATTTATAATTCATAATATACAAATTTTAATCATTAAAATGGGTTTTTCGTGCATGTTTATTTTCCTTCTTGATGACTAAAAAAACGAATTATCTCATACAATACATATTGTTATTAACCCGGAAAAGCGTTCCTGGGAAATACGAAGTGGAATATGACACAGATAAATCCGCGTGGAATCCCTAGTATTCATATCAATGTAAAATTGACTTTATTTTTGTTTGTTTGATCTCTTTTCACGAACTTGCAATTATTTTTAAATACCACATAGACAAAATCAATGCCGACTGCGTTGGCGTGCCTTGCCTTTTCACCCCTTAGGGGTTGAATTTCTAAATAAACTGATAAATGTGTACATTTATTTCTAAACAGAAATGATACATAGCATTTCGTGCTTCTTACTTTATAAATGAGAGATTTTCATAAAAACTTTCGTATCCTATTTTACCCCCTTAAGGGTTTAATTTCCTGAATCGCTTATACACGTGTATGTTTCGTTGTAACTAGAAACAGGTATATAACATTTTTATGTCTGTTACAAAATTGACGGATTTACATACAAACACTCATACCTTTTTCACTCCCTAAAGGGTTGAATTTTATAAAAATCCTTTCTTAATGAGCACCCACAGTATAGAAGGAACACACATGAAATTTTTCATTGTTCTAGACCCAGTAGTCTGGGCTGTGCGTTAGTCAATCAGTCAGTCAGTGAGGCCAAGCAATTATATATGTATAGGTAAGACGCCAAAATATAAACAAGAATAGAATATTTTAAGTCTCTTTAATGTCTCGCTCCGCAATATCGTGGAGAAGCAACTGGCTATGAGCCGGAAGGTTTTCTGCGGTTTTGTGGATCTAGAGAAAGCATTTGACAGGGTTGTGCGGAAGGACCTCTGGGACATATTGCCCGGATATGGGATTAATGGCCAATTGCTGCGTGCTGTGCAGTCCACTTACGAGGACTGTATGGCATGCGTGCGGGTGGACGGCAGCCTGTCGCCCTGGTTTGTCGTCAATATTGGCGTCCGACAGGGCTGCGTGCTGTCGGCTTTGCTGTTCATCCTATATCTGGACAATTGTCTCCAGAGATTAAGATTGATGGATGTTGGGGTGCGGATGGGTGATCTAGTTGTTAGCACTTTGCTTTATGCAGATGATGCCGTGCTTTTAGCCGAATCGCCATCAGAACTGCAAACACTAGTCACAATGATGAAAGATGACTGTCAGGCGAGAGGCTTACATTTGAATGCGAAGAAAACAAAGGTTATGGTGTTTGAAAGAGAAACAACCAGAACGAATGCAAGGATAATGGTCGATGATGTTATGCTGGAACAAGCGAATGATTTTGTATATCTTGGATGAGCTTTTAGCAGGGATGGAAGGTACACCGCTGACATAGAAAGAAGAGTAAATTTGGGGAATAGTGTGAATGGAGCGTTAGGTAAACTTCTAGGCGCTAAGAACCTCAGCCAGAAGGCTCAGCTTGCCATACACAACGCGGTGCTGGTACCTACGCTCACGTATGGAAGCGAGAGTTGGGTATGGAACAGAGAGCATGAAAGTAGAGTAAACGCAGTCGAGATGCGAGCACTACGCAAAATCTGCGGAGTGACGTTGGCGGACCGCGTTCGTAATACCGAAGTAAGAAAGAGAGTCTCGGGGTAAAGGTAAGGAAAGGAATGCTCCGGTGGTTCGGGCATGTGGAAAGAATGTATAATGAAAGAATGACTAAACAGATATACAATGCAAAAGTGGATGGATGCAGAAGTCGCGGAAGGCCACGACACACCTTCCATGATCAAATTGATCGTGTATTAGCAGAAGGTGATGTCAGGAGCCTTAAGAATAGACGAGCGTGCATGACAAGAGCTATGAATGTCAAAGAAGCAAGTGAGGTGTGTAAGAATAAGCCTGTATGGCACTCTGTTGTTCGTGCCTACCCCGCAAGGGACCTGGCGTGAAGTTATGTATGTATGTATGTAATGACTCGTGTAAGACACCTTTCCACTCATTGCTCCGGCGATCGACGAAAAGGTCGCAAATAACGCCAGACGAGGAAACCTAAGAACTGGTATAATAAATGGCATTAACTTGGGGAGATCTACATTCAGCAGTGGACAGTAGTTGATTGAAGACAACCTTATTCTTTCGATGTAGGTACATGTATTCAGTTTCACTGCATGTTCCAGCCTCCAGCCAATTTGTTGCACTATATCCTTTAAATAATGTTATTAACGTAATATGTATTAAGAATTTATTGCAAAGGTCGTAAAATAGTTGCTAAATATGTTTATAAAACGTAGATTTGCTGACTGCAACGCCATCTAGTTCACAGTCGTTTCAAATCACCACTAAGAAATACCTCGAACACTGAAGGTGATATTTTTATTTGTAGGTATAGTTTGATTTGTGTAAAAATTGACACTTTCTTTAAAATTGAAAAATATAATATTTGGAGGGGTTGTGATAATTTTTAGATTCAGTAGTTGTTTTGGCAAACACTAAGGGCCGCTTGCATAACGATCGCCTTTAAATAAAATTAGTTAATCACATTAAACTGCATAAATACGTTTTCACAAAACGTATTTAGGGTTCTTTAAACAAATTTAGCGGTGTGCAAGACGCTTATTGTATTTAAGGGTGTTAAATACGCTTTGTTTTTAAATAAATTTTAGCGGCTCTAAATCCTTATAGGCGGCAGTCGTACTGTATAACACATCAAAGCCATTTTTCTCGAAATGATGACGACGATGAAATTTTGTATGAATAATTTTTGTTACAATATTGCTTAGAAATTAAACATTTAAAGTGACCACCATACATGTAGCGAAAGGATCATTAGCTTTGAGATATGTAGTATTTTCAAATCAAATCAAATCAAATGCCATCTTTATTGGGAAATAAATGAGCGTTCCGTAGCCAAACAGCAAAAAGCGATCATCACTTCTATGGTACATTGCTATGCGTGGAATAACATTTTGGCTATTATAAAATCCAAGATTTCGTTCTGTGAAATAAAACACGATACCTCATTTCACTAAAATACTTCTGTAACGTTATAGGCCTACCGGAGGACTACATCGGTAATGTCTTGTTTATTTATCGCTGGATCGTGACCTAGGGCCCGATTCTGATATTATCGCCGGAGACTATCGTCTCAATCGTAGGTATACCTGATTTCGGTAATTCCAATAGCCAGTCTATCTTTATAAGTATTTACAAGTGAGAACTCGCGAAGTAAATGTTTAAAAATTTGATAATATTCATTTCAGCTAACGCCATATCTGCTGTTAGTAGTAGCAATTTTTTTCTGCCATTATTCCGCCGAGACGATATCGAGAAGATATTGTGGATTTAGTAGAATACGAATTTTTATACTATCACAATTGGATTGAACTATCGATATCTTCGCAACACCAAGATATTGAAATAGCATAATTAGACTCCTGTTAAACACCTAAAACCATGGATGGATATGAGAACTAATAAATTTATAATAATAAGCCTCTTTATTTACATTAATGGCAGACGGAATTCTAAATTTCCTTAAAGAATATAAAATTATTAGAACAGTTGCAAAAGTAATAACGATTTTACTAATATCTTCTACCAAATTAGTACATACATATATATTGTCACGCCTATTTCCCATTGGGTTGGCAGAGCTGGATTTAAACCTGTTACGATCCTGCCAAAAACTTTTCGTTTCATCAACTTTCATTATTCTTTTCATACATACACGCTTGTTTAAACTGATTTTTATCTGACCTTTCTTCAAAATATCTTCAATTTGATCATGGCGAGTACGACTCGGCCTACTGGGACCGACTCTACCAGTCACATTAACCAAATTAGTAATACAATAATCATTTAGTGCTTGGTTTGAACGTGAGTGGCGTGTATGTTTGTTTGTGAGTATAAGTGTGTTAGTTATTGAGAATTAAGGACGTCGCAAGCGGTGCTAAGTGAAAACATTAGCATTCCATTCTACACAAGGGAGCAAAGCTTTCAATTTGGCTGAGAACGGGATATAAAGTTATACATGTTTTGGTTCTGCTTGATCCAATCTGATTTGATTGGGCAGTTGGGCATTACTCGTTAAATACACAAACCGTGCGAAGCCGGTACATATAGATATGGTTCTTATAATAGACAATTACTGTTGCTATTGTCAATGTTATCACACACCTATTGCCCTGGATACAGCCAACTGCCCGTTGACCCTCCAAGTGCCCCAATACATCACTGTGCCTCCAGACGACTCTATTCGTTCTCTTTCGTCCTGCAACAAACAAATAAGCATATTTTTTTATTCGTACAAGTGCAAAACAAGCGAATTCGTTCATTGAAACATATTTTAACTAGCTTTCTAGTAACTTCGCTGTTTTTAAAACATCTTTTAGGTACTGTTTAAAATACCTCCAAATCAAGCAGGCTTACGTAAGTACACTTCTGATCTCAGACACCCAGACCAATGTAGAAACGAAAAATTCGTTCCCGAAATTTACCGTGCCAGGAGTCGAAGCCAGGATCCTTCCTTCGCCTAATGCCAAGGTGTTTAGTGCGTAATGAATATTCTGGAAAAAGTAGCTGGAGAGTCCCACAAAGGCCCACCACAACCCCCTACGAGGTCTGTAACGGTCGTTCTTATACCTTACTGAACGTTCATTTGCCCGACTATCAGTGAAAATTTGACATAGACTAAGCTCCGTACAAGTAATATCAAGATTCAACAGATGGTAAGGCAAGTGAATGAAAGCAAGATATAGGAACCGGCTAGGGGATTAAGGCGGTGCTAACACCGTGTCCCCGACTGGCGTGTGCCCACATCTATCTGCGAGCGGTTCTCTCCTTGTTTCAGCGAATGATAGATTTGTCCGGCAGTAAATTATGTAATATAGCGATTATAGTCAGTCAAGGAAGCCATTTTTATTTCTCATATTCTGCAAATACGCCAGGAGTTGACTGACCACAACAATGAAAACCTCACGTTCCTGGGAAACGATTTTTCCTGCTGTCATTTTTTTTAAACTATACGAATCATAGACAATACATGCGAAATGCAAATCATGTCCCAACTTTTTTTACAGCTACTGTTAAATCGCGGCATAAACTACCATTTTGTAACATGATTTTATACTTATAAATTATTAATATTTTCTTAAGTTTTCGCGACTTGTATACATAATAAAACTACGTTTTAAAGGTTTTTAGCGCGGTAATTTATTTGATTTTGGTTAGTTTACAGTAGTTTGGTTAAAAACTTAAAATTAGAAAAGTACTTGTTTGTTTACCTAATCAGTTTTTATTTACTTTCGTCATATTCAAAATGAGTATTAATCTCGAGTGAAAGGCATATTTAGGCACTAAAACTATTGGCGCCCTCGTTACATTAGTGCCCCAAACCATCTCATGCCTGAATAAGTCACTTACACCTCTCATGTAACAATCTATTATTACTACCCTATAATTTGCACTCCATAGGATTACCAGATCCATTTTCGTTTGTAAAATCTATGTGACAAAAACAATTAAAAGATTCAAATATGTTTTAATTGCATCGCGGCTTGCAATTAAAATATATTAGTGAAAATTTCGTTAGCTACAAATTTATCAACACTGGTAAAGCATAGTTATGGGAGCAACTTGAAGGCAAGGCAAAAATTGCAAATCGGAATCAATGTTCCGAAGGATCGTTTAATTTGGTGCCAACGTCTCACGCAACGCGCAAACGACACCCCTGGTGTTTTTTTTTTTGTAGACCCGGTGTGTCTCCGCTATTGGGTAAGGCGTAATCAATTGGTAAGAGGTAATCTTTTCTTATAATTTTTACTATGTATGAGTTCTATGTTTTGTCATCTTTCTCTATAGCTATTTGATAGTGCATGCAAACTACAACAACAAGGATTGGTGTGTGATTGTAGGAGTGTGTGTTGGATGTGATTTGGTTCGAAATTAGTTTGGTTGCTTGATTTGATAGGATTTTATTGGGACTGGTAAATTGGTTGGAAATTTGGTATGATTGGGAGTGGTTGGGATAGGTTGGCGCGGTCTTTTTACTTTATTTATTGTCTTTTTATTTTTAAAACTCTTAATTACTATTTTACAATGTTTTCACCCCTGGTGTTGGAAACGTTCATAGGCGACGGTAACCAATTACTATCAAGTGGGCCGTTTGCCTATCTGCTATACTTTTGCAATAAAATAAAACCACTTTCTTGACTCAAATTAAAGAACACATCAACAAAGTGTCCTCCCCATAATAGAGACAATAAGAAAAGTGCTTATGGACATTTTTTAAACTTTTATGGCCTTACTTATAATCGTTTGTTAAATTTTAAGAATCTGCTCATCAACTGATTAATGAAAATCTTACCCATATACTCCTCTTAAGGATAAGAGCTGGTTGTAAACTACTGTCAAAAATAACCAAGTAGTTCAAGTGACTGCTAAGAGGCACGATGGCAAGTTTTATTTGATACAGCCATTGATTAGGGGCTTAAGAGTCACTTATTTAAGAGATGGCTATTCCTTTCTTAACGAGATTTAAATTACTTATTAGTCTTTTTAGATTAGATTGTAATATTAATGTGGTTATTATCAAATACAATATTAATGAAAAAAATCAATCCTGTGATCTGACAATAGAGGGCACGCACGCACCTGCCTGTCGGGCTTGTGCGGCCGCACGAGTTGCATGAGCCTCATCCGCTTGGCGAGCAGCGCGAGCGAGTCCCCCGCCCACGCGGCCAGCAGCCGCTGCCCGCGCACCGCCACGGCCACCGCCGTGCTGCCGCCGCTCGCGCGCTGCAACAACACACTCAGTGTGAACGGCACTTCATCATTATACTGTTACGACCTAGACGCCAACAAAAAAACAAATTCACACCTGCAAACCTGTTAAAAAAACACATTTTATTACCTTTCGGCATATGGACTTCTTTTTGTTTACTTTGTGTTTAAAATTTGTGATCAGAAAATAGCCCATTGTGTATTGTAATCTTTTATGACAGTCATTAGCCAGGTGAGTCGGATTTAAAGTACAGCCTGGTTCTAAGAAATTCAGTACACGCGGCCGGGCGAACATATTGCATATGTGCAGTATAAAGCGATGCCCCGATGCCCGAGAGGGACGCGGCACTCGAGCTCTAACCACGGTCAAGGCGAGACTTGTTTATCTTCGGTAATCTATTTAGTGACGGACTTTGCGCGTGTTATAGAATTACGACCTTCTGCATTGCGTTTGGACTTGTTGTGTTCGGTTACATTTGTACCTTGTTATACCTGTTTGTATAGTTCTAATAAACTCTATAGTAATTATAACGGCATTTTAATTCGAGTCCTGCAACTCGTAACAATATCATCGTGTTTCACTTATGGAACAGTTCTGTTACTTATTCAGGTTGTTATGGAGTGTAGACACTCGACACGAGGAAACCCATCTCCAAGTTATAAAAAAAAACGTAAAAAAATTGAGACTATAATTTGGGGAAGGCGTTACATGACAAAAAAATCTCAAAACATCAAGTACGTTGTTCTTAAAGCTGTGCCAAAATATTTTAAAAAATCTGGTTGATGCAACAGGAGTCCGAAAGACTAGAGCTTACTCGCTCAAAGGATTATGAGCCTTTGTAGTCAGCGAGTTAATGCTGTTAGCCTTCTAGATACACTACCCAGTGATAGTGTTCTGGCGGGGTTTTATTTATAGTATAATTTTAATATTTAAAAAAATGTCACGCTTATTTCCCATTCCTACGATCCTTACAAACACTTTTCGTTTCATCAACTTTCATTAATATTTTTGTTTCGACGTTTCTTCAAAATGATAATGGTAAGTATGTCGCGGTCTACCGGCAATCTACCAGTCACATTGCTGTCATATACTTGTTTTGTGATTTATTAATAAGAAAATAATAATTCTCATATTATTATATGTATGTACTTTATAAAACTTGAATATCATATTCATGGATACATGACACTGGCTATACTGCCACAAATCCAAAAAGAAGAAACGTATGAATATATACCTCTTGATTACTTTTCCTAATGAATTCAGCGTCGGTCCTGAGGAAAGCGTCGCGCATCGCTCTCCTCAGGTCCTTGTTGAAATGTGGACTTTCCACCAGGTACTGATGAAGATGCGCCGCGCAATAGGTCGCCGCCGCCGAGCCCGCGTGTCCATCGTACACCGCGTAGAAACTCGTCGGTTCTGTCGTCTGAAAAGTATACACAACAAACAAATTACAATATACTATTTAACCCAAAACGCATTATTTATGTTAAACGGAACGGGAACGGGCCGTGCTCTGTACGAGAGGGTTTACTCTCAATCGTCTTCGTCGTTAGTTTTCGTTTGAGAACATTTTTGGCATTTAATTTTATATTTAAGTACAGTCGCGAAATGAAAATGTTCATCACCTTAAAGTTGCACTTTCACCTTTTGCTTGCAGTATACGAAATAATACCGCCAACATTTTAATAAATGTTACGTTTATAAAATATAGATACGTGAAAAAAGAAATTGCAATGACATGACATGTAAGGAGACAACGTTGTCACGTCACGGGCGATCAGCCAACGACAACGTCTTAGCCTGGCCTTACATATGTAAGTGTTGCTCGCGCAATCTTCCAAGGCTAAGCGCGTCCTATGGTTTATCAATATCAGACTAAATGATAACTCGTATAACTTGGTTAGCCTTTGATGGGGATTTGAAATGACCTCCCAGCTGAGGTGTCTGAGGTGTGTGCTGTGAAATTTCTTCGAGGACGGTAGCCCGTTGGTGATATTGCAAACGTTCACAGGCGACGTTAACCGCTTTTCATCAGGTGAGCCGTCCCCATTTGCCTCCCGTAATCTAGCTAAAATAAAAAAGCCTTAAATGCCTACGCGAACATAACTCACAGGTATAAGGCCGGGTTTACGTCTTCTGTTAGCCTTACATTTATACTCGTATAATAAACAAACACTTACTTCGATGCCAAATAGTGATTCCAAGTTGCCAATCTCAACGTGCCGGTCTTCCATGACCCGCCGTGAGTTTTTTGTTGCACATGACACAGTTTTGAGGTCTCGATGCGCGGGCGGCGGCGGCAGCGTATCGAGTCGAGAGTTGTCCAAATATCGCAAGCAAACGTCGTTCACCCTCGCTGTCACCGCTTGCATAAGTCGGAGGGCTATGTATACTGGAATCAAAAAAGAAATTATTTAAATAAGGCGTAGGTACTATCCACCAACCAAATAGAACGAACTTTCTCACTTATTTCTATTATTATTGTCTCTCAACTCACTCTTACATTTTAATATTTATTATTTTCCTTTAACAACGACTAAAACTATTGTATGTATATCTCGGATGTGCTTTTAGCAGGGATGGAAGGTACACCGCTGATATAGAAAGAAGAGTGAATTTGGGGAATAGTGTGAATGGAGCGTTAGGTAAACTTCTAGGCGTTAAGAACCTCAGCCAGAAGGCCCAGCTTGCCATACACAACGCGGTGCTGGTACCTAAGCTCACGTATGGAAGCGAGAGTTGGATATGGAACAGAGAGCATGAAAGTAGAGTAAACGCGGTCGAGATGCGAGCACTGCGCAAAATCTGCGGAGTGACACCCGCGGACCGCGTTCGCAATACCGAAGTAAGAAAGAGAGTTGGTCTGAAAGAGAGTGTCGGGGTGAAGGTAAGGAAAGGAATGCTCCGGTGGTTCGGGCATGTGGAACGAATGTATGATGAAAGAATGACTAAACAGATATACAATGCAAAAGTGGATGGATACAGAAGTCGCGGAAGGCCACGACTCATCTTCCATGATCAAATTGATCGTGTACTAGCAGAAGGTGATGTCAGGAGCCTTAAGAACAGACGAGCGTGCATGACAAGAACTATGAATGTCAAAGAAGCAAGTGAGGTGTGTAAGAATAAGCCTAAATGGCGCTCTGTTGTTCGTGCCTACCCCGCAAGGGACCTGGCGTGAAGTTATGTATGTATGTATGTAAAACTATTATTACTGTGCTAAGGGGTTTACGGTTGTCTTACAAATCGTCGTATATTTCTGGATTATATGAATGTACTCTGTGGTGTCTAGTTAGGATCTCACATAATATGCATATTTTACAATTGAAGACGTGAGTGGATGAAGGTGATATGTCGCATATTCGGTTTTTTGCTTTTTTTGCGTAGATGAATGTTATAAGTCGATACCAAATGACTACAGACCTTAGACCATAGATATAAGGCATGTTTAAAAAATAAAAAGTTGCTAAAGGTATTAAGTTCAGTTCAGTTTCAAATAAAAGTAAAACTTTTATCTCGATTTATTCAGAATTGGAATTATGCGACTTATCACCTTCATCCACTCATGTCTTCAATTACCACGTGCTAAGAGAAATAGATGTTAAATTAATATCGGGATTATTGATGTGTACAACTCACTAATACGTTTTTAAGGATTATCCGTCACACTTATTCAAGATAGATTAGCTGTTTCACACACCGCTAATCTCAATGAGAGATTTTGAAATAATAAATTCTAATTATTACATTGGTCAGTAAAGCTATTTATGCTCTATATGCTCTCCGGCCAGGATCCAAAATATGTTATTGAAATGATAAGCCGAGTAGCTTAATTATAATTTATGACGTTTGCTCTTAAGATGTTGGGACTGTGAGGTCCTTAATTAATTAGCTTTTACAAAGAGCTCTCTAGAGGCTTTATCGAATCTTTAGGAGCATATGCACAACAAATGGCAATTTGTATAACTAAGTTCAATCATTAAAACAGTATATAGCGAGTTTATTATCTAATTGAAATATAATAATTTCAATCAAGTCGATCGCTTTGAATAGAATATTCGTAGAACTTGGACAAATCACACCATTGGATCAGTTGACCCATAACATAGCGTATATTCAAATATTTATGATAACCTAACATGGAAAAACCAAAGTCGTATATTATTCTTTATTTGATTATTCAAAAGCCGTCCATAAATATCAAGCAATTCCTATCCCCACGAATGGGAACGAGCGCAGATAAACTAAAACAGTTGCTACCCGCAGTTTGATCCGAATATATTTTTTACATAAAGAGTAAATTTAAAGAAAACTTCCTAGTTTTTATTAATATTATTTATTTGTTTTACTTGAATTAATTATATTTCCATAGTTTTGAAGACAGCTACAAGCTACATCTTAAATTATGTTATTATAGTCAACAACTATAGTTCAAGCGAAATTTTATAGCACTCTTGACTCTCATTGATGACGTATCGTACAAAACCAGGTATGCGTAGCATTCTACAGGTAATCTGGAGATACTATGAGTCTGGCATAAAGATATTTACTTTGTAAAATCATCCATACTAATATATGCTTAGATCACTTTATGAATATATTGTTACAACCTAGGCGCTGCCTATCAGTAAAAACACATTTTATTACCTTTCGGCATTTGCACGGATTCTTTTATGATCTTCTTCTTTTGTTTACTTATTTATTGGCATGCGTTTACTAATTATTCTAGCAAACAGTCCATTGTTTTATTGTAATTGTTTATGGCCGTTGCAGCCGGGTGGAATAAACACGGGCACATTTGTATTTGTGAGGTATAAAACCAAGGCCTGATGGAGGGAAGGACAGTCGAGCGATAACCACCAGCGAAGCAAGACGTGTGTACTACAATCGGGAATAAGTGACGGACGAAATTACGACTTTCCGCATTACGTTTGGGCTTGTTGTGTTCGGTTATATTTCCTGTATTATACGTGTTTGTATAGTTCTAATAAGCTTTATAATCATTCCAATGGCATTTTCATTCGAGTCCCGCAACTCGTAATAATATGATATGTAAATGATTGTGAATGTCATTTGTCCGTTATACGCGACTTTGACCTATTACATATAATAAAATTTGGTATATGTATACATGCGATGACGATGCTGAAAATATGATATTATTATCCTGAAAATAAAATATTTAAGCTCGATATGGATCCTAAATTAATGCATGCGAAGCAACGTGGTAAGTTTTACGTGTACTGAAACATATTGTAATTTTGAAATATACATATTTATTCAAAATTAAATTGATAGAATAACTGAAAGTGAGTTAAATCGAGACGACAGGTTGTTTACAAAATAAATTGAATGAAAACGTTTTCAAGTGGAAACAAGATAAATAACAAGTTACTAAACAAAATTGTTCTTCATACATGCTGAAATATTTCGACATTCCTTACAAAGATAAGAAAAATATTTTGCTTTTGTCTACAATTCCTTCAAATAAGACGAGAATACGTCCACGTATGTAAATGCGATTACTAAATGAATCATTCTATATTGTTATCATGTATCAGATATTTATAACTCTTATAATATCCGATAGATGGTAACAATCTCTTTATGTTCCGATAGCAGTCGTGAACACCTTATCAATTTAATTGAGTATAAAGACTACAATTAAAAATACTTTCTCAAATCCATTTACAGGTTATCTTGTTACGTTTCAATTTTAATTATTAGTTTTATCATCAAGAACAGTTAACAAGGTATGCGCAATTTTTTGTAATTCATTGTTGTAAGACTTAACACAGTCAATTTGAATTAAGAAAGCCTAGTTTTGACCGGCCGCACGCTCACCATATTGTGTTCAAGGCCTTGTGGTAAACAACGGTAATGTGCCCAAAAAAAGACTCTGATCTTAACGTACATACATACATACATACATAACTTCACGCCAGGTCCCTTGCGGGGTAGGCACGAACAACAGAGCGCCATTTAGGCTTATTCTTTCACACCTCACTTGCTTCTTAACGTATTCTATCTTAATCAATTAGGAGGAATCTGCAAGGCTCTTGGTCCCTGATTTAATGAATTGGTTAAATGCTTCTGGCAATACACAAACAACGAAGGGTTCCGTAGAGGTGAAAATGTTTAATTTATCCCATTCTAGGTCAGCCAATTTTTTTTTTCTTTTATTTAAAGAGTAATCCTCAATGGGCGAGTCCATCTCTTACACAGCTCTTTTGCAGAAGAAAGCTTATAAAACATTCGCAGACCAGCTTCGATTATGTATGCCTTGCATTATTGCTTGCGTTTAATTAGCATCAAAAATACATTGCCATGATTTAGACAGTACACATATTATTATTAAAATTGTTAAAATAAGTTGGTTTTTTGCAGACGAAATTTTATACTAATTTACTCTCATAGAAGTAACAACTATAATATGCTTGCTTATTGAACTCTCTCATAAAGGGCCCATTTCAAAAATGAATATAGCTAATATTTATTCAGTTACACCATTTTGCTCGTATCGTAGGTTTGACTTTTAGCGTCCAACGCGGATGATATTAACAAAATAAACAAACCGATTGTATGATATCATATCTATGCAGTCCATTTCAGTACTAAAATAAACCATAGTTTTAATATAAGTACAACGTACGAATAGGCATATTAAGTGTCATGGATAACAACAGAGAATGTTATATTTGGAATTGCGGTGACCATTTACAATATACCCTATATTTTATTATATTACTTAATACGAATATACCTAGTATCTAAATATCACTCGGGATTAATGACCGGACACAGCTAAGTTAGAGTCTCACATTTTAAAACGAAGGGTATACCCTCCACGCTTGTACAATGCAAACAATTCTCACAAATCAGTAATCTGAATTTACTAATTTACTCTCAGTTTTTTTCTTCAAATGCAACAGATGGTAATAGGTTAAAATATAGAAATTGATAACAGAAAATCTTATTGTCTACGCGGTACACGGGGCCACAATGACAACTTTACCATTGCTTAAATCCTAAACGCAGCGCTTCTTGTATTAAAGGTACTCCGCAAAGTGGTTCAGATCTTTTTCTTTGTCTGTGTAAATAAATCTTGGTCACCAGGGGGCGGGCGTGTGCCGCGTAGACAATAACATTTTCTGTAGTCAATTTCTGTATTCTAACCTATTACTACCACCACTTTGTGTGGGGTCCGAGTAAAACGTGACCGTAATTGTCCGTAACACATTAGAAATAGTATAAAATGCATATTTATATCCTTTGACGTTTTGTATAAGCTGAAATTGCTTGCGTATACAGTTCAATTGCGAATGTCAATCGACAGAATCAAATTTGATTGAGGGTCAACACGTTCATATTAAGTCTCTTTGTGCGTAAAGGAGAAAAAGAACGCTTTACGTCGTCATGAAAAATAAATGTTACAAGCATGTAACTCTTTCTTGTATGCCATACTTCATTTTCGTACCTCATCGTCATCAGCCATTTGGACCAATCCTGCCGTCAGTGTCCATGTCTCGGCCCCGTAGGTCAGGACGGGGAGGACGCACTGCTCCAAGACTTTTGTCTTCAAGCATTGCGGAATGGTTGACGAGAAGACTTGACGAAGCTTACCGAATGCTGAATTGAACCGAATTTATCTAAAGTCCCATTTTATAATTTTTTTTAAATCTACTCGATAAATCAAAATGACATAAATTAAAGTATAACCAACTTTTATCGTCTAAACAATCCAGTCCCAGGTATTCTACTTAACCGGCCAACAAAAAAAAAGTGGGTATCCTATACAATATTTGTATAGGATACCACTTTTTTTTTACTTAAGCCATGGATGGCCACGTACCTGATTCGTCGGATTTGTATCCAAACTCGTTGGGTAGTTTCTTCGATGCTACTCGCACCTCGTCGAGTATTATCCGCCGAAGCGGGGTCATAAGTGTAAGGGGGCATTGTCTGAAAAATAAGACAATAAAGGCATATTAGTATATAAATAATCAATTTGAAAAAAGTAAAATGGATGAAGAAATTCGAAGATCAGGATTTGTGTCGTAACTTGGCAAGCCTATGTTCATTAGTGGACAGTGATGCCTGTTCCCTGTAGATAGACTAGAGTTGACGCGTAGCAGCTAGAGTATGATGGGCGTTGACTATGTCTCTGTCTGCCGAAGTATTTTTAGCAGGTATCTGGAACTTACCATGATATTCATAAAAGTCTCCACTTGCAAAAAAATGTGCAGGCATATATATCAAAATAAGTTTCAATTGGCATAAACTTTTAACAAAATTGTTGGTCCGTTCCCAAGTAAATTGAATGCAGGCACATGACCGTTGAACGGTGATTCACATGAGCATCGATCGATTAGGTTAATGTAGCTCGAGTTTTCAGCGACAAAAATGTTTCGTGATTATAATAATAATTCAGAAAGTTCTCATTATCTTAATATCTCCTACGTTAATTACAAACGTGTAGTTGTGGCTTGTCTCTCATTTAAATTATCTTATTACAAGTTAATTAACAAAGAACAAAAGACAGTTCAGTGTCAGCTGTTACTGAGAGAAAATTAATCTAAATAAGTAATTAAATCTGCAAGTATAAGTATAAACAAGTGATATGATATGAAGTCGTGGTAGCGTAATACGTAGCGCACGCGTCCCAAACTCAAGGGCGCGGGTTCGATCCTGGTCGGAATGCATGCACCACTTAGGCAGTTTTCTGACCCAATGTGCATAATTAACACGTGCTAACAACGGTGAAGGAAAACATCGTGATACAACTTGCACATCGAGATAAACGATGTGTCAAACTTGCCAAGCCGTTTTGGACAAACGTGGCTGGTATACTGTCAGTTTTCCCTATAAGTGTGAGGCCCGTGCCCAGCAGTGGGACAGTTATGGGCTGTTATTATTATTATTTAAGTATAAACGAGACCGAACACGACAATAATTATTTTTTATTACATGTATAACATAAAGACAAGAAATCAGCAATTCATCTCAGCATAATTTTGTTATCAGATCAATGTATTCGGTTACTAATAAATAGAACAAATAAACTACGCGGGCATTCACTTCATACGTTCTCTACAAAGTAATTTGGTCTATAACATGTGTTAGTTTCCCTTAGTTTTCGTAGACGGTAGTGATAAAATAAAATGCGGACGTATACGTCTGTCTGTCTGTACGATACATAAAAAGGTCACTGCTCCCTGCTCTGAAAAAGAAAGCATTCGTTCAGTGTGAAAATGACAAGGCGTTGTAAGCAAACCTATCTAATACCAAAACATTTTTTCAAACAAATTATGCACAACGCATATTTCTAAACCATTATGTGTCTAGAAAGGTGCATTGCGTGTATTTGATTTACTAAAAAGTAGTGTTGTAATGAGAACTAACCAAACATCGCATATGGCATACACGAGTGTATGAAGTGTTGATAAGTACTGACCGGGTCCCTAAATTTCTCAAGTGTGAACAGGTACTTTCGGTAATTAGCTCTGTATGTTTGTACGATGAGGCGTGTCGCCAGTGCGTTGACACTGCTCCGAGTTTACTATCAAGGCATCCGCATCTGCCCACACAGTCTCTCGCGTCATTTGCGCTTCGGGAGGATCGTTGCCGACCTACGTCCACAACCCACAGGTTCGAAAATTTGAAGAAAAGTAAACTCGGTTTCAAAAAATGCATATTTATATTTACGTCCAGTGACGTAATAATATGGGTTGATTTACATCAATACAGTTATTGACGTAAATCAACCCATATTATTATTATTATACGGATCTGAATAGGCCACTAAAGTAATAGTCCTTAAAAGTTTTCAGTCAGCCTTAATAAGAATGTAGAGAGGGATGTATGGTGTTACAAGAACAGATAAGGTAAGAAACAATTGGCTAAGGGGTCTTTGAAAATGACATCTTTATAAATATGATAAACGCGAAAGTTTGTATAGATGTATGTATGTTTGTTGTTACTCTTTCACGCAAAAACTTCTGAATGGATTTTGATGAAACTTTACAGTAATTTAACTTACACATCAGAATAACACACAGGCATTTATAAAGATATAGTGTGAATTATCCAAATTATAACGATTTTCCATCACAACGCGGGTGAAACCGCGGGTGCAGCTAGTGTAAGGTAGACCGATAAAAAGATGATCGTATGATGGCTGACATCATCATTTGTGGTCTGACATTTTGAAAATACAAGACACATGGCAATCTCAGACACTATCGCCAAATATTAGAAAAGGGTGCATCGATTTTGGTATAATCGAATGCTGTCTAACCAATAGATTCAATAGTAAGTAAGATATAAATATACAGTGTTTTCAAATGTTCACATTTATCCTCTCATTATTTAGTATGAACTAATAAATGCACATACAAAAGTAATTTTGTTCACCTTATTGTGATACAAATGAAATTTGGCAAGGATTCACTTACAATACAATAATAGATAACATACTAGTATGTATTCAGTATCCTGAAAGTCGATATAGGCTATCTTTGGTCTCAAAAAGGCGTGAATTAGGAGATGATAATTCGTATAGGCAAGCTATAATTCAAGAATTAGGGAAATGAAAATTTGTATATTAAGTCTTTTGGTAAATAAGCACACATACATAATATCTATGGTGTATGAGTTACAGTCACATTTTTATCTCGTACAAAAGAAGTAAACAATTTAATTCGAAAAAAGAATACTCCTAACACTTTATAACTGTTCCTAAAGATTCAGGCAAATGATGCGCCACGTCAATCATAGACAAATGATTCGATTCTATGACCTCAACAGGTGTACATTGCCAAGTTTCGCGTGTCTATTTTAATTCTGATCTATAATAATATTATGTAGTTGCAATCAACATATTGAAAACTACGCCTATTATTTGGGGTGGCCCACTTATAAGAATAAAAAGGATAATGGCCGCTCCCGTATTCATTGCACTTGTTCATCATTACCTCAAAATGAAACGTAAACGTTGCAGCTCACCTTAACAAAAGTTTGCAAAACTGGCACTGAGACCTGTTTTCTCACGGTTTCGTTACATTTAATTAAAGATTATTGCTTATTCTATATCATTAATACAATAGAATATACTTTATTGAATTGCATTACATTAAGACACGCTGAAGAAGTTTTTGTACACAAGACAATAGGCGACTTTATCGCATTAAATTTCTTTCAGACATCCTGAGGATGATTGATATGACGTAAAGAGATATTAAATAAACAAAAATAACTTTTTGTTATGAAAGTACTTTGATAGGTTTTCTGTAATTGAAAACAAGGGTATACATTAGTCAATTAAAACAACCAATTAGAGTATTAAACTAATATGTTTCTCTCTTTTCTGGATTTACGTAATTCAATCATTTGCTGATGTTAAATTCTAATTTCCAAATTTATAAAAATGTTATTTCATTTACTGTACAACTTGCATAATCGATACAAAACTTTCGCTTCATCTACTTTCATTAAACTCTTCACACATCCTACGTAGCCAGTTTGAAAATAGTAAACATATTTAATAATAATAAAAAACAATTTGCTTTGTTGTGATGTATCATAATAAAACAAATTTCTTAAAATTTACGAGACTGCAACTCTAGTTTACAAATGAATTTTGACTAGTAGTATTATTGTTTTTACACTAATTGACCTCGAAATATTCTAAGCATCACTGACACCTTCATAACGCTAGTTATTATGAAAGTAATTAATGCTATGTAGGGCACGTTATTATTAGAGCGAACAATCGGTAAATATTCATTCTTGAACATAAATAAACAATTCTGTTTCACTGGTCAGTTTTTTTTGTACCGGCCCTAACGTGGTTAAAAATAGAACGACGTTTATCTAGTTAAGACGATGATTAATCTTCATTTTGAGGAAGTACAGACAATTTACTTAAGACCAGCGATGTCCCTAAACGTCTCATAGATAGACGAGTAACACTTTAGTGCTCACGAAAAAATTACAATATTTTTTTGGCTCAGCTACTAGACGGCTTCATCAATCACAGCGAAGTCTTTTAGTCTCTTAACTTAAAGGCTGGTTGATTTACATTGGCAACGGGTTGACTTTAAAACATTTAATCCGGAATATTGAATTCATTGAGACTTGGTAGCGCTGTGCTGACCTCAAATCAATTTACACGATGCCAGTATGAAGTCAGCACTGGCTTCCTTCGAATTTGAAGTCAGTAGCTAAATCAATGTGAAGCTTTATTTCTGAACGTGCATTATGTAATATAATAATCCTGGAAACTATGCAAAATACAAAACACCGATTTTAGAGCATGTCCAAATTCAGGACCATGCTCGAGATGATAATCTGTCCCAAATGAGATAGCATTTTGATCCTGTAATACGGGGGGACTTCTGAAATACTTTTTAATTTATCGTTCACAAACATGTTTTAAAATATCCGCCTTAGGTCATGTGTTGTAGGCGGCTTCGTGTTGTTTTTTTGTGTATTACTTCCTGATACCTAAAGGTAAAAAATTCTGATCCACTCTGAGGTTATTTATTATCTGTATCTCTTAATATTTATATAGTACCGCTTCTGTCTATCTGTATATTTGCCAACTCCTAAAGCATGCAACGGATTTTTAAACGGTTTCCACTTCATCAATTATATATTTTTTCAAGGCAGGTTTATATAATACACTATATTTTGAACTCTAGTTTATAATGAATGAATGAAAACTCTTTATTGTTCACCATAAACTTAAATATAGACACTTGATATGGATACATTTGTATTAGAACAATTAGCGGCCTTATCGCTTATAGCGATCTCTTCCAGGCAACCCGGAAGTTGTTTATAAATGAACAAAACACCACCGCTCAAATATAAAATAAATGTTTATTTATTTTCAAAGACTGAATTCATATCAGCATTGTATTTTATAGATGAACCTTCTATGTGTAAGACCGGTTCGCACACGGACGCTCGTTTGAATTTAAAATACACGCATAATTATGTGCATGAATACTGCAAAAAAAACACTATTCGAAAGAGAGCTTCAGTCCCTAGGAACTCCCCTTACCATCTCCAAGAGTATTCCGATCCTCGGTGTCAACATCGAGAACAATGTGCAGTCCAGGGGCCATCTCGACGGAAAAGCAAAAGTTGCCCCCAAGAAGCTAAGAGTGGCCCAAGCAGTACTTCACATCGCGGCAATGTCTTGTGCTTTATAAAGCCCAGGTGAGGCCGCATATGGAGTACACTGTTCACACCTATCAGCTCAATCCCCTGGACTGTATTGAACGGTAAGCCATACACTTTGTTGATGATCTCATACTTACAGATGGTCTAGATACGCTTGGCCTTTAGAAAGACTTCACGTCTCTCTGCCTATTCCAGCGATTGTATAACTGAGAGTGTTCCGAGAAACTATTTAGAATGGTGCCTTTGTCTTTTTTCTACCACCGCACCGCTCACCACCGGCCTAGACTTTCATCCCCACTTCCTGGAGTCGGTTCGCTCATGTAAGCAACGGTACTCCAGAACGTTTCTCTTGCGCAACGTGGGGATTCGGAATGACCTACCTGCTGAGGTTTTCCCACAGCGCTAGGATATGGAGTTTTTCAAAAAGAGTGTAAAATTTCTTCGATGCCGGCAGCGCGTTGGTAACATCTCTGGTATTGCAAACGACCATAGGCGACGGTAACCACTCTCCATCAGGTGGGACGTCTGCCTATCTCCTGTACTCCAGATTAAAAAAAAGCACTATACATATTATATATAAACACTCTCAAACAGAAAACCTGCAAAGCAATTCAACTTAGCCAGCCACATTAGGATCCACAGGCGACTCAATGATTGCATTTGGGGGTAGTCTTACCGAAATCGGTAAGGAGAACATTAACGTCCTCAATCTAACCGAATTGGCTTATTGTTTCTGATTCTGTTGCTAATAACATCAACACCAAAGTAAATAACTGAAAGTGCATACAATTACGAAATTTACCCAAGAGGGAATCGAGTCCGGTACATCTGAATCCAAAGAGGCAGGCGGCCAAAGCATACAACAGTACACCACAGATAGTGTGGTGTAAGTAGTGTGCGCTTTAGTATTAATGGTACATCAATTACATACACACGCGTGGTCTGGTCACTTCACACCACAGGATGGGAAATTACGCAATACTCGTACTGCGTATTGTATGTATTGTCACCGGGCTTCGGCACCGTAACACAGACTTTACGCTCTCTTACGCCATTATTCGTCAAAATAAATGGAACGTAGATTTAATTACACATTCACAAAAAGACAAGGTGTCAGTTAAGTTTTTGCGATAATTATGCATATGATTCATAATGATGACTGATCTCTCACGGCATGAATGAATTCATCAGTGTAATCTTCTATAACGTACGAGTAAGTATGTTGTAAGGTAACGTATTTGAAAGTACGGACGCGCATTCGACAAGGCTGTCGTGTTAGCTTGAAGAACTCATAAATTCTAGGGCAAAAGGCTAGTATGGACCGTAACAAACTTCTTGGCTATTATTAATCAACAATATACAGTTGCGCAATAAGCGCTTTTTCACAGAAAATCAAGCATTGCGCAGACTCTTGTACCTAATACGAATCCACCATAGTTTGTAGCTGGCTTTAACATTAAGAACTATACACTCCGGCCGCTCTTAGAATACGCTACTACTTCAGAAATATATAGACGGATACAATTGAAATGAAAAGGAAATTACGATAAAAAAATAAACCGGTTGTATCTTTATTACTGATTCAAGATTTAGTCAAAACTACTATCACCATGACAATTTACAATAAACTACTTAAGTTTAGCACAAAACGCAAATGCATTTTAGAGCGGCCAAAATATAAGTTAACAATAATCTTTGCAAAAGTCGATAGTTGTCTTACCGTATGTCATTCTTTTCTGAACTTGGTCGTTGTTAAAACCAAAACATGTAATTTCGCAGTCACGTTTGATTTCTGTAGCCATTTTTGTAAAAACGAAACCTTTATATTATTCCCGCAAATGGCTAATGCGCTGGAACCTTGTCAAATTAACATTCACGCGACGTCATCAGGAACTCGATATGTACACGTACTCGCCGGCCAGTGATGCTTACGGTACTGAATGTTCGGCTACGGTTACGTCACCAAAATGGCGTCTAGGCGCATTACCAATTTGCTGGAATAATACTAACATCTCATGTCTGACGTTCTATATAGGGTATGTCTTTGTTCTCAAAATCTACTAGGTAGTATATGGAAGAAATTTGGGATCAAACTGTATTTTCTTCGTCGCAACACACTGGTGTAGTGACATCCCATAAAACAAATATTAGAGATGGCCACCCAACAAGTAAATGAGGGTTGCACAATTTTATCACTTTACACTCGTGTGAGAGATACATACTGAGATCTTGAAAATTATGATAATTTTAAATAACACCAAATTGCTTTCAATAGTTTTCAGATATTATGGACTATTTTCCAAAAAGCTTTTTAGAATTTCGTAGCCAATCGGCCAAAGTAGTATACGTTGGTCGCCACTACAAAACCCTCCGCTTTGTGTGGACTTGCCAAATTGCTTAGCCAATAATGAACTTTGAGTTAAAATAAAAATCTACCCCATAACCACTGCATTTTAAAGTATTCACAACATTTAGGATTTGAACTTTTTTGGATTTTTTAAATGTTAATCTTATACTAATATTATCTGAAGAGTCTGTTTGCTTGAATGCGCTAATCTCAGGAAATACTGGTCTGATTTCAAAAATTATTTCAGTGTTAGATAGTGCCCATTTATCGGGAAAGGGCTAAATAGGCTATATATCATCGCGCTAAGAGCAAGAGGAGCGGAGCACCAGCGAAGAATGTTTCAAAATCGGCGGGTTTTTTAACTAACTTTTTTTAAAGTATTCCACGCGGACGAAGTCGCGGGCAGAAGCTAGTAAATACAGCTTCGACTTTCGTTTATTTACAAGAAGCTGTATGAAACAGTGACTAAGATATTTCATCAATGGTTTACTCATAATGAAAATTATTAACAATATAGCGTGCACTTTGTAATCGCAGATGGAAACAATAGCGATATCTTTCTACTCCAATTCGCTTTTATAAAGAATTGGCACTCAAACACAATTAGCAATGTTATGAAATATTTCCGCATGTTAAGTTAGTTGTAACACAGCCCAGAAATACTTCTATCATTCTATTAAAATAACGGTCTGTCGATTCTGTATGTCACAGGTAACATTTTTTATATAAAAAAAATCATTCCGTTCCATAAGTACACCGATTACTCTGACATTTATGATCCGATTTACGGGATTCTTTTTTAATTCGATGCGGAACAGCCATTTGGTCCCCTAAAAATTTAACATAATTTGGCCCAGTAGTTTCCATTTTATGAACATTTATTTTTTCTTTTTTTAAATTTTAGTGTTGTTACCAAAGGGTTCTTGCATTTCATTAACTCGATTCGATTCAGGAAAAACTAAATACATATTCATTCTAAACTCTCAGATTATTTATGTATTTATACTAAAATACTACATAAATGAACATATTTGCATTGAAAACAACACGATTGGATAAATATAATACGGGTGAAATGATAAAAATTTAATAGATTAATTGTGGTGCGTGATAAATGCATGCGGTACGCCAAAGGTGATGCAAAACAAAACTTTCGGGTTCCACATCGATTTTGTGTGACACAAAAAGTAATTAACTTAAAATAATTCAAACGGTCATAGTCACATATTTTTAATCGATTTCTCTTGGTTAACGATTTGGAAATTTCAATTCCTAAATATGTTGTAATTAGAACTGTCAAATCGGGTTTATTATTTTATGATAATTTTAGTTATAGTGTACAACCCTGCGCTTTGATCCTTAGTTCTCAATAGTTTCATAATTTGCTAGAAGGAAACTCTTTTAATGATGAACTAAATCACCTGCATTTTTTGTCACCCTTTTGTGTATAAAAAAGAGCTGTTTTAGAAACAATAAAGATTTTCAGTGTTACGTAAAATGTAAGAAATGTATGGCGTTATGATATACCAACTAAAAATGACGAGAGATGACAAAGACGTATTAAACTGAATTTTTTTTTCTATTCCAGACTTTAAGAATTAATTCCTTAAGTTAGGTTGCCCGGAAGAGATTGCTTTAAGCTATAAAGCCGCCTATTGTTTGATTATGACTATACTGTTATCATGCATTTTTGTAATTGTATATTAGGTAAGCAATAAAGTGTTATCTATTCTATTTCATCCTCTTTATATAATACCCCTCCTTATTATATGTTCTTATAGGGAAGCTACTGTGGAAACTGAGATACATTCAATAACGAGCTTAACAAGCTCTTATTATTGTATTATTTTGTATAATAAATGTATTATACGTGTGTACTGCAGTTGTACCTACTGCTGCTGCTACTCGCAAAACGTTTTCGCCAATAAAATGACAAGCATAGCAATAAAACGCTATAGTTTTCCGCATACATAAATCGATGCGTATGCGCAGTTGCGGTTTACATCACACCTATGGGATGAGTAACAGTTAACACGCTCTGTTTGTTCCTGACGACCTTATAGGATTAAGTAATGATATATGACGGCGTGTATAAAACTTCATGAATTTGACAGGCAGCGAAATTAAAAGCCTATTTATAGCTCATTACTATTAAAGGTTTCGATATTAGTTATTACTTTATTTTATTTGATTCACATGTATTTATATCAGAAAGGGATAAATACATTTGCCTGCTTATGTTTAAAATTATATATCCTTTTCATTTCGACAATATTTAACGGTAAAAACACAATGTTCAAATATTAAAAACGAAAATTGATCAGGTGAAGGATATAAATCGAAATACAATAATGAGACGAAAAATGATAATATTGGTAAAATTTAAATATCGCCTAGCCACACATTTAAGGTTGAAATATGCAATGACTTGAATTTGTTGTGTCTTGAATGTGTATTGTAATAAAATACGGGCCTGAAATTAATTGTTTATGCTCTATTGTTTCAGCAAAAAATTGCATCTCACCTGCATCTATCACTTTGTATGTTCGTGAGACAAATTGCTTGTACGTCTGGCTTCATGAGCTACTGCTTATATTGTTAATTTGACGTAACAATCACACGAACCCCTATGACGTGATGCTATCGAAATAATGGCATGTTGTATGCTAGTTATATGCATATAGGTAAATGCATTTTGACATGGGTTTTTTGCCAACAAGGGTTGAATTAACATCTCTGTAATAATAGTCTTTGAATATAATGGAATTTACTCAAAGATATCTACCAGTATAATATTACGTCTACTCCTGTATAATTTAGATCAGGCCATCCAAAATATGATCATACATCCTTTTGCATACATCCGTTTCATCCGTAAAGGAACGTATAAAAAATACAATATCCTTGTCGAAGAGCCACAAAACAACCCACAGCCAGGTGGTACGGTATTTGCCCGTCTGGATGGCTACCACCCCTAGTCTAGAGTATGCCGCCATAATAATCTTCAATTGCGTTCCTGCAATGACCAGGTTCTAACCTTCCTTTACAGACTGACAGCACATTGATAGCACCTTTGGTGTTACAAATGTCAATAGGCGATGATAACCGCTTTCCATCAGGTGGACCGTCTGCTGAACTCATGCAATAAAAAAACGAGAAAAGGTATATATACATAAGCCACAAGCACACAACTAACTCTAAAATAGGTTTAGGACATTTATATTATATCAATTTGATCGATCATGATTCTATTGCCCTGGCGCTCTATTTTAAGTGAAAACAAAGTTACGAGCACATTTACAATCACAAATATAGACCCCTCTTCATCCATAATTTAACATATTTAATCATATAATGCAGCTATATCAGACCGCATAAAAGATACAAGTGTGGGGGATTTTTACCAATACTACTATTAGTGGCCGCTTTTAGTAAAATTCACACATGTCCAGGTATACTGGTAGATGATATGAGCATAAAGTTCCATTTTACATTGATACTTTTCATGTTCGTCATACGAATCTGCGATAGGGGCAGCTTCAGACCCTCAAGTGTGTGCATTCGAACATATACATTTTACACGCTGATTAATTATTAAACGCTGTTGTTCGTGCCTACCCCGCAAGGGACCTGGCGTGAAGTTATGTATGTATGTATTAATTATTAAAAAGCTTAATATAATCGTCGCATTGGAGTTCAATATTCAGGTTAAAAGTCCGATTGTACGGTGTACTTTCGTAAATTCTTTTTACATATTTCATTTTTAATGGTCCCTGACTCCTCTCTTTCGAAATGCAATAGTGTTTTAAATTATTAATTTATTCACACATTTTTCGTGATTACACAAAAGTAATCACAACAAAACATCCAAAAATTAGGTATAGTAATAATTTGTGCATAATTTGTTCATTTATCACTCCGATATATATTTGAGCGAGTTTTAATTTAAGGAATTTACCTCTTTCGAGACCGTACGAGGATTTCAGTAAACATACAAAATGTTAGGTGGTCTAATGACATGGGAAATTTAACCGATTTGAACTAGTACAGGAGTGATGCAGACTGCAGCTGGCTCCCCTGGTGGAAAGCGTTTACTGTCGCCTATGGACGTTTCTTGCACGAGAGATGTCAACAAGCGCTGACGGTAAAAAAACCATATTGTAGCGCTGTGGCAAAACCGTAGTTGGGAACTCATTCCTACGTTGCGCAAGAGAAACGTTCCTAGAGAATTGCTGCGTACATGAGCGATTCGTGATTGTTGTCGAAATTAAAAATATAACATAAAAAAACATACGCGTAGACTTAAACCATCCTAATACATAACATTTTTTCTGGAGCAGACATATAAAAAAACAATAAAATCAATTATAAATGCGATAAAGCATGCAACCCCACATTACGTCAACAGACACCAATAATCATTCAACACACTACTAAATATTGGCTTGATGACATAACAGAAGTTTTGTTGTCATGAATGTTCAAATTAGTACACAGCTTTGTTACAACAATAGTATATGCATACGGAAATAATAAAACTACGACACCTGTACAAATATATTGGAGACAAAGGGCTGGCCGAGCCCTTGGAAGCCTTCAAAGGTTAACAACCTAATAGCAGTTCATTGATACCACAGTGCATTACTGTGTCTAGGCAGATTAAATAGATGCACTGCCCTATATCTATAAATGCTATTAAACTATCTATTGGCGATTGTGTTAGCCCGGTTATAACGCCGTACTACTAAACGAGGTGAATGTAAATATTCAAATTCAGTACAGTAAGTAGAAAAACCTGTTTTGAGCGCGTCGTCTTCTTAAATCTTAGCCAAACATCTTTTGTTTGTATATAGGTGTGAATAAGGTACACGATATGGATTAACGGTCGTACAATCATGAACAGAAAATGAGAGAACGATCAAGGACTTTATGCACCATTATGCATGTGTACTATACTTTATTTCTAAGGGTGTTGTAGTAACAGTACACATTAGAAAAACAAATAAATGAAGACATGAGTGGATGAAGGTGATAAGTCGCATAATTCCAATTCTGAGTAAATCGAGATAAAAGTTTTACTTTTATTTGAAACTGAACTGAACTTAAGACCTTTTTCAGCTTTTTATTTTTTAAATATGCCTTATATCTATGATCTAAGGTCTGTAGTCATTTGGTATCGACTTATAACATTCATCTACGCAAAAAAAGCAAAAAACGAATATGCGACATATCACCTTCATCCACTCACGTCTTCAAATATTTAAAATATATTGGGTACTTTCGTCTAAATCTTTTTAAGGTTCTATAGCTAAACTGTTTTAGTCGATTAAGAGCGATATAATGATTTGTAATAAGAAATATTCTGTTTTTGTGTTATTTCAATGGTTATACGTAATAAAAACAACAAGGTATAATTTAGACGTGTATTTCTTTCTCTCAATTATTTTCACTCGACAAAAAACAATATTTAAACATAGAATATATCAATATTTTTTAAATAGCAATGTAAACATATTATGGTAGATCAAAAAGTACATAAAGTATATTTTATTTGAGCGGTATGCGGCGTTTAAGAGAGCCAATTGACGAAAATGCCAGATGTGGAAAGAAAATTCTAGGATTTCACTACGATAATGCGCCCTCGCACACGGGCATCATTGTGAACGAGTCTTTAACCAAAAATTCAAATAATACCATAGAGCAACTACCTTATTCACATAATTTGACAAAGTAGTATAATATGCATATAGCTTTAGCCGCGGCGCAGAGCGAATTTCATTCGCGCGAATATTCTGTGGAGCTTTTTTTGATGCACAGGGGGAATACATTCTCTCACATTCACTCTCGGCTGTAGGGGGTGAGACCGGACCGCGGTGACAAGCGCCGCGCAGCAATTGCGAAGACTGAGCGGAATCAACTACTCCGCTAAACCTAAACCTTTGTCTCATACCCGGCGCTTGTGTGGAAGAACATGAGATCACGAGCGAAGCTACACTCATTGTTCAACCGCAACAAGCTTAGGTCACCCCCGGATGCAGAGCTACCCACTTTACCAACAGAGGTTGGACCCGTCACGTCCTGTGTCTCCGGAGGCCAATCTGACGAAGGCGTCCGGGAAGCGCGTGTGCAGCTCTCCTTACCGGGAAGTTGTATGAGCTAGTCCGAACTGCAAAAAAATGTAGAAGGTAGAGGACATTTTTTTCGGCGCTCAGTCGTTTATCAGCTTTTGTGGAAGGATGACGCGGTCTGCACCTCCCGCAACCCTCCAGAATCAGCCTCATCCAGGAATGAAGCTAGACCGGTAGAAAAAATAATTACCCCTATTACATATAAGATGAGCCATAAATAAGATGATACAGGATGGATATGGAAAGAAAAAAACATGACCATATTACAATATTGTGTAAAAGCATTGTATTAAGGGTGTGATACCACGAGCAGACCCTAAGAGCTGTTATAAAGATTGTTTCAGCATGCAGCATTGTCATATATATGATGAAAAGAACTACTTGATTTAAAAAATAAATAAACAAAAAGTTGCAAGTCCAGGAAAATAATTAGATCCAAACATTTTTTTGCTATTTTTGCAGGTTGCAAAAAGTAATCCTTTCATAGGTCAAACTGTTAATAGATAAATACAATGTCCATGATATCTTATGACATGTATGTCTACTTCGGTGTCGTAAAGGTGCAATTCCGATGGACATGACAAGCAGCAGATGTTAGCAGCAAACGACCAACAGCAAGTGCTGCCAGGATTCATTTGCCATATGGATTCCAAAGACACAGCAGACATGCAGTCTCATAGTGCCATTACTAGCTTTACAGATGTTTTTCATTATACAGTTCATAATGAATAATCAATTGCTGAAAGATGAAATAGAGGCCTATTATTAGCTGGGGATCAGCAAAAACCCCTTCGAAATTTGCTCAAATGTTTTGTAAAAATCCCAAATAGACAAAAAATCTAAAAAAAATGCATTATGTTCTCGATGATTTATATAGTCTATGGCAGTTGTTTTCTTTAAATAGCTTCAATTTCCAGAGACTGCAATTTTATAATCTTATAGATATCTTAAGGGAAGTGTGTAATTAACTACAGCCTTAGAACATCATTCTAGCAATAAAATCTTGTGTTTCATTGGATCATGAATCATCTCATTGGAAAGTATCTTATCTCTATGCTAAGCTAGCATTTTTAGATCTAACCTTTTTACAACTATAGCAGCTTGGGATATAAAATTTGGTATTACAATGTTTCCCAAAAGTAAAAAAAAACTAAAACAATATAATGACAAGGGTTTGCAAATTTTTGGAAAAAGATAAAAAAACTTTGTCAAAGAATAAAGAAAACCATAACTTTGAGCATCACATATATGTAGCTTTTTTTATTGTATGAATACAGCAGACAGGCAGACGGCACACTTGATTTACCATCACCTATGGACATTTGCAACACCAAAGGTGCTATACAGTTTGGTTATGGTGGCATACTTTAGACAAGGGGTGATAGCCATCCAAATGAGCAAGTGCCCTACCACCTGGCTGTGGGTTCTGTTGTCGCCTCTTATGAAAGGCTGCAGGAAATCATATTCTTTCTCTATTCCTACACAGGTGATATAAACAAAAGATTATCAATCAATGTACTTTTCTACAGATATTACTTAGACCTAAACTGATGAGGAGCAATTAATGATTGGAGTCTCTTACTGTATGATGTTTCTTATGGGTATGATTAGATCGATCAATCAATCAATAACATATTCCAAGTCACTGATTTTTTATGCAATTTATGTAATAATAATAGATTGCTTGGAGAATAATAAGACTGTCCTTTGACCCAGAGTGGTGTGAGATTAAGGGTAATTTGAGTTTAGGGGTATATACATGGCATATATACAGGAACTAGATTGTTATTTTGGTTAGGAAACAAGTTTATAGGGTCTACAAACAAGTTTTAAATGAATAATGGGAAAAACAAAAATATGTTAGATAAAAAAGTTTAAATAACTTTTATTGCGAACAAAGTGTGGTTGGTATTTAGGAATACACTTATGCTTAATATATAAACACAAACTGTTTTTGAGTTTAGTAAACAAAATTTAGATTTATTTATTGATTTATAAATGTGAAAATAGTTTTTTTTAATATATGTATATTGTGACAATAGTTACAAATCGGTTGTGACACTCACTGACTGCTGTCATTGCATACTCGCTTGGCTTGTGGGCAATACCTCAAAAACTTTATGTGCTTGCAAAAGGGAGAAGTATTCCTACTCCTCCACCCAGGAAACTGAATTTTAATTAGTGGGGACTCCTTAAACTTCAGTGACCCCTAAGCTAAAATTTAAGCAATAATAATGACTGGCATTGCCTCCAATGCAACTCATATAGATTTATTAAGTGTTAAACTTGTTTTATCAACCATTCATACCAGAAGAATATGTGTGAGACAAAACATAAACTTGTGATTTAATTTAAATAATAACTGTAATAACATACTTCTCGGCTAAGTACTGAGTGGTCCAGTAAAGCACTTCTCCGGGCAGCTCGGCTTCGGTTATGGTGTAACCAGCTATGTGGACTGGCAGCTGATCTTCAGGATTAACGGTAGCCGCAAAGTTCTCGAAAAATACTCGATAGGTAGTCAAATAATCTTCCATGTCACCCATTTTCGAAATTTATGTCAATAAACGAAGAAAAACTTATGTATAATGCGTAAATAATCAATGAGCAATTCCTTGTAAGCGACGACAAACTATTTTAAAAGATTAAAGCACTTAACACAATACACTTTATGAATTAAACACTTTTAAACTTAAACGATATAATATCACATAGTCAAAATAGTTATTTAAATTGTATTTATTTGAATCGTGTCCGTTTTAAAGAAATCAAAACATAAAATTCACATCCCCCTTCAACAGCTAAACTTCCGTCTGTCTTAGTGATGATCGTTATCGATGACTACATATGTTAAAATGTCGATGTCTAGAATTGACATTCGTATTACTAGCTTTGGCGGTTTTAAAAAGTAGCAATATCATAAAACCACTAAGCACTAAATATCTGGTAGCTAATTACAATAGCGTATATAAACTTATTACTTCAGTTCCAATTAAATTGTTTTTCATTACGCATTAGTACTAATTTTATTAAAAATGTGCAAGAAAATGGATACACATTATAATTTTTCAGCCATAAAGAGTCTATCATGAGGTTAACATTTACTTAAACAAGAGTACTACACTGAAATACACCAGTTTTTTTTAAGCTATTGCATAGCTTTTAACGCGGGCTTTGAGCGCGGCACCCAAATCAAGAAATTCCGTAACGAAAATAAAACGTAACTCCGCCATATAGCTCGGCCGAACGTTCGCTTAAAGTGTGTGTATATGGTACGGATCGAGACGAGCTGCTCGGAAATCGAACAAATACGTAAGCAGCTGTTTGTGATAAAGTATATAAGTGTATAGGTATCTATCATATCTTTATAATGCCACACTCACTGTATGTGCGCCCCGTAAGTATACATGTAGGCATATATGTATACATAGGTGTACCTATATACAACAGTAAATAGCAGTTGCTGCTGAATAGCTGTACGCGTAAAATTTGTGTATAAAATATTTTATTAAATATATTTTTTATTGCAATTTTATAATTATCGTTATGTGTAAATTAAGTTATAAGTCATAGACATCGAGCTATTGTATATCCGCATTCGAGAATATACCTTACAAGATGTATAAGTAACTTATAATGTCAAATAAAAAATATACTGCAAAAAAGAAAACCGACTTCAAGGGTAAATAAAAGAAAAAAATGTTTCTATACAACTTCTTATAATCAAGTAATTCCATTCCCGATTAAAGTAATCGATTATTCAAAAATCTAATGACATTGCTTTAGTTTTCACTAAAGTTGGCCCCAAATCTTTTGAATGTTTTTCACTATTCCGTTTAGTTACAGATTTAGCTCTACAGGCTTGACAAAAACTCAATCAAGAATATCTTCAGTAATAAATTTCCAGTGATATTATCGATATTTTAGCAACACGTGGCTTCCCTAGCTCGTTTATACTGTCAAAAGACCAAAGACAAAGATTTCTTTCCGAGTACAGATTATACTTTAAATGTCTTCAGATTGTGATTCACAATTTTATTTTGGGTTATATTTTGTAGTTGGGAATTTTTGGGGCAAGACAGACTCCTCACCCAAGAATTTCTTGTATAAAGGAGTCTTCCGAAAATTTCTGCACTGTGGAAATTTGAACCTAACATGGATACATTCGCTTTCTTATAATTCACTGACCTCGACTAGAGATAGTATAGAATATTGCTAAAAGCAAAAAAAATAGCTCATGTTCTCTACGTTAAAGTAAGGTTTAAATATAAGTTCTAGTTTGCGGTTAAAGCAGAATCACAGACAAGTTAGTAATGTTGCTGAAGAGAAGAAAAAAGATTCCGTTTCAAGACATTTATGCCAGATAAAACCATGGAGGAAGGATCCATTTTAGTCTGTGGATAGAGGTAACCATCCCAGTTAATCTCCTCCACATAATCGAAAACTAAAAAAATACGGAAACTAGCGCCATCAAGTGGACCAAGAATATTAAAATAAAAATTTATAATTGGTTTCCGTTTAGTGTACTTAACTTCACATATGATGGCGCTGTGCAATGACACATGAAACCACAAGTTATGGACATATTTGGTGAATCTCGCCCGCTTTTTTGTATGAAGCTAATATACGAGCTATTTTTTACTTTTCGCATAAATAATAAATATTATATGTTTTTTAATCTGTAATGTTACTCTGTCATTCCCTTTATTCAAATTTAGAACAAATTATACCTTAAAGTACCAAATAAGCTCACCAAAGTTAGCCCCTCAAATTTTTTTTTTCTATTTTCAATTTTTTTTCTTTAATTCGTTTGTTCTTAATTGTTCGCTGTTAATAATTGTTTGTTCTTCATTTATTTATAAAAAAATATATAACACCGATTGTAGCATCATCTATTGGACAGAGTAAATGATATTGTATGCCGGAGCCGGAGAGGCTCCTGTATTTTATATTTATCTCAGAGTACTTTATACATACGGGTATAGAGTCAACAGTCATAATATTACACTAACGCACTATCGGTATAAGACACAATACAACGGCCAAACCGTCCTGGGCGTCTAGTATTACTTTGATTTTTATATTAAACTTTTGGAAATTGCGGGAGTTAATAATTTAACTCCTGCAATTCCCAAAAGCCTTTTCAAAAAATGTTTATTTGTTAGTAAATAAAACAACAATTTAGCGGTAGCGTGATTTATTATGTTTCCTTTTATTAAAATATTCAAAGAAGTACCGTTTTATCCGTGCAGGAACGGAGAAAGAATAGAATTTCCTGCGGCCGGGCGGCCTGTCGTAAGAGGCGACAAAACAACCCACAGCCAGGTGGTAGGGCATTTGCCCGCCTGGATGGCTACCACCCCTGGTCTAAAGTATTGTGGCGACATTAGTGCCAACATAAAAACAAGCACGCAAGCGCGGAACCAATATTTATCTGTGGCAAGCAAAACATCGCGCCGTTTTATGACATCGCGCCCACAATTTTTCGCGGCAATCCACTTGCCGCGAAACAGTCGAGTACCGAAGTTCATTTCGGGACAATTCGACACAGTCCGACTTACGTCTTCAACGCGACCGCACGACATACGTGCCCGTGTACAAAACGTTAGTTTTCGCGCTCGCTGCTTGCCTTCATACCAAAAATCCTTCTGAACTATAATATTGTAACATTGAGAGAGTGTGTGTGTGATTAAAAGTGTACGTCGCAAACAATATCTTTCATTGACCCGTACACCGCTCAACGGCCGCAACGCAACCATCAACCACCACCACCGTCACACATCAATCACCACCATCCTCAAATGGTGACCACCTCCTACACGCAAGAAGGCACAAGCACAACGCGCACGAAACGAAAAACAAGGACTCGTCAGCCACACCCACGTCCAAGGTAACTTCTACAAGTGCAGAGCAGACATACGCCGGTTCCTGTCAGCGGTGACACACGTATCGCTACCTGCATACACGACTCTGTTCCCGGGTGCCACTCAACCCCTGCACCCTCGGGTATAGACGGCCAACACACCACGGACGGGTGATACTTCGCTACATGGTTCACCGACAGCTAACAGCTAACCTGCAGCCAACCTAATATTTCATCAACAACCGTCGCCGACTCGGATAATTTACGCCGCCACAAAACTCCGAGTTACAATTTTTACCGCCAACTCCAACTTACGCGCCCAAAATCGGTGCACAGCAACGACAGTTAGCGGCCGGTGACGAGGCAACCATCGGCTGGTTGCTTAGCAACAACGAACGATTGGCGCCCGGTAACAACGAACCGTCAGCTGTTCCGCGCCAACATCACATCAGGTTGCCGCCAACATCACATCGGGTTCGCGCCAATATTACATCGAGGTATTAAGTGTTCTGCAGTTATCGGTGAGCGAGTTTTTTTTAAATAACAAACAAAAGTGCAAATCTAATCAAATTTAAAAATAGTGAAGTGATTATAACCCGGTACAATATATTCGGACTACGTTTTTCGGTTATAAATATTGATTACGTACTGAATTATTGTCTGTATATTTAATTACCTAACTTTGTAGGACTTATTAAGTACATTTTTTTTTTCCAATATAAATAAGCAAATTTAGTGAACAAACATTTTGATAATTTATTGTTGTAATATATTAATTATTGTACATATTCGTTAACATATTAAGTACTTAAATTCTTCATGCTTTTTGTGTACATATTTTTTTTATATTAATTGTATTTTCGTGTTTATACCTAAAATTGTTTTGTGTACTTTGTTATAGACTTGTATCTTTTTTTCTTTTGTGTATTAGGTGTATATATGTGTGTATTTTGTAAATTGTTTCTTTTGTGTATAAAACGTTATTAGGATTATTACATGTATACATAGTAAGTACTAGGTTGTCACGCGGTGTCACTTGGGTCATTTCCAACACCAACTCCTGATACTTCCACTAGTCTGTCCTTCCAGTTTCCTTTACTTCCTAATAACGATTTTTTTCTTGGACTCCCTTCTTCCATCACAATGACGTCACCTGTAGAGCAATTAGAGCTGCTTCAAGCTCAACTCCAACTGCTACAGGACAGCCAAGACAGTCGGACAATGGCAATAACTGTCACATTACCAGCTTTTTGGGCTGACAAGCCTTCTGTCTGGTTTGGCCAGGTGGAAGCTCAATTTGAACTTGTTGGGATCACACAGGACAGGACAAAATACAACCATGTCATTTCCATTCTGGATTCTAGAATTGCCGACGAGGTTGCGGATATCATAGAGCAACCTCCGGACACCAACCGCTACCAGTATCTGAAAACAGAACTCATCAAGCGCCTCTCTGCCTCCAAGAAGGACAGGATCAGACGGCTCCTCGGAGAGGAGGACATTGGTGACCGCAAGCCATCACAATTCTTGCGACGCCTCCAGTCCTTGGCAGGATCAGATTTCAGGAGCGACGAGATAATCAGACAACTGTGGCTGCGTCGCCTTCCTGCAAACGTACAAGCAATTTTAGCTGCACAGGAGGACCTGCCTTTGGAAAAGGCAGCCGACATCGCAGACAAGATCTTGGAAGTGGCCACACCTGCGGTTCACGCCGTTACAACTAAATCTCCTGAGCTCATTGACCTCGCCAACCGCTTCGAACAGCTTACGAAGCAGGTAGAAGCATTAACGGCAGAATTTCGGGCGCGTCCACGTCAAGGACGTGACCCAGTCAGATCCAGAGCTAGCTCCAGATCTTCAACCCGCTCCTCCCCCTCCACCTCCTTATGCTGGTATCACAAGACATACCACAAAAAGGCCAAGAAGTGCGTTAACCCCTGCTCCTGGGTAAACCAAGATCAGGGAAACCCAAAATGCAGTCAGTAGATGCGGCGACTGACTGCAACACGTTCTGCCGCCGGTTATTCGTCACAGATAAGACGACAGGGCTCAGGTTCCTAATTGACACAGGTAGCGACCTCTGCTGCTATCCTCAACGGTTAGCCAAAGGTCGTGCCAAATCAGCAACGGATTACCAATTGGCCGCAGCCAACGGCAGCAGCATAAACACCTACGGTAGCATATCCCTTTGCCTCAATCTGGGCTTGCATCGGAACTTCCAATGGAATTTCACCATCGCCGATGTAGAAATCCCAATAATAGGCTCGGATTTTCTTAGCTTCTACAATTTGTTGCCAGATCTCCGCCACAAACGCCTAATTGACGGAAACACAAGCTTGACAACTGCTGCTACAATTGCACAAGTCAACCAAGTAAGTGTGAAAGCCGTGTCAGTCACGGAATCCTCAGCATACTCCAAGCTGCTCCTCGAGTTCCCGGACTTGACCAGACCTCCAGGCCTCCCACGGCAAGTGAAGCATACCACGGTTCATCACATCGTGACTACCGATGGCCCTCCTGTCTCTTGCCGTCCACGTCGTCTCGCACCTCAGAAGCTAGTAGCAGCTAAAAAGGAATTTGAGGACATGGTCAACTGCGGAACAGCTAGACCTTCGGACAGTCCTTGGTCTTCTCCTCTACACATGGCGAAGAAAGGAGACCAAGAGTGGCGACCGTGTGGCGACTACCGGGCTCTCAATGCAAGAACTGTGCCAGACCGGTATCCTGTCAGACATATCGCCGACTTCGCACACAACATCGCAGGTTCCACTATCTTCAGCAAAATTGACTTGGTAAAGGCTTACCAACAATTACCAGTTCATGAACCTGACATCTGCAAGACCGCAATAACCACACCATTCGGTCTGTACGAGTTTCCCTTCATGACCTTCGGTCTTCGAAACGCAGGACAAACGTTCCAGCGTTTCATTGACGAAGTCATGAGGGGACTCGATTTCTGCTACGCCTATGTTGATGACCTACTGGTCTTTTCAAAGACACCAGAAGACCACCTGGAACACCTGCGTACAGTTTTCCAGCGTTTGGTCAACTATGGCTGCGTAGTAAATGCATCAAAAAGCATTTTCGGCGTCGACGAGGTTACTTTCCTCGGCTACCGTATCAACAAAGACGGTACACGCCCGCCTACAGAGAGAATCGAAGCTCTGCAAAATTATCCCTTGCCGAAAACCGTGCAAGGCCTTCGCAGATTCTTAGGCATGATAAACTTTTATCGCCGATTCCTCCCAAAGGCAGCAGAATTGCAAGCTCCGCTCATAGATGCCTTAGCTGCATCTAAACTCAAAGGACCAAAGCCAGTTCCATGGACGCCCGAACTTGAACTCGCGTTTCAGAAGTGCAAGGATAGCCTCGTGAGTGCTACTCTCCTTGCTCACCCAGTCAGCGACGCTAAACTGGGACTCTTCACTGACGCCTCTTCAGTTCACGTGGGATCTTGCCTCCAACAGAAGATAGGCAACCAATGGCAGCCTTTGGCCTTTTTCAGTAAGAAACTTACTGACAAACAATCACAATGGCCCGCGTACTATCGTGAACTCCTCGGGGTATACGAAAGCGTACAACACTTTCGCTACCTGCTCGAGGTTCAACACGTGACAATCTACACGGACCACAAACCGCTCATCTATTCTTTCACTCAACGTCGAGAGAAGCTTCCTCCTGTTCAGCTCAACCAGCTGTCCTTCATTTCCCAATTCACAACAGACATTGTACATGTAAAGGGAGAGGACAATGTGGTTGCTGATACAATGTCTAGAATAGAAGCCATCTCTATAGAACAGAGTTTCACTGAGTTAGCGAAAGAACAATCCACAGATGCTGAACTGCAGGATGCCATTAACAATTCCTCCCTTAAATTGGAGAAGATCTGCATTCCTGGCTCCGATATTTCCATCTACTGCGACACATCAACAGGAAAGCCACGACCATATGTAACACCATCCTTCCGCCGTAGCTACTTCAACCAACTGCACAACCTCAGTCACCCTGGTGCGAAGACTTCTGCGCGCTTGGTGGCGGAGCGCTTCGTTTGGCCGGCAATGAACAAGGATTGTCACAGATGGGCACGTGAATGCCTGCCGTGTCAACGCAGCAAAGTGTCGAGGCACACCGTAACACCCTTAGGTGGTTTTACTGCCCCGACCAACCGCTTTCGCCACGTCCACATAGACATTATTGGACCGTTGCCTTCCAGTAAAGGCTACCAATATTGTCTAACAGCTGTGGACAGATTCACCCGTTGGCCAGAAGTTTGGCCCATGGTCGGCATCACCGCAGAAGAGGTGGCCGAAACATTCACAACGGGATGGATTGCTCGTTTCGGGGTTCCTTCCATCGTTACCACGGACCAAGGCCGACAATTCGAGTCTGCATTATTCCAGGCTCTTCTAAAGCAATGCTCAGTGCTTCGCTCACGCACCACCAGCTACCATCCATGCGCAAACGGTATGGTGGAGAGACTGCACCGCCAGCTCAAAGCAGCCCTCATGTGCCATGGAGGTACATGGTGTGCTGCCCTACCACTGGTGCTCCTGGGCCTGCGAGCCGCCCTAAAAGAGGACTTGCGAACATCGGCCGCTGAACTCGTGTACGGGGAACCACTGAGGCTACCCGGCGAATTTTTGAGTCCCTCAACTGGAAACAGCACATTAGAAGATGTGCACAACTTCACATCACAACTACGAAACCACATGGCTGAACTCAAACCAGTCACTGGATCACATCATTCCCAACGTCGGCCATTCATATTTAAGGAATTACACGACTGTACTCATGTATTTCTGCGGGACGACTCTGGGAAACTAACAATGAAACCACCCTATACAGGACCCCATCCAGTAATTAGCAGGGATGATAAAACCATCTGCATTACTGTGGGGAACAGGGACATAAGAGTCAGTTTGGACCGTGTGAAGCCAGCGTACATCGAGGGGGCCCATATTTCTTCACCTCCCCTTCCACCGCTTCCGCTACACGCTCCATTTACACCGCCTACTCCATCCCCACCCACAACTCCGGCTCAGGCCAACCCATCACTACCCCCCAGCACAACTTCTGCGCATCCCAAGTATGTGACTCGCTCGGGACGTCACGTTCGTTTCAAGACGCCCGTGGATGTGTAGTATATGTAAATATTTTAGACATAAGTTTTTTTTTTTTATATTGTAAGCCTTATTTTGTTATTTGTTGGGGGTACTTTTCTCCGTGGGTGGGTGGTGTGGCGACATTAGTGCCAACATAAAAACAAGCACGCAAGCGCGGAACCAATATTTATCTGTGGCAAGCAAAACATCGCGCCGTTTTATGACATCGCGCCCACAATTTTTCGCGGCAATCCACTTGCCGCGAAACAGTCGAGTACCGAAGTTCATTTCGGGACAATTCGACACAGTCCGACTTACGTCTTCAACGCGACCGCACGACATACGTGCCCGTGTACAAAACGTTAGTTTTCGCGCTCGCTGCTTGCCTTCATACCAAAAATCCTTCTGAACTATAATATTGTAACATTGAGAGAGTGTGTGTGTGATTAAAAGTGTACGTCGCAAACAATATCTTTCATTGACCCGTACACCGCTCAACGGCCGCAACGCAACCATCAACCACCACCACCGTCACACATCAATCACCACCATCCTCAGTATGTTGCCATAACAACCTTGAGTTGTGTTCCGGTATTAGTGACCAGGTTCCAATCTCCCTTAAGAAGGCTCTGTCTTGAAACATGACGGAGGAGTAGGCGATAAAAAAAAAAAAAAATCTCCCTTAAGAGAGCAGCAGCGCATTTGTAGCACCTTTGGTGTTGCAAATGTCCATAGGCGACGGTAACCGCTTTCCAACATAACATCCTTTTTATCCACATCTAATCTGGTGCCATTAGGATGATTTGCTTACAAGTTTTACCGCATCTGGGCACACAACAACCTCTTTCAGAAGAATCCATAATCCAAGTCAACAGAACAAATCGTTAGGCAAATCGGTGTTCAGAGCACATGCGTAAGTCCAACGTGATCACAGTACACTAGTAAACGTGATAAGCGAAGTGTTCGGAGTCCAGGAATCAAACAAAGTTGTCAAAAAATAATCAAAACACAAACAAAGTACATAAAGACATAATTGACATCATTGAAATAAGTTTTTGGTAAATAGACAATTCATCAAAAATTAAAAAAATTAAAGTTAAAAAGAGCGTTATAGTTTGAAAAAGGTGAGGAATAGAACTTACATGCTTTAAAATATATTTATTAGCTGATATGGCTTGCAAAAACATAAAAACATTTCAAACAAAAAACATATCTTAAACAGGCATTAAAACAACTGCGTATAACGAAACATATTATTTTCTTTCATTTGGTGTTTAATTTGAGAACAGTGACATCTACTGCAATAAGTACCTACTAATAGAACACAAAGAATCTCTAAGAAAAAATAATTGTACCGAGTGTTATGCACAGAGTACTTTATATATACTGCACAGAGTACTTTATATATACTGGTATAGAGTCAACAGTCATAATATATATACTAACGCACTCTATCGGTATACGGCATTATTCAACGGCAAAAACCATCCAGGGGGTCTAGTGTTATTTTGATTTTTATATTAGACTTTTGGAAATTGCGGGAGTTATAATTTAACTCCTGCAATCCCCAAAAGCCTTTCCAAAAAATGTTTATTTGTTAGTAAATAAAACAACAATTTAGCGGTAGCGTGATTTATTATGTTTCCTTTTATTAAAATATTCAAAGGCATACATTTTCATAACATCATTTGTATCCACATATAATCTGGTGCCGTTACGATGATTTACTTACAAGTTTTACCGTATCTGGGCACACAACAACCTCTTTCAGAAGAAGCCATAATCCAAGTCATCAGAAAACAAATCGTTAGGCAAATTGGTGTTCAGGGTACATGATTAAGTCCGACGTGATCACAGAACACAAGTAAACGTGATAAGCGAAGTCTTTGGAGTCCAGGAATCAAACAAAGTTATCGAAAAATAATCAAAACACAAACAAAGTACATACGTTCACGAATGTAACTTGTATCAGTCGGAATGTCATTTTGGTTTTGACATAATTGACATCTTTGAAATAAGTTTTTGGTAAATCGACAATTCATCAAAAATCTATTAATTAAAGTTAAAAAGAGCTATATAATTTGAAAAATGTGAGGACTAGAATTTACACACTTTAAAATATATTTATTAGCTGATATGGCTTACAAAAACATAAAAACATATCAAATATTTCTTAAACAAGTATTAAAACAACTGCGTATAAAGAAACATATTATATTCATTCAATTGGTGATTAATTTGAGAACAGTGACATCTACTGCAATACCTACCCACTAATAGAACGCAAAAAAATCTCTAAGAAAAAATAATTGTACTGACTGTTAGGACACTGATATACTGGTAGTGTTATGACACGGGAGGGCCGTCTAGCTGTAAAAGTGTTTCTCAATGACAAAAATAAATATTTAATTTTGTAGTTTTAGCACAGAGTAAATTAATATAATAGATGTTCAAGCTTTAGTTATTATATACCCGATGACTGACAATATTTATTTACGTTATCATAAAATTATCAAATCTACACAATTAATATCACTTTTAGCCCAAGTACGTGATTGATAAAGATAACCACCAACGACAAGTAATTTTAGTTCAGTTTTCAGCTTGACCAGCCGATAATCAGTATATTACTCACCGTTTTAGATTGAATTACTGAATTTCACTAATAAAAATGCCATCAATTTCTGGAAAATATCAACATTATAAAAATGAAAATATTGAAGATTATTTTACTGCAGTTGGTAAGTGTACCGTATACTTGCTTTGTGGGCTCTATGTAATGTGTTGTTAACTTTCTCATATTCCTAGAAAATGTAATTATCACAATGAAAATAATGTCATCAAGTCAACAAAGTTGCTAGCGATTTTTTCAGCATATCAATATGTATACATAACATATACTAATGATAACATTGATACTCTAAAAAATCACTGTGATAGTACTTATCTACTATTAAGGCACTCATAAACAAATTAGTTCAGGTGAAAGCTCCATCAAATTTTTTAGGTGTTCCTTTTATGGGTCGCAAAATGATGTCAATGTCTTCACCGTTAATGGAAATAACACTCAATGGCGACACAATGACCATCAAAAACACTTCCCTTTTGAGGACAGTTGAATATACTTTTAAACTTGGAGAAGAGTACGAGGAGAAAATGCCTAACACCACTATAAAGGTATATTTGTTATGTATATGATAAGTGAAAACTTATCTTATTTCAATATTTTAAATATACTTTTCTTATTGGTACTAAGACGACAATAGTGCACAAAAATCTTTCATTATATTACAGAGCATAACAACCATCATTAATGACAATGAAGTGGAAACTAATTCAGTGATTCCTGAAACTGGAGCAAAATCTAAACGTCATTATCTTTTCACAGATGAAGAATGTATTGTTGTGAGTATACATAATATTTATATTTAATTTTGAAACTGATTCTAAAGCATGTGGCTGTTTTAAATTTTACTTGAGTAATATGTGTAAACAGCCTTGCAGAGATTTGGGTAATAAAGTACCAAATATACCAAATATTAGCTATTTGGGCAGGTTTCCCCTTTATTGTTCAGCTTTTGGTGTGACTATTCACACCGCACAGTAAGCAATAAACCCCATCTACACGACACACCACCTTTTTATACAAAAATACTATGAAAACTACCCTACAAAACAATAATATTACAATATTGCTAAAAATAGCAATTACATCACTGTTGCCAGGATCATAATATTATCTATGACAATTGTCTGTGTGATATTAATATACTCTATGACTGCTGTGATGGACATCGCGTAACATATGACTTAATTTCTTTTCAGACACTTACTCATGAAAATGCAAGTATGGCTGGTAAACGTTACTTCCGGCGAGTACAATAGTCTGACTCAAACCTTACTTACTTATAAACATTATTTAAATTTTAACTTAAAGCTGCATTTTTAATAAAAAAATAATTCCATTAGATTGTATTTGTATATAAGTGAAGAAATTTTTATTTTTATATTTTGATAATGTACTAAATATATATTATTTTTCATGTTTTTACCTGTTTTTTTTCTTTACTTCACTGTAATGGTGAATATGCATATTTTAAGTGTCTTTCAAGTATCTGTAGACCCATACAGAAAATATAAGGCTAGTAATGTACATTAGGCCCTGTTATCTTTAAAGAATAAATCTTACTTGTTTAATTATAAAAACAACAATTTGTTTATAGTGATTAGCAAATGGCAAAATTAATTCAATACATTTTAGGAATATTTTTGATATGGCAAACAATTGCACATGAGATAATAATTGTAATCCAAGGCCAGCATAGGACCAATCACATTTATTCATACACTATCAATGTAACATCAAATCTTAGAAGTGATAAACATGTCTTAAAATAGTTAAAGCTTAAAATATATAATAATAATTAACTTAGGTGTACGAATAGTTAAAAGTTTAGAAGACTGTAAAGAAAAATTGAATTTTAATAATATGGCGCAATTCGTGGGAAGATATCAACATTACAAAAATGAAAACATTGACGACTATTTTACCGCTGTGGGTAAGTTACTTTTACGTAAGTTTAAATATTTACATGTGTGTGCTATATTTTTTTATTTGTTTATCAATTTGAACACATCATAGTCAGAATAGAACTTAAGTGACGTAATTTCTAATGCAACTAGGTACCTAAACTAACTCGGGTTATAATAGTGAAATTATATTTTCATAACTAATAGTCATTGAGATATAACATAACTATATGATCTAAGCTAATAGTCAAGTTGCAAATAACGTTAATGACTAAAAGTACCTTTATATATTCGAAATTACTTGACATGAAATACATTACTACAGCTGAGTACGACAGTAATATAAATTAGTATAAAAAGCAGATTTATGAAAATGTTGTCGATCTTTGTCCTTGTTAACCATTTGCAAATTATTTTCTTTTGTCGTATATTTTTCCTACAGGGGTACCATACATTGGACGTAAAATGATTGCGGCTTCATCACCTATTATGGAAATTACATACGACAATGAATTTATGACAATTAAATACGTATCCCTTTTAAAAACAATTGAAAGTACATTTAAGTTTGAGGTTGAATATGATGAGTACATGCCTGGAAAAACTATAAAAGTATGTATATCCCGTGAATTAACATGGCACCTAAACTTACGTTTAAATTACTTAGTGCAAAAAATTGAATGTTATTTTAGTTCTTTGAATCATCATTTAACAACGATAACAGTTATGCTAACGCTACTGGTCTCGCGCGACGCGAGCGGGGCAGCGGGGGAGGGTTGTTTTCGAGCCAGTGCCATGTTAATGTGCACGGGTTATATTCAAATTGCTGTTATGTTTGAACTTTGTTCCGTTACTAATGAACTATTTTTAAGCTAACGTTAATATTTTTTACAGAGTGTTACAACCCTAATAAATGATAGCGAATTTGAAACAAAGTCACTCATACAAGATGGTGTTAAATCGAGCCGACACTTCATTTTTTCAGAGAATGATGAAATCATCATTGTAAGTATGATGAAACTCTTCACTTTTTAGAAACATCACTGTAATTCAAACCTTTATCACTCTTTTATTTATAGACTATGCATTTAAATGATTCTGACTTAGTATTTGCTGTTCCCAACGGTCGAACAGTCTTGAGGTTATTCGCCATGGTTATGACGTAGTTTCCTTGGAGAGTGTTCTTACCCGCTCCTATCCCGTCGAGATGAGCCGTCGTGTTCCGCGCCCGTTCACTCTCACACTCCTTCCACGGGGCGAGTTCGAAACCGCACACTGGATTAAATTCCGATGATACTTCGCATGTTCCCTATCCTCCGCTAGTCAAGGCACACGGAGTTGGTCGAGCTTCCGCTTTCCTGTAGGCCTAAAGGAACGGGATTTGACCCCTAGTTCCCGGACATGATTCGAACTGTGGTCAAGCGGTCGACGGAGCGCACCCGGATGGGGTGCTGTCTCCTGCTTTATAAGTACGTTACGCTACTTTGGGAGGGGTGAGCCGTATTCGACAAGTTTTGATTCGTAAAGAAAGGGTAGGGTAATAGAAAGAACACCACTGTGATTTTACTGCAGACCCACATTATCTCACTGTCTATGTCTTACAGTGGGGTGGATGAGCAAAAAATATTTAATTTGCACTTCACATGGTTAAACAATACCATGTTTCATTTAAACGCAACTTTGCAGTATGAAAATTAAGTTTAAGAACATTTTAGCAACAATTTTAAGTGTCCTAATTATGACAATTCTTTGATTATAAAGTAGTTATAATAACATTTAATTACGAGTAAATCAATCCTTGCTGTATTTTGGGAATTATTTTGTTTATTCTGTAAATGTTTACAAGTTTATTTATACCTCAATGTTATATTTAATTTAGGTAAAGGAGATAAACGTTATTGTTATTATTAGTTATTGTACCCTTAAGAAGCGATAGCTTTAAGGGTACAATAACTTGAGCATAACTTTATGGACCAACAAATTGTCATGGACGCAAAAGGGGAGACTTTTACCTTGTAAAATAAGTTTCAGCATTGAGCATTACTCGAATTTGAAAGTGCGCGAGTTTCGCAACATAAAATACTAATAGTAGTTGTTTAATATTGTTTGGACTCCTTGATTGACTATTATAGACATTTGAATACTAGGACCTAGACTACGTTGGTTTAAAAAGATTTTTTTTTCAGGTACACAGTCATAGTAAAGGAACTGTTCGGGAAAGAGATACTTCCGCAAAATAAAGTAGATGATAGTTGATCTTTATTAAAACTACACAACTGTTATTCATATTTATGTAATATTATCTGAAAATATAAATTTGATTGAAAAATCATTACCAATCTTTTCTGTTCAAGATAGATGACCACCATTTAAAAAAGGTGCTAGTTTTGTTTCTTTTTTATTAGGGCTGTGTTTCTTGTGTATTTGGTTAGGAACTTGGTCAATCCACCTTTTTTAAAGATCTAACTCTCTTACTTTACCGTAATTATTTCCTAGGGTTTTAAGACTCAAGATATATCTAGTTTGGTTCAAAGGGGGCTATGCAACTACTGGCTATTGTACTATTGTATGCGTTGTCAGTATACCTACTACGTATAAGCTCTGGTGATTTGCAATCTCTAGCTCTTCCAGGATGAAGACTCGTTCGGTGAGATGTTCACGAAATTCTTTGCATTCGCCGCCAACACATTTCAAAAGTGTAAACTCTGTATCGCTTGGCATATGTAGGCTACTCAAATATTTCTTTTTATCAAACAAATCTAATCTACATTCATTATTTCAAGTTGCTGTTCGAAACAGATTAGCGTAATTATAGCCATACAAATTGCAAAATATTACCAAACGTAACAATGGCGTGTTATTTCCAGTGACTTGAGTAAAGGCAAGGTGAAAAGTAGTAATAAGCCCAACATAATTTAAAGAATGTTTGTTTATTAAAACTGTCTGGCGTCGAAGCATTGATTTAGCTAAGCAACAATATTGACTTAACAGCTAGTCTATGATCATAATATGGGATAGCTATTGTTAATACAAATTCATTTACGGTCAATAGATTACTACGTCAATACTATTGTACTGTTTTCTAGTATTTCATTATACAAATGTTATAAGTCTATTGCATTGAGTAGACAATAATTGTAGGTAATACCTAATTATTCTTATTTATCACAAAATGTACAAACAAAGCGTTGTAAAAATTCTATAATTAATTTAGTATGTAAATCAAACATACATGATAAAAATATATAAAAACAACTTTCTGCTCTACAGATAGTATCAATAGAAAACAACTTGCGAGATTATAGCATGACACTGCCATGGATGAAAAATATTAAGTTAACAATTCAGCCAGTAAACAATTAATTCTCTCAGAGATTTCTCACCACGAGGCTTTTGCCACTAAAAAAACGTAATCAAAATTATAAAAGAAATTTATTTATTTTGGTTTTTGACTGATTTAGTCTAAACATATAATAATACAGGTCCCCAAAAATTTCGGGCGAAATGGGAATTAATGAGCATATACCTAATTGAGAAAAATACGCCAGAATATCATAGTCTGACAGCCAAATGACACAACTTTTTTTGTGGATCTGTGTAATTAAACGTTAAAACGAGAAAAGAATTATTATCGGTTGCGTCGCTTATATCTCGTTCTTATCTTGCCGAATATTTGCTGTAATATGGGGTAAACTTTGATAAAAGCCATACAAGTAATGCATAATTCAACCGACGGTAGGGCATTTGAATGATTAGTAAGATACGGAACCTGTATCTGCGTGTGTAATATAACCTCACGAAAAATAGCGCTTTTTCCAAATAACATTTTTTTACTGGCTGATTGTCTTCTTTAATATTATTCTTCCATGGCATTGCACAGTAACTTTATTTAATCCGGAGGCCAAAATTTTGCAATGTACATAATATTAGTCACGAGTATTTAAGAAAACATGCTCATTGATTTTCTTAAAATTTCCATATACAACATAGGGCTATAACATTGTTCTCAAAATGATTGTGACATTGTCAAAGTATTCAAGATATTAATCCATCTTAATATTTTTAGTCATACTAATACAAATACATACATAATCCCATCCCTGCTGTCTCATTCCTCTGTCCCATTCCTCTGTCTCATCCCTTTATCCCATACCCCCTATCTCAATCCTTTATCCCAATACTGTCTCATTCCTTATCCATACCTGTCTTATCCTCTATCCACTTTCTTCTCTTTTTCCATACCCTGTCTCCTCTATCCCATTCTGTCTCATCCCATCCCCCCCCTCCCCCCCCCCCCCCCCCCCCCTCCCCCCTTCTCTCCCTTATCCATACCCCCTATCTCAATCCTCTATCCCATACTTCCTGTTCATCCCTCTATCTTTTCGTGCTATCCCATCCTAAAGGCTGGCAACGCGTTGGCTGCGTTTCTAGTGTTATAAACGTTTATAGGCGACAGGAATCACTTTCCATTAGCTAGGCCGTCTGCCTGCATGTCAGCTTCGCAAGAAAAAAAAATATGGCCACAAAATAAAAAGAAATATTCTTAATATCTTGAATAATTGAAAGGGCCCCAATTATTCCGGGGATGTGCCAACAATGGTATAGGTTTTGCCCTACATTCGCGAGATTCACACTACGAAATACAAAATCCCTACTGTGACAAGCGCTACTACGTGTCAGCTATCCGGAACCCCGGCTTCACGTTCGTATTCTTCGCTTTCGTTATCGAAGGCACTACTTGGTCGTTCACCGAACCTCCAAGTTATTATTCGACCTACTCGAAGTGCCAGGCCTTAGGAAATCTTCCGAAACCAAAGTGGTAGTAAACCTACTACCCGTCGGTTGGGCAAGATTGCTTTTCTGCGCACTACTATCACTATATCTCCTACTGCCATTATTTAAAAGATCGTTAAGTTTATTCCTACTTTTACTAGTATCTTTACTTTGTAAATTCAATGAATCCAAAGTGGATAAATACGGTGAATTTTCAGTTTTTGAACACTTATTATATTTGGTATCGTTATCGACATTATAATTTTTACTACTAGACGGAATATCTTTATAGAAGGTCTCCTTAGTCTGTTGCAGACTCAGTCCGAAAAAGTCTGAGGGTAATTTGCTTGTGGACGGTTGACAGTTGTCCAGTTTTAGGGACGAAGAGGGCGTGAAACTTGTTTGTGGGCTCAAGTCGTTCTTTATTAATCTTACTGGTGAACCACACGCGTCTACAGATAGAGTTTCTTCGTCATCTTCACCTTCTGCACTCTATAACAAAACATTTAATGCTTTTATCATAAGTAGGAAATTGCAAAAAAAAAAAAACCAAATCATAAATTTCTAGTCGATTTATATTTCAAAAGAAAATAACAAGACTGGTGTTAAAAGTGCCAGTGGGTTTAATATAGACACTAAAGTACATACCAATAGCTCATGGTCCGTGATTGAACCCGCAGTTGCTTCGTTACTATTGAACTCAAGTTCCGAAGCTATTGATACTGGGGTCACGTCCCCACTAATAGATGAACCTGAAACACAGTTTTACTGAAATTTAACTTTAATTTTATCATAATCCCTGATACTAGCAAGAGCTACGTAATATCTGGAGTCGATAATTATATACAACAATTACAATATAATTACACATAATCACACACATACATAACTAAAAGAATAGACAATTTTAATAATAACACAGAAAAAGTCATTACAAGTTAAATATTGACGATCTAGGCTCAGAACAATTTTAGAAAGGGGGATTAGTTAGATGCAGGCGATTATATAAACAACAACAAAATATCCCAGCTAGTTTTACTCGAAGATCCTTCCCAAATTTTCCCTATATAAACAAGTTGTTGAGAGAAACAGCTGAAGGACGCACATGTCGTAATTATTAAGTTATGATTTTGTTGTTATATCACAAAACCCTAAAAATATCTCTTTTAGTGCTGCTATGCTACGGTAAACTTTCGCCTGTTTTCCGCAGAAATTACCCCATAGAATAAGATAATTTCGTAACAATTCGTTCATTCCCAGATCGTTCTTAACTTACCAGTTAAGAACGGTCAAAATCACACGTTTGTAATTATGAGTAAAAAATCATATTCATGTTTATCATAACATACATAATTAAAACACTAATATGCATAATCTATAAACTGTTCTTTGGGATTAAAAATCATAATAAACACCGTATGAATTTCGCTACAGTATTTGTGTTATTTAAACTTTGTAATAATTAAAAACACTAGGAAGACCATAATATATTGCCATGCATTTGACACTTAGATTTAAGTTAGTACCATCTATCGTCACATTTATACCTAAATATCGTGCTCTATTTGCCTGTCTATGTATAATTGCCATGCAAGATATTATAAATATAACGTTAGTTAAAGTGATGAAACATTCAATGATGTTTATGATCGAAAATATGATAAGCTTTTACTAAGAATTGTAAGGTATTCAATATAAATGCATGATAAGATTCTTTAAGAGAAGTGGTTTCATAACAATTTGTTGATCAGAATTAAAGTTAATAATACATGATTAAATAATTAGAAAGTGTAAACGATTTTTTTATACAATATATACATATTTTAGTGCGCTGCTATAATCCGTGTACTGTATGGCTGTTTTAATATAGCAACATAAAGTTGAGTTCCAGCTATTTTATATTCCGTCTTCACAGATTTGGTTATAGACCAATTTTTAAGAAATTTGAAATGGTAAGTACGATAGATATGTCGTACTTCTGATAAAGATGGATAAACATCATCCCAGGAGATATGTACTCGTGTTTAATTTAAATCATTACATTTTAGAAATTAATCCTGAAAGCATATTTGAACATTGAACAATTATTTACAAACGATGGCTATGTCGCGTGGGACGGTTGCGACTTCTCTATCTACTGACAGCTTGTTAATGTGGGGTTGTTTGTGCGTTGTGTACCTGCTACATTGGAGTGCGGCACGAGCGGGTGCAGGCTCGAGTCGAACGCGCACAGCGTGGCCGCCTCGCCGTCCCACTGGGGGAGTTTGTTCCCCACATTTTTACTCCAATTGCTACTGGAATCCATAATTTCATTTACCAGCCTGAGGACACCTACCCAACTACCTACACCGAATCACTCACATGTCTAAACTCACTATTTCGCATTCTGAATCTGAACACATCGCTCATATTATTATAAGCACATTTAAATATACGCATTATGAAACGCTTTTTACATATTGTGTTAGTGGATTGAAGGGATGCTTAATTACATGTTTCAACCAACATCCTTAACGTCATATAAAGCATAGTGTTTTGCTTAAATATCTGATAAAAGTGGTCGAAGCGTCTGACAATCAGAATTATCAAATAAAAGGTAAGAAAACTTACCCAAAATTGCATTTGGATTCTAATACCATCTTACTGGTCATTAAACATTTCTAAAGATAATTGATTGATGCGTGCTTCAAAATGATCTATTGTGGAAATATGTAAGTGAAGTCTAATTTTGAAATATGATTTGCTGTGATCTTCAAAATTTTATGTTGTAAAATAATCACACAATTTTAAGGACTTGGTGATGGCTTAAAACTATTAATTTGGTAATTGTGATTAAATAATTGAAGTTATTAGAAAACCCCCGAGTTTAAAGTATGAGTGATAGTTATCACATTCAAATGTATTTACAAATATTTTATATGCATGTAAAATCAAAAGAAAACCAAACATTAGCAAGTAAAAACACAAATATTCAATGTACAGTAGGCAAATTATCAAAACTTGAATGAGTTATCCAAACTTAAAAATACTACAATTCTGATTTAACATCCAAAATGGCAAAGAAATCATGTTAAAAACGTAGCAATACTTAAAAGAAAGAAACATAAGCAAATAGTTCAGAAGACACATTCAGTATTGAAGTTAAGATTTTGACCTCTAACAGAAATCAATGTACTGAAATGTTTAAAAGCAAATATTTTATTGAACCATATTATTATTGTAGACATCGTCTAAGGTATAAAGGCAGGAAGACAGGTGATGGTTTTATTCATAGTCATTATAATTCTTAAGCTAACTTCTTTAAGATTCTGCTTTGACTTACAAGAGCTAAGACAAGTAAATACGATTTGGAGTCATACAAAAACATTTAGCTAAAGAGCCGTGGACTCAATACCTGTCATTAGTGACATGTAAACGGGAATAAATGAAGTAAATTTCTTTTTCTGTAGCGATCTACGAGCCAGTGTTTTTTTTTTGTTAATAATTTAGTGAAAAGTAATTTATAAGAATTAAATCGTGTTACAAAATTATTGTCTTTTTTATTACCATTTAAGCCACAATTTAACAGTGGCTGTAAAAAAGTTGTGTTATAAGTTGCATATGTTGCCTATGGTACATACAGTTTTTAAATTTTTTGACAGGAGGGAAAATAGTTTCCCAGGCACGAAAAGTACTGTTTTCTCCATATGATCAAGCAACTCTACACGAGTCCAAAAGCAAGTCATGGCACTGCCATTATTGGCCTCATGTTAATTAAGTTTTATACAGAAATTAATACGGCCGACCGTAGTAACCTTCAGAACAGTAACAATACATTTCTGAAACCCATACTTATATAGATCTCTGCATCCATTGAGGCAAACCTACAGAAGAAGAAAATTGAAAAGTCCTATCTCTGGCACTCCTGTATCTCAGACGATGTCTACAAATTGCATGCGGACTAAAAGTAGATAAATATTCGCACCTGTCAGTGGAATTGTTTTTGTGTTCTGAGTTTGATGCGTAGTTGGAGTTAGGCGACGATGGTCCAGCCGACGAGAGGCCGCTTGGCAACTCGCCGGAGGACGACATCAGTGAGGACGGACCACTCCAACCTACGCCTGTACATATATCACACAAACGTTGCGGTACGAAGAAAATACTTATATCCTTATAGGTTAATTATAAGCACTTATGCTGAAAAACTGTAACTTTAGTTTGTGAGAAAACATCTTTTTGTGCAAATCATTATCCAACGTTAGTCTTACTGCCACACTCAAGAGTCGAAAAACGGTTTTTGTTAATATTAATAGCGGCATTGGCATTTTTGTTTTACTCGTTTATTTAAGTGCTTAATTGATATAAAATAATAGGAAAGCAAAAAATAAGTTGACAAGATTATTCACAAGGAATTTATGTAAATATCGACTTTATCTATTATAAATTTTATTTAGTTTCAAGTTAGTCGTCCTTTGATCGCTACCTACTCTGAGTTAGAAGTTGAGCATAATTATGTTGTGAAGGATATATATCTCAAATCTGTTTTTGGTGGGTTGGGAGGGTTTAGCTTATCCACAAGGATACGTACGTTAACTGAATCGCGCTATAAATTATCTTACTCTGCATACGTAACACTAGCAAGAGAGGAGTTACTGATGAGGAACTCGAATCACACCACCAGGACCTCGGGATATTTCAGAAGTGGGATCAGTCAGAAAATTAGGCATGTCAACTCATCATACCAAGTCGTTTGTGACAATACATACTGTTAGTAGGAGACGGCTGCTTGTTCTTGCTGCTGTTTGAGGTGGAGTGCGGGAGTTGTGCGGGTGGCGTTCCCAGGACAACGGGCGCCGCCGTCACGCGCTCCAGGAACGCGTCCAGCTGCCTCAACGACAGCGCATTGTGCAACGTCTCCAGAGGGCGGATGGCCGGCACGCCACCGAACCCTTCTAACGCCGCTATAAAACCCAATTACGGTTCAAACTCGATTTAAAATCTGCCTGATTTGCGAGACCTTACGATGCAATAAAGTAAAAATGAATATGTGGCAATGTTAATCATTTTACGCGTATGCTTAGTCCAGGGTCACCTTGGGCTCGCGGAGGAGCCAGACTATATACCCGTGATCCTGGCATAAGGGCAAGGACGGAACACCGAGGAGTTTTAGTGGGTATGCCTAAAGGTGGCAATAACATCTGCTTGCGGTGCTAGTGCTGCCCTGCCGTGGTGAATCCCATATACTGCGACTCCTTGCGCCGCTGATGGAACCCAAACAGATTTCCCTCCATAAAAAACAGGGTCGTCTTGTTGGTGTATAACCGATTAATCGTATATAAGAAAAATGGTATGCAAAACTATTTTGTACCTACCTTATGAACAATTACTGACCGTAGGCAGGTTAAGACTACGAGATCATTACTCAGCAAGTGAGCGTGATATATACCTAGCCTTACCTTACACACGCAAGTTTTACTCGCATAAGCTCTTTATGCTAAGAGCCCACTACGATTTATTAATAGCGGATTGAGCTGTGAAATGGATAGGTCCGGTATTGATAAATCATACCGCGAGCTCAGCCTTAGAAGCTTGTGCGAGCACGACATACATTGCGAATAGTAATAAACAGTTTATGAGTAATCGATAAAATCACATAAATATAATTTACAATAGTAATAATACAAAAATATCTCACCGTTGCTAGACGAGGCGGTCGGTATCATGACTCGCAGGTTGGGCGCGGAGCTGGAGCCGGAGATGACCGCGGTACTGAAGAGGCCCGCGGCGGAGAGCTTGCCCCGCGCGCCGAGCCCCAGCATCTTGAGGTAGCTCATCTGGCCGGCGATGCTGTGCCGCTGGCGCCTGCCTGCGCCCTCCCACACGCTACACTCCGAGGCGGAGGCCAGGCGCGGCCAAGACGCCACGCGCCCCCCGCCCCCGCCGCCCTCCGGCGAGGGGGGCCGCGGCCGCGACCCGAACGTGATCGCCGACAGCGGGAGCTCGTTCGTCGACGACTCCACGCCGTCCACGTTAATGACAGGCGTGTAGGGCGTGAGGGGCGTGAGCGGGGCGGGGGGCGTCTCCACGCGAGTTACGGTTAGAGAGGGGAGGCGGCGGCCGGGCGGGAGGGGGTCTGCCGCCGCCCGACCCACGGGTTAGTGGGTGTGTTACCCGACGAGGGACGCGGCCAGTTATAAATGTATGCGAACGAGTGTCGTTAGAATACGGGGATGATGATAGAAAGAAAAATAAATTAGTAACTCAGAATATAATATAGAAAACAAATAAATAAATAGTAGATAATAGTAATAATGTATCAAAGCGTGCTTTGCTTGAAATGTGAAGTTCACTATTGAACCGAGACTGAAGAGGGCATCCCGTCACCCGACTGTGCGCTTGTTTGACGATCGTTCCAGGCAACATTGATAACGTAATTTCCTTTGTCACGTGATCCCTCCCCCACCCACATTCAGATGTGATCAGGGGAGTAGATTGCGATCGAATTGTTACGTTCATTGCACGACGTTGTGCTCAGTAAGTTTACTTAATAAATTTATCTTAGAATAAAGTGTAATGAACACTAAATCATGCACAATCCAAACAATAGTCAAACTTAGGTACACGCAAACGCACACACAAGAGGCGGGAGATCAGAACGCACAAACACACACAAAATCGCCGGCCAGAATGAGCTCAGTCATAGACGCGAAGAGGTGGAACTCCGCTAAACACTCGTCTACAAACTCCAAAACAATCATGTAAAACAAGACATCAAAACAAGGAACATAGCGGTTGTGCGTCAAATACGGTTTAAATTATTAGCATTACACAAAATAAACTCGTTCGATTGAGTTTGAATTGAACAAAAAAGCAACCATGCTTACATGCTTCTTTCAGGATAAATCAACTGTCCTAAAAAACCTTTAAAAGTATTTTTTTATCAAAAAATGCCAATTGAGGATGTAATTTTATAACAAACCATCTACCCTCGCCTTCAATCTAAGTTATCTGCGCCGGGTAAAATCTAAACACCAAACGTAGACGTAGGTAAATACGTAGCTGCCGAATTTATCAAATCACAAAACATGGAAAGAATGATATAAATGACAATCGCAGTAATAAACGAACCTGAGAAAAATAACACTAAAGCTTTTAACCAACTTTTTATTATTTTTTCAAAATATTATTTTGGACCGAATCACAAAATGTAATATTAAATAATTTTCTTATAAATTTTAGATTTCAAGCAGTAATACTACCAATACTAATATTAATCTAGCGAACTAATCATCAAAGCAACACTTTAAAGTATTTCGAATGTCATTTCTACCGTTCTTCTTTCATGTTAGTTTTACACAGTTAATAATTCCGCCCGATTTATGCGGCAGACCAATTTTAATAGCGTGGGAAACTTCCGAGTGTTCGAATCGTGTGCAGAACAGAACTAAATTGTAATAGCAAGCTACACTGCCATTTCCGATTGCGATAAACTTCAATATAGATTATTTACATGTTGGAAATCAGTCTGGACTTTTATGCCCAAACGTAAACTTCCTATCGGAACTTTAAGTTGTGTGAAACTGTACCAGTGATCTATCGGTAGTAGAAGCATCGGTATTAAAGCCGACCGGTAACGATGGGGAAACCCATTTAGCACAGCACGGACAGTATACCCAGTGGACAGCATGAAGGCATGTTTAGGTACTAGGTGGTCCGCACTGACCTTGCCTGTCGACCGCTTGCAGGCTGTTGTAGCGCAGGCAGCGCGCCGCGCGTGTCGGCCCGCCCTCTTCCGCTAGTCGCGCATGCGGGCCACACCGGGGCACGGTTAGTATAATGGGTATTGCAGTAAAATTTGGACATAACAATTTTTTAATATTTTCTATATTGACTCCTGTGACTATTTTGATCTAAAGGACAAGTTATATTTTTACGTATAATTTGGATATAAAAATGTTCGTAAAATTGTTTATTAGTAGTAGTATTTTTCGTCTAATGACACACCACACACCTATACAAACTTTTTAAATAATCATAATATGGTTGGTTCGTTAATTTGGATTGCATTTCATGTAGGGACTTAATTCTTTAACACTAATGCACTATACAAATTTCGAGCATCTGTGTGGTGTGACTTAGGGCTATAATTCTGCTTCGCCTCATATTTTCAGGACGCAATAGCGAGGGCTGAAGACAGAGAGCCACACACTTTCAAAGAATTATTCAATAATCATACCGCTATAGCTGGCGTGATCATTTAATTACATAATTATTATATATCATTTAATTTTATTACATAAAAAAACGAAAAAGAAAATATATTTTGTGACAATAACATCAGATACGATAATTATGTATAAGCCCGTGAAATAAATAACCAATCGATATAGCCATATCAAGTAAGTATAAAATTTAATAATCACAATAACAAATGAACTGAAACTGGTTGTACAAAACACACTATTTATTGCTACCGAATCCAATTTTACTGCAATAGTAAAAAGCAAAAATACAAGCAAATTATAACGACCTATTAATAAATTAATTAAACAAGTCACGATGCCAAGATTAAACTAAATAAAGATTTAGCAATGAATCTACAGATAATGTCGGCAAAATAGACGACGAAATAAAGACCCCAGTAATGTCATTAAATTGAAATGATACTCGTTTTTGCTTGTGATTTTCTTCTTATGTTTTCATTTGTTGAAATCTTATGTTTTCATTTATTTGTTGACATATTAATATTTTATCTGTTTCTTACAATCTATAAATAACGCTTTTATAGTATGTACTATAATAATTGCGTTTTTGTTATCTCCACACGTTTTAATTTGAATGTTAGTTTTGAACAAACATGCAATACAAATGTGGTCGATCGTTTTAAAAGCAGTCGCACTATTTATCATGTTCATAATATGTTTCTAGATTTTGAGTGGAATAAAATTAATTGGAATAAATTAATATCCAAAATTCCATCCATGCCTGGCAAGGAATTACTCAGATACCCTTAAACATTAAAATATAAAATCATTAGATCAAACAGCGCACGCATAATATATGTTCTGCTTTATTCTGTTTTAGTTAAAGCTTTATTTATTTCCATCTCAATCATTATCAAATTTCAATGATAACGGAATCGAAGAATGATTTTAAGTTTTCAAATCAATATTGTAAATTCCAAACATTTTCAAACCTCTCTATGCCTAAGAATTGAAATCGCACAATTAATTCACAAAATATTAACACACAAGTATATTTATAACCGCGGGGCAACATATACTTACCGTTGTCGTGGCTCTGCTTATGCTGGTCGTAGCTACGAGCTCGCGGGGGATGTTCTTCACTCTCCTTGGGTTCTTTCTCGTCACTCTAAATATACAAAACATATTTTTGTCGGTCGATCGATATTCTGCAAAAATGCTTGGTCCTTCGAGCCAGATAATAATAAATGGCATGAATTTAAAAACACTAACTTGTGCGTGTTCTCTGATCTCGCTGCTGTTGCGCCCGCGCAGCTCTGCGTTGAGTCTTGCTGCCAACGTAGACGCCTCGTGTCCACTAACAGTGTAGTGAAGATTGCTGTAATCATATGTAGTAGTAATCATTTTTGTGCTATTTATGTGTTAGTATAAAAAACGTTATAATAAAATATGACTTTTCAGAGTCACACAAAGAACTCCATTATTTGGTAAAAACCTATAAATAGCTGAAGCTGGGATGGGACGTTATAGGATTCTGACTTTGCCTAATTGCTTGAAAATTGTTTTTAATATTTGAAGCTCGCTACAAGCAAAGTCGTTTTTGTAAAAAAGAATAACATTTATCATTCCGAAAATATTAATTGAAGGATCACTTACCAAATAGGAATAGGATCAGATGGTCGTACTTTAGATTTCGAATTTCTCCTAGGCGTTAATGAACTGTCCAACTCATCTCCGTTATCCTGAAATGTATGTGTCATAAACACCTAGTGGGAGAATGGGAAAAAGCACATAAAAATATTAGTCATACTACAATTATTATGGTTATGAAAATTTAGGTTAATTTTCAGACAAATGAATATATATATAGTTCGTGACATGTCGACATGGCAATTCTCTAGTGATGTGATCTCACATACCAGGTAGTCGATATCGATATTTTTTTCGTACAATACAAGATGTGATTGCAATTATTACAATTTTATTTCAAGTAATATTTCCATTCTAACCGTTAGAGGGGTCTAAGACTAGCTTCACGCCCCTATTGTCATGTTGACTTGTCGCCAACTATAGTAGAGTATACTTTGCGTGATATATGTCATTAATGAACTTTGTCTTTTCTAACAGGATTCAAAACCATCAGTAAACTGGAAGATAAACTCTTTAGTTTTATGACAGAAAAATTATACTATGTACTCGTGTCTGTTGTAACTCCTGTTGGGACATACCTATGATAGATTATAATATTGACAAGCATTTGAAAGTCAGGGGTTTATAGAATCTTTAAAATCTAGATCTAAATTAAGCATTTGGGTAACATAGCAATTTAACCTGTATTGAAAAGTGAAAGTCACTACAATGCGTTTTGATTCTTCGAGACATGCACTCTTAAAATAAGAAATAGACTTACAGGTTGTAATGTCTCCTGGCTTGCCATATTGTCTTCTTCTCCTTCTTCTTCTATACATTTCACTTCATCCGAAGAACTCTGTTGCAGAAAAATTTAAAAAATATTCACAGAGATAATTAACCTTTTTGTCTTCAAGGATAAAGTCTTTTTTATATAAAATAAATAATATTGACACTTATTTAAAGCTTCAAACACCGATTATATCATGGTTTCCTCACGAATTTTACTTCACCGTTAGCGTCATTCCGTAGTGTTTTAACTATTTATCTTGTAACAGGTAGCGTTAAGAAATAATATGAAAAGATAGTTAATGTCCATTATTCACCCCCTGAACAAGAAATTACAACAATCGGACTTGAGATGCTGATGGCTGGGGAGCCCCAAAACTTTGTAGCCAAATATTAGTTATTATGCGAATATAACCAAGACTTTATAATTAAAGGGTTAAGAGAACATACCGAGTTGTTAGTTGTAGAGTGATTGCGGCTGTGGGGACGGAAACCAGGCCCAGGAGGGAGATTCTTCTGCACGCAGCAGTTTACTCCGGGGCTGAAATGCAACTCCACGTGGAACCTAATAACACCAAAAATACAAAAATTCTTGATATGTTGTTATTGTATTTCACTTTCTAAATTTCATAGTAAAATGCTTGTGACATACAGATGAACTTTTATTGTGCAATTATGTAAAAATATTTGAATTGAACATTTGAACAAAACATAAAAGTTTTGAGTTCTTTTTAAAGACATAACAAGTGTCTGGACGTAAATTAAAACATACTATTTAATCTCAGTTTTGATAACAAACTAAAAATCTCAAATTCACCTTTCCTCCGAGAATGGATCTTTAGTGGGGTCTTCATAGAGCATAACAACAATCTGTGACATGTAGTTAAGTTCAGAGACCATAGACACGTATTCCATCGCACGACGCCATTGTTCGTCTTTTACCACCTGTGTTAACAAATTACAAAAAATAATTAACAGTTTTCAAACGCACACTATCTTACGCACGCTTAAAATTTATAAATACTTTTTTAAAATCTTATTTTTAGGTTTACTCCAGAGGAGTGTAATATACTACTTTCATCCGAAAAAAATTATAAATATTTGACACTGGTTACATTCATAAACTGTACGAAATCATATAAAGATCTTAATTGGCAAGTCAGTCAACTCCTACGTATTCCTGTATGAAAAGCAAAATTGATAACTACAAAACATTGTATTATCTATCATAATGAAAGTGTTTAAAGCGTTATAATAATAGGAAAAATAAGAGTTTATGATATTATCTACTAATTAGCTGTGCCCGCGACGTGTCCGCGTGGAATTTGATTTCAAAACCCCCCGATTTTGAAACATTCTTCATTGACGCTCCGCTCTTAATGGCCTTAGCGTGCTGATATATAGCCTTCCTCGATAAATGTACTATCCAAAACTAAAAGAATTTTTAAAATCGGACCAACGGTTCCTGAGATTAGCGCGATCAAACAAACAAACAAACTCTTCAACTTTACAATATTAGTATAGATAAAACTTTACAAATAGCCAACAAAAGCCATGTTTTCAGTGCCTCCTGTAAAATTTACACAAATGGGGTTAGCGCTTTTGCCAATTAAGTGATTTATACTTAGAAGAGATAATATAAGCTTTCACGGTGAACAATAAATAGTTATGTATCTATTTACTTACGTCGAGCAGACCTCCGAATCTGAGTACTGTGAGCAACGAGTGCACGTGGCTCTCGCTGGTGAAGTAGAGGCGCGTGCGCACGTGCCGGCCCGGGCTCGACACGCCGTGGCTGTATCTAAAATATGCGACATTTGCTAACTAACTTATAGAACTATTATATTTAAATGGGCGAATACGTAATTCGGTAAAATTATGTTTTTTTGTTAATTTTTTATTGCATGAGTTCAGCAGACAGGGAGACGGCTCACCAGGGGTGGTAGCCATCTAGTCGAGCAAATGCCCTACCACCTGGCATACAAAAGAAAATATTAGCAATGAAGATTTAAAAAAAAAACAAAAAAAAAACAAGTCAAACCCACTTTAAACAAGTGTTGCAGATTTATATATTGCCGACTCCTGTAAAACGCTTAAGTGCTCTCTCGCTTAAGATCTCTAGAACGGAGAAGTTTAAAGCCAACAGTAAGAAGTCCATATGCTGGTATTTGTATTTATAAACAAAAAGTAATCGAAAATTACTTAAGAATAAAATCATCTACCCTAAAACTGATTCAGTGATTTTCAAATAATAATTATATTATTATATAATTAACTTATTATATGTACCTTGGGTTTAACCTGTTGACGGTCTCTTCCCCGGACTCCTCTATATTTCTTTGCAAATCAGCCCTTATTTTTTTGAGCAACGGTGTGCATATTCCTTGGCCTATTGTCAATTTCTCTTGCATCGTCAAACCATATTCCTAAAAGGATAATTAAGTGAAATGAAATCCAGAGACTGTTACACAATGTGTTTAACGACTAATAGTGTTCTCCAAAATGTAACAATTTATTTAATTGATTGAATAATACTGAACCATCCATTACCAAGAGCTTGAGCATTCCTATTTTTATAGGGGGAACAGTACCTACTTCAAAGCAAAGAAACAATTATTATTATTATAGCATAAGAAATTTACTAAGCCCGGCTACAATGGTAAATATTAAAATCATTAAACTTATATAGACCAGAGATAGTAATAAGATATTTTTTATCCAAAAAATTCTATCGTACAAGAAAAAAGAGAAGCGAGATGGCATGGAATGAAAATGATAATCATGCCGGAAAGGTTTAAGTATGCGTGGGCAAACACGACATGCCTTAGTAACTAACAAAGTCAGTTATAGTATATTACACACGTCTTACCTGTGGTATAACAATATCAGCCAGATACTTCGCATAAATATACAACTCCTCGGCTAAGTCGAATTGCAGCGTGTGCTGGTTGTGCTGGAGATCGTATTTAATACAATCATAGATATCTGGAATCTTCGATATGTCATATGTTTTGTTCTTTGTGCAGAAGTCTTTTTCTATTTTACCCCAGCGTCTTCCCATTAGTTCCCATGTCTCGCCGTGGTATAATATCGTATCTAAATATAAATAAGTTATTTAATCAATAATAGCATTAGAATATGGAACGTCTTTATTTTAGGTTTATCAATACAGTGCTCATCTATATTAATGTTTAATACAACACAAAATTAACTTATAGCACAAATTATCTCAAGGGTAGCGATAGATCTTCCCTCAAACATACCAAACATTTCTCTACCATCATCCAGCCTAGTCCAAATCAGATGTGATGTTAATCGATAAAATTTAAATATTACACAACTTTGTGAGTTCTGATGTATTCAAAAATACTTTTTTATTTCGACATTATTATCACAAACGTCGCTTGGCGCATAAATATTAATCTAACAATACGACACTCAATTTCTTTGACATAATTCAAATTTTAATTGCATTGCATGAAGTTCATCCTGCGTCATATAGAGTATTTGGGTATCCCATGTCATCGTGTTTTTAAAGATGAGAGGAATGTTATAACAACACGAATGTTATAACAAATTAAAAAAAAAACGATAAACAAAAATGTTAGCTGCAATCTATAGTACACAATAGTTGTATCATTACCGTACAAAGTATGTGCAATAGTCAGCACCTTACAAGTAAACAAATGCGGCCTAATGTCTTATATTCTTAAACTAAAACTGTATGCACACTCCAGTTTTTTGGTCCTTTGAGCCGGATAGTGTGTGTATACAGTTTTAGTGTACGAGGGCAGAGTAAAATGTAAGAAATATCAATCCCAACGAGCGCTGTAAGGACACTGAGTTAATTACTGAAAATATACGAATATAAAGCATTAGGCCGCAGTTGTTTACTTGTAAAGTGCTGACTAGTGTACATACTTTGTACAATTATCGCTCGAGCAAAAAATTAACCAATACTCAAGGAATCTACAGCTACATTGTTAAAACTGAAACTTATAACTAGGCCTACCTTTGGTCTTAGGATCGTCCTTCTTGGTGAGCACAATGTGCACGAGCTGTTGTATGAGGGTGTGCACGTGTGCACAACAGCGAACGGGGTTCTTGACGAATTCCATCGCGGCGCTGATGCTCAACGACTCGCACGGGTTGATGCGCGAACGGTCCTCGTCCGTGAAGTCGCGGTCCACTTGCATCGCCTCGTGGAGACGAGCCTTCGCCCTAACCAATACATATATCATCCCTTTATGTTTAATAAAGTATAAGAGTTTAATTACAAACTCAAAACACTTAACAGTAAAAAGAGCAAGACTGAGAAAAAAAATATTATGAAAATAAACAAATAATTGATTAAATTATATCATAACTTTTATATCCGGCGATATATATATTTATCTTTTAAGATGTACAACAACTCTGATTTCATTATAAACCTTTTTAGTGTTGAATTACACCGACAGATTGATGACCAACCTTCGGCTGTGGAGATTATAAAACACCAGAGATGCTTTATTTATTGGACTTGATTTATTTGTTGTTATTGGTCTGAAGTCCTCAGAACCTTACGGGGGCTTTTGAACTTTATTTGCTCGAGGGAGCTCTCTAGAGGGCTTTAACTCGACTGGGCTGTTGCCATGAAAGGGGGATGAAGCTGACGATACCGCCAGAGATGCTGCCATTGTGCTGTGAGCCTTTATAGGGAATTTATGTTACCCTTTTCAAATACATAAAACTTCAACTAGTTGCTCATTCCAAACTATTAAATCTCTTCAAATTAAAAATAGTAATACTATTTATTACTCACATATTTTGCACTTTCGAAGAATCGCAATCGTTATCCAACAAACCGTTGGTATTGGCCGACTTGACCATTTGCACCAATATTGGCGTAAGTTCTCCTTCTAAAGCCAATAAGCCCTTTGCAAATGCCGCAGCTGTCATTTGTACACGACCTTCGTCCGAAGCATAGATTTTCAAATCGTGGCGGAAAGTGGAATGGAGACGTAGAAGGCCCAAGCCTTGAGTGCCACCTTCACCTAAATATAGAAAGATTCAAATAAACATGTTTAATGTTAAATATCTAGTAGTCTTGTCATTATTTTAGAAGGATACCATCACAGAAGAGTACTAAGAATGTCAATTTCGGAGTAAACAAACGTACTTCTGAAAAGGCTTCAAATCTTAACTTTCTACTGTTAAAAAGTTAGTCTTTCCTCGCTTTTTGATAAAGAAAAGCACGGCAAAAATTACATGTTGATTTGTTAGTCAAAAGCAATCAAAACTTATAAGTCCTAATGACTTGTAGGAATCAAATATATAAACTCGACAAATGTTACGTAATAAAATTAAGAAGAATGACACTAGCGACATCTTGCTAACAAAAAAGAATCAGCCCATCCAGGCTTATTATTTTTTGTTAGCTAGATGTCATTAGTTATTATGAGTTGGGAGATTGTATTGCTCTAGAAATGCATTTCTTTTACATTTTAATGTAACAATGCTAAACTTGAATACAGATAAAAGCAGTTTATATTGAGATAAACCAGATTTTCACAAATTGTTAACTTCTACGTAAGGGTTTCCTTTTGTTTTCCCTTACTGTCAACCCGTGGCAATTATAATATGGTATTATAACGCATATTAAGTCAGAAATATTGCCTAAACAGCACATGTTTTCTGTCGAATAATTAATTACCAGCAATGACTTTGAAGCAACAAAACACATTATATACCAAATTCATAAAAATAAAATAGACCCAAAAAAAATGGTCTTCGATACACTGATCTAAGTGTTGACCTTATTTTACTGCATCTAACAGGTTCCAGATTCCATTTTTGGCATGATAAATTCCATAAACAAAGTTTCCATTATTTACTATAGCCTGGGTTTTGGGATCGGTCCCAGAGTTGTCTGTTATATATTGCCCCAAATGCAGGCGTAACTTCGTACATACAATGTATGTGTGTGTGTTCTCTGTTAATTAATTAAAAAATACACATATCGATTGTATAGTATGATATGGATACCGTAATGTATGGATTGTATGGCACGTAAAAACATTCGCACAACGGGTGAAGGGTATATTAATTAATCATTATTTACAGTAAAAATCACTCTTTCAAAGACCCACGGTAGTATTTCTTGTCGTGGTTACAATAATGTACAACAAATATTAGTACCGATTAATAAAACAGTATGAAACCAAGACAATGGCGAGACATACCACTCGCATATCTAACATTTAATAAACAATAAGTATAATATGCTAATATAAATAGTTAATGTCCAATAAGACAAGGTATTCTCTTCCGAATGTGAAGTTTTGATTTCCTAGATTTCTTATAGTCGACATATTACTGATACGACCGCATACAAATTGATTTAGAAGTATTACAAGAGTAAAAAATATAACACCAACTTTATCAAGTTAATGTAATCTCTTAATAGTGAAGAAGTTTTAATATACATATACTTGTTACGAAAAAGCCGAATCTCTCTAATTTCCAGGCACTCCACGTAACACCGACATAAAGTTGGAATGAGCGCGCGTCCACATACGATACGTTACCTTTTACCATATCGTGGTACTCAATACTCAATGCAATTTCTCGAACATTTCAATTTATTTCAAGTTATATTATTTTGCATCTAATGTGACGTAAACTTCTTTAAATATTTTTTGAGAAAATGTGCAGTCTGTTATTCAATTTGTTCCCACAAAATTTCCACTTACGGCCGAAAGTGTTGTAATGAGTTTAACAAAGCTTAGTAGAAAAACCAATCGTGGCTTGAAATTAACAATATGTAGTAGACTAAGGGCTTCTCTTAAATATTTTGTCTTTTGTTAATTTAGAAATGTTTAATTAAAAGAAATATAATAAATAACAGTAATTTAAATGTAAAATTAATGTTAACAATTTTTTTCTTTTAGATCTAGAAAAGTAAACATTGTAAGGACACGAAAACATCATATATTAACTATTCGATTGGGGATTTCTCAAACGCACAGATGTCACATAAGCAACAAACCTTTGTTGCTCAGAAGAGAATACCAAGGCAAAGTACATAATAATACAATGGATTGGAGAAACAACAAAAAATTTGCTTTTCGCAACATATCAACGGGGGACGTGTGTATAGGTTTGCGGCCTAACCGGGTATATGTCGCCCCTGCCCCCCGGGGTACATGCAGCGGAACATACGGCCCAACTCCTCGGCCTGGATGCGCCCCGCGGGCGTCAGCTCCCCGCCCCACTTCAGGATCAGCACCAGCGATGGCTCGCCGCCGCCGCTAACTGCCAACACACAACACCCGCGCATAAACTCCCCGCTGCCGGACTTCAATTCAACGAGGACTGACAAAACTCACATACAGTGTAAACTCCATGTAACGTCACTCGATTTTACGAACCCTTGGCTTTGGTTGGTTTAGCTTGTCTTCCATACAATACACTCTGTATAGCATTACACTCACTCTCAATAACGACAACAATTAAGTAAGAAAAAGTAGAATTTAAGTTGCCAAAATTAGCAAAAGCTGCGCAGCTGTGTACGTTATTTTATTGCTTTATTATCTTAACTCGCAATAACGTCAACTGTCGGCATCATGCATACCGAAATTTCTAAGTACTTACTTTATCACCAAGAGGCTTCAATATCGCAAGATATGAATAAAATAAGTAAAAGTATACAAATATTATAATAAAACAAAAATACTAGTGCAGCAAAAGACGACAGACTAAAATAACAGACTCCATTTAACGACAACTCTCTATAACGGTATAAATGTACAGACCCTTCAGTGGAGTTATATAGAGTTTACACGGTATTTTATGTTTTTATTGCCGAAGGAAAGAGGTTACCGTCGCCTATGAACATTTACAGCACCAGAGGTGCTACAAATGTACTGCCGGCCTCAGAAGATTATTTTGATATCTTTACTGTTAAGAATGTTAAGGGGAAACCTGGGCTAGGAGTTCATTCCAAATTCCTAGAGTGCGCAAGAGAAACTTTCTTTACAATCTTTGTGTACTGGTGCATAGCAACCTCAAAGTTATATTGGTAATCTTTATTATGTTTATGAATATTTCTCTAAGATCAGCACATAGTGATTGTAAATATATGTGTACTAAGCCTGAAAAACTATACTCCTTTAGAGTTGCAAGCTTTCCGTATCAGGATTTATATTCATATCTTTAGAATGAGACACAACCAAAGTTACTACTAAACTAACAACAGCAAAGGTATTCAATAGGAAAGGGTGTCCCTAGACTCAATTTACAACTGAACACTTTCCGATCACTGACATTTATAACTCCAAACATTGAAGTTTGATGAAGAATTTGAATTGGAAAATTCACCCAATTGTTTTATTTATATCTGTAACAAAACTTTCAAGAAATCACACTCTGCTGCAGGCAAAAGAGCATTACGCACTTTAGTTAGTGTTTCTAATAAACCAAGCAGCAAAAACAAACATTGTAAAAGGGCAAAAGATCAATACTGGTATAATTTAATATTATGGCAAATAAATGGTGTAAGAAATGTAAACGCATATATTTCTTGTTTTTAGCATGAAAACTACTGATCAAACGCTCCGTGCGATTTATGCAATGTTTTATTTATAAATACATACGTTATCAGCATCTGAAATTAATATTAAAACAAACTTCCCATACATTATGACAAAATTAACAAACATCATGTATCTATATATTATTATTAATTTCTGTTCTACGGTACGTTTAAAGATTAAATGACTAAACATTATGTCTCAACTTTTATTTTCCGACTTGCTTCACTTATTTGAAATTGGCTGCTCTGGTTAAAAGAAATAGCAAAGAGAATAGACATTTTCTAATCCTTAATTTCATAATGCTTCTGGATATACAATATTTTTAGTTTAATATTGCCAACGCTGTAATAGTTATTGTCTGCTTTGACGTCTTTAGAAAACTCAACATAATTTACTGTATCATGAAGCAATTAGAGTCTATCAATTGTAGAGATAAACAAAGAGATGCTAATGGCCGGTTGCTATATCTTACCAACCGTTCATTTGCCTTACTACCGGTTAAAGTTGGGCATAAGTTCTATACAGGTAATGTCAAAATGGAACCGATAGTAAGGCGAATGAATTAATATAGAAACCGGCCCTTAGTCACAGTATCTTTTAAGAAATACGCTGTTTGGTACGAGCAATATTTATCATACATAACAAGTGCCATTTATTGAAAATAACAACAACACATAACGTGTGTTCATGTCAATGTTGATTGTTGCTTTTACGGCCAAAAATGATGCTGCAGATTCAAAACCCACATTGAGTCAAAACGAAGCCATCAATGAAGACTTTGGAGATTAAAGATTTTGAACAAACTATAATTTACATTTTTTAATTATATAGATACATGTTTTTGCTATAATGCACAGTGTTTGTGCGTTAAGCATGTAATATGTTTTGGCAGACCGTGCTCATGTGTTTGCGGAGGCGGTGGCGGTAGAGGGGCGTTACCGTCGTCAGAGCTGGAGCCGCGCGGGCGGCCGCGCGGCTGGTACTTCATCTGCACCTTGCGGTTGATGCCACTGAAGTGGCCGTACCTGCGGAAACGCAACGATGATAATAATTTAAGATATCTATACTATTGTATTGTTACAACTCAGCCCCCCGACAGAGACAAATTCCACCCACAGATCTGTAGAAGCACATTTTATTACCTGTCGGGATTTGAACTAATTGTATTCCTGTTATGATTGTCTTCTTTTGTTCACTTATTTATTGGCATACATTTCTAAGTTATTGTGGAGAACAGCCTATTGTTCTATTGTACTCGCTCATTAGCCAGGTGTTACAAGCTAATTGTAGGTAATTGTAGCGACGTTGCCGGACAAACATACATTTGCATTTGCACTTTTAGAGCATAAAACGACGGCCTGATGGAGAAAGGTCTTGACTGGCCTCCTTTCTCCATCAGCTACGACTACGATCTAGGCGTGACTTGTGTACATTGGGGAATATAATAGTGACGGTCTTTGCGCGTTTTATTGAATTACGACCTTCTGCGTTACATTTGGATTTGTTGTGTTGGGTTATGTTTGTACCTGTGTTATACGTGTTTGTATAGTTCTAATAAACTATATAGTAATTCTAACGGCATTTTAATACGAGTCCCAATAATTCGTAAGAGTATTTTTAATATTCAGAGAACTAATTTAATAGTTTAAAAGGAGACGTTATGAAGTTAATTTGTTTTGATCGGGTCTTTAACCGTAATTGACAGGGTAAGATAAATGTATGATAAGTAAATAAAAGAATGAAAGCAATTAAAAATAACGTCATCTGTCGTCATTGGTAATTAATCCGTGGCACTGTTTTCTGAATTCAATACCGCCCGCTATCCAATGGGGATTGTTCACAAAAAATTACCCTCTGATTTTATATTTATATTACGTAAAATAGGGTATTTTAAGATACTAATTTGAATATTTTTGTATTTTAAGCGTTGTTTTTTTATAATTCCATTTTAAAATTATTTCTCCGATGACGTCATAAGGGACAAGTTTACATTGATTTCTTTGCCTAGAAAACAAAAATAATAAAAGTAAGTTTTATCTATATATAATCATAGTAATCTGTGTTACTATTTAAATGTCACTGTCATTACTCAATAGGTATCGTGATCATTTTAGTGTTTTTTGTCGCTAGGCTTATAATTTTTCGTGTTCAACCATTATTATTTTCTATAGTTATCGTTAAATTTTTTAAAGTGGTCTTTAGGGAAAATCCATGTTACAGAACTCAAATTAAATAATGTACAGTTAGAATTTTTTTTACACCTGAAGCAGGCAAACTGGCAGACGGCCCACCGGGTTGGATTTAGTAAGGTCAAATAAAGGTCAAACGCATTTCTTACAAAATACAAGAAGATCGTACGTTTTTTGGAATTTTAACTAGACAGAAATGATTAGGAACACTATTCCTCGAAATGGTTTTTCAAATAGCTAGATTGAAAAAAGTGAACAATCCCAATTATAGATAGATATTTTTCGGCTATGGCAGTACCAGTTCCCGAAACCAATAATGTTGTATTTTATACGTAACAATACAATACTAAGAATATCCTGAATTTAGGGTTCATCTATTTGTACAAAAATTGTACATCTAGCTGGAGTTACGATCAAAACTGTTATTTAACGGTTTAAACCATACATTAGTTTCGAATATATTCAGTGTGAAGTTTCGATGACTTTTCACAACCGAACATAAAATAACAAATTTTTGGTGGTATAGATAGATGGAAGGGAAATGAGTTGTTTGTACAGAGATAATATATAATTTTAATATTATTGTAATACAGTTAGTTGTTACACAGTCATCTAAAATATACCACTTTTTGAAAATCAACTTACATTTCTAGGACACTTTTGAGCTGTTCCAGCTTGCCTTGCTTCTCCTCGATCTCAGGGTCGGCGTGCCGCGTGTGGATGTCGGAAAGCAGAGCGCGCGCAATGTCCAGTATCTCTTGCAGCTGCTTCGGCTTCTTCAACTTAACGTGGCCGCGTTTGTAGCCGTCATACTTTTCAAATATTTCGAAAAACCTAAGGCATCAATTTTCCAACTTAATTGTTACGTTCATTACCGAGGAAAGAAAACACAAACATTTGTTTTTGGTAAAAGGGTTTTAAATACAAGCTTTTGAGATCCTGGATATCATGCAGCAACAGAGTGCTAACAGAGACAAGTAAAACGAGCCCAAACACGTGACTTATCCAAAATATAACCATTTTCCATCACCATGCGGGTCAACCGCGGAGCGCAGCTGTTTAGAATATGTTCTAGGCAATACAATAGGCGACCTTATCGCTTAATACGATTTCTTCCAGGCAACCTAAATAAAAAAATTCGAATCAGGTGATGTAGGTGATACGGGAAAAAGGCAATAGATACATAAATACTCAACTAATTAATAACAGTACATACATATATACAATATTATATTTCTTATAGAATATAATAGACTAGTATATACTTTATTGTACAATAAAATCACTGAAATAATACACAAAAAGCTTAGAATTAGATACAAATGGCGGACTTATCGCTGACAGCGATCTCTTTCAGACATCCTTGGGATGAAAAGAGAAATATGGCACAAAAGCTAGGGCAGGGTTTGCTGCGCAATACTTTAAAACTGTTACATATTTTATATATTACTATTAGTATATAAATATACATAAAGATTTATATACACATGATGATGATGTATTTGCTATTCATAAAACAGTATGATTAAATGCTTTTTTGTTGTATTTTATTTTTGTAATTACTCTTTGGTGATGGAAATATCAACCGTGAGTCATATAATACTCACCTGGGATGCCTGACCTCGACCTTCATCTTCTGTTTGGGGGTTCGGTCCCCGTGCCTGATTACGGCGACAACACACCTGAGCTCCATCATCTTCCCGAACGTGGTGGGAACTATCGGCGGGTCGTCCAATTGGAACGGCACCGACCATGGGATGTGCAACGTCGGAGCCAGTTCCCTCAATATCATGTTGCCTAATATCTTTGCACAGTCGTCGTAGTATTTGTTTGAGTTCTTCACGAATGAAAATCCGTTCACGTCGCACACGAACGATTTGCCGTTCGCTCTGAAAGTGTGCGATTTATTCATTTATTCTTAGTACTATGGAGTTTTTTGGATTGTTTGTTCGGTCGTTTTTGCTATGGATTTGCAACAACTTTCATGAAATTTGGTGTATCCTGCAGTGTATGAAGAAAAAATTTACATTGCTGACATAAGATCTATATATATAACATCAATTTAATCAATCACCTTCCATGATCAAATTGATCATGTATTAGCAGGTGATGTTAGGAGCGTTAAGAACAGACGAGCGTGCATGACAAGAGCTATGAATGTCAAAGAAGCAAGTGAGGTGTGTAAGAATGGGCCTGTGTGGCGCTCTGTTGTTCGTGCCTACCCTGCAAGGGACCTGGCGTGAAGTTATGTATGTATGTATGTAATTTAATCCAGATAAGTTTCAAAAGAAAACATTATTGAAAGTTTTCAGAAGAACTATATTTTCACATTAAATATCGTATATCTATAATATTATAATCATGTCGTGTCTGTACATTGAAGCTAATAAAAAAAAACATCTGGATTAGACTATATAAACGATGGAGAACACAATGCATTTTTTTTAGATTTCTTGTTGGTTCCTCTTTTTGTCGGTTTGTATGTTTGTTCGGGATTCACGTAAAAACTACTGGACCGATTTTCGATGATAGACAGCAAATTCTTAGAATTAAAATTTGCGCTACTTTCTATCCTGAAAATCCCGCGCGAGTTTTTCTGGGAATTATTTATATGACCAGATTGAAAAAAAAAATCATATTCGCTTGATTTTTAACTGCTCGATAGCAAATTTTATGTAATAAAATATCTGATATTTTTATCCTGGGAATCCCGGCAGCGATTTGGAGCGAAAGTTGTTCGGGTGCATAAAAATTAGCTTATTCCGGGACATTATTCACTAAAACGATAGATTTCATTTTTTTAATGCTTTGGTACTTTGTGCCCGGGGAATTATAAGTCAAGTGTGGACGAAGCCGCGGGCATATTCTAGTTTAGAATTATACAATATTCTTGCAAATAATTAATAATATTGCCAGGTGGTAGGGCATTTGCCCGACTGGATGGCTACCACCCCTGGTCTAAAGTATGTCGCCATAACAACCTTATGTTGTATTCCGGCATTAGTGACCAGGTTCCAGTCTCCCTTAAGAGAGCATCAGCGCATTTGTAGCACTTTTCGCGTTGCAAATGTCCATAGGCGATGGTAACCGCTTTCCATCAAGTGGGCCGTCTGCCTGTCTGCTGCACTCCTGCAATAAAAAACATAAGTGATAGATTACAAGTTTCATACCTCAATAAATCGAATCCGCAAACAGTTTGCTTGAAAGCCAAACAAACTTTCCTAGATATAAGTTTCTCCTGATTGGACAATATGACGGGGTATCGAATCTCCTTCCCCTCGGAGTCGCGCTCCACCTTTCCGTCGAGGGCCGGGCTCTTGCGCGCCTCGGCGTGCGCGTAGTCTGGCCCAACCGTGTACACTTTCACATCTGTACCTTTAATTAAAAAAATAACTTGGGGTATATGTCCCCGGATGATTTCCTGGATGATTTTAATGGTTAATGTGTTTAGGAATATATTTAAGACTTATTTATAACAACTGAAATTGGTTTTGAGTGGAAAAAATACATATTCAATTAATTATCGAAGTTTAAAATTCACGACAATGATCTGGTAATTTTGTCGCTGAGACGTTTTTTTACGTTTTTGGACGGGATTTATCGAAATAGGAGACTGTATGTATCCGAAAATTTAAATATGTCGAGTTTTAAACAGTCGGTTAGGTTAGGTTTTGTGTAGACCAAAGCCCAGAACCGACTGGTAACCATTCACTATTTACCTTATATATTAGTGAAAAACAGAAGTGAGGTTAGATTGACAAAAACATTAATAACTCAGGAACTATACATTTCCCGCACATAGGAATTGCAGAAGGAGCTAGTTTCCCCCTCTCTCTCTTCCCCCCCCCCCCCTCCCCCGCTCATTACTTATGATTCCGGGGACATATATGTAAACCACACCCATAACTTGCTTTTTAAAAAGGTTTTTAAATACAACCTTTTGAGATCCTGGATATCATGTAGCTGCAGAGTGCTAACACAGACATGGAAAACGAGCCCAAACACGACAGGTCTATCTTGTTTAGTACAGGAGTTCCTATGGCCACTTACGACTCCATCATCAGATCAGCTCCATGGTACCATCATGCATTGTCACGCGATATACATATGCGTGCAAAATTTCAGCATAATCGGAAACCGCGAAATTGGTCAACTTTAACTTGCAAGATTCCACCCAAACTTACATACATTCATAGGTACATCCATTGCAAGTTAAATAAAAGCTTGTAAAAAACAACATTAATTCCCCATTATTAAATTCCTTTATTGTAACGAATATTTATTTGCACTTAATAAGAAATTCATTTATTTGAATCTGTCTTCCTAAATATAAAAGACCTTCCAGAATCAATGTACTTACCATCAGTAGGCATAAAATCTTCGTATATAAAGGAACCAGTCTTCCTAACCCTAGATTCTGGTGAATAAATACTACTGCGGCTACCAATCTGTAATCAACAATATAAAAATCAATGACATTATAAAAAATAGGTAATGTGTATGTATGTATGCATAAAAAAATATCGTAATGTACATTAGTTTATACCTTTCTAAACAAACGCTGACTTCCTCCACCGGCAGATGTCGGGTAATATATGTAAATATTATGATCCTCAGCCGAAACTGGCTTCTCTACAAAAGGCTTGTTGAATACAACACCATTCACTTCGACATGATCTTCTGATTCAACCAGTTCATGATCTAAAAGTTAAGCAAATCCAAAATAAATTATGTTCTTGTCTTCGACAGAACTATGTCTTCTAAGTGTTTCATAGCCTATTGACGAAAACCTACAAAGTTGTTATGTATTGTGTGTCAGTCTTATGTACAAACATATTGTAATGCAATCGTTATTTTTCTCTGAAACTACTAACCCCCATTATTCATAATATAGGAGAACAAGGGCTCTTTAAAAATAAGTATAAAAAGTCATAATGCCAACAGAACTCCATTAATAGTGCTATTATGAAAAACCCTTATTTACCAAATATGAATAAGGGGTGTCAGTAAGAAAGTCATGGACGCTCAAAGATATCTTAATCGGTAAATTTTAATTTAATTTAATTTATGTTTAAGGCGTGGCAGCTAGGCCTTTAAGCCAGATTTTAGTTTACAATATAGTTTCTTCATTTTCTTAAGCCTGGGTATGTGTAGCACAGGCGTGGTTGTCAGCTGGTGCCATTCAACGGAGTTGTTGTGACATCTCAAAAGGCCACATTTGACTATACAGTTCACATTTCTCACAAAACACATAATTACTACTCAAAAAGTATGAATTTCCTACAACTATTGTTCATTTTAAAGTAATTTTACACATTTTTAGAAAATAAAACTGCACAGCACAACACCTCCTTTCAGTTCCCGCTAAAAACTAATCATTAAAAAGACCTACCTGCCATAGATAACCTACCTACTTGTGCATATTAATATTACGTACGAGTGATTTTGTTATTTTGACAACTTACGTTTAGGATCGGGTGAATCTCTGTCCAATACCGCATACCTCGGAATCTCTATCCCCTCACCTTCTAATATCGCATAAACCCGTCTTCGATCCTGAAAATGAAATATAAGAAGAACCAATCATCATGGCAGCTGAATACTAACAAGGGAAATGATCAATAAAACATATGTCCGAACAAAATACGTTTACCTGAATATCATATTGCATAAGAAGGTTGTTTATAACGTAAGGCTTCCTTAACTTCTCATATTGAATCGCTTTGTCTAATGGGAAGCCTTTTGAGTGGAAAGATATCAAACAATCGCAGGTGGGCCACTCCTCGACTGGCTTCTGCAATCCAATAAAATTTTCAGTTCAACTCCTGTCAGAGGAACACTTACTTACTCGAAGCGTACTATATAGTGCACTATATAGCCTTCGAAGTGTGTTTGTGTTATACCGCATTTACACAAATACGAAAGCTCGCTTGTAGACAAATATTAGCGCAAGGTAAATCGTCATACTCAGAAAATAAGGCCAAAAATGTGGAGCATGGTATGTATATGTTTGGTGGTGTGATGGAGGACGTATGCAAAAAATCAAAATATGGAAGAATAATCAATCGTAAATAATTACAAATATGTGAAGGAAAGCAATTAAAATTGATTCCGAAAGATTATGAAGTAAGTTTGCTGTATGGTGTTGCAGTGAAGGATGTAGAGCGAATGATTTTATACGAAAACCGTCTATTGCACAGCTGTGTTGCCAAAACCGATAATTATGTATGCTGCAACCTATATCGTGCACCAATACAATTCCAAAAAAAATAAAAAGTTGTTCAATACATACCAAAACATATAATAAAATTGTGTGTAAGGTTCCTAAGAAACTATGAGTAATGCATATCAAAGTGTCGAGTGTAATTATCCCTAGGGACATGTCTGATTAGGGGTAATACAGTACAAATATAGGTACTTGAATCTATTTAACTCGTGATACTTAAATTTGCTACAGTTATTATTTATTTCCTGTGATCATATAAAGGAAATAGCTAAAATAACCTCTTTACGACAAAGATGCCATGCGCGATCGCAACGGTGTAAATGCGGCATTACAAGCTATTTGTAAACTACCAACTCAGTAACGTAATACCACAAGCATACCCACACAAACAAAGCAGAAACAACAAATTATGGAAACCATTCAATGAAAACATTACCTCGCGTGCTTTACAGATATTGGCTTGCGCAAATAACTTCGTGCACATACTCAAAAGAATAGATAGAGGATCCAAGAATGTTATTTTGGAAAACACTTATAAATGACAAATAGTGAAACAAAACATGTAATATCAATTAAAAGTATTAACAATGTTACAGCAAAACGTTACACTACTTTCCTAGAAACTGCATGAGGATGTTTCTTACGCTTTTCTTGATATAAAGTTTTTAACCGAGTTCAAAAAAAGAAGGTCATTCGTCGTATAACTTTATTTTATTGTGAACCTGGCAAAAAAGCTAACGGCCCACCTAATGGAAAATGATTAGTTACCACCTATAGACGTATACAACACTAAGAGCGAAACCGACGCATTGCTACACTTTAGGATGGGATTAACAGGGTGCGCCCCTGGTGGCGAAAATCAGCATGCGCCCCCTTACCAACAACAAAAAATAGCATCCTTATTAATATTATAAATGCGTAAGTAACGGAACAAACCGTCTGTTCCGTTTTCATTGAAAAACTACGGGACCAATTTGGTTGAAACTGAGTATATATATATATATATATATTTTCGATGCCGAGGATGAACAAAAGATACTTTAATCCCGAAAAATGGGATACTTTCCGGAATAAAAATATATTTGTCTCTCTGTTTGTTATGCTTTTGTGGAAAAACTATTGGACCGATTTACCTGAAATTCGGTGTATATATAATTTTGATGGCGCGGGTGAACAAGGGCTACTTTTCATCCCAAATAATGGGATAGATTTATGTAAAGGTTAGGTTAGGTTAGGTTATGTGACGCAGCCGTGGGGTAAACTTTAATTTAATATATATATTTCACTTTCATGGTTATCTAGTCATTTTGGCATAAACGAACCCTTATACATTTGACATGCCCGTTCGTCCATCTATTTTTGTATGTAACAGCCATTTATCTTAGAAACTACTATTTATATGGATGAAATTTACACCCCCGGGTATAAATTGCGCTGGGGATAAATGGGATGGGACACAGGAATCAGACACGAGGAATTGGATAAAAGGATGGCATAATAAATAAATAAATAATCGGTAGACGATGACACACATTGTATATCTCCAAGCTAAACAAGTTACACTCGTATTATGGGTAATATACAACGGACCACTCTGGGGCCGATCCCAAACATCCAGACCATTGTGAATAACAGAAAGATTGTTTCCGAAATTTACCATGCCAGAAATCGAACCCGGAACCCTCTGCGTTCCAGCGAGTTTGGCCGGCACTAATCCCGTTCATCCACAGAGGCCGCTAAGAGGGATAGGGTGAAGTAATAGGGAAGATAGTATAAGGGAGGGACAAGTTGGCTTTCGGATCTCTCACTTATCATGTGAAACTCGATTGGCACAAGGTTAACCATTTGACACCAATATTCTGTGAGAGCGTTGTATCACACCAACCGGGCCGACCAGCCCTAAGAGCTTGAAATCAACACCGATTCCAGCATGACTCTACCACATGGAGATTTAAGTCAGCTGGAAATGCATGCATGGAAATGTTTATGTATTATCTACATTTCTGGATTTGGACTATTTTTTTATTATTATTTGAAACAGGTAAGGAAGTACACTAGGTGTAACGATCGCAAAACAAAACTGAAAAGCTAAAACCTATATGACTACATACTGCAGGTCACCATTCTCTCGCTTTTTGGACATTTATTCTTATTTAATGTCTATTGTTAGTACTTTTCAAAATATATATAAAAAATATATTAGAACCTAAGTTTTTTAATTGTTTGTGATAATTTAATATGATAAAATAATAAAAACTATCGAAGATAAGATTAACCTGAGGCACCATCTATTCAGTATGGGTTTTGAAGCTTTTCAGAGGTATTTTTTATCTGGACAATTGTTATACTTAGTCCATAGCCTGATGTCTCACATATCTTGCAATCCTACTCAGTTAAATCTGTCAGTGTTGTTCAAATATTTAATACAAACTACAGCATACATTGCGATCATAACTATGTCAAATTTACATCCATATTTATAAGGTTGCCAAGACATGGTTCTATAATGATTCCAAATCAAATGAGTCATGCAGTTTTTAACTTTAAAAAATAATAAAGAATAATTTTCTCAGTCATCTAAATGAAGGATCAAATAAAAGTAGATATTTTGTTCCACTGCTTGTGTTAGACAGTGAAGAGAACCTTAAGGATAACCTCCTCAGGGAAGACTAGCATCTTGATGTATTCAAACTCATCCAGACGTGTGAGGATCTCCTTCATGGGCTTGGACTGCGACTTCTTGGCCATGGCGCAAACACCGACCACCACCTTCTTGCCACCGCCATCGGAGCTGGGCTCTAACGATTCACAGAGGTCCAACTCTCCCTGTTGACAAATTAAAGAGAAATTGAATGTGAGTCCTCAGTCTTTAATTCAGTCTCAAAAGTATGTAAAACATGTAATATGATTAACTGTAACAAAATCACACTTTCCAACAATGAAAACTATGGTTAACTTCAAACTCAAACTGTAGTTTTTACTGTACTTTTTCTTTTTGATTTAGGTTATTTATTGCTTAATTTTTACTGTTATTACCAGAGTAATGTAAACTTACTACTATAATTACAGTCACTATTCTTCTATTAAAATTTAACCTGTTAACCTGGTAAACCTGACAGGCTTATTGATCTGCTCTACAACAGATCTCTTATGTGTCAATAAGTAATACGTGTAGGCCTAAATGATAAGGAGGAAAGACCTTTTCATCAATAACACAGTTATTAATTTACTACATATATTATTAAAATAATAATAAGGCTTGCCAAGAACAGTGCCATATGCAGAAGATAATGTAGGAAAATAGATCCAGGCTCTGTATTAGACTCAACTGGAATTGAAAATTAGGGTAATGATTATATTAATCAATCTTTACATTCTTTAGTTTTACTGGGTGATTATTTAGAGCATTAATATTGTTATGAGTGTGGGGGGACTTTAATGAAATGCGGTTGGAAATACTATATAATTTATTAGAACTATACAAACACATATTACACAGGTACAAATATAACTAGACACAACCAGTAAAACTGCCCCATTCAATAACACGCAAAATCCGTCACTATATAGCTTATCAAATGTATGTCTTGCTCATATCATTGTCAGCTGTCAGTCGGTCAGTCCCTCACTACTAATAACTAATAACATGTCATTTACCTAAATATTTTACATAAAAATTAATTATTTGTCTATGCAGCAATCTGCAACCAGTCCCAATACATTTTGGATTGATGTAACCTGCTAGCTATAGCCGCAATAATGCTGTTTCTACACCCTTCAATCCTGGCCAAGAAATTTGCAATGTGACTTCTCCGAATATTAATATATTTTTAAATAAAATATAGCATACCAATTGAATTCATAAATAGCCCCACTATTGGTATTTAAATAATTTACATAACATTACCATTCAATCTAAAATAGCATCAATGACCTATAGAATAATAATGCAACAATCAACTTACAAAGTGCTCACAACTATACATTTTAATTTATATTTATCAAATCACTGAACCATACACAAACAATCAGTTATGTAAAGATAACTTCCTAGTGTTCTATAATTAAAATTCAATGTCATAACTGTACAATATCTTACATCTGGTAAACAGTCATCACAATAGCATATATCATCATCATTTTGCTCCTTCTTGCCTTTCCTCCATCTCTTGAGACGCCACCAGTCCTTCAACCACTGCCACTCCATCCTGACTCACTATCCGCACAACACTATCAATCACATCACAATTCATTGATAAGCCCAACACTGGCTTGCCAGTGATTGGCCACCACCACCACAACACACATGATAAATAAGATAAACTTGACATAAATTAACATACTACATTACCTCACTTGACATTGTCAGCAGAACTTGTGCAGCTACAAATAAATTAAGTATAATAGAAAAATTCCCATGATTATATCATAAATTTTAAGATTTAAGACGCAACAGCCGAAAAGTTATATGTGTTATCACTAACTTATCAGTTATGTAGCAAGGTAATGTTGATGCTGTTTGATTTTATAGTTTGTTTTAGATAAACACAAGGTTGACTTTAGAATTTTGTACAGATAATCTTTGTAAAGATGAAAAATTAAAAACTAAACGGTTGATGTATGTATAAATACGTTATTACGTATAAATCTAATTATTATGTTTTGTGCGTAATAAATAAAAATGAACAATAAGGTCATTGGCCTAAACACTTCATTTCTGATGTACAAAAAATTACGAGAATGAAATTAAAACATAATGCAGTATGGTTTGGCGAATATAAGACTTACAGATGATCTTATGGGGACAAGATTTCCATCGTCCCCGACATAAAATTGAGGCTGCTGAGTAGCTTGTCGCAAGCCTTGATACCCATGTTCAAGCTCGGTGTATGACATTACATTCATACACCTATAATGTAGGTAAACTAATTAATAGTATTTATGAAATCCAGCACTATTCCCTGTGAACATGTACGTACGTAATTAAAATTTTACAAAAAATTTAAATCGACAAAACAGACCATCCATTTTGGCTAGTGATGTGCTTCAGAGCTGAGAAATCTGTGTACATATTTATTCTGCTAATGGATGTTTAGTTACAATATCGATTATATTCATAAATTATAAATATATAATTTTCCAAGTTTATTCTTAGAAAATAATATAGAAAAAAAATAGTTTACCAATAGATAGTAGATAGTCGCCATTTTCATACATATTCAGATACACACAAAATGAACCATTGCGTTTCCTTCGGTAGCTAATCTGGTTTCTCGGAAATGGGAGAGCGAAAGCTATTAAATCTAAGGTGGAGAGACTTTTAACATTAACACAGACAGAACCGTTTTATCAATTATCTTTTGGCTCAAAAATTGATCTTTTGAAAAAACATTACGATATTGTTTAATGACTGTTTTAAATAAAACCAATCGGCTTGCTCACCCTAGGTCCCTATACCCTGGTGCCACGTTCCTCCAAGTAAAGACGGCCCGGGTTAGTTTAGTACTTAGTGTAATTAAATGAAAAGAGGGAATGTTCATATTGCTTTGTACTTTTTCAAGGCCTTGGATCAATTAATTATTATATACTAAAATGTTTGTCATTGGGAAATGGAATGGTTTCTTTAGACTTAGTGCATTAGGGAACCTGACTCCAAAGAAGACTACTTTGATAAATAATAAATATTATGTTAATAACTCTCTATAGTGGCTTTATAATGGTTTTTTTCTGAGTTATTGAATATTGAAAAATATTGTTTACGTAATTTCAATCATTATTTTTCAATAATATATTGCACGTTTGTAAAAAGTATGAAATAATACGACCACATTTAAGTGAAATAATTATTTACGAGGAAAACTATTAATTTTCTAATAGGACCATATTTTTTATTCCTAGGTTACAGCTGACAGATTGATGGCCAATTAAATAGAACGTGGTCACTGTCGCATGGATAATTTCTACACCTACACTGAAAGTATAACCAATGAGTTGCCGACCTCAAAGAGGGACTGGCACCTAGCCACTAGTGCAGAATCGCATCTCAAGGTTGTTGTGGTGGCATATTCTAGAAAAGGGACGGTAGCCATCTAGTTGAGCTAGTCCCCTACCACCTGACTGAGAATTGTTTGGTCGCCTCTTACGATAGGCCGCCAACCATAGGAATTACTATTCATTTTCTGTTTATCCACAAATAAGGATTATCTTATAACTGATAACAATAATTTAACAAAAATGAAATATCATATCGATTAAAGATTCACTTGCTACGTCACAGCATCCCTAACTAGAATTTAACAACTTCGACTGGCTTAAAGGCCTAGTTGCCAAGCAATAAATATTAAAAAAAAACGAGTTCGACAATTGACAGTTAACGTCACAATGAAATTATATTCTGTCAATCAATGTGACAGCTAACAAACCACTGACGTTTTAAAATGTGTAAAAATAAAATACATAGGTATTTATCACAGAGTACTTTATATATACTGGTATAGAGTCAACAGTCATAATATATATATATACTAACGCACTCTATCGGTATACGGCATTATTCAACGGCAAAAACCATCCAGGGGGTCTAGTGTTATTTTGATTTTTATATTAGACTTTTGGAAATTGCGGGAGTTATAATTTAACTCCTGCAATTCCCAAAAGCCTTTCCAAAAAATGTTTATTTGTTAGTAAATAAAACAACAATTTAGCGGTAGCGTGATTTATTATGTTTCCTTTTATTAAAATATTCAAAGGCATACATTTTCATAACATCATTTGTATCCACATCTAATCTGGTGCCGTTAAGATGATGTACTTACAAGTTTTACCATATCTGGGCACACAACAACCTCTTTTAGAAGAAGACATAATCCAAGTCATCAGAAAACAAATCGTTAGGCAAATTGGTGTTCAGGGTACATAAGTAAGTTCAACGTGATCACAGAAAACTAGTAAACGTGATAAGCGAAGTCTTTGGAGACCAGGAATCAAACAAAGTTATCGAAAAATAATCAAAACACAAACAAAGTACATATGTTCACGAATGTAACTTGTATCAGTCGGAATGTCATTTTGGTTTTGACATAATTGACATCTTTGAAATAAGTTTTTGGTAAATCGACAATTCATCTAAAATCTATTAATTAAAGTTAAAAAGAGCTTTATAATTTGAAAAAGGTGAGGACTAGAATTTATACACTTTAAAATATATTTATTAGCTGATATGGCTTGCAAAAACATAAAAACATATCAAATATTTCTTAAACAAGTATTAAAACAACTGCGTATAAAGAAACATTATATTCATTCATTTGTAGGGCGTTCCACCAGCAACGCACAACGCCCAAAATGCTCAGCTTGCCGTTCCACAAGGCGACCGCGAGCGTTGCGGTCGTGGCGAAAACGTCACTAATGACGTCATCATTTTCGATCACATAACGCCCGCAACAACCCATGTCAAAAGGTGGGTCGAAGTGGGCGTTGACCACAGAGCATTAATTCTCTCTTGTCAATACATTTAAAAAGGCGCGAATTTTGAAACAAGATGGCGAATGAAAAATATCTTTCTTTATTAATTTTGTAAAATTAATTTTAATGTATTTTAAACAGCCATCTATCATTTTCCTTTATTTGTTATTAATATTTATTTACATGATTTATTTCTAATCAGTTTTCATTATCGTTGACTTGAATATAATTATATAATTAATGAGAAATTCATTGTTTGTAGACATAGCTTTTGCTGCAGAGTTATACGAAAGAGTTATAACTCAAAATTCAGAATTATAGATAGATAGACAACAAATAATTCTATGTATTTCTTGAAAGTCTAAATCGCTTTTAAATTCTTCATCTGAATAACGATCGACTATATTTTTATATTGTGTAATACGTGGTCTGAGATCACGTTTTTTAGTATTACGTTTATAAACTTAACGTCCACTCTTCATCTGAGCTAGGCGATTTGCTTTCTTCGAAATTATTACCGCGATGAAGTAGCCGATACCAATGGGGTCACCCATTAAGGACATTTTGTATAAATAGCTATATTTCTTTTAACATAGTCATCCCTATTGAAAAAGGCGCGATTTTCATATCAACCAATGACATTTGCGTATGACATTAATGACATCAACGCCCCATAACCCGTTCCACTAGCTTTTAGGATTGTAACGTCCGCAAGCAAGTGGAACGGCAAAAATCGCGGTCGTGAACGTGGTCGTTGTGAGTCCCTAATGGAACGCCCTGTTGGTGATTAATTTGAGAACAGTGACATCTACTGCAATACCTACCTACTAATAGAACGCAAAAAATTCTCTAAGAAAAAATAATTGTACTGACTGTTAGGACACTGGTATTTATCACAGACAGAATACTTTAAATTAGTTTATATACACGGTCTAACACGGTTAATATTTATATATCTAACCTGGATCCACACTCCACACTATATATATATATATATTTAATAATATATTTTTCATTTCTCAAATAAAATAATAATAAAACAAATATCTTAAATCATTAGATTGAAATATTTAAAATCGTCGTCGCTTCCATTGCATAAAAATGTTATTCTATGAAACAAAATATCATAACATAACGCCAAGTTCCTTTTTAAAATCAATTGATATATTGGTGAATAAACCTCACGTTGTCAACAAAAGATTATGGGGCAATAAGATATTGTTCAGATATACTTGCAGGCCTGTATTTGATAATTGGCAGATCCCAGAAGAATGCGACAAACTAAAAGAATTGCTTAATCCAATAAACTTTGAAACATGTACTTTCCACATATTAGAAAAGTTTGATTTACAAAAATGTGAAAAGGACGTACACAACATAGAACTAATCCTTGTTGAACTTTTACCTAAAAACTATAAGGATAGTCAAGCGTTTGAGCTTATTTGTGTACAAAGAGACAAGTCATTGGCAAAATTTTACAATGTAACTCCAGACAAAATACACCAATGCATAATTCCTGAGTTTCCATATTCTTTGCAATTACAAGATGATAAAATATTGCTTTGTGCTACTTGTGGTGAGTACTAATTTGGTCGGTTAACTAAAATAAGAAATTTATATAATTTGAGTATGTTATTTTATTAGAATAGGACTTCAAACTGGCTATATATTGAAAATATAAATATTGGCTAAATTATAAATAAAATATATTAAATAGTTGCTGTGCTTATAATATAATTGTGCTATTGCTGGGTTCTAGTTGTACCAACTATAGGGGCATGTTTGCTATACTCACCATACATATCAAAGGTGTTTTAGGGACTTTTATATATAAGTGGTCTCGTTCATTGGCCTGGATTCCTTGAAATGTCTCTCTTAATTATTATTAAGGGCGCCATAAAGTGTGAGCAACATAGGCCTACGGTCTTGCATGCCTATGACAAAATTAGTCGATTTTTTTAGTTGCTTTTAAAATGTCAAAAAATTGTATTTGTCATAAAACAATAACTCTTATGCATACCAATAGTAACAGTTTGTATAGTCTGTGTATGTGTATATAATTTATGTATTTTTTGTGAGTTTTGATTGTCCATAATAAATAAAAATAATAAGTTTAAATTTTCTTTCAAATCCATCTTTTTGTGTTATCAGAGGGCCTCGTAAAATATATATTGCACACATTAAATTTAGTTCTTATTCTGCTACTGATAATTCGCATGTAGTTAATTGTAATATACAGAGATGAAGTCTTGGGCTAGAATGCAAATGCATCATTCCAATAAGATATGGATGCCATACACTTTTAAAAGCAAATATTACGTATAATTACAGATGCTACTTCCAGCTCTTATATATGGTTAAAGAATAGTTTGGTACCACAATTTCTAAAGTGGAGTGAACAATCTGAATCCAGTGTGGCAAGCCAAAATTTTTGTACTGAATCATTAGTACTTGTATCTAAAGAGGATTATTATAAGAAGTATAATGAATTGAAATTGAAGTATGGAAAAGACATGGTTAAGGTAATGAGATAAAAACACATCACTTTTAAATACTTCACTATTGTATAGAACAGGTATTCCCAAATAGGTCAATATCAACCCCCTTGGGTCGCAATCGGTTTTCCAAAGGTCAACATAAACAAAAACTAATTCTGGGTTCATCAAGGTCTAAAAATTGACCACTATTAATTAACACAAACTCTTATTTGACACTTTGAAGATACTGTCTAAGTTGTCTTATGTATACATACATATTTGTTATAAGAATGACTACTATTTTAGTAGAAAGTATCATTATTGCACTTTTAAAAACTCAATGAAATGATATGCTTGCACAAGTTCATACAAGATAAAAACCTTGGTAAGTCAATAAGCATGGACAAGTTCATGCAAGATAATGAGTTAGGGCATATAAGTCTTTCAGGCATGTTTTGACTTGCTCTGTATTCAAGGCACATATGAGATTTACATATCATATACACACACACATATGGTAAGTATTTTGTATCAGTACAAAAAAACGAAGATGGGATTTTTAAGTAATTTTGCAATCTGAGGTATCAGTTCATTTTGGAATAGGGGTCTCTTGCTCAATATAGCTTGGGAACCCCTGGTGTAGAATTTGATCTTACTGTCTTTGCATTTACTTATTTTAAGTTAAAGCTTTACAATCATATGTAAAATCTAATATAAAAAAATTCTCATATCATCACAGTGTTTGTAGTTAAACTCCTCCGAAAAGGCTTGATCGATTCTCATGAATTTTGTGTTCATATTGGGTAGGTCTGAGAATCAGACAACATCTATATTTGATTACTCTAAATGGAAGGGTAGTCCACCCCTAATTTTTTTTTCATTTTTAGATATTTTTTTATGATACAGCATTAAAAAATACATACAACCCTACATTTTCAACCCTCTACAATCAACCCCTATTTTTCGGGCAGGACGACGTCTGCCGGGACAGCTAGTATTTCTATAAAAAATTACTCATATTTTTAGTATTTGTTAAACTTTCTCAAATTAATTTTATAAACTTATAGATATGGCCAGAGTGTACAGATCCATCTAAGTTTGTGTATGAAGATGTTGCCATAGCCACATATTTGCTGCTTATTTGGGAAAGCCAAGAAAACCAGACTATGAAACAAACATTTGTTGATCTTGGTTGTGGGAATGGTTTACTTGTGTACATCTTGACTAAAGAAGGACATAGTGGAGTTGGTATTGACATAAGAAAAAGAAACATTTGGGATATGTATTCAAGTGACATCAAATTAGAAGTAAGATATAAACTGATCCATTAGAATCCAGTAGAAACTCTTCAATTTCTTGATTAAAAGTAACTTATTCCCTTTCTTTAAAAAAAGTTCATTAGGAAGCAAGTTAAGAACAAATTTCAAAATTATATATTTTTGTAAATTTTAATCTAAAATCAAAAACTAATTCTAAACAAACTCAATTATATAGCAATCACTAGTCAAATTGAGGAGTGTAATTTCAAAACCCGCTAAAATGGCCAGAGAGAATTTTATGCAATATGAGTTTTAAATAGTGTGCAGTTAATACATGCTATAGGAAAGACTTAATAAAAATTTGTTTCTATCGTCATCCCATTTCTAAAGAGGGTGAAAATTTTGAAAATCAACTGTCAACGTATAAGGAGTTCTGCAACTTAACTAACCCTTAATTGTTTGGTGGATGGTGTTATGCAATAAATCGTAAAACCAGCAAAAAGAAATGAACTTTAAAACTAACAAAAAACAAATATATCTACAATGTCTTGAAGTTGATGTGGAAGTAAAACATAAAAAATATTATAACTGGCAAATTTGTTGTTGTATTTTTTATGTTATAAAAAGGCACAGACTTCAAGATCTTGTAGAAATATATATTTTTTTCTTTTTAGTTACTTCTCTCCTTCTTCTGGAAACAGGCAGTTTACAGATACTATGCCCTGTATTCAGCCACCTCTCCATATCCAAGCAAGATATGGGCTATTTCTTCTGCTTCCAGGCCAGGCCTAGTAAAGGGGGCTGCTGGTGACACCTACATTAAAAAGATATCTGTTAAAATTGCCATATCCAGTGGCTGCGTTAATGATTAGTCTCAGCCAGCATCAACTGAAAAAGTCACCCCTCAATTAGTATATTATAAAATTTTCAACTACTAATTATAACAAATTTTTTGATGAATGTTGTTTGTATAGAATCAATGAACTTTAATAGTTATTTATTTTATTACTTATTTTCAGGAAAAAACTGTTACCCCTTCAGATGACTGCCTTTTTCCTGATATTGATTGGATAATAGGAAATCATTCTGATGAACTCACACCATGGATACCAGTTATAGCAGCTAAAAGTTCTTACAAATGTAACTTCTTTTTACTACCATGCTGTTCATACAATTTTGATGGTTCCAAATATCAAAGAAAAAATTCCTTCCGAAGTCAATACCTGGATTACTTAGATTACATTAAACATTTATGTAAAGATATTGGCTATAGTATAGGTATTGATAGACTTAAAATACCAAGTACTAAGAGAATATGTTTTGTAAGCAAAGGTAGAATTTATGCTGAAGAAGAATATAGTAATTATTTAGATAGGATTACAGAAATAATTGAAAGTGATTCCAAACCTTTAAAAGGTGTTGTAAAGAATGAATGGATAAGTGATTTTAAAGCAAGAGAATCAGTTGAAAAAGTAAAGAACTGTACTAGGATTGACAAAAAAATAATTGAACATATTGTTGACATTATTTGTGCCTACTTGCTTCAAGGATCCAGTGCAAAAAATGATAACTGGAATGCAGGAAAAATTGTGGAAATCAATGATGTTGTACAACTTATACCATCAGATAAATTAAAATTCTTAAAATCAGAATGTGGTGGCCTGCAAACACTTATGAAAAACCATCACCACATATTTCTGGTTCAAAGTGGTAAAATACAGTTAAGATATCCAAAAACTCTAGAAGAGGTAAATAATAATGCCAAAGCTGGAAGTAAAAATAAAACTAAAGTTTACAAAGTTAGACAAAAAGAGTGCTGGTTTTATAAAAACCATCCTCAAGGCTGTCCCTTAACTGACACAACTTGCAGTTTTTTACATGGAAAGAGTTGACAGTAAAACAATAGTTGAAAATATAAAAGGATGTATTTTACTTTTCCTAAGTACCCCATGAATTCATGATTGATTATAATTTAAATAAGTAGCTATAAAATCATTTAGATAATGTTATCTGAACAGAGTATTCTTATGTTATTATAAATATTTATCAACCATTTACAAGTTTTATTGAAACACTTTACAAGATAAGAGATTTTCCATGTCCTGCTTATATTCTTTAAACATCTAATTAAATTGTTACTCCATTTTAAAAAACTTATTAAGTTCACTTAGATTACGCTCATCAACCAACTTAGCAACATCATGTTGTCCCATGAATGAGCATACCATCCTTAGCGTAGTCCATATTGTAGAAGAGCTTGTATCAGTATTTGATGAATCAGGAAACATACTTTTAGCTTTAAATTGTTGATTCAAAGCAACTAGAAAATGTTCTGCTGCTTCTCTGTGAGCACCTAAATTCATACAAGTAATGCCAACATTATATCTTGCTCTGATAAAACCTGGTTCTATATTTAGAGCTTCATGATATGCTTCAACAGCTTCTTCAGATCTTTCACTGTTTGCCAATGTGGCTCCAAGTCTGTTCCATAGTTTTGCATCATCACCTGCTACCATCAAAGCTGTTTTAAAACAGTCTACTGCTTTATCATACTCTTGACTTATGTTAAAAACAACACCTAAAGCATTTTGAACATCAGCATCAATTTGTGTTGGATTTAGCTGAGCTGCCTGTAAATATAATGATTTCACATGGGCCTCTAACTCTTTTAAATCCAGTTTCTTTGGACTTACATCTTGTGGAAGTATATCACTATATTTAGGACTAGCCTTTAACCAATCTAGTAATATAATAAATGCAAATTTTGGCATGTTTTCATTAGTGTATGCAGCAGCCAGAGTGATATAAGCTTCTAATTGCCTAGGATCAATTTCTAAGGATTTTTTCAATGCAGTGATAGCTAATGGATCCTGTTCATTTTCTGCTTGGGTTGTTCCCAATAAAAACCAAGCTTCTGCAGAGTCTGGTTGTTGTTGTGCGGCTGCTTCAAAACATAATACAGCTCCTGGAATATCACCCATTTTAAGTTTCTCTTTACCTATTTCAAGAGCACTCTTATTCTCCAACATAACATTACCTTCAGTAAACACATATTCTGCAGCTATCCCGTTAGCCGCTTCAGAGTCCCAATAATCAGTGACATCACTTAATTTATCCCATTCCTCTTTATATTTCTCAGCCATTTCATTTATGATTTCATCTTTACTTAACTTTCTTTGTGTTGTTTCACTGTTTTCACCTAGGTTTAACTCTCCAGCACTAATTTTTTTCATAAATGACATAAATTGATTATAGGCCAAATCATCATCATCTTTTACAGTATTTATGTACTCTTGAGCTTTCGCTTTTACATCACTAGAGGTAATGTTTGCAACTTCTGACTCTTCAACATATTGTATCTGGACATTCGTGGGTGCTTGCTGGTGCAAAGGAGGCTGCTGGGTCATGTAGAACGGTCTTATCATAGGTTGATGTGGAAGGTATGAAGAACTTGGACCCATTGTCCATGGCATCATTATTTGCGAATTGGCACTTGGGATTTGATTACTTCTGTGTACATTATTTCCTGTAGTCCCTTCTGGTAGATTACCCAGCAAAGCTTTCATGTTAAAAGTTTGTGGTGTTTGCGAGTTTTGAGCCATAAACTCGTTAACAAATTTGTCGGCTTGTGAAACTGGCTGAGCAACGGAAACATCTCGACTTACAATATTAGATAGTTGTACTAAAGAATTATTTCCACCGCAATCACCTGCCACTAGTTTATTAAGAGCCATATTTGTTACAATTAAGATAATTGCGTGTAATCACAATGAACTGGTAACTATATTGTATCATTCGAGAACGTTGTAGTATGTACAAAGGTTACAAGTTTCGTCGTCAAAATAACTTTAAATAACTAAACACCTATTGTTGATGAATAATGATTATCACTATCAGTGTCATAACAGTCGTACAATTATTTTTCTAAGTGATTTTTTGCGTTCTATTAGTAGGTCCTTATTGCAGTAGATGTCACTGTTCTCAAATTAAACACCAAATGAAAGAAAATAATATGTTTCGTTCTACGCAGATGTTTTAATTCTTGTTTAAGAAATATTTGATATGTTTTTGTAAGCCATATCAGCTAAGAAATATATTTTAAAGTATGTAATTTCTATTCCTCACCTTTTTCAAATTATAAAGCTCTTTATAAATTTAATAACTGGATTTTTGATGAATTGTCGATTCACTAAAAACTTATTTCAAAGATGTCAAAACAAAAACGACATTCCGATCGATACGAGTCACACTCGTGAACTTATGTACTTTGTTTGTGTTTTGATTATTTTTCGACAACTTTGTTTGATTCCTGGACTTCGATGACTTCGCTTACTAGTGTTCTGTGATCACGTTGGCCTTGCGCACGTACCCTAAACACCGATTTGTTCTCTTTTGACTTAGATTATGGCTTCTTTTGAAAGAGGTTATTGTGTGCCCAGATGCGGTAAAATTTGTAAGTAAATCATCCTAACGGCACCAGATTATATGTGGATACAAATGAAAATGTATGCCTTTGAATATTTTAGTAAAAGGAAACATAATAAATCACGCTACCGCTAAATTGTTGTTATATTTACTTACAAATAAACATTTTGTGAAATGGCTTTTGGGAATTGCAGGAGTTAAATTATAAACTCCCGCAATTTCCAAAAGTCTAATATAAAAATCAAAATAATACTAGACGCCCTGGACGGTTTTTGCCGTTGTATTGTGTCGTATACCGATAGAGTGCGTTAGTATATATATTATGACTGTTGACTCTATACCCGTATATATAAAGTACTCTGTGATGATTATTATCACAGACTACTATTGGTCACTGCCTCACTGGTGCACGGTGATTAAAAGATCTATTCCAAACGTCAAAAGGTGAAACGTCATACACAAATTTATTATTTAGTAGGTTCTGCCCGCGACTTCGTCCACGTGGAATAGTCAAAAAAGTTGTCTTAGCGTGATTATATATATATATATATATATATATTAGGGTTGTAACGGAACTTCACTTCCGCCTCCGTTACTGCGGAAGTTCCGCAAGAAATCGTACCTCCGCCTCCGCCTCCGCATCCGTGTAAACTGCGGAGTCATAACGGAGGTTTATTTACTAATCATACGCAAGCAGCGAGGCTCGCGACGACCAAGAATCAAGTTGAATCAACGCGTGCGCGGCGGGAACGCGATTGGGGTGGGGTGGGGGTCATGCAAACGTCATTTAACAAATGAATGATACGCGACAGGAATCAACCTGTCGAATTGCTTGGACGCGTTAGACGTAGTACATACGTATTTGATTTAAAATAAATATTTTGTACTATTGATAGTTATATACATACATACATACATACATAACTTCACGCCAGGTCCCTTGCGGGGTAGGCACGAACAACAGAGTGCCATACAGGCTTATTCTTACATACCTCACTTGCTAGTTGATAGTTATAATAAACCATAAACTACTATTTTTTCTACATCCACTTTCACTTCCGCCTCCGCCTCCGTTAACCTCCGCATCCGCGGAGGTGAAACCCGTCGCCTCCGCCTCCGCTAAGAAGGCCTCCGTTACAACCCTAATATATATATATATATCATCACGCTATAGCCTTCCTCGATAAATGGGCTATCTAAAACTGAATTAATTTTTCAAATCAGACCAGTAGATCCTGAGATTAGCTCGTTCAAACAAACAAATTCTTCAGCTTTATATATTAGTATAAGATATAAGATTTAGGTATATGGTTTGATTAGTTAATTGACATAAACACAATTGTCTCCAGAGATTTAGATTGATGGATGTTGGGGTCAGGATGGGTGATCTAGTTGTTAGCACTTTGCTGTATGCGGATGATGCCGTGCTTTGAGCCGAATCGCCATCAGAACTGCAAACACTGGTCACAACGATGAAAGATGACTGTCAGGCGAGAGGCTTAGATTTGAATGCGAAGAAAACAAAGGTTATGGTGTTTGAAATAGAAGAAACCAGAACGAATGCAAGTATAATGGTCGATGATGTTATGCTGGAACAAGTGAATGAGTTTGTATATCTTGGATGTGCTTTTAGCAGGGATGGATGGTACACCGCTGACATAGAAAGAAGAGTAGATTTGGGGAATAGTGTGAATGGAGCGTTAGGTAAACTTCTAGGCGCTAAGAACCTCAGCCAGAAGGCCCAGCTTACCATACACAACGCGGTTCTGGTACCTACGCTCAAGTATGGAAGCGAGAGTTGGGTATGGAATAGAGAGCATGAAAGTAGAGTAAACGCGGTCGAGATGCGAGCACTGCGCAAAATCTGCGGAGTGACGCTCGCGGACCGCGTTCGCAATATCGAAGTAAGAAAGAGAGTTGGTCTGAAAGTGTTGTGGTCGTCGAACGAGAGATGCAATAACTTTAATAGAAATATCCTGCTTTTGTATTATTACCATATATATTTACTTAATAAATACGACAATGGATATTTAAACGTGTTTATCTCTCAATAATTTTCACTCGACAAAACTAACAAAAAATTTGACATATAAAAATAAAAATCACATTCAAAATTCTGTTCTATGGGAAAAATAGGTTTAACACCAATGAGACTGCAACATCCTCCACACAGCAAATGGCAAAAGTTACTCACATCAAAATATTTGTTGGCAAACTACGAGCAGTTTCGATTGCGAACATAAAAAATAAAAGTAGGAACCAAATCAAAGATAGGTTTAAACCTGCCCCTTAAATAATAATTAAATCAACTAAATAACTTCTAACGTGTACAAAAAATTAAATAAATATTTGTACTCTTCATCTTGTGTCTTCGGCAACAACTGCATGCATACATCGTCTTTGCCTCTATAAGTTCCTGGACTACTCCTAGTGGCCAAAGTGAACGCTTCTCAGATGTCATTATGAATACAACTCCGATTATTGGGATGTGCAAATAATTATTTCCTTTCAAAACACACTCGTGGCAAAAATGCATCTTGAGGCCACTTCCAAGTTTTTCAAGCAATCGTCGCAAAATTTCCTTTAGCATGCAAAACAACTGTTTGCACCACCCTCCCCATCACGGCGAGTCAGGGGATGCAATCAACAAGCGTGGATCTTCATTCGCCCTCCATAAAATTTTTAGATATTTCAGATCTGAATCCGCCAAACTTATCTGCAAAGATCTTCTTTTAAAGTCGGCTGGAACACCATATTCGCGTATACGACAGTCATGTAAAAGCTTGGGTATCATTTCCATTAAATTGATGCTAGGTTCCGAACTAGCATTAAGGTACTTGCCATATGCATCTCTTGCTGAAGCATCAAAAACTGGTCTCATTCTTGTCGTTAGACTCGCTTCTTTAATGATGGAATGTTGAGCTAAGAAGTAACTATTATCATTACCTTCTACCTGTTCAATGGTATCATCATTTAAAGATTCCGTTAAGATATTTCCATTTTCCTTGTAATTCTTGGTACTCTGGTGTTCAACATCTAAACTTACACAATTTGATGGTGAACTAGCATTCGCAAATTCACGAAGCTCATGTGACTCTGTGCATAAGAATTTCTCACAGTGCGCCTTTAACAAAATATATTCCGTTTCTCTTTGACAGAAGCTTTCTAAATCTAGTTCTTTTAATGTTTCCTCCTCCGAGAGGTCTAAATTGAAAATAGCATTTTTAAACTCTTCCTCTATATCAAACATTTGATTAGCTTTTTCGTTTAAAATAGTGAAAATTACACGAATCTCATGTATTTCTCCCTTGCTAAGCTTTTCTAAACAACTATTATAACTCAAAGAAAATAGCTTGCGACTTATGGTTCTTTGTTTCTTTAAAATACTCACGGTCGCCATTCTGTTGTGGTCGTCGAACGAGAGATGCAATAACTTTAATAGAAATATCCTGCTTTTGTATTATTACCATATATATTTACTTAATAAATACGACAATGGATATTAAAACGTGTATTCCTCTCAATAATTTTCACTCGACAAAACTAACAAAAAATTTGACATATAAAAATAAAAATCACATTCAAAATTCTGTTCTATGGGAAAAATAGGTTTAACACCAATGAGACTGCAACAGAAAGAGAGTGTCGGGGTGAAGGTAAGGAAAGGAATGCTCCGGTGGTTCGGGCATGTGGAAAGAATGTATGATGAAAGAATGACTAAACAGATATACAATGCAAAAGTGGATGGATGCAGAAGTCGCGGAAGGCCACGACACACCTTCCATGATCAAATTGATCATGTATTAGCAGAAGGTGATGTTAGGAGCCTTAAGAACAGACGAGCGTGCATGACAAGAGCTATGAAAGTCAAAGAAGCAAGTGAGGTGTGTAAGAAGGGGCCTGTGTGGCGCTCTGTTGTTCGTGCCTACCCCGCAAGGGACCTGGCGTGAAGTTATGTATGTATGTATGTATGACATAAACAGCACGTGGGTGTAGTAGCTCACAATGCCCAACAAAATGCTTTGTCAGCCGTTCCACCTGGCGATCGCGGTCGTTGTAGTTGTGGCGATTAAAAATTAAGAAAATCACTATCAACGTATCGTCTTTGGCTGCGTCCGATAATTTGTTTCCGCTTCAGGCTCAGACTTCAGTGATCAGCTGATTGTCAAAGTTTTTATATATATGTCAGTGTCCTAACAGTCAGTACAATTATTTTTTCTTAGAGATTTTTTTGCGTTCTATTAGTAGGTAGGTATTGCAGTAGATGTCACTGTTCTCAAATTAATCACCAAATGAATGAATATAATATGTTTCTTTATACGCAGTTGTTTTAATACTTGTTTAAGAAATATTTGATATGTTTTTATGTTTTTGCAAGCCATATCAGCTAATAAATATATTTTAAAGTGTGTAAATTCTAGTCCTCACCTTTTTCAAATTAAAAAGCTCTTTTTAACTTTAATTAATAGATTTTAGATGAATTGTCGATTTACCAAAAACTTATTTCAAAGATGTCAATTATGTCAAAACCAAAATGACATTCCGACTGATACAAGTTACATTCGTGAACATATGTACTTTGTTTGTGTTTTGATTATTTTTCGATAACTTTGTTTGATTCCTGGACTCCAAAGACTTCGCTTATCACGTTTACTAGTGTTCTGTTATCACGTTGGACTTACGCATGTACCCTGAACACCAATTTGCCTAACGATTTGTTTTCTGATGACTTGGATTATGGCTTCTTCTAAAAGAGGTTGTTGTGTGCCCAGATATGGTAAAACTTGTAAGTACATCATCTTGATGGCACCAGATTAGATGTGGATACAAATGATGTTATGAAAATGTATGCCTTTGAATATTTTAATAAAAGGAAACATAATAAATCACACTACCGCTAAATTGTTGTTTTATTTACTAACAAATAAACATTTTTTGGAAAGGCTTTTGGGAATTGCAGGAGTTAAATTATAACTCCCGCAATTTCCAAAAGTCTAATATAAAAATCAAAGTAACACTAGACCCCCTGGATGGTTTTTGCCGTTGAATAATGCCGTATACCGATAGAGTGCGTTAGTATATATATTATGACTGTTGACTCTATACCAGTATATATAAAGTACTCTGTGATATATGTATTATCTATGGTCAAAATATTTGAGGTTATAATTTTGAATAATTTTCATATATTTTTTTTCCTTATTTAATTATGTATTACTAGCGAAATAAAGATGTAATAAAGTGAAAGTAAATCTATTTTTTTAAATAAAATATTTAGATATGTATTTTGTAGTAATACACTTGGTGTCAATTATATAAGTGCAAAGTGAGGTTATGTTCAATGTTTAATGATTTCACATTGATCTCTTCTATCTTTCAAATAACATAAATTATGGCAGACAATAAAGATCAAACTAAACCTCAAACAGAGGACAATGACAAATCTCCTGGAAGTATTACTAATAAAAATGAGACAGATGTTTTAGAAGATGAGTGGCTGGTTTGTATATTTGTTTACATTTAAAAATTGTTTGACTTTAACGTAGTTCTATCTTAGTAGATTTAAAATAATCAATTTCAATATCTGCCTATAAACAATCCCCGATTAAATTTTAGATTAATGGTCACTGAATTTTATGTAGCGGGCAGGGAGGGGGAGGACTACTTCTCCCTTCTACAACCCCATGACTAGGAGACATTTAGTTCTTGAGATTTTTAATTTTTTTCATTAGTTTGTTTCATTATTTTGTGATGAAAGTGAGCAGTCTGTTCTGGCGTTTTGATTTAAAGTCTAAATAACCTAACCAAAGTCACCATTCTAGTCACTGTTCGTGACTTTTAACTAAAGTCCACAAAAATAATCAAAACAACAGCTAAAAAAACTTAACTCAATTTCCCTTGATCTCATGACACTCTACATAAAAGTCCAGCCCAACCCCCAGAGTTCATTAATATAATAGGACAAAACAATCATTGTCCACTACAGAATGTAATACTGCGGAAATTTGGGCCACTTAATCCTGCCTCCGTTTTTCTTATTCAACACTGACTGAGGACTTTGTGTAGATCGTAGGACCACTGGGCTGAAACATGTTCTATACTCACACACACACTTTAGCATACTAATATCAATATATGGTTGAAACAATTTCTTTCAAGGAGCTTACAGTAATTGTATTTTCCTTATTTAAATTGGACCTCCTCTTCGCTCTTGTGGAATTTGGTAAATGTTTGTAAATAGGCCAAGTCCAAACAAAGACATTATCAAGATATCAATGGGCTGTTAATAATAAATTAACTCCACAATTTTAGATAAGGGACTGCGACATGTATGATGATGAATATGATGAATGCACGAGTTTCAGAGGACGATTCCACCAATACTTTATATTCGGTGAGACATTAGATTGCAATCAGTGGAAAAAGGACTATGATAATTGTTGCAAATGGAGGGATAAAAAAGATTTGAAGGCAGCTGTGAGTACATCACTTTATGTTTAGACTGAATACTATTATTATAACAATATTTGGCAAACAAATAGACACCGTGTATATTTAACAGTATAAGCAACCCCCAGCCATAGGATATGTCCCTTAGAGCTCCACTCTGCCAAGGTGCCTGCCTAACCCCAGTTGCCTAATTGGGGTTAGTTGAGCTTCTGTTTCCCTTAGCCCTAGCATAAGGAAAACGATGGAAACACTGAAGGGTTTTAATGGGTATGCCTAACTTAGATAGCAATAGTATTTCTTAAGGGGCTTAAGTTTCATTCTACATGTCAAATACACCCTCTTCTGTTATACTTTCAATAAACGTTCAATCGAAACTTTAGTATATATCTTCCCAACAACACTAAGAAGGCCTATGCTAATGCCTCAATAATTATTGCAGTCCTGTTGTGACTCTTTTCCTTTGTAGAGTGGTTGAATAATGGCTTTGAACCAATCTTTTGATACACAGCCACTCTTCCAGCACATGTTAAAAAGGTGATACAAAAGACTTGTGACCAGACATTGTCCTACCTTTAGCATTTCTAAGATTATCACCCTTTCATAATTTTATCCACAAGTATACTATCTCTACTGTCTTCTCTATTGTCATTGCATCAGTCATACTGTTCACATCTGCTGTCTTTTCAAACAATCCTTCAAAATATTCTTTCCAGCAGTTTAATATGTATTTTCCTTCATTTGCAATGTCTCCACTCTTGTCCCTGATTACATTGAGCTCAGACTGTACTGTCTTTTCTCAAGGTCTTTTTATAGTTTTCCAAAAATATTTAATGCTACCCTGGAAATCTTTAGAGATTCTTTTATCCAAATCATCTTTTTGATCATTATTTTAACTATTTCACTCCTCTTTTTTACAAAATTTTTGCCTTTTGTTATTAAAACTCTTTTTACCTAGTTTACATTATCTCTACAAAATTTCTAATAAATCATAGTTTCATTGCCAAGCTCGAGAAGATTAAAAATTAATTATAAAGTGTAAGACAATATTTATTATTTTCACACATGTTTCATTTGAACATGTAATTAAAATAGTTTGATTTTTTTAAATTAATTTACAGGAGGCACTTATTAACAGTGAAAAAGCAAGAAGATTAGAGAGGTTAAAGGCTCATTATAAAAATGATATTTGGAAGAAAAGAGATTCTCCTCCACCAGACTGGGACAAGCCATTGCCAGAGTGGATGGTAAAGAGAGATGAAAACACATATTTGGCACACAGAGCCAAGGAAATGAAAGAAGGCAAAACTGTAGAGAACAAAGTTCTTGTGTTTTAATGTGACCACTGACAATCAATAGATAGTTTAATTTAGTATTAAATAGAGACATTGTTTTATATAATTTGTATATTATATATTTTACCACCCAAGTTTGCACCAAATTATCATGGTCTTTTGGTTTCCTTATCTCGTCTTTAAGCTACCAGCGACTTTGAGCAAGTCACCGATCTACCTGGCTGTATGGCAGTCTATGCAATATTCATCAAGATTTATAAGATTCATTTGTTGGATAACAAAGTATTAACTTTTATAATGGTGATTAAATTTCTTTTTTTACGATTTAATTTTTTACGCGATAAGGCGATAATGCAGTCGGGAGTGGAGCATACTTATCTGAGACATGCCTCTTCTTAGGAGACTTAAAGAGAACTGGATCGTATTTTTTCGAGTCAGCTGTGATTTTTATTATATCAATGGTGGAGACAAATTCGCACTGATAGAATGTCCAATGTGAACCCATAAAAGCGCCTCGACTGAATATCGAACAGAGATGAGAAGTCGAAAAATTCAACTACAGTAGTCTTTTATTTAGCTGTAGCAAAGTAAAGAATATCAACATCATGCTACATCATACCTTTATATGTATATAAAATTTTCTGTTGTGTGTATGTCACTGAAATCCTAAACGCTTGTACCGATTTTTATGAAATATTTGTGTATGTTGTAAAGTCCCGGGATGGTTTAAATTTACAATGGATCTTGTAGGTGGCGCTGAAATCACGTTCTAGGTTATCATTTTTTCAGAGCAAGACAACGTCTGCCAGGCCCGCTAGTACTATGTAAATTATTAGAATGCAATATATTAGGCCATTTATGTTCTATCAAAGTACTACTCAGTTACTGCTTTCTACAGTTGGCTGGCGCAATGAGGACAGACATGATGACACATTGTGTTTTATTCACAATCAGTCGATTTATCGCATAGTGTGACCCAGCAACGCGTTATCACAACGATAAGTCGCGTACTGGAGTCTTTAATTGCTAGTAAGTAAGATAAAAACTGTTTCATTTGTCATCTTTGGCTCAGTACACAATTAGTTATTATAGGACTGAGAAACTGAACGGATGAGTCGTCTTCTGTGCCAGTCAGTGCTTGCCCTACGTTATATCAGAGTACCCATGGCTCGCAACGCATCTTCATTCCTTATAGCAGACCCAAAATATTCCTTCTTAAAGGATTTGGGGTTGCAGGAGAGAAATGTTGGTGTATTTAATGGACAGTGGAAAGCTAGCGGCTCGGTAAGATTATTTAAATATTTGCTATATTTTGTAATAATTTTGACTACCCTCACATTGCCATGACACTTGCGGAGCCTGAAATGGACTTTTTTTTACATTTTTCAATATTATTTCATTGCGTTATTTGGAATGTGAGTTATCTACTTACCTGTTATTTTAATGATTTAGGTTTGAATTCTAAGGAAGGTTTTATTTCACCTGGTAGTTTATTTCTCGTTTTTATACATAGTTTCAGTTTACTTACATATATTTAACAAAGACGTAACGATACATTGAAGTCGTAACTAAAATTAGTTCATCTGGTTTTGAAAATTAAATACTTAGTTTTATTTAGGACTTCCGTAAAAGAATAATGATAAACGGGGTTTTTTTAATGTAAAATTTAGTATTTTTATGGTACTACTATCTTTACTGTTTTATAGGAAGAAAGTATGAAAAATATTAACTGTATCAACAATGTGTAATTCCTATGATTACCCAATAAGTGCTTACTTATCAAATAGTAGGTATTTGCAAATGTTGGGAGGAGTTTAGATAGTGAGTGTATAAATAAACTCAGTTCAAACTTCTTTATCGTTTATTTAAACTGCATGACTAATAAATACCTAATGTATAGCAGTAACTGTGTATTATCTTTGTCTCTGTATATCCTTACAGGAATCATATGTGATTATACATACATATACATAACTTCACGCCAGGTCCCTTGCGGGGTAGGCACGAACAACAGAGCGCCATACAGGCTTATTCTTACACACCTCACTTGCTTCTTTGACATTGATATCACATATATGATAGTATATAGTTACATATTAGCATGTTTCTTCTAGGGCTAGGCAGAAAGTAAGTTTCTACTACTAATACTACTAACGTAACAAAGTAACCGTCTTTTGTTATGGTAAGTGCTTTGCAGTCTACCCTCGCAAGCCCCGCATATACTCATTCCTATGCACTCGACTCTTACCTCTTCTCTTTTGAGTTTCTTTTAATTTATTCTATAATAGTACATATCTAATTATAATTACCTACAGTCCATAAACGTTCCACTACAGGACTCAGGTTTATCAATTGTTAGGGAACGGACATGTGTACCCGGTTCACTTATCCAAGGCGGCTTAGTGGGTGTAACATATCGGTTATCTCGATGTGCAAATTTTATCACGGTATTTTCCTTCACCGTCGTCAACATATAGTAACTATAACAATGTATGCATTATATCGGGAAATTGTGTATTCTTATCCTGCCAGTATTTGAATTCGTGTCATTGAGTTTTGGACGCTAGTGCGTTAATCACTAAACTACTATGACCAGTCTACATACCTGCTAAAACCTCTTTAGCAGGTATGTAGTCATGTAGATTGGCTTTTGTAATCGCATCTTCAATATGCATTGTTATCTATTACTCTATTCAGTCTATATCAATTACTACCACACCATATGAACATTTCCTTAGTAGCTTCTGCCATATACATAATGTCAGTTATAATTTAGCTTACTCGTTTTAGATCACATCATCACAAAAAATTAGTAAAAGCGAAGACCATAAAATAGGCAATTATTATGGCAAATATAAAATTTGTTTCTTCAAAATAATTACCCGTATCGTGAAACAAGAGTTAATATTACATACATCTATGATTATGCATGTACAATTTAGTTTATAACCTCATAGGTAATACAGTCGTACAGCCCTGCGAACGGTAAAGTGATAGCTGAAGTACAAGGAGCCAGCCCCGAGGACTATGAGGCATGTGCAGCCGCGGCCCAGTCGGCATGGGCTACTTGGGCAGAGATGCCAGCGCCGGCGAGAGGCGAAGTCGTTAGGCAAATAGGAGATGCGTTGAGGGATAAGCTGCAGCCGTTGGGGCAGCTGGTCTCTTTAGAAATGGGTAAGTTACTTGTGAATTCACGAATTTCAACGTAGGCACATATTCGGTACACCGTAAAAACTCGTGTTTATTATTATTAATAAGTTTCAACTAAAAAAAGGTGAAGATTAATATTTGTCATGTCAAAATTTCAGGCACAGTTTTATCATTTAAAGCAGGGTGTTGCGGCAGTCCAGGGCCAAATCAGACAGGGGGACTGTCATACACAAGCATCATTAGCTAGATTGCTCTTCATTTAGGCAACAAAGCGGCAAATAAGAACTTTGTCTAAATTTGCTCTTTTTTATTCTAAAATATGCTTACTTATATAGATCCATAGACAGATAAGCAAATGAACACAGAAATTGCATTTAATCAATAGTCAAAGGTGTTGAAGCAGTTTCCATAGACGGGAATCGATTGGAGGGCGAGAATGTTATAATTGTTATGATTCATTAATCGCTCAATAATTACACCTACTGCTCTAATGCTTAAACCTTCCTTTCAACCAATCATGTTTGAGATCTTTTATCTTGTATATTATATTATATTGACCTTTTTATTTTAGGGAAAATCCTTCCGGAAGCCATAGGCGAGGTGGTTGAATATATCCACGTGTGTGACCTAGCATTAGGTCTATCGAGAACACTTCCGGGAACGATTTTCCCCTCGGAACGTCCCGGACATGTGTTAATTGAGAAATGGAATCCACTTGGAGCCATCGGCATCATCACAGCTTTTAATTTCCCTGTGGCTGTGTTTGGATGGAACAGCGCCATCGCTATGGTATATAAAATAGTTATTTACATACTTAATTAAATTTAGCTAGTTAAATCGTACACGGCAAACGAAATGTATAATTTTAAAAAATAGACATCAAAGTAAAATAATCTTGTTTTTATTCATTTTATTGTAATAAGAAATGACCGCGATAGATTAAAGTGTTTTTTTTTTATAATAGCTATCGACTCTGGACGAAACGTAATTTTTGTCTCTCGTCAGTTTTCCAGTTGCAATCTCTCTGTTGCGTTCTCCTCGGCATGCCATAAATTTTAAATTTTGCTCCTTAAAGTATGGCATTGCCTTCAATAATTGCTCTGTATGTGTCTGTATTCACTATTTCCCGTTGAAATTTTTGGCTTGTAACCTCGCATAAACTTTTTGACATATTAATATCAACATAACTTTTTTAAAGAAAATAATTTATAGTGTTTTTACTCCTTCATTTACCACATTAAAAACAGGTTTGCGGTGATACAAGTGTGTGGAAACCTTCAGACACTACTCCCCTGATAGCTGTAGCAGTTACGAAGATTGTCGAAGGCGTACTGCAGAAGAACAACATTCCAGGAGCGGTCGCGTCGCTTTGCGTCGGCGGGAGGGATATTGGCCAGCAGCTTGTCAAGGACGACAGGATGAAACTTGTTTCTTCACTGGCAGCACTGCTGTTGGACAACAGGTAAAATGATATTGGGAAATTGTTAATAGTCCGGTTCGAAGGACCAAATACCTAAAAGTGATAGATGTATTATCCCCGCAAATTGCTATTGCGCTTGGCCGCCATTTTGGTGACGTAACCGTAGCCGAACTCTCAGTACTGTTAGCATCACTGGCCGGCGAGTACGCGTACATATCGAGTTACGGATGACGTCACGTGAATGTTAATTTTACAAGGTTCCAGCGCATTAGCAATTTGCGGGGATAATAACATTATTATGTTTTTGTGAATATTTGATCAAAAACGAAGTGTGAGTGAAGCAAAATAAAAATCGAAATCATGAAACGTAGTTCGCAGTACCTTCTTATATGTAGTTAATGGACAGTTTATAACTAATAACGTTGTTCTTTGTCCAGGCCTCTTTTTGGGGACCTAAACCATCAAAGCATCATACAATTTCTCTTATACGCATTGCAGGTTGGAGTAGAAGTTCAGAAGCGATTCGGACGCCATCTACTAGAGCTTGGTGGTAACAACGCTATCATCGTGAATGCTGACGCGAATCTGGATCTCTTGTTATCCGCCGCGCTGTTCGCTTGCGCCGGTACTGCTGGCCAGCGCTGTACTACCACCAGGCGATTGTTAATACATAAGAAAGTATGATTTATCACTTTTATTGAGCTATATTAATAATTTTATCTGAGTTTTAATTTTAACACAATACCAGTATACCCGTTGAATCAATATTGAAGTAGCTTCAGTAGAGCCGTTGAAACGCAATTCTAAAATTTTTATTTAAATTGAATTTTAAAAAACATGTCCACGGCAGCGAAAAGGAATATGTCGAAGTAGGCCCAGCAAATTTGTAAAAAATATAAATAATAATAATAATAACGAACAATTACTGATGTAAAAACATTTAAATTTCCAGTTTCTACATTGTTTTAGGAAATTTAGGATCTTACAATTCTAAGCAAATTTTTTTCCCTAAAAAAAATTATAGTAGTAGTCTAATATGTTGTCTTCGCAGTTATTTACAGAGTTTTACAATTTCTGTACAGTTGATTTTTCCGTAGGTATGCATAGAATATATATAATGGTAGTATAGAATAGAAAATTGTTGTAGGTATACAATGAAGTAGTGACTCGTCTCTCTAAAGCGTTTGCGGGCGTAGTCAGTAAGATTGGAGATCCTTTGCTCTCCGAGACTTTAATTGGACCCCTTCACACTCCAGCGGCTGTTGAAGCATACAAGAAGACCGTTGCCGAAGCCGTAAGCAAGGTGGAAAAATAGTTTTTGGAGGAAAGGTATGTAAGATTTTTTAAATTGTTTCTTTTATTTTTTGCGAGAATACAATTTTACAGTCAAAACATATTTCATTATATTTTGGGTTGAAAATAAAATTAATATAATGAAATCGTATTTTAAACTAACAAACCTAGTGCATATGAAAAGAAATGTACTTAGTAAGATTTTCAAATATTTTTTCTTTTGGTCTAAAACATAACGTGTCAAAATGTCAAATTAGGTTATCTAAAATCTATCACTAGCACTTAAAAAAAATACCTATTTTTATATTTTTGATTTTAGGTAATCGAAAGAGAAGGTTACTTTGTTGAGCCCACACTAATCACAGGGCTGGCACACGACTCACGGCTGGTGAAAACTGAATGCTTCGCTCCAATCGTCTATTGCATCGAAATCCCCGATTTGGACACTGGCATCAAATATAATAATGAAGTAGAACAGGGATTATCATCGAGTTTGTTCACTGAAAATCTTGGAGACATATTCAAGGTAGGATTTTATCATCTACCACAATTTTGAGTTTTAAGTATTTTTGTTAAAATTGAATAGTTTTTTTTCTATTATTGAAATTTACCTCGCGTGGTACTTAAAAAATCAATATTGTTACGAGTGCGGGACTCGAATTAAAATGCTTTTGGAATTACTATAGAATTTATTAGAACTATACATACACGTATAACATAGGTACAAATATAACTGGACGCAACCAGTACAAACTGCACGATCCAATAACACGCGCAAAATCCGTTACTATATCACTTATTGAATGTACGTCTTGCTCGTATCGTAATCCTCGCTTGATTGCCTCATCCCTCCCTTCGGGCATTCCTTTTATTTTGTACAAACACAATATGCCTCGACCCAAAACAATAACAACAAGAATTAGTCGAAACACCTGCCAACTGACAGCCATAAAACAAGTACAAAAACATTATAATGTTTTTCTTAATTACAAATTCTAAACACAAAGTAAACAAAAGAAGTCCAAATGCGGGAAATGTAATAAACTGCGCTTTATGACAGGCAGGTGTGCATTCACCTTTGTCGGCATGTAATAATATATTTCGAATAAACAAATTAATTTATAACGATTCAAAACAATACAAAGCATAATCGGTTAACTTCTATTTAATTGTATTGTATGGAAATGCTTAGTTTTTTAGTTAATTTATTCCATTTTGCATGGTTTATAACATTATGTTTCTGAAATACTCGCATTAACTTTGGGGATTTTATCACTTTATATTGTCTTTCTATTCGATTAGAAGAAGACATTAAAGCCCTTGTTCTAGAACAATACGCGCTAAACATCGCGCGGTTTTTTTACACCTCGGGCATTCGTAAATATATTGTAATTTAGATGGATATCATAACGCATCGTTTTGCACAAGTCTGTAACTCGGGATACTATATTACTTTAAAATGATAATATGTTAATCACATTCGAAGATTTCACCTTTCCGTTAATGTGTAGTGGATCGGGCCCACGGGTTCAGACTGCGGAATCGTGAACGTGAACATTCCAACGAACGGCGCCGAAGTGGGAGGCGCCTTCGGCGGCGAGAAGGCGACGGGCGGCGGCCGAGAGTGCGGCTCAGACTCGTGGAAGAACTACATGCGTCGGTCGACGGTCACCATCAACTACTCTGGTGCAATCAAACTGGCACAAAACATCAAGTTTGGCGACGACTGACATTAAAAATCGAATTTGTTTGAATTTTTTATATCACTTGAAATGAGGGAGGTAGTACCAGCCAATCAATCTTTATTTGTATTTCTATATATCACCACCATCAGGCCCAAGTTTTACTAAAAATATTTTTGTGCCATTATACTATTAATAAGCACAACACGACTAGTTATTTTAGTATTACAAGTTTTGGTATTAGCTCCTTCTAAAGTCATCTTGCAATCGGATGAAAAAATCTTTGCAAATACAATGATTATCAAAACATTATGGGCCTTACTTGTAAACATTTCTTAAATTTAAAGAAACTGCTCAGCAATTGATTAGTGAAAATCTTACCCATAATTTTCCTCTATAGTCGAATATTTTGGGTACAACCTACCTTAATCATACAAATATTGTTTATAAGTGGAAAAAAAGATATTCATTGATTAGGGTATGATTCTGATTCTCTTATTTGAGAGATGGCTAATCGTTTCTTAACGCTATTTCTATAAATAAGGCCATTTATAATAATATAATAACCTAAAAATGTTAAAATAAAAGAATAAGTAATGTAAATATGCAGTGTTTATTACTATTTATTACTACTATTGGAGTAATTTCATCTTTTAATAAACAATATGCTTAGCACATTTCAAAAATTAGTTATCCAACAATAAAGTATAATGATTCATAAGGCTCATATACTATTATAATACTTAAGGTGGCAAGGTAACCAGTTTAAATTAAAAAATAATTTCAAATATATTAACTGGTACAGTATTCTATTTCATTATAATCTGGAGCTAAATGAAAAAGTAAAAAAAGAAATTGAAACTATACATATTTCATAATATACAGACAGTTCATCTTAAATATAAATGTTATTACTTTAATTTCATCTAGTATGTATAAAAATTAATCTATATATAAAAGTTTTGCTATGAATCTAAATGGTAAACCCTCCAGAGGTCAACAGCTATGTCTTGAGTCTGTTTACGATGGAACTTGTAAGTTGCTGGCAGATCATATCTCAATTCTGCTATAACATTACCCTTCACACCCCATTCTTTGATTTTCTTTTCAATATGCGACCTGTAACAACAATGGTATTTAAGCAAAAGTTGTTTTTAATATTTCAGTTTGTTTAAAGGCTGTGGTAAGCAATTTAAAAATGTTTTAATTTCCACAAACTAAAATAATAGGTCTATCTATTTTCTTTTACTTGGATTAGGTACATTGTTTTCATATCCTTCTAACATAAAAATACAAGAGTTGATTAGTCTATTCCTTCTCATACTCTTAGTTATAAGCCAATTTTCATTAAATTTTGATATTTTATGAACCGGAGATAAACATTGAACATAGGTAAGCTGATAATATTACACGAGGATCTATTATGATTTTCAATTATTTAAAATTGTTGCATCTTCTCTTTCAATAATATAATAAATAAAAATAGCCTTTATTGCTGAAAAAAAAAACAAGAAAACCTAATCGCTAATTGGTATCTAGTTTTGTCTCCTTCTCAGATTGTCCTTGGACAAAGGCCTCCCTCAAGCTACTTGCAGCCCATTTATCCTTGTCTGTGCAGGTTCTGGACCACACTGTTCCTGCTGTTAGTTTAAGATCGTGATAATATAGGAACCCTTAAAAGTAAGGAATGAGTATTACCTAGTAGTGCTTTTGTGCAGAGAATATACACTGTTACAAGTGCAATGAAGTCCCATTTGAAGAAACCTCATGTCAATACCAGCATTATTCTTAGTCCCAAATGGCGGATTCATTAGTACTGTATCAAAGTAATTCTCCCATCTGTAATATTTACACTTTTATTTAATAAGATTTGGCCAGCATCAAACATTAGCTATTATTATAAGGTAAGTGAAATAAGACTCATTTTAATATATAAAAATTATTCAGCAAGCAAAATTTTACTGAAAGATGAATAATGACTTTATAATTTTTAAATGTTGGTAGATGAAAACACTTAGCTGAGCAAGTTACACAAGTTACTAGTGTAAGTATACAAAGGAAAACTTTGGAGTCTCAATCTCTCTGACATGTAGACCATAAATAGTTGACAGTAATTTTGGAGAATGTAAACTGATTTGTAGTAAGCTACATTCTAAAGCCGAAAGGACCAAAGAGGCTAGATTATAAAGGTTCTCAAAAGTTATTTACTACCTGCAAGTTTTCTCATCAAGAAAATCACACAGCAATGTATCAATATTATTGATATCCAAATCTTCTATGTTCTCCTGTAATACTTCAAGAGCATCACTGTCAATGTCAATAGCAGTGACTGAAGCAGCTCCCATCATCACTGCACCTATACTTAGCATCCCGGGGCCACAGCCTGCATCTAAGACTAATTTATCCTCTAAGGAGCCATATTGGGTCTGAAAAAGACACATAAAGAAATTAGGATGCATAAGGTACTTTTCAAAAAACTCAAGTTATTAAGCATGCCCAAGTTCATACAAGATGAAAACTCATACTAATTAAGAAAAAAGTGTACTTATGATTTAATTTTGATGAAAAAATGATGTTAAGTTTACTCACTTGAGAAACTGCAAAGTTCTTAAATTGGTAAGTATTTTGTATCAATGCGAAAATACTGGAAATAGGATTTATAAAGTAATTTGGCTAATGGAGTCTGATTTATCAGTTTATTTTGTAAAAGGGGTTTCTTGCTCAAGACAATTTGGGAATCCCTGGTTTAAATATGACCTTAATTCATGTATTGAACTTTATTAAATAAAACTCTAGCTTGATTGAGTTTAAACCATAACCTGTCTTACCTGAATGGTATAAAGTGCAACTGCAGCAATATGTGCTGGTGTCTCATACTGTTCAAACTGGACCTTTGGTTTTGTGAAACCATTCAAGTCTTGCAAATGGCCTTGTAAGGTCTTCAGTTTAATCACAGCTGACATATTCACTTATTGTCAAATCTTGGCAGAACAGGCAGTATTTGATTACCAAATGATGAGTCCTGTGACACAAAGTATCCACAAGATGTAGCGTTGGCGTGCTGCAGAGCTGCCCTATGACTTGTATTCACAATATTAGCTTCAGGCAATTGGGGGAAACCCTGAAATATGAAATATTATTTCACAAATCAATCATCCTTGGTTCAACTATTCTGGTAAAGTATGTTTTTCTTAGGTTACAAAATAAACATGCCACTTTAGAATTAATCTAAAGTGGCAGGTTAAATCATTCATCATTTACTCTATAAAAGCCTTCACTAATAATAGAAAACCTAAACTCCTTTTGTATTTAAAACTAAATGTAATTATAATAAACAAGAAGATCAGACAACTCATGGTTAGCTCAAAGATTAGATTATAGCAAGCCATAAGCTGTCTTACAATTAATTATATTAATAATATAATACTAATAAAAGTTAAAGTAGGACTCACAGCGGTGGCAGAAACTGGTGGAATTGAGCACATAGGCAACTGGCTGACAGGGCTTGGTTGTGTTAATGATATTGAGGTAGCTGTCAAAGGAGCGACTGCACCTTGTTTCAAGAGCATTTGCTTCTTCAACTGAAGTTCTTCTAAGATTTTTCTATTTGTTAATTCTGCAAAAAGATGTATTCACGTAGTTGTATCATACCAATGCACATGCTTGTCTGATTATTTATAATAATTACCAACTAACCTCTTTGTGCGTTAGGCTGAGGAAACGCCATCTAATACCGTGAAAAACAAGAATTAATCGCGATTTGGAAAATTAATGTATTTAACAGAAATACCAATTTTTTTATTATTAATATTTATTTCACTACCTGCTATCAGTGATCATCTGACGGCTGTTGACAATGACAACTAATATGGAAATTGGAAAACAAACCGAAAATAAACTGTCAAGCCACGGTATCCTTTTTTTTATTATAAAACAGGCTACAGCATTAAACTTGTGCTGAGCATACAGGTACCGGTAAAGTCCGGTTTTTCAAACCTTAAATTGTGAAGAGGTAAGGAAAACCATCTCTGTATTCTAGATACATTATGAGAATTCATCGAAATATATTAAATTAGGAAGGGGCCACTATAGCATCAGGGTTAATTTTAAAGAAAGTGCTAAAAGTTATTAGAGTAGTATTGTAGAGTATTAAATAAAGAATTTTAGTTTTATAAAAATCCAAGTCAAGACAATTCAAGTTCAAAATTCACGAAATAAAATCACTCTTCATGATTTCACATAACAATAATTGTACAATCCCCGATGCTGAGATTGTAACTAAGCGGACTGTATTATTGCGAATTGTTTGCAAATCTATGCTAAAAACGGTAAGTTGGCCAGTGAGAATAAATCTTACAACAAGTAGGTCAACTCACCTTGCAAAGAACGGGTTCGAGTCCAATGGTCGGCGCCGACTCCTTTACAAATGCGAAACGAGTCTTTTGTGAGATGAATTCAACAACGAACGACTTCGAACTATGTCCGTACACGACGAGCGCAGCGAGTGACTCTCGCAGCAATATCTACCCTCACTGGGACAAAATTGCATCTACCGACGAAACAAGAATACAATAAAAACCATTAATGCTAATTATATTAAAGCCACGAACACCAAAAACGTTATAGCTGATGTAGGCTAAAACGACGAGCTGCATAAAATATGTCAAAAGCAAGTGAGGTGTGTAAATTAAATGCCTCTTTTTGCTACGCAAGGACTGCGTAAGTTATTAATGTATTATGTAATATTAAAAGTTCTTATAAAAAAGGAAGCGGTTTGTACAATAATTATTAAAGATTTTATAATATTTACTAAATTATTTTTGTGTTACGTAATTAGTTGACGTTTTTAATAACGTACTATCACCAATTACAAGTTGCCCCGCTTTTGTCCTAATTCAGCGGGCGTCCGGACGGGTTTCATTTGTAGGGGTTTAAAAATGTTAAGTCAAGTCGAAGACGAACCTACTCACTAGATTTACTGTAAGTCGCAGTTACTACGGTGCGCACTTCGACTTCTATGTAGTGGTACTGACAATGAATCGTAAAATAAAAAGTTGATTTATGAAACTTGAATGATTAAAAACATTAACTTTCTCATTCGGCATACTTCAATCCATTAATAACTACTACATTCATACCACATCATTTACCTATGATAGCGCTATTTTACAGGGGTTTTGAATTAATATTTACTGTTTATAGCTAGACACCTTCTACTTTCCACCCATATGAGACGGTTCTCCTTGCCTCTACCCTCTATATCTTATAGTGTATGGATTTTCGGCCGGTTCCTATTGTCTTATTATCATTTACTTGGGTCACCAATTCACCATCTGTTGAATTTTGACATTACTTGTATGGACTAAGTCAAATTTTAATACTTCTATAGTAAGGCAAACAAACAGTCGATAAGATATAGAAATGGACCAATACCGGAGTATTAATTTTTAAGCCGAGGCCACGGTATTTGAATGACAACATTACGGTGCTGTAAAAATACAACTACTTAGTTAACATAACGTACAAAAACTTTAAATAAATGAGATTCTTGCATGAAACCAGATAAATAAAACAAATATTTTATATAAAAGCATTTATTTTAAAACAATGTAGGTAATAATATACTTTCTGATTCTTGGCAAAACAGTCTCACATAAGCAAGTCAACATTTGGCCTCTCTTAAGAATAAACATAAGACTAACATGCGCTGCCATAACTCACAAATGAATTAACTGATACATCAGATAAATAATCATATAAAAGGACAAATATAAAATTATTTCCATACGTCTACATTGCAGTTAGCATTGCATCTCGGTTGAGCAATCTTAGATTAATTTGTATATTAACATAAAATTATTCTAAATAAAAGGATAACATTAACATTACTAGAATTGACTCACAATATTAGCAATATAATATATATAAAAAAACCATCTACTGTACCTAATCAACAGTTTTCACAGACGCAGACATTACAGTCCACAATGAGTTTGTGGTATAGTATAGATAAAATTTGATATAATAAATGCACAACAAAAATATAATTTAAGTTGCCTTTGTCTTTTACGTTTATAAAAATATTTATATAACAATTTAGAAATAATTATAACATTTTTATATAAATAATTTGGAATAATAATAACGCACAAGCTCAAGCTAAATAATGTGCACCCTAGTTAAATACTATAAATATAGTAACAAACCAACACAGCGCTTCCCTTACCCTACTCTCATTAGATTCAACAACCATTCGCTGAGATAGCTCTATTTATCGACAATTGCGTGCATTGTCGTCATAAAAACCTCCTGAACAAAACCGATGTGGATCCAGCTGAAACTAATAGTCTCTTTTAAGGCTGCTGCGCAGTACTTAATTTTCTATGAGAAACTCTCTACTAAGCAATCATGTGCTGTTATTAAAGCCGGCTTACATATCGATGAAGCTATTTTTTTAGCCATTTTTTGATACTCACGATGCATTTTTATCTAATGTTCATTAAAAATATAAGATCTGATCTCTAGTTTCAGTCTACAGATTTTTTTTTTATATGAATAGTTTTAGTATTTTTTTTTTTTAGAATTTACTTTTCTCTCGACATTTATAAGTGTCGTTTAAAAATAGCCTTTCACCATCATATCATACTACCCATTCTTTTATCTTATCGTTGATAGAAAATTGAAATAACTAGTTTCATAGACATTTGAGGCTAAGTATATTATAATTAATAATTGTCAAAAAAAAGCTGTGTTCTTTTTATGAAAAAATACATTAAACTATCAGCCAGCTTTACGTTTTTAATAATAAAGAACAGAGGGACTCCCACGAAAATAGCGTGAATTATTTCAACCAGCTAATTACATTAATAACGGGACTGCAAATTTTAAAACTTTTTTAGTGCATGACGATTCATTAAATACGCAATTATGATAAACATTCCATCATAACATAATGATTAGTTAAATCAATTATATTTGACTATACTTCACATTTCATTTCATATTTGGCAAATATTAAGTTTTCCTTGTTTTGTAAATATGGTACGCACCTGTCTGGTTGGTTGATCTGTGATATACAACCGAACAAAAACGAGTGAATCAGGTGTTGAAGTTAAATAATAATGAGCATTTACTATTTGTATAATAGGACTTTGTCTCTAAAGTCCGATCCAATTGTTTTTCAAAATATACTTTTTTAACATTTATTCACTGATCGACATTGATAGGGGGTATATTACGGAATGGAGTCAAATATTGATTAGATAAAGATTATTATACATCATGGTATTTCAGTTATGAAAATGAAAAACATGACAACTCCATACATTTATGTATATAAAAATATTTAACCAAGTATGTATCGACAGTGAATAAACCGGTATCAATAATAAAAAACCGGTTTTATTATTTTCAATAAGGTTCACCATCCATCGTGTGTACGCACCATAAAATTACAAAGAAACAAATCCATCACCCGTTCACCACAACATACCGTATCCCTCACAAACTCGTGTTGGTTTGTTAGAAAGTATTTTCACAGCACAGGAACAAACACATTCTGGACTAAATAAAATCTGAAAATGATAACAACATTTGTTTTTAAAGACTAGCACGTAATTTTGGCACAACGCTGTGTCCACAGAGCACAGTGGCATCGATGTTGTTCTCTCCCTAAACACAGTTATTAGTTAACCGCTCAGTGAAAATGGCTTCGCCGAACAGACGCGGACGGACGTGGCGACACTGTAACTTCATTATATTGTTACAAGGAACGAAAGACTACTTTCGTTATTAGTCTCATGGCGTGTGTACAATGTACAACATATATTATAACAAAATACATCCCGAATATTTCGATTGTAATGACTTAGAAAATTCCGTCGCCACGTCACACGGTTCTCGCATCTGTTAGAATTAGCCTCAATGCATATTAAGGGTTTCAAAATAAAAGCTTAATTAATTCGACACTTAATTAGGAACAAGTTTATATAAAATTTCGTTTCTAATACAACTGGAAGCGAAGGAAACTGCATCTTTAACAATATTTGTGCCCAATGTGTCATGTTCGATGTATATTATAATTACTTCGTATTTTAATTTATGAAACCCTAAACAGTGGCAATATTCTAATATTTAACCGAAACATGGACAGCTGCCATTACAGTCACAAATGCAAATAAATGTATATAATTAAATTTAGTAAAAAATATCGTAAATAATTATAATTATTTAAAAAAAACCTTATTTGAGTAAATAAATTCTCTTGTTCCATTGCTCATTGTCAGTGCTTTGTGCGCCGGAGTGTTGAAATAATCGCGTGTCATGGCGGACTGCAAACCCTGTAGATGGAGATATGTTTGGCAATGCGAACGCTGTATAATGGTGAAAATTGAGTATCAAAATAAGGCTAGGAGTAGACAAGTGACATAAACGCCATATTTATTTCAACACCCGACGCTAATGAGTATTAGACCTCAACAACACTCTTAAATCCAAACAGTACATATCTAACACGTTCCCTGTATAAATATATTATAGTCTTGTAAAAAGAAAACTTTAAACCTCATAGGTCATTAACACTACTCGAGAAATTACACAAGAGCATTAGGATACAATTCATATTGCTACGAGTTAACTAATCATTTGGCACTAAATTAACATATTGCATCTCGAGCATTCCCCACAAAGTATTTATACTTGCGTATTTATTTTCAACTCTCAATTTATCAACACTAAATTACAATTAAATTTTCATTTTTACTCTCTAATGATATAAACTTTTGTTCTGGCCGAAATTCACATACTGCATGATAACTTTCCACTTGAAACTATGTATAGAACAAAACAAAACCAACAAAAACAACGGTCATTATTCCAAATATTGAGCAACCAGTTCATTCCCTAACCTCCGATAACTAAACGCCGAAACGATTGGCGGGAATGTCTGCTAAGTTCATCGAACACAAAACGAAACAAAAGACGCGTTTAAGGCAAGTAAAATTTGGCAAAATTGAGCATTAAGACTTCAATTGGCTTCGTAAAATATTACACGGCGTGTAAGACTTTACCGGGTAGCACTGCGTGACTACTTATATATACCCTAACTCTGGTAACTGTAACTTATACATAGGTACACCAATCTGTTTAGAGTCGATCGACAGACGTGCGTATAGTGTGTACTGTGTACACGGCTCAGACCATAGAAACGGCAAGGTGCATATTTGTACATCGCCCGTTCGATCACGCCCTTGTGCCCTACGCCTTATATCACAATCGCGCGGCGGCCCTTCTATGAACGGCCGCCGCGAACCACTACTACCATTACTCGAAGCTCACTTCCGTCGGCAACCGAACTCGATACAACTTACCTAACATACGTGCGCGCTGTTTCAGCCGCGGGGCGTCTCATATCGCCGGTCCAAATGATCTGACGCTACAGGGTCTATGTCGGTTTGTACAAAATGTACTAGATATAAAATAGTGAGAAACCAACTCGGTGATTGTATAATGATATGATGATTTTAAATTAGTGATAATTTATTATAATATCGAGGATAATTCTTTTTATTAATCGTTCAAAAGAACTCTATAAAATGATTATGGACTTTTAAGATATTCCTTTAATTCACTAACTACATCTTTATAACAACTTGATTAAAATAGTATTTTCTTTTAAATGAGAAATAATAATTTATCAAATAATAGTTATTGCTTTTTTGATATGATGAATCGTCGCGGGCGCGCGCGTTGCGCACGCGCCAGCGTACAGTTACTCCGTACGCTCTGTATAATTACGATTAATTCCTAAATGTATATTTTAAAAATATGACTGCTTTATATCCATCTTGATCACAGCTCTCCGAAGACTTTACAATATCCAAACCCGACGCTCCAAAATAAATTCTTTATCATTTACACCTATAAAACGAAATGACTATAATATATCTACGTTAGCTCTAAAAATTATGCCATTTTGATATATTTACTTTGCAATTGCAACGGTCCCTCTTACAGCACTTAAATGCCTCATATACAAATTTTAATTTAAACGTAACGACGAAAAATGACTCGATTCATATGACGTATTTAAAATTAACACAATTATAATAGAAAGCGTTGGACGCCAGGCGTCCGAAAGAAAACAAATTTAGAAACAAAGCGGCAGTGTTCGCGAAAATTCGTGCAATAGAATCTAACTAGAAAACATGTCTTAGGAACCTGATAAATTATTGCTAGAGCTCCCCCCCCTCCCCTCGTCTCCTCTCACCACATCTCCCTGCCTCCCTCCGTCCGCACGACAACGCGCCGCCGGCGCATAACGAGATAAAATCTTATCAGTAGCCAATAGAAAAATATCACCTAAATAAATATGAATATTTGAGAGGGGCGCCCGCCGCGGGGGCTTCGCCGGCCTCGGCCGCCCCCGCGGCGGCGCGGCGGGCGTCCTCACGTTTCTCTTTTTTTGGTAAAAAACAACAAGAATATGAAATTGATATGCAACAGGGGGCGCGCGCGCGGCGCCCATCACTGCGCGTCGCCCTCGCCGCCGCCCCCGCCCTCGGCCCCCTCCGCGCCCCGCGGCGGGAACTCGCCCCCTCCGCCGCCACCCCCGCCACCCCCACCGCCCGGACCCTTCGACGGCTCGCTGCGGACAACAACATTGACTGTTGAAACCAAACCATAAAAAAATATATACCCGTCATAATATTAGTAGTATTATTATCTTTGACAAAAATTTATCTTATAATAGAAAACGAAATCATTCTCCTTACAAGATAACTTTTTTGAATGAAATTTTCGACAAATTCTGTCTTTAGGTGATTAATATAAAACATTTTCTACTGTCATATCTAACTTTAAGATGTGTTTTGAATCATCAGATAAAAGTTATCAGGCGAATATATTATAACCAGACGAAATTCAAAAGTGAAACAATTGAATTGTTTTATTCCTGCATCTGTAATTTTTAACTTTGTCATGTTATGTTTTATTCTATAGAATAACTTCTATATGGTGATTGAAAAATTGGCCCTAAGATATTTGAACACTATTAAGTAATGTATTTTCTTTGTAAAAATCCTGTTTGTAATGTACGAAAATTATCTTCTAAGAAAAAAGCATTGTACCTATATATAGAAATATAACTGATGTCCAGTTTCTATGCCTTACTAAGGGGCGATTTTTCATTCATCAGGTAAACACTCAGATAAGCTTTATCCGAAGAATAACTAGACTTCCTGAGGAATAACTTTAGCTGCCACTTTGAAAGATAGATGATCTTTATTCAATTAATAATTTCTAAACAAAATTATTGACTAACAGTTTAGTAATTAGTTACACCATATAAGAATGCACCCAAGAACAAACCCCGGTCATTGTGGGACTATTGTTGGGAATGAGAACAAAATGTACCGGACAATTGTGATAAACTCCTAGTGGAACTACGGATTAGGGACCATGGCGTCTGCCCGTCGCAATGTTCAAGAAACATGGAAAAATGGGCAGACTGTGACTCGCCACTCCCTGCATGGATCTCAAAAAATGCTATACAAATTGGCAAGGGGCAACATGGGTGGGTGTAAGCGGCTAAGGGGTGTGGAGGTAAGGAGGTGGGCTGCAGCTACTTCCGACGTTATACCATTTATCACTTCCACCCCTGTAGCTTGAGTCATATTACTATTATTATAATCATTTTATTGTAAGTCTTTAAAAACCACGCTAGCCATAAAAATGCCCCCGACTTTTGGAGGGCTAGTGTGGTGCAATGGGGAGGCCAACAGGCCCCTTGACAAATTTAATCTAAATGCGCCGTGACATTGACCGGAGTTTATCCCTGTGTACGCCATATAATAATGCACCCTAGGACAAGCCTCGGCCAGTGTAGGACTATTATGGGAAATGAGAGCAAAAAGTAGCGGGCTATTGGGGTGAACTGCTAGTACTAGGGGTCTGGGAATATAGGGCCTATGGCGTCTGCCTGTCACAATTTTCGGAGAACATGGAAAAACGAGCAGACGGTGACTCGCCACTCCGGGCATGGGCCTCAAGAAATACCATTGAAGCCAGGGGCAACACGGGTGTGAGTGGCTTAGAGGTGTAGATAGGTGAGCTGTAGGTTCACCGAAGCTACTTCTGACGTGATGCCATATTGTTATTATTATTCAATGCTTTTTACGAACATTATTTTGAATTTATTGTAATGTGTGTCGAATATCCAATTCTAAAAACAGAACAACTATTGGCCATTTTTTTATTTCTTTATTACAGGAGTTCAGCAGACAGGGAGACGGCGCACTTGATGTAAAGCGGTTACCATTGCAACACCGGAGGTGTTACAAACGCGCTGCTGCTCTCTTAAGGAAAACTGGAACCTGGTCACTATTGCCGAAACCCAACTCAAGGTTGTTATCCAGTTAGGCAAATACCATTTCACCTGGCTGTAGTTTTTTTTTTTTTTTTTTTATTGCAGGAGTTCAGCAGACAGGCAGACGGCCACTGATGGACAGCGTTACCATCGCCTATGGACATTGCAACACAAAGGTGCTACGAATGCGCTGCTGCTCTTTAGGAGCTGGAACCAGGTCACTAATGCCGGAACACAAAACAAGGTTGTTATGCGACATACTCTAGACCAGGGTGGTAGCCATCCAGTCGGCAAATGCCTACCACCTGGCTGTGGTTGTTTTGTCGCTCTTACGACAGGCGCCCGCGGGCTTGTTCTCTCGTCCCTCTTACAACAGGCCGCCCGGCCGCAGCAAATTGTATTCTTCCTCGGTTTCTGCACGGATAAAAACGGCCATACGATCGCTCCATCTCTCTCACACTCGTCTGTTACGCTCAGTCTGTCTCTGTCTATTGTGTGGTCTCGTGAGTGGTTCGGGTGGTGTACTCACTAGTTCGAGTAGGAGGAGGAGCGCGAGGAGGCCGGCGCGTCGGCGCCGCCGTCGCAGGGCGGCGGGCGGGCGGCCGCGCTCAGCAGGTAGTTGGTCGAATCGCTGAAACAGTTAGAAAGCCTGCTACAAATTGTATTACTGCCTCTAGTCATATTGTACGCGGCTAATGTCAACGATTAGATATAGACATAGAAATAGACAACACTTTATTGTTCACCAAAACAAAAATTATAAAAAATATGCAACAAGACAATAGTTACTTGATTAAACAAAAGGAGGCCTTATCGCTAAAAGCAATCTCTTCCAGGCAACCTGTCTTAAAAGAGATTCATAAATTATCTATAATTGTTATTATAATGCAATACCTTTATTTTAAAACAAATGACAAACATTAAATTAATGGGATTAATGGGCTTGGTAATACATTCTACAATAATTTCTCAAAACTATATTCATGTAATATTTTCTTAAGTTGTCGCGACTAGTACACATAATAAACCGCGCTAATCTCAGGAACTACTGTTCCTGAGATTAGCACGTTCAAGCAAACAAACAAACAAGCTCTTCTTTTATATACGAGTTATTAGTATAAGATTATCAAAGACAAAGACCCCAAACTAGATGTAATCAAGATAAGTTTATGCACACAGGTTTTAAAAATGTTTTACTTCGTTTGACGCTTTTATTCTAGTGGGCTCTTTCTATACTTTGTCTGGGAACAGGCATTTAAATAACTTTTAATCTTCATACTTTAAAAACAATAAATAATTAATACTAGTAGTCGCCCGTAGACGAAATTCGACCATACAATTAGTGTCAAAAACTATATTTCTATAATCACAGATTTCGCCAAGGCTGTCAAGTGTGTCAAATACATGGAAGTGTGTGTAATGTTAAAAAAAAATGATTTATGTATTTTTTATGCATAATTTTTAAACAATATTAGCATCTTCGCTTCTTCTCTATATAAACTATAAGTGTGATAAATTTCATACTACTCCGTCCGTGCAATTTTCGTAAAAAGGGATACAGTTTTATTTTCACCTACGTTACTTGACATACTTCCTTGATTACGTGAAATGCTCTTTTTCTAAATTAACCTACTATTAAGAAAAAAACAGAGGTGGTGTATCTATAATAATATAATAATAATAAATAGACGAAATAAAAAGAAACTTATTTTTTTTATACGCCCCTCTGGCTTGACGCCCGCGATATATTTCATTTCATAGTACAGTATACTTAAAGAGGGAATAAAGAACTATAATATGTGATATCATTTTCTTTTAGGGTTCTCACAATGAAATGGATAAATATAGCTCTTCTCACCAATGAGAAATAAAACACAGTGGCTGGATATAGACTTGCGAGTACATAATATGACTGGGATAACTGTTACAAACTTATAAAGGCCCCATCCAGCATGACCATATTATTTCTGGAAACACCATTCATGACTTCTCACAATCACCGTTCTTCCATCATCCAATTTCTTAAAGTCAAGTAAACCACTTATATACACCTTTTCTGTTCATTATAATGGCAAAGAAATAAAAGTTGACACTATCAAATATGGTGTTTACAAAGGAGTCACTTTCTATAAATAACCCAATCGATCGTATGCACCGTTATTTTGCATTTATTAAGACGTAGGTATAAATGAGTCATAGGGAGATACACTGATAAAAATAATTATCGATACATTCGTTCGTTTTGTGGATAAAACTCACAAACACATGTGTTTTGTCTATGCGAATATGATCGAGTAGGGGTCTTTGGACTACTAAAGACTTAAAAATTACAGGTCTCACTTAAATTTTTTTAAAGTAATAATTCTTATGGGAGGCCAAACCGCTTCGTTACGTGACGGCGACCAGTCCGTCTGGCTTCCCTTTCTCGCACCCATAAGGCAGCGGTAGACAGGCTAAGTTATCACTTCTGTCGGGCGTCCCGAGACGCACACTTTTTTTATTTGATATTATATGGTATGTTTATTGAGACACGATATGTATGTGGGACACAGAGAAGCAAAGCCCCAGCCATATCCGTAAATCATGTCTGTTAACAGTAATATGAAATCATATTAAAAATATTGTAAGTTGTCGATATATATCTATTCAAATGAAGCCGCGACGCACAGCTAGTTTGATTATAAAAACAGATTAATAATACCAACTTAAAGCTTCTTGGAAAGCTTTTGTATATGTAAAAGTTCACATTTAAACTGTTTAGCATAAAATCGTGTGATATTTAATTTAGTGTTATATTAAAAAGGTCAAAAGTCGTAAACGAGTATGCAACATCATGGTGTTGCAGATGTCCATGAGCTCTTTACATATATTACATTCGTGCTATTTTTATAGCTAACACAATATATTATATTTTTTTGAATAAACAGATCTAACTTTTCGTACTAATATTCTTTCTTTTTTTATTGTAGTATAGGTTCGCGTTTGACCGCAATCTCGACCTATATGGAACGAAACGTGGTCTAGGATGTAGCACGCTTACCTAGAAGGTACTTATTCACACGGGACTTGAAGACACCCAGGTTGTTTGTATCGGCAAGACAGTTCATTAATCAAATCTACACTATCGACAAAAGTGTTAATTGTCGACATTATACGACCCTTATTTATTACCAAAGAAATTAGATACAGAAGGTTTATTTGAAGCTATGCACTGAGACAAGAGAAAGCAGGCATAGATAAGCGTATCTGCCGTATCCATTCGCGATCATAATTGGCCGCAACCAGGATGTTTTTTAAATATTTCTTAAGAATTTCTCCATTTCAAGTGCCATGTTGATAACAATAACGAACATTAACCAGTGATATTGTAATCAAAAATTGAATAATCTAGCACTAGTTTTAAGAGAACGTGATGTGGACAATGATGCCGGTCAAGAGATACACCCAGATGCACTAAAGGCTGAGACTGGTGTACTTTGGTTAAAATAAATTAATCGATAAATGCGAGACCAGCCTAAACATAAACATATATTGATCGAAAATACCCCTGTTTTTATTGAACCTTCTGCGAGCGCGATGACGTGTACCTTTGATACAGATATCAATTGTTTATACATAAATCACATAATTTCGACGTGTAATGACATTGGGCCATGGTGATAAGTATGGATGGCATGGTATATGAAGATAGCTTATCAACTATACGTGCCCATTATTATTGATTCTAAATAAGTATTTGGATATGTGTAATAATAATAATTTGGTGCCAAGTCCTGTATGAATACTTTTTTGCAAGGCAAATGTGATCAAGACGCGACTTATGCTTTTTGGAGACTGGAGAAAAATTATCTCAGAGTTCTCCAAAACACGAAGGCAAGCCTTACGAGGCGATGCTACGGCAAATGGTTCGAGTTTGAACAATGCTTTTATAATGTAGCAATATCAGGATGAATAATTCAGACCAGGAAATTCTAAATGCATTTTTTGAATTTTTGTCTGTCTGTTTGTTAGAGCATCACGTGAAATGAAACTACTGAACTGATTTAAATGAAACTCGATATAGAGCTAGCTTATATCCCGGGCGTAACTTTTTATCCCAATAAACGACGTGTTTCCGTGGGATAGACGAATATAGCGAAAAAAATTGCGCTGCATCTCTTTTGGAAACCATTGAACGTATATGAATGGAAATCGATATAGTGCCGGCTTATAACCCGAGCCGCGGGGAAAATCTCTAGTATGTTATATGACTAGGGATAAGTATAGTATTGTCGTTTTGGTTCCTATGCATATGATTAGCGTAGTAATTATATCATATAATATGTTGTTGGATTTGGGCGTATGGGTCATTGCCCTTACGATGTACCAACGTCTTTGCGAGAAAATATTATAAGTCAGTAAAATAAAATTATACATCGAAATATCTCTTTGGCGTCGACATTGTTTGAAAGTAAATTACAATCAAGTAGGTATTATATTATTCATTATTATCATGTGAATTATTATAGACATAACATATTATATCTCATGTGTTTTCTTAAAATAGGCTTTATAAGAATAATTACGTTAATTTATTTTTGTTAATTTTAAGCCCTACAAGTTTTCATTAGTGAAATTATTGTTGCATATCACGTATATCATGCTTAAAAAAATTTCATAGGTATAACAACTATCGGTTTTATTCATATCGAGTTAGAGTAAATTTGGAGGCCTCTTTTCACGGTTCGTAAAGAATACTACAAACTTATTCTAACTCAATATGAATAAGATTAAAAAATACATATTCAGACAGTTAAGAGGTAAGCATACCCACAGGCTACACAACATCCTTATTATTATGATATCATTGCCTGATTCAAATTTGTTTTTGATTTAGGTTGCCTGGAAGTGATCGCTTTGAGCGATAAGGCCGCCTGTTGTATCGCCTAGAAAATATTGTAAATATGGTTGTTTTTGTAATTGTATGTTTTGGTGTGCAATAAAGAGTTATCTCTCTCTCTGTCTCTCACCCATATAAATTTGAAATGAATATTGTGCATGCACAGTTTAAAGTGAAGATGGATAATGTATTGCAAAAAATATGTCACCTGGCCGTTCTCATCCTGAGCGCGGCGCAATTCTCCTTGCACTTGTAGGCTAGCACCTGCTTGATTCTGCTGACCTCGACCTCCGGGAAGTGCCGGCTCACGTACGAGATGAGCGCGTGCACGCGGCGCCGGTCGAGCGGCGGCTTCGTCGGCCGCGACTCTTGGCCGGCGCGCGACCACCGCTGGCCCGTCACCGAACACGTTGCCAGCTCTATCGGGGAGAAAAGCGCCGCCGCCAGACCGCGCGTCACCTTCCTGTAGTCGCCCCACTTCACGCCGCGGAGCAGCTCCTCGCGGATCTCCACGCCCTCGCCGAGCTTTATCTGTGAACGCGAGAGAACACTAATAAACTCCCTTTTCAACACACTTGCTCATAAAGTGGCTCTATGGTCACCGCAATTAGGCACAGAATGACACCCATAATCAAACTGTGAGTAAAAAAAATTATAACTCACTGAGTTACAGATTTTTTTTAATTTTATTGGTTGAGTTGCTTTGTTCTTAGAAAAGTTTTTATTCAAAAAAAGATCGTGTTCTATAGAACAAATAAATTAATGTTCCTATTGCTTGCTCATTTTAACTCGTACGTGTTTAATAAATAATACTTTTAGTCATATATAACTTTTTTTGTCTGTAATAAAAGAGAACTTTAAATTCCCCATTTTGTACGTGGCAGATAGACGCATACCCTATGCGCGGAAAATAAAAAAAAACCCTCATCCCTTTAGTCTGTGGCCGATCGCAATGCGCGCGCTTAGGAAAACTGATTATTTTTTCCCGCCAAAGCGAAACATTTTTCATAACTCGTTTTCACTGTTGAAATTATAGTTATTTATTAATTAAAATGTCTACAAGTACTAGTTACGAAGAAAATGATTTATGTTGTACACCGCCCGATATAAGATGTGAAGCCCTTAACCTTATGGAAAGTTTACTACCTGAAACTCCAAGGAAAAATATCTATTTTATCTACTAAATAAAATGAGTTTTTGTTGTTATTTTATTCACAAGTGTGTTGAAAAACGTCGTATGATACACGTGTGTATTGATGATTACCGTCCTCGGCTCTCTTAAGACCCTCGCCTACGGCTCGAGTCTCAATGGCGCCTCGGCGGTAATCACTCATGTTCCACACTAGTACCATAATGTACATTGTATAAGGACGGGACCACAATCACAAGAACTGCAGCCGACTTTCTTCAAGTGATTTTTAGGATGACATTTTATAGTAAAAATAAGGCATAAATAATTGGAAGATATTTCCCTAAAATGTTCACAATTGACAACTCTGCACTGTACTTACATAATTTTACTAAAGTATAGGTATTGAACAAGCATGTTAATTTATTGTTCAAGTTTGTTTTTAATGAAAATAGTCAATTTAAACAAATTATTGATGATCTAACAATCTCTATTGGTGACATTTTATAGTAAAAATAAGGCACAAATTTAGTTGGAAGATATTTAACCAATTCACAATTAACAACTTTTTTTAATGCAGTAGTTCAGCAGACAGGCGAATGGCCCCCTTGATGAAAAGCGGTTACCATCGCCTATGGACATTTGCAACACCAAAAGTGCTACAAATGCGCTGCTGTACTCTTAAGGGAGACTGGAATCTGGTCACTTATGCCGGAACACAATTCAAGGTTGTTATGGCGACATACTCTAGACCAGGGGTGGTAGTCATCCAATAAGGCAAATGTAGGTCGGGACCACTTGGCTGTGGGTTGTTTTGTCGTCTCTCTTCCGTCCGGCCGCAGGAAATTGTATTCTTTCTCCGTTCTTGCACAGATAAAAACTACAACTCTGTTAAACAAGCATGTTAAGTTGTAATTTCTAAAAATAGCCAATAATTTTTTGGCTAGCGGGTATTTCGTCGAAAATCAATAAACATGCCACCTGCACTACAAAACCCTCATCCGCCCGGACGACTGCAACATTCCATCAGTGACGTCGTCTAGACTCTAGAACTAGAAAATCTTTGGTGCACAATTCTACAATAATGTGTACATTATTGTTACAAGTTAGGTTTCAATAAAGACATTTTCCAAGTACATATCAAATCACATTTATTACCTGTCGGCATTTGAACTAATTGTAATTATTTTTTGGTCGTCTTCTTATGTTCACTTATTTATTGGCATTCGTTTCTAAGTTATTGTGGAGAACACCTTGTTATATTGTACTTGTTTACGACCGCTTGCGGCTGCATCATTACCCAGGTGTTGCGGATTACGATTTACAAGCGGATTGTGTCGACGTTGCCGGGCGGGCACAATTGTATTTGTAAAGTATAAAACGACGGCCTGATGGAGAGAGGGGCAGTCGAGCTACGATACGGGCGTGGACATTCCGGAATCTAATAGTGGCGGACTTTGCGCGTTTTAATGAATTACGACCTTCTGCATTACGTTTGGATTTTTGTATTCGGTTATATTTGTACCGTGTCAAACGTGTTGTGTAGTTCTAATAAACGCTATAATAATTCTAACGGAATTTAAATTCGAGTCCCGCTAACTCGTAACATTATGGTCTGTAGAATCCATAGTGTATATTCAAATCTAATAATCTAAAAATAATATTCAAATCACGGGGTTTCGGAAAATTCGTGTAAAGTATGTCCGTTACTATAGTAATGGCTGAGCATCATTATTTTTGAGAATTTTAATCGTTGATGCTTATTTAATTTTATACTTCCTCTTGAATGTTCCTTTGTTTACGATAAATAACAGACATTTTAAAAGACTTAAACAGTGATGTATTGTTGACCACCGTTTGAGTCGCAATTGGACAGTAGAAGAGCCGTGTCCGGAAACGCGTTATCATAGGGGTTGACATGAATCTCGCATTTTATCGTTTCAATGACGTTTGGAGCCGCTGGTGTGCTATTGTTCCCATGTAAGCAGATAACCCATACGTGCGATAAGTATCCAGATAACGATGAGAAATATATTCGCCTCATTATTTCGCACATGGTGACAATACTACAAAGGTGTTTCCTATCAGATTAAGGTGTAGGCTTTACTGATATACTTCTTTATCAAATTATTATTAAAGAAATCGATTACTAGTTGCCTTGTCACATGGTTTATTTATTTATATCTACTATATTTGTATACAGCTTTCTATCTTAATAAACTGAGTATATATTAGATATTACATGCAACTACGAACATGCCATAGATGCAATTGCCAAAAAAATATAAAAATGTCAATATTAATCCAACAGATTTGGTCACGTAAGAGCGTGTTTTACGCACTGTTAAACTCCACGATATCGTAATGTGAGACTCATGGCCAGAAATAGTACGATATGAAGTTGTGAATTCTCATGATTTCTTACAAATGGTCTATTTGGTAATGTTTATATATCTAAAGTATAATAATAAGACAACTATGATGGTTTGTTCACGATTCTCGGTTGGCGGAAGAAAGAGTAGCAAAACGAATATGTTACTAAGAATTTGTAAATGGCAAACACAAGCAAGATGGGCAATAGCTATGATACAAAGATCTGCAGAAACGTCAGATGGTGACATGCAACATTGATCCCAATCGATTGGAAAAATTAGCAAAGAAAGAAAGAAAAACTTTATTTGCAAAAATAGCGATGTAATTATATTCCTTATACATTTTTATACACAGAGCATATTTTGAAAATTTGTAAGACGCATTATCAGCAAACAGGGTTTGCAAGGTTTTTTTTAGCGAAGAAGAGCTCCAACTGGAGATCCAAGTGGAATCTAGAGTGCGAGAACTTTAATCCCGTCGACGCACCGAGCTAGATTTAACGTGGAACATAAGGTACGACCAACAGTGGCTACTGGTTACAATTTTGTGAATGGTGTTCTGACGTGTTCAAGATGCAAGCACGTATTCATAAAGCTGGTCACTTAAGTCATGAACGTTGAACAGCCACTAAATGAAGCGATCGCCGTAACCGAAATCGGTTAAGAAGAGATGATTCAGCTAAGTGTGCATCAGTCAATATTTTAATGAACGGCTCCGTTACAGGTGAGATTAAATTCTACTTTCTCGTTAATAATATTGGTAACTTTAATATTTAAATATCGTAAATTTAATATTTAATTATCAACGGCATGAAACTACCACTAGCAAGGGTTAAAATGGTTCATGACAATCTTAAGGTATTATAACATGGTTCAACCAAATTTATTAATTTTGGTCGAAAGAAGATGTACTATTTACACAGTGTTGTTGTTGAAACAGGTCGTGCTTTTGAGTTTCTTTAATTTGAAATTTTAATTAAATTGGAATTTGGTCATGATCTTTCACAATGTTGGTATTTAAGTCAATTTCCAATTGCGTTGACAAAAAATATCTATTTTTAGTTTTGTCAAAAAGAAGACCCCTATTGTGTCTGTCAGCAAAAATATAGTAAAAACCAGGTTAGCCAGATTCGAACCCCACGAAATCCTCGGGTCTTTTGCGATTAGACTTTTCTCGTCGAGTAAACCCTCGACTACGACCACGCAGTGCCAGTTAACGATCATGTCAGTGAACAAACGTGACACTCACTCACCCACAGTTACACGTTGGAAAAAATATGTGAGCATAAAGCCTTACAGGACCTTTTACGCCCTATGAAATGATAAACAAATGACGCAGAAGACAAGTAAACAAGCGAATCCAGCTATAAACAACTATTTTATCTTCGGGACGTTTCAATACCATGGTATCGGAATAATTATGTATTTTGCATTGACATTGAACGATAAACGAGAATGGCGAAAAAAATGGCGACGGTTCATTGCCGTCTGATTCTTTTACTGATTATTCTTACTTATGCCCACAACGTAAATAATAAAAGCCCATAAATGGCCTCCCATTTTTGAGAAACGAACGATTCCCGCCATGCTTGCATAAGGCGGCTTAGCAAATTTCACACGTCTTGTCAGCAATACACTATTTACTAGTATTGGTCCCTTCAAAGGTAACTTATATCAATTTAAAAACCAAATTAAAAAATGTTGTAATTGAGAATGATCCAATGACTTACAATTTTTAGAATAATGACATTTTTTTTATTTTGTTCAATACTGACCTAATGTAAATTAAATAGACATTTTATATAATTTTCGTATAATTGTATTTTTTTTTGTAATTAACTGTTTGGGCCAATTTTTATTTCTATTACATAAATTATTTTTTACTGGAAACTTGATTGATATAAATATTAATTTTGTGTCTTATATTTAAGAATACTAATTATTGTATGTTTTCCAAACAAATTAAATAAATAAGTATCGGCTCGAACCGTGTGATACAATGCTCTCACAGAATATCGGCGTCAAACGGTGAGCTAATTCTGTTTCCGATGATTTTTCGAGTTCTGATGGCCCACTTCGCCTGCCCCATTCTATCTTTCGTATCCCAATCCTCCTGTCTTATCCTTCTATTACATCCCTCTCCTAAAAGCTAGCAACGCATTGGTTTCACCCTTTTTTTTTTTTTTTTTTTTTACATGGGGAAATGCGTTGCCGCACCGTCAGCCGCGCGGGGGATCATGCGCGGCCGGTGTGTGGGGCTCCCCGACGCCGGTTCAATACGACCGGCTGCCGGTATACCCACTAAAACCCCATGGGAGCCTTCCTTCCGCCTAGCGCCGGGGTCGCGGTACATGCGTGAGCTTAACCCGCAACCCCGGCAGCGGCCGGCCGCCTCGTAAACAGAGGCGGCCTCTCCTGTGTGCGGGCCGGGGGAGATGGTGGTCCCCGGCCCTGAGAGGGACGCGCGGCTACCTCTCGCGCCCTCTCGCGGCATTAGTGCGGGCGGAGGTCTATGTTGATCCCCCAGACCTCGACGCCCGCTGCCGCCGGGAGGGGGAGGCTGCAAGGAATACTCCTGCGCCATCACCCCTCCCTCCTTTTCTTCCACCGCGCCTCCCCCACCGCCTCGCGCAATCGCAGCGTCAGCGGCGGGGGGGGCCTCGCGATAGGAGGGAGGGGGAGGCCGCGAAGGATTTCTCCTGCGCCATCACCCCTCCCTCTCCTTTCTCCCCCCCCGCTGCCTCGCGCTCTAAGCAGCGTCAGCGGCGGGGGGGGGGCTTCGCGATGGGGGGAGGGGGAGGCTGCGAAGGATTGCTCCTGCGCCAACACCCCTCCCCCCTCTCCTTCCTCCCCTTTTCCCGTCGCCTCGCGCACACAGCAGCGTTGGCAGACGGGGTCGGGGAGGATAGGTCGCCTGTCAGGAGGGCGGTGGTGGGGTGGACATCACCACCGCCGTCCTTGACAGCCAGCGGAGAACACCTCGACGCTGGCGGTCGCATCGGAAAGGAGGGGCGTTTGGGGAGGAGGTTTGGTAAGGAAGGGCAGGCATTGGGATTTGGAGGCGGAAAGGTGGGACACCACTGTCACGGAGCGAAGGGGGGAATGTGACAGTGGCCGCTCGGGGCCCCGGGGACGCATCCCCTTGTACCGCTACCTGGTCGGAGAAGAGACCAGGGCGGCACCCCCTGGGGGGCATTGGTTTCACCCCGGGTGTTGCAAATATCTATAGGTAACTGCACCCACTTTTCATTGGGTGGGTAGTTTGCCTGCATGCCAGCTGTGCAATATACAAATAATTTTTTATTTATTTATTCAGTATAAATCGGAATGATCTAATCTAGTAGCATCTCCGCAACTTGTAAGGCTCAGAGTAACGTTTTATTACAACTTTTCAAATATTGTACATAATTTTCCTGTTTATACTGCTTTATGGTTATACTATTCTGAGTGTTTAATTGGTCCGGTGCCCTGTAAAATGCCCTATTAGATCATGACTACCCTCTGTTAAAACGTATTACAGTTTACAAACAATATGTTAATTATTCATTATTTCTTTGAACAGTTTTCCGAGCGTCAGGTGGACTAAAGTAACCGGAATTATGGCAATGAAGTTCGAAATACACGTTATGTAGAACGGTTGGACAAATCATAGTGTATGGGTCCAGCTCTGCTGTAGTACATTAGTTGTATGAAGGTAAGCACGCAAGTCTGATGAATATGTTTTATCGAATTCAGAAATGTTAGAGCAAGTCGAAGTGCGTTAGCGAACTGAATTTATAATGTATGAAATAATGTGGTAATTATATGTTAAGTGCTGACATATGGTATTTGTGGGGTTGTAAATCGAACACATAGATTTTAACAGAAAAACGTTATGTAATATAATCACTACAAAGAATTTAAAAATTAATATTAAAGAAACAAAACTATTTGTCAAATAGTCATAAATTTTATTGTATCCTAAAGAGATTAATGGTTTTAAAAGCTGTATGTTTTATCATTAATAAAATTTGCATATTTTTACCAGAACCATGTCTGACTTCTGTCTGGTGAATAGATTAATAGAGACATTTGAATTATATATATAAAAATGCATTTTCTCCTTTACTTTTTAGCAAAGAATAGACTTTCATATTTTCTGAATCAAACTGGAAATTTCACTGGTATTCAATTCAATTTCACAAACGTATAAGAAGTTTGTCGTGCACAATATTGTTACGAGCTACAGGACTCGAATTAAAATGCCGCTGGAATTACTATAGAGTTTATTAGAACTATACAAACATGTATAACACAGGTACAAATATAACTCGACGCAACCAGTGTAAACTGCACGATTCAATAACACGCGTAAAATCCGTCACTATATCGCTTACGAATGTACGTCTTGCTCGTGTCGTAATCCTCGCTTACTGCCTCATCCCCCCCGTTCGGGCATAGTTTTATACCAAACCGTACAACACAACAAAGAACCGCGTGGACTAAAGTTTCCGAGAAACCGTAATCTGCACACCTGCGGCCATAAAGAAGTACAATAACAATAGGCTAAACTGTCTAATTGCAAATTTCAAACACAAAGTAAACAGAACAAGTCCAAATGCGGGAAAGGTAATAAAGCAGGTGTGCGTCTACTTTATATTCTCAACTTACAAGTCTGGGTGCCGCGGCGCCTCTTTCGTTCTCCCGTTTCAGGACGAATGGCAAAGCGCGCCTGTGTTGTTCTAGCCACACGGCGTCTGGCACCGGACGATTGCGTCTGCCGTCCCATCTTGTTCCTAGAGCTAAAACATACATAACAGAACATTTAAATACATTACTTATATTATAAACCAACTAAAGTTAAGAGGGTTTTAATTTTTATTAAGGGAGATATTGGACGAAATGAATGAATGAATGAATTTTTGTATAGAAAGAAGACTGATAATTTAAGGCATTTGTTTGCTATGAGTATACAAATTAATAACATCCATACAGAAATAAATATGAACTACCAAGAAACTTATAATTTTGTGTATCTGTTATATATGATATTGTGAGCAAATAAGCATGAGGGCTTAATATAATGTAATTCTTAAGATGTATCTATAGTCATTCGAAATTACTTTCATTTTCAACTCACTATTCCAAATGTAGAATGCATTACTATTTTTGTAGAATACAAGCATTACCAACGTTAAATATAAGGTTCTATATTGTGGGTGTTCACATCTTAGACTAAAAATATTTATGGGTATCTGCTGTGTATAGTGTTTTAAAAATAAATACATAAAATACGCGTTTGTAAAATGCTGGCGAAACTAGTGTCATATTACAATAAATAAATTGGCGTATGTAGGAATAGAATAAAATATATTAAGTCAGCATTTATATTATCACGTTTAAAAGTATTTTGTGTGGATCATTCTTGACTCCCCATAAATAGGACATAGATAGTCGGTTGTGTCATATCTTCTAAAACATTCATGTAATACATTCACGTGAAAACGAGTTAGCAAAATTATTTTAATTTTCTTCATATAAAGACATATATACACATTCAAATGAATGCTGCGTTTTAAAATTTAATTAGATCAAAATTAGCTGTTTATGAGTTTTTCAATTAACATGGCGATTATAATAATCTGCATAGCAATATGGTCCATATGCTATATATAATATGTACGGTTCCATAATTTATTCTCATTAGTATTAATTCGTTTTTGAAGTGAAACTTCTTTAATATCGTTGTGATTTGAAATTCGATGAAACGAAAAAGCGACACAACACATAAACACACAGGACTAAGCCTGCGAGAGAATGAGATACGAGTTTCACATTGTGTAGCAAAGATTAGAGAGTCAATAAGACAGGTGATTAAACATAGGTCCAATTTGGACCGAAATAAAACTGATAATATTTTTTTGCCTAAAACAGTGAAAAATTTAAAGTGATATTTAAGAAGTCTATTTTAAATTATAATATGTTGACGGATGTAGAGTAAAGGAATTATATCTATATGAATGAAAGTTAGAGAAGAATTATCTGTGAGTATATTCTCTAAAGTTTCACTTCTACTGTGTGTGATCTGTACACACATACACACACATTTCTTTTATACTAAATACTTATCAGAACACAACAATTAAAGAGAAGAAACTTACCAATGTTCATAAATGTATCATGAACTACTAGAAAATTATAGTAACATATTTTAATAATATGCCTACTAGTATTATATGAAGAGTTAAACCCATTAATTATTTGCAATACTTTATTTTTTCGATATTTAGTAAAAAAAAATACACTGACATAATATGTACATAAAACTGCACAACGCTTATTGCACAGAAAAAAACAGGTTTCATATAGTATAAAAAATATAAGTGAAAATGTATAGAGATTGAACAACATATCAATAGCTTTAAGCTATATTAAAGAATATTGTGAAAAAAGAACGTTAATGTTATAAAGTATTTTGTATCAAATATTGAATAATGCAATTACAAATTTACAACAGCAGGCGGCATAAAAATATACTCAAATCAACATGATTTTCTCTATTATAAAATTATTATAACAAGTTTAAATAGTCATCAAATTAAAGCTATATAAGACAAAAGATTTAAAATAAAAGTATTCAAAATGTAAGCAATAGAGTAAATAATATGTTTATCGTAATTATCAAATTTCTAGATCCATAAATATCTATTAATTTCAGCTTCGTGAAAGAGATTCATTTTCCTATACATTTATTTATATTTTTGATTAAAATATTCCTCCAGCTGCATTCTTAATTAATTGAATTTTTAGAAGTTATTATGAGTGCGCTTTTATAAAAATTACAATTACTAATACGTATAAGCGATTAATTTATATTAAATATTCATTATTGCAATAATTTCTCATCATATTCGATTTTACGACGAGAATACATTTTAAAAATAAATGCAAGTTAAAATTTAGAGATCATGGAAACAAGTCGTCTGAGATCGATCACATTTATCCCCCTCGCGATTTACATACGTCGCAGCGTAAAACTAATATTGTAATTCACAACCCTATCAAAGTGTCCATTTAAATGTTTTTTTTTTCTAAATAATGACTAGACTTAATTTTTATGGCAACCGCATTTTGAAACTGAAACGTCAAATGAAATAACCAATGGAAATTCCTCCCAAACTGACCCCAGTTTGGGAGGATAGCGGTTGTCTATCGGCAACGGGGTCGACTCCTAACACGGACACTGGTATTTCGGGAATTATGGCAAGTATAATTATGACTCTAAATGTAACTTAAAAGTATATAGTGACACGCAACACTTCTTATCCTTACTCTGCGGTTTCAGCGAACGTTTATAATTCAATTTCAGCTCGAAATCCTCTTAGCATTGACTATTCTTTTAATATGATAAAAGAAAAATCATAAAGCAAAAATGTATTCTTATAAAGTTAAGGAAACGTAAACATTAATTTTCATCTTATTATCTATAAATTAATAGGTACCTATAAATATTTAATATATGAATTAGAAGACTTAATAACTCTTCATTACATCAGATTTTGTACAAACTATATACCGGGAGCCATCCAATCAGTCAACAATAACATTGTGTAAAGATAAAACTATTGTGTATAAAAATATCACTATTGTTGTATGTCGCGAGCGTGCGCGCCAAGCGCAAGCGCAAGCGCCCTGCGCCCGCGCCGAAGACAAATCAAACGGACGCGGCCGACGCTCCCCGGGGCGCTTTCAGTACAAAAAACTATACTCTATTAAGAAAATACACCTTAGTTATTATCTATGCAGCGACGCCGCGGATAGCGTCGGCCGCTTGTGGATATCGTGTATAACGTATGTATGTATAAACATTATGTAACCAGTAAATAACCTATTTTATGTTATGTAAAATCAGCACCGGTCGCAACAAATGCTTTAACAACAATCAGTCTATTGTCAGAAAGGAAGGTACTCATGTGATGCCTTTAACGAGACCCCATTAGTCACTTTGTGGGAACCTTATCCCACGGATGAGTCAACGTGGCCTCATAACATTTTATTGCTCATTATCGACTTAAAGACCGACTGATGCATGAAACCTATTCTGTTTAAGTATATTCCCATACAACGTTTCGCTGTCTCATTTTTATGCTCAATGACTTATTATGGACAAGTTTATAGTTGCGTCATTAACATAACGCTTTCTTGTTCATATTATATGTATTTTCATATAATTAAATACAACGTCGTTAGTTAGTGCTCAACTCTCTCTTCTCGATTTAAACACTATATTTACTTAATTATATAGCTCGATTGAAACGAGAGTGACTATTCTTCTTTCATACGTCAACAACTACGTGCATGCAATAATCAGGTAAGTCACCCTTACTGAGGTCAAACTAGAAGGATTATGGGGTCTCACTAAAAGAGCACGACATCTGGCAATCGGTATATTGTAGAAAGGCACACAATAAGCGGAGAGGTGTGATGGCAAATAGGCCCCCGGCGACACTCCGATCACAGACTAGATATATCTATTGACAGTCTTCGTTAGGACTTTATAAGCCACTTCTTCATGACATCGCCCAACGGCGAGACGCAACGTACCCTCTACCATAAAACAGATTTAAGCTTAGGTAAGGTTGTATCTCTTTTATATCATGTATATATTGAATAGAAGAAGTGAGTGATCTGTTTCCGATTCACTCAACATAACGTGGGTTCAAGGTTTCAAGTGCTAGAAACACATGATCGGTTTGGGCGTCAACGTATTGTTCGAAAAAGGTTTGTTTATTGAAGGAGCCGGCACAGTTGAGCCTCCTCGGGGGTGTAGGAGAGAGCGCGCGCGGGCGACTCGCCGATGGGCGTCGGCGGCTACTGTTGGTATTGGTGCGCGGGCCGCAGTGCGGGCAGCGGCGGCGGCGTCTGCTTGAGCCGCAGCCCGGCGGGCGGGTGCTGCGCCAGCGTGTGCCGGCGCAGGTACAGCGGCGTCTTGAAGCTGCGTCCGCAGGTGGCGCACACCACCGGTTGCGCCTCGTGGATAAGCCGCACGTGCTGGCGCAGGTTGGACGCGTTGCTGTACCGCCGCCCGCACACCGCGCACTGCACCCCGCCGGCCGCGCCGCCCGCCACCGCCCCGCCGCCCCCGAAGCCGCACCCGCCCGCTGCCAACCCAACAACACCACGATCGCACCACTGCCCTCCATCGGCATTGCTCGCTGCGCGTCCGCCACGCACCGTACACTCTCCGCCGCCACCCAAAAATATCGTCCACTACCTTCAAATGCTAACAAAGAGACCATGCAGTTGGGCTAATGGGCTTCAAAAAATTGCTTAACACTGATTGATTTCAAAAGGAAGTCCATTTCAGAAATCTAGATTCTTATTAGCATTTGATATCACAGAACGATATGAAGTTTGGCTTGCGATCGGCAGATGGTCGGTAAAGGCTGACGGCGAGAGAGCGGCTGCGTCGCGTGCGGGCAGCGCGTCGGCACGACACCCGCGCGCCTAGCCACCTGACTCACTCAATGTACTGCGAAACCGCGCGCGCTCTCTTCTACGACCGAATCGTTGGTTCTATTGTTCGCTAAAAGAGGTTCGCCGGGGGCGCGGCTGTTCGAGTCGACGTGTGCATGTTAAAAAAATGGTGACGGCAATGATTGATAAAATAATTACCTTCCGCATTCTCGTCCCGCAATTCCGTAGTTATTCCAGCCATGAGATCCATGTTACCTAACAAGCGTAGAATACAATATTAATTTCAAAAGGTTTTTAATTTTTAGATGTTATTTATAAATAGCTTTACACGTACCTTGCAGGGCGGCGAAAGGGTTTGCTAGTGCATTATTCTCATTATAGTACATGGGAGGGAAACTGGTGCGCTCTTCGTCGCTGGCCTCTTGTTCCATGACTTCCATTTTTGGTTCTAAGAGATCAGAGGCAGTGAGCTCTTGACTTTTCTCCGGCCTGTCAGGGTCCCCGGGGTCCATGAGCATTTCATTGTCCTCATTTTTCACATCGGGCGCTTCGAGATCAGTTTTAACCCTCAATGTTGGGTAATTACATGTTTCGCTATAGTCATCATTATTAGGCCTCATTTGACTAGAAGTTTGAAAGGGAGCGTCTTCGTTGAGATTATTTCTGGCAACATCGGGAGAATTTCTCGTGGAGCGGCGACTTGAGTTCTGTTCTTGGTCATCGACAGAAGTGGTCTCGACATTTTGGCTTGCGGCTTTGGAGGAGGAGGTAGAATGTGACGGTGGCTTCGCGCTGAGCAAATTACGTAATTGAGAGGGAGGTGATTTTCGATTTACTTTCTGAAAACGATAGAAATTTTAAAAGATATGATCCAACAGGATTAGGGTAATCGATTAAACGGTAGTACATTAAATTACTTTGTCGTTGTGTTGCGAACAGTCGGTGAGACCGCGTATCTGTAGCGCGTCGGCAGTGCGCAGAAACGCGCTTAGCTGCGCCTGCGCGATGTTCACCTGGCCCACGTACATGAACTGGAGCAGCGCCCGCACATGCGACACCTCACAGTCACGCATGAATATTATCGGATGAGGACATGGGTTATTCTGAAATATGCCACAATCTCTTAAACAGTAGAACAGACAGGGCAAAGGCATCTTATGTTTGTATATTTTTCGTGACCTACGATATTAAGCTATTTGTACGAATTTTGATATATAACTAGGCATTATAGACACTAGAAATTAACATAGACAATTTCTAATAACATTGTAAAAATGGAGATATCTTAAAAGATATGGCACTAAAGTTCTCTCTTCTGTTTGAACAGAAACCTTGTTAAAAAATCTTTGTATAACATATTTTCTTGAAGATAGTTGTTATTGTGGTACAATATGCGAAATTGCCTGACCGTTCATTGGTGTTCTATGTTGTAATATTAATATAATGTAATAATGGGTAAACAAACAAACATTGTATCACCAACTTAAGCAAATTATGCTTGTGTAATGGGTAATGTACAACAGACTACTGGCTCTGGGGCCGATCTCAGATAGACTCGGAGATCATAGTAAACGACGTTTCCGATATTTACCACACCAGGAATCGAAACCCGGAGCCTCTGCGTTGCAGTGAGGTAAGCCGTCAAAGGCTTAGCCCGCTCAGCCACAGAGGCCATCTTTATTGGTTCTGTGATATGGTGAAAATTAACATGGCATCAAAGTGTATGCTGCATATGTATCTTGAGACTCGGGTATGGGCCCCGTATAATTAAATATAATCCAAATAATTTGAAAACCACATTTAATCTTGCAATGGAATAGTAATAAAAATCATTTGTCGTAAACAATATTCAAAAAGACGGATTACGTGAAGGAGCACATGATGATTTATCGTGTAATAATGGATGGAGTATGGAAGGAAAATATATCCCTTGTCGACTCTCAATCGATTCGGAAAAGGTGAAAAGAAGGAGATATACAATTAGATTACAATATGGTTTAATTGTTAAAATAGTAGGGTGTGGAATTTGTTTCAAGAACATTATTTATCAATTAAAATTAAAAAAGCTCCAGCCTGGCAAGGCAATGGACGTGCCCCCCCCCCCCCCCTTCAATAAACCAACGGAAGCGCTAGTGGAACGGTCATTTTTAACGCCAAACATGACTAACACCAGTGAGCTTACATATACTAGAGTAGCAACGTCTTACAAATAATTCTTTAAAATGCGTAGCCACTAGCGAGTTTAAAAGACGTAGCTTTGAAATCTAATGTAATGCCAACAGTTTGCCTAAGTAAACTATATTTGTCTAGTTTCTTCCATAGTCCAACCAATTATGTTAAAATGAGACAATGCATTGCTTTCGTGAAAACGTACAGAGTTGCCAGTAGTCAGAAATATCCCCAGATTGAACGTTTTTTGGCTTCTTTTTTATAGAATATAAAACTTACAATATATACTTAGTACATAATTATTATAATAATTATGTACTAAGATATTTTTAGTGAACTGGTTTGATTGGGTTTTCACGGCTTACTTAATAACAAGACATTTTAATAAAACATGTGCAAAGGTTCAATTAACGTTGAGGGCCACAATCGTCTACTTTCGAGAATCGCTACGTATCTAGATATACTAGTAAGACATAGCGTAAGGTTCCACTTTATATCGATACTTGCCAAGTTCGTCATATAAATCTGCGAAGATGACCTCCCTCCCTCAGATAGTAGAATGACCGCCACTTTTGACTTAGACAAACAAATAAGGATCATTCTAACTGCTGCTGAACTTAACACTATTTTATGAAAATTATGGACTATCTAGTATCATAAAAAAATTAGAGTCGTTGCCGAAATTTTATTATTAAAGCACACAAAATTTACTGGCGCACGCTTCCATCATTCACTTTTTCATGAACTACACTCCAAAAAATTGTTAAAAAATAAATCGTTAAAATTTATATTCGCTTTACTGGTAACACCGATGACAAAAACAATGCACTATATATTAATTTGTTTTCTAATGTTATTTTAAATAATGCGATCAAAATTAAGCAAACTTCCTTGTGAAAACTAACGTCACTTGCTTTATTATCATTTTCGGACGTGATACACAACTTTTAACAGTACATTTCACCATTTTGAATACGTTTTGACGCCCGTCGCGGATACGTCACACTCGCTTAATGTCTAACTCACAACTGGGACCAGATATGCCTGCAGGCATCTTCGAAGTGGCAACACGTCGGTGCCGTAAACTGCGCCATCTAGTTATTATAAGATAATTGGCTAACACACTAAAACAACTAGTTAGGTAGAAATAAACATTTTCGACGAAAATTGGTTTGGTTTTCAACTAAAGGGATTGCCAGTCATACTAAGTCTTTAAGGGTATCATCAAAATCGTAGACAAAATATTTTTCTCCACATGTGACCAGTTTCTAACTTTCTATATCTCATATAATGTTGTAGAGCGTGCTTACACTTGAAGGAATATACCCAAATTTATCATACCCATACATATAGAGTAATTTGACCACCATATTAAACTACATTAGCGATACTATTGTGTCGAATATACACGACAAAGATAAGGATATGTTATGTGATCAATAGTAGTGAAAAATCATGCTGACACGGCTCTTATCGGGGCAACATGTTGGCTCGTAGGTTCGCGCGAAGCACAGTTGAAGTAAATACTACTGGTTTCAAGGCTTATTGTCAGTCATTTTACACGAGCGGCCTGTCGTTGAACTATACGCAACGTGCCATCAACATCAATAAGTACAAGATAATAATGTTTTCAGAAAGCATGTTTGAATAGAATGAATGGGATGTTTGCAGAGGCGCGCACAGACGGCTTTAAGGCAATTATCCACCCACAAGATATCTGCTGCGCTAATGCAACACTTGGGCGGCAGCACCAACAGCCTTCTGAAGGCTGTTGTGGTTAGACTTGACTGCCCCTTTCAAGAACATTGGATAGAGGGTAGTAATCGGTTTAAAATAAGTTGCTATATATAGGTTTAAGAATTTGTGTTACATACATATATATGTTTAAAATCCACGTATATAGTCACTCATCACGATATATCAAGAACTATAATACCTATAAACTTGAAATTGGGCATGGACCTTCCTTTCGCCAACTAGAACTCAGCTATGTCAGCTAAAAACGGATTTTACGGCACGCGAAGCGTGCAGGGATCAGTTAGTATATAATATTAGTATCATTAATTTATGAGATAATTGTAACTAACACACTAACTAAATATGGACCTCGGTCTGCAATAATCGTTTGAAAGCCATAAGCCGCGCGAGGGGGAGAGGTCGCAGCCCATGTGTGGGATTCGCCAGGTCAGGGTGGCTAGCACCTTACGTGTGAAGTGCTATTACCACGCCGCAATTAGAGATACCCACTAAAACCCTGTCCGATCATCTGGCGACCGTTGTGCGGGCTGTGCGCTCGCTTGCGCATTCACCTCCAGCCCGGGCGGAAGATATGTGGACATCTAAATTTACTGTACAAAGGTGTAATATAGATAAAGATTATTTGAATCATACTTGAAATAAATAAAAAGATGTAAATTACTCAAATTTAAAATTTATCCAATTGGTGTGTTTGCCAATTTAAACATCAACCCACATACGCATTTGCAGAAAAATTATTTAATTTCACCATACCATATAAATAGGTCTGCTATATCCTAGTTTTAAATCAGTTGAAAACAGTCGAAAAGTTGTTATGAGCAATGTCTGAAATACTGATAGCTGTTTGATACCGTGTTTTAATAAACGTAACAAAAACCCTACCTTACAAGTATATGCATAGCAATGTATATGAATTTGTTTGATTTCATAAAAAGGAAGAAATTCTGCAGTGTCTCATATAACCAAACTACATGGTAATATTAGTTTATTGAATTTCATGGAATTTATTGTGTCATTTATAATTTGATACATGTAACGGTAATCCCTGCATGAAATGTCTAACAAATGACGCGTTCTCTTAAGATGACTCCCGACATTAATGTTTTGCCATTACCCCAAATATTTTGGGTATTGGCCAGGAGAAAGTAAAACGTAAACAAAAGAAAGTGTTTATAACACAACGCTTTTAGCCCAAGTCTATGGTGGTAGCAATATATTGTATTACAAATAGAAAAACCCCAACTCCGATATGTTTGTTTTTTAACTACCCGCCGCCCATATTTTTATACTAATTATAGAAGAGGAAACATATAAAGGGTCAACTTGGACAAAGTGTAATGAGGATTGTTCACAAAAAATTACCCTCTAATTTTATATTTTTATTACGTAAAATAGGGTATTTTAAGATACTAATTTGAATATTTTTTATTTAAGCGTTAGTTTTTTTATAATTCGATTTTAAAATTATTTCTCCGATGACGTCATAAGGGACAAGTTTAAATTGATTTCTTTGCCTAGGAAACAAAAATAATAAAAGTAAGTTTTATCTATATATAATCATAGTAATCTGTGCTACTATTTAAATGTCACTGTCATTACTCATTACGTATCGTGATCATTTTAGTGTTTTTTGTCGCTAGGCTTATAATTTTTCGTGTTCAACTATTATTATTTTCTGTAGTTATCGTTAAATATTTTAAAGTGGTCTTTAGGGAAAAATCCATGTTACAGAACTTAAATCAAATCCTAACAAAACACCTAGATTTTTACACCTGAAGCAGGCAAACAGGCAGACGGTGACGGCTTAATATTGGACGTCACTCGTACGAAGGCTGCCGAAAGGGGGGTGAGTAAGTGTTCTTGTTGCTTTCCGGAGCGGTTTCCTAGCAGGCAGGCATAGCAGGGTCTGTTCGATGTAATAAAATGCGGCACCAGACAGCCCCATGGTTGGTTGAGCATTCGCGCTACGACCCTGGTTTAGGGTAATAGAAAGAACACGACAATAGTTCTAGTCTCTAGAAATATTATCCTGATCGTTCTGATACTCCTTAGAATCACGAGAGGCTACGCGAGTGAGTGCACTACTTTAATATTTTGCCCAAAAAAAGTGAAACATATGTATGTATACCAATAAAATATTATTTCGGCGTTCTATAAAATTTAGTCGTAAGTAACAAAACTAAGTAGCAATATTAATAGGTGCAACAAGATTTGGAATTGATTTTCTAACAATGTCATTATTACATATTCACAGATTTCATCAAAAACTAATTTTTGGAGTGTTCCAAAATCAGGCCTTAATGAAAGGCGCGTAATATTTTTCTAATTAGATTCACTTGAAACTTGGACTTCTAAATGATATATTCATTTTAGCGTTAAAATTTTACATAAGTCCTAAAAGCTGGTACATATTATATAAGCAAGTATTTAACGGTTGAACATTTGCTAGTAAAGCACAAATGACATTAAATATATTAATACATTAACGCAGCAGTTTTTATTTTATTTCTTTCCTAAGGATTTTTGTCTTTCTGTGATTGTTCTCACGTAAAAACTATTGTATCAAATTTAATTGCATTTTTCGTTGACGGATGGCATATTATTTGATTTAAAATACGTGATACATTATAACCCGGAAAACCGCATTGCCTATAAATTTTGACATTGATCATTAGAACTTTGATTTTCACTTCGCGCCCTAAGTGGACGAAGTCGCGGAGCAATTCTATTGCAGGTTCGTTGGGATCTTTCGAAAGTTAATATATAACGAAAATTGCATTAATTATCAAAACACGCAATATTTTCTGTTGTAGTTACAATAATTAGGACACCATTTTATTTATCCCTTGCTTTAGTTATGCCAGGCAGACTAAAACTTGTACCAAAATCGACTTTTCATAGTGATTTTGAAAATTACTTTCATAATTTTAAAAATTAAGTTAGCAAAAGGTAATTTTCAAAATATCGCAAATTACTCAAGATGTACCTAAATAGAATGTTAAGGGTATTTCAGTTTCAGCTTGATTAGATTCCTTTACAGTTTATTTTGAAATTACACTTAGCCATAATAAAAATATTGAGTTATGAATATTTGCGCTTACCGAACCTATAGACAATTGAAAAAATATAATTGTAATAGTTAAGCCATGTAATAAATAACTAAGTCATTGAGATATGGACATTGTACAAACTCATTGAAAATGTGTCAATATAACCCCAAAGCACCTTAAACTAAGAATTAAAAACATCTGAATTTTACATTTGAAAACGATCTAATAAAAATAGAATAGACAGAATGGTTTCAGAAATCATAATGTTTAGTCACATGTAAACTATGACATCATAAAAAACCACAGCCATGGTTTTCATTCAAACTATGACAGCAAATTGGACATCATTTGCATACTGGGAAAATACCCAAGACATCAGTAATCAAGTCATTGCAGTTTAGTGGCTAAGACACCCGTGGCTTTTCCAATAAAATGGATTTTAAACCTAGCCCCGTAAATTACGTCCACGTTAAGGGGGTGGGGGGGGGGGTCGACGAAGTGTGATATTGTGTGACCCTGTATTTCGTGTTCCACTTTCCAAATTTTATATATTTAAGAATAGTTTGCCCCGCATTTTACTTACACAAAACTTAATTCGGATTTTTCCATATAATAATAACAAAAAACTAAGTCGATATAGTTTAAACTGCCCAGAAAACCATAGAGATGAGTCGAAGCCAATTTGATTTGAGTAGCAATACAATGATGGCCCCTGTGGTTGAGCGGGCTAAGCCTTTGCCGGCCTATCTCACTGCAACGCAGAGGCTCCGGGTTCGATTCCTGGTTTAGTAAATTTCGGAAACGTATTTTCTCCCTTATTTACGTAGTACGTTGTATATTACATAAAACAAGCGTAACGTAATTTACAATAAGTGTGTTTGTCTGCCGACTATTATTATTAATGAATGACAAATTGTTTATAAAAAACGTAGGTATTTGTTAGTGAATTGAAATAAACGCGAGCAGCGCCTTTAATTTTGCTAATCCATCTGTTTCAAGGAAACGACTTCATTCGTCCGAATAATTTGTTGACTCGGGTTATAAGCCAGCAGTATGTCGAGTTTCACTTATATACGTACAGTAGTTTTCAAAAAAGATAAGATCGCAACGCCATCTTTTTCGCCATTTTTATCTATGCCACGAAAACGACGTTATTTTTCGGGATAAAAAGTAGTGGGATGATTATGGGCTGATAATATGTGCTCAAAGACCTGTAGCCAGAGCCAAACGAGACCACTTTCGATCGTTGTACGATAAGTTGGAATCGTCTGAGGGCAGAAGCTCATTTATAAGTTGGCACGTTCCAGGATCAAAGCGGCACAGGACATTTCCAAGTGCCGCTGTGTTAAAGATCCTGGCGGCAACCTGTTATTCGAGGACCTCGCGGTGAAGGAGAGATGGCGCTCTTACTTCCACGAACTGCTGAATAAGCAGCACAAAGAAGTACAGCCACCGAACCTCCCTCCGAACCAAGGACTAGTGCCACCGATAACCCTGATGAAGTCCATAGGGCTCTTCGCCGCACGAGGAATCGGAAAGCTGTCGGAGCTGATGGAGTCCCCATCGAAGCCTGGAAGGCGATGGGTCCTCGTGGTGTGGGCATTTTAACAAACCTTTTTAACCGCATACTCCTCACCGGAAACATCCCGAGCCAATGGAGACTGAGTGTTATCACTCCAGTCTTCAATGGTAAGGGATCGGTGCAGGAGTGTGAAAACTAACGCGGAATAAAGGGAATGTCCCACACCATGAAGCTCTTTGAGCGCATAATCGTCCTGGGCATGGACCATGGACCCTGTTTTTGCCCTAAGGATCATCATGGAGAAATACAGGACGAAGAATACGCCTCTGCATTTCCTGTTTTTGGATCTGCAGAAGGCCTTCGACTGTGTTCCTCGCGTGATGATCTGGTGGGCACTAAGGTCCAAAGGGGTGCCAGAAACCTATATTGACGTTATCCGGAATATGTACCGTGATTCTGATTCCATAGTTCGGACCGCTGTTGGAGACACCACACCCTTTCCCATTACAGTAGGCGTGCACCAGGGATCGGTCCTTAGTCCGTTTCTGTTCAGCGTTATATTAGACGAAGTGTCGAACAGCATCAGGGATGCGCATGAGCAACCTCCATGGTTGCTCATGCATGCGATTCGGCTCATTCGTATGCCTGGACGATATGCGTGGCAGAGTCGCTAGAGAACGGCGGTTTGAAACTAAATGTGGTGAAGACTGAGTACTTGGCCTGCAACACTACAGATCCCACATCCGTGCGCATAGGCGAAGATACGGTCGAACGCACGGATCAGTTTAAGTACTTGGGATCTGTCCTTAGTGCGTCCGAGGATATCGACCTCGACGTCAAGGCCCGTATCACAGCAGCTTGGGCCATGTGGCGTGAGGTGACAGGTGTCATTTGTGACCCCAAAATGCCGGTCAAATTAAAAGGACAGGTCTATAAATCCATCATTAGACCTGTCCTTTGTATGGCAGTGAAGCGTGGCCAGTACTTGAGCGACACAAGCAAGAGCTGCGTGTCACGAAGATGAATATGCTGCGATGGATGTGTGGAGTGACGCGGAAAGACCGGTTCAGGAACTCCCGCATCCGCGGCAGTCTTCATGTCCGTGACATAGCAGACAAACTGCAAGAGTGTCGCTTACGCTGGTACGGCCACGTTTTACGCAGCCCGGCTAATTACGTGGGGACAAATGTCTAGCCATGCCGCCTCCGCCAAGTCCCGGTCGAAGGGGAAGGCCCAAGAAATGCTGGCTTGACGTCGTGAAGGATGACATGCGTGCCAATGGTCTCAAAACGGGGGATGCTGAAGACCGCGCGAAGTGGAATAGAAAAAGTAGGAAAACGGACCCTGGGCGTCGGAGTGAACGCTCCGAACGCAACCGGGATTTAACGCTCGGATGATGATGATGAATATGTGCTCAAAAAAATCAATTTAATGATAAGTCCAAAATTCACCAATATTTTTATACCTCAATATGTAAAAATACACTGACTTTGTAAATTTTCACTTTACATATTGTGATGATATAGACTTATACATGCTTAAACTGAAGCAATGTAATTATTGACTGACGTAATAAGGGTACCTTTCTGAAATGGTATAAAATAGCATCCTTATTTAAGCCCAGTAGATAAAAGGTACTTTACTCTTAATTTAGGTTGATAACACTCTAAGTTAAGTATTCAATAAAAGCTGGAATGATTTACAAACATGGCGTCCTTTAATAAGATTTATGCTTGATAGCCCTGGGATCAGATCCACTCATCAAATCCTCACTTGGTGACCATGGGACTACCTCGGGAGTATACACTTACAAGTGAAGGAAACAATTTGAAAATTGGTTTACAATTGACAGAGATATTGTGTTATGAACAAGTTGGCTAACAATATTCATGAATTTCTGATTCTTTGGAGTTTACTAATGGTAATTTTGGGACCAATTTGAGAGTATTTCGATTAAAAGAAAAAAACCAGATTGGTCCTCAATTGACGGGGAAATTGAGAACCAAGGAACATACAAAAAAATACAAATTAATTGAAAAGCTTCTACTTTTTGAAGTTGGTTAAAAAAGAAATAACAAGCATAAACACAATCCCAATAAGAAGTTCTAAGAAATATTGACATTCATAATTTTTTTCAGATCATATATTAAACATTACACATACACTTATAATGGACCCTGAGTATACTCACAATGCAGAAAGAAATCATAGGAAGCACAAATGCAATCCTAATAAAAAGTTGTCAGAAACAGGGACAGTCTTAAAAAGACATCTGTAAAACTATACAGACTCTTGGTCAGAAAATGTAAACATGGCCACAACATTAATAGTTGGTTCTAAGTATAGACACAATGCTATTAAGAAATTATAAGAAACAATACTGATGAGAAGTTCAAAAATAAGATAACATAGACATAGGGATGACCCTATTGGGTAGAGAAACGAGCTAGAATAGTCCTTCATCTCAAAGGAAAATCTACTGCCAAGACTACTGTTATGTCTCACTGGCCTAAACCCTTCTAGTGTTGTTGGAAATTTGTATATATTTTTTATGTCTCTGGAATTATTCCCAGACTTCAATTACATGCACAGAACCCTCTATGGGCTTATAAGTGTTCCACTGCAGACACTTTTCAAAATATGCACATAATCTTAATCAGTAAATGTAACAAATATGGGTGTATACACTTATATGGTATCCTAAGTAGAGGCACAATGTCAATAAGAAATTATAAGAAACATAAACAATCCCAATAAGCAGGTCTAAAAAAGAAACATTCTTGTAAACAAATTCTCAGAAATCAAGACACAATTCAATATATAAAAATCTTATCATCTTGTATAGTAAAGATTATCACAAAAAAAATATTCATGTAGGAATTATACCTCAGTTAATATATAAAAAAACCCATGTAAGTCATAGTTCATTCTTATCCTCATAAAAACAGCTATTAATGTACTGATAACAGTCCAATTCATAAGATATGAAAATATTTTTTATGTAAAGTAATAGTTACATTTCAATTATCAAACAAAACCTCCATGATCTAGTTAAACTGAGATTTAGCTGGTTGGCTCACTATTCAGAAGTCCCATATTCAATTCCTGATAGAGTAAATCTAAGAACACTATTTTTTCAAATACTAAAATCATTACACACAAATGTGGGTATTATTGGAACTAGTGCACCAACATCACAACACAAGTGTAATTTGCTTAGGTTTAATGTGTATATTTATCTGTCAGTATGTAATTGATTGATTGACCATGAAAACTATGCTAATCATAAAAATATTAACAAAATTTCATAATTTATGTAGGACACTTTATTAAACCATGGAAACATACAGATAAATATATAATTATACTATATTTTAAACATTAAATTAATTTTAAAATATACCTAATATAATTATGTATTTGTCTGTATGTTTCTTTGGTTTAATAAAGTATTCTACACAAATTATGTAATTATTATATATACCTACATATTCCATCAGTATTATACTTATGGTCAGGTCAATGAACTATTACACTGAGTTTGTTTACCTTTGAAATATGTATATAATTATTGGAATGACAGCTAGAACATTATGGAACCAATCATTTTAAAACCTTACCTTACCAGGATATTTCATTAAGTGAAAATTATATCAATCTTTGAACATATAAGAATTTGTCTCTTTCAATTCTTCTTAATTTTGTGTGTTAAATGATTTTCATATAATTTAGTATATCAATATTATGGAAACTAAAGATAGTCATATTATACATGATACACTTTAGATAGTCCCAAGTAATTAAAAAATGTAAAATAATATAATGTTAATTATGAAAAGGTGACTATTAAAAATATAGTTTTGTAATATAAAAAGCATTCAATTAAAGCTTGTATATATTTCAAAGAATTGCAAATAGGTATAAACAATTTTAATATTATCTGTAAAATTTAACAGCAGCTATAGGTTACAAATATTTAAGGGTCAACAACCTATACTATTAAAAATAATACATAAAATTTATAGAACTAGAAACTGTTGTTTATTTAAATATTTGCAGTTATTTTCTAAATTAATGCCAAATTATTAGTTTCATTTACTGCATTAAGTGCTATTAAAAAAAATTTAAATAGAAGTCATACCAAGTAAACTAATAAATCCTATAATTGTATAGCTTATCCACGTTTTGATAACCTCTTGAGGTACCAATTAGTAGCAGTACCTACTCAACATCTGGTTATAGACTTAGGTTATGTTAAAATATACTAAAAAACAATATCATGTATCAAGTATATTGCATATGCAATAAAATTTAATAAGACTTAATTAATTTTTAAACATCTCAAAACTCAAATTAAACAATAATACATCATCGAGACAAGTTTAAATTAACTACATCTTAATTTATTAGTAATAGAAAAAGAGAAGGCAATGATACAACAGCCTTGAATGTTTCCCATTAGTGCTTGCACACAAAGGCAAAAAACCAAATGAGAATATTTTAACTCATAATTAGCTGGTTATGGTCTTTATCTTTAATGTTTTCGTTCCTACTTTATAACTAATTAATGATAATTTTAAAATTGTATTTAACAAAAGTAAAGTTTGCTAGTGGCCATTGTGTGGTTGTTTATCACCACACATCCATGGCTCTAATTAACTGGTTATTGACTTAATAGCATTGGGTGATTACTGCATGGCATTTAGTCTGATATGGTTGAAATATTGCTATTGGTTTAGAAATATGATTATGCAGGTGAAATGTCAACTGTGATTTTCATAGTTGTTGAGCAATCATTAACATGTTCAAATGTCCCAGACAGCAATTTGAATATTACAAAATAATCTTAATATGAATTAAGAAATGATGCAGACATATAATTACCATAAAATGTAACGGCTACATTGTATTATGCCTCAAAGACATGAATTAATCTATAGCAACAATGGTAATGAGTTAATTAGAAATTGTGAAACAGAATTTTAAAGTAGGTACAAATAAATGAAATCACGAGTACTTAACCGGAACGCGAGACATGGCATTTGTAAGTAGATCAAGTGTTTTATACATAACAACTTTCACTAGAGTCATTGTAATGGTGACACATCAAAGTGTGGGGAGTGAAAGATGGACTTACTTTAAATAATTCCTTGAAATAGGGACTACAGGCAGAGAGAACCACTTTGTGGGCTTCCAGCCTGTGTCCCTCGCATGCCAGGGTGACATCCACGAAGTCCTCATCATCGCGCAGTGCCTCGAATTGAGAAGTTATATTTGCTTGAAAATTGTTCCATCTCAAACAAAATTGCTGGTCGCCACCCAGTTCTGTACCTTCCATTACTTATATACATAACTCGATATCCCTGCTCATTTAATTTGTTGATAAGAATAGGTAATTATTGAAAATAAATATATCACAGTAACTTCCAATTTCAGTCGCCGTCTGGCCGAAAATCTTATGAAAGAAAACAATCAATAAAATCTCGTACCAATATAAGAAAAATAAAAACTTTTTAATTTGTCATTTGGATGGTACATTCACTTCTACGTTCCGTTCCACAATGCGGTTGGATACCGGTTTTAATTGGATAGTTTTTTGCTGACATTCTTTATTAGCGGCAAATTTTATTTCGATGCATGGAAAGAATTTAGAAGGAATGAAGAGTATTTTGAAATTGCGTCAAGAGAAAAAAGCATAATACCTTAGACTATATGTCTATGATATACAATATATAACCATAGATAAAACTTATAGAACTTGCAAAGTAAACTGCCTTGTGTTCCTGGTTTGCTTTGCTGTTCAAGGTGCATTGGGGTAAAGTTGCACTATTTTCCAGTAATTTATAATGATACAATGAAAATATTTTCTGGCGAGCGATAAATTAAGTTATCACTAATCACAGTAGTATTTCATGCAAGCTATTTATAAACAGACATTCTTCCAACTCCGAAATTCAATGTATCTTCATAAAATAACAATGTTTCGTGGTTAATTATAATGAAAACATTTTAAAATTGCCACGGAAAAATGGACCTGTGTGGAAAAAATTCTGAACATCTCATATAAGCACAAACTAATATGGATATATAAGCCAGTAAGCCACATAAATTGCTAAAGCGCGATGCGCCCGGAGGCGGCGGCGGCCGTCTTGGCATGGTGACGTCAGTACCGGCAGTAAAAAAAAAAGTGTGTTTTATTTTGACGACTGCGCAGCGTTAAGAAATATTATTACTACAATGTACGCAATTCGTAAAGAAATACCCACTATGCGTAAAATTATGCCTGCTGCAAAAAAGATTATACAGGAAGTGTGAACACATCAACATGTGGATAATAAAGGTAAAACTAGGGTACCGATTTAAAAAATGTTACCAAAACCAAATGCATTTTATTGAAAGGCCCAATATTCATGCTTGGAGGGCTAAATATTTATGTCGCTTGAAACAAAATGACTTATTTGGCACTGACCAAAACAAGTGATTTATATCGACGAGACGTGGACAGTCAAAAAGTGTTGGCAGGCCGACACGGATGTTGGAGTGAAAAAAAAATGATAGCCCTGGTCACCGCTGGATTATATAGTTCATGCTAGGTGAGTTAGCACTTGTGAATAACGCTCTTTTAATGTTTAAAGCGGATACAAAAACAGGCGATTTCATGACCAGATGAATACTTAAAAATTTCATGAAATGGTTACAAGAAAAGCTTATATCCAATATACCACCGAACAGTATAACAAAGAGTTTCAGACAAGAATGTTGACAAATTGGAGAGTAAGATCGAATCTTTAACTTTAGAGGCTTTGCAATCAATCACTCCTGAAGATTGGAAAAAGGGGATAGATCATGTGAAGAGACTGGAGAAGGACACCGGCGAAAAGATAGATTGGTCTACGAGTTATTTATTATTGACACGGGAAATGATACTGATTCTGACGAGACATCAGACTCAAATACTAATTCCGAGTCTGATGTAGATTATATGAGTGGAGTTGAAGAGTTAAGATTTTCAAAAATATGATGAATGATGATGATTAAAAATTATTCAAACATTTTGTTTTAAAATTTCCACTTATCAAATTTCCTTTATAAACTTTTATTAATAAATGAGAATATTATGTTTTGTTAACTGTACTTTTTTTTGCTGATGACGTCACAAGGGCGTCAATTTGACAAGACTCCAGTGCATTACCAATTTGCGTGTCTTATATATGTACCTTTACTGATCGTATATATATAGTATCTCAATCTTACTGATTTTGCCCCTCATGCGAACTTATCCCAACGCACCTTACTATGATAGACTTATTAATGTTTTATAATAGAAGGCTTTGTGTCCTAGCTCAAAGATTGACTATTTTTTTTTAAATTTGAGAATGACTATCAGAATTGAAAAATATATGGACATTGGACAGTCTTGCAGCAACGGTTAAGGTGCTTCCCCTTACTGCCCCAATGAAAGTTTCTACGCTGTACACAACATGTGAATTTCCAGGACAAAACATAGATGAAGTTGCAGGTGGCATAAGTACAAGTAAATAAAGATTGTTGTACTTTCATAAACAAGAATAAAAACCAGCCTTCTTTAATATATATATTTAATTGGTTTCATTAAAAAAAAATTAACTTAAACATTGGATTAATAATTTACCAGATTTTTTTTATACCCCTGTAGGACAACCTTTTTATACGTTTATTTTTCTATTCATTTTTACTTTTTTATTTGACATTGTCATCCTTTTGATAGCTCTTGAAAATTATTCCTTGTATTTAATTGCTATAACAAGAAAATAAATAATTCGTCATAATACAAAGCCTATCTTCTTCCTCGCGCCAATCCGCTACATATTGGTGACCCTATCAATAATGGAGCACGAAAATAAAGGTGATATCACACCTCCCGATTTATGCCGAGTCGGAGTGCGACTACCACCCTTTTGGGCTGAAGAACCAGCGGTATGGTTTGCGCAAATAGAAGGCAGCTTTGCTCTTTCTGGTATTAAAGACGATAATACAAAATACTTTCACGTCACGTCGCAACTTGAACATCGTTTTGCTGCAGAAGTTAAAGATATTATAGTTAACCCTCCAGCGACCGGCAAATACGAGTTTTTAAAGAATGAGCTCATTAAACGCCTGTCAGCTTCGCGAGAAAAAGAATTAACACAACTTCTCATGCACGAAGAACTTGGTGACAGGAGGCCTTCACAGTTTTTGAGACACTTACGCCATCTAGCGGGCAAGGATGTTTCGGATGACTTTGTTCGAACTGTATGGAGCAGCCGATTGCCGACCAGCTTGCAAGCAGTCATCGCATCGCAACCTCAGTCTACATTGGAAGCGCTCGCGGACCTCGCCGATAAAGTCCAGGACTTAGTGCCGTCATCACCACAAGTTGCATCAACTGACGCACCTCGAGTATATTTCGACCAGCTTTCTAGAGAAATAGCAGAACTCAAGCTTGAAGTTAAAGAACTTTCTAAGAGGAACACCAGGGATAGTCAACGCTCTCATAGCTCAAGCAATCGTCGCAGTAAAAGCCGTACGAGGTCTCTCTCAAGTTACCGTAAGTTTCCCAATTGCTTTTATCACCACAGATACGGCGATAAAGCCAGGATATGTTTGAAACCTTGCGACTATCAGCAGGGAAACGAGAGGGGCGCTCATTGATGGCGACAAATGACTGCCCAATTTCCTCAGGTCGCCTTTTCGTAACGGATCGTAAGACAAAGACGCAGTTCCTGGTCGATACAGGTAGCGACCTCTGTGTCTTTCCACTTTCCGCTGCCAAACCCAGACGACCAAGGACAAGCTATAATCTTTTTGCTGCGAACGGAACACCTATTCATACATACGGTTTTGCTCAATTACAACTTGACTTAGGCCTCCGCCGTGCATTTTCATGGCGTTTCATCGTTGCGGACGTTAGCAAGGCAATAATTGGCGCCGACTTTCTTTCGCATTATGGCTTGATAGTCGACTGTCGGAACCGCCGCCTTATTGACAATATGACGACGCTCACATCCTCAGCATCTCCAGCTCTTACATCAGATTCAATTTCATCTGTTAAAACTGTCTTTGGCAAATCTGAGTATATTAACCTCCTTCGAGAATTTCCAGAGATAACTCGACCAGCGGGCACCGAACGGGTCATTAGCCATAGCACAGTCCATTTCATCAGGACTACACCTGGACCACCTGTTCATTGCAGGCCAAGAAGACTATCACCGGAAATGCTGAAGATTGCCAAACAGGAGTTTAGTGAGATGATTAAAAACGGAACTGCCAGGCCATCGGAGAGCCCGTGGTCGTCACCATTGCATCTCGTTCCTAAAAAAGATCATGGTTGGCGTCCATGCGGAGACTATCGTATGTTAAACGCTCGCACAATACCCGACCGCTATCCGGTCAGGCATATTCAAGATTTTACGCATTATATATCTGGTTGTACTATCTTTTCCAAAATTGATCTCGTTAAAGCATACAACCAGATTCCAGTAAACCCTGAAGATATTCCAAAAACGGCGATTACCACACCTTTTGGAATGTATGAATTTCCATATATGTCATTCGGCTTACGTAACGCAGGTCAGACATTTCAAAGATTTGTGGATGAAATGACCAGAGATTTCGATTTTTGCTACTGTTATCTTGATGACTTTTTAATATTTTCACCAGATACCACTACTCACTTTCAACATCTACGTCAAATTTTCGCTAGATTGAGAGAATATGGCATGGTCATTAACACTAGCAAATGCGTGTTTGGAGTATCAGAAGTCACTTTTCTTGGCTGTAATGTTTCAGTAGCTGGCATCAAACCAACTGACGAAAGCATCGAAGCCATTAAGAATTTCCCTCCTCCAAAGACTGTCAAGGAGTTGAGACGTTTCTTGGGAATGCTCAACTTTTATCGTCGGTTTCTCAAAGATGCCGCTAAATTACAAGCTCCACTTCACGATCTGCTTACTGGATCTGTGAAAGGCTCACATCCCGTGACTTTGTCCGGAGAGACACTAGAAGCATTTGAAGCATGCACTCAAAGTCTATGCAATGCAACGCTTCTAGCACACCCGGATATCGACGCTAAACTAGCCTTGGTGACAGACGCATCGGACGTTGCCATTGGTGGCGTATTAGAGCAGCATCATAATGGCGAAACGCAGCCACTAGCTTTCTTCAGTCGTAAGCTCAGCTCGACGCAGAAGAGTTACTCACCTTACGATCGAGAACTGCTCGCAATTTATGAAGCCATTCGTCACTTTCGACATTTCGTCGAAGCTCGTCATTTCACTGTGTTTACTGATCATAAACCTCTCTGCTTTGCATTTCAACAACGCAAAGACAAATGTTCACCACGCCAATTCCGACATCTGGATTTTATTTCGCAATTTACGACAGATATCGAGCATATATCAGGAAAAGATAATATCGTCGCTGATCTGCTCTCCAGGATTGAGGAGATAGCTCAGCCTGTCGATCTTAACATCTTGGCGGAATCTCAGCAAACCGACACTGAGCTTCAAACAATTTTACAAGGCAATACAGCCCTAGATCTCCTCAAGGTTAATATACCAGGCACACGGACGGAGTTATACTGCGATCAGAAGATGCAGCCACCTCGCCCGTATGTTCCAGCCAGCTTAAGGAGACAAGTTTTTAATAGCTTACATTCCCTTAGCCACCCAGGCGCCAACACCACCTTGAAATTAGTGGCACAGCGTTATGTTTGGCCAGGAATGAACAAAGACTGTCGCGAGTGGGCCAAAGCCTGTCATTCATGTCAACGGACCAAAGTCTCGAGACACGTTTCACCACCGCTAGGCAATTTTAAACTACCTCGCGGAAGATTTCAGGTCGTTCATATTGACCTAATCGGGCCTTTGCCGATATCAGACGGTTTCCGCTACTGCCTCACCGCCGTCGATAGATTCACGCGCTGGCCTGAGGCGATAGCTATACAAGATATTAGCGCTGAAACTGTAGCAAAAGCGTTCGTCACTCATTGGATCGCTCGTTATGGATGCCCACAGCAGATAGTGACGGATCGTGGCAAACAGTTCGAGTCTGCGCTTATGAAGCAGTTATCAGAACTTGCAGGCTTTCAACGTAGCAGGACTACGGCATATCATCCAGCCAGTAATGGTGTGGTAGAAAGAATGCACCGCCAGTTGAAAACGGCAATTGTTTGTCATGATAACCAGAGATGGACTGAGAGCTTACCACTCGTCTTATTGGGCATGAGAACCGCCTTTAAAGATGACATTCAAGCTTCACCTGCCGAGCTTGTTTATGGCGAGACACTTCGCTTGCCTGGTGAGTTCCTACAACCAGACAACACTCTTCATTCCACCTCTGATGTGACTGATTTCACAGCGCGCCTTCGCGCCATTATGAATAAAATTCGTCCTACACCAACTTCAAGGCATTGCAACAGGAACATCTTCATCTTCAGAGACTTGCCTACTGCTTCGCATGTCTACGTCAGAGATGACACGGTGCGCGGAGCTCTTCAGCCAGCCTACTCCGGTCCTTACAAAGTCCTAGATAGGACCGACAAGATTTACAAGCTGGATATGAAAGGTAAAGAGCAAACTGTGACCATAGAAAGGCTAAAGCCAGCTTATATGGTTGCTGACAGATACCGCACCTCTGACGTCATGCCATCACAGCAACAGGATGAACCTGGGACAAGAACGCGATCTGGAAGGAAAATATTATTCCCTAACTATTATCGCCCATCCTAGGATGGTCTCTGGGGGGGAGCCCTGTAGGACAACCTTTTTATACGTTTATTTTTCTATTCATTTTTACTTTTTTATTTGACATTGTCATCCTTTTGATAGCTCTTGAAAATTATTCCTTGTATTTAATTGCTATAACAAGAAAATAAATAATTCGTCATAATACAAAGCCTATCTTCTTCCTCGCGCCAATCCGCTACAAACATACTAGATGAAACGGCAAAACTTTATCGGCTTATGTGTTAGTTTAAATGATTTAAAAACCATATTCATTACTATTCAAAATATATTGTATGCAAGTTGTAAAATATATCCATTTTTTTGTAATTTTCATAAAGATTAGATAATAAATGTTAACATGTAGATGAAGATAAATGGTCTCGTTCATATTGATTTAGAGTACTCTAACTCAATATGAATAAGGACCCTACAAGTATATATGTAATATGTTAAATACATAAATTGGTTTTAATTTTAGTTAGGCAAAGAAGTTTTAAATTATTGTTTTGTTTCATTAAAAGAATGTATTACTGCCTGGTAACATTCTCTACCAAAGAATGTTGGAACTAATATTCACATTTAAATATTTTCTACATCTATTGGTTTGGATTGTTTCAACCCGACAAGTTCAGATCAAGAAGTTTCAGAACGCCAGACCATGCCAGCCATGGCCAGTTTAATTGATAAAACTGTATTGTGCATGCTTCTGATAGTTTAACTACTATTTTGGATAGTTATGGAATAACTTTTTAAAATTTATCGACTTTTTTAGAACAATTTATTTGTACACTACTCTCATATGCAGTGTGAATTCACATTATGTCACCTACAAATTTATAATGATTGTTCACCTTCAACCATCTCTTTTAAATTCAAAAGTTCAAACTGCCCTGTACCTTTGGTCTCTGTTCTGATCATTTCATCAAGATTCCTAAAGTTGCCTGGGTCTATTAAACATATAATATTAGCTGTTCCTGATTCCCAATTTTCTTCCTCAATACTCATAGCGAGCTTGACCACTTTATCTTTTGTTTTTCTGGCATCCTTTCCTGTCAGTAAAATTCTAACCCTCATCTGTGCTCTTTCCAATGGTAATTCTTTTTTCAAAAGCTGTATTACATCAAGTGCTTGCTGCTTTGCACTTTTATTAACATTTACAGAGAAATGGATATCTTTAATTGCTTTTTCTATTATAGAAACTGGATATGGGCGCTTTGTTTCTGGATTTACACATTTGTCAGCAACTGTTGTTGCAATGTCTTTCAATAAAGAGTCTATCTGTGAATGTCTCTCCTTATCTGAAACCTGAAGTTCTCCTTTTTCTAATATCTCTTTACATATCTCAGTCTGATCATCTTTTCCAAATATTTTAACAAGATCTTCTTTTTTTGCTACTTGACCTTTGGATACGTTTGTAAACACTGTGTGTGTTTGCAAGACTTCATCAATATCTTTTTCTCTGAAAATAAAACGGTTATATTATAAATGTGTTGTATATATGTTGTAGATACATGACTAAGAATTTGAATTTATTTATAATCTTGTTACATACAACTTATTCCTCCAGGACAAAACCTTATTCCTGTAACAGGCTATTTCAAACCTTTTTCCACCTTTTTTTAGCCTCACTATAGCAACATTTGTTAATCGTATTTGATTTGTAGGTGTGAATATTTTAGACATTCTGATGAAGTTTTTACTTTACAATCATATACCAAAATACAATTGTCTCATATAATATTAATCACTGATTTGTATTGTAATTTGTAATTACAAATTGACCTATCGAATCATCAAGTCACCACGACAAATAAAAATAGTAATATAGATTAAAGATATGTCTATGTTATGTGACTGTCAAATGTCAGTTGTTAAATTGTCATTTTTTAGTCAAATATTTCAAGTTGATCAATGACATTTGAATATTTTCTATGATATTGGTATACCTATTTTTGGTACCGCTAAGCCGCGTACACATTGATTCAACAAAGTCCGATTAATTAATGTGTACGTGGCATTATGTTATGGTGGTATGGCTTATGAACTATTATTCACTTTTGGTAAAGTTTTTGCTTTAGTGACTGTTAAAAAAATCTTCCACCATTTACATTACTTATCTATTATAAAATACCGGTTTTGAATATAGTTGTACTACTAAGAATATCATCTTTAATTTTATAACTTTTTTTTGATCAGTTCGAATGATTATTTAAAAAAAATGTGACTGTGACATTTTACAACTTTTATATTGTCTGTGGCATATCTGTCAGACGCAACGCAACACGACGTGTATTTTTTGAGAAATTGATCGTCATTTCCCTAAATTTGTGTATTCTCTCATTGATTTTATGTGATTAATCGTTAAAATGGCGAAACTTGTTGATATATATGATAGCGAAAAGGAACCTGTGATAAAAAGGCGACAATTACCGTTAACTATCTACTACGAAAATCTTACTGTAAGTTCCTCATAAGTTCGCTATCTGCACTTTGACATTACCACAAGCGTAGATTAATCAAGAAATAAATTTATAAACTTTAGAACTGTATTGTCTTTATTGAAATTCCAAAAATATTATCAAATGAAAAAATGTATCTATAGGTTATTTACAAACGGTGATCGGTAATATAAAATATAAGGAGTTCATTGATTTCTGTTGTAATGACGTCTTGTAGTTGACCTTATTTTGTGTATTTATTCCTTTGTTGAAAAGCTTTATTTTGTTTTTGTTTACAGATGATCATGGATTTAAATTCAATGGGCCTGATTTGTGACAATCCCCAAGTGAAAGGACGCGAGTATGAAGAGTTTATGCGTAAATACAGAATTCTTACCACAGATGAATTAAAAGCTGCGCTTAGAGTAGATGCATCGGATATTTTTAATGTATTAAATCAAAGCATTCCATGTGTTGGCTGTCGAAGAAGGTACCAGTATTTTGTGTATTTATAATAATAATGACTTAGATATTGTGTTTTGCTCGGGCTTCCGTATTATTGTAGACTGGACAGTATTTTCATTGTTGTATAAGGTACATAATTTTCCTGTTTTACTTTTATTCAAGTTTATTCCAAATAGGATGTTATGGCAGGTGTGGTATAGATCTATACTGCATACTTGAGATATAGAATTAATTTTGGGTGGTTATTAAAAATTAACCACAAAGGCTTCGAGGGGTACAAAGTGAAGCAGAGCACCCGTCTTTGCCTTGTAACCTATATCAGAAAAGTTTGAATTTGTTCATAATAAATAAATGTGCTGTGTATCTATACTCCACCCATTATGGCTGTCACAGCTCCAAAACAAGTACTATTAACTTTAAGTATACAAAAATATTTTTAACTTTGTTGCCTTTTAATAATAATTTTGTATTTGGAATCACAATGATTATTTCTTTATATCCATACATTGATCAACAAGTTTTGCAATATTGTTGAATTGGTGTCATCTCACATACTTAGTATTCTTTAATTAAGTGTGAGAGTAGATTTTTAATAACAGATGAAACATATACATACAGACATAAAGGGACATCAAAACTCAACATATAACCAAAAAAATATTTACTAATCTTATCTTAGAATATATGTTCTCGGCTTAAGTAAATATCAAATTACTTAATTATCAAATGCATAAAATGTAAGGAAGTACAATAATTGTTTTAAATTGATTGACTAAATATGAAATAAAACTGAAGACTTATTTCACTATAATGATTGCTATTATATTTTCATAACATGTAAATATTTTAATAGATATTCTAAAAGATCATAAATAGTTCCTTATAAGAACATATAAAATATTATTCATGCATATGGGTAGTGAGGCCTGGGGCTCAAGTTGCCAGTTGTTAGGGCTCCTGGGACAGAAGCTTTTGCATTTGACCCCTCGCTTAGGAGTGAGTGTCTCTTGGTATATGATTAAAATTGATGTTTTTTTTTATTTGTAATAATTGCACTTAAATATGTTGTATAAAAATATAGGAAAGTTGCAATTATTGTGCCTACAATCATATTTCTTGTTTGCATCTTACTTATATGTACATTTGTTTTTTACATTTTAATATGTCCCATTACATTTAATAATGACTAACACTATAGTCTGTACTACAGAAGAATACTTATGCATAAGCCATGTTTGTGGATGACTATTTTTCTGGAATACAGGCTATGCAGAGATATGCAATTTGGAATACACCAAGGATTACCAACCCAAAATTTCAGTTTTACCAATTACAGTAGAATATGTCACATTTTCTTTAGCCCTAAAGAGTACTAATTATTTGTCATTCAAATCTGTTCAGTATACTGGCCAAGAAGGAGCAACATATTTCACACTTTTAAAGCATTATAATATTTATGATGTAAAATAATTTCAAGGTATGCATGGCTTATTTCAATGACATGTGCACATATTCTCTCTGAGTATACACCTCTGAAGCAAGTTGTTCTGGTAAATTATATACATATAGTTCATACATAGATTTCTACAATCACCATGATTTGACATTTAAGAAAACAATGTGACAAAACCTGCATATTGTAACTGATGTTTGAATTTTACTAATAAATTTTGCACATACTTTCCAAAAACCCTATAGTAACATTTTTCTGGATTTCTATTATTTCTTATTTAATGATGATTCTTTCAAAATTATTGTTTGTCTGACAGATTCGGAGAACTCAGTGAAACTTGTACAATAAGCAAATAATATGTACCTTGACCTAGATATGATACTGTGTATACAAATATCTGCATCTGTACTTTTGTTTTCTACAGCACTATGCCCTCATAACATGTATTTCTATTTTAGATAACAAGGTTATTGTCTATATTAACCTGTATGCTTTTATGTTGCATTTATGCTTATATATATATATATCTAATATATAAAATTCTTGTGTCACAGTTTTCGTTGCCATACTCCTCCGAAACGGCTTGACCGATTTTGATGAAATTTTTTGTGCTTATCCGGTATCTATGAAAATCGGCCAACATCTATTTTTCATCCCCATAAATGTTAGGGGTAGTCCACCCCTAAATTTTTTTATTTATTTTTTAGACTAAATTTTTAATTTCTATTTTTTTATGATACAACATACAAAAATACATACAACCCTAGATTTTCAACCCTCTACGATCAACCCCTATTTTTTACCGGGCAGGACGACGTCTGCCGGGACAGCTAGTATATATATATATATATAAATTATTTAACATTAAACATAGTAACTACATATTAGAAAAGATATAATATAATATATATATATATATATATATATATATAATTATATTATATTATATCTTTTCTAATATGTAGTTACTATGTTTAATGTTAAATAATTTTTAAAATTTTTAGAAAAGATATATAAAATAATTATTAAAGTACCAATAAATAAAGGTGGTTAATGTTTGTATATAACTTTGGAGTCCGACCATGCTTCTCAGAAAATGCTGAAATGTCTTACCTTGTGAAACTTAAAGAGTTTTCAGGTGCTTTACTTTTAGGGGTGACATTACTACCAAAATAATCTTAGGGTCGCCATTGCTGTCTCTTATTGTACAAACAGGTGTAGTGGGGGGATGTTAAGAGCTATTTCTAAGATGGCATGAGTGTTGTCCTGACACATCCAGCCACGGCACAGCGCGCTTGTGTTTGTAGTCTCTAGTCTGGCCGTGCAAGTCCGTGCAACACCAAAGGTGCTACAAATGCGCTTCTGCTCTCTTAGGGAGACTGGAACCTGATCACTAATGCCGGAACACAACATAAGGTTGTTAGGGCGACATACTTTAGACCAGGGGTGGTAGCCATCCAATCGGGTAAAAGCCCTACCACCTGGCTGTGGGTTGTTTTGTCGCCTCTTACGACAGGCCGCCCGGCCGCAGGAAATTGTATTCTTTCTCCGTTCCTGCACATATAGCTAGATTTAGCTATGTATTTTGCATTGCTATGATGTGAAAAATAGATTGATGGACAGATATTGCAACTATGGGAAAAAGTAATTGAAATGGGCATTGTCTCAGAACATGGTGGAGTGTGCTTCGGATATGATTCAGATGTTATTTTAATTGATAACAGAAGTTTGCGCAATCAAAAATAGTTCTTAAACATTTTGATAGCTAATACTGATATGCATTTATTATCTTGATTCAATGTGTTTGTTATCTATTAAAATTAGTAGTATTATCTAAATCATATATTAAACATCTAAAAATAAATTATTTATTTATATTGTTTTAGTGTGGAACGTCTATTTTATCAGCTATGTAAATCAGGACACCCCACATTGGATCCACTAGTTCTGACACCAGATGAAATAATGACAATTAGAGAAGATAAAATAACACATCCACAATCACTGGCAACACTGCTCAATGGTCACAGGTACCTTTCATTTAACTGTCTGTGTGTTAGTACTTTTTTAACATTGCCTGTGTCATCAAAAAATTAGACAAAAGACAAGTCTATTAATATTCTCACTGCTCACTCAGGTCGTGTGTGTTATACTTTGAATATTTATTTCAAGCCTTTACTTTACTATGTATTGCTTACAGTATTCTTATAGTTTTTTTTTATTATCACAGTGTATAACAGTAGTCAAGATAAATCAGTTGATTTATGGCCAGTTGATATCTCACTATTCATTTGCATGCCTTAGTATCAGTCGAATTTCGACATTACTTATATGGAGCTTATGTCAAATTTTAGTGAATAGCAAGGCAAATGAATGGATATTTATATATAGGAATGAACTATTTATTAACTGTGAAGTACCTTATAAGGTCCATTACAAAGAGACAACCAAATAGCTCTGTTTTGTTATTTTTCAAAATATGTGACTAAAAGCAGTAGAGCAGGGGATGGTCATATCAATTGGGATATAGTTCGCGCCACATAAAAAGAACGCTGGCTTTGAACCTGCGCAGTGAGCGATTTATCAATCAAATTGTTGGTATGAAGGGGGCGAGACGGGGTGATACTTTAGGATATTACTGTACACCTGCGAAGACACATCCCCTCCACTACCGCTCAGTGTTCTTTTTACGTGGCGGGATGTCTTGCAAAAGACACAGCCTCGTATTTTTTTTAGAGCGTAAAAAATTTATACTTCATAATTTTATACAAGTAAAAAGAAGTAGATAGTGTGTCAAATTCACGAATCTGTGATGGACAAGCATGGCAAATAATTTCTATGTTTCACCTAAAGAATAAAGAGCTCTCAGCCCGGCAGTGCGATGGGACACCGAGGGCTAATTTTGGCGTTTATAGTACAATATGGCCACGTCCCTGTCGCAGTGCGGGCATCGAGTACCTCATCCTAAGCACGCCCCGATGGAAGAAGTCCCAGCGGTGTACCCTTCACTCGCTGGAGGCGGGCAGCGTGCGCGGTTACTCGGGGGCGAGTGCGGGCGCGGGCGCGGGCGGGGGCGCGGGCGCGGGCGCCGGGGGCTGCGGGTGGGGCTGGAGCGCGTGCGGCTGGGGCGGGCGCGTCGCGTGGCGCGGCGCCTGGGACGCGATGCGCGCCTCCGCCCGCGAACACGTCACGCTCGTGCACTTCAACACGCTGCACGACACGCTACACAACTACCTCAGGAAACATCGATTCTGCGCCGACTGTAAAACTAAGGTGAGATGAAGTAATAGCTGTGTATTTAACTAGCATTTTAAGCACCGATGACATAGAAAGAAGAGTACATTTGGGGAATAGTGTGAATGGAGCTTTAGGTAAACTTCTAGGCGCTAAGAACCTCAGCCAGAAGGCCCAGCTTGCCATACACAACGCGGTGCTGGTACCTACGCTCACGTATGGAAGCGAGAGTTGGGTATGGAACAGAAAGCATGAAAGTAGAGTAAACGCCGTCGAGATGCGAGCGTTACGCAAAATCTGCGGAGTGACGCTCTTTGACCGCGTTCGTAATACCGAAGTAAGAAAGAGAGTTGGTCTGAAAGAAAGTATCGGGATGAAGCTAAGGAAAGGAATGCTCCGGTGGTTCGAGCATGTGGAAAGAATAAATGATGAAAGAATGACTAAACAGATATACGATGCAAAAGTGGATGGATGCAGAAGTCGTGGAAGGCCACGACACACCTTCCATGATCAAATTGATCATGTACTAGCAGAAGGTGATGTCAGGAGCCTTAAGAATAGACGAGCGTGCATGACAAGAGCTATGAATGTCAAAGAAGCAAGTGAGGTGTGTAAGAATAAGCCTAAATGGCGCTCTGTTGTTCGTGCCTACCCCGCAAGGGACCTGGCGTGAAGTTATTTATGTATGTATTTTAAGCACTGCGATACACAACGACAATAGTAAATTACACTAGGGATGAAAGTAACGCTCGAACAATTGGCGCCCTCGCCACACTCGTCCGAAAAGCAGTCTCTTGCCTAAATGAGTTTTTCACCCGAGGTAAACGCTCTGCTTTTTATTTGGAATATGTGAAAAGTAAATTAAAACCTGATTAATTAAACAAACAACTACTTCTCTAATCAAATCGGGCGTTAAATTCATATCTGATTCTGATGAATTCCATCTATACAACTATCCCTCTACATAAATAATTAGCACTCGACAAATCAATTGAAGATTGAATTGTCTAGCTTTCCCATCTTTTTTTATATAGAATGCCACCGAAAAAGAATTTTTCTGTGGCATTCTACCAGCCAATGTTTTTTTTATATTATTGATGATATATACTAAAAAAGTCAGAAACGGCAAAAAAATCTAATAAATATTTTATGAATATTTCACACAACTTTTTGTTGGTTGTCAATTGATCCTGTTTTTAATACTGATCAATAATTTCTATCGGACTAGCCTCTTTGGACTATACTAAAAGAGTCGGAAGATATAATATTCACAATCAAAATTTTCTAAGCAATGGACACATTCTTAGATATAATTGATGTTATAGAATATTAGGTTAAAATTAAATTACTATATATGCGAGATCGTAGTATTCAGTCAAGTGAATGATAATTACATTAAAAAAATCTTCTCTTATATATAAAAATGAATGTTTGTCTGTATGTCCTTTATAGAACTGTAAACTATACATTTGATCATGTCATTATCTTTAGCAAATTTCACAATTGGACCCAATAGATGGCGTTGCTGTCGGCATATCGATTGAAGCTTTTCCGGGCAGAACGACGTCTGCCGGGACAGCTAGTATTTAATAAATTTTATGATCAGTAAAAGCCCTTGTTTTAGTCTCGTTATTGTACGGGTCCACAAATAATCTTTTTAAGGCTGGTGTGCACTGAAATTTAACTGACGGTCAACCAAAAATAATCACTGTTTTGCCATACATTTTTGGTGATTATTTTATTTTAACTATCGGTTAAAAGTCGGTGCACACCAGCCTTAGTATATTATGTGATGAATAAGAATGATTTAATACTAAAGGTACTGCGTGCATATCAACTGCTGGTTGAAGAAAAAGAACCACAGAAAGAAAAAGGATATGTGGGGGCATTATACAGTGGTATAAAACGGTGTCTTTTAGACAAACACCTGCATTTGCAAACGAAGACTGATTATATCGCACACCTGATCACGAGGGCGGAGCCTGAGTTGCTGGGCAACCACAGGGAGAGGCACGCCAAGACACTTGAAATCGCACAGGAAGAGGTTTGTTTATTCACTTCCCTTTTCAACATTCAAAATCACTGTTACGAGTCGCGAGACTCGAATTAAAAAGCCGTTAGAATTGCTATAGAGTTTATTAGAACTATACACACACATATAACACAGGATCAAAGATAACCGAACACAAGTCCAAACGGAATGCAGACGGTCGTAATTCAATAAAACGCTTAAAGTCCGTCACTTGTTAGATTCCCGATTGTATTACACACGTCTCGCTTCGCTGGTGGTCTCGCTTGACTAAATCCTCCCTCAATCGGGCCATTTCTTACATTTCATACTGCACCAACGCAATATGTCTGCCCGGCAGCGTGGACTGAATTTCCTAGAATCAGCTTGTAATTTAAATCAGTACCACCTGGCTAATGATTATATACAACAATAGGCCGTATGTCAATAAGTAAACAAAAGAAAGCCATCAAGAAGAATTCAATAGTTTCAATGTTAATAGTTATTAGTTCCAATGCCAACGGGTAATAAATGTGCTTTGTTTCAGATATGCAAGTGGTTTTTGTTAGGACCTGAGTTGTAACATAACTTTTAGTTCACTTTATTTCATTGTGTCACTCATAAAAGACTGAGAATTAAGTTATTTTACATTATATATTGCAATTGACAATTTAGATGATGATTTCGATGTGTTACATTGTTAAGATCGTGTCCATCATATTGGGACTATCTCATTGTTGGTACCTTGGTAGGAACTTGAAATGGGCAGGTAGTGTTGTAGAGTGTCATCATTACATACTAGGTTCGTTGACAACAATAAAAAATAACCTAAAATTTTAAAAATATTTTATTAAAACTAGTTATACACATGAGTAAAGCAAAAGATATGGAATCGATAAACGTAAATATTGATCAGTTAAATTGAACCAAGTGCAACTGATGTTCATCATAAGGTAGTGTATTCGGAAACACATTTTGTAAGTTATTGAACCAATAGCACTAACAAACAATAGTGATATATTGTTAGTTTATAATAATTAATAAACTACAGTTTAACGTACCCCAGAAACGGGCATAAGCAGTGCAATAAGATTGGACCTTACTTTAATATACATCTGTTGGGCCTGCATAGTTTCTTAGAAAAGGGTATAAATGGATTCTTAAAATCCAGAAACCTGAAAGGAGATGTTGTGCTGTGCATTATTATTTACTAAAATGTGTAAAATTACTCTAAAATGAACAATAGTTGTAGGATACTGATAGTTAGTAGTATATAGTGAGTAGTAATTATGTGTTCTGTGAGAAATGTGAACTGTGTAGTCAAATGTGGCCATTTGAGTTGTCACAAGAACTCTGTTGAATGGCACTAGCTGATTACCTACAGTTCAGCTGTGCTACACATAGGCTTAAGAAAATGAAGAAACTATATTGTAAATTAAGATCTGGCTTAAAGGCCTAGCTGCCAAGCCATAAAGTTAAATAAATAATAGATTAATTTATATATTGCGGCTGTAGGTGTTGATATGCCTCGGCATCTGCATATACGAGCGGCTGCAGCGCATCTCGATGCGGCTGCGCGAGGAGGAGGGCACGTGCCAGACGCTGGCCGCGGTGGCCGTGGAGGCGCTCTACCGCAAGTTCGAGACCGCCGTCGAGCACAAGAGCGGCGTCTCCAAGCTGCAGCTGCTCTACGACGAGATCACGCAGGAGGAGCTCACCAGGCGGCAGCGCAAGGAGCAGAAGAAACTCAAGAGGCGCAAGAAGAAGGAGCGGCACGCCCTCGAGACCAAATGCAAGGTACGCATTCGGCGATCCTTTTAAGCTTCTCGCTTGCTTCCTTCATTATGACACACAGGTTTGGAATCTCATCCTTTTTTTTAAATTATTTAAACCACTGTTTTGTACTTTACTGTTTACTAAGGCTGGTGTGCATAGACATTTAACCAATGGTTAAAATAAAATAATCGCTAATAATATATGGCTAAACAGTGATTATTTTATTTTAACCGTCCATTAAATGTCTATGCACACTATCCTGATACTGTTGCAATAATTTTAAAAATATACACAAAACAATAATTGCATCTCTATAGAACATATATTCCGCGTACAATAATGGCCTGGACCGAATTTCCACCGTGGTTTTCCTCCTGCGGGATGACATGCACTTTACGGGCGTTATAGAATTTCTGGCGTTGCAAATGCCTATAGGCGACGTAACCGGTTTCCATCAAGTTGGCCGCCTGGCTGTTTGCCTGATTGAGTATCTGCTTTTGTATCTGTATTATAAATCCACGTGTTTTACAAAATACACTGACAGACTCGTAGACTGCATCAAAGTAATAGACGACTTTGAAATAAATATTTTAACCAAGTATGCAAACTTTCTATACAGATTTAAAATGAAACCTCTACATTGTTCGTGAACTTTAAAACAGCGTAGGGTCATATCCTTAAGTTTAAGTTTGTGTACTGGAAAGGACCTTAAGACTTTTTTTGAAGAAAAAACAGAAATTTAAGGAAAATTGGTTTAATTAAAAAATTGGTTTTAACAATAGACACAAACTTTATGCAAGGGTTTATTTATGTTTTAATAAGATGTATTACCTCCACGTGCCCTTATTACGGATTCTAATCGGTTCCGCATAGATTTTATTAGGGTTATTAAAAGATCTGGCGGAATATTGTCCCATTCTTCTGAAAGTGCTGTCTTAGTGCTGCCACTGTCGTGGGCAAGGGGTTTCTCGCATATACAGCTCTTTTTAAATTGTCCCAAACATGCTCAATGGGATTAAGATCCGGGCTGCGTGCTGGCCAATTCATTCTACGTATCCCAACCTCTTCGCAATATTGTCGAACTTGTGCAGAAGCGTGCGGCCGGGCATTATCCTGCATTAAAGTAAAATTTTCGCCTATGAATCCCATGTAAGGCACCACGTGATCTTCTAAGATCTCTGTTATGTAGCGATGTGCAGTCAAAACCCCTCTATTACTGTTTTGACGGACCATGTCTATGAACACAAGTTCTGTTCGCCCGTTCATCGATATGCCACCCCAGACTATACACGAACCGCCTCCAAAAGGAACACGCTCCTCAATGCAACTTTGAGCATATCGCTCCCCACGTCGACGATAGAATCTTCTGTGACTATCTGCACCATATAAACATGTCCTACACTCGTCCGTGAACAATACGGAGGTCCATTGCTCTTCTGTCCAATTCAGGTGATCACGCGCAAATTTTAAGCAAGCTTGTCTGTGAGCTACAGACAACTTTGGACCATTTACTGGTCTAAAAGGGGTGATATCCGCTTCCTTTAACCTTCTTTTATTGTTCGTGCACTCACGTTTACTCCACGCACTTCATTAAGCTCTGCTTTGATGTTAACAGACGTGAGGAAACGATTTCGCAGGGAAGTTGTAACAATAAATCGGTCATTACGACCGGTGGTTGCTCGAGTCCTGCCTGTACCACATCTCCTTCTGTAAGAACCTGTCTCCACAAACCTTCTGTATATTCTAGAAACCGTAGACTGGTTTAAATTTAAATTTCTACCAATCGTTCGTTGATCCAAGCCTTCCCATACCAATGCTACAATTTGAGCCGCTTGTTCGGACGAAGTATCCATATTATGGTTCAAAAACTCTCGATGAGTTAAAAAATTAGCCCAACAATTCTGCTGGTAACAATAATTCAATTGACAAAAGAATAAAAAATCAATGAGAATCAAATTTAAAACTTTGCTATAAATAACACGCAAATCTGATACTACTATATTCATTTGTTTTACTGCAGTTCTATTTTTAAATTCTCCTTTTTTTGAGATTAAGAGCCAGTCTCTCGTTATTTATATAATTTAATCTAAAAAGTTTGCAGACTTATTTAAAATAATCCTGAATCCTGAACTTTGATGCAGTTTATGAGACCGTCAGTTTATCTAATACATCCTAAGATTGTCTGCAAGTTTATTTTGAGTAAGACCATCTGATACTATACAATGAAATATTCTATATTACAGGAAGTAGATTCAGAAGAACCAGATGAAAAGTGCCAGTGTGAAGAATGTCTATTAGAAGAGCGGGATACACCCACTGACCTCTTATCACCTCAAGATTACAACCAGTGCTACGAGACGAATGGGGATGGGGATGGATGCAAGTCCTGTCAATCCGATCCTACCAACAAACGTCGTTCACCGATAGGAAAGAAAAAAACAAAAAATGGGAAGTTATCACCGAATGATCATATTCAAGATTGCGGTTATTCGTCAGGGACAAATATTGGGTGCTGTGAAACAATATCAGGGGCTTCTTCGCTAATGAGTTCCCCGGAGGGCTCGGAGGTGGCTTGCTCCGAGGGCTTTTGCAACCATGAAGGCGGGGACTGTTTAGATACCAAACATGACAAGACTTTGTGTACTGGTTTCACACTTTCCTTGCAAGAAATGTTAATGGTATGTTATGAATTTTTAATGTATATTTTAGGTTTTGACAGGAATGTTAAATGTGTTTGTTTTATTTACTTTCATTATTTTTTTTCATATACACTACACATCATATTTTCACAATTCTCAACATTTTAAGTTTTATAAAAACACTAGTTTTCCCTGTTTTATGTTATGTAGATAAAAATTTAATCAGGTATTTTATACATATATATGAAACTTCAATACTTTAGCTTCTTGTTCAATTCAATCCTTATATAATAATTACAAAGAAATTAAGTCAATATATTGTAGACTTTGCACAAGAAACAAAGAAAGTCACAAAGCAGAGTTGAAGTACCTAATAAGTAATCTGTGGGCAAAATGTGTTGGCATTTTACCCACATTTTTGTTATTGAATTACAGCGGTGGTTGTCTACATCATAATTGCAGTCTCTTTTTTACTAATCCGTCTTTTTCACGAAAGCGACCTGATTTATCGGATTACCTATTTTCGAAAAAAGATCGACGGGAGCGCTAACTTTTTCTCTATTTTCGTCTATCCCGCGGAAATGACGTCATCTATCGTGATAAAAAGTATCCTAAGTTACGCCTCGGGATATAAGCTAGCACCGTTTTCAATTTATTAAAATCCGTTCATTAGTTTTCACATGATGTCCTAACAGACGAAAATTAATTTCATTTTCGGAATCTCCTCGTCCGAATTAACTCCCCTAATTTTTTTCACATTTTTAAACTCAATAACCTATTAACTGATTTATTAGTATAGATTCATAAAATTAACAACATTAATAAACATATTATGTGTTGCATAATTTGTTTTTAGGTTATACATTTTCGTATAAAATCAATTGCAGCTAATTTCTATAGACAATTGTTTGTTTTTAATCGTAGGATACTTGTTCATCGGATGAAGAACAGGATACCAGTTACATTCCGATAGAGGAGGTGTTGGAGTTCAAATCGCGTAGGAATATAACGGAGAAGAGACAAGAGTTGCGGCAAAACCTCAGGCAGAAGTTCGCGCAGTTGTGCGTCAGCACGCCGCAGACGCAGACGCAGCCAGTGCACAAGCAGCCCGCTTAACTTGTGCGCACCCTCATTCGATGCACTTTGATACATTCTTATTTCTCTTTAAATTAACACTGTTATTTGTGTATATCAAGGTTTCTCATCCTGCTTTGTTTATTTTACCTCCTGTTTTTTATATTTCCGCAGGTTTTAAAACAAGTCTAATTAATAAAAAACATGTAAACATTATAATCACTCTATAATTTATTGATTTTATTATTACTTTGATATTGAAGAAAATATTATTAAATTTATTGAAAAGAATACCAAGAACTTATTGTGCTGTTGTCAGTTAAAATAAAAAGTTATTATCTCTGAAATATGAGCATTTTCTTATGAATTATAAAATATGTAATGTTTAATATTAAGTACAAAGTGGATTCTTTGTAGCCTGTATCTTCAACCTTCTTCTTAATCATGTTTTGATTCTATATAAATGTCATAGTATAAGAAATTAATTTTATCAAGAAACATTTATAATTTAACATTAACAAAATTGTATTGCAATAGTTTATCAGACTGTAAAATAAGCAATTCGTTTTAAAATAAGAAATAAGCTATATATTGAAAAGTAGAGTTCACTTCGTTTATTCCTAATGTTGAGCTGTGTAATTTCTATTTTATTTTGTATGAAATGAATATTCCAACATTTTTTAAATTTCATTAATAAGATCAAAGTGCAACATTGAATGATTAAATATATATTTGTAATAATAAATCAATTGACTGGATAACACCAGCATTTAAAAATAATATTTAAAAAGTTAGAAAAGCTTAGTGATGAAATATTTAAAGTAGCATTTTTTGATCAAAATATTTTGTTTTCAATGCTTTGTGATTCAATACTCAATGGATTACTAATTGTTACTATCGAAAGCTGAGACAACATGCGATCGGGAGTCATCTTGGCTTTATTGCCATTGTTATTAAAGTCAGAAAAATATTTGTAACTCAGTTTTAATATACTATATAATACAGTGATAAATTTAGTTTTTTTTTTACACCTTTTGCACAAGTAACAAACCTTTATTTTTATTATAGTAAACAGATACATACTTAAAATACTACCTAATCAAAGTTATACTTATGATACACACTGCATCTAGGGAATTACACCTATTATCACTGGCCAAAACTATAGATGAAATACTTATTCAATCTGTTCAAGATATTTAAGACTGCTATGCTCTAATTGTTGTTGATATCAGACAAAAATATTAACTAAGGAGGTTCTTAAGATACATCTTAACCTTATTTGGAGCCAATACACCTAAAAATAGTGAAATATATTTTGTCCAATAAACTTTTTGACTTTAACTGAAACTTTACTATTCATATAATCAGTGTAAAAGTATCTGGCAGTTCTCAATTTACTTTTATATCATGGCTTTACAGTAAACAGGTTATATGTAAATTAGCATAATAATAAATGTTTGTGCATGGAGATATACATATGAAACTTTTTAACCTACGAAACGAGGTACTGCAGTATATGGAACCAAAGTTTGTGACCAAAGCCACATAGCATGATCTAGTGAGCTCATACTTGTGCAATGCATAGTGTAGCATTTGTACCACCAAAACCAAAGGAATTTTTTAGTGCAATTCTCCTACTACTATCCCAATTTCTTGGCTCTTTAGCTACATAATTTAAATCATCAACTGGTTCATCTAAGTTTAAAGTAGGAGGCAGCTCCCCATAGTAGCAGGACAGTATAGTGAAAACTGCTTCCAAGTTACCAGCAGCCCCTAATAGGTGTCCATGAGCACCTTTAGTTGAAGTAACTGATATTTTTGATGAGTGATCTTTGAATAATGTTTTTATAGCAGTCGATTCAATACCATCCCCAACAGGTGTGGATGTTGCATGAGCATTTATAAATGTAATTTGTTCTTTATCCAACCCAGCATCTTGTAGTGCTCTATGCATAGATAAAACAGCACCACTACCATCTTCCCTTGGAGTTGTAATGTGTGAAGCATCTCCTGATAGACCATAACCTAGAATCTCTGCATACATTTTAGCATTTCTATTAAGTGCATGTTCATATTCTTCTAAGATAACAATTGCTGCCCCTTCACCCATAACAAAACCTTCCCGTTTATTGTCAAATGGTCTTGATGCTTTTGTTGGCTTATCATTGAATGATGTGCTTAATGCTCTTAAACGACAGAAACCAGCTATTGCTAAAGGACTGATACAGGCTTCTGCACCCCCACAGACCATAACATCAGCATCACCGTTCCTAATAAATCTAAATGCATCTCCAATTGAGTGTGCCCCTGTAGCACAGGCAGTTGATACAGAATGGTTGGGACCACGGAAGCCATATTTGATACTTATATGACCTGCTGCCATATTAGGTAAAATTCTAGGTACAAAGAAGGGGCTAACTTTATTGTAACCTTGTTTTAGAGCATCATTAGTATCACAAACATCTTTAAGATCTATCATACCCATACCAATGGCTACACCTGTGTTTTCTTTTTCAATGTCAGATTCAGTAAGCCAATTTGCATCATTAAGAGCTTCAGAAGTTGCTACAAGAGCTAAGGCTGTTGCTGGAGCCATAGCTCTCAAGTTAGACTTCGATAAAGCCTTTGAAACTATCTCATTGTTGTCAGTAGGAATAATGCCGGCTACTCTGCATGGTAATTTTGAATATTCGTTGGTGTCGAGGGGCACAATTCCGCAGTGACCTTTTAAGAGATTTCTCCATGCTGTTTCAGTCCCTGTGCCAAGAGGTGAAACAATTCCTAGGCCTGTTACCACTACTCTTCTACGAGGCGGAAAATGTGCGATAGTTTTTATTTGATGTAAAAAGATAGTTCTCATTTATATAAAAAAAATTGGCACGTTAGGAGCTAGGGCTATGTGTAATATTATGTAGAACTTATCTATTAATTCACTAATTCAAAGAATTGATTATCAAATCTACGTTTTTCTTTATTTCTTCTAAATATTTTGTTACTACTTTAAAGAAGATACCAAAAACAAATTATTGAGAGAAAAGATCAAATTGAAAATCTGACCTGAATCTACTGACAGTGACACTAATGATTGTAGTAATCATACGAAAGAGAATATCATCTTCAGTACAGAGCAATATTTAATTTTTCCTCATGTTTGATATGACGCCTACTTATACCTACCTACACACCAAAAACTTAGGAAAACTGATTAAATTATTAATTTCATACATTACACATCTGCAATCTTTAATAAACTAAAAACCGTAAAAAATTTATTACCGATTTACCATTCAAGGACCTATATAGAGTTCATTAAAGTTCAATGACCTTTTGAAGAAACTGACCTTCCGTGAAATAAATAATTGTGATTCAGATAAAGTACATAGCTACCTTTTAATAAAATAAACTATATTATGTAGACATTTGAATATTCATTTTTAATAAGTATTTTTTCTTTGCTCAACAAAAGGATCGAGCATAATAATTAGTCAACAAGGATTGAAAGGAAACGGAAACGACTCATCATTTTATGGAGCGAATTTTCACGAAGTGGACGGGACTACTTTTAAATTTGTTTTATTTCTTTTAAAATAAAATAAATATTAATTTTATCTCTTGTATAAAATTCTTAAATTTCTTAAAATTATATGCAATTACAAAATTAGTACACTTTCACTATGACGGGACACAGAGCTAAGTTATTATTTGCAATCGTTATAGTTTTCGTAAGTTTTTGGTATAAGAATATATTACAAAGTTTATGGAACACTTACACTGAGCTTCCTAAAGTAATTACGAATGAAACTCGAATTAAAGTTTTTACACAAGAAGAATTATCGCAATATAATGGTAACAATGGTAATATAGTATATTTAGCTGTATTGGGCAAAGTTTTTGATGTTACTAAAGGCAGTCAACATTATGCCAAGGGATCACCATACAACTACTTTACAGGTAAAATACGCATTTTATAAACATATAAGTAAAATGTTTCATATTAATAATATCCATACATTGTATTCCCAGGCTGTTTTCAGGCTTCTTGATCATTCAAGTTGATTCTTAAAGCAGATTAGCAGTGATTACTTATCATTACTTTGGTTTTTGTTTGATATCACCTAACCACCACCTTCACATCACACATACATGGTTGGCTGAATATTGTCTTTATAAAAAAATATTTGGTTTCATGTGTTTCAGGGAAAGATGGGTCGAGAGCACTTATTACTGGTGATTTCTATGATGAAAGTAAAAACAAAGACCATGTCTTAGATCTTAAATGTAGTGACATATTTACTTTACTGAGGTGGCAAGATACATTTAAAGAAAAATATTCAGAAATAGGTATGTATATAATTTCTTGTTATGTTTTGAGCTAAACTTTTTTGTTCATAATCACATTTTTTATAAAATTAATGGCTCCCATGGCAAAGTGATTTTCATGTAACTTAAAAGGCTTCAGCTTTAAATTCAGGTAGGGTAAATTTCATGAACTCTCTATTAATTACTCTGTTGTATGTGTTATTGGGATCAGTCATAGTTGTTTTATATTTTACTAGCTAACGTGGCGAACTTCATACCACCATATTTTCTGAATTCCTAAGACTTTGTTTGTTGCATGACAAAAAAACAAAATTACTCCAGGTGATTAGGACTCTAGAACAGTCAGCGTTACCTACCAGTTCTAATTGCGTGTCTAAACCATCTGGGAACCTACTTAAACACACAAAAACAAGATCACCAAAATCGGTACAGATGATTAGGAGGATTCTAGAACCCGATCTTAGTGCCACCTACTGGTTCTAATTGCAAATCTAAACCATCCATGGACCCACTCAAACAGACACACAAAATTTATCAAAATCAGTAGTCATTCTCAAGTTATGCACATATATATATTTCATTTTTATATATATAGATGTTATATTGTTTAAAAAATAACTTAATTACTTTGGAAACAATATGTTTGTCTGCTAAATTTGTTACTCTTTCTTGACAGGAATTCTGGATGGAAGATATTATGATAACATAGGAGATGAGACAAGTTACCTTAAAGAACTGCATATAAAAATGGACCAATGTAAAGTGGAAAAAGAAACAGCCAGGAGAAAGGAACTTGAGTATCCACCGTGCAATATTGCATGGAGTGCTGAAGATGGCACCAAAGTGTGGTGTACTAAGACAAGGTAATGCCAAATGGTCAACTTCCTTAATTTACAAACCATCATAAGAGAAGGAAGTCATAATAAAAATAAAATTGGCAGAATAGTATATCAAGAGGTCAAGTAATTCTCTGTCCAGAGCCTTTACCACCTATACATTCTTTGAATTAGAATATATTAAAGAGATTAAGTAGTTTCTACCAGCTTTGTGTTGTAGATTCTTATAACAAGCAAAATTAAAAAAAAATGACAGCATTATTCATAAACATTGATTAATTTTTAAGTAATAGGTACTTTAAACAGTTATTAAAAAAAATGTATTCATAAATAATATTTAGATTTAATAACCACTAGCTGTAGGACTAAACAATCTCATCCCACTATTTAACTTGATTTAACTTTCTTAAGTAACAAAATGGCAGACAAGATTGTTGCTTTTAACAGCTGCTGTTTGATTTTGTAATGATTGAGACAAAATATGGAATCTTTTCAATTTGGGCAGATGTATTAGATATAATATATGAATTCAGGCGCTCTAATGCTAAGATTTATAAATATAGTATAATATAATAATATAAAATTTACAAAAATATGAAAATATAATCACAATATCATAAACCTAGCTTCAATTATAAACAACACTCTTTTATGTGCTGAGTGTGTAGTGCATCAGCCGACAAAGACGATTTATGTTTTTAATCTTGATTTTTGATAAGAAGATTGCTTGTTTGCATATATTCTACCAAATGCTACCAATAAGTTGTTAGGTTAAAAATGTTAAGTTGTATTTAGTTAAGCAATATAACATAATTGTTTAAGAAAAGGAAATCTTTAAATGTTTAAGGCTTATAATCATTTGTTTAGTTAATTAATTTTTAGAACATAATTAACAAAATTTTATGAATAATGCTGTGAATGTGCATATTATACTTTCTTTGATTAAATTATTATAGGGTTCTTTGTTTAAAGAACCTTTGCCCGGGTTCTAAAGAAACTAAAAAATAATTATTATTCAAACCATATTTTACTACATTTTTGTTGTAGCTACAAACAATAATTATTACTAGTATAATTTTGTTTAATAAAATATAACATTATTACTCGTGTGTCGGCACATTTGGATGCCAATCAAGACCTAAGCATTGATATACTTAATCATGCTAATTGCTATCTGTTGTGTTGTCCAAATAAATATATTTAGTGAATGGTCACAATATTAAAATTCTTAAACAATTATAGAGATATAAGTGTAAATTTGTTTGATCCCATTTTATAGCTTTGCATGTACAGTAATCTTAATGAAATAAGAGTATAGAAATTAAAGATATAAGACACTTTATTCCAGAAGTACAACCCTATTCTCTGGTCGTCTCTGGATACTTGAGACAAAATTTATTGGGTAGTGAAGCAAAGATAAAACCTCTATTAATATTCATAATTTTTCCAAAAGCTCAGAATGTAATTAATAAATATTTTCACAGTGGAGGAATATCAAGAAATTGGGTTGGGGTACCCCGTCAGTTATTTACACCAGGCGAAGATAAACCTCGTTGTGTGTGTGTCAACCTAGAAAAAACCCACACACAAGGTCAATTCAAAGAATATGAAAATTGCCAAAGTGAAGCTACCTCATGTTTTGTACAGATTTAGTTCTTCCTTACAATAATTCCATCATATAGTATCAAAATAAATGTTATTTATTATTTTATCAAGTTGTTTTAATTAATTTTCAGAGCTAGTTTTTTCACATTACTTAAACTAAAATGAGAACCTATTTTATTTTTAGATATCTATAATATTATTACGAAAGTTCTTTCTTTAATGCTAGAATGTATTAAAAAAAATGCCAATCCATTGAGCCAATATTACATGGTTCAGTTCAGTCTTTTAATTTCAATGAATAAATGAAAGTGATGTGTAAACATGAACATAAATGATATAGTCATAAATAAATGTGTGAAGTTCTTTCAGATTTTTAACGAACTTGCCTTTAACAAGACCATTATATTCTTAAAAGGTTAAACAATGAACTAGTCTTATATCTTACTCCAGTAATGTGCATTTGTTCATCACTGAGACACTTCATATCATAGGACAATACACTGTTTAAACAGTCTAACAGTGCAAATACCCATTTTACTACTATAACTATATAATGGTGCAGGAAAACATCATGAGGATCTGTAAAATCTGGTTTAGGTAAGAGTGTCTATGTACAATAACTATACTATAAATTCTGTCTACAAACAATGAGACCCAAGGGTGACAGCTGATAGGTACAAACATACAATTAGTCCCTACATTTATGAAAAACACAGTAGTGAGGTAGATTATCCTAATTTTATTACACTTGATGGAAAATGTTTTCACAAAGTTGAACAGAATTTTTTATAACTAAATCAATCAGTCTTATCACAAGTTCCTGGTTGAGTCTCTGTTATTACAACTTCATCCAGTTCATCACACTCAATAGTCTTTAAGAAAACTTCCATAGGAATCTTTTTCCTATTCAAAAATGACTTATTACCAAGCAATTTCTTAATTTTAGCCCTGCGCTTCTTAATCTTTTCTTTTGTGTACTTGTTACCCAGTTGGAATGTTAACAGTCTTTTCACTTTTCGTTCACCAATTAGTGTTTCACTACCACTATTTTGACTTTTCGGCTCTTCATATATGGTTTCTAGTGTTTGACATAGGGGTTTTATTTTTTTGTTTAGATACAAAGCTTCTATTTGCTTTGCATTCTCAGTAATTATATGTTTTCTAGGTTTCATACAAACCCTTCGGTTTGAAGGTTTGCTTGTATCTGGGGTAAGGGACTTCCTCTTTCTCAAAACACGTGAAGGTAATTCTGGCACTTGGTTCCTTTTTTCCGCTTTCTCACAATCATCATCTACCGCCATTATATCTAAGTGTGCCATTTTATTAGGTAAATCCATATCAGCTCTGTAAAATAAGCAACTGATTGATGAAGAGTAATTTTTCATATAAATTAATTCAATTATTATAAAAATACCCCTTACCTAGATTTTTCCATTTAAGGTTTTATCGACGCAGCTTTGTATATTCCATTACAATTGAATAATTTTAATTCAGGTAGGAAAGTACGGTAGGACTTCTTTTTATTAATCGTTTAATTTAATACGGAATACATAACGTAAATACTTATAATAGTATAAAAGTAGGATTTTGTACAACGGTTATTTTCTCCATAGACAATATGTTTTTTCTTTTAATAGGTAAGTATTACTTTTTTTATAAAAGTCAGTTTGACGTTAATCTTTATGGATCCTACGGTGCGAGTGTTGAGGCTAGATGAGATGGTCTAGAAAAAAGCGTTGAATTCCACTAGCCAAACCAACTAAATTTTTGTTATAAATCTAAGAAGGCATGAAATACCACTGTCCTATGTCACTTTCAATATATACTAAAAAATACTAAAAATACTACTTGATACAAAATAGTGAAGAAAATCTGTAAAAAAAATATGAATTTATTGCCACATTACGAAAGTAATGACCAGTTGTTAGCAATATACGATCGTTGGGCTATTTAAAGTTACTGTGGAACATATAAATTAAGTATTTTATTAATTATTTGCCGCTACTAGAAGAAAATAATCATATAGTATTAGGAGTTATTTAATAAAAATAGGCGCTTAGGTTCTGTTATGATCTAGCGCTGAAATTGATATGGTGGTTGCTATAGGAAAATTAATTATAGTTTAAGGTTGGATCGGAAACAAATCTTTTGGAAACTGATAAAAAAACATTAATTAATCGAATTATTTAAAATAAAATTATATCAGTTGTATTTTGAATGTGTGTTTGCTTATAATTGGTAAACACCCATCCAAAATACAACTGACAAATAAGGTTGAAAATTAGCAACAAATTACGTATCTTATCAATGCAAGCAGATTTACTTAGACGACTTCAACGCTACCTTAGCGCGTGCTGTCCCAAGATTGTATGTATGCACCCGAGCGTCCTGAAGAGTATGGCCCTGTACGGTGCAACAATAGGACTTTATTGTGTCGCGCACAACGTGTCCTGGCGTTGAGAACCATCCGAGGATACAGTAGTGTCATGGGCGGCGTCGTCACTCTTAGCAGGCGAAACCGCCCCGGCCTCTCCAGGCGGACGTATTTGCCAAATTTCGGCGATTCCAACAGGATGCCCTCTCCCGTGGCCGTCTTGCAACACCGAACAGCATGCCTCTTGATTCTTGCGAGTTCCACCTATGCAGGATCGTGAATAGGCCCGTTTGACGTAACACTATATTATTCACATTTCTAGGGTTCCGTAGCCATTTTGAGAAAAGCGGAATCCTTGTGTAATTTTCGTGCCTGGCTATCCCTTTATATATATATATATATATATTTTTCAAGGAAACCGGTCTGGGAATAATATTAGAAATCTGGACTCTATTTAGCGTGAAGTGCTACCCAGTTATTTTGAATAACTAAGAAGTTAAAGTTTAGAATCGATATAGAACTTAAAAATAATATCAACGAAATTTGTTTTGACAAATATCGTCTTGCTTTGGTTCCTTATGAAAATAACGAAAAAGTTTATCACCTCTATGGAACCTTATGTTGTTCAACTTATTGAAGCTAGATAGAGGCTTCTATGCAGCCTAGTTGGCAATCTAAATTTGAACTGACATGCACATACTGTTTTTATACACATACATACATACTTACGCAGACCTTGCGGGGTAGGCACGAACAACAGAGGGCCATTTAGGCTTATTCTTACACACCTCACTTGCTTCTTTGACATTCATAGTTCTTGTCATGCACGCTCGTCTGTTCTTAAGGCTCCTGACATCACCTTCTGCTAGTACACGATCAATTTGATCATGGAAGGTGTGTCGTGGCCCTCCGCGACTTCTGCATCCATCCACTTTTGCATTGTATATCTGTTTAGTCATTCTTTCAGCATACATTCTTTCCACGTGCCCGAACCACCGGAGCATTCCTTTCTTACCTTCACCCCGACACTCTCTTTCAGACCAACTCTCTTTCTTACTTCGGTATACGAACGCGGTCCGCGAGCGTCACTCCGCAGATTTTGCGCAGTGCTCGCATCTCGACCGCGTTTACTCTACTTTCGTGCTCTCTATTCCATACTCAACTCTCGCTTCCATACGTGAGCGTAGGTACCAGCACCGCGTTGTGTATGGCAAGCTGGGCCTTCTGGCTGAGGTTCTTAGCGCCTAGAAGTTTACCTAACGCTCCATTCACACTATTCCCCAAATTCACTCTTCTTTCTATATCAGCGGTGTACCTTCCATGCCTACTAAAAATACTGTTTTTATAGATTAGTATAATGTATTTAATTCTGTGGTGTAATACTGTACTTACATATTTTGAACAAAAAGATATATATTGCTTACTATAACTTTGAACTTTAACTGTTGCTGCCACCTTAAGTATGAATTCTATTTAACAGGAACTTTTATATCTTCTTAACATACTCAGTATTAAACAAAGTCGCTTGCCGCATCTGTCTGTATATCCGCTAACTCCCACGCAATTGATTTTTAAGCGGTTTCCACAATTAGTTAAGAGAATGTTTCATGAAAAGTTTATGTATAATAAGTTTGCCCACGACTTTGATCGCGATATATAAAAACTTAATTAACTTTTTATATAAATAGAGCTACTTACCAGCGCTTGACCCACCAAACTAGTCCTATATAAAATTCTTGTTTGTCTGTCACTGAGCTCCCTAAACAGTTGTACCGATTTTGATGATATTTTTTTGTGTTCAAGTGGGTTCCGGATTGATTTAGATTCACAATTGGACTCGCTAGGTGGCGCTGCAATCGGGTTTATGTTTTTAGGACAGGACACCGTCTAATGCGTGCACTTTTATTATAATGTTCAATTTCTATATATAAATTCTCTTGCTAGGATAATGCGTTGTACAGCCAGAATAAAATGTAATAATAAAGTTGAGATATGTTTCGAAGTTCGTCGACTTTCTAAGATCGTAGGATGTGGGGTTGTGTGTTTCCTATCATTGCATTCATTTTCTTGTGACCAGGGCGGAACGCTTGCTAATCTACGGCCTTACTTATAATAATTCGTTAAGAAACGATTAGGCATCTTTTAAGTAAGAGAATCAGAATACGACCCTAATCAATGAATATATTTTTCTGCACTTATAAACGTGTATTACCTGTTGAATACCTAAGAGGAGCACAATTAAACGAAATTTGAATGATTAACGTAGGTTGTACCAAAAATATTCGACTAAAGAGGAGTTTATTGGTAAGATTTTCACTAATCAGTTGTTGAGCAGTTTCTTTAAATTTAACAAACGATTATAAGTAAGGCCCCTAATGTCTAACTATAAAATGAAACAAGTGTCGTTTTATAACGATTTATTGTACAAAACAATAATACATTAAAATGTACAGGTATGTTTAAATTTCTGGACTCAGGTCCCAAACACTGGACAATTATGCAATTATCCTTCACTTACAGACACCATATTGCTCGTCGAGGCGTCAGCACTAATCGAAACAGACTCGGCTCTAGATAAGCAAACTAGATTACAAGAGAATAAAAATAATAATAACAATAAATTAATAAGTGCTCTCAACTTAAGTACACATCGTCTATCGCACTGGTTCTGTCGACGGGCACCATGTAGTCTTTAATTAGAACAACGTAATATAACAAATTGATTAAACCTCCTAAGCATACTGTAATATATACACATTATGAACAACATAAAGTCCTCTGGTGAACTGGCGCAGGTGGGCGTCGGCGCGGCGCCCGCCCCCTCTCCGCCCGCTCCGCTCCTGTGGCGTGGCGTGGCGTGGCGCGGCCGCGCGCGCCTAGCCTACTCTAGCCTATCCGTGGTGTGGTCAGTTGGTCGCGTGACGCGTGACGCGCGACGCGCATTCGGTATGTATGTAATCAGTTTTACAACATCTAAAAGCCAATCTGTTATTACGTCGGGAGACGAGAGCGGTAGAAGTAGCAGAGAGAAGCGGGTGAGGAACTATGTATCGGTGGCGTTTACCACTTGTCAATGACAGTCTCGTTCGCTGCAAAACAACGATAGCGTTAGTGTGGCGTACGCTCGAGCGGAGGGTGCCGTCCGAACTTACTGGGTCTTATGCAGATATATATCACAACCGTGTCGTAGTTTTAAATGTGTAGTTTCACTGCGGGATCACAACAAACAATGAGTGTTCATGGAATATGTGCGTGCAGTGGCGCTGCGACGGCGTCCCGGCGCTTACAGCTTCCACGTCGGCTGGGCTGGGGGCAGACAACACGACGTTAGTGCATGCGGGGCGGGACAAGTTTTGCAACGACGCCTTGTGCTCTGCACTCTGGGAACGGCTACTCTCACTAACATCTCGTTCCGTGATAGTTAACTTATTGTGCAAATGCAGTAAGGTGGCATTACTGTATAAACAGGTGTATCAAATTTTGTAAATAAATTCAAATGATTCTTCCGTGTGCTGTTCACTGAGCACTTTTCAAGCTATGTAGCCAAATAGCGATTTTGAAGCTTGCAAAACTTTCGTTATTAAAACAGTGTTAGCAGGAAACAAACAACACAAACGTAAGTGATTAATTGTATATTGTATGCAGGACATGGGAGTATACAAACTGACAGGGTTCTAAGTGTGTCTTGGACATTAGAATACAGGATGGTAAAGTGCTAAAACAAATTTATATGTCAGGGAAATAATCAAAACATTCATTGTTGACTATTTTAATTAAATGTAAAATAGTATATATATAAACGACTGTACATTTAAATAAGTTAATTCGGTATCGTAACGGCTCAAGGGTGAGGAGCACGACCATAACAACGGTTTGAGCACACTCGCATACCAATGTGCAGTGTATTATGTTAAACAATTCTTAACAGACGGTTGTATCTACGCAGGTTGTATACTTCGTAATTTGGGTGACAGTCAATTTTAAAGTACACAAAGCACTTTTGACTTTCACTTTGTTTACTTAGGATCACCTTGTGTACTTAGATTCTTATTTCGCAATGAAATTTAAACATGACCGAATGTATTTCTAAGATGCATTAGAAGTTTGAAAGATAAATTGAATCACCAAGAAATGTTATATTAGTGATATAGTAAATAGATATGAAAAGTTTACCTGTGTAGTAATAGAGAGGAAAACCTGAGTAAACAAAGTCTTTCAATACAAAAGCTCAGTAAGTTACAATAATTTATATTATGTTATTTAATCAAACTGCACTCTGTAAATGAAATCCATGCGATGCACACATGCACAACATTGTTATTCTCTGTAAAACTTATGTACGCACGTATACCACCAAATAACATTGAAGTGGCCAATTTTGAATTTTGCAACTTATCTTTAGTAGTGTCAAATAGCTCATCGGAAATTTGCATTCTTATATCACGAGAGAGTGAAACAAGTCTTACAACTACATCAATCATGAACATATACAAATTATTGTACTATATAAAAAATATAATCACCAGATTATCGTTCGTACATACATTTAATGTACTGCCTTATTTCAATATACCCTGCTACATATCCAGAAGTTACAATATAATTATAGTTGTTTATTTAAACATCACTCAACATTTAAGTGCCACTTAATGGTGAAATGAGATGAATAATTTAAAAATTATAATAATAACCGATACACAAACACACATTTTGTATATACCCAAGCTGAACAAGTTACGCTTCTCTTATGGGTAATGTACAGTGGATCACTCTGGGACCGAACCCAGACACCCAGACCATAGTAAATAACAAAAAGTTAATTTACATAATTTACAGGCATTAAACCTAGAGCTTTTGTGGTATAGTGAGTAGGCAGGCAAAGGCACAGTCCACTCAACCATAGAGAAGTCGGCAATATAACATTCAAATAATGTATGACAATGAGGAAATTTACTATATTTCAACAAGAAAGTTCGACTTGCGTGAAGTGTGGCACTAGAAGGATGAGTTTTCACATACAAATTAAGTGGAACTTATGAGCGATTCTCGAGTATAAGATCACAAAAAAGGAATTTAAATATTGAAATAAGGATATAGCTGACATGTATATTACAATGAACAAACACTAGCATTAGTAATCAAAAACAGGATTACCAAAGCCAGCACTTTCGTAAACAATTTCATGGAAGGGTAACAACATTCATAGTTATTTAAAATTAATCATAACAGCCAAATGCTTTTGGAATAAGTGGTTATACATAGAAGAAAAAGAAATGCATCAAAATAATTTTCTTGTTAATAAGCGTCCGAAGTGAAGAGGGCATAGGAGCAACACAGTCTTCGTACAGTAAAGGAGCATTCAGAAATATATTATAATAACCACGTCCCTAACGAATACACTTACGATATTTAATTTAATTATACTAAGCTAACAATGCACCTACAATAAGTTCTCGTAACTGTCTCGAGTCCATATAGACAAGGTACTGAGCCATGTGCGAGTTTATTATCCATTACTAACGGAGCTTAATTCATACAAAATGTATAAGTGCAACATCATCTATATCCTGCTGCAAATATTACTGACCTTTCCAGTATAGCTAAAAGAACGTTGAGCAATACATAATTCTCTATGAAAACTTGTTTATTGCATAACCATCTCTCGCTAACTGAGAATGGCTATAGAGTTTGGCAGTGTAAACTTAATATATAGCAGTAAATAATTTTTTTGGTGTCTCATGTTAGCATTATGAAGGTGATCACAGCCACTTCACATTAAATAGTATTCGGTAAAAAAAAGTAGAGATAATGTATAAATCGTTGTATCCCTCGCCTAAGAAAAATGAGCTCCAAATTGTTTATTGTCACGCACATATAAAATGCATATATACAGTGCGAGTCTCCATAAATTGTTTATATTAATTTAGACGAGACTAGACAAAACTTTATCGATAGGAAAACTGAAGTATTTCACATATTTTACTAGTTAATTATTTCCGATTTAGATTTGGAATTTAATTCTGGGTCAATCACACGTATTTTAAAGATATTATCCAGTTCAAACATAGCCTCTAGTTCAATACTTAGTTTTGTATGAAAAATCGTGTTTTGCCATCTTTTGTTAAATCAGACCGACTATTAAATAGAAATAAGAAAAATATTGCTTTTATTTGCAATTAATACTGTTTTTTTTATTATTATCCTTACACAGCTTCCTTATGACTCACATCTCTGCTCTAGACCCGGCGAGATATCGTCAAATGCGAACCTATATTACTATAGAAAAGCTGAACCACAACTGCTACTATAAGGAGTAAACTGATTTTTTTAAAATATTTTCTATAAATAAAGTTGAGTTCAGTTTCACTAAATTTATTACATCTCTTAGCTTCATTAATGTGGTATCTCGAAAATAGAAATTTAAGAAATCTTTTAAAATACATTATAGATGGACAGAAAACAAGTCATTCGCTTTGAGAGATTTTTTGAAGGTTAAAAAAACTTTTCCAAATATCGTCATTTCAAGATAGCATGTTATTGAAGCAAAGACGACGTGCAGTTTATGAAGACTCACAGTGTACACGACGGGGTTGGGGGTGGTCCGCAGACACCCCCCGGGGCCCGCGGCGGTGGTGCACTGGGGGGTTCGGCGATCACTTCACACTCGGTGTGCGTCAGAATTAGCATTCCAAACTGTTAGATGTCAACGTAATCGTCACTGTGGTGAGCTCGGCTCATAGTCCATCGGTTTCCACAGCCGGCTCCCTTGCGCCACGCGCACACTCGCGACACAAACACACTACACGACTACATCGAAACTACACACACCTCGGCTAAACGACATATCTCAACTCTATTTGGCACGATACGGTCGAATAAAAATACCCAAATCGGTATATTATAATAAATAAATAAATCGGCAGACAAACCACATACACCGTATATCCCCAAATTAAGCAAGTTACGCTTGTTTATGGGTAATATACAACGGACCACTCTGGGGCCGATCCCAGACACCTAGGCCATAGTAAATAACGAAGAAAAATGTTCCCAAAATTTACCATACCGGAATCTAACCGGAACCTCTGTGTTGCAGTGAGCTAGCCGGCAAAGGCTTAGCCCGCTCAACCACAGAGGCAATTTATAAATCATTCTGTGTATATGTTTCCGGTACTAATAACTTAATAATATAAATTTGTAGGGTCAGGACATTATAAATGCTGAATCTGATCATCACCTTGCTCAGCGTTCGTTCTAAATAATGAATACTATTTCCCTGTCTCCAAAAACATTTTCACAACATTACACATGTATTCGCTTTAGTGTGATTTTTGAGACTCGTCACTAAAATTAAAACGATATTTGTGAGTTCCGTCAAACAACGCTCAGAATATTAGCCGAGTGCATATGTGTGTGCGAGTGGCGCAGGGGCCGTTTGGAGGGTATTAGGGTGTGAACAAACGGGGATGTGGGCAGCACACGCGACGCGCTCCTTATAGGGGCCCGTAGAGGATGATGCCGAAGAACACGGCCCACATGAGCACAATCCAGTGCATGCCCTCGAGCCACTCAAGCGCAGTGCGCCGCTCACCGTCCGTGATCTTGCGCGCGACGAACTTGAGCACCTCGTCAAGCAGCACCACCGGCACCGAGAACTTCATCACCGTCATCCACTCGTCCACCGACAGCGGCGTCACTTGGAACACCGCCTGGAACCCACCACGTCACACATGTATGAGATATCGACAACACTACCCAGTCGACCCACAAGCAACTGTGACAATTTTTGTCATCTTACAGGAGTCAGATGTCATAACTTTGTACAAGTAGACATCGAATAGCACATTAATTGGATGTAGTTACGCAAAAAGGATCCAACCCATAAAATGTTACTTTTGAATGAATAAAGATTAAAGTTTAGCTGTATTTCCACATTTATGCAGTTAAACTTATTTGTATAAAAAATGATACATTTATGCTTATATTATCCTAATAACCCATAGACACAAACAAGTACATCAATGCGGAAATACAGCTAAAACTTTAATCATTTAAAAGTAACATTTTGTGGGTTGGATCCTTTTTGCGTAACTACGTCCAATTACGCTAGTCCACAGTGGTTTTGTTGCTTTGATTATTATAATAAATTCGAATAATTTTATCTCAGCAATTAATGAAACTGAATTATTTTGGAATATTGGCTATAGTCTTTTTTAATTCCTTTTTAAACAACACTAAAAACCAGTAATTAGAAATAAATCATTACAATTATAAGTATATAATTCTATTTAATATTTATTGAGAAATACTACTAATCGTTTTGTTTTATATTTATTTAATATATATTAGTCGTAAGTAATTAATCAAGTGAAATCTATCTTTTACTTCAGAGATACTTCTATATTGTCAATTTTCTTTTGTTTTCTATATTATATTATTATTTATTATTATATTGTAAAGACCAACAATCTGCCGTCATGTAACGGCCCTGATTACCCTGGTACCTTTCCACCATCACTATTAAGTGTTAGTAGAAGTGACCCTGTTCCACAAATTCTGAAGATTATCAGGAAATCTAAACCAGTCACTCTAAAAATGTTAAGAGCCACAGCCAATTCAGTACTTCCATGAATATATTCGCAAATTGTGTACTGGAAATTATAACAAGTTGCAGACATATCTAGGGAGACAATTATTTTTCAAAATTTTGCTGACCTATGTTATTGTTCCTCTGTTGATTGGAATATTAGTAATATGTTCTAAATGGAATTACGTTTTTATTTTTACAATATCTATCATGTACCTACACCACTAAAATGTGATTTTTTCACTCATCCGATAAGAGTTAAGTATAAAATAATTATAAGTCTCATACAAACATCCCCACAAACGACATTTTTAATTGTTTACAGGTCTACTTTATCCTTTGAATAACATTTATTTGGTAACTGAAACAATAAGTTAAACAGTTGGATTGAATCATCGAAATTTCTAGCTCCCTACTGAATTAGCCTTCTGAAAAATGAAATAGCATTTCAGTCACGTGTACTCACCGAGAGGACCTCAACGTATAAGATGACGAAGTGCAGCGTGAAGGAGAGCGCCATGGAGCCGACCAGCCACATGTTGGACCAGGGCGGCATCGTCACCAGCGACTGGTTCTCCGAGAGACTGTTCATCGCGTTCAACATCTCAATGGTGACGAGTACCGAGAGGGCCATCGTCATCGGGTGGGGGTCGGTGAAGATTTTGCAGTCAATACCCTAACGGATAAATTCAAATTTATTTAATAATAATAATCTGCAGACAAACACACATATTGTATATCCCCAAATGAAGCAAGTTACGCTTGTGTTATGGGTAATATACAACGGTGCAGTCTGGGGCCGATCCCAGACACCCAGACCATGGTAAATAACGGAGAAAATACGTTTCCGAAATTTACTATACCAGGAATCGAACCCGGAGCCTCTGCTTTGTAGTGAGGTAGGCCGGCAAAGGCTTAGCCCGCTCAACCTCAGAGGTCGTCCTACACCTACGTCCTATTTACTGCAAAAACATGGTTTATAAGGTGTTACATATTATATTTAATTACAAATGTTTTTGCCAGATTGGCGTGCCGATTTAGCTCGTACAATTTACATTGTTTACAATATAATCATAATTATGTCAAAATTTCCATTAAAATTAAATAAATATCGTCCATAGTCAGACGATAACAGTCAATATAAATAATTTTGTAATTGGCTATATGATTATCATTGTTAGGTTGAATCATATTTTAGCATTTATGTACTTCTTTATAGTGTTATTAGCAAGCAAGTTTTTTAGAAAAAGTTTGAAAGAATTTGTATTTAACGATTTTAAGTTATGTGGAATCTTATTGTATATTTTTGGTGCTATGCATACGATGCTTTTTTGCAATAGAGCTGTTTTGCATGGATGCAATAAAAATAAGGATGCCAATTGGAGTTTTACCATTCTTTTGCTTCACTTAATTTGGTAAAAGTTGGATTGTGAGTAGATTACTTAATTTTTGACACGGTCTTTCAAACTAAAGCATTATATGAGGTTTTATTTTGAATTGAACAAGAAATCTAAAAAAATATTGGTTTCAATTTACTGAAACGGCATGTTTAGAATTTTATGATATCATAGATAACTGGGATATGCCTACGACTCGTCCACGCTTGACTTGAAATTTCGGGGACAAAAATTACCGCAGCTTTTGAAAAAGAATCTAAGCTATCCGTTTAGTGAAAACTGTTTCGGAATAACCTAATTTTTAAATTCCCGCTTGATTTCCGGGATAAAAATATCACCCATTTGATTACATAAAATTTGCTATCTGTCAATAAAAAACAGGTTTGAATTCATGTTCAGGTTTTATTTAATCTGGCCATTTCAAATATGTCCCAGAAAAAATCCCGCGAGATTCCTAGGATAAAAAGTAGCACAGATGTTAAGTCTGACAATTTGCTATCGATCAGCGAAATCCGCATCAAAATCGACCCAGTAGTTTTACGCGAATCCCGAACAAACAGACAAGAAATCTAAAAATATTGTATCGTGTTTTCCGTCGTTTGCACTACATACAGACACGGCATGAATAGAATTTTATAATATAGATATATTAGTTGAAGAACCTTGAACTCGTCTCCGCCGCTGAGGCATTGCAGATGGTGGGTGAGCTGCCAGTAAGTCATCTGGGGTCCGAACGGCGAGTACATGAACCACCACGACGCGGCACCGACGGTGGCGGCGCCCACGTAACCACCGATAGCCATGTACCTATTACAAAAATCATCTCACTATATCTTTCTTGTGTACATAATTGCATTTACTGATAAAATTTTGCAATCTATACCTTAACTTTCAACCACCTCACATTATTTGAGTATATTTTAGGATACACCTAACATTGTGCTGTTGTAGACTGTACAAATAACACTGGTTGTTAAAAAGAAAAAAAAAACAACCCTTGCAACTGTGATTTTAGTTATGATTCATCAAAAACATATCACAGGACAATATTAAACAAAAGGAGCCAGGATGAGCATGCTATATAGGAGCAGGCCAGGGTCGATTAATATTAAAACCATTTTATGCCTTTAGATGGGATTGGACCCTAGGTTTGTTTAGGAATGATACAACTTGAAGAATAGATATAAGGTATTTAAGTTCAGTTGTCAATAAAGTAAACTTATTGATTACTAAGTTGAATATGCGATATACTATATGTTTCATTATGTGTACTTATTTCTATATGAAAATGTACAGTATGACACAAATTATAATCCCGATCGGCAGTTCTCGTTTACCGCGCAGGTACATCGGGACTAATTATTAGTTGCGTAATACTGTACAATATTTAAAAAAAAATTAACACTGTATTAATTTATTAGATATAGCCGCATATTTCATATCCGTTTATTAGTCTTCATTGTCACCAGTACACCATCTCTTTCTATAGATATAATATTGAGTAAAGAAAACAGTTGCTGGAGAGTTTGTTGCTCCGCTTCTTCTCCTTTAACAATAACTAAAATTGTTTTGGAAGCGGTGGTAGAATTATGACTTTCAACAAGTAACATGTAAGGTTGAATTTTGAAAAAATATGTATTTTCATTGTTCTAAGTGCATAGACGAGTGAAATACCTGAAGAACAGCCATCCAGAGATGAGACCCTCGTCAGCCTTGCGCGGGGGCTTGTCCATGATGTCGAGGTCAGGCGGGTTGAAGCCGAGGGCGGTGGCGGGCAGACCGTCAGTGACCAGATTCACCCACAACAGTTGGACGGGGATCAGCGCCTCGGGGAGACCCAGCGCAGCGGTCAAGAAGATCGACACCACCTCACCGATGTTCGAAGAGATCAGATAACGGATGAACTGCTTCATGTTGTTGTAAATGGCACGACCTAACATAGATTATCCACATTGCTTTATTTAAAACATAAAAGACACACTAACAGTACGCACATTATTCAGAAGAAGAGAACAAGTCATTCTGATTAAAATTCTCATGTCGACCCATCACAGGAGTGAATAACAATTACAAATATTAAAATCATCAATAAAGTCATACATAATGGGCTTGAAACGGCCGTATTTGAGGAGTCATATTGTGAATTTGACATGCATCTATCTAGATATATTGGTAAATGTATTGTATAAATATGACCATTAGTTTATCACTTGTGCGTACCGTGATTTCTACTTAACTAATTTTATTAATAAATCTTACATGTATATTTTTCTAGATCAAGATTTAAAGCTGTCAAAGAATAATTTCAAAATAGTGTTTGAGTAAATATTTAAACTAATTATGAGTAAGTGAATAACACTATTTGTGTTTACCTTCCTCAACGGCAGCTACGATGGATGAGAAGTTGTCATCGGCCAACACCATCTCAGCAGCGGACTTGGCGACGGCGGTACCTGATCCCATAGCAATACCAATTTCAGCCTTCTTGAGGGCGGGCGCGTCATTCACACCGTCACCAGTCTGAAGATATATGCAAAAATTTTACTTAGTTTTTAGAAAAAGTTCATTCTATGTCTCCAAAAGCACTTCCCTCGTGATAACTTTCAAATGTTTCAGTTTATAAACAGTAGCGCCCTAACGTAAACAAAAAGCGCTTCCAATATGTAGTGAGAATGTAAACATTAAATAATATCGGTCGAACAGTGTTTCAGTAAATTATGAAGACATTGTTTGCAGTGTAATAAACATTACGTTTTACTCGAAACTAAAGCATAATAATATGTGCGATTAGATCTGCGAAGAAAGTGTATGTTTTAGTTCATATATATTTTAATAAACTAAATTATGACATGTTTATTTGCAACAAGTGTTTCACGTTGTATAATGGGATATTCAGAGAATCGAAAGTTTATGCACTGACCATGGCGGAGATCTCGTTCATGCTCTGCAGGTATTCAACGATCTTGGACTTGTGCGCGGGCTCCACGCGAGAGAAGAGGCGAGCCTTAGCGCAGGCGGCGCGCTGCTCCGACACGGGCAGGTCGTCGAACTCGCGGCCAGAGTACGACTTACCGGTGGTGTCCTCGTCTTCAGTGAACACGCCAATACGCCTGCCGAACGCAACAGCTTATTGTAATCAAATGCATCCATAACATATTGGCGATGACTGAATGTAAGATATACCTGCAGATAGCCTCGGCTGTGGCCTTGTTGTCGCCAGTGATGACAATGACACGGATGCCAGCGGCGCGGCAGCGAACGATCGAGTCGAACACTTCCTTGCGGGGGGGATCTAACATGCCCACGACACCGACGAAAGTAAGGTTGACTTCATAAGTGTAGAATTTGGTGGAGTCGCCGAGATCCATTTCTTCGGGTTTGAGGGGGTTGTCTGCGGTGGCGAGAGCCAAGCAACGGAGGGTGTCACGACCGGTACCGTACTGGCGGGTCAGGTCTAAGATACGGTTCTTCAGAGTGGTATTAAGAGGAACTTTGGCAGTGCCGACGCGAGCGTGGCTGCATCGTTCGAGCACACCTTCGGGAGCGCCCTTAACGAATAGTTTGGGTCCATTGCCGAGACGAGAGGGCTTAAGAGGTGTGCAATAAGTAGACATAGATTTCCTGTCACGAGAGAACTCGAGGGTGAACTCTTTCTTCCACTTGGTTTCGATTTCCTGACGGACGACAATAGCGGAGGAGCGGCGGTCGAGACCGGTCTTAGGAACATTGAAAGGATTCATCTTCTCGGCGAGCACAATAAGGGCGGTTTCAGTGGCTTCACCTACTTTCTCAAAGGCCTGTTTGAATTCGTTAAAGTCAATAGCGGAGTCATTGCACATAACACAGATGGTACCCAATTCATGAAGAGCATCGAATTCAGCGGCCTTAATTTTCTGTCCCTTTAAGTAGACGTCACCGATAGGTTCATATGTTGAACCAGTGATTTCGAACTCCAAGAAACTGCTGTCTCCAGCTTCAACCTTTTCAAAAATGAACATCCGTGAGACAGACATTTGGTTGGTAGTTAGAGTACCGGTCTTGTCTGAGCAGATAACAGATGTGCAACCGAGAGTCTCTACTGAGGGCAGTGACCTTACAATAGCGTTCTTTTTAGCCATTCTTCGGGTACCCAAAGCAAGGCAAGTGGTGATTACAGCGGGCAAACCCTCAGGGATAGCGGCGACAGCCAATGCAACGGCAATTTTGAAATAGTAGACGGCACCCTTAATCCAGCTTCCACCGTGAGCAGGGTCGTTGAAGTGACCAATGTTAATGGCCCATACAGCAACGCAGATAACTGAGATTACTTTGGAAAGTTGTTCACCGAACTCATCGAGTTTCTGTTGCAAGGGTGTCTTGATTTCTTCAGTCTCAGACATTTCAGTACGGATTTTACCGATGGCAGTGTTAAGACCGGTGCCGATGACAATACCGCGCGCTTTGCCAGCGGCGACATTTGTTCCGGAGAAGAGAATGTTCTTTTTGTCCTGGTTGACGGCGCGGGGGTCGGGAATGGCATCCGTGTGTTTGATTACGGAGACTGACTCACCAGTCAAAATAGACTGGTCAATACGAATAGTTGTGGAAAAGATCTTAATCAGGCGAATATCGGCGGGAATTTTGTCACCGACTGACACCTCTACGACGTCACCGGGTACAATTTCTTTCGCTCTGATTTTTTGTACACCAGATTTGTCTCCTCTTATAACTTTACCCATTTCGGGTTCGTATTCTTTTAAAGCTTCGATGGCAGATTCTGCATTTCTTTCCTAAAGGGAGTTAAATATGAACATATTAATTCCAAGTACACGTCGATATTATTAAGTATTTTGAACTAACGACTTGAGAGAATCTATTTTAACTATTTGAATACATTTGAGGTCCGAGAACTTTACAAAATTTGTAAACAATTAAACTAGAAATTAATGATCTTAGAGGTTTGATAAACATATCATTAACGTATCAAATTAAACGTACAATTCAATAATCTCAAGTTAATAAAATAACTTATGGTTCTCACCTGCCATACTCCTACAACAGCGTTAGCAATAAGAATTAATAAAATAACAAAAGGTTCTACGAATGCTGAGAATGCTTCTTCATGTTCTTCAAATAAAGCTAAAACCTGGAAGAGAGAAATCACCAATACATTTTTCAATAATTATAAAACTATAATAGACAATTATAGCAGCTAGCAGTTTCATAATACTTACGAATGAAATAATAGCGGCTAACAGCAAAATCTTGACTAAGAGGTCATCAAATTGTTCCAGGACTAACTGCCATATACTTTTGCCTATAAAGAAATGTCAATAAATAAATATCAAAAACGTCGAAGAAAATCACTGCAAACATGTATTTTAAAATGTTTCTCGAGAACAAAAGCACTACGAGTATTCGAGTGGGTTTCAGCAACATTTATCAAGCGACATAAGGAATATGGGTCGATTCATCAAGAAAATGTTTCGCTATTGTCTAAACTAGTTTCATGATTAGGTAAATTAATTGTTGGTTTTATTATTAACATATTTGTGAATAAGTACAATCAGATATTCAGATTGTTTTTTTTTTTGGTAATCAACATCTACAGAATTTGGGTTTTTATTAAACCAGCAGTGATTATGTTACAAATCATACCTAGAGAATGGCTTACTCTTTGGAGTTGAAAGTGTTATAAATAATATAAGAGATTTCTTAAAAAAGTTTTTTTTGTCGATCTTGACAAACTTGTTCATTTGAATACTACACATTGGATATCAATTGACAAAGCCACAAAGTATATAGATCGAATTTTTGCAATCACTCACAATATTATTTAACGTTTGAGGAATTCCTGTTTTAGAATAATTTGATAAATTATTTAAGTCTCCCATCTCAAATAAACATATTATTAAATGAACTCAACCCATTTACCTTTCTAATTTATTGTTAAAAATAAGAAATCTAGCAACGCTATTATTCTATTTTCGAAAAATAAATTTATTACAATGACTAAATTGTTATATAAAACTAAAATAATCGTGTTGATGTGTTTACCTTCTTCCGCAGGCAGTTCTGAAAAGAGAAAAGAATCATAATTAGAATTTTGATTACCACATCAAAGGGGTTAATTTAACAAGCGATAAACTAGTCAGAGCAGGCACGCTATCTATCTCGGCAGTTACGATCATACATAAATACATTTGTGAGGCGGGCAGGAGATCGCGCCGCATTGCATCGCCATCGGCCAAACTCTTAGCTGATTGTGAGTACAGCCAACGATCACGATGACGTCAACAACGAATATCGGGCACTCGTTCCACAGCTGTATACTCCAACAAACTTACATGTGCCAGTCAGAGTGGCACTAGTGTCTACGTTAAACCTCGAATTCATTGCATTCAAGATTTATTCACAATTTTTCGCCACTCTGCCGGATAAGTTTGTAGTATTATACTTCACGTGCGGCTAGTTTATGCCGCTCAGTTTTACGCCTGAATTCGACGTAGTACGCTATCATTGTCCAAGTACAGGAACCGGTTTCAATTTAGTAACTACGCAGAAATCAACAAATCTGTTCAAAAGTAAACCACGTGCTGTTTGTTTGCCACCTGTTTAAACTATCTATAGACACCGAAAAACGAATGAATGATTCGATAAGCAAATGATAAGAAATAATTATAGCTGACAATGAGCTAGTTACGATTTAATAGTGTACAAGTACTTCTGAATACTAATAATTAAAATTATTGCGTTTTGTGGTTTATAGTTTATAAAACAGGTTTCATATTTACTAACCTTCATGATCAGAATGACACATGACTTTCAGAAAACTTTGTTATCAGTGTTTAGTCTACTATTTAATCCCATGTAATTTAGATAATAGACAATTTTAACAACTGTTTTGATCATGTTGAATATTTTATTTACAATTCATTAGGATAACTAAAGGATTATTGAATATAACAAAACTTCTACAAAATGTTTGCATAAAATTTGTGAATCGTGGAGCCGCCGTATTGGGCCACGTCCTAAGTTTGCAATAGCGTGACCCGTACACTGACCCCGTGACGTATAAACGCGGCCACCACGTAAATACGACCTTCATACGTTCCGGTAGTAATTGTGTTCCTGTAGACGTAGTTCCATTAACGAATATCTCTTTCCAGTGTAATATGGGCGAAGCGTATCCCGCAACAATACAGACGCCGCCGGTAGCTTCATAAAATTGTGAGCAGTGAGTGCGAGATGGAACTCCAAATGTTTTCTATATCTTAATTGCGGAGTGTAAACGGGCAACGTGGGCTAAGTCAATCGTTCTATCGACTCTATTTGCGTACGCAGTCCGGCTGCCAGCCACGCCGTGACTAATGTAAGCAATTAGTCAACGCATCGATAACGCCATGTCAGCATCTCAGTGCACGCTTGCGAATGATAAATAAAATTAAAATCGGCACATAAAATCGAGCTCAGAGGCTCGGGTTATGCCAGGATGTCCTACGTCAAAACAACGTCGATACGTACCGTGAATGCTAATTGCATAAATACAATAGACAATATTTGATTATTGCTAGAACGTCATTAACGTGATGCCGCACGTTCATTTTTATCTCGGCGACCGCATGTAATCTGTACAATTATAAAGGTAGCAATTACTAAAACAAAATGTTGTTATATGCGACTAGAAAAATAATAAAAGACAACTGAGATAAAATATTTGTGTAGTACGTGCCAGATTTTATGATCTCTGTTAGATGGTAGTGCAATATAAACTTTTTAATTAAAAAAAAATAGGTATTGCGCAGCCTTTGCTGCTGATCTATAGAGGCGACAATCTTTTACGCGGATCTTTGAGATTATAATGCGTACAAAATCATATCGTAAACACGCTTCAAACATTTTTTTTCTGGTGTATTGTTGTCACAGATTTTTAGTATATTTATATAAAATGTTTCACTGAATTCAAACAGCTTAACGAGACAATTCAACTTAATTATCATAAATTGGCAAATAATAAACTAGTATACTCTTTAATTTGGCACCCAATTGCGATTAATTTGTCAATTAAGGGCTTAAGGCAATTAGTTGGCAAGCAGGTTGATTACAAGACTTTGTTTCGAATACTACGAGCCTTGACTCAAATCGCACTACTGAATGTAGCAGACAAATCTTTAAAGTGGTTCGATTAATCAAATCGAAAAACAGTTCAGTTTTAAATTAAAACAATTAACAAGTATCGTAAAGATTTGAGATTAATCTTAATTGAAATAGACCAGCAAACAAGAAGATATTATACTTAATAAATTGTAGGTAAGTATAAAATATTATAAAACACACATAAAATATACACATTCAGGCGAAAGTTCCAGTTGTTAATATATTCAACAGTAGAGAATTATTTAAAGAAAGGTAATAAATACCAAAGGCCCCTTGGACAGTTTCGCAAACTTTTTCGCGATGCGTTTCAAGGCATAAAAGAGAAAGTTATGTGAATTGAGGTGGTTCAATAACAGAGCGACCTGTAGAAAAAGAATGTCACTGTATTTTAGATAGTACACAAAAACTATAGCAAAAAAATGGGCGCTTCCGTGACTTAGGGCTACAACGTCTTTCGTCGTTTGTTTTAGAACTTTGATTGTATTTAATATTTAAGTACATTTTCTATTGTATGTTACATTTATTTTTGCGTTATATCGATTACATTATTGTAGTTTTAAAGAAATTGTTGTTCTTCCTTTCTTTAATCTAAAATTTGATTGACTTTTTCAGGCAGATTGGACGATAACAAACCAGAAAGCCATTTGAGTTCTTTCAAATATATCGATGACTGTAATTTCAATTGTTGTAAGAGAATCTATTATTTTGCAGAAATCTACTTCTTACAATAATTGTAACATTTTCAATCTCTCCCTTTCCTTTCATATTTTCCCAATTATTCTGGTCGGTACAATGTGTTTGTTCCTTTCATACTTCTTTATTCTGATATAAATATGGCAGTCAACACACACATTGTATATCCCCAAGCTAAGAAGTTACGCTTGTGTTATGGGTGATATACATCGGACCACTTTGGGGCCAATCCCAGACAACCAGGCCATAGTGAATTTAACAATATTTTTAGGCTACCACAGTGCAAAATTGAAAGCGATACTTAAGAAGTTTATTTTTAATGATAATATGTTGACGGATGGAGGCTAAAGGAATATATAATAATTATATTAATAAAAGTTAGAGACGAATTATCTGTGAGTATATTCTCTGCAGTTTCACTTCTACTGTGTGTGATCTGCACACACATATTATGATTATTTTTAATCTATCAAATGATGTTTTGCCGTTTAGGACAATTGAAATTACAGGCACCGATATAATATACTGATAACATATAATAAAAAAAAAATCTGAAAGTAAAGTATGTTTTTTATTCATGGTTCATGAATAAAAAACATGGTTGGTATAAGCAACCTGTAACAATGCGATCTAGGATGGAGCACGATTACCCAGCAGGTGACTTGAAGACCACTAGTTTATACGAATCGGGGAACACTATACAATTCGTAGTGACAGACATACAACTATATCTTCATTATTATAATATTTATCAATTGACAATTTATTTGTGTCGTGTACATTATAGTGCACATTACGTAAAATAATTGTTACGTATCAACGTGATAACAATGATTTGACGAGGAAACTGCTTGACCAAACGATTTCTCGCTCTAATTAATGTTAACGCAGCGTTGACTTTAACAAAAGCGGACTTTTATATAATCATGAAACATGAATATTATAACAGTTCCTGTAAGAATGGTGACGACGGCGGAATGCTGAAACAAGACTTTAATTTGTTTAGAGTTTAGGCATTTTTAATGAGTTTGCGTAGTGACGATAGTTTTTGAGGAGATAAAATTTTTGTAACGAGAATGGTCGTGTAGATCGCGCGTCAGCCGCGTTCGTAGACGCAACCCGCCAACGTAGACCGTCCAAAATAAACCTGGGTACCTATATAATATTTCAGCCGTAAAGCACTCGAAACAGTCGAAACCGTGCGGCAGTTGTCGGCATTCTCCGCTCGAGTTTACAGTTTCTGATCTAGTCCACTTTTGACTCTCTAATGGATCTAACAGATATCTTAAGAATGTAGGGGACATTTTTCGCACGGAGCTACAATTTATATAACATTTGATTAGTCTCTTATATTTCGTTGAGTACGCTATTTGCGGATTTAGCTATATATGCTGTAAATGTAGAAAAATTCGTAGCGTTATCAGTAACAATATGCGTAATGCGCATACTATGTCGGTTAGTGTTAGAAGGACAAATATTAAAGCTATAGCTTCCTAGTACGTTTATATTTATAAAGTATTTCTGAAGCTCTTTGGCATTTTACAAGTACAACAGCAAGTAGTTCTATTTACTGAAAAAAAATGTCGAATACAGTGTGTACGCTTTTTAAAATGCGTATTTATGATCATTTGGAATTGAATACTCTTAACAAGGAAGTTATAAACTCTTTGTAAGAGTTTGGAATTTTTCAATTCACTTTGTTTAAAGAAATATTAATAATGAATGCAGAACCACAGTACAATTTGGAGTGTATAGAACGCAAAACAAGATAAGCAAGATCAAAGCTCGGCATTATTTATTTGTTAAACTAATTTTGTACCTATCGAATATATTTCGATCAAGAAATGAGTACGGTGATATTGCAAGCAGCTGACTCTTTATTGTTTGCTTTGATTTTAATCCAAGGCAAAGATTTAAAGTTCTATGACACAGCACTATATGACGTATAAACAATGATATACGACATAGATATATTATAATTGACAAGGCATAATGAAAAATAAGTATTTTAATACGAAAGAAAAACCAACGTAACTACCGTTAAACATTTGCATTAGGTAAGTTTCCTACGCATTGAGCACGCAATAAATTCCATTTGTGTATTCTACGATTCATATTTGCGATAACATATTTAGTAAATATGTATTTATTCTCAAATAAGCGTCAAAATATCGCGGATTGTTGTTCCAATTTAAGATTTCCGCATCATGATCGGCAGCTACTTCTCAAGTACCGGTGACGACAGGCATTTCAATTTTCAGTGAAATAAAATTGACGCTAAGGTTGAATTAATATATACATATAAACACGAGATCTAGCTGCAGCTCGTAAAGCCTATTATTTTATTAGATATTGTTTTTAAGTTGGGTATACTGGTATATCTTAGGTTTACGGCTCAAGGTTATCTACTCAAACTTGTTTACAGTGCTATATGCTATATAGTTTTTGTTACTTACAAGAAGTTATGATTATGTATGTTGTATGCAGTAACAAGAAATTTTCACACGGTCTATCTCGCGTATACTCTAGTATCGTGTGGTACGGAAACTAGCCTAATTTAGTGGGTAATGTGTCTCATATTCATGCTGATTAACGAAAGAACACATGTAGAAAGTTTTATGATAATCAGAGGGTCTAAAGCGGCTGCTTTTGAAGAATCGCTTAGAGACAAGCATGCGCTACTAACTGCAGTTACAGTAATCGTCAGTTTTGGGTTTTTCATTTTTTACAGAAATAGTATCTCAAGGCTCTAAATCTATTCTGTTCTTTCTAACTTTTTTTAAATTATTTTTACATACACTAAAAAGTTACACCACATGGACATGTTGCTTAGATATCTAAAAATATGTTTGCCGCGTTTTTTTCGACATGCAACAGCAAAAAGTGCACTTTATGTTGATATAAGTCACATTTGTAAGTCGAATCTGTGAAAGTGGCTGCTTTATGGTCCCAGTTCATTTATTATTTTATATTAATTATCCATATTATTAAATTTCGTTATCAAAAGTATATATACACAGAATATTAAAACAATCACACTTGCATATCGATACGCTATTATGGGTAATTCACTCGCGCTACCTAATTCTTTTTATCTAAGAATATAACAGCTATCTAATTCGCGTTTGTGTATGTTTGACCAGTTTCTTCTTTGATAGGCTATTTCCGTTGAACTAAATAACTCAATTCAAATTCACGCCGAGAACAATAAATATGAATACCGTTGCTTGTAACTGACTTCTAAGGACCAATTCTTATACCTATTTTACCGACTGTCCAATTGTGTTAAAATTCAACCGATAGTAGGGCAAGTGAATGTATAGTAAGATATAGGAACCGACCATTGGTCAAACAATTTCGCAATGTACTTCCATGTAAAGAAGGTCATTGCTGGGATTTTTATTTGTTTTATTATATCGCCTTCCTGTCTCAGGGGGCAGAGCTTTTTTGTGCTCTGTTAAATTTGTTGTCACACTATTTCTAATTTTACTTATATAATACTATTCTTATTTCTATCTATGTATCTATTAGTTATTATATTCTATATGTTACTTTTATTACATTACATTTATTTGTCTATTTTATTTACCACTCTGTACATATCGAGGGTTTCATAGCATATAGGCGTATAGGCAAAAGTGCCATTTTTTGTTTACTAAAAACTATGCATGTTACAATTTCATAAATCTTACCGGTATGCAAGTGTACCTAAAAAGAAGGGTATTCCAAATTTCAGCCTTATACAATCGATTAGTTTTGTTTTATTCACAATTTTGTCCCTTGTTTAAAACTGCACTTTTGTCTGTGCGCCAATTTGTTATGAAGCCCTCGATATAATACTTCCTAATACCTGAGTGTGCATTTTGGTTTTAAGAATAATCTAATTGCAGAATACTAATTACATGTATGTTGACATTATAGTCGTATATACTATAGTACTGGGGTATTTGCAGGTGAGTTGCGAGCTAATATTATTTTAATACGTGTTAAATTGTTTTACACACGGTTGAAGGGCTGTCCCAGTTGTCGGGCCGAGGTGTGCTCGGGCATACGCACCACTGGCACCCTCTCACCGACCGCACTTGTGCGTCTATAAATATTTTTCCAAGCCACACACAATCTACGTCTATACACATCACTTATCGGCAACCCATTTCTCGCTTACAGCCGTATCCTAAGTACGAGTAAACCACTAGAAAAATATTGCTATAATGAATATTTATACACGCCATCAAACAATTTATTATAATATAGCTAGTTTTTTCTTAGCTACGTTATGGGTCAAGTTGTAGGAAGTATTTTCGTTATAGTTACATAAAAACTAAACCGTTTACAAATCCTTTGCGTGATCTAGGAGTTGGCGGATATACGGACAGACAGACGCGAAAAAGTATCTATTATACTATGTAAAGATATCATCTTATAAACGTCCCAGTTTGGGCTGGAGTCTTCCCATATTTAGGGGGAACACAGTACCCTTCAGACTTGACCTAGGCGGATTGGCAGGTATCACATCGGCTATCTCGATGCGCAGATTTGATGAAGCCTTGTCATTCATCGTCAGCACTTGGTTTGTGTGATAATACTCGTATTATATATCTAGGTTAGAAGCTGCAGACATGTTTGCCGGTCAAGATTCAAACACACGTAATATGAATGTAATGGCAAGTACGTTAGCCGCTAAGATGTCAACGTCGTAAATATATGTAATAGTACCTTAAACCTTGCGTCTATGATCAAAACAACAATATTTTTTTATTTTACAAGCTGATTGAAGACATCGTGTCTGCCGTGTTAAAGATTTACTAGTTATTACACGAAAATCGTCGTGGTAATACTCAGACATCGAGGCAGATAGTGTCGCCTACATCTAATCTGAGTCAGATAACAGATGCTTTGCTCGTTTTTATTAAATGATAAAACCATACATTTCTAACGAACACGTTTAAAAAGAGGGTAATTAACTGAGTCATATAATATTACTAAACTAGAATATGAATAAAGATAAAATAAATCTAAAGATAGACACTCTTAAATTCCCAGCCTTGTTATACAAATAACAACGTACAACAACACTAACTTATACTCACAGAACTAAACAGTAATTGATTGAAAGGAAAAATAAAATTAATTTTATATTACAAAAATCTATGTTCGTCACTCAAAAGTAAGTTATAAACATAACTTAGTGTTTGCTACTACTACTAAATGACTTTAATTACTTAGGGAATAAAAAAAATTAATCGTCACTATTAAAGGTGAACGCAGCATTATCTATCGATTGTGAGCGTGGCAGGTTGTGCTACCATGAGCCGGAAAATTAGATGAAAGTTTAATCACAAGAGGCCAATAACAATTTTTAACATGTCTACTTTGGGCAAACACAGCTGGATTAATGTTAATATACATTTCTTTTCCCAACCTATTCATGGTGTTTATAAAAGCGTTCAAACTCTGATTCAGCGCTAAACACTTTCCAAGCCAACAAAGTCGCGCAGTTTACATATTTCTACACAACCATGAATAGCCTTTAAAAATGATGTGATCAGGGCAAAATAATACTAGGAACAACCATCGCAGTTTTATTGTAGCTTTGAAAAACTCCCAAATCCAACATGACTATATTTTCTTATGTTTAGATAGAACCAGTCAAAAGACTTTAAAATTTTTGATTGAATTGGTGTAATAATAAAATGTCAGAAAGGTATAGAAACATCATCTATGGCGCTAACCAATTATGTAGCATTTTGGAGACTTTCGGAATGGGGAATATGTGTATGTTTTTTTATTATACATACTCGAATTTATTAAATATTATTTACCGTCGTTTTATTATAGTAAAATAAAAATACTGTTGGAAATGTCCAAATCATTTTTAATTTTTAAAAAAAATCTCGGTTAAAATTGAGTTATTTAAATGCTACTATTTTCGCGGGCTTTTGAAGACCTTATACTTCATTCACAGTGTATGTTTACTACATGTTCATCTTCCTCAGTGTTTTCAATTTTAAACTATATTTAATAGATACAGACCATTAGAAAGAAATAAAAAACCGTCTTATTGATATTGTATTGGGCCAAATTGGGAAAACAATATGAAAAGTACACCCAACAAAGTATTTTTTTCTGTTGTTGTGTATGCGAACGTACGACGAAAATGGTGTAACGTTACGAAAAGAGATAAATATCTTCAACAATATTTCTCGAAACTACAATAATAAATAACAAGGAACAAAGTCACAAAACTAAAAACACTACGCAGTGAGTTCGCCTTTGTTGACTACCTGAAGATGTCAAAATGATAAATGACGACGTTTCCATGTGATTGAAAATAGCATTGAGTTTTGCAATTTTAAATATCCCTCACATTTTTAACACTTTTTGGGTCGTTTGCATAACTATAGCATTTCAAGTAAAAGTAGTTAATCATATTAAACTGCCTAAATACGTTTTACACAAAATGTATTGACAGTTCTTTAAACATATTTAGCGGCAAATTTTGCGTTGTGCAAGACGCTAATCGTATTTAATAAGGGTGTTAGATGAGTTTACTGTTTCTGAAATAAATTTAAGGAACGTTATGCAAGCGTTCCTTTATTAATTGAAATCGGTAAATGAAGGAATTAAATTAAAAAATGACGTTAGACATGTAATTCTACAGCAATAAAGACATGATATAAAAAATTGACTCGTACTTGAATGACATGCATATTCCCCATTACGTTTTTAGAGGTCGACTATCATTCCTATTGAGTATACCGCTTCTATAGTCGGGACAAATCTGTCGAAGGACCGTATCTTTAGCAACTAGTATTTGCGGTATAAACATTTTGTCAAACGGAATCAGGTTTGTACAGCCTTCAGAGCTGTTCATATGTGGAGAACTGGGAGTTGTCAAGTTTGGTGACAACTAGACGTGAGAAAATATATAAATCTGTCATTTGGAACTAAAACATTCCAAATACTATGCGACTGAAAGATGAATTTAAATATAATTTATTCCAAGTCAGGTTATACGATCACATTTCTATAATACTCGAGTATACGTGAAGGAAAATAGCTGGCCCAACTGGTCACCTAATAAAAGATATGAACGTAAAATGTTATAAACAAACTCTACTATATCCACTCCTTTATTATTAGCAAGATTATGCATGGCAAATGTTTGGAATAAGATAACCATAGTTATTTGCCAAAGTTGAGTCATATTGGAACATGAAAAATGGGCCAAGTGTGTTTTAGCTTACGCTCAGTGAAGAATTCCGTAGTGACGACAAACATCTAGTGTTTTTGTCATTTGGCTCCAGAACAATAATAGACATTCAATCGAAAATCCGTACTGGTTATACTAATACAATACATGCGAAAGTAACTTTGTCTGTTACGCTTTCACGTGAAAGCACGAGAGCGTTTTGCTGAAATTTAGTATAAAATGTAGTCTTAATACCGAGACTGTATATAGGATAGTTTTTCTATACATACAGGCAGTACACCCTTTTACGACTTCAGGAGTGAATATTTTCGATTACATATTATTACTTAATGACATAAAAAGTTAATAAGGAACCTAACTATGACTTTTGAATATATCTTTCACTACCCTTACACGTTTATGTGCACAACATTTTTTGTTATTTATAAATCAATACTTAGAGGAACTGAAAAGGAATATTACGTCTTGCGGCTGGGCAGCCTGTCATGACAGGCGACTAAATAGCCTTTAGGCAGGTGGTAGGGAATTTGCACGTCTGGATGGCTACCACCCCTGCTCTAGAGTATGCGGCCATAACAACTTTGAGTTGTGTTCAGACATCAGTGGCCAGGTACAATTTCCCCTTCGAGGTCGGTAGCTAATTGCCGGCACCTCTGGTATTGCTAATGTCCATGGGCGATGGTAACCACTAACCACTACATAGGTGGGCCGTCAGCTTGTGAGCAAAAGAAGTGCTCTCGCGAGACATCGCCGTCAAATTTCATCTGTACAGTCTTAGCTGTTATTGATAACATAACATACAATAGACGGACGTAAACGTATAATAAAATATCCATTTATGCCAAAATAGCAACGGAACTGACTGTTCGTGTTTGTTACTCTACTTTTCATTGGGAGAAAAGGTAGGTTAATAAATTCTGCAACTATATTTTATCTTGTAAGTCTCGGAATGTTTCTGCAAATTAAGGTTAGGTTTAAGATACTGCGTATTCAATTTATTAAAATTTTGAAGGCCGCAGACATCTCCGATAGCGTCCTGGGCCCCAGGTTTGACATTATAATATCGTCAAAAAGGTTGACTACTGGCGTCATAATGGTTATTTTTGTATGAAAAACAGGTATAATGACTCTAGTTTTCGAAGATTCCGACGTTATTGTAATAGCAGAATTAAGGCCTTGAAGGTGTCTGCGACGAAGATATAACACAATCGGTCGGAGATAAAGAAAAGCCCAGAATACCTTAATAACTAATGCTTATTTGTTCTCCAAGTAGAATAGATAGCGTAAAGCGGTCGACGTTGGAGTCGCGTAGTGAAATGGACACGTGTCTAAACATTATCCTGGTAATATCTATATATAAAATTCTAAAAATGCCTTGTCTGTACATTGAATCTATTATGAAAATCATCTGGAATATATACTATACATTATACAAACGATGGAAAACACGACGCGATTTTTGACAGTTCTTGCCTATTTGTCGGGATTCACGGAAAAACTGATGCGCTTTTCGCTGATCGACAGCAAATTCTTGCGCTGCTTTTTATTCTGGGAATCCTGCGGATATTTTTCTGAGAATTATTTAAAATGGCCAGATTAAAAAAAAACTCGAATTCCAATGTGATTTTGTCACTGATCGATAGCAAATTTTATGTAGTGAAATGGTAATATTTATTATCCCGGGATTCCGCAGGAATTGCAAGTCAAGCGTGGACGAAGTCGCGGGTATATCCTAGTACAGTGTTTTCAATATTTTTGGATACGCGACCCCTTTACAGATTGAACAATTTTGGCAACCCCCTTGGGCCATAGACAGACAAAAGTTAGTAATTTAAATGACTACGTTTATGTCTTTCTCTATTTTGATACCTATATTCATTATTACGGCCTATACTCTACTTTAAGCTGCTGAGCTTAGAAAGTACTTAATTAACTTAAATTGCCTTTTCCTCTTTGCCGTGACCCCCTGAGCAAGTCTCTGTGACCCCCGTAGAGGTCGCGACCCACAGGTTGAAAAACACTGTCCTAGTATATCATAAAGTTCCACTTTATGTTGATACTTGTCATGTTCATCATAATATGAATCTGCGAAAACGACCTATTTAGGCCCTCAGAAGTTATTAATAATTAGCTGCAATCTCTTATGCAGCCAAACTATATTCGTGTGTCAGGTTAGAATATTAAAATCTGAACAGAAGATCACTTTCCCCCGTGGTTAGTGAAGTTTGACGACTGACGCGTAATTAGTGTAAACATAGTGCCGCCATAAATGGAAATAGGTAGTCTCGGTCTAATGTTCTATCAATTTAGCGACTAAACCTATACTAATATAATAAAGCTGAAGAGTTTGTTTGTTTGAACGCCCTAATCTCAGGAACCGCTGGTCCGATTTGAAAATTCTTTCAGTGTTGGATAGTACATTTATCGCGGAAGGCTATATATCATCACGCTAAGACCAATAGGAGCGGAGCATCAATGAAGAATGTTTCAAAATCGGGGGGTTTTGAAATCAAATTCCCCGCGGACGACGTCGCGGGCACAGCTAGTATTAGTATATACGAAATTCCTTATGATATTTTCTTAGCGCGTCATCATAGAAATAAAAACTAAATGCTTTAAATACTTGATAAACATTCTAACCGGTTCACATTTTTTGCCATTATTTGAAGCCACGTGATTTCAATGAATTTATTTGGATATTCCGAAACGCATTTCACAGTTATGTTGTCTTTATTATCCTGTGAGTTGAAAAAAAAGTTTGTATGTAATGTATATTCATATTCGTTCTGGTTGGCGTGCTACTAAGCGATTTCAGACCAACTTGTATATTAATCATAACTTTTAGAAAGGATGAACTCTGTTTTGTAAACAAACAGATCAAAAAGACAAACACGCGGTTTTGCGTAAAGTGATTTGTAATCAATCAAGCTGTTGTCATGTTTGTATTGACTAATAAGACAAGTGAAGCAAAAAGCTTGATCTTAGATTGACGAAATAAAGGTCTTAATTTCCATAAGTTAGGGTAGGGTAGAGGAAATAATTAAATAAACTTTTCAAACATTACGATAGCAATAATAATACATACCGTTTAAACAATAATAAATGAAGCAATATAACTGGTTATAATGCTGACGTCATAATGTGCTATAATTATACAACAACAAGGAGGCTTTTGTAAGGTGATTAAAAGTATCTCAGTTGATTTTACTGTCAACTACTCTATCACGAATACATTTTGTTATTGGAAATCAACAGACAAGCTTACAGCCCACCTGATAAAGCATATACTGTCGCCTACGGGAATTTATGTTTCCGAATATGCTTTATGAAACCTTGTTAAAAATACAATATCATAGTTTTGCAAGAAAGGCAGGAAGCTCATTAGTGTTTTGACCTGTCCGGGATGATCTTACTCCTTGTCAAAGCAGGCTTTAAAGACAGTCCTTATTTCGAAATCGATAAATTCACCTTTGTCGATAAAATGCTAAGAAGTGGTTAGCGGATTGCTCTCCCAAATCGCAGAGCCATGAAGTTTCAGGTCTTCGCAATGTGATATTAGCAGACTAGTAACTTTAGTGTTTGTAATACAAAACGATTGCTATAATCACAACTAGTTAAGGCAACTGATAATGTAAAAACCTTACACTATGAATAAGATAATATGACTATACAAGTGGTCTATTATTTAAAATAAATATAAAATTGTATATTTTTGGGTTTTAATGCATGAAATCATAAAAATCATTCATCTGAGAACCTCGAAGGCGATATAAAATATAACTATTTGAATTCCTAATAATCCATCTATTTATAAGTACACTTTGTAAGATATGTCAGAATACGACATGATTCATGGCCAAGTGTAACTAGCTGGCAACATTTCAAGTAACCCTGACTGATAGCCTAGTGGAAAAAATAAAAGAAAATATATTTAAAACATCTAATGATTTATATGTTACATAACTTATTTTATAAGATGCATGGTTTTTAATTTCTGAATTCTTGGTTAGTGGGTCTTTTAAACAATGGCATGCCAATGTATGTACAGTACATGAGGCCCTACATTTCAGAGCTGTGACATACTTAGTTGTGGTCAATTTTTTAAAATATAATCTGGGAACATTTAGATCCATATTCCAGAACAGTACTTCGTAACTCTTAACTCGGAACATATAATATTGATCAATTGGGTAGTAAAAAAACCCACTACATTAGTCTAATGTGGATGAGTGGGTTTCACCTAACAGTTGTCTACAGGTTTCCCCAAAATATTTTTCCTTGATCAGCATTTACAAATTTTAGCAATATGCAAATTATACCCGATAAATGCCTAAGTTTTACATAATCCTGTCAATATTCAAACACATGTCCTTGAAAGAATAATGTATTGCTTAGCCACTCAACAATCATTACTTACTTAAAATGTTAATATAATACTTGTTTATACCAAATTAAATGAGTCATACTTTAAAAAAAAAGGTAACCTAATATCTCAGACACTAGTATGTGCTTCACACATTCTACATTTTACTATTATTTTGATCCAAAGCGCTACAACACACATACAAATATGCTGCAGTTTAAATTAGGAGCCTAGCATTAATTAAGAGATAAAGAATTTGTCGCCTCATAAATGTAATTTTCATGAGATATTAAATTTTTTGCAACTAATACTATGACAGTGTACATTATTCTCAGCTCTTCTACTTGTAAAATACCAGAATTTTCATAGAAAGCAAATTCAGTTATGACAGATATGTATAGATAAAAAATATCACTTGTAATAATCTCACTATCCTTGCAAAGTAGTAAAATAGTTCTTCATGTAGTTAAAGAAATTGATTTTGCACACAAATATACAGCTGATTGTATATGAAATATTGCTGATAAGTGTAAAATGACAATATATTATTCAGCTAATCATGGCTTTGTTTACACTGGTAGATAAAGATTTATTGTAAATATACATTTTTGTAATCATCAGACATATAACATACATATTCACACAAAGATGAGTTTTCATTACATTTTCAGGATTTTCTTGTTATTGTCTCTTACTTGTCTATTTAATTATTTATTAAAAGAAGCTGTAAGCCACACAGACCGTTTTTTTTATCATAAAACCCATTTAACAATTCTAATGGCTTTGTTTAGCTTTATGGACATACTGCAGTTATCAAAATCATGTGAAAACCTCTACTCCCGTTTATGCTACTGAATGCTGAAATGGACCAGCTATTTGGCAAATATTATCATATAGGAAACATGTCAAGGAACTGTGTTCTTATTTTTTTTTTTTTTTTATCTTTGAAGATTCAGAAGAAATTATAAACAAAGAACATTGTTTATGTTCATTGTCTAACAATGTGAGATAAAGTATTATTTCCTCAGTTTAAAAGATAAATATTTAATCAAGATTAAGAAATACTTGGCTTGATATTAAAATTAGTTTATATTTATTTCCTTTGTTTATATGTTAATGAGATAAGTGCACATTTTTCTAACATCCTAACTTTTAAATAAATTATTTGTAGATCTATGTCATTTTCGTAATGTTAATATATTTATTTAGCAATTTTCAAATTCAAATTCAAAATAAGTTCCACTGTAGAACACTTTTTGAAGGTCATACATTTAAGTTAAAATTTAATTTTACTTCCTAGTCTATGTACACCGCTTCGCAACATGTTACTGCTGTTAAGGAGAAGATCGGCAAGAAACTCCCCAGCAACATGTCTAACTAAAAATTGTTTTAGTTAGTCCAATCATATTGAGGTAATGTTAAACCTTAATATAATTTGCAACTAATATAGTTAGAAGAAGAGTTGCATTAGCTAGACATTTAGAAATGTTCATAAATAAATATTGTGATACGATAATAATGAGCAGAATCTATATGCAAATCAAATAGTAGTTTTATTTTAAGTGTTTATGCTCTGCGTGAGATAGTCAGCTGTTTATGTCAGTCATGCCACACTGATCGGAATAGTTTATCGCTTAGTGATATATAAATCGGGAATGTTTTGATTGATATAAACAAGATACTCACCATTTGGCCCATATTTGTCTTGGTTCCTTTTAACTTGGTCTGGACTAAGGCCTTTGTCTGGGTCTGTGCCAAAATATCCTAAGACTTCATCCACGGATTTCGTGTGAGCGTCCTCCATGGTGGAATTACTACGTTGCCGTCAGTTCTAAAATAAAGAGAATATTTAGGTTAGAAATGACGAGTCATCATCATCAACTTGTTACCTTTTGAGGTTATGTTGCCTTACTAGAGTATAAAACTTTTAATTTAAACTAAGAACCAATCTTAAATAATTTATGTGAAACAATTTACGGACACTATTTCGTGAAACTTGTATGTAAAAGTAATTTAACAAATGTGAAGTAAATCGTAAAGGATTCAATGACATCCGATTGTACAATGTACCTATATATTTATTTTTGAATGAATAGGTATGCCAAAACATAGAAAATTTATAGTTGCATCTTATTTCTAAATCTCTACATAAGATTAATGGGATATGAGGTCATAGGCACTTTATTAAGGGTAACGAGCGATTTCCTATACCGTAAGCACCGTTTTAACACTGCACTTCTCACTCACCGAAGAGTTATTTAATACATGAGAATGAAATGTTTTAGAAAAAGTTTCACTTAGTTTAAATCGTCCGATAGAGAAAAAACGTAATTAATCACTATTCTAATACTTTTCTCGTAAATATCATAAACGACAAGAACACGTATCCAATCCAGCCGTCATTTTTTCCAAGACTGACGTATTAAAACCGACTGTCAGCAACGCCACCTTTTGATCGCTTAGAAAACTTTTTCATCATATAAAAACCTTTTAGCCTGCATTTTATTTGTAAAGTATAAAAAATAATATTTACGATAGAATCCAATACGGCATCGCTATGAAAAAATTAAAATTGTAGGTATTTTATTTATTTGTATATATTTTTATTAACGACCACATTATAAATGTGGTGTCATGCTATAGGTCGATTTTGTACCACGTGATGAAAAGCTATTTTGGTGTCAAAGGCGCCTACAAAATGCGGTATTTTTAAAATTCTGAAATTTTCTTCGCGTTATGTAACACTTTATCACTTATTTACAATCACTAACTTCCTTTTGAAACTGAGAAAGCACTTCATTTGGCACTTAGGGTTATTACACTCACGGTTGTTTCGCATTTGTGGATTATGGAACTTACTGAAATATTTTTTCGACAGCGTCGGGAAGGAAAGAAGAATTAAGAGTGGCGCGGGAGATGTTTTCCCGCCGCGCCCCGAGTAGCGACTCCCGGGCGAAGAGCGACGATTTTAGAGCGGCGCGGGCGCGGTGGAGGGACACCGTCGGAGATTTCTTTAATTATTTTGGCAACTGTACTCGATGGCACAGTCGAGCCGCTTTCCAGGGTTGCATGTCGCACAGCGGCCGTCGCCGGCCATCCTGTGACGATCTTTTTATAGCGGGCGCTGCCCGGCTAGAGCTCCCGGTGCTTGGTGTGTTCCCCTAATTTACGACTATTAAAAAGGTTAAAATTGTAAATAAATTTGTTATTAAACTATAATCGTGTTCGTTAAGCCTACTTACCTATACCAGATGTTTAGGAGTAATCGACTACTCTAACACTATCTAGATAAAACTATCGATCAAACGGAAATCTACTACCTTGTATTGTATGGAGACTGTAGGTTAATACGGAAGAATAATTAGAGAGAGTACTCACTATGGGGTGCTAGCATTCTTGATGCCTTATTTATTCGAATTTTCTATGGTTGTCTCCTTTGTCAATGCCAAGTTGGGTATAAAAGATTTTATACAAGATTTGAAGAAATAATTACACAACCATTTACAAACAATCAAAACTGAAACTGTTTATAAGGGAAAGAAATCGAACATTTTCTTCGCGAGGAACTTATGTATGTATGATTTGTAACTATGCGTATGAGAACTAATGCCTCTGCTACACCTCGGATAATGTTAGTGTTAGTGACGCAGATAAAGCCAAGGGCTCAAGGGTTTAATGCGTTACTTGAGGTGCGACATTATTAATGACGTTAAACATTGCCTGGCAACTTATGTATATACATTAACGCAGCTAATCATTAATGCGTTATTTTTTTAACGCTATAAATAAGTCGCATTTGTTCACAGTCACTAACACTACCGCAGGTGGAGCCCCCTGACCCACCTGCGGTGCCTGCATTAGGAATATAGTATTTGGATATCCCTACAGCAGTTTTTTTCCATACTTATACATTTTTTCGCTACATGTTAGGCTCGTAGTTAGAAGCTAGCCACGGAGGCGCCACCCAGGGACAAAAGCCCTAAAGCGCCCGACGAACGGCCCGTTCATATATCTTACGATTTGTTCATTTGCCTTACTATCGGTTAAAATTTGACATAAGAGTAATGTCAAAATACAATAGTAAGGCATGTGAACAAGTAGTAAGATATAAGAACCGGTCATATTAGATATTCAACCTGTATAGTTATTTCCTTTTTTTAAATATAGATTTATAGAACATAAAGCTCAAAACTAACCCTTAGACGCTCACAACTATGTTACATTTGCGTGGACTTCACAGAACTCGATTCCCCACAGCCTTTAAGAAACTAGCGACTAACGATCATAAGGTCGAAAGCGCCATGAATTTATTGGCGCTTACGTTTTTTATTCTTAAATATATTATTCTTAAATTAGTATCTCTTACTTTCGGCGGCTTTCCACACGCAGGTATTAGATGAAATAGCAACTCACAACTCGGGCACCGGCTTTGATTCAAAATATGCGATAAGCTTGTGAAATTAAAAATACATTTTTTTATGTAGAAGTGTAAGGTTCATTTACAAAATAATATAGTATGCCGTGTTTCGCCATTACGGCGTGCTACATCTACTACATCTAATTTTTTGTATGCTGATACTAGGGCCTTAATTACTAGAACAGCGGTGTAGTCGGCGCTTGTATCATGCGGTATGTTTGTTCACCTCTAGCTGAATTTCCAATTTCCATCCCACGCCACTGCTATGTAGCCTACGTGCCTTTTATCTAACTTCTTTTTACAGACAAAGAAAAATGGCGCAATTTCTCTATTTCAGCGAATTAACTATACAAAATTGTTACTTTCCTTTTGTCCCGCTATTTTGGCTCAGCACAATAGACATCCAAATAACACTTCATTGTTTACAAAAATAAACAATTTATCTTAAAGTAATCTCTTCCAGGAAACCTAGCTTATGGTCGGTAACTATATTTATTATTTATTCACTGGCCTTATCATAAAGATAACAATAAAGAAATAAATCTCTAGAGGTCGATTTTGTACAATATAAATATCTACTAATATGTATATTGTACAAAATCGACCTCTAGAGGCTTATTTCTTTATTGTAAAGCTGGCAAACGGGCAGAGGGCCCACCTACTGGAAAGTGGTTAGCGTCGTCTGTAGACGTTTCCAACACCAGGGGCGAAGCCAACACGGTGCTACCTTTTAGGATAGGATTAGGGTTTGGTAAAGAGGGCATGGGATAGTGATGTGAGTCATAGGAAGGTGGTATAAAGGAAGGACGCAGTGGGCCATCGAAACTTCTCACCGAACGAAACACGGTAGTTCAAGGGTAACAGTTTGATACCGAAGACCCGGTACAGCGAGGTCTCTGTACCGGGTCTTACCTATGCGAGCGATTTGTTAATGTTATCGGCAGATCTTTGAGCACGTGGCTTCATATGCAGCATGCGATAACTCAAATCGTGATCTTGATTTCAAGTCGCAGGACGAAGCTGACATATGCGGCTCCAGTGTGGTTCAAACTATGATCCGTCACAAATCGGTCAAAGGTCGAAGTCCAACAAAGCATCACCCTGAGAGTGTGTACGAGCGCAGGTATGTACGTCAAGTATAACGTCATCGCCCGCGACGTGGGGTTATCAGTGTAAAGGAATTTGTGGCGATGTTGCCTCCACGAATGTTCAACCTTGAAGTCAACGGACAAATACATATTCATGGAATTGTTCACTTCCATGCTCGGCCTCCGTCTGGACTATTGAGGCCTCTGATTACCGACACCTCGTGACCACATACGCTCAGAGAAGACTAATGCAGAGAAGTCTTGATCACCCTAAAGCTACAAATAGGCCAATACAAGCCACTAATGGTCATTGGACGACAAAGATAGCCCCCTAAGGCCGCCGGAAGTTACAGATCGGCTTTAAGAACTGCTTACAGGCATCAGTTGGGAAGCCTCCAGCGGCTCCAAGACCACGTCATCGGAGGGTCATGGCCCTTCGATTTAAAGCCAAACAAAGAGTTTTAATCGACACCCCAAACAATTTCACCTAAAGGACCAGAAGACCTGCCGACGGGAGCGATCTGTACTCAAGCTAATGATTCCAGCTTGGCTCTACCAATTCGTGTTAAAGCCATAGTATATGCAAATGAAGTGCAATTTCATTTATTTACTTTACTACTAGCTGACCCGTACCCACTTCGCTGGTCATCAGAAAAACACGCTTATTGTTAATCACAATCAAATATACCCTATGTCATTCTGGAATAATGTAGGTTTCCACTGGTGTAAGTATTTTCAAAATCGGTTTAGTAGATCCATAGATTACCCCCTACAAGGTCACAAACTTTACCTCTCTATAATATTAGTATAGATTTAAAAATCCATTTAATCATTCGTAGTATATAGATGTGACAGTCGTTTTCTTTTTCATGGTATTTATTGGATGTGAAATCATTTTCGTGATTTAGGTTATTTTCTAGAAGAAGAGAGGATCTTCTTATTTCTATGAGAAATGTTTTTACTTAAAAAAAGCTCTTAACAATTTTAAGGGGCGCATATTTCATTAGAATGGCAAGTAGAATACGCTCTCTTATTTATTAGGCCACAATATAATATTGTGTTAACTTGATAAATTGCATAATAATAATATAAGTGACCATAGATGACAAAAGCCTGTACTTAGTACTATTTAGAAAATCGAGGAAAAAGAATGCCTACAAGCATCCTCACCTTGGTCGCTGTGTAAGACTTTTAGGCAACCGGACATAAGTATGATGATGATGAATGATATAGGGGCTCTGGTCTATCTTGAATATAAATATAGCTTTAAATTTACACAAAAAGGGAGAAACCTATTTATTTGACGAACGGCCAATTTTCAATCACCAGATAAAAGTTATTCATAGAATAAAGCATAATATGGACCAGTTCAAAATTTCAGTTACATGAATAAAACAGTTGAATTTTTACTTTTGAATTCGCTCAGGTTATAGTTTTATATAACTTCGATAACTTTTATCTGATGATTGAAAAATCGGCCCTAACATGGATTCCAGATATTTGAAATTATATATCGAACAATGACAAACTTTAAGAAGAGAATATGTAATAATATGTATTGCCATTAAAAATGCATTGAACTTGAAGAGATTACAGCGAAGGTAATTTTGTTAGCTTACGAAACATGTTATTTTCATGTTTTGAATGAAGATCAAACGATGAAGTATTTCTCAATAGAAGTAAGCAAGATGTAATGCAAGATAAAATGAAGAATTTAATTTGAACATCAAAAAGGTAGTTCAAATGGATTTCTCCTTTGGCCTGACTTTTTAACTACTAGTAATTTATGAAACATGAATACGATTAAAGGGAACATAATTTACTTGTGATTGATTATAGAACGAAATGTCTAATGTATTAAAAAATAATGTAGGTATTAGACTCACAACAGCTGGTACCTATATTTAGGCCGGTTTTACCCGGGGCACAAGGGGAGCGTGACATCTGGGCGCAGGACCTAGGGGGCGCAAGCCGATTGTGAACTGCTAGTTTTGAGAATTACTTAGCGAACATTCCTTATACCGGACAAAACAACAAGTGTTCGAATGAATAATCTTATTACTTGCCAATTAATTAATTTACTGTACTAAAGATGTAGAGATAGTATCCCGGTGAAACATATTAGTATGTTGACTACCGAACAACCAACTAGTATTAAAACTTGTTCTATCATGGCCGGTTCTTATATCTTACCGTGTTTGCCTTACTATCGGTTAAAATTTGGCAAAAGCTCTATCGAAGTAATGACAAAAATCTACCGATGGTTACGGCAAATGAATGAATAGTAAAATACAGGAATCGGCCATTATAAAAACATTCACAGTTATAGGGCGTTAGAGAGAGACTCAAAGAGAACACTTAATTATCTCAATCGTGAATGTATTTTTCCTTTTTTACATTTCACTTCGTAGTTTTTCAAAGTAATTTGTGAAAGAAAAAATAGCCTGGATACTGCTTAAATTCTCTGATGAACTAACCAATCTAATAATTATAAAAATCTCAGTATTGAATGTGACATGAGACAAGCAATAAAACAGCGAATTTACGACGGTGGCGTACCCAGCAACTACGGCTGAGAAATATGTCAACCTTGCAAATGAGCACTCCGCTTATATTTAGAAGTCGAAAATAAAAATCACAGGGAAACAGTTGAATGCCAATGTTAACGTCTATTCTGGCCGGCAGCAGGCCAGGAGAAATAATAAATATTATAAGAGAATTATTAACTAATTGTAGTACAGATGATTCAAACTAAACTGGCTATAAGTTAGTTTAAAAGACGCTGTAAAACGTTTGCCATCTAAAATAGCATCTGTTCAATCTTTCGACAGGTTCATTGGAAAGATTTAAATTTATTTCTGCAAACTAGCCACGCTCGTTCCGCGGAGCTCGCATTGAGTTATGTGGAAATAATTTCGTTCGATTAAAAAAACGGTCTCACGCCAGGTGATAAATAATAGTAGTACACACGATTTTATGACTTATAAATCGTGTTTATATCAAAATAACTTATATTCCCGCACGTTTGTCAAGTTTCTCCGACTGTTGTTTTAAATCGTATTGAAATTTACCGAGCAATTTCCTATGTTAGCAATAAAGGCTCGTGCAGTTTTACGACCGATTAAAAATCACTTTTGCCCGACTAGTGGACTATTTACGATATTTTATGAGCCATCAATTAATACATAATTCGATATTTTTAGGAGGAATTCGTCATTGGTTTACGTTATAAGTAATTAATGTTATAATTGGTCTAATATGAAATATCCATGTTTATTAAACCACAATTATAATATTAATGTTATGCTTACGAATAGATTCACAATAAGGAATGCCGTAGAGCGCGCAAAATGAACAAGAAAAATCAGGAAAGTGGATCTCCAGGTCCGATTTGCGTGGGATTTTTAGCTACAAAGGTTGCTGGAGAGTTCTTTCCGCTTTTTCTTCATAGATTAGACGTCGTACAGACGAGCAGCACTTTGCTGTCGACAGAGGCAACTGCAGCTGTCAGCGTTTGCCGTCGACATGTGGACAGCAAACGCCGACTAATGGCGGCAGCAGCAGTATGAGCGCCGCGCGCGCGCTTCCTTGTCAGTCGACTTCAAATACTATGAACAATTTCGTTTTTTATACGTTTAAGTCTACGGAGCAGAAGACTCGAATACTGCAGCAGTTGCTTTTGTCATTTGGTCATTAATGCCGGATGACAATGCAAGGTTGTTATGGCGACATATTCTAAACCAGGGGTGGTAACCATCCAGTCGGGCAAATGCTTTATGCCACCTAGCTGTGGGTTGTTTTGGCCGCAGGAAATTGTATTCTTTCTCCGTTCCTGGACGAATAGTATACATATTTAAATATTCTTTCTTTTATGTAAATTAAAAATAATTAATTGTTTTAAATTACATTTCAGTTATGAATAATATGTACCTAAAATTTTAGGGCGCAGGGAATATGTTTGAAAACATACTAATATCACTATTATTTTTATGGAGGCTCTTTATATTAAGCAGTGTGCTTTAAATACTAAATTAACATATAAGCAAGAAATATTTATATTATTAAAAAAAACGGCCGTAGTTCGAAAAAAGTGGCCTACGGCGCCCCTCTTGCTCTTTACTGCCTAATATATTTCATCATTCTAGTAAATACTGTATTTTATTCTTTGCAAAACAAAAGACATTAATCTACATTATATGTAAAGCAAATATTAAGAAAATTGTGTGTATTGAATTTACCGCGTCTGGAACAGGCGTAGGCGCTATTCACATCTTCGGATCACTATTCGGAATAAATAATCTAAGAATTTTATAATAGACAATTATAACAATATAAAGAAGAAAAAGTAACTTTAAATAACCTTATTAACCTATGTATTCGGAAGATTGTAAGATTTGAAGGGAAGTGTGGTGTTGATTTTGATGTACAACATTTATGTATGATATTATATGATTACTACTTATTATGAAAAATTGGTATTACTTAAATACGTTGAAAGAAATCCGAAATTCCGTCCTGTCTAAAATTATTGTACGTATATTTTCATTATTTTTATTTGAATACTCACAAAGGCTGAGCAATAAAGTGCTTTAGAGTGTATCTGTCTGTCGATCTTTAATATACATGTTTTTTATAGGTTCATCGTCTTCCCCTAACTTAGTCAGTGTGAATGTTTTCTTTTAATAAGTCAGTTTTTAATGGCTCTTGTGGTTGTTATTTTTCGTGAATTTTTACATTTACAGGAAATGTCCCTATTTTATATTTTTGTTTTTTATTTAGTTTTATACTCTACTCCTAATTGTTTATGGTTTACGTTGTTTATAGTGTTACGTAAATGAATTTCTATCAACGCGTTCGAGGCACGTAAGTGATTTTTAGGTGATATGATATACTTTACTTTTATTGTATTGAGTGCATCGCATCGTGACCCAATTTTGCTATCCACTGCAAGATCATTGACATGCACGCAACGTACGAATAAATAGATTTGTTGTTGTTGTTGGCAGTAGTTACAATGGCAGTGTATGCAATCACTCAGTGAAGTTTGACTAAACTCTAAACATCACCCAAGCTAACACCAATCAAAGATGATATACAATAGAAATTAAACGTATACATTAGGCATTAATAATTCCCACAATGTTATATATAATACAACCCTCTGTGTATTGCATGAGTGGAGTTTTATTCTATTATGTAATAAACTTAAAACTAAAGATGTTTTTAATTTCTGCACTTGTATCTATTCATGGTAATATTATGTATGAATGTAAAATCTGTAAGAACTTATTCTGCTCTGTTCAAAAATTAATTAGAAAAAGAAATTTATTAATACTGTTAGTATTTGAAACAATTTTTTAAAATGATAAAACGCAGGTTTAATATTTTATTGCAGATTTTTATAATTAATTGAGAAAAGAACCTTTTGTTTTTTGGCCATGAAAGAGTTAGAGACTTTTTCAGTGCATATGGGTACCTATACTATATGTATTGAAATTATAATTATTATATAATGTAATGCTTTTCCCCTATATTATTAATAATAATTTTTCAGTATACACGTTTTACTGGGCCTTTATTTGTCATTGAAATGACTTAACGAGGTGTCATTTTTGACTCGAAGGCAAAACTTACAGGTAGATTGTTTTTTTAGAATAACTAATGTTTAGTTCCAAAACTTGCAATCTAATTTATTCCTGCCACAGGTTGTCTGGAAAAGATCGCTTTTTACTGATGAGACAAAATATATAAGACAAGATAAGCCTTTTTCACACAATTAGTTCAGTAGAACTAATTACAGAAAGACTTAGAGACTAGTAAGTCTCTAGACTAGTATGTCTCAAGTCTTTCTGTAATGGTGTACAATCAGTGGCGTAGTTTCCCTTAGATGGGCCCTGTATCAAAATGTGTTCGGGGGCCCAAATGAAACAAAGTTTTTTTATAAGAGAAAAAAAAATGCTCGAATTGAATTAAAATTCGAGCATTCAAATAAAAATTGAATATTGTAGCGGCCTGTAGTCTTGCCGCGGTTACTATGAACGCCCGAGAATGTTTACGCGCAGCATTACTGTTTTATATTGTACACCCCTTTTAATATAAAATGTGCTACACAAAAACTAAATTTCATTACACAAACCGGCAACCATCCACCACAATATTTAATAATATATAATAAAATAATACTGATTATATGTTATTACTTATAATTGATAATGCTTCTTGGAGCTAAGTTAGACAAACAATTTAAATCTAAGATAACTTTTTGCGCCCTTTTTCGGCAAGCTTATTTATGAAATCATCCGTAGCTGAAGACGATTTCAGTGTTTCTAGATTTTCTGCCTTCTTCTCTTTTCTGATTGTGGATAACATTTCGGGAATATTTGCTTTTGCACACTTTCGGGGCCCCAAGCCTGGGGGCCCAATATTATCGATTCGGGTCATACGGCGGTAGCTACGCCCCTGTGTATAATAAAGAGATATCTACTACCATCTACCTATATAATGATCCTATCCTATTTACCTATTATGGTTGAGACGTCGATAATAGGTAGTGATAGTTGTAACAACAATATGCACATTATATATAATAAGTAAGGACTTATATATCAGTCCGACTGGTATCTCATGTGGATTGCAGGAATGAGTCAATACATCGATTTAAACTACGCGATAATTTTGTAATTATGTACAGTACTAATATGTTTTCTTATTGCCAAGCTCGTTAATTTGGGGTTGGTATTTTGTGGTGAGCTTTAAATGTTTTCATTGGCACATGTCGATAGACGTATTGAACTTTGATTAGTCTTCTCGAGTCACGGCCCGAATGTGTTTTACAAAACGTCATGCGCTAAAACGTGCAGCACGTTAGCCATGTCGATGTCAAGGGTGATATGTTTATGATATTAGTAGTGTGTTGTAAAACGAATAAAAGTTAAATAACGCCTACGGTGAAGATCTTGCAGCAATTTCCATGATGTGTGGAGTATTGAAGCGGGCTTTTAAAATTCCTAGATAATGTAGCGGGAGCGGGCGTATGCACGAATATATTTTGATATCAAATACACTCCGCGTGCCGAGAGAGCTTGTAAAAGGCTATTCGTCATCCGCAAATAAACAGGCGAAGGTAATAATCGAAATAGAATTATCTTGGTTGAGGGTGTCGTAATGATCTCGTTTGGCAAAACTCAGATGCGGCTGTTGGCTGCAATCGTTGAAGGGATTTGCATTGAACATATCGGACTTGGACGGAGAAGGAAGGTTGGCTTCACTCAGCCAAACTTTGATTTACAACAAACCAACAATTTAAATATATGTTGATTGTGAATTACTAAGGCGTTTAAAAAAAAACATAAACTCAGTATTAATACCAGCAATGAAGGGAGAGTTATTCCAATGTCAAACATATATGGCATTTAAGAAATAATTATTTTTAATTCTTAAGATAGGGCTTCAACTGGGTTAATGTTAAAGATTTACGTAGTTTTTAAGTTTAAGGCGTTATTTGAGATGTGTAAATGTTAATTTCGTTAAATATTCAACGGTAACGTATGTATATATATTAATGCGTCGGCGTTATTTTTCAACGCTTTAAATAATTTTTTAACATTAATGCAGATGAATCTCCAGCATTAGAAATGTCAGTCTAAGACATTATAAACTAATACAATAAAAGAAAACTCAACTTTTACCTATAATCCCTTAAGAATAAATAGAATACTGAGTCTAGGTCATCGAAGTCAATGGGTAACGTTTCCAGAAGGCTGGCTGTGTTAATCGTTGGATCGCCATACTGATTCTTTGTCCAAAGAAGAGAACCAGCCCTCTGATCACCGAAAGAGGCAATGAGTCGTTTTTATAGAGTCTAATCACTAGAGGTATCAAGATTACAAATAATTTGCTAGGCCGACATTAGATGGTTTAATTTTCTTTCAATTTGATGAATCAACCAAAGTGATCAATATAAACAAGCAACTTGAACCATTCTATGTTATAAAATACCGTCATGTCCTTGTAGATCTGTGCTCTTAAATCAAATTGATTAAATTTGGTTGATCAATCTAATGTTAGCGTTATAGATGAACGCTTGCTCAAGTGATATTAAAGATCTTAACTTTTATAATGAATTGATAAAAAAGGATTTTATATGAATTTTCGGTTTTATGTCTTCATTGCAAAATCATATTTATTATGTTAACACTACGATGGTGGTCTGATAAGTTTTTTGAGATAGTCATTATTTTATTTATTGCAGGAGAGTAGACAGCAGTTATGTGCAGAAGAAAAAAAAATTTGCGGGGCTGTAAGACAAAAAAACATCAGGTAGGCATTGCCGACTGGATGGCTACACCTGGTAGGTAGTCGCATCAACCTGTGGCCCACTTAATGGAAAGCAGCGCTTACTATGCGCCTAATGGGACATTGTTGCTGCCATAACAACCCAAAGGGTGCTACCAAATGCCATGCCTGCTGCTCTCTTAAGGGAGACTGGAACCTGATCACTAATGCCGGAACATAACACAAGGTTGTTATGGCGGCATACTCTAAAACATAGTCATGGAGTTATTATAATCGATTATCTTCAAAAAGGAAAAACCATTACAGGAGCATACTACGCATCATTACTTGACAAGCTAAAGGCAGAACTTGCAGAAAAACGGCCATATTTGCAGCAAAAGAAAATCCCGTTTCAGCAAGACAACGCATCGTCTCACACGTCAGCGGTTTCCATGGCGAAAATCCACGAATTACGGTTTGAACTGCTTGAACACCCGACTTACTCGCTTAGATAACCAGCCGTTGTGAGTTTTATGTTCTGTCAATTACAGTTGGCGCATATTTAGTTTTGATATTATATCTTCTACTAATTTATAAAGTTGTAGAGTTTGTTTGTTTGCTTGAACGCGTTAATCTCAGGAACTACTGGTCTGATTTGAAAAATTCTTTCAGTGTTAGATGGACCATTTATTGAAGTAGGCTATAGGCGAAGAGCGAAGGAGCGGGCACCAATGAAGAGTGTTTCGAAATCGGGTTTTTTACTATTACACGCGGGTGAAGTCGCGGGCAGAAGATAGTGATGAATAAATGATAAAGCGAGACACATTTAGATGTTGTTTAATCGGAATGTGCATGAAGGAAACTAAGGGTGGTGTGCACCGACTTTTAACTTTTAAACTTTTAAAAATAAAATAATCACCAAAAATGTATGAAAAAACAATGATTATTCTTGGTTAACCATCGGTTAAATTTCGGTGCACACCAGCCTAAGAGATATTTGTATAGCTATGAATAGCAATTAGTGGGTCAAGACTTTTTGCAGTTCAGGGTCATAGAGTTCAAGGTCATATGATGAATTTAGGAACTGCTTAAACTATAACCTAAAACATATTTTACTTTAAAAATCTAAACAATTTCTAGACATCAAATTTTTGAATATTTGTCTTAACCAGCAGTTTCTTTAGAATTTGTTTACGTGGATAGCCGTTGTTGAAATCTCACGTCTGTTCAGATATGAATCTCATGACGTCTGTCTGTTTAATATGCAATTTAAAATAGAGGTAGGCCTATATAAAACAAATGCGTCCGCATATCTATAATGTGCTTAAAAGCGCGCGTATTGACGTCATTGTATACTACTTGCTTTGTTCGCATATCCGCGGTTTTATAATCTGAAACGAGGAGAGATTTTACAACTCGCAGTAATTTCATTGAAAAAAGGGTATTAGATTATAATCTCAGTGGGTCAGTGATAAAGATATATGCGTCTCATTCTAGTGGGTTTGAATCCTGAAAAATAGCATGCATTACTAGGTTGATAAATATTACTATTATCACACGCTAAAGAAGAACAATATCGAGGGAAAATAGGGATTACCGGTGTGTGAAATCCACTAACTGGCCCCGAACAGGCATGTTCCTAAAATGTGAGAACCCGAGTCTACTAGTGAGATATTGGTAGGTTGCTGTTATCATATCTATATGTTTCGTTCAAAAGCTTTAGTATACTGTTTATTGGATATATTTTTATTCGAATATATAAAAGATGTTTTTCGTTTATCGTTATATATATCAAAAGCAGTATGGAATATTTGAATAAAAATGTATGGCAGTGAGCCAATGTTAATTTTTATATTTGTGTATGCAAAAAATATCACCACATTTCCGAAGGTGACGAGCACAGATACGCAAAATGCGTGACGTCAGCAGACGACGTCGTTTAGCCGAGTGATTTATGGTACAGACAATAAAAATAGTTTTCCAACAAAGTTTCAAGTTATGTTGAAACAACTGTCAAATGAAAGTTCCCGGGCAATCGAAAGCTTTTATCACTGTTACGTGAAAATGGAAACTGATGTTATTTGAGGTTTATATACATGTATACACACTCACACAGTGACAATGTATAAATTTGTCTCTGGTCATTTGGATGGAGTAACTTGATACTTTTACTTGTATACGAAATATTTAAGAATGGTTCTTTGATTATTCTCAGGACGGTTTAGACGATCAAAAGCCAGTATTACTCAGAAGAATGCCTTTAGTTAGGTCATAAAAGTTATATATGGTTACGTAAGCGTGCATTACAGAATATTTTTTTACAAAATATAATTTACATTTATTTGTTACTTTGTGACATTAAACATTAATAAAAAGTTGCATAAACTTTTATCAAATTACTCATGATTCCATTCCTTTTTACGTCTTGTAACACTGGCTTCTGAATTTCCGTATTCCCGCGGAAAGCACTTCGTCGTGATATTTTTAAGATGCGTTTAAGTGATCAACAGCACTATGAACGTCCTTTTCCGAAGTCCGAAATCACATATCCATGTATCGGGCAACACTGAACAGTCACTATTTGCACAAAACACAGTCCTCCGTCGGTTTGTAACAAACACGGTTTGAACTTACCGTATCACTTATATCACTTGGTCCCGTTTACTGGTAATGTGTGATACATAAAAATGTATTATTTGTTTTGTTGGTGCTATCGAGTGAGGTTAGCGCGCCCCATGAGGAGAGCGTCGGGAGTGAAGCGCGCCGGGCGCGGGGCCACATTGCCGCCCTCTTTTATAAGCTCCGTTGTGGGCCGCGGGCTGGCTGCCAGCGCCTAGTCTAACACCAACACGCGCATTCACCCAACAACAACCGGAATACACTCATTTGACACTAATACCGCAACGTAGGGTCCAAAATTGAACGACTTACATTTTCAGAACAGCAACTTAAAACGCTTGGTTCCGGGGCTATATTATGGTGATAGTATTCAACATTAGTCTTCCTTGATTAAATATTAATTAGTAATATTAATTTTAGATTTAATGATTTTGTGTATTATTTGAAATTATTATAGAAAGTAAGGATAAGTTAAGCGGTCCAAAATATTACAAGAATATTCGCTACGGCGTAGCAAGTCTGGACTGCATGGATTGGTTCCTTTTATATTTAAAATCTAATCTTACTAATATATAAATTAATGTGATTGCAAGAGAAATATAGATTATGATGAATTGTTTTGTGTTCTTATCCCTATTAATGTTATAAATGCGAAAGTAACTCTTGCCTGTTGCTCTTTTACGGAAACAACTATTAGAACGGTTTGGCTGAAACTCAATATGTATATACATTTTATTATACCGACGATGAACATAGGATACTTTGTATCCCAAAAGATGGGATATATTCCAGGATAAAATATATTTATCTCTCTGTTTGTTATGCTTTTACGGAAAAACTATTGGACCGATTTGGCTGAAATTCGGTATCATCTAGGATTATGGGATACATTTTGGGATATTTTTATGTAAAGGTTATCCCAAAAAGTAGGATAGGTTTTGTTAGTTATTTGCTATTTTAGTTATTTTGGTAGTTTTCGTAGTTTTGGTCTTTATTAATATAGTTTACAGATAGATAGACGGCAGACAGATAATAAAACTATAACGGGATGAAATAGGGGATCAATGTTTGTATGGGAGACTAATCGTCTCGCAAGTTTATAGATGTAAAAAATCATACTGTCTGTCTGTCTGAATGCCGAAAATGGAGATAGATACTTTTCATCTCGGGAGATGGGATAATTTAGTGTACTATTTACTGTACTAAACTCTTGTTATATAAATTCAGTTATGGAAAACAAAGAACGACAGTATTGTTAAACATCATTAGTTTATGCGCAAAAATTAAGTTTTAATTTTCACCGCTGTGCTACGAAAGACTACGCTCGCGTAGCCGCCCCGGCTACGACCTATGGTACTTCGGTATTGTAACAAGTTGTACTGTGAGCACAATTAAAGCAATATTTTTTACTACATTATGTTTTTCTATGATAGAAAGCTAGGTAGCTTAACAAACATGATTTATTTTAATGTATTTCGCCTCTTTCCTTCAATAATGTATTTATTATGAAAAGAGATTTTTTTACTTTTTATAGCTTTTAAAAAAAAAATTGTATCGAAAAATGACAGTAACGTGAAATATTTAAAACAAATTGTAGAATAACAAACAAGAAGTTTCGACATAATTATATTTTAAGTCTTTCAAAAATTTCGATTTTCAAGATTATTTAACAATAACAATATTATTGAACAAATGAGGTGATTTATAGAACCTCCTGTAAAACCTGAAGTAGAAATTGAATTAAAAAGAATGAAATTAATCTTAGATTTTCATGTAATAAATCACTCTCAATTATGTTGGGAACTGTTTATTTTGATATCATATTTTTTTTTTTTTAAAGTAATAAAAATATTTTTACAGCTACAATAAAACTTTCGAGAATCAATTCGAAAAAATCAATACAATCCTTAAGTAACCAGTGTTTTATCACCTCTGTTATTTAAATTATCTGTACACCTTTTATGTTTACTTTAATTACTTACAGTCATTTGTTGCGCTTATTAATTAAATTACTTATTCTAAGTTTCGAAAAGAATCGTCTACTGTTCGTCAATAATGTCTTTGTCTCTCCTGGCGGGCTGTCGGAGCGAAGCCATCATAAACAGTTTCATTGCTTTAAAATCCCATGTGTTTCGGATTAAGCTTACAAGCGCGAGAATTCCAATTACATATTGCCGGAAGGGTTATAGGTGAAAATATAAGTTCGGACCGTTGAGACAAGATAATGGAGTTTCAATTACGATCTTCTGCCTTAAGGTTTGGTTTGGTTATGTTCGTAAAAACTGTGAATTACGTGTGTGTACTTCTAATATAAAGTTTGTGGTAAATTCTAAGGCAGTTACTAGGCAACCCGTAACTCGAACATATTATATAACTCCATTTTGTTAAGAGATGATAGATGAAGATTTAAACGCCTGTTCTTTTATATAAATATTAAATTAGAATTGCAATTGTGTTGACATGTATTATAATAACAGCCCATAAATGTCCTACTCATAGGCTCGGGCCTCCTATTATAAGGAGGAAGGGGACGGACAGTATATTCGCCACACCACGCAGCCATATTTTTTTTGACATTGTCTGATTGCATGTTGCTATGTTTTTCTTGACCGTTGCTACCACTACGTATATGCACATAAGGTCAGAAAAATGCGCAAATGGTGCATGCGTTCCGATTAGGATCGAACATGCACAGTTTGAATTTGGGACGCGTACATTAGCCATTACGCTAATACGACTTCCGTGGTTTTCACGTGTTATTGGCAAGTACCTAATTCTAATGTGTGTACAATGTACATACGTGTAACTTTGGTGCTACTATTAGACCACAGATCTAGAAGCAGTTTGGCACCGACAGTATCCGTCTGCAGCGCTGGCATCCATATAGTTCCTTCTAGACATGTGCTTTAGGGTTGTACCAACTTTATTACATATAGGATCTGTTGTGTGAATTTTAAAATGTTTTTGAAGACAATGATGAACATGACATATTACCAAATATTTAACCAAATGAATGGACCAATGGGCCTTTGACTGACATATCAACGCACAGCCCAAACTACTGGGGCTAGGATCGTGCAAATTCGCATGCGGTTTCTTTCTATACTGTAGATACACCCTAAGAAAGTATTTTTGAAATTCAACCCCTAAGGGGGTGAAAAAGAGGATGAAAGTTTGTACGAAAATCTGTTATTTTAAAAGTAAGAAGCACGAAATTGTATAAACTGGTTTCTGTTATAAAACTATGTTTTAACGATTTAAGCGCGATATTTTATTTGGTTTTTATTATTCCGACGTTTCAGCCACATTTCAATAGCCGTGATCACGGAAGACAAAGATGTCAAATACCAATGAGTATTGTTAAACTTTTAATTTAGCCTACCGCTAACATGTTCATTTTAATTATTTACGTTTAATTTTATTTATGGTTATGATTTACTTTATGGGAGCCTAATTTAATTTACCATCGCTTCGCAACGTGTTGTGGCTTGAAGAGAAGAAGTGGCGCAAGAAACTCTTCAATAAATATGCCTAGTCCTAATAATCTTATATAATATTAAAATGTGTGGGAGGTAAAATAAATTGTACCCTTTACCGCGCTTAAAATAGTTAAAACGTAGTTTTCTAGTGGCGGAAAGTTAGAAAATATTACTTGCTTCTGGTTAGAAATCATGTATTTCGGTGTTTTTGGAAATTGAACCCTAAGGGGTGTTAAGATTTTTTCAAGTTTTTCTACTCAAATTGTGACTGTTGTGTGTGCGGAATCCGAAAGTAAAAAACCACCTCGGATATTCCGTACACACGAAACCTCTGACAATAATATATATAATTTTGTTGCCTTCAGTTGTTAAATGTTTGTCGATGTCGATTATACTATTTTTAATTCAAATTTATCAAATTCATTTTCTACTTTTTAGTTGGATTTTCTATAAAAGCGTATTTTTTTAGTTTTTAAAACTATTATTTATTATTCATTTTTTAATGATTTAATTCTCTTTTCCGTGGAAACTTTGAAAAAATAATTAAATACACTCTTATGATAAAATGGAACGTTATGTAAAATAAGCTTTTTTAAAAAGGTTTTTAAATACAAACTTTTGAGATCCTGTATATCATATAGCAGCAGAGTGCTAGCCAAGACAAGTAAAACGAGCCCAAACACGACGGGTCTACTTATTTAGTACAGAAGTTCCTATGGCCATCTTCCGACTCCATCATCAGATCAGCTCCATGGTACCATATTATTACATTGTCACGCGATATACAATACGTACACCATACGTGCAAAATTTCAGCTCAATCGGAAACCGGAAAGTCAATCAAATTTAACGTGAAAGATTCCGTTACATACTAATATACGTATGCAGCTAATAAAAGCGAATTAAAAACAGCTGATAAACGCTGATAATAAACAGTTGTCAGTAGTCGGTTGACAACTTAAGCTATGGCTATTTTGTTAACAACCACTAATTAGATGGCTTTTACAACAGGTACCCATTTCTAAATTATTTATCAATAATTTAGCGAAATTCTAGAATTAAGTAATTTCTTTACAGGTAATAAATTACATTAATCTTATAAGTTGAATCCACAGCCAAATTTAGTTTCATTTTTATGTGTCAACCCTATATTAATAATGCGTCTTGCTGCTCAGCGTGTCTGTCAAGACCACTATTAATCTCCGCAATAGATACAAAAGCTATTTTCTATACATTACATTTTTGAGTATCAAAAATGACACCTAGAAAAGAACCTTGATGAGGCTAAGTCATATTTTTAGCTATCCATAAATAATCTCGTTATTTCTCAGTCCATAAATGTTCTTCAGCTGGGCTTAAGCCTCTCCATTTCAAAGGGAGAGGACAAGAGGACGTGCTGTATACTCCCTATAGTAGAATTATTTTGTCCATGTAGTTTGGGTCATAAATCAAACTCGGCCTCAGCCCGGCTAGGGCGGTGAGCATGTTGCGCGGACGCAACGCCAATATCGATAAAAACTCATTCTTTACAAAGAAAGATTATCATTCTTATAAAAATCATTATTATCTTTTTTGCTGTTAATTTTAAACTTAGATATAAGTATTTATATTTATTTTTAAAATAACTTGTTATATTCTAAACTTTTGTACTTATAATTTTATAACACATTAACCTAATTAATAATTTATTTTCAATCATTATTATCCTTATTTTAATAAATACTTACGTTATTTTATTCTTATTTTTTTCTTTCATTTATAACACTAACCCACAAAATGACAAAACTAAATACACTATCGATAACGCTTACAACAACAATATTGCGTATCACTATGCCTGCCCATAAGGCCCGTGAGTGGAAGAGAGAGCGAAATCGCTTCACCGCTCCGATTATTTATGAGCCAAACTGCACGGAAAAAATAATTCTACAATAGTTTAAGGTCAACTGGCGGGTAAAAAACATCAGTAGTCTCGACGAAAGCCCTTATGATGTCTTTCTACACCTTTAGCTCGTGAGAGATGAATGAATTTTGTGTAATTGAGATAGTATGAAGATTAGTAATTTATATATTATATATAAAATTCTCGTGTCACAATGTTAGTTACCATACTCCTCTGAAACGGTTTGACCGATTCTCATGAAATTTTGTGTGCATATTGGGTAGGTCTGAGAATCTGACAACATCTATTTTTCGTCCCCCTAAATGTTAAAGGTAATCCACACCATTTTTTTTAGATTTTAGAGATTTTTTAATTTTTTTATGATATAGCATTAAAAATACATACACCCCTAAAGTTTCAACCCTCAGCGATCAACCTCTATTTTTAATAGTAGCGATATAAGTACTTAAATAATTTTCTACTTTGTTTGTTCAAGTTAATTCGAGTTTAGATTAACATTTGGTCCCGGTAGATGACGCTGTAATCGGGATCTAGTTTTCATCTTTTAACAACGTCTGCCGGGTACAGCTTTACAGACACAGTTACAGCAGTTATAGTATCGGTAACGGTTGATGTTGTACTCCTGCACACTACACAGGAAAAAAGAACAATTACTACTATGAACCTAGTACGTAGTGTCTTTAGTTAACTTTTTATTTTAATTTGTACAAAGTTGAAAATTTTCAAAAAATCATGCTGGTAGAGTCTAAAAAATCTTTCAATTACGATTGATCAAGAACCATTTAGAACTTTTTAAGATATGCGGTTATGTGATGGGTAGGGTATAGTTATAGGGCGCACTTATTTATTATAAACTAAAATGAACAGATACGAACTTTTGAAGTGAAACTTATTTAGATTCGTTGAGATTTGAAAGTCGATGAAACGAAAAAGCGACATTAAAAAAACTTAATCATATATATCATAGGACTAAGTCTGCGAGAAACTGAGATACTAGTTTGACATGTTGCAGCATAGATTAGAGAGTCAATAAGACCGATGATAAAACATAGGTCCAATTTGGAACGAAATAAAACTGATGATATTTTTTAGAGTAAAACAGTGAAAAATTGAAGAAGGTTATTTTGAATTTGCATTTTGGAAATTATATTATATTAACAAAAGTTAGAGAAGAATTATCCGTAAGTATATTCTTTAAACTTCAGAGTCTCTTCTACTGTGTGAGAACTTTGCACACATTAAAAAAAAATCGTTACGTTCGCTTAGCTTCCTCTAGCCTTAGCCACCGCTGTTTTATAGCCACCCAAAATTCACTTGAAATAAATAGATGCGCCCTATAACTATATCGCACAGTTTTTGACTAAGTGATTTTTAGAGTTCTGCAGCTAAATTATCTAAATTAAACAGTTGACATTTTTGATCTCTATGGAAGTCCCCATAAATTACCCTTCATACTAATACTACACAAGTCTGCTGACAAGTTCTTGATCTAATAGTTATTATTCTGATTTTTAAATAATATCAATGAATTGGGAAATTATGAAAGGATATAGCAGAGCATAAAAATTGGGAACTTTCTCTTTTGTTTTGTCAACTAACTGACATATATATTACATACATATTAAATGTAGTCAAATTTGTATCTCTTATAGATGAAAAGTGTCTAAAAATCTCTATTACAATCCTAAAAATAAATTTGCCAGGTGGTAGGCATTTGCCCGACTAGATGGTCAGGTTTAGAGCATGATGCTATAATAATCTTCAGTGGTGTGCCGGCATCAGTGGCCGGCTTCCAGTCCCCTTCGAGCGCAGCAGCATGTTGTGCTGCAAATTTACAAAACGATGGCAACCATATTTCACAAACGGGGATAACTAGTCTTTTACAATCCAAAAAAAACCCTTTGACTTATTTATATCGAGTTACTTGTAAGCCTCTTTAAAAAGTCTATGAACTTACTCTAACAGACTAACTCAATATTAATAAGATCGCAAGTCTTTAAGTATGACTGTTAGTTGAGCAGTTGGAGGCAAGAAGAGAATGAATAAGATTTCCCTTGCAGAAATAGCGACCTTTTACATAAATAAGAAACCATTTAAAAAAAGAAAAAAGCCAAGTTTTAAGAAGAACATGCACACTATGTACACTAAGCTTAATGCTGTACCGGAATATTATCCGACACAACGCTGATTTTCAGCGCCAACCTTTCTTCTACCGCGAGGCTAAGAACGACTCAACTATAAACTACAAACAAGTAAATTTTTAGTATAATGGCAACATATTATTTTAATTGGACAGAGATCATAATTACCTAAACTTAAACTTTCTTAGACAAAAGTTTGGCAAATGTACATAATAGTAAGTGTAAAGTAAAATACATTATTTGGACAGTAACATTTTTTGTAAAGTTTGCGATACTTACAAATGATTGAAACACGAACAATGTAAGTATAATTTATGTTATTTCAGAATACAGATGAAAATTTACTGCCCGCGTATTCTGTTATAGTACTCTAGTATGTTTCGAAAATAATGATTGTATGGAAATGGCATTTTGTGCAACAATAAGTGCGTTAGATACAGCTGTAAATAATGTTTAGCGTTTATCGGTATACAAGGGTCGGCAGGTGATCATTGGCGGCGAGCCAAGTGGCCCACGCACATCGCCCGCCTACTAAAATCTCGACTACATACAAAACTGAGTCCTATCACATCAGTACACTAGGTTCAAATTCTAATCTTTCCGATGCAAATCTTAAAATTGATGTCCAAATCTCTACCGCCATCTGCCTTGAGAAACGTATTTTTATTTTATCATGTCTATAGCAGGGCCATCGTAAGTTTTGTTCTGCAATAAATCATTGCGTCTGAAGTGTTGATGTTTGCTTGAAGGGAGTCTTATGAATGATTGGTCCAAAACTTTTCATCCTTCATTACCTAATAAATAAATGCACTAAAAATACACACAAATGATTTACAATATTCGATTGAAATAAAAGTAATATATCATTTAGTTTATTTTTCTTTCGTATTATGAGTACGTTGAGTATACAGCATTCCAGTCGATGTTTGGCCCGTTCATTCTTATTACAGTTCTACCCGTTTCGGGAAAAATGCAACTCTTATGTGTTCGTCATTTACGTCTGTTGGTCTCTATCCTTAGAACTTTGTATGTTACAGTATTTTTATTTCTAGCAGTGCTATTATTACGTTTAGGCCCTGGTTTTATAGATATGACTACTTTGTAAGTATATTTTATATATATATTACTTTTTCTACATGTAACTGACAGTTATTGTCAACCTTTTTTTAAGATATGACTACTGGAATGATGCATAATCGAAGATAACATAAGTGTAACTAAGTATACATGCATATTTCTACATTTGATAACAATCACGAATGTAAATATACTTTTAATACGATCGTTTATTTAATCGATACGGTAATGTGTGACTCTCAAATCGATTTTAATTTTTAACTGTGTCATCATCGGTATTATACTAATTTCAGTTTGATAGATGTATTCATCAAATCGTCAAATGTGGCTTTATAGAACGGCCGAAGAATAGTTACGCCCTTACGCTGACCTTTTGTTAGTAAATTGCTACACAGCACCATCTTTTTGGATATATTCGTCTACAAGCCCATGGAAATGATGTTATTTATCGGGATAAAAAGTATCCAAGTTTTGACCGGGATTTAAGCTAGCTCTGTGCCGAACTTTTCTAACAGAAAAACAGACAAAAGTTTTCAGTTTCGGGTCTGTCTGGCTTTTTCACATTTTCACATTTTTAAACAAATCCTACATCGAGCCCACTACAAATTAACTATATTATAGGTTATAGTTTATTTAATATAAAATAAAATTTTATTTTTAAAGAACATGCAGACCAAAACGTGTTATGGGCGGCTTTAAAGCTTTAGGCGATCTTATCTTTTCTAGTCAATAGAAATTAGAATTCTATAAAATATTGTATAGTATCAGTAAGCATTTACAAATTATTTCATACTGTAATGAAAATAATGTTTTCTTGACGTTGAAATACATATTATATTGTTTAATGTTGTGTTGTCCATCGGATCGTCACGCGCTGTCTCGCGTGCGACATAAGGGTATCAATTTGACACTTTTATTTGTTTCACGCTCAAAGATGAGCCGAGCAGAAATAGCCCCCCAACTAGAACGTAGCAGATACATTCAGAGTCCGATTAATGTAAGGTTTTACAATGTCTTAGCGTAGTGTTTTGGCAGAACGACTTAGAGATATTTTCAAGTGTAATTAATTCGGAATTTGAGGAGACAACTGCTTCGCAGTTATTCCAGTTTTACGGAACTTTACAAAACAACAGAAATAACGCAAAATCTTTATTTTTATCGTAATCGCATAACGAAAAGAAATATCGATATGTTACGTGAACAGACAAGTCTATAAATCCATCATTAGACCTGTCCTTTTGTATGGCAGTGATGCGTCGTCTGTACTTGAGCGACATAAGCAAGAACTGCGTGTCACGGAGAAGAATATGCTGTGTGGAGTAACGAGGAAAGACCGTGTCAGGAACTCCCGCATCCGAGGCAGTCTTCATGTCCGTGACATTGCAGACTGCAAGAGTGTCGCTTACGCTGGTACGGCCACGTTTTACAGAGACCGGCTAATTATGTGGGGAATAAATGTCTAGCCATGCCGCCTCTGCCAGGTCCCGGTCGAAGGGGAAGGCCCAAGAAATGTTGGCTTGACGTTGTGAAGGATGACATACCATTGGTACGGTCTCAAAACGGGGATGCCGAAGACCGCGCGAAGTGGAGTAGATGAAAGTAGGAAAGCGGACTCTGGGCGTCGGAGTTACCGCTCCGAGCGCAACCGGGATTTAACGCTCGGATGATGATGATGATGATGATGACGTGAACGCGAAAATTTGAGAAATTTTAAAATCTTTATGAGAAGTTTAAATCTATCGACAGACCAGACATCGAATGAAAGCTGTAATGTTTGTTTACATGGTTCCGCTAAAATGTGAGTAATTATCGAGACTGTAAGTGACTGAATAGTATGATTATAGACTCAAGCCGATGACGATACACGTTGCGAACCTAGATTTTTATTGCGGAAATATTTTAGTGATCGACATTCTCCGATTGAGTTATGATTGTACGGTCGTTCGTAGGCAGTAAAATCGACGCCAAGATCGCAGCAAGCTTATTCAAAACATTCTTTAATGACAGTATTGTTTTAATGGAACATTGTAAACGTTTGAGCAATCATAAAGATTGATATAGAGTTTTGTTTCCTCTCGCTTAAGATTAAGAGGGTAAATCAAACGGTGATAAATTTCAACGGTTTGGAACTGTGTGCGACACCCACTCGCGGCGCATATGACTGTTGTTATAATAGAAATGCGTAAAATCATTATTAATTTGAAGAGTAGGTACTGGCAAATGTCCACATAAAATTCCACGTTCTTAGTGAACGCGTTACTAACTCACTTGAGGGTTTAAAAGGTAAGAATATTGTTACATACCGACAAAGAAATGCGCACCTGGTTTATTACCCTTCCCGCATTTGGACTCCTTTTGTTTAATTTGTGTTTAAAATTTGCAATTAGACAATAGCCTATTGTAATTGTTTCCGTTATTGCCGTTCGCAGGAATAATTAACCAGGTATGCAGATTACGTTTTCTTGTAAAAACTTAGTCCACGCAGTCGATTGTTTATTATACAGTTTACTATAAAACAATGCCCGAACGGCGGGGGGAGGCAGTCAAGTGAGGATTACGATACTAGCAAGACGTGTGTACAGTCTACAACTTATATGTTGACGGACTTTGCGCATGTTATTGAATCGTGCAGTTTGTAAAAAGTAGTTATATTTGTACCTGTTTTAGACGTGTTTGTATAGTTCTAATGAATTCTATCGTAATTCCAACCAAATTTTAATTGGAGTCCTGCGTAAGTCGTAACGATATCGACAAAATTATCATTCCCTCTTTTTCTCTCTTTTCTTTCACCATATCCCAATTAATTGGGGTCGGCACAATATGTCTTTGCCTTCCACACTCTTTATTCTGACATACATCTTCTGTCACACCACAAATCATCCTTCATGCAGTCCATCCATCTTTGCTACTTTTACATATGTAATTAACGATAAAATTATCATATTGGATAGAATATACATTCATTGTGTAATTCATGTTTAAAATTGTCATATTATCACTGAATTTTGCCGATATCTATTTATTTATTTGAACACAACAGAGAGTTTAAAGAGGTCGTTTTCGCAGATTCATATGATGAACATGATAAGTTCTATGTCTCGTAAGACAGTAGTAAATTGTACGGGTAGTCGTAACTACCCGCTACGCTGGATGAGGAATTTGGAGAACAGGGATGAGTGGCGTCGACTTGGGAGGCGACTGCGAGTGTTTCACGAAGACATTAAAAATAAATAAGATGTATAGAGTTTCACATGCGTCACCTTTCCATTAAACACGGAAGATTCGTATCACTTTTCAATTCTGTCTGCTTGATTTTTATAAAACATGTTTTAATTTTAGTTGAAATAGTGCCAAAATTAAAATATAGAATTATTGAATAACAAAACACGTATTAAATGTCATAGTTGTTTTAACTAAATTCCAAAAAATATTGATTCCACATCAAGTTATTGAATTGAATTAATACACAAATTGTAAAAAAAGTGTAAGTATTTTTGGGGGCTAAGAAGGCTTGGTTAAAGAATACGAGACATGTTCGTTACTACAACATATATTTTCGAGTGGAACTTCAACGGTGGCAGAAACAACTCAAAAGTCAGCCACACGTTCCAATATTAAACTGAAATTTAATATATATACAAAAAGTTTGTATATCCATCAAGTATTCAGTAATTTTGCCTTTATAGTGGGTAGTGCCTGCATTAAGTCGCAGGTAGGGATGAATGAGTTGAGGAATGCAGAGAATGGGTAGGCACGCGTATATGTAGGTCAGACTGGGGAGTTTTACTTCCAACACTGGATATCAATTGTCTAAACTTAATACATACTGATACTGCTTATATTTAAGCGACATTATGATGTGTATTATTCTCAAGTAATATTCCTTTGTAATAAGTACTCGTAGTATATCGGATGATGCCAGGATACTATAAAAGCTAGCTAATGTATGCATTAAACGTCGTCGTTGTTTCTTTCCTATTAGGGTAACATGGTCAATACTAACCAATTCCTCATATAAATAAGTGAAAAAGTATACTTAACCTATAGTGTTCATTCGACAAAATACAAAACAGATTATTTATATTCTGAAAAAGTTTTTAATTTTTAGTGCCGAGCATCATAATAATCAGAAATAAACACGTTAACCTAATGCAAACAAGCGTAACGGGAGAATTAAATAAAGAATCAATAAGATATAAGTTGTTATCAAAGTACAAAATTAAATTAATGTAATTGCTATTGAAAAATGGCGTCTGGCAATGAGGTTTATCGGTTGAGGTTAGTGGGTCTCTTAAAGCTCTTAGTTTGAATTATTCGTAGGTATTAATACACCACAAACATCCATTACTTCCACTTTACTGAGATAATGATATTTGTAAATGCAGCTCTCTCATATTTGTGTTTACAGGAAGTACTAAGAAGTTACATGCGAGAGTCGTCATTAGAACCAAATGTAAAATTTATCAATTAGTTTCCGAAGTCGTAATAAAATGTGTTCAGTCTTTCAATTTCTATACACATGAGACATGTTTTTTTTTAAATTATATGATTTTAATTGTTTAATAGGTGACTTCTTACTTGTAGTGCATGAGTTCCGCAATAAGCAGACGACCCATACATACCGACATTCGTAACACCGAATGTGATGTCGCTCTCTGATGGAAGACTGGAACATGGCCACTAATGCCAAAACACAACTTAAGATTGTTATGACGGCATACTCTAACCTGACTGTAGATTGATTGGTGGAATTTGCAAGTTAAATTTGACCAACTTCTCGGTTTCCGATTGAGCTGATCTTATGATGAAGTCGGAAGGTAGCCATTGGGACTCCTGTACTAAACAAGATAGACCCGTCGTGTTTGGGCTCGTTTAACTTGTCTTGGCTAGCACTCTGCTGCTACATGATATCTAGGAGCTTAAAAGCTTGTATTTAAAAGCCTTTTAAAAAATAAGTCATTCGTTTTTTTTTGTCGTAACAAATTCCAAATTCTGTATTTTGTGCTTCTATTAGCTTTTATACAACAACAATATTTTATATTTTATTATACCCGCAATTGCTATTGCGCCTAGCCGCCATTTTGTGACGTTACCGTAGCCGAACTCTCAGTATTGTTAGCACCACTGGCCGGCGAATACTGGTACATATCGAGTTGCGGATGACGTCACGTGAATGTTAATTTGAGAAGGTTCCAGCGCATTACCAATTTGCGGGTATAATAAATATACTTGTCCTTGAAAATACTTATAATCTAAGGAAAACTATTAAATAACAAATAAGCCAACAGTATAACTCATAGGCTAGATTTAAGTTTAGTAGTAATAACAATGGGATGTATTTAGCATTTGTAGGTAAGCAGCCAATTAGCTCGTGGTTTGATATAGAGTAGAATATGAAAGTAATATAAAACTAATTACAACCTCTTCCTAGAAATATATCAGAGGAAGCGATTATAAGAAAAATGGTTTTAGATATAAGGTATAATGGATTACGCTTACATCGATTACTTTACGTCATTAAAAACGTTATAAAAATTGGCAGTATATCATTAATATACTTACCAATGAATAAACATTTCGATTGCCAACTACCGTATAGCAAATTTATTAGCTGTCAAAGCATTATTATACTTGGAGTGAAGATTTAAACGAGTTGTTAATACAATGTTGAGATGCGCTTTTCCGCTGGTGCTGGTGAATGTCAAAACTATATTGTTGAAGCAAAGTGAATCCCTGAATGTGCTTGCAGCCATCGTACCAGAATATCTGAATATTATGAAGATATTATTACTCTATAGATGATTACCTTGAGTGTAAATTTAGATAGTTTTATATGTTAGCCAGTTCAATCCGCTCGATCGAAATCTAGTGCTTGCATGCATTCGGCAACTATTCATCTTATGAATAAATGTTTTATTGCTTTATAATGTAAACAAACAATCTTTATTTATCTCTGTTTTAATATTTATAAACACAATGTCAAATTACATAAATATGATTTAGTATTACGATGAAGGCCTTCTGCCAATGTAAAACACATTAGTCTTTCTAACATTGACGGTTAGTAAATCAAGGAAGAAGAATACTTTTTCCAAATTGAGTCGATTTGGTTGAAAAGCACAGAACCAAAAGGACACGGTCGTGTTCAATGACATAGAATGTATTAAATTGTTTAACTAGAGTTTTTCCGCGGCTTAGATCGAGGTGAGTAGGTGTATGTAGTTTACATTATATACTTATTTAGCTTTTATATTTCACTAGCGACACTGCGGGCAATATAATATAAGACCGCCTAATATAACATGGTCCATTGACGCTTTTAAAAAAACGTCTGGAAAAGACTATATAAACGATGGAGAACACGTTGAAATTCTTGTTAGATTTCTAGTCTGTTCCTCGGGATTCACGTAAAAACTACTGGGCTGATTGCGATGTGGTTTTCACTATTGGGCAGAAAGTTGTTAGACTTTAAAGCCTAAGAATTTGCTGGGATTTTCTGGGATAAAGAAGAGCGCAGAGTTTATTCTCCGCTACTTTAGTCCCGGAAATCCTGTTGCAATTTTTGTGCGAATTATTTAAGCAGAATAGATAGCAAATTTGATGTAAAAAAGTGTGTTCTTTTCTCCCGGGGATACCGCGGGAATATTACCGGGAGTGGTTTATAATTGCCGGGTGCATAAAAATTAGCTTATTCCGACACAGTTTTCACTAAAACGATAGAATAGCTTTTTTATTACATTTCGCTACATTGTGTACCAGGAACCTCGCGGGAATTTCAAGTCAAGCGTGGAAGAAGTCGCGGACATATCCGTATAACATAATTAATATAAAATATAAACATACATAAACCTTCCTTAAAAGATATAAAACTGATGGTGAAAAACCGATGCGTGCGTTAGGGGTATTAGCGGACAGACAGATAGACGCGAAAAGTGAATTTGTTTTATACTAAGTAAGCATATGGATTATTTTGGTTGATAAATCCAATTGAGAGACAGTAATGAACCGTTTAATATCGTCTTTAATTTCTACATTGTTAAATCATTATTTTATCAAGTTTTATTAATTAGTAAGCTATTTTGAGACCAAAAACTTTTTTCTGCACTATATTAGTACTTATTGCCACAGTTTCGAGTTTTCAAGCTTTCATATGCGTCATGAAAGCTGTCTTTGTAGAAGTACCTTGCTATGCACTAAGGGTTAATTAGTTTTGAGACGTCTTCGCGTTTATTTATAATAGTGTACGGTCAGCAGACAAAAAGATAAATTATAATAATAATAATTTTATATATTTTTATAGGCAGTTACTTACTTATAGGTAGTTTATATGAAACTATTTATATTAAAATATTTAGTATTAATGTTAAATATAATTTCTAATTTCGGTAATTGTTGGTCCTTGTGCTGAAGAACTATATTTGCTATCTGAAAGCACTTTTCCGACAGAATTCAATGTGATTCCGGGTAACTTATTGAGCGGGAGTTATAATACTGCTCGGATTGTTATTGCACTAATTTCGAATATTTGTAACTCTTTTGGTTTGGGAAGTCAAAAACTTACCTCTACCACCTTTCAACTTCGGAATCATTTTTAATTACCAAATTTAATACAAAATAACAAAATATCAATAAATAATAACACTGAACAATAAATAACAAGAATGAACAAAAATAAAAATCAATTAATTAACTAATTAAATTTATTGTAAATATACAAATGTACAGATACTACGGCAAACGCAACAAAAAAAACTCTAGAAGATTTATCTGTACTGTAGTAGTTATTATGTGTTTGTTCTAATTTCCGAATATTTTTGCACGCATTTCATAGTCTACGCATCAGGTGCTCTCACATATCAGTCGGCCGACACAATGGTGTCACGATGCTGACTTTTGACATCGGGATAGAAAATGCAGACCTCGATGACACACGATTCTTGGCGTCGGTTTATTAAGAAAAATGTTTCCGGGAGAAACATTCCAAGATAATTCTAACTTGCGTAATTTATTCCGTAGTTTTATTAGCAATTAAAAAATATTTTTATACTAGAGAACGAGAGATGCGACACGTTTAAAATTTTCGCGATATATGCGGTAATTTCCTCCCCGTAGTTCAAAACGTTGAGTGTGCGCAGAAACATTTTTTATGTTATAGGTTTGCGCTTAGGGGTCCAATAATTACGTCACACAACATTTAAGACCCGTCCTTATCACAGTTGATTACATTTGTCAGAGTCCTATAATTTAAACACTATGATCATAGAAACAGCGTAGAAAATATTTTGAAGGTTTTCATTAACGGTTCAAATTTCGTGTTTTATAGCTTAAAATTATTAGTTTTGAAATGTGACGTCACGAAATTTAGGACCCCTCCCACTCCTTGTCACACCATGTCACACTTCGTCAACTCTCCTTAACCTGTGACGTAACTTATGGGTGGCCCCTTAAGTTATTAAGATATTATTTAATTATACCTATATTTCAGGAAAAACAGACGACTGTAAAGAGTTCCGCTTTTTAACGGTACTTATGATAAAAGTGGAAGCATAGCGCTTTGTTCGCTTATTTGGTATTTCCACTAAGTATATTATATTGGTGGATACGCCTGTCTGTCTGGTGGTAGAAAGGTATGGTAGGAATTAATTTGCGCATTTCCTTGGTCGCCGAAGTGTTACGCGTTGGAAGCAAATATATCAATCGTCACTTTAAAAGAAAAACTGGTGAAGAATTATCGTCACAATTCTTGTAGACCTGTTTATATATTCATATGCCACCAGCTAACACATGTACTTTAAAATATTATGTTGATCTCTTATATACGTGCGTGGTGGTCACCGCTATTTTATTCGATACTAGCTGACCCGGCGAACTTCGTACCGCCATATTTTCTGAATTCCTAAAAAACTTTGTTTCATGACACAAAAATAAAATCACCATAATCGCTCCTGGTGATTAGGAGGATTCTAGAATCCGATCTCAGCGCCACCTACCGGTTCCAATTGTGCATATAAACTATCCCGGAACCCACTCAAAAACACATACAAAAAATCATCAAAATCGGTTAAGTCGTTCACAAGTTATGCGCTTACCAACACATTTTGCGATTCATTTTTATATATAAGATAATCATACTACTATTAGCGGCATATAGAACATTTCACATACTGAATGTATTCGATATAGACATATACCAGTCTAAAAAATCTTTGTGACATACACAATACACAGATAGACAAATAAATATGACGACTCATGAGGGTTTCCATTTTGCTAGAACGGTTACGCTTTAATGCAGTGTTCACAGAATATACATTTTATTCTGATCCCAAATTAATAGGGAAATAGGGAGATAAAAAGATCAGTAAAATGGAAGAAGAATACTGTTTTCCCATGGAAATAACAAGTAACACTTTGTGTGGTATATAGATACTGTATTGAAGGTTTTGTATAAAGATGTCTCTATTTTAATTCTAATAATTATATTACAAATTCAACTATTATTCCCCTTAAAATAAATGTTATATATTAAAATTATGTTGTGGACATATTAATTTTTTAAATTAAACAGTTTGCGAAAGACTGTTACATTGAAATTCTTAAATATAATATTATTATAATATTATGTAATGATAACATTACATAATATTATAATGGTCTTAAACTAAATATACAGAGTCTTATAGGGAGGCAACTATAACGTGCTTAATGTAAATGAACTAAAAAAATAATGTTTTACTGTAATTAGAATGAGTGGCGCCATCTTGGGAAGGCCTACGTCCAGCAGTGGACTATGAAACGCTGACGACTTAATTCGAAATAATGTTTATTTATCATTTCAAGACGACATTTTCTATAATTAAAATATATAAACATTACATAACAATAAAACGATTACAATTAAAAATACGTAATCATAAATAAAAAACCGTATTACATACACATACTCTTTAATAAAAAAAAACTTATTCTCATTTCACGCAGTCATTATTATTGTTGCAGTATGTTGAATTCGTGAGCAATTAAAACCGATAGTGTTCGACTTATTTATATTTATTTGCGTACATATAAAAGCAAACTTAAATGTGGCCGACATAAAAGAGAAATAAAACTAAAAAACATAAAACTTTCAAAATAAAACGGCATATAAAAGAGCAATAAATATGTAATTAACGCGGTGCCGAGTCAATATATGCACCTTAATTCGATAATTTGCTTGTATTGTGAGTGATTTATGTAATTAGTAGTTATATTAACGGATGTAAATCGTAAAACAGCCCGTTGACGACGCTGTGCGGTTTATTTCTACCACTAATATTAAAATCTGTATTTAACATCCCGTCTATCTTAGTTGTCCCGCCATCCAAAGTCATTAAAGCTATAATCCTTTATATCATTCCGCTAGCAGTCTTACAAAACATAAAGCAATAAATAACCCACTCATAGGAAGTCAAAAATAATAAACGTTAAACTTTTTCATCATAATCTTTTAGATTGTACTATCTGCCGACGTATTTTTCTTTACAAACAAATGTATTTCTAGGAATGAAAATGAATTAAATAGTTTTAATACTGTTGTTTGTTCAGAGGTTACGTTACGTCGTCGGATTACGAAGTTTCCGTTAATTTTTTATGTTATTTGAGATTAGGAAAAGTCTCACAACACGACTACCTATCACTAAACCATTAGGGCGAGCGAAGCGACCCCTAAAACTATTTCAGTATTTAAGCATTTTTGTGGTACATTTTACTGATAAACTATCACATTTTCAGATTTGAGTTTTGACATAGTAATTTTAATTTATTTTATACACATTAAAAAAATAGAAGATACAACAATTTTTATCAATTAGAATTATATTGCATGAAGAATTTTGTTTGGATAAAATAAAAATTAAAGTAAATAATTTGTCGTATGAATTATTTACAGAAGCCCATATCCATACATAAAGATATATATATTGTAAACTATCTTAAAAATTATTACTAGGTAGAACTTCACGAGTTTTCCTAAAGCACCGGTTTTTGCTAGTATTATATTTTTTTATTTATATTTGAAAATGGTGCATAATCCAAAAAAATCCATTATGCTAATGAATACTTCATATGCAAATGTTAAAAGCGTACACTTTATATTTATACCTTTTATGGATATCCTAAATACATAGTGATAGCGAGCTTCTTTATAACTCTAACACGTGCAGAATATAACATAAGGTGCAATTGGAGAGTGGAAATGAGGATAGCCGGAATTTACAAAGCAGAATTATTTCAGAAGGCAGGCGATAGCTCCATTTTTTTTAGTCTGCAATTCATTTAATTTTATCAAACTGCATTTTACTATATATATTGTTGTTATGTGTGTTGTATTGTCCACCGTGACTTCACTTTATGGTCCCAGATGGAAGAACAGCGCTAGTCCTTGTTGGCTGGCATTATACTGAGACTGGATCCAATTTATGACTTATTTGTTTCTTTTTCTAGTTATATAACAGTTTTTGTCGCAAATAAAATATTTTTCTTTCTTTCAATTTAATAGTAGTAAAACAATGCCTTACTACAACGTAACTATGTCTTTGATCTGACTTAAAAAAATGAGTGCTACCGCAAGATATAAATATATCACCGGGCTGGCACATATCGCCAAGGTCCCAGGTGACCGCCACTCATCTAAAAATATCACATGAACGCTCAATGGGGGATTTATAGCCTTCATTACCGCATTTACCGCGGTTAACCGAAATTGCTCGCGATCTTGCGACGGCCAATCAACATTTATAGCGCACATACAGGCTTGTTGATACAAAACCAACAAGATATTTGTGAAACAAATAACGCGATCCGGTACATGATCTGCATAAGCAAGTTGTACCGTCAGGATATTAGGTCTCTATTATTGGGTTATTTTTATGTCAAAATATCAACGTAAGTTATGAGTGTAGCTAAAAGGCACTGTAATGGACTTAGTCGGTTATAGTCCCACATACGGGGTGCTATGGTCGCGCAACAGAATGTTAGAAAGATAAAATATCTTATAAAAATTCTGATTTCACAGAATTAGTAAATAGAATAATAATATAATATTTAGGTCTTTAACACAATACCCAGATACGATTATATGTTATCTGCGTATAAAATTAATTATCTGAAAGTACCACACAGTGCGTAGATGCGATTATATATAATGATACATTCCTGTAATTATTTAAATTAATAGATGCATTTGTTCATGTGGCTTGTTTATACAGATGTTACAATGTGTTGGCGTATTTTGTCGTTCCTTTTCATCCGATTATCTCGAAAGATTCAATAAAATTTTAGATGGAAGGAAACAGAACAACGATTTCTTTAAAACCACTATCATACAGTCTATATAACACCAAAATAAATGGAACGTACAATACAAAATTTATTAAATATAAAAAAGGAATAATTCTTAAATGAAAACGTTTGAGAGAAAGCCCTCTGGACCGGCGGCAACCACCATATTTGTCTGCAGATAAAATCTAATGCCATATTTATGTTTACAGATATACTTATTTATATGAAAAAATAATTGACGATATCGGTCAGTATCTACAGATACTTTATAGCTAATTATCCGTACAGGACGGAGAAAAAAACCATTTCCTGCGCCGGGGGCCTTCGTAAAAGCCGATTAAATAATAAGAGTATTTGCCCATCTAGATGGCTACCACTCATGATTTAGATTATGCCGCCATAACATTATACAGCTATGTCCAGGCATTAGTGCTCAGGTTCTAGTTTCCCTTTAGAGAGCGGCAGCGCATTTGTAACCTCTTTGATGTACATATCTTAAACAAAAATAAAAAAAACAATTAGTACGTTATGCCTTTGTATTTATAACTATAATAATATTTTCTATCCTTTCATTGCGCTCTGTTTTATTGAATATGCACTGTTTGATGCAACTCCATTAATTCTTCAAAAGTCGTTCTGTAACATAATTCTGTATAAAACTTAAAAAAAGTACTTAAATATAAATAGAACACCAAATATAAAGAAGAACAATTTTTAGCTAGCCTGTTGCTGGGGAGTTTCTTGCCGCTTCTCCTCCTTAACAGCAATAACACGTTGCGAAGCGGTGTACATAAACTAGAAGTAAAATGAAATTTTAACCTATATGTATGACCTTGTCAAAAAGTGTTCTCCAGTGGAACTTGTTTTGAATAAAAACATTTGAATTTGAATCTATAAGCGGGGTAACTGCTTTCCATCAGGTGGGCCGTCTGCCTGTCTGCTGAACTCGTGCAAAAAAAGAATACGACAATTTATATTATCTGCGCCATGTGTGCTAGTTTATTGAGTTACATATCGAGCGATATTCAAAGATATGCGCTCAGGTACAGATGTTTTACCGTATCTGCATAGTGTGTTAGATGCTTTTACAACGTGGTTGGGCTCATCTGTGTGATTAGTTCCATATTTTGCTGCGGGACTTTAAACGTAATTAAGTGGCTTATATTTCCTTGACCTCCCACCATATTCTCCGGACTTAGCCCCATGTAATTTTCACTTATTCCCAAAATCAAAAGAGGAAATTCTTGGAGCTAAATTTCACGATAATGACACGCTTATGGCCATAGAGGAGTTTTTCGAGACTCATGAAAAGAGACTATTTTCGCAAGGAATAAAGAAGTTAGAACCGCGTCATTTTAATTGCATCGCATTGGAGGGATTATGTAGAAAAATAAAATATTTTGTTTAAATTTTTGCTTTTCTTAATATTGATTCTAAGAACTTTTGATTCAGTTCGTACTAATTTCTCATCTATTTTACGAAAAGAAAACAGTGTAATTGCGGTCGGGATCACATGCAAAAGTAATCCATTATTTTATCGTTCATAAGTTTTATTACTTACCGATGATAGTAAATACATCTAATAGCTTATTTAATGACCGGTTGGACGGTTAGCAATAAAATAGAGTATTCATTTCGCCTTACACACAGCATAAATGTATAGATAGTTTTTAAGTTTCATGGATTATTTAAGAGAACTTATTTTATATTATAATTGCTTACTATATTATATTCTTCTGTCCACTTGGTATATAACATTTTTTTTAAACCATTGCTTTCTTATGATCCGTCAAATGTTCGTAAACATATGAGTAAAATAAGCGGATTTTGGTCATCTTTTCTATTCGTCAGGTTTCCCCAAAATGCTATTACAACAATTAGCTTTCAATCGATGTACTGATCCGTTAAATCATAAATATCGTTTCTCTATACACATCTTTCTAAATATTGAATTGTCTTATTACCTACTCATTAAAATTTGGCATACATCCATACAGTCAATTGTTATCGATGTTGTTATTGTTACATCTGGGACAGTGTTAATGTTAGTGATCGTGTCACGCAGATGTAGTGATGGTTTTATTTTCGTTATTCGAGATGCGACATTATTACTAATTGCTAATGACGTTAAACGTTGACAGATAACGTATGTATATACACTAATTTAGCTAATTTTAATAGCGTTGTTTTTAACTCTACACACAAAACGTAATTGGGCTCTGTCAGTAACTATAACATTATCACAGATGAATGGAGGGACATTAAAATAAAATAAATGTAAATTTATATTTAATATATGATTTAGTTTCAATAAATTTATAAACTAATACAATATAAAAAAACTTAGTTATAATTGTAGGTATTCTATCCATAGTCTTTCAAGACTATAAGTAGAATACTGAATCTAGGTCACCCTCTTGTATGGGTAACGTGCCTTGGCTGGCTGGCTACGTTTCCTCGCTGGGTCGCCGTACTGATCTCCGAAGTATTTTAATTATGCGAGAAAACCATTTAATTTTACGCAAAAGCGCTACATACGACAAAATTGGACTTGGAAATTATAAACCTGTCAAATCAAAAATATGTTGTTACTATTAGGATATTTGAAAATAGCGGCCTTCCCGAAGCTTGCCAGATGATGTAGATGATGAATGATGACAGCCACTGTATCTAAAAGAACACAAATGTATGTGCGTGGTCGTTGCTATCGTGGCCGCCTATAAACATCGCTCTCTGCAAAATTACAGCACAACACATAAATACTATTGTTTATAGTTTTAACAGTAACTGGTGCTGCCTGTTTTATGTATACTTTAAATAACCAACAATAAAAATGTCATTATTCACCGACTTCAAAAAGGAGGAGGTTCACAATTCATGTGTATGTTGTTCGTTACTCGATTTCTCCGTCAACTGTGGACCAATTTTTCTTTTAATCTAAAGGTTATTCTCCCGAATTGGTCCCATTGTCACTATGCCAGGATCTGATAAACGGATTCTAAGGACTAAGAGAAACTTACGAAAATTGTTAACCAACTTCTTCGTAACACATATCTCCGTCAGTTGTAAACCGTTTTTACTTGTAACGTGCACATCAAGATAATCGAAGTGTTAAACATGCCAATTCGACTTGGAAAAGCGTGGGATAATATTGGGGGCCCAAGCCTGCAGTGGGATGTTTATAGGCTGTTATTGTAATATAATCACATCTTTGTCTTTGTATGTAGTCACTTTTCTTAAAAAATATTTTATCTGTATGGATAAAATTTAGTAGGATTATGTAATATAATATATGCCGCTACGCGACGTTGCCTGTGATGATATCCCGAGAAAAATAATATTTATGGGTCGTTAGCATACATGTAACAGAAGATTGAAATATTTTTTATCCGCGCAGGAACGGAGAAAGAATATAATTTCCTGCGGCCGGGCGGCCTGTCGTAAGAGGCGACAAAACAACCCACAGCCAGGTGGTAGGCTATTTGCCCGACTGGATGGCTACCACCCCTGGTCTAGAGTATTCCGCCATAGCAACCTTAAGTTGTGGTCCCGCATTAGTGGCCAGGTGCCAGTCTTCTTTAGAGAGCAGCAGTGCATTTGTAGCACCTTTGGTGTTGCAAATGTCAATAGGCGATGGTAGCCGCTTTCCGTCAGGTGGGCCGTCTGCTGTCTGCTGATGACATGCAAAAACAAAATTGTTTTATTCATTCCTTGTATTGTACGTACATATGTCTAACCACGCGGTTTGTCTGAAATTGAAGAATAATAAAAATGATTTTTAATGACGTTCTCATTTAACTAATAATTGGTAAGATATTCGCTTTCACAAGAATTCCATAATTTAGCGACAGCTAAAAAGATTTACAATTTAGTAAAACTGGGATGATCTGGATCGGGCTGTCGCCTGGCAATTTAGATTGAAGATCATTTAAAAAGCTTCTTAAACTTGTAAAGTTATATTTAACAAAACGAAGAAATGCCATCAACCCGTTGTGTAGGTTTTTTAAATCATGTAGTAGCAGTTTTTTAAATGACTATCACTGTTTATATCGTCCAACACACCTTTGAGTCATCTCACGACACAATGTTTTGGCAACGCGATCAAAGTTAAAATAGCGTTTTGTTTCACTTGGTGGCTGATGGACTTAAACAAATCGCTTTCAAATAAATGTTTGTAGGCACTTAGCTAGGCCAATTTGATTCGAAAATTAGTGGCAGTCTCATTGCACTTGAGTTGTTATACATTAGTGAAGTGCCTGAATATTGAATACCATGCTTTATAGAGCGCTTAAGAAAATATTATATTTGAATTCAGTATAATATTGTATGAGTCGGTATTTTGAAATACGAATCAGCTTGAGTCAAAACTCAAATACAGAGTTGATTAAATTGTAATTGCTTTGGAACGACTCATTTAAGATTACTTATTAAATCATCTTTATTTGTTGATTCACAACCGATAGTTTTAAAACTAGAGTTAACTTATTTATTATCCGTTAAATAGCAACAGTATATGTACCAGTACCTATAACTGTTTCAATGCTACGGATCACTGATATGAAACTACCTAACGGTGATAGATAGTTCAATGTAATTGGTGGCCGCGAAGTAAATTCATAACAATAAGTAGTATTTTTGTTAACAGTAGTGTACAAAATATACGGACATGTTCTGGAGATAGGTACAATATGATGCTAGAAATTTTAGACTAATACTAAAAAGTTTATAATTTAATAGGGTAAACATCGTCATTAGATTTCATAAGTATTTAGGAAAAAAGAAGAAAGAAAATAATTAATTAGACTGAAACTGTACAAAAAGGAAAAAAAGAATTCAAACTTTTTCTACAGTAATTTCTATTAGTTATTCTACAGAAGATATTAAATGGGTACAATTTAAATGCTCACCAAAAATATTTTTTGTCCCTTAGACTAAGCACCAAATAAAATATATTACTTCATATAAATTTATTCCACTCTATACCGAGGTGCCTAAAAAACAATGTTTTACGTTCCAAAATAAATATACACTCATCAGAATAATTGTACGTTTTGTATTTAAATTCTTTTTGCTTATCAAAATGGATAAATGACCACCAAATATTGTTTTACTAAAACATTAACATTCAAACCGAAAATTACAAGTCTAAATAGTTTAAGTGTAATCAAATTATCCAACCTGAATCCAAGAGTCGAAAAAATACATATTCAATTAATTATCGAAGTTTGAAATTTACGACAATGATCTGGTAATTTTGTCGCCGAGACGTTTTTTTACGGGATTTATTTAGATAGGAGACTGTATGTATCCGAAAATTTAAATATGTGGAGTTTTAAACAGTCGGTTAGGTTAGGTTATGTGTAGACCAAAACCCAGAACCGACTGTTAACATTCACTATTTATTTTATATATAAGTGAAATATTAGTGAAAAACAACGCAATATTATATTTGGTATTAAAAATAATTGTACGTTCGACCATTTGCTTTTTGCCTCAGCAAAAATTACTAAATTGGAAGTGGAGAAACAAAATATTGGTAATATCGACTTAGCGATAATGTAAAATATTTGGTTTGAAATTAGCTTTAAAGGCGTTTATATATTTTTATGGCATAGCATTAAAAGGAAAATAGCTTCATTTCTACAATACTTCTGGAAACACAATTTGGTGAGCATTTATCCATTCTGGTAGGTATTTCGAATTTATTGGTAGTAAAATAGGTGCATTTCTGGTAGGCGTTTAAACACAAGCCATATTAAATTGAAGTCACTACATCAACGTGATTTCGAATGGAAAGATTTAAACGACAGCTTAAACATATCCAAATTAAACATTATTTACTGTAACGTTAATGAACTTTAGATTAATTTAAACATAAAAAATAGACGTAAACAACAAGTCAAGATCAAAAGGTTTTACGGTTAATTTCATATGGCGACAATAACCCCTAAATTTAGGACGGTGTAGAGAGGATGACTTTGCTCCCATCAAAGACTTACCGGACGATTATTTATAAGTATTGTTGCATATATTGCAGGCCAATCACCTCTTTGAATTGCTCTAGGATACTTGTAAGGTCAGGGAGGGATGGACAACCTATTGGATAGCGTAGATCCAAAATAAAACAATTTAAGCTATCTGGAATAGATGCGGACAGAAATAGAGTGAGTGCGGACGGTGACGTGTCCTTGGCGTTCGGACCGAAATATGTCATTAGCAGAACGCGCTTCGCCGCGGTACTGCTGGAGAACACCTAACGCCACTGTCACTCTGTCGCTAGAACTCATCACTCAACACAGCTTTGTGCAAAAAATATTTGTCTTCTAATACGATGCTATTAATAAAATACTTTCCAAGACAAAGAAGCACACGATTTTTACGAATTTCGGTACGACAATTTTTAGATACTAGTCTCTTTGATGAATTTTTGGTTGAAGCACGCTGTAATAAGTTTCTGTTTTGCCACAGCACTATTTGATATTATGGTCATAAAGATTAGATGTAGGTACCGAGTCTTATAAGACTCAGAAAGGAATGAGAAAGAACATGTATATTTTCGGTAAAGCTCTATTTCTATTCCTCTAGACGAGTCGACCGTTATTATAAACCTTCCCTATATCTAATGATTTTAAATTGATAGCCATACAACTTATATTAAAATTTATTACTATGACATTCGAACTAGACCCGATCCTAGTAGGTGTATTATAGAAAATTACAGCAGGAACTCTTCTAGTTCAGTGAAACACACCACACACACACACACACACAGCGTTCCAATCTTCCACTTAGCAAGCCAGAAAGACCTAGTTACCATTAGTTATAGTTGTTTCTTACATATATATGTTATTTAATTTCAAGTGAATTTATTTACTTTTACATTCTTCAGTAGAGTTCAGTTAGCAGATAACTATTTCAGTAAAACATAGTCTTCTGATACCTTGAGTCTACTGAGCTTACTAAGTGGAAGATTGGATAGTTAAGAATATTAAGCCTCAATCTAGGCTGCATATAACTCAATTGGTGCGCAACACCGCTCTTTCCATAATAATAATAATAATAAATAACTTCAGAGCCAATTTCGATTCGTCTTACGATGATTGACAACAAATTCTCAGACTTAAAATCTGCGCTACTTTTTATCCTGGAAATCCCGCGGGAATTTGTCTAGGAATGATTTACAATGACCAGATCAAAAAAATTGAATTCCAATGTGATCAATAGCAATGTGATCAATAGCAAATGCAAAAGCACTGATCAATAGCAAAATTGATGAAATAAAATGTGTGATGTTTTTTAACCCGAGAATTGCGCGGGAATTTTCCCGGGAGCAATTTGCAGTTGCTCGGGTGCATAAAAATTTGCTAATTCCGACACAGTTTTCACTGAAACGATAGCTTACTTACTTTATTTAAACCCTGTAGTACTTTGTGTCCCAGGAATTACGAGCGAATCAAGCGTGGACGAACTCGCACGAGTATCCTAGTTTGGTTTATAAATCTTTACCACTATCGAAATGAACAATTTACTCAAATCAAATAATAACCATGAAAGAAAAGTTCTAGGAATAGTAAAAATAATAGGGCACTGAGATAAAAAAAAATATGTAGTAACAAAATCTCTGCACTTAAAAACTCTGAAATTGTTAGTCATTGTTGTATTGTGTTTTATTATAGAAAAACTAGTAGACTTTCAATCGACATTTAAATTATTATAAAAATCATAAAAAAATTGACATTTAAAACATATTTATTTGACCATGTCACTCTAAAATATCTAAAATATAAAAATCTAAAATCTAAAACTGCTGTTTTAAATAATGAAATTATCTTCTACATCAAAACGAAAGAGAGACACTTTACTTAGTATGATTTTTATCAATCCCGGATAATATTTTACACGATTATTACGTTCCTGCGTTGTAACAATCAATTTAGGTAAAATTGATAGTTAAATGCTCGACGTTTTGATAGAATTGTATAAAAAATCAATTGAATTTAAGGGTCTTATTCATATTGAGCTAGAGTAAGCTTGTAGACTTAGGGTTTCTAAAGAAGCCTACAAAGCCTTACTCTAACTCGAATAAAACCGTATTTTTATGTTTCATATAAATATATTATCTTATAGATATCGATAGCGAGTATTGCGACCCTGACTGGCTCACGTAGTAATGCCACCTGTTATCCCAATATATCAAATGCTGTCGTAATATTATTGCGTGTATTTTGCTTGATCTACAGAATACACGAAACCTGTTCTTATTGTTTGGCAGCGACGAGGCACGGAAATCACGCCAACATATCCTAAATTAATGGTTTTCTTTGTAATCGTTAGTTTCCATTAGAGAATACAAGATCACACGTTAGCTTCTATATTCTCAAATATGTATATATATATACTTTTTATCCGTCCAGAAACGTAGAAAGAATACAATCTTCTGCGGTCGGGCAGCCTGTCGTAAGAGGCGACAAAGCAACCCACAGCCAGGTGGTAGGGCATTTGCCCGAATGGATGTCTACCACTCCTGGTCTCAAGTACGTCGCCATAACAACTTTGAGTTGTTCCGGCATTATTGACCAGGTTTTAGTCTCCCTTAGGAAAGCAGCAGCGCATTTGTGGCAACTTTGGTGTTGCCAATGTCCATAGGCGATGGTAACCGTTTTCCATCAAGTGGGCCGTCTGCCTGGCTGCTGAAATCCTGTAATAATAAAAATACTTACATAGAAATATAGCATGGGAAAAAAGGAGATGGCGACTTTTGGGGGTAAAAGAAATGTAATGAATTGATATATGGCTTAAAAAGCGTACGATTTTTCTATTAGAAATCTTCAAAATAAGTTATCATTTACCATGATGGATTTATGTAAATGAATTGCAGTAATTTATAATATCAAAATACTTACACCGCAATATTAATTTATTAAAATAACTAAACTCAATACCATTATAATAAATATCAATATAATAAGACCTAATCTTAAAATCATTCTCATCTTTTTACAATCTGGGCCCAAGAATGTGTGAAAGCGTATCGGTCTCCTTTAACTCAATGTTAAAAATTATTAATAGTCAAATACGTTTCACCTATCTATTTATTGCGAAAAAATATGCGCCATTATTAAAATATAAATTGTAAATAAATAACTTTGATCGTAGTATTAGAGTGGCCATGGAGTAGGAAGTGCGTAGATGGATGATCGTCAGGCGGTGATTGCGTGATCTAAATAAATATAAACGGCGGGGCGCGTGTGCCCACTGCTGTCACTGGCCGGCGAGATGCGCCCGCGCAGGCAGCCTTGCGAACATCAGCCGCCTTCTCTCAGATCTCTACATAAAATGTGCCTGTTAGATGACATAATAACAGAGATTAGATTGCATAAGACGTTGTTAAATGATTACAATTCTCAATCATTCTTTACAAAGCCAAGAGCACAAGTCAGTGCTTTTGCATCTTTATATTAGTATTTTCTTAAGTTCTCACGACCACTACAATAATTAAAATTAAGTTATATTTTATTTGGACGCTTCAGCCACTTTTCAGTGGCCGTAATCACGGAAGACAAAGATGTCAAGTGTCAATGAGAAATGTTAAAGTGATCACGGCTACTGAAAAGTGGCAGAAACGTAGGAAACAAAACAAATAAATCCATTACATTTTAACGGTTTTAAGCGTGGAATTTATTTGATTTTTATATTTTAATTACCTATATATTATAAAGACAAAACTCAACAGCTTTGAGGTATGATAAAAACGTGGTATCGTACGAGCACAAAAAAATTATGAGGTCTGCCACGTTCGTGTAGAAACCAGTATAAATTCAGTTCTAGCCTTTATCCGTTTTATTTTTATCTAAAAATAGGGAACCACGTATGTGGGCCACGTCAGTATTAGCTAACCTTAATTATGTACATCAATAAAACAATGCGATAGCTAGTGCAATTCGATTGTATATGTAATAAAATCAGCAGCAATCTCCTGCTATATCTGAGCATAGTAGCCCACGCGGGACTAAGTAAAAATATACTTGACGACGCCAGCTGCCAAACAAATTAAATAGAGTAAATTTTTCAGTCAGACAGACGTGCAATGAACAATAGGTCTCGGTTACAAGGGAAGGACAGCGGTGACGCGGAGATGAGATCGTGCGCAGCCGTCACCACGCTACCCACTATACCGTCGTTTTTCCTTGATAATAACAATCGCCGCGGTCGTCTTAACGGTATATTTGTAAATTTAAAACCTTACGTCCATCAACAACTCACTGAAAGCAGATTTAGTCTAATTAATGTTATTTATTTTCTTTTAAAAGCATCAATACAAATTCTTCGGTTTGTTTCAATGCTACGTTTCGAAACCTTGTCAAACATTCGGTTAGGTGTAACCTGATTTGTTTTAGACGTTCTGAGAGCGTGGTTGATGCCACTCAAATTAAAATGTAGGATAGTAAGGTTCAGTAGCTTTTAAAACTTAGTGATTTTCGAAAATTTCAACAACTACCATTAACATCTATAATAACATGTTAGAACTGATCAAGTTACTAAGCTGTATTCTTATACAGCTTAGTAACTTGATCAGCATCTTTGCTATGCTCGAGGTTACTCAAGAAGATCGTCTTCTTGATCAGGTCATCCGCCAGAGAGGACAAGTAATAAGTAAACTGAAGCAATAGTTATCATTAAACCCAAAGCCGTAGGAAGTATCCATATAATTTCTTTAATAGAGGTCTAATGAAACATAGGTAGGATAGTTTCCCGGGATTAAGTTTCTGGGTCCATTTCTAAGTATTAGAATAGATTCATGTAAATAGTATTACTAGTCGGTCGCTGCATTAAGGCGAGAAGCCCGAATGTGTTGCATCTTTGGGAACGGTTGCGCTGGCAAATGAGATATATAGAAATCAGCCGTCAGAGACTGAAAGCGACGAGCAAACATTGTGGTTAGAGGCGTTCCTTATGAGAGGCTATCAGAGTTAACTCTTATTCCATCGAACTGATTGTTGACATCTGTGAACATCTGCCTTCTCAAAATGGCTGAATGTTCACCACATGTCTAAACGTACCAGGTTTTAGGTAAACTAAGACAGTGCTAGTGATTAAAGAGAAGCAATAACTCAACGCTCACGCGTGTATTTGCGGAAGCATCGGTCCAGTTAAACATGCGAAACTGCGCTCTGCGACCCATTTATTGGACAGGAGAATGCGCTGTACGACCAGAGCATGTTTCCAAATTTCATTTAAAATTATACTCTTCAGGTGAAAACATAAGATCAGTTTTACATATGAACAGATATATCGTTTAAATTTAACGGTACATTAAATTGCTAAAAATATGTTTACAACAGAAAAGGTTTTCTTATGATTGAATTTAGTCGTCAGATAGCATTAAACTGAGTGAAATATAAATGGGAGATGCTCGTCGATAACTATGCGGTTCGAATTCAAAGCATTCTTAGTCAATACAAAAAGCAGGCCACAAGCTATGATATTTCCCGTCATTACAACATTAAATTATGCATAAAATCGTAGGCAAACTTCATAATTATGAAGAACAATAAATAAACCGCACATTGTTAATAATTTCACGTGGTCATAGAAAATTACATTGTTTTTAACGATGCGTGTATATTGAATTTATTGCTTCAGGCACGTTGCCGCTGGACTGATGAGGCTACAATGGCAAGACGCCACTGCTATAACTGACAATTTTATTATTAATACGGCAAAACTGGTTTGCATGGTATATTATCTATTTATAGAGCTCATCACATCATGTTAAGTGAAGTAATATTAGATAATGAAGTAATGTCTGGGCATATTGCTTGTTTTGGGGATGTGCAATGTATCTGTTTGTTTGAGATTATTAATAATTTCAGATAGTCATGGAAAAAGAAAGAATACTAGGAAAGTGAATCTTAATCTCAGTATTTAAAATATTGCCTTGATATCTGAATAATAAATAGTTTTAAAAGCCTCGAAGGTTGGTACCTTGTTTGTCAGATGTCACTAGAATCGATTCATTGTAATATTACGGGCATTGTATTCAAGTTTATTTAAATCTTATATGCTGTTTAAGTATGAAACTGAAAAGAAAGATTTAGATTTTCAATTTATGAACGAATTGGTTTACAAATATTTTAAGTGATATAGCGTCCATATTATGTGAGATATATGAATATGTAGGACAATCTAAAGATGTAGGAGTTTGGAGCTTTTCAGAGTTATTTACTGAACGACTGTCTTTCCTAGGATCTGTTTTGTATTGCGAAGCTGGCGAACAGACAGACGGTCAACGTAATGACAAGTGGTTAACCTCGCCTATAGACGGTAGCAAGACCAGAGGTGAAGCCAATATGTTGCCAGCCTTTATGACGAGATAGGATAGGATTGGGATACCGGGATGGGATAGAGGGATGAGATGCGGAGAGGGGAAAGTGGGCGAACGGAACTCTCACTCAAACTACGATTAGCTCAAGGAAACAGTTTCAGGCCGATATTCTTTTTCTACGTTAAATGTAGGTACTATTGATTGATTAAATCATTTTGTTGGATTTTGAGTATTTATCTATAATTTGCCTTTTTTTGCACCTCCTATATCGCGTGATTCATATTTCATTCATTTTGGGTTGTATATTTTGGTGTGCAATAAAGTGATATATATCTCTCTATTAGGAAAGCTTCCTTGATAAAGTCTATTCTTGTACACAATATTTCATACCCAAGAAAATTAAAGCTTATAATCCGAATGGTTTTCCTTCAAATTTAGCCGCAGTTTATTTAGTTTGGATCAAGACGTTGTAATCCATGTGGTTTGATTAAGTGAAGCGGTACTAATGGAGATATTTCCAGGAAGTTTGCTGTTGGGATGCCCGTCTTGCTGGCGAGCAAGCGGTAAATCAATATAAATCACCTCTGTCATAATGTTTGCATGCCCTATTCATGGCGCTTCGCACGCGCAGTAACGGGGTCGGCGCTGCACCAGAATACCATAACTTTAAAGAACACGTGTTACTAGAAATGCTTTCAGATAATGAACGTAACATATATTACGGAAATGCTCTTCTGGCTTTAAGTAATACAGTGCGTTCTGGATTAATACAATGATTCATTGAATTATTCAGGCAGAGTTCATAGTTCGAAGTAGCTACGAAATTATGTTTTCATACGGTAAATACAAACAATATTTAAAAACTCTTTGGTTTACTACACAGTTATTAACGAAAAGATCATAATCACGGCAGTCGTTATCCGCGCACAGAGACCTAGCGGCCGCAAGCTGATCACCTTATACATATAATATATATGCCACGCGTAATCTACTTTTGTTTTAAAAATACTAAGATCACCAGAATTTAGGCACTGAAAATATGTTTAATTGTTTTCAGAGAGGATTATAATAAAACCTATCTATAATAAAATTAATAATATATTAAACATATACCCCCTTAATAAATGTACCTGCAAAGCAAAAATTACAAGTTTTTGAAAACTCTAGATTATCAGTCCACTGAAGACCTCTTGTATATTCTTAAATAACTATGCTGCTTTCCACTACCAACGTTATTTCTTATTCACTTCCACGATTCCCTGACTTCCTATACATCATAATATTGTGATGTTAACATTGTCTGACTCATTCACTCTCCCTCAATCACACATACTTCTTCTTATATCAGCTATATACGAACTTACTCTACACACACACACACTACATCACACTTTTGCTCTTGAAGGGCTCACTTTAACACGATTACTTAGAATAGTTATACTAGTATATTCTTTTTCTGTTAAGTAGCCAACGGGTTGATCCTGGTGACCTGTACCACACGTTTCTTTATAACCTAATTCAGGCACCAGCCTCTTAGTTAATGTTGTTACTAGATTTAAGATTCACTGTGTACTTAAGAGGAAAATAAAGAATTATGTTATGTTATTATGTTATAATATCTAGAAACCTTAAAATGGTCAAGCGCCTATTGGTCATTACTATTGTCTATTACTCCAAACACAATGAAGGCTTCCATAAAGAAGGCGAATGGCCACTATTTTTAACACAATAAAAGACGAATGAAAGGCACACATTTAGGGCCGCTTGCATAAGGTTGCCAATATTTATTTAAGAAACACAAAACGTATTTAACACCCTTAAATACAATTAGCGTCTTGCACAACGCAAAAATTGCCGCTAAATATTATTATTATTAGTTTAAAGAACTGTCAATACGTTTTGTGTAAAAGGTATTTAGGCAGTGTAATATGATTAACTAAATTTATTTAAAGGCGATCGTTATTAAAAGGGACCTAAATGTATTATATTTTATATATTTAATCGATGCTTAAGTAAAATATTTACAAAAATAAAGTAAATAGACCATTATCCGATTCTGATTACGATCAGATTTCAAAGTAACTTTAAACTTCTATAGAAAATGAAAGTATTTAACGGAATAATTTAAATGCCATCTTCATTTAAATCGCGAACAAATTGAACTATCTTAATTACAAAGAACGGTGTGTGCAAAATTACAAAGCTCGCAAAAGTTATGTGATTAATCCGTTATTTATTGGGAAACATGTGTGTTGTTTCGATGGTGGAAAATCAATATTGCTGTAACACACTTTAATGATATCGTTGTTGACATTTCCGACTTTTACGAGCAAAATGAGCTCGTTGTGAGCTTGTAATTGAGGTTGTGAGGACTTTGATATTAAAACTGAAAAGATGGTCTAGCTCCGTTTTGATTTTCATCTGCTGTAGCCATCGTGTAGACTGTACCACTGTGCCGCCGCCGCGTTGCTGTGCTGTTCATTTACAGAAAGTGCGTTCTAGAAAAAAAGAAAAGACAAGGTTCTCCCTTCCATCATCGGACAACCAGACGCACTGGCATGCGGCACCGCTATATGTTGGACATACCACCTATAGGAACAAAGCGCTTTGAGTCCACCTTCATTATATACACCGCAAAGGAGTGGAACACACTGCCGGAGTCTGTTTTTCCCGAAACCTACAACCTGGGTGTCTTCAAATCTTGTGTGAATAGCCTTCTAAGTAAGATTCTAAGTTAGACGATATCTCCGCTCAAATCAAGCGAGATAATGGTCAAAAGCGAACCTATACGTGATAAAAAAAGAAAGGACGTAAACGTCGGGTTCCTTTAATGTGGCAGACTTCCATAGGCAAAAAAACGGTAATGACTTACCTATTTTATGAAGACGAAATCCTTAAGTTTTGGTCATGTTCATCATTATCGTAATTGTAATTATTACTTTCTCAGAAAATTAGTCCACTTGACGTTTATATGATCTAAGGTCTACTTAAGTGACATTTGACAGAAAAGTGTAGTTTGTATGACTATACAACGGTGTAATAAAATACGTGAACAAACTAAAAAACTGGGGTGGTTGCTATACATGTATCTGAGGGAGAAAAATATTGTTACAGATTAGCCGCCGACAAAAACAAATTCCGCGTATATACAGATTTGTAGAAGCACATTCATTACCCATCGGCTATTGAACTAATTGTAATCCTATGATCGACTTATTTTGTTCACTTATTTATTGGCATACGTTTCTAATTATTGTGGAGAATAGCCCTTCGTCCTATTGTACTCGCTCATTAGCCAGGTGTCGCGGATTCATTTCCATTTGTGTAGTGTAAAATGACGGTCTGATCGAGAGAGGGGGCAGTCGAGCTATGAGTACGATAGGGCGTGACGTGTGTACAATCGGGAATCTAATAGTAACGGACTTTGCGCGTTTTATTGAATTACGACCTTCTGCATTACGTTGGCTTTGTTGAATTCGGTTATATTTGTACCTGTGATATACGGGTTTGTATAGTTCTAATAAACTCTTTAATAATTCCAACGGTATTTTAGTTCGAGTCCTGCTAACTGGTAACAATATGTTTCAATGTATAATCAGACAAGAAAGTGTTTTACCAGTTTTAATAACAGTTCATAGTTAACGAAAACTTACTAAGCCGAGGTTTGGAATTGTAAAATATTTTAATCTTTTCTTATTGTTACATAGATTTTACTAAATAGTTTCATCCAATGTTGTACAAATGCTATTCGATCTTAAGTTGGTAAATGTGTTTCTTAGCTGACTATACCTACATAGACGTCGGGGTATCGTTGCAGATCTTGAAAATTCCTGACTTTATTCGTTATGTTGACACTAGCTACTTCCTTTTAAAAATTGATAAAGTACATACACATACTTATAAGCTTCTAACGCGTGTCAGTATTCGTACAAACAGTCTTAAATTCTTTGGCACCATTCAATGTACAGGTGAACCTAAGAATGTAACTATGTACTAGATCCTATTTTGGTACATGTCTGCACGTGAATCCTCATTCATTAATACATGTGATAATAGATATTATGTCACTGACAAATGTTTTGGTATTTTCCGCAACTAAGACTGGCAATAGCTAAAAGTTGGCCAGGTTCGTGTCAGAGTACATAATATATAGAAGGGTCTCAGAGGCGAATAGAACATCTATTGTTTTTGTTATTCTTATATTTCAAAAATTTCACAGTAAATCTGTTGAAACCACGAAAATAATGTACCAGGCCCTTTAGACAATGCATTTGCTATAAACTAGGGATTCCCAAACTATTTTGGGCAAGATACCTCTTTTCCAAAATGAACTGATACTTAGACCGCCCCATAGGCATACTTTAAAAATCCTGACAATTTTTTTCGTATTGATACTAAATACTTACAAATTTAAAAACCTTGCGGTTGGTTAAATGAGTAAACTTGACATCATTTTCTCATCAAAATTTAACAAAATAAATAAACATAAAATTCATTAATGATAAATGTAATTAATCGTAATTACGTAATTTGTATTAATAATAATTATTAAAAAATTACGTAAAAATACTTAAGTAAGTAGTTATTCTGAAAAAAAATCCAATAGAATCGCGAAGTAAAGCTAAACAATGTTACTTCCTACTTAAATATTAGTGATTCTTATAACAAGTTGCTACATGTAACACAATTTATACAGCGTGTTGAAAGTTACAAAAAAGAGCTTGTGTTCATTAATAGGGGTCGATTTTTAGACCTCGTCGACCCCCAAAACCAGTTTCGTTTATGTCGACCTCTGGAAAACCGATTTCGACCCTAGGGGTTCGTTACCAACCAATTTGGGAATCCCTGCTCAAAACGAATACAATGAATATGTCTGGGAATGAAATACTACTTAGCGTTATATCATTCCCCTATTTTTTATATTCTATTCGTTTAGCGCTAATGCCACTTGTCTGCAGCACCAGGTATGTGTTGCTAAAAACAATTTTCATTGAATATTTTGTAGTTTAAGACATAGAAGGGGAACTAAACTTTTTTACGACTTCGGTATCTAAAATATCGCTACTCAGTGACTTAAATAAAGAAGTCACAAAAGAATGTCCTGATTATTTTTAAGAATTCTGGCGTACCATATCCCAACGACTACATAAATTACACTGAAACGTATGGTAGTCACCGCTAAACTTTATTCACAATTTTACTACAGCATTATGTACAGGTATACAAATACACATTTGTAAGAAAATTTAATGCATCGATCCAGTGGTTTCGAGAAAAATGACTGATAAACAAAGACAGATCGACGGAAGAACATTACAACTATACAAGGATGTTACTTTTTCCAGAATGGCAACGGGACCCTAATAACCGTGGCCCTGGTACCCCATAGCATGGGGTAAACAACCAGCGTGTTTGGAGTCCGTCAAGATAGAAGCCATAATAGAAATGCGGTCGATGTAAATGATCAGCATGTATGCAGTCCGTTAAGATAGCAGCTATAAAAGAAACGCGGTCCATGTAAATGACTAGCATGTATACAGTCCGTTAAGATAGCAGCTATAACAGAAACGCGGTCCATGTAAATGACCAGCATGTATACAGTTCGTTAAGATAGCAGCTATAACAGAAACGCGGTTCATGTAAATGACCAGCATGTATGCAGTCCGTTAAGATAGCAGCTATAACAGAAACGCGGTTCATCTAAATGACCAGCATGTATGCTGTCCGTTAAGATAGCAGCTATAACAGAAACGCGATCCATGTAAATGACCAGCATGTATACAGTCCGTTAAGATAGCAGCTATAACAGAAACGCGGTTCATGTAAATGACCAGCATGTATGCAGTCCGTTAAGATAGCAGTTATAACAGAAATGCGGTCCATGTAAATGACCAGCATGTATACAGTTCGTTAAGATAGCAGCTATAACAGAAACGCGGTTCATGTAAATGATCAGCATGTATGCAGTCCGTTAAGATAGCAGCTATAACAGAAACGCGGTTCATGTAAATGACCAACGTGTATGCAGTCAGTCTGTAGCAGTCATGATGAAGTAAAGAAACGACGTAGCATTTTTATAATACAAAAGAGGTTTCAGCGTGACATCCATTCCGTTTACCATAAATATGTCACATTAAATTTTGAATTGTTGGCAAAATCTCATGCAACCAAAAAAATGTGCATTGTTTTGGGACATTATCATAAAAGTTTTAGCGGTTCACAAAGCGTGTTTAGTCTGTTCATTGTTTGGGCGCCTAAGAGTAATGGATGCACGTAATTTATTTCGCAAGTGAACCGACGATCGACGAAGAAGAATAATAATATAAAAGCAAATAACTATGATTACTGGAATAACTAATTTTGATACTGAACATGATATGAACGGAATTAGGAGTTGCGATCCTCTGTATAACCGGTATATTTTAAAAATGTGTGAATATTTGATACGGCTGCGCCATTCTCACCCCGCTACCGCACGGCCGATCACTATGGCTCTATATACAACTAGGAAGTATAGCAAGTAAAGAAAAATAATTTAATTTTCATTTTACAACACTAGTTGTAATGTAACAGTAGGGAACGCGAGGAGAACATAACCTAATTAGGCACAAGGTGGTTAAGAGTACGAGCGTAGCGATGGCGCTAACAGTTCCGAGTGCCTAAATAGGCCGTTCATCTGAGGTCAACACTGCTTTTCATTTCGAATATGAGGAAAGTAAATAAAAACTGATTAGTTAAACAAACAACTACTTCTCTAATGAAATCAGGCGGTAATTCCATAATTAAATAATATGAACTCATTTAATACGAAACGTCAAGTAAATTTCTTTTTCTGTGGAATCTACCAGGCAGTATTTCTGTCATTCATATTAGTAAATAATTAGTTCAAAATGTACATATATATAAAATCTTATAAAATTCTAAACATGCCGTGGCTCTATATTGAAGATTGAAGTCATTAAAAAATAGCTTAATAATTTTTGAGATTTCTTGTCTGTTTGTTCGGGATTCAAGTAAAAACTATTGGGCCGATTTCGACAGCAAATTCTTAGATTTAAACTGTGCGCTACTTTTTAACCAAGGATTCTCGCAGGATTTTTTCTGGGATTTATTTAAAAAGACCAGATTTAAAAAAATCGAATTCCAGTGTGATGTTTTAACTGATCGATAGCAAATTTAATGCAATAAAATTTGTGATTTTTGTCCCGGCGACCCGCGGGCATTTTCCCGGGTGAGGTTTGTAGTTGTTCGGGTGCGTAAAAATTAGCTTATTCCGACACAGTTCTCACTAAAATGATACCTAACATTATTTTTCAAGTACTGCGCTATTTTGTGTCCCGAGAATCCAGCGGAAATTTCAAGTCAAGAGTAAACGACGTCGCGGGCATATCCTAATTATGCAATAATTTAGTGAAAAGTAATTTATAGGTATAAAATTGAGGTTAAGAAAATTGATGATATTTTTTTATTACAATTTATGCCGGGATTTAACAGTAGCTGTAACAAAGTTGGGACAGGAATCGTATGTATTATCTATGGCTCGTATAGTTGTTAAGTATTTTGACAGCAGGGAAAATCCTTTCTCAGGAATGAAAAACTGTTTTCATTTTGGTGATCTGGCAACTCTAAGGCATACGAAAAATGAAAACATAAAATATTTATTATCCTTTTGACAATTTATATTTAATTTTATATTTAAGGGCAATGCAAAATTCGAACGCGCAAATATGTCCATAGAATTTAAGTTTGGTTAATTTACAATGTAAAAGATGTTTGAGACTATACTAGAATATATTTAATATATAACTGGAATGATTAAAAATAAACTCAGCTAGATAAACAAATAACAAATACATTTATTTAACAAAAATACAACCTTGAGGTAGATGTTAAGCTTAATGATAAGTATTAATCACTAACATTGGGCAGACTTAAGTATTATTACAGATAAATGAAATTGTGTACTATTTATTTCACATAAACAGTGAACAAGTAAGCTCGGTTCTTTGTCCAGCGAGAAGTGGTATTATGCAAAGTAGTGATCGTAACTTTGATTTCCATTGAATTTATCCGACTCGAAGGACCAAAATATTGGCACATATACTTGTAATGAGAAATTGATGCTTACGCAATGTAATGTATCAATTTATAGTAAGTTGAAAAACACAATAAACTATTAATTACTACATTTATTTACATTTATGATTTGTTGTTTTTCTTATATACAGCGTGTTTCAGACCTTACGACAATAAATCAGACCACGTTTTCTTCATGACGTACTCTGCCCAAATATAACAACGAATCAAGGTAGCTTCTTTGGTTTAGCCACAAGACCTCATTTTTCATTTCAGAATTTTACAACAACATGTATCTGTTATTGTGACTAAATCGGTAGGTTAGTGACCTCATGTATCATGTTGCCAGGTCGTCTCTTCATCATTAAACGCGGAAGTTGTTCAATATTACGCTCTCGCTCATTACAATAAAAAATAATAGGTGCGAAAGGGACCAATACTTTCCTTTTTGTCAAAATCTGCGCATCAAACAAATGCCGCAACACGTGCGCCGTCAAGTTAGTACTAATTAGTGTTGTACTAGTTCACATCGTTGTGTTTATCGATTTTGGTCTCGCAGCACTTCAGTTAAATTTACACTTCATAGTCTATTAAAATAACTTAGGAATAATTTTTAATTTACAAAACTAAAACAGGTAATGAGGATAATTTCGACAGAGACGTTAAAAACTGCAAAAATTTCAAAAACCCTTGTTAAAAAATTACAGAATAGATAATACGAAAGGACTTGATAACGATGTTCCAATGAAAAGAAAGGTTTTATCACAGAAGTTAAAGAAACCAGCGTTGCATTTTATTTTATAGCGAATAAAATATTATTTGGAATTAAATTTCTTAAATTGTGTAAAATACTAAAATTAAATTAATTATTTTAAATCTGGCATGTATGTAATATTTTTTGTTACACACACAATTAAAAGTAAGTAAATCACATATTTAGCAAACCATAGCATGGATACATGTCTTTAGATACAAGTTGCTAGCCCCAGCATTTTTAGGTGGATTTTATTGGATAGTTTATTATTATCATTAGTAAGTAAAAGTTTATTACGTATTAGCATATGGTAATAATATGAGATGCTATGATGATATGATATGATTTAGATTGTTTAAAGTAAAAAAATCTTTAAAATAATAAAGTATGGCTATTTCATAAAATGGCTCATTAAAAAAATTTTAATAAGATATGTGCGCGATTATAATACTATAAAAAAAATATTTAATAGTGTACATTATAACAAGTGAAAAATATCGATATCGACTACTGGGACTCCGGACCTGAAGTGACACCACCAGAAATTTGTGAAACTGACCTATCCTATACTTATTTGTTTGTTTTATGTCAGTTTTGAGCCGGCCTTGAACCTATAACGTTGTTTGAATCATTGCGCACGAGGTTGGCAATTTTGAATCTATTTATAGGACTTTATGTTTATTGATATAAGAGAAATTAGTGTATTGAGCGTGTGAACAATAAGTGATTATTTTTCAAAATGCCTCGGTATAATTTTACAGCATCGGTATATGCAGACATGATTTTGATTTACGGGGAATGTCGCGGTAATGCTGTTTTGGCTATCCAGACATACCGTGAAAGGTATGGGTACTAAGAATTTCAAAATGATAATTTGATTAGATACTTATAACTCAGTGATTAAATGAATGAATGCCTTGTGGTGAATAATTTGTGAGTAGACATTATTAGTGATTGTTTATGTTAGCCCGACACATGATCCGTGTGACATGTTGCCGTTCTTACCAAGGTCAGTGAACCAATATTTACAAGATGTTCTGTTTTTATTCCCTTTTTATCGTAATTAATTTGTTCGAAAATTGCTTTTTTTTTATTTTGACATTAAGTTTGATTTAATAGTACCGAAAAATTTGTATGGAGTACGACTGCTAAAATTATGATTTATTGTCATTTGAAATGAAACACGTTGTATACGTTTGTACGAGACATACGTTTGAGTGGTTTAACTAGTATAAAAGGCTATCAAAAGAAACTTATATCTTAACTTCAAAATGCCTTCTTTGTTTTATTTTATACTTGTAAAAAAATATATTGTTTTATTTAAATCGTACAGTCAATTATTATTCTAGTATGTTTTGAAGCTTGAACCTTAATAATCGCTAAGCGAAGTTTCATACACTATAAGTTCTACTCTTGTATAGGGCAACGCCAATAGTGTACTGTACATGTTACAATATTTAAGCTATAATTTTGCTATGATGCAATTCGGACTTTTTTGTGTATGAAGTAAAGCACCAAGCTTCCTGTTATTAAGGCACCGCTCCTGAAAATAAAGTACATCTTATAATAATATACCCATATAACGTCTTTTGGCTAATATATAATTTACTTCTATTAAAACAAGTTTAAAAAAAAAAAAATGTCTACTATTCAACCCAATATGGCACAGTCTTTTATATAGATAAATACTTCAATAAAAATTGAATTTCATAAAATGTTCTCGAAGAAATAAGATATTAAACATTTATATATTCTTAAGACCCAATAATGAAAACCTGTCCAGATTCAATGAAAAGTTTTATTAGACTGGTTTTGCAAATAAAACCACTTCTACACTAATACTCGTATTATAAAGAGGAAAGATTTGTATGTTTGTAACTAATAAACACAAAAACTACTGGACCGATTTCTAAAATTCTTTCACCATTGAAATGCTACACTATCCCTGAGTAACATAGGCTATATTTATTACTAGAAAAATTAGGTACCCTACTAAAACCACTGTATGTCCACCCGTGCGAAACCGGGACCGGCCGTTAGTACTTTGTAAAGCTGTGTGGTGACATCATAGCTAAAAAAACGAATTTTAAAATGACTTTTACTTAAAATCGGACTTTCAAACTTATTTAACTAAGTCTGGCATATAGGTATAGTTCCTGGCACATATCTTGAACGGAATTAACGGCGGAATAGTAAAAATTGATTTATGCATTGAACGAAGCCAATGTGATACTATTTATCGACATATTGAAAATATTATTTATGTCCCTTCACTAGAAAGGTGATTCGTGACAGAAATCATACTTAAAGATTGAAGATAAAAATAGGATAGTTTTATTCAATTTTCATCTACGGCTAAAATATGTTAGCCGTAAATACATATTCTTACTGATTGAACGTTTCAATGAGGAAAGCCCTCTAGAAAGTGTCAGTATTTGATAGTTCTTACCACAATACAACCCGACTGGCTCTCGTGTGTCTGTAGACATTGAACATTGATATCTTATACTCGTTGCTGTTTTTGAAATTCTTTAAGATCCTGTCCACCCTAAAAGTTACACACAATGTCAGTATTTAAACATTTAACCTATCATACTCTTGACTATAGATAGACATATGAATTTATTTTCTTTTTTACATTAGAGAGGTTTATGAGTCCAGTTTGAACATGATGGATGTTTTAGAAACTTATATTAATGATTTTATACATCCCGATTTACGGGTTGCTTTTTTGAGTATTTAAAGCGTTTTTTTAAATATTACACGTGTACATTATTAATGTAAAATAAAATGACTTGTTTTAGTGGAAGTCAGGATTAGAGTGCGAATTTATTTTGTTGATTTTCAAATGTGACAATTTCTTTTCTATATATCATATATTAACATAGCCAGTACTATTTTGATACCAAACTACAGCAATTATCGCCATATGCTATTAACAATGTCGGTACCTCCTACATTCTTGTAGTTTTTTTTTTTCATATTTTTTCAACAAAAACCTTCAAACTCTGTATAAAATACATAATATTTTTGTTAACTGGTTTCGTTTGTTATTTTACTCATATTAGGAATTGTAAAGAGCACTCCTGTAAAAAGCAAGTTTTACACATCCGATTTTGTTAGGAAGTATAGAAAGAAGTAGAAAGTGCCACTGCTGAGGTCGGATTGGTGAGTTGGTTTCATCGGGGATTTCAGTGTGGTTTTTATCACGATGTTTCCTTTGCTGGACATTGTAGGTACTTTTGTAATTACCTGACCAATAGGCCTGGGAAATAAACTGCTGTACATAAGCGGTACCGCCACATAACAAGTTTCGAATCCAGGGGTCCAATGATATTTTAGAAAGAAAAAAATATACTTATTTAGATACTTCGACAAAAGTATATCGAGGGCTTCATAACAAATTGCCGTACAGTTTTACACAAGGGACAAAATTGTGAATAAAACAAAACTAGTTGATTGTATGAGGCTGCAATTCTTTTAAATTTTTGATTTTTTTCAAGTAAGCTGATTATTAGATTGCGATGCGAATGTATTGCTAATTCAGCTGTTACGACTGAATATCGATACCCGTAATACTTACGTAACTTGAGAGCTCGCAGCGATGAGAGCTGTACGACTGCCATAAGGCTTTATATCAATCGATCCAAAGCCAGCCAGTAAAGTCGCCACCTACCAACATAAATTTCATCAGTGTATAGTGTAATTATATATCTTCAATAATATTGGGAGAAGCGAGGAAACGTAGCCAGCTTTCTGGGCACCTTACCCATAGAAGACAAAGACCTAGGCTCAGTATTCTACTTAGTCTTGAGGGACTACAAGACGGAAAAATATAACTCACTTTTCCTTAATTGTATTTGTCAATGTATAATTGTTATTTTATTGTATTAGTCTATGTATAGTTGTTATTTCATTGTATTAGTAAATTATTTTTCAAAGTTTCACTATGTATTTTACACAACTCTCGGCGGCACGAATAAACCCATGAGTGGTCCTGTGTCACAGTCGAATATATTTTCATGTATAATAATATTAATCTAAGCATAATCGAAAATATTACTGTAAACGCCCCGTCTATGAGATCGATTATTGAAATGGATTGGCGAGTTTCACCTATCTGTGATCTCGATATGCAGCTTTTATCATTTATGCTACTCCTGCATTAGTATTAGCGATTGTCACCAAATGCGACTTGCTTATAGTTCAGAAATAACTTCGTTAATGATTAGCTACGTGACGTCAATAATATTGTCGAATAACGCATTAAATCCTTGCCTAAATCTGCGTACCACAATTTCTAACATTTACATTATCCCAAGCGTACCAGTGACATTACGATGGTTTTTTTTCAGTATCAGCAGTAGCTAAATATAACAATAGTTATTTGATCAAAAACGCTACCCTAGCGACTCATCCTTCCGGCCAAGATTCGGTTCTACGTCACATAAATTAGACCTTACCACTAAGCTGTTTGGTTTTTTTTTATAGGATCAGCTTGATTCTTCTTGTGAAGTTTAATTAATACTTCTTGTGACAAAAGATTCTATCGCAAGTTGTAATATAGCAAAGAGCAACATTCGCGCCGGGATGAAACTTATTTATATCCTAACCTTATATCAACCTTGACAGTGGCATGAAAAATGAGGTTTTGTCCATCGGGGAAATCAAACACCGTCCGATGTTTTTTCAGCTAGAGAAAAAGTAGCCCGATGTATAAATAAAGCTTTCCGCTTGTGACACTTGGGCATTATCAATCTGTTTTAACTAGCAACGGGAAATATGTGCACGGCGTGCGAGCTATGCGTGTGTGGGAGTGCGGCTGCGTGTGCGTGGCCCTGGCGGGCGGCCAGCGGCGGCGGCCGCGCACGCACGGACCGCGAGCCGCGACACAGGCCGACACTGCCCGCGCGACACCACCCGCAAAGGCGACACAGTGTGCCAGTAGGAAAACACCCGCACCGAACATCACTTCACCGGCCGAGGTGACAATTATTACTACCATAACTGTTCTTTATATAATTATGAGCGCTAATTTTGGCTCCGAGGATCGCGACGTCGCCGATGAACCCAAATCCGCTTACAATTCCGCTTAAAATAGATTTTTGTTTAGCTGGTTATGCAACCCGTTCAGAGCTCTGTCGGGGTTCCTATAAAAATTTGCGGATTTCTCTGAAATTACACACAGAAGAAGGTGCATACTAATCTTGCCAGCTGTCGTGACGCGCAATGTATATTTCGACTTTAAGTTGTTGGGTGTAAGAATAAAATTCCCACTGCAACATCTGACAGGAGCTAAAATTTGATGTATTTGTGTGTACACGGCAATACGACAGTTTTAGATGAGGAATTGGACGTTTCGCAGATGTTCTGTTAGGAAACGTATATAATTTATGAATATTTTTCTTCACAGCCAGGGCTAGACAGTCACATTGAACACTGTGGTTATAGACAGAAATACACTGTCCAATTATGTTATGTTTCAATTCTTAATTGGGATAGATTTTACAGAATGAAACTCACGCATTAAGAGAAGTTAACTATTGTGTATGTGTGGGGATTTCCCTGAAATCTCAATTTTACTACATTACCAAGGTTTATGGCATGCCAAAGTATTATGGGCTTTGTCTATAAATAAGTATATTATGAAGCTCGAACAAAAGATTCAAGAAACGTCTGTAATTATTACTGAAAAGATTCAGCATTACGTTTTCAAAGACCAATGGAATACGTATGGTCTCTCTCTCTGGTCTTTGTCTGTTTGTACGTCACAGTTGATTATCATCGAAGATATGATATAAACGTAGACTAGCGGGCTCAAGAGACGTTCTGTCCTGCTCTGGCTAAATAAAAATACAGAACCCGATTGTCTAAATCTAAACCATTCCGGGACTCACTCTAACACACACAAAAATTTCGTCCAAATCCTAGAACCCGAATCCAGTTCAATCCAGTCCAGAACAAAAAAACCCATCATAATTGGTCCAGGGGTTTAGGAGGCTTTCAGTGACATACGAACGAAAAAATTTATATATAAAGATCTTAAATAATTTCGATACCGCGATTCTTTGCTTGTCATTGTGGCAAATTGTATCACTTCTACTACATACTTGTTGATATTTAGATTCCAAATTCAAAACATTTGACAGTGGTTACGTACCCCTCTGCTGCGCTTTCTATTATTATTAGATTTTTTTAAATTGTATTTCATTATACATACACTATTCCATGCCATAAACGGAATTCAGTGCGCCACCTGCTGGGTCTATTATGAATTTAAACCATTTTCGAATCCACTTTAACACAAATAGCAATTGAAGCAATAGTTTGGGAATAGAGAAGATACCTCAGTATGAAGCCATTCAAATTGGTTGATAGAGGATTTGTAGCAGGTTTTTGTATCTTACCATCTATTCTTTTACCTTATCATTGGCAGAAGATGGAAATTACTTGTATATATGCTAAATTATAACCAGTAATTAGGCAAATTAATTGATATTAAGGCCTTGTCCGCACAGCGATATTTCACCGCGAGATTTTTATTCTTGCGTATTAAATTCCGCGACCGGAATTACACCTAGTACGCACTGCGAATAAAATATCGTACTATTTTTGACAGTTTAATTCTAGTCTCTGTGGTTGAGCGAACTAAGCCTTTGCCGGTCAGTCTCATTATCAATCAGAGGACCTCGGTTGGATCCTGGCGTGGTAAATTATGATTACAAAATTTGCATTATTTACTATGGTTTGGGTGCTTGGGACCAGCCCTAGAGTGGTCCATTTGATATTATTACCTATAACACAAGCCTAATTTGATAACCTTGGTGATATATAATGTGTGTGCTTGTCTCCCGATTTTTCAAAATAAAGAATAGGCGTGACATTTGAGTGACCGAACAAAAATGTAGGTACTAGTTTTGTTGCTTATTACATTTTTAATATCGTTCGACAAAATACGTTTCTATAGCTACATGATTGATTACAATTGCTTTTGTATCGTAGAAACTGAAACTGTTACTAAGCGCAGAAACTATTGAGATAGCACAAACTATGAAATTACCAAGCGATAGTCGCTAATTATTCGATTATTAATTTGGTTAGCGTAACTTATTCAAACCAATTGGATTTATGCTTTTTATCAAGAAAAAAGACAATTTTTTTATTGCACTAGTTCAGCAGACAGGAAGACGGCCCACCTGATAGAAAACGGTTAACATCGCCTATGGACATTTGTAACACTAAAGTGCCTGTGGGCATTTGTAACAGTAAATTGGTAGTAACCAATGTGCTGCTGCTTCCTAAAGAGAGACTGGAACCTGGCCACTAATGCCGGAAATAATTCAAGGTTGTTATGTGGTTATACTCTAGACCTCACTGTGGTTTTTTAAATATTGTTGCCAGGACACCCTTGCTGTTTGGCAAGGCTATTAAGTTAAGGTATTATCCATTAAGTTTATTGTAATACATTTGTAAATAATAAATTCTAATTATGGTAAATTAAAATTTATGTATCTATTTATATATGGATAATAATTATAATTGTATATAAAATCTAGGCAGAAGCGTTTTCTTGTAATCATTGCTCCGACTTATTGCTTTTCCTGGCGTCCTCTACCACATTTGTGCAGTATGTTTCCAGGCACGATCTGGTTTCTATTCCAGCCATCCTCACTGTGGGTTGTTTTGTCATCCCTTACGACAGGCCACACAGGCACACAGATAATTGTATTCTTTCTCCGTTCTTAACTCTGATCCCATTTCGTAAACGTGTAGCAATATTAAATTTGCCTTTACACCAAGGCCAAAACAAATACGGCCCAATGTTAACACTACGATCCCCGAATAGAATTGTAAAATGATTTATATGCTGAAAATAACAACTGCTAAAAACTGGTATGCGGTGATAGTGGTCTATTTTACATTGCACGTGCTTCAAAAACATAGCTTGATAAAATCATCGTAAATATAATGTATCACCTTGTCTTTAAAGGTACCAATACACTGGACCAATATAGACAAAGTACCAACTGAACGTCAGAATATATAAAAATATTGTTACAACCTAGGCTCCGACAAAGACAAATTCCACGTACAGATTTGTAGACGCACTTTTTATTAACTGTCGGCATTTGAACTAATTGTAATCCTTTTATAATCGTCTTCTTTTGTTCACTTTTTTACTGGCATACGTTTTTAGCAATAGTAAAGAACAGACTATTTTTCTATTACTCGTTTACGGCCTGATGGAGACAGAGGCCAGTTGAGCAACGACTACGATACGGGCGTGACGTATGTACATTCGGGAATCTAATAGTGACGGATGCGCGTTTTATTGAATTACGATCTTCTGCATTTCGTTTGCATTTGTTGTATTCGGTTATATTTGTACCTGTGTTATATGTGTCTGTATAGTTCTAATAAAGTATAATAATTCTAACGGCATTTTAATTCGAGTCCCGCTAACTCGTAATAATATTTTTAAATAGCACAATACATATTAAAAAGCCGTAGCTTAAATTATAAAACCTTCGTATCCTAAAAAAAATTCAATACGTTTTTAAACTGACAATTGCAAATGTCAAACTAGTGTCAGAATGTACAAATTATTTTAAGTTTCCCATTTCCAAATTGCCAAGTTTGATATCAAAACCATAATATAAATAAAATAAACCTCAAAAACATAATATAAATAAAATTTCGCTCGACAGTTGTGAAATAAAATATATTATAATTTTGTTCTAACTCTATAAATTTATTCTGGCATTCCAATATATTTTCAAAGTTTATTATTTTGGCCTACATTATACTTATACATTTTTTTAAAGAAATATTATTTAGAAATCACACAAAAAATTAACCAAATAGTTATTTTAAGGAGCTTGTCTGCTTTATCGAATACTGCAATAGCTGTGGCAGGCATCCACTTTCCACCAAGTTTGAGAGTTAGGTTGTTAGGTTCTTTTATGGATATATTTATCCAACATATGTTAGACTTGACAAAACCCGAGTTACATTATTTAAATTCAATTATTGCACATAATTTTGGGCAACACTTTTTGATTTTGTGCAAACACCTTAAAAATAGACATAAATATATTACCTTTCCGACGTTTATGACGCGCTCCTTGAGTGACTTGACGTGGAGCAACTCGGGCCTATGTCGTTCGGGATCGTTTTCTACGAAACTCTGCAATGTGCATATAAATATAACATCAAAAGAATACATCGAACAATTACAGGAAAAATGATTAAAACAAATCGTAATAATAAAAAAAGGTTAATAAATTGAGGCGGTGATAGCAAACGTGCTAACTCCGATTATGTATTTAATTGAAAGATGAGTTTTTGTATGAAAAATGAACAATGCAACTTTATGTCATTTTTTCGGTGCAATTCACACATTTTGAAGTTGTATGGACCAAACTGACCCCAGAATGGGATTCAGCGCATCGAAATGCATCAGAATAAGTTAGTCTGATCAACAGTACAGACCACTTTTTGTTTGTGGACCGGGGATAAAAATGTGTGTATCAAATCATAACACGGACCACAAGATAAAATGTAAGATCAACAATTTTATTCCAAAGGTTGTGTATTATAGAAGAATAATTCTGTTCTAGGTAACGTAAAATTTGTTAAAACTGACTTAGCAAATTCTGCCTTCGGGTCGGGAACATGTTGGTAAAAACTTTTGTTTTCGATACACAAGCGAGAAAAATAAAATGTTAGGAAAAATGATTGAATGCCGTTTCGGGTTTTAACGATGTTTAGTTTTAGATATACGTACTTTATTTATTGCCTATATTTTTTGTTAACGACGCTGTAAAACTGCTGCGATTGCTATAAGTCAAAATCTGATTGTGACGTGACCCTGAACTTGTTCGAAAAATATTTATATTACAATAATACACACCCTTTATGTTGTTATATATAATAAAATGATAATTAAATGATTCCTTGATTTATTTGTGTCTTTTTGAGTACACACATTTAACAAGACGGCAGAGAACATAGGTTACCTTCACATCTACAAAGACGACTTTGGTAGAGGATGAATCAAATGTTTTGATATTGACAAAAACTATATTTTATGTTCGGATATAGCATTGGCTATTTTTTAACTTTACTCAATATAAACTAAGAATAGGGGAGCCGACACATGTTAAATTCTAATACTTTATATAAAAACAGATGTGAAAATAATATCTCATCACACAACTTATAAAATATCGTTATAGAAACAATTAAAAAATAATAATTAATGCACTATTTAACTCCTTTTGAGGCTGCGACGTTCTGTGAGTTTACAAAACCAATTTCAAATGATTTGACAGTCCACATCCCTATTATAACATTCTAAGTATAATTGCATAGGCATTTCTAGTCTTATTCATATTGAGTTAGAGTAAGTTTGCAGTGGTAGTTGTAGTAAGTCATTATCACTAAGATCATTCATATTTAAAAGGTATGTATAATAGTTGAAGACATAAGTGGATGAAGGTGATAAGTCGCATATTTCCAATTGTGAGTAAATCGAGATAAAAGTTTTACTTTTATTTTAAACTGAACTGAACTTAACACCTCTCTCAACTTTTTATTTTTTTAAATATGCCTTATATCTATGGTCTAAGGTCTGTAGTCATTTGGTATCGACTTTTAACCTTCATCTAGCAAAAAAAAGCAAAAACCGAATATGCGACATATCACCTTCATCCACTCACGTCTTCAGTTGTAGTAGTAGGTAGGTAGTAGGTAAAAAGAGTGTAGTAGTTGTAGTAACTCAACATGAGCAAGACCGTTCATATTTAAAAGGTAGTTAACTAACCTCAGATAGAGCATAGCATCCGTTCCTCTTAAGGATGAAAGCTTAGGACCTGCAAGGGGATGTTGCTGAGTTGATATACATACATACCATATAAGGTACGGCTGCTCGTATAACGTTGATCCTGTTGCAGTAAGGGGCGAGTGCGGCTAGTTTCTCTGTGGGTCCCACCGGTCGATATTTGCCCCGGATCTCACATGCCGCCCAATGACCCAGACGTATGAAGCAGTACGCTTTATTAAGAGATAATCAGTATTGTACTAGCGGACAACAAATAAATATTGATAGATCTGTGTCAAGGATGTCAAGTGATAAACATTTTTTTTGCATAAAGTCAGCAGACAGGCAGACGGCCGACTTGATGGAAATCGATTATCGTCGCCTATGGACATTTGTAACACCAAAGGTGGTACCAACGCTCTCTAAAAGGAGACTGAAACTTGGGCGCTAATGCCGGAACACAACTAAAGGTCGTTATAGCGGCATGCTCTACAGGGATGGTAGCCATACAGACGGGCAAATACTCTACCACCTGGCTGTGGGCTGTTTTGTCGCCTTTTATAAAAGGCCAGTCTAGCCATAGGAAATTATATTCTTTCTCCGTTCTTGCATGGATGAAAGATACATTATGATTTGTGGTGTTACAGAGGACATAGTCAAAGTAATTATAATGCAGTAAATGTTGCGTCTTTGAAAAGCGTACAAAATTTTTGTAGTACGCTAAATTTGATGAGTATGTAACGAAAAAATATGTTATCATACCTGAACAAAAGGAATCCCAGCCAGCCTCATGGTACGTCTGTTTCACATTAAAAGGTGTACTCAATTTTACTAAGTTAACACCATTCTGAAGCTTCTTACATTTGCCCTCTGAGAAGAATTCATACAAACTGGGATGAAAATGAAAACAGTGTGAGTATACACAGGCGAAGCTGATTAAAAAAAACCAAAGGTGGTATAGAGTCTCGAGGGTGATTTAAAAAAAAACAAAAGATGGTATCGAGTCTCGAAGCTAATTTAAAAAAAAACCAAAGGTGGTATCATGACATTTAAAAAAAATCAATTAACTTAGCCAAGAACAGAATCCGCTGATTTGGAAACAAAAGAATAACACCTGTATTTCTGTGAAGGAATGTCAAACCTCAAACTAAGGAAAGGGTTTATTTTTTGATATGCCTTCTTTCCTTAGCTAAAATTTCGAAACTACCGTCGTTACAATGTCTTGTGGAAAATAAATAATTCAGCTACATACAGTGAGGAACTGATAGCCCAACGTATTATTCCTTGCTCGTTATTGCATATTTTTTTAGATACAATAAGGCGAAATTTCAAATTTAAAATATTATGAAATTCTAAAAAGCCATGTCTGTACATTGAATTTATTAAACAACAATGAAATACATTAAATAAACGACGAAGAACACAATGCAATTTTTTGAGATTTCTTGTCCGTTAAAGATATATGTAAAAATTACAGGACCGATTGCGATGCGGTTTTCGCTGATCGACAGCAAATTATTACGCTTCAAATCTGCGCATTTTTTATACCGGGAATCCCGCGGCAATTTTTCTGGGAATAATTTAAAACGGCCAGATTGAAAAAATCGAATTGAATGTGATTTTTTCACTGATCGCTAATTCGTGTGCTTGAAAATTGACTAATTCCGACATAATTCACAGAAACGATAGCTTACATTCTTGTTCAAATGCTGCGGTACATTGTTTCGGGAATCCCGCGGGAATACCAACTCAAGCAAGTCAGTTTTGCAAGCTAAGTAACTACATAAATAATGCAAATGGACATCAGGTTTAACATAGTCTACACTTTAAACTGTAATACAAGTAATTGGATATCAAATTTAATACTTACTCCTGTAAAACATTTGATTTCCATACTTCATCAAATGATAACTTTTTACTCATTTCATGTGAAATATATTTCGTATCAAATATACTTGGAAACATCGTGTTGATATTCTTTTTAAAACTTGTATATTTGTTGGGCAGCGGTCCTATAAATTGGTTGTGCAAAAGCACTGTGTCCAAAAACAAGTTGTGGCCTATTAAAGGTTTCCTATACTTTTCCAATAGTGAAATAACTTGAGAGAAACCTAGCAAATGGTTCATTAGGTTGTCTTCTAGTATTGCCATAGGTGCACTGTTTGCTCCTTCAACATATTTATCTCTGTATATTAGAACCTGAAATCACATAGAAAACGTGGTGTCAATATTATTTGATAGTTTTAACATCTAGATATGAATACTTGGAGATTAGAAGATAACTTTGTACTTATAATACAAAAGGGTGATATGCTTATAGAGAGAGAAGAATAAGATATTCTTAGAAGTAAGATATGCCTAGAGTGTGAGATTTGACATATATTTAGAGTTTGTTGGGGTATACCACGCATACTGTGTGACTTTTTACAATTTTTACCTCTCCACCGGTGACAATCGGTAGTTTATGCTAAGAACTCCCCCCCTCTAGTTCTCACGTAGTAATTCATAAATATGGTTTAAAACAATTTTTTGCAAACAGAAAGTAAAAAATAATAATTTCGCTCCTTAGACGTTTAAAAAGTTTCTTCTCTCCGAGCCATAACACGTTGTGAAACGATCCGACGATCCCGGTCCGCCGAGATCCTTCCCCTCGGGCTTTATATTACCCGTCGCCCGTTCTCAATTAGTTCATTGTGTCGCCTTATGTTGGGCATCATCAGATTCATCCCCCTCTCATGGCAACAGTCCAGCCGAGGTAAAACTCCCTAGACAGCTCCCTCGAGCAAGTTGCCCCTGGGCTCGAGCGTCTTCGCAAGGCGAAAACCCCGGTAGAGTTGTGAGGTCTTCGGACCAACAATATAAAGTCAAGTAAAATAAAAAGTTTAAAAAGCGCTAAAAGCTGTGCTCCATAATTGAATATAGTTTTTGGAACAGCACGCTTTTAGCGCAAGATTTTCCTTGAGAATATTGACTACATGACGAAACCCTGACATTAATTAATTATCAATGATTTCTTTTATAGCATCTTTGCAAGTTAACAAATCACAGATTATGTTACAACAGTTGGTTATTAAATTTTTTATTTAAACTAAGTAGATATAAGTGTTTTACCTTCTTGCTATTACCTAAGCTATCTGTAGTTAGGATGTTCGGAAACCTTATACGGAGCTCATTGTGGATGATAAATCTCAAAACTGGACTTGTAACTTCTATGTACATAGTTTCACTGTCGTTTGTGCTTAACCACCTGAAATTCATGAAAATACATAAATTAGTGTATAATTGACAAATATTTATTTCTTTTATGTTATTCACACGATTAAGAAATATATAGGTTCCTTATGGCCAAGAGTGATGAGAAATACAGAAGAGGCCTGTGTAATATAGAGACACAACTAATCTTTTACTTAGGAACTGAGTACTTAAGACACTTCATTGTAAGAAAATGTCATTAGTAATCAGTGCAACATCCAGAGAATCATGTGAAAAGAAATTTCATACAAGTATGGCTCTCGAGGCAAAACATAAACTGAGGAATCAAACAGGGAAGTGGCTTATTGTTGGAAAACAGATTGCCATGAAGCAGAAACATAAAAAAAGCAAACAGTGCTATTCTGATTTGCTATTCCAGTGGATTCACACACATAAAGTTCTGTTACATGATATTATACTTAAGCTTACTTTGAAACTTCCGAACAGTGATTCTGCAGTAGCTTTTCTTCATAAATCTCCAATGATCTATTTAGATTATTGAAAAGTGTTTTATCTTTAATCTGTTGCCTTATTTGTGCTTCTTCAGCTTTGCTTAGATATGGAAGACCTTCATATGTAAACTGAAAAGTGATTTTACAAGAAAAATTCATTGACTGCTTTAATAGTATTGTCATGAAAGAGGAGTACTAAAGAGTGACAATAGGCCAGTAAAAAACAAATTTCCTAACAAACTTGGCCCACTTCCCTCTTCCCCAAACCCATGCTCCTTTTTCCCCTCTTTATTTGTTTGAGACTTCTGCCACATAGACATGTCAGCCCCATCATCTCCTAACCATACAATAACATTATATTATAATTTAAATAATGACCTGGCTAACAAACTAGCCTTTTTCAAGCTTATCATTTTAATCACTCAATAAAAAGATTGATAAGTAAAAAAAGGTAAGTTGGACTTCCTAAAAGATGTATGGCTAAAGATTTTTATACTTTCTAACTCTTTTAGTACTCCGATGATGATTAGTCTGACAATTGTTTTGGATCAGCATTAGAAACAGGATCAATTTTCATGAGTATTTTTTTTGAGGAAAATTTTCATGCATAATATATTGGAAAAGTTTTTATGTAATTCTGACTTTTTACTACTCTAACCTGGGAAGGTCCCATACTTTTTTTAAGCTGTATTAGAGAGAGGATTGTTCAGGATAAAAAAAAATGTGTAACATGGTCAGTTTGTTGCTAATTGTACATTCTTTGAAAAATGTGTGAATGGGGATATTATTTACATGTAGTTGTAAAAGATAAAATACTTCTCTGTACTGCCCACTTAAAAGTTTCCACCTGTATATACCCTAGGGTGGGTCAGAATTTTTTTTTTTACCAGTGACACGGAAAAGTCGGTTGCTAGACACCTTGCGAAAATTCTCACCAAGCATTGAAACTTCTCGAATATCTCATCCAGTACTTTTAAAATCCGTACACATGAAAGTTTGATGATGAATATCTTTTGAACGGTCAATTTCATCGCCAAAACATAAGAAACCATTTTTATAGAGCAGTTAATTTCCAACAAAAATTTGTATTGCGCATTTTGTAAAAATCATTTATTGTCGAGTTATAAAATTCATAAACAAAAATGAAATTTGTCTTAAAATAATCAAAATTAAATCCTTAATATCTTTCAAATGGTGAGGTTTATGGAAAAATATAAGATACCTTTTTTGTAGGGCATTAAATTTCCTAAAAAATCCTCAGAACATTTTTCTTTTCAATCGATAAATGATGAGGTATGAATTTTTTTCTATTGAACGGAGAAAAATATACAAAACTGCGATGCGGAGGATCTTCCTATTAAAATAAAGAGCTCATGCTTGGTGAGAATTTTCGTAGGTGTCTAGCAACCGATTTTTCCGTGTCACTTGCAAAAAAAAAAAATAATTTTTTGACCCACCCTAATATACCCATAATTTGCAATATGTATTTTATGAAAAACTGTGTAGCCAGTGAATATCTTGCATTGAAAGATTCAAACCCATTTAGTTGGAATGGGATATGGTGATGTAGCTGTTGAGGTTTCATTTTAATAGTAGTAGTATTCTTACCTTATTAAAATCAAAATTATGTCTACAAAGAAACCTAAGAGTTGAAGCTTGGAATATGAATGACTGGTCAACATCACCAAACACTTGAGGACATAAATGGAAAGTGTATCCCGTTGCCACATAGGTATCCAGTTCTCTCTCATATTTGAACATTGTGAGGCCTATTTGAGTCATTATCATGTTGCCTACTTCATTCTTTATATTATTGTATCTATCTTCACAAGTGTCAAATAATCTGAAATAATGAAGAGAAAAGGCAATGATTTTTTATATTCACACTAAATATATTAAGTGTTAATGCTGGGGCTTCATCTGTGTCAGTGTTAAAATTTAGGCTGAGGACTAATGTGTTGTATTTAAATTATTAAAAAATAATGCCATAAATGCATAGCTATATTACTGTATATACAAATTATATATATCACATATTGACAGATAACATATATACTGTATATATGTTATCTATCAATATTTAACAACATTAACAATGTCACACCTCAAATGGTGTATTAAACATCAGCATACCTGTGTGTAATAGCCTAAGAGTATTATTCATATTGGGTTAGAGTAAGTTTCAAGGTTTCTATATGGCTCTTAAAGAGGCCTTCAATTTACTTTAAGAGTGTTTATCTTTAACAATTAACACAGATGAAGCCCCAGCATTATAAAATAACACTATTAATTTTTTCACATTTGTTTTGACCCATTTAAATGGAGGTAGAGTCTGAATGTTCAAATTCCACATGCTTAATTCTCATAACTCTTCAGTTTAAGACTGCTATTCTTAAATACACCTTTCTAGAAGTTATTCTTTGCTGCAGATCTTACCAGTTTAAATCAATTAATAATATGTGTATAATATGTAACATTTCATGAACCATGATTGGTATTGGATACATGCCACAAACATCTAACACTACAATAAACAAGAATGTACTGAGATCCAAGCCTTAATAGAACCCAACAATAAGTATAATATCCAACAGTACTAGTAACTATAGAAGCATAACATAATCGCAGTACATGTATGTCTTCAAAGCTTATTGCCAATTTTTCTAATGTGAACTTCATTTTTTTGCTCATGTGAAGGCCTATCATTAGATCCCGAGTTCCCTAAGCTTTAAAGACAACTAAGAGTTTAGGACTTATGAGTTCCGATGTGTTATTTATGTTTTTACCTGTGTTTGAAACATTCTCCAGATAAAATTGCAGTGAATTCTGCATCGAAACCGACAAAGCTTGAACGTTTTAAATCTTTGATTATATCGTCCAAGCAATCATTAAAGTTATTTTTTGTTATTTCCATGATTTATATTTTTAGTTAAATTACTTGATTTAACTCACGATGCGTTCTTACTTAACATACACCAAAACAAAATAACCTCTTCGGGTTGTTTGTTTGTTAAACTTTGTCAATTAATTTATCAACAGCTGACATTGACATTGACAGTAGTGACAGCTTACTTACCTTCTTACAGGGCGTTCCACCAGGGACTCACAACGACCACGTTCACGACCGCGATTTTTGCCGTTCCACTTGCTTGCGGACGTTACAATCCTAAAAGCTAGTGGAACGGGTTATGGGGCGTTAATGTCATTAATGTCATACGCAAATGTCATTGGTTAATATGAAAATCGCGCCTTTTTCAATAGGGATGACTATGTTAAAAGAAATATAGCTATTTATACAAAATGTCCTTAATGGGTGACCCCATTGGTATCGGCTACTTCATCGCGGTAATAATTTCGAAGAAAGCAATTCGCCTAGCTCAGATGAAGAGTGGACGTTAAGTTTATAAACGTAATACTAAAAAACGTGATCTCAGACCACGTATTACACAATATAAAAATATAGTCGATCGTTATTCAGATGAAGAATTTAAAAGCCATTTAGACTTTCAAGAAATACATAGAATTATTTGTTGTCTATCTATCTATAATTCTGAATTTTGAGTTATAACTCTTTCGCATAACTCTGCAGCAAAAGCTATGTCTACAAACAATGAATTTCTCATTAATTATATAATTATATTCAAGTCAACGATAATGAAAACTGATTAGAAATAAATCATGTAAATAAATATTAATAACAAATAAAGGAAAATGATAGATGGCTGTTTAAAATACATTAAAATTAATTTTACAAAATTAATAAAGAAAGATATTTTTCATTCGCCATCTTGTTTCAAAATTCGCGCCTTTTTAAATGTATTGACAAGAGAGAATTAATGCTCTGTGGTCAACGCCCACTTCGACCCACCTTTTGACATGGGTTGTTGCGGGCGTTGTGTGATCGAAAATGATGACGTCATTAGTGACGTTTTCGCCACGACCGCAACGCTCGCGGTCGCCTTGTGGAACGGCAAGCTGAGCATTTTGGGCGTTGTGCGTTGCTAGTGGAACGCCCTATTAGAGATGTGTAGGTAGCTGTATGTTATAGAGGCTAAACATCGGTTGTTCTCAAAATAGCTACTAGTTATCCTCCTGACGCCCGGGTTGTTCAACGCTTTCATAAAGTAAACGCCCAAAGTCCTTAAAAAAGGTTTCAATGGCTAAAACCCAAGACTTTGAACTTTAAAATTTTTATCTTACAGTAATCGCACAAGTATGATATTTTTTCCTTACATCAGGTGAATGAGGAAAAGCAAAAAAAGGATAAAAATAGATTACCTTTTGGTAGGCCTTTGGGTCAAAAGCACTTGATTACAAATAAGAAACTTTATCACATAATTTTTTTTTCAACTATCTTCAAAACGATTAAAATAAAATTTAACTTTAAAAACCAATTTAATAACAAATAATCCTTTAAAATTAAGAGAAAAAAATATTTTATTATTATTTATTTAAAACATTCGAAACAATCATGATAGTCCTTATTTAACCAAAGGCCTATTAAAAGATCTTAAAGTTTGAATTATGATCATTTTCACTACATCTCAGATCCATATAAAGTTTTGATGTAAACAGCAAATATAGTACATGAGCAACTATTTTTGATAAGCATATGAACACAAATCGTAGAGATTTCATAAATAAATTAAGATTAATTTTCACACTCGATGATCTTGTTCCCTTTTAAGTCAAGAAAGAAAAATTTCTTTTGTGTTTTTGGCACTGATGCTTGGTCATACACAAGCAAAAACCTCGAACATACGTTCGGAGATATCACATTTTAAAAAGGTGGTAACTTAAAATTAGTAACAATGGTTAAAGTTGGGGTACTTAGAATAGTACCCTGGGCATTAATTTGACGAAATTGGATTTAGTGTTGGGCTATAATCACTATTTCATTGAAGTACTTTTTTAAGGACCGTGGGCGCTAGGAGAGTGGAGAAAGAGTTTTAACTCGGAGTGAAAGACAATAAGCTATAAATTTGTTAAAACCTTTATATAATTTAAACCTATTTTAAAGATTGTTTAGTTTCAGGAAATGATGTGTACGAGTCGTGAGATATTTGAGATCAAATATCCCGAAAAACCTTTTTTTTTTGGAAATATCACAATTTCTATGCATTAAACAATATTGTCATATTTTATAAAAGTTGTAAACACATTTTTTTTACAAGTTTTGTTTTAAATACTTTTCTATACATTTATTCCTTTTAGAGATACACTGGGAAGAGTGTTCAGCGTCCAGGCACCGTAATTACGGACTAATAATAATTATTTAAAACCTTAATTATTTTCTGTTTAATCAATTATACCTATATTTTGATGGAGTTTTTCAAACTTGTAAGTTTTATGTAAATTTGATATTTTTATTTCACAACCATGCAGCTAGCGAATTGATGGACAATTTACCGGTGGCTATTTTATGAATGAATATTAAAGTTGTTTTTATAACAGCTAACCAACACTAGCGCTAAAGCTGCAACGATCAACCGGTAAGCGTTAGCGTATTCACTTATTAGCCAAATAGACATCAAAGTATAATTTAGACGGATATTGAATAACTATGATACGGATTGAAGCGTTTCTGAAATATTGGTTTGTTATCTATACTTTATACTCTACCTAAAGACAGGTAAAGGAATTATGTCCATACGGCCTTCTCAGATGAGGCGTGTTTCAGTGTCGGCTTAACGAAATCCCAGAGGACCTGCAATCAATGTGGAAAAATAAGAATTATGTATTTGCGATTTTGAGATGTTATAACTTTCTACAACAGTCGGTTCAATATTTATTTTTTGGTTTTTTGTGGTGAAGTCGGTTTTCTGTTTGTTAAAATTACTTGGTGCGAAAATACTCTAACAAATTGAGAAATAATATATTAATATTAAGCACCTGTAGAAATTGTACAAGTGGCACGCGTACAAAAATTTGCCATCTCACTCTTTGGCGTGTATGCTCGTTAACAAAGGTTGCTCTCGATATCCTTGCGACCCACCAAGCAGATCCTGACTTGTTAATTAAGGAGAAACTGCATAACATGTCTTTGAAAACTTAAGCGCCTATGGAAAATATAAGACTTACACGCATATACAAGCTGTTAAATTGATAGAGATATCAAGTAACGAACATACAAAAAAAAAAAAATACATACAAATTGAGAACCTCCTCCTTTTAGTAAACGGGTTAAAATATCAAACTCGTATCATTTAAGGTACCTACGTGGAAGAGCCATGCTGGGACCATTATCTTGATTAGAGCCATAGAGTACATTCACTGATTAATATAATAGGAGAAATTACAGCTCTCAGGGTCGGCACGATTAGACCCCACAGGCCCCCCACAGCCCGGTTCGTATAATCGTATAGTAGGTACCTACATATTCATGACGTATATGGTAGGTTTAGATCGCAGTCAATGATTCCTACGGAACCGGTTAGAACCAATAAAGCGCCTATGAAGACTAAGAACGAAAAACTAACTACTCACCGTTCTAACAGCTCATCGTTCTATCAGCTCCACCGCTCTAATAACTTAGCCCTTCTAACTACTCACCGCTCTAACAGCTCATCGTTCTATCAGCTCCACCGCTCTGACCGCTCACCGATCTAACAGCTTAGCCGCTGTATTCACTCACGTGCTATAATAGCTCAGCCGTTCTTCACCGCTCACCCGTTCTCATCGCTCAGAGCCGAGCGTTGTGCGAAGTGACCGAGTGTGTGTACTAATAGACCGATGGACGGTTGGTAATGTGAAACGTCTCTTTTAGGACAGTGTGAGGAACTTGTTCTTAATTGTACATCGATCATGGGCGATACAAGACTACAGTGTGATACCACGCTCTCAAAGAATCGTGTTACGAACGATAAGTGAGAGTTCCGATGGGCCATTTTCCCTTGTCCCTACTACATTCTCCTATACCATTCCTTCTGTTTGATCCCTAACTATCCTATCCCTCGTATCCTATCTACTTTATCCAGTCCTAAAGGTTGGCAGCTAGTTGGTTTTACTCCTGTAGCACTCGTGTTGCAAACGTCTATAGGTGCCGGTAACAATTTCGATTAGGTGGGCCTCTTACCTGTCTGCCTGTCTGTAGCTTCGGATTAAAAGAGAAAAGACATGGTCCATTAACAGATTCTGAACGTCGCATTATTGGTTTGGATTACATTGGAAATATGGGCGATGAAACATTTATACCTGTAACTCACATGTAATTTTGTACATTTCAACAGTTGTAAATAAAAAAAAAATATTAAGTGTATTTGCCGGCTGTGCTATCTTATATGAATAACTTAAACTTGTTCAGTCCTTGCCTTAAATGTTGGAAAGCAACCTACGTTATAAATCACTTCCCTAAAAGTGAATAGACGTCAAGGGGTATTACGTAAGACTAAACTTGATCGATATTTACAAGTCGCTGGTTCTTGTTCCGTGTTTGTTAAATATTTCCTTAACCGATAATATCTTGAGAACAGCGTTTAATTTAAAGGATAATAAAGCAAAATTACAATATACCATGGATAGATAACATTCTATTCTACACCAAAATGAACACGAGAGCGCATTGATGGTCTCACTAGTTGAGTGGGCTAAACCGTTGCCAGAGGCTCCCGGTTCAATGCCTGGTATGTTAAATTTCGTAAAAGAATTTTCCGTTATGGTTTTGGTGTCGGATTGTCCAAACTTACTTATAAATCTTATAAAGCTGAAGCTCTCAAACGGTGCAAATATGGAACCTTAAGAAGGCGTTACATATTTCTGCCGTTTGGAGTTGAAACATTAGGTGCGTGGGCTCCATCGGCAAAGAGTTTCTTCAAAGATATTTGCAAGAAGCTTTTTGACGTCGTCCGTGATCAGGCAGGCTGGCTCATATTTCGCCCAACAATTAAGCATCTCCATACAGCTTGGCAATGCAGCCACCCTTTTAGGCACGCTCCCATCTGGCAGCGATTTGTTACATAGTCTATAATAGCTTTTATTATTTATAACTTAGTTTATGTTTTGTTTTTAATATATTATTTAGTTTATTAAACTGCTGTTTAAGATATTCTTCTCATGTTTTTAGTCAGGGGTGCAATTTTCAAAGGTAAACCTTTAAATATAAAATTTAATAATGATTAGAATATTGATGTGTACATCACGTAGATGATAAGAGTTATGTATATATAGACTAAGTTAAATTAGGAACAAATTAAGAAAGGAAGTGAAAACATCGAGAGTAGAACTTTCATCTTATTATGTACTCCCAACTCCACCGGTCGAGCCTTGTGGTGCTTCTCCAACATACAAGAGGGGTAATCCACCTCGGGAGCACCACACTACCCATATTACCCATAGCACGAGCGTAACTTGTTTAGCTTGGGGATATCCAAATACTGTGTGTAGGTTCATAACCTGCGTCAATCATATTGCTTACGCAGATGATATGGTTCTTCTGGCACCAACGGTGCCAGCACTGCGTCGAATTTTGGATGTATGTGGAACCTATGCTGCTACTCATGGTCTTACATACAACGTTAAAAAGACAAAGGTCATGTATTTTCGAAAAGGCAAGAGGCCTGTTTCGACATTGCCTATCAAATTAAATGGTCAGGACCTAGAATACGTAGACAGCTTTAAGTATTTGGGACATGTAGTGACAAGAAATTTAACGGACGGTATGGACCTAGATAGATAACGCAGTGCTTTAAGCGTGCGATCCAACATGTTGGCTAGGAGGTTTGCAAGATGTAGTGACAATGTGAAAATGTTACTGTTCAAAACATACTGCACCACTATTTATACATGTGAACTTTGGTGCAAATACACGAAAGCGGAATATAATGCATTGAGAGTGCAATATAATAATGTCCTACGTATAATATTACGGTTACCAAAATTCTGTAGCGCTTCAGAGATGTTCACAGAAACAAGACTCCCCGGTTTTGCGGCACTAATTAGACAAAGAGTAGCGAACACAAGAGAAAGATTTTATAACTCCCAAAATAAAATAGTCGCTGCTCTGCTTGAAGTAAATGGACCATTGATGAAACATTGGATGAAAATACATAGTGACATAATCATATTTTAATATTATAATAGCAATGTAATTTTTATGGACCTAGTCTGGATTAAATGAATATTATTGTTATTATACATGTATTTATTTATTATTATCAAAAATTTTACATTTTTTTTTTAAATATATAAAGATATTTTTTTATAAAAAAATAAATTACATTATTCTTTTACAAAAATACATCAAAAAATAAAATACATATTCAATAAAAAAATATAAAATCTTGCTGATCACCGTCAGCGGGGCCTGGGGTCCAAACTACCGGTGGTTAGGGCTCCAGAGACAGGAACCTCCTCACAATTCGTGCCGTGTCCAAGAGTCGTTTATTGTTATTATTATTATAATACTTTCTACGCAATACCATAGGTGGACTTATCTCTGTTATCATACTACACATAATTTTTGTAATTAGGTGTTTGTGGATTTGGCGATATATAAAATTATTACATATACTTAGTGAGCCTGCGTTTTGGCCTAAAGGTCTGGAGTATTGGTTAAAATTACATGCTGCATCATTCGTAAGACGTGGTTTAGAATAGACTTAAGTAAAAACTTTCAACAATTGTTGATGCGCCACGTAATATCAATAAGAGGTCACTGATTGCAAATATGGTACTTAAAATTGAGTATAATGAAAGGTTGCAATTTGTAAGCCTAAGGTACGTCCATGATGTTGCAATTGCAAGAAGCGACTACAAGCAGCCAACAGTCATCGCTAGCTGGTCGGTTCGCGTGGTCGCACGTTTCGCGGCATTACTGGCCCACATGCAGAGTCCAATCTCAAAGCCGGTTCGGTTCAAGAAACATGTAAACATTGACTTGACTACAAAACGTTTCAAAATAAACAACAGAAATGACGATTATGGAGACGGATAAGGGTGACGTTGATGCGCAAGCGCTACCGATTTATAAGCCGAACTACATGCTTATGTCCTTGCAAAGGATATTTGTGATATGTGTCATATTTGTTAGTGTTTTTGTGGTTGTTTACTACACGCCGATGCCAGGTATTTTGATATCCAATTACATATTATCCCTCGTCGACCTTTTAAATTAATTTTTGTTAAAGCATTCACCATCGCGTCTGTCTTAAATTAATTCATGTTCAACAGTTGTTTCACCTTCAATACAGCCAGCCAAGCACAACTCTCAACCGACAATTATTTACATTAAAATTGTTCTAAACAATCACTATAATCTAGTTCAAATTACGTAAAAGGTATCGCAGGTTCGAATTGCGGCAACGTCATTTATATTTGAAGATGTCGTTAACTTGGATTGCTTTCAATATTATTTTGCCGTACCTTATAAACAGTTTGTATTCTAATTATATCTTTTATGTTAATTTTTAGAGGAATATTTCGAGGACTGCGATAGAGAATGTCACGACCTGGATTGGCCCATGATATGTCGGGTGAAACTCGTAATCGAAGTGTACAAGACACTTAGCAAGTAAGTGTGAATAGTAATAAATATTGAATTTATGACATTAATCGAACGAAAAATAACTTTAATTAATTAATTGCAGATCGTGTGATAACTGTACAGAGAAGAATGGAGCAGAATGTTCAGCGACGTGTATTTCGGCTGACGGGAGGGAAAGGGGGGTGCTCTCGGCAAATAGGGCACTTCCAGCACCAACTCTACATGTCTGCCACAATGACATCCTTGTTGTTGATGTTGTACACCGAGCACCAGCTCATGCTTTGTCAATACATTGGCGTGGCCTGCCACAAAGGGAAACACCTTTTATGGATGGAGCTCCAATGCTGACGCAATGTCCTCAGTCTGCATATACTACGTTTCAATACAAATTCCGAGCGTCTGCCATCGGAACTCACATGTATCACGCACATTCCGCTGCTGACGCAGCCGATGGTCTTGCAGGTGCCCTTATAGTTCGCCAATCATCTCGGCTTGAACCATTGATAAAATTTTATGACATGGATGCCACAGAGCATACAATATTCATTTCAGAATGGGGTCATTCAATGGGACCTTTGGCTGGAATTATTGCAAACGTACCTAAAGCCGAGTCCCTACTAATAAATGGAAAAGGGAGGACTACAGAGTCTTCTGATGCACCATTATCTAAGTTCAAAATTGAATACGGTAAACGATATAGATTTAGGGTAGTGTACGGCGGTGGTTCAAAGAGTTGTTCAATAAAATTAACTGTAGACAAACATATTATGAAACTCGTTCTTTAGATGGGCATATGATTGAAGAAAAGGATGTAAAATCTATAGAATTGAATAGAGGTGAGCGAGCAGATTTTATTCTAGAAGGAAGACAAGTTCCTGGTGTATATAAAATAAGTGTAAAAGCCGATAATTCTTGTCAAGATAATTTAGAAGGTGAAGCCGAACTAGTGTATGGAAACAAACGAGACAAAGTGTTACATAAACTGGAAAACTTCGATAAGTTGATTGATCGTGACTTTACCTCAGTGACTAGTGTTAAATGTAAAGAAGAAAATGTGCTGTGCTTGGATGAAATAACCTCAGTTGGTAAACTACCTGCCGAGCTGGCTGTAACCCTCGACGAAATAATTTATGTGCCTTTTAATTACTCAACCAGGCGAATTTCGGCGAAGCGAGTCGGTGAGTATAGTAGTTAATATAGTATTACAAGTGCTCAAAAACTTTCATTTGCGTTGGCACTATTTTTGCTTACTATTTTTATCAATATTGAAATGAATTGCGTGCAAAGCAAATTTATCATATATTAGGTAATTAGGAATGTAACTTAATATATCCGTTAGATTTTAGAAAAAAATAAAGTATTTTGTAAAAGTTTTCTACAGTAATAGCAAACGATGTAATACCAAAGACAGTTTTTTTCGTTAATGTCAACATCAAAGAAACAAGAACTAGGAAAACTCAATGTGAAGCCGAACGAGATCGCTTTGATGTTCTAGTCCTCTCATTTATGAACAACGATACACGAGTCTTTCCAGAAAACTTCTTGCTATTCACTGGAAACCGTGAAATTAAACGATCTTAAACAGGTTTAAACATTTAACAATTATTAAACTATTTAACACTGAGAAGTATCAAGTAATTAAGAATCAAAATCGTATTGTTAACAAGCTAATCTCAGGCAACGTTTTAATGTTTATTGTGGAAACGTAGACGTATATAATATGTCAATTGAAATAGCCGGATGGGACTTCTTAGTAATTTAGTTTCATTGCAATGTCATTAATCTCATTATATTTGACCCTTGAATATTAAATCCTTATCCTACGGAACGAACTTACACGAAAAGAGTATCTTTAGTTAATTCGCGTTTTCAAAAGTATATATACTATATTAATAAATATACTATGTTCATTCTTTTTCTACAGAGTACATTATATAATACATTTCACGATAATCTGCTCATTACTAATGCTGTGAAGAGGGTATATCCATTTTTTTAATAACATAATTTCCGCGGCACGATACCAAAGCTTATGATAGCAAAGCGAAATCACGTCGAAGGCTATAAAATACATATGTAGTATAAAATAATTTATTTAGCTATAGACGAAGCGGTGATAAATTAGATTAGGCTCACATAGTGTTAATAATACCTAACCATAAACAAAAATTAAACTAGATAATTAAAATAAAAAAGTTGGCGGTTAGTTATATGAAAATTTTATTATTAGGTACTTATTGACAATTGTGATCTTTGTCTTCTGAAAATGCCCGAAACGTCGGATTAGAAATCAAATGAAATACCGCACTTAAAACCGTTAAAACTTAGTTTTATTATAGCTATAGTTTCAATCATTTTCAAGCTGTGACGTCAATGTAGGATATGATACAGTACTATAATAAGTAATAACACAAGTGAAATTACGACATACTCTATACCTAACATAAATCTCAATTGTCAACACAAAGAAAACGAGCCAGTAACCACATCTTGTTTGGTCATCCATTAGTTCATGTAGGACACGACGCGTGTGTCAAGGTCGTTTTATTTTATGTTTTTCTCAAGCTCTACGCATTGAATATTTTTGTGCCGCCAGAATATTTTCTTAATCAAATATTCTGGGCCGAGAATTTCTTGTGAGAAGTCGGATACAGGACATTATGGAGTGGGAAATTTCGGCCCATGTGCTCGTGTACGGGTCAAACTTGTACATTGAAAGCTCTTTAAGTAAAGGGAATATGAAATGTTATTTAATTTACATTCACAAATTGCGCCATTTTCATTATTACGCAAAAATAAAAGCTTTAAAAAAATAAAGACGTTATTTCTCAGATTTTAAGAGCATTAGATATTATTAAATTCCCTTATGGATAATAGTTTACAAGATTTATAGGCTCGGTAAAAAAGTGTTATTTTGCATTTAGAATGCGATAATAAGACTTTTTTAATGAACCTATACACCTCGTAAGATTATTATGGACGAGGGAACTAACATAATTATATAATAATTAATTAATATACACTATATAATTTATACTCTCAATGATGGTAACCTTTTGAATGCCGAGAAAGAAAAGCAAATAAAATATCTTGCTCACGAGGTAGCTCCCACGTGGAACTTGGAGTCTACAATTATAGTACTTAATAGTGGTGTTTGTGAACGGACTAATAGCGAAGAGCCTGACCCACCTTGAAAGGGTCTCGCTCGAGTTAAGTAAGGACTTGTACAGAAGGCAGCTCTACTGGACACGGCCCGCATTGTTAGGAGATTCTTGTCTCCACCGGTAGCTTAGACCCTAGGTCCCCTCTGCACGCGGAAACTAGTCTTTATCACATTAAAAAAAGATTAAATGTTATTTTATAAAATTAATATGTAGTAATATATATTTTTTGTATATTTTACAAAAATGTAAAGGAAATGTGTGAATAAATTAACGCAATAAAGAAAATTACTATGGCACAAAACGCTGGTCCATTCGCGCGCTGGATGAGCCGGCTTTTTTTTTTTTGAGCGAGGAAAATGATAACAATTACCATCTCTGGCCTCACTAGAAACGCACGAATCCACAGGGCGTAACGCTAGCAATGTATGCTTTATTCGTTCCGTCCGCGATGGATACACAGGAGTGGACTCGAGTGATGCGCACGGGCGAGCAACCTCAATACCCACTAAAAACCCCCTCCTCCCTGACGACCCTGCGCTTTTGTTTGTGATGGAAAGACTGAGATATAGAACATAGTTACGCAACAGTCGATCCAGCGCAATAAAGTGCTTGAAGTGTGCCCTGGGAGAACACACTCCACTTCGAGACGGGGGTAGTTGTTAAATCCCTTGCTTTACCTAGTAGCTAAGGGCCCCCTCGTTCCGGAACCTAACTCAGGGAGGGAAGCAATGCGCGTACCTGCCTCTCCGGGTGCCAGCAGAAGGCCGGCGGCCTCGAGAAGAGACCGTAGCACGCGCTGAAGGACTTCACTCCCTATCCCTTTCTGCGGCCTCTTTGAGAGACATTACTGCCTCGCAAAAAAGTAACCGCAGCATCCCAGCGGTCGTCGCTCTGCATCATGGCCGTTACCAAGTCGCCGAGCGATCCGACGGCTCCTACGTGCGTCTCGAGCTCGAAACGCTGCGGCGTCCATGCAGCACACTCGACAAGCGTATGAAACGCCGTATCGGGCGCACCGCACTGGCGGCAATCCGGAGAAGGCAAGCAACCCACAATGCGAAACAGATACTGATCGAAACAACCGTGTCCGGTCAGTATCTGTGTCGTCCTGAAGGTCAGGGTTCCGCTGGTGCGGGTGGCCCATTTCTCCAGCTCTGGCCTGATTGCATCCACCGTAAAGCCGCCGGCCGCAGGGTGTTTGAGGTCACGAGACCAGTCGACGAGGCAGCAAGCGGTTTCCCGCTTCCTGACCGTCTCTATCTCGACTTGACAGAAGGTCAGTCCTCTAGCTAGGGCATCCTGCTGGGTACGACGAACCCTGGACAGGACGTCTGCCTGGAGAGGCCAGGGCAGCTCGCCTGCCAAGAGTGTCGCCGCCGTCCAAGACACCGTGCGATATCCCCGTATGGTTCTCACGGCCAGAACCCGCTGCGCGCGGTGCAGCAGGGTTCGGTTGTGGCGGTGAAGCGAATCGAACCAGACGGGGGCCGATGAGCCCGGCATTGCATCAAGTACAGGCCAGCTTTTATAATAATAAGGGAGTTCAATTTCGCTAATTTAACATTACACGTAGATAAATAAGCTTTCTATAAGATTTAGTGTACCATTTACTAACATACAGACCGACTGACCATAAAGAGCGAGACCAATTAAGTTATTAATAAGTGTTATTTTTACCTGTGTGATCTTTTGGTAGTTCTATCTTTTTAGCTTTTAGCCAGAGGTCAAGATCGTTTTTATCAAGTACATTTACTTCAAGACAATTTATCAGCTAGCTCGAAACTTAATACTATACTAGTTTAAGAAATAGAGAGAATTTGTGCATGCCCTGGGGCCCAAATCTACGATTACAATCTACTTCAAAATCACCAGACACTATCGTCTTAATGATTTCGGTGTTTTGGAAACTCTATCTTTATACGTACTTAAGCGAAAACTTGCGCAATAAATGTTTAAAATATTTGGTAGTTTTTTAATATTCTTTTGGATAACTCTATTTCTGCTAATAGTAATATAAATGTTTTTTCTACTTTTATTCTGCCATCGAGACGACATTGTGAGTTTGCCGAATACGATTTTTAATCACTATCGTAATAGAATCGTGCTTTTAATATCTTCGTAACGTCAAGATGACCATTCGCTAAATAATAATTTTCATGGGACTTCTTCAATATTTTTGCTCCGACTTCAGCGTTTATAAAACAAATAAAACAAAACCAATACTTTAATCTTCAGTTATTATACTTATTTTTCAAATCGTAGTACATTAGGTTTGCGTTTAACAGTTTCTGTACTTATAAACGATGCGATCTAGAAAGGAGCACGTCTTACCTGGAAGATATCTCTTCAGTCGTGACTTGAAAACTCAGATTATATTATAAACTGGGAAATGCGGTCTCTGGCTAGTAATTCGGATGATATTCACGTACCCTTACAAGTAAGTGCAAGTTGCAAGACAATTGCAACAGCATTCGCTCCGCAAAATTTATCTTCATGTAACGATATATACGTATGAGTATTTGGCGTTTGACACATTTTATGATAAATTCTAAAACGATATTATAAAAAAGATCGTGCTTTTAAATTCCACCATAAAAACAATTTTAATTATCTACAGTAATCAGTAAAGTATTTGTACTCGTTAGAATTGTTAAATGCAGTACCTACATCAGAATCAATGAGGCAGTGAATTTTCCTATGATGATAAAATGTATCTCAGCTGATTTTTAACCGACTTCGAAAAAAGGAGGAGGTTCTCAATTCGTCGGGATCTTTTTATTATGTATGTTCACCGATTACTCCGTGATTTATGATCCGATTTACGTATTCTTTTTTCGTTCGACGCGGAATAGCTTCCAATTGGTCCCCTAAAAATTTCACATAGTTTGGCCTAGTAGTTTCATTTTACGAACATTTTTTTGTTTCCGTTTCTTGGGACCTATATTTTTTAAGAAGCGCGGCACCATTCGTTGCTCCACCCATACATAGCTAGAAACTAAAAAGTAACAAATAAAAAATAAAAACTTCGTTTAAAATAACCGAGTTCAAAAACTAAAATGTATAAAATAACTTATTTCTAAAGCTATTATTATTAATATATATTATCTAAAACATTGTCAGGAGCCTTAAGAACAGACGAGCGTGCATGACAAGAGCTATGAATGTCAAAGAAGCAAGTGAGGTGTGTAAGAATGGGCCTGTGTGGCGCTCTGTTGTTCGTGCCTACCCCGCAAGGGACCTGGCGTGAAGTTATGTATGTATGTATCTAAAACATTTTGAAGTCGGTGCAAAGTAAAACATTCAAATTACTATATTTTGAAAATTACTAAGCACCGACTTTAAGATGTTTTAATAATATATATTAATAATAATACCTTTAGAAATAAGGTATTTTATACATTTTAGTTTTTGAAGGCGGTTTTTTTAAACGAAGTTTTTATTTTTTTAATATGAAATACCCTTATGTAGGCTTAGTCGTAATTTGAGTTCCGTTCTTTAACCTAATTTTGCTGTACTTACTCGTATACAACATGTATTATGTGCGTACTCCTTACATAACATTAACTACAATACTTAAGCAACAGAATGTTACTGGGTCACAGTCTCGTTGTATTTTATCTTTAATATGCGACATGTGTACAGTATTATCACGAAATTACACCTGTATTTCAGTTTCATAATTGCCCCCTTTGTTACGAAGTATAATGTGCTCTATGAAAGGTAGATATAAATTATATAGGTACATATATTCTGTAGATTTAAAGACATTCGACATCTTAAGAAAATATTATTTATGGTGTCTATTTTTATATTGTTTCCATGTAGACCCAGTAGTAGGCGGGAAAAATTACAATAAAAAGACAGATTGACAGACAGAAACGAACACATGAACATGACGATTTCATAACGCTGATATTACACGGGTCAACCAAATTGCATCATTGATTGAAAGGCACACAAGTGAAAGGACATGACGGTATACGATAAAATTGAATGCGTCAAGTCTATGATTACATGGATCACTTTGATTGATTCATATAAATTGATAAATGAATTGTGTAATATCGGTTTAAGGATTTACTTTTTACCATAATGGCTACTGAAAATGTCATAAATAAATAATTATGAAGTTACATATGTTGTTAAATAAGCAACAGCCCTAGTATGTGTGAAATATATCTTAATCTACCCGAGACTCCCTAAGGCATAAAACTCATGTAATATTAAGCACAATATCTTAAGTGATGTAACCTATCTATAGATCCATCACACGTCTCATTATCTATTGACAGGTGTTGCCGTTCCATTATATTACTTTAGTTTGGGAATGAAGAAGCTCTTTGTACTATGAAGATTGTACTAAGACCGCACCGTAAAAAGTTTAGTTTTAAAAACATTAATTTATTATACTACTTTTTGGATTTTGTTTCGAGTTGGATGGATTACATAGATGGATGGATGTCGCAAAGGGCGAAGAACGCAACGCTTTCCACGCGTCCTTCCATCTCTATAGATGTGAAGCATTTTGTTAAACCGCATGGTTGAAGTTGAAGCGTGTCTCTACCACCGAGGGCTCTCTTGTGTTGCCGCATTGAGAGATGACAATGAAATATTGTATAGCTAAGGACGAAAGCAAGCGATATAGGTATATATAGACACGTATCAATTTCACCATGCGATTCTCTATACTCTCCAGGAGAGTTTTGTACGAGTCTAAAGGAAAGGCTTAAAGTCAAATTTCCGAATATAAAGGTTTTATTCTACAACAAAACTGTCATGAATTGATGTTTGAATTAAAATACAGTTAATATCAAGTTCTTTATTGCAGTTAACTTCTTTTGGCGCGTTAGGGAAAATAATGACAGTAGATTGTTAGTGTTGTTTTTTCTACAAACGTAGAATAAGTCGAAAGATAAAAAATTTGAAAAGATTTTTATCTTGTTATGCCAAAGAAGTATAATTTCTATTCGTATTAAGCAAAGATAAAATGACATACATTTGAAATATGAGTTTTTTATATTGCTCTCTGAAAATAGTCACAAAAACCAAACCGGCAGGTAACAAATAAAAGAGCTAATTGCCGGAAAGAAATCTATGACGTGTCCAGAGCGCTTCTGAGAAGTACGGAAGAAACAAAAGTGGTGGTTAAAAGGAATAGCACCACAGTTTTGGATAGATTCGTTTCATTCTTTTTCATTACTAAAACTATATACCAAGCTACAACTACTGGTCCCTTTAAAGAAAATAATATAGCGTTAGTATAGTAATAATAATACGATCATAGTTATTAGAAAGTACCGGAGTATCTATAGTTGATTTCCATGGTACAAAGAATTAATAGCTTTCCATTCTCGTGATTTCTTTAGGTGTTTTTGTACACAAGACACTACCTTCTACGTACAAACAATGGAGTAAGGTTAAAACTTGTAAGTAGGGAGTGCTGATTTGTACACAAATATAATGAAGAAAATAATCGTCATTAATTAATATTAAAAGATAGTTATATAACACTTTATTGTTCACCATCCAACAATTCGGTACTTGACAATTTTTGAGAAATAGGTTTATTTTGAGCCTTATGGTCTATTTTAGCCAAAATATTAATATTTCAGTATAAAACAATATGAACATATTTAATTTAGCAATTTTATAAATATTTTGACATTTCGTCACAAAACGCGTCAATCTGTCATGGCGTCTCGCGTGACGTCACAGAGTGCAAAACAAACATCTGTTTTATTGAAGTGTTTTCTGCGAAGTCATTGATAACTTGTTGTGTTTTGTACACTATGACGTCACGCGCTTTGATCGGCGTTCACTGTCACGTGACTAATGGCTGCAATATAACAATTTTATTTCTCAAAAATATCAATTAATATTCAATATTTTAGTTAAAATAATTTATTTTTGTCATATTTAGATCGTAATCTACAATATAAATTAAAATCAGCCTATATTTTTCATACTGTCATGTACCGTATTGTAAAAATGTACAATTCCAATATTGTCATGGTAAAACAATAGACGGCCTTATCGCTTAAACAATATCTTCCACACAACAAGAACATGATTTGAACTAATCTGGCGATGAAGGTGGTACAGAAATAGGACATGAATTAACACGTACTTAAATTACTTTATAAAATAAATACCTAAAAAGAAACTTATAAGAGAGAGAGAGAGAGAGATACTTATGTATATATTTAGTTATAAGTTATAAGATATAGGTAGTCCCACATGGCCTCCGGCCCCGCGGTCCAAGTGTCTCAATACAAAAAGTAAATATACTTCATATTAGAAAACTGAACCAGTGGGTTCGTTTTAATATAACAGTGTTTATAAAGAAAGTGAAGCGATTACTGCAGATATAATCATGTTCACATAACCGCAAATAATAAAACGTGGTTGCGGACAAGCAAGCGTTGCGCGTTGCATTTGCAAAGACTATAGTGTTATACAGACAGAATATATGAAACTTTAAGCTATAAAAACTAACTTGTTGGTTAATATCTAACAAGCTAAGACAGCCTTGGAAGTCGTGGACCTTTGATTTTGGTTCTCTCAAAACAGCTTTTATAAAAAGATAAATACTAGGTACTGGGTAGTTCGCAGTCTGCACTTAATGGATATTTGGACCATCTCCGCGGCCAGCCCTTGGACAGGAATGAAAAAAAAACGTTCTGGCGTTAGAAATGTAGTCTAAGGTAGTAAAATTAGGAAGCGGCCGTAAGTCGTGAAAACGTATCTACCTATAGTATTGAATATAATACAATAATACACGCCTGAGAACTAAGATATACCTTTGTTGTTGTATAAGAATCTAGAAATATTAAAAAAATGTTTAATAGTAATGATAGATCTCTGTTCTGTAAGAAACATTTTGAATTATTTTTTTTGTGTCATTACTTTCGGTAGCAGAATACTTTATAATGACAATTATCTATATGAAAGTTATTTATATGACAATTACTTATATGACAACTATCTATATGTAAATTACCTATATGACAATCATCTGTAGGCCAATTATCATTTCAACAAAAAATAAAATTGAAATTTCTGTTTGCAATTTAGAAAAAAAATTACAATATTTACTAGCATTCATTAGTGTCTAATGATAAATGGTATTTTTTTAGGGTTTTTGTCTATCTGATTTGTTTTAACTAGCGCCGAAACGGTTCAACAAATTTCATAAACATTTTTTTATGAAATTTGTTGAACCGTTTCGGTTTTAAAAAGGAATGTTTTGAAATATATATTATCTAGAGGTCTAGAAGATAAGAATGAAACGTCAGAGTCGCGCGCCAACGAAGTCCACTTCGTTGGCGCGGGACTCTGACGTGCCCTATGTGCCCTCCAGGGCACAGCAAGTATTACATTAAGTTTGATAAATAAATCACTTCAGACGCTAAAGTTGTAACTTTTTGTAAGTACAAAAGATGAACTTTCTCCCATTAGTCATTGCTAAAGTTTAGCTTATAACTTCACCTCACAATTTACTGTGAAGTTTCATTTATGTTTGCATAACTTACAGAAGTTATTCACCATTATAGTTATTCAGAAAAGATACATGCGTTTAAAATTAAATCAACATTTTTAGAATGCACAGTGATTTAATAATGTTACGTGCGAGCGGGGGTACGCACTTAGGATTGGCAGGAAACAGTAGTTATTTAACTAAACGTATTATTAACTTGCACAGCCGTACGTGATTCTTCTCCGCAAGGTAGTAAGGGCACCTACAGGTACTACTAATGACGCACTGTCCCCATAAAAAGATGTCTCACTCATAATACTGTAGCCGATATTGCGTAGATCACCTCCTGCTACTGCAGTGTTCACCTCCGAATTTTCCGCGTGTAGCTCGTTTATGGATCTCCACTGAAACTAAGCCACACTCCTCCCTCACTGAACTCTTCACTAAATTTACCACTAAACTCGTCACTGTCTTCTATTAAACTTCTCTTCCAACTGTTTCGTATCGCACTTGTCTCTTCGCTATCTTGAAATGAACTAAACAGCTCGGTAGGTGCGTATTATGCTGCTTATATACCCAGAAGAATCTCCTGGAACCCATAATTTCGATTTTCTTTTAATTATTCTTTATTTACTATCTATCCCTTTCTAAACATATATCTATCTCTTTCTCTTTTCCTTCCCGAACATTCTATTCTAGAATTTTCGTTCATCGACTATCCATTTCTAAAACCTATATGCCCTTGTCTTTTCCTTTATTTTACAGTTTATTATTTTTGTTTATTAGTTTAGTTACAGTTATTTAAAATGGAAATGACGGCCTACCTCACTGCGACCCAGAGGTTTCGGGTTCGATTCCCGGTATATAGTAAATTTCGGAAACGTATTTTCTCCGTTATTTACCATGGTCTGGGTTTCTGGGATCGGCCCCAGAGTAGTCCTTGTATATTACCCATAACACAAGCGTAACTTGCTTAATTTGGGGATATACAATGTGTGTGTTTATCTGCCGATTATTTTATTTTATTTTTATTTAAATTACACATAAACAGTTTAACAAAAGTTATAGGTTAACCAACTCTAAACAGTCTCTAAGTTAGCAAGTCGTCCGTTAGTGCCAAAGGATGTCAATCTGGACGGGATAGCTGGTCTTGGACAAGTCAAGCGGATATAGAATCCCTTCTTCTGAAAGGAGGAAGGGGTTAAAACCTAGCATTGGAGTGCTTTTGATCTTGTACCGCGGGGATCGTAGGGGACCCACTGAAATTACTCCAATAACCAATTCTGTGACATACCGTCATCAGCCAATCGTTGTCAACTGGTGCACGTAGGCCTCCCCAAGTTTGCGCCACCTATCCCGGTCTTCCACTGTTCACATCTAGCTCCCAACAGCAGCTTTGTGCAGATCGTTGGTTCATCGGGTTAGAGGGCGTCCTACACTGCGTTTGCCGAAACGCAGTCTCTACTAGGACTCGTCTGCTTCATCGACCCTCAGTCCTACGACAAACGTGGCCGGCCAAAGCCACTATAGCTTGCTAATTTTGCAAGCTAGGTATGTCTTAAGCTTGGGTCTCTTACGGATATCCTAATTGTTTATTTTATCCATAAGAGATACTCCCAAAATAGCCCGCTGAGCGACCTTCAATATGTGAACCAAACCCACTGGTAGTGCGTGACGTACAGTACCTCATAACATTTTGCAGGATAGACATAGAAACTTTATTTATTTTCTCACACAACATGCCAAAAAACTGACTATATATTAATTATAAAGTATGTGTGGGTGTGTATGTGCGCGTGTTTTGTGTGTGTACACTGCATGCGTGCGTATGTGTGTGTATGTAATAATAGTAATAAAGATAAGTCATATACACATAACAAAGTCAGAGAACATAAGACATGTGTCTCTTTAAATTTAATTGTTATTAAAACAAGAATCAGTTGCAGCCTAAAGCCTTGTTTTACTATACTTACTGTATAAATAAATATAATCCATAACTACCATCAGGCGATAACCTCCTAAAATACTGGCCTGTCTACGTGAATAATATGAACTAATTATAAATATTAGTTAAGTGTATGTAAATTATAAGATTTTTTATTAATTAATATATCTTTTGATAGTATAATGATTGTATGGACTTTCCTCGTGCAAATTACGTCTTCAAAAGACTTTGCAACTCAAAATTCATTATACCTCTTGTCACAAACCTATTTTCTTTTGGGCTCTGAAGGGAAACGGTGAAGGAAATTGTATATCAAAAGCTTTTAGATATTGGAAATTTCGATTAAATGGCTATACAGTTAACAGGCTTTATTTATTTTCCATCAAAATTTTATCTTTGATGTATTTTATTGATTAATGTTCTTATTCATATTTAATTTGAGAGGGTTTGTTGGCTTCTTTAAGGTTCTTAAGTAAAATAGAGCCGTTAATAATTATTTGGACTTTTAATTCAGTCCTTTTGCATGACAGTGCAATGTATCCTGTACTTAATTGATGCAACAAATAAATGCGTGTCACTGATATGTGGACCCACGCGACAGAATAGCGTTAAAACTCACACATTCCCAGCACCCTTTATATCCGTGACATAGTATACCAAAGACATCTATACTAATAAAATAAAAAAAGAAAACACTATAAACTACAATCGGTCTAGTCTGACCAGACTACTGTTGCTAGACAGTGTGCAAAGAAGCGGCAGTATTACCTCGCTGAATACATAATAATATTATTATACTAATTCTTGGGGCGAGGTAAGCTACAGCCTTCCGGATATCAATTTAAAATGTGACTTGAGCATTAGCTCTAAACACATTTTAAGGTATCGAGGCAAAAGACTTAATACAAAATTGACGGTCATTAAGTTTCCATTGTTCGGTAAAACACCAATTTTCATGAATATAAAGAAAAAATTAGAGGGCAATAACACCGAGTGTTTTTCTGCATATTAGAGTTCATCCACCGAGATGCTATGGTTAAACAGACAAAAAACTTGGAATACACTATAATGACATTACAAAAACACTCGTAGTTCTAGTTCGCTTACATTTACGAGAAAATTAATATTCTGTGACTCTAAATTGAAGATTCAAATAGAGACGAAATATTGAAACAAACGTATATTTGCAGAAAGCTGGGGTCAAACAGACGGCCATCGGTTTACGTATCCGGCATCCCCGTTGCTAACGCAAGGCGATGACGTCAGCAAGGAGTCGCTGTGCCCGGACAGACCTGGTGAAGGTGACGAGTGTGTCCACGTTAAGAACATTCCCTCGGTTCCGCAGTAGAGATTGTAATGTTCGACCAAGGTGAGGTTTTAATTTTATTTTTTATATTAATGTCTTCTTTAGACGTCAGTATCCGTGCAAGAACGGAGAAATAACACAAATTTCTGCGGCAGAGCGGCGTGTCGTTAGAGGTGACAAAATAACCCACAGTGTTCCGGTATGAGTGATGAGTGACCCGGTTCCAGTCTCCCTTAAGAGAGTAGCAGCGCATTTGTAGCACCTTTAGTGTTGCAAATGTCTATAGGCGAAGGTAACCGCTTTCCATCAAGTGGGTCGTCTGCTTGTCTGCTGAACTCCTGCAAAAAAACTCACCTTATCTAACGATTTACTTAAGAACAGTTATACTGTGATTTTTAATTACCCGGACTAAAATGACAGCTGCGATCGGCCGCCACTGTGAGTTCACTGAAGAATTTCTATAAAAATTCTATCGAATTTAACTAAAATAAAAATATTTTGAAATTTATATCTTTCAAACATGTGCTCAAATAATAGGAATATTTCGTCAACATAGAATTGATTATACGTGTACCAGGTACCCGTATTAAATTACCTGAAATTATTCATAGTTGTTACCAAATACTATTTGTCAAGATGAATATAATTTACACTTACTTAGGTGAATGCAATATTTTAGGCATTTCAAATCAAACCACATGTGTATAGTTATGGCAAATTACTTGTGGTGTAACTAGATACTAAAATTAATTACTTTCCTGGAAGATTTTGTGCGCAAAAGAGTGTGTAGTAATGCGGAAATAATTGTGTATATATTTATTTTTATTTTTATTAGGTGTAGTTTATACGCGCGATATTTGAGTATAATCTGTTCATAAAAAGTTTTGTACTACCCTAGTTGTGACCATTTTCCTTATTGGAAGTATTACGTTGCGATGGAGATATTCGTATGAAATTTAAACGATAACATAGCCACATACATTTTGCTTGGACTTGCCGCACTCCTATGGTTGGTGGCGACCACGTGCCACAATAGTGGCTACCAAAGGCATCGTCTCTGCCTGATGATGGCAGAGCCGTTATGGGCCTCGAGTCTGGACTCTTTTCCCCGGTTCAAATTCGCGGGGGCCACTACGCCCCGGTGACGGGGTACGGGAGCCGCCAGACACATAATAGTGGCGGCAACTCCTCACTAGTAGCCGCTCGAGCCCCACACACTACCGTCACTACTATAAAAGTGACAGTGGCGCGTGATAGCCACCAGTGGCTGTAGTGGGTGGCCCGTTTGCGAGCAGCCTTATCGCCTGTACCGTTAATTATGCGTTTTGAGAGTTCTTTGTACAGACATCCTAGTGAACTGAAATACTTTTTAATATCTGTCTAAACAACTGATTCTTTTTTATATTGTAACATGACGGATTATCATCGTCGTCAAGCCAAATAACTTATTAAGTAATCATTCTTTAAACATTATAATTGAATTATATAGTTATTTAAAAGTAAGATAATAGCGAGTTAATTTATCCCAGGCTATTTTTGTAAGCCAATTGATTTTGGGGTATTTGCATTTACCTGATTAAAAAGATTTATCGTTAAATATATGTCAAATAAAAATAGCTAAGTGTGTCCTAATAGTGTTGCCGAAAATCAAGTCAGAATAGAAGGTCAATTACTATTTGCTAACTTTCGGAAATGTTGTTGTTGTTAAGCAATCGTACCTCTCGCCGGTCCGTCGAATGTCACGTATATGAATATCCATAGGTAGCGTAGCGTAGGCTGGGGTCTTGTCTATGAATAATATATACAGTATGAAGATCATTTCTCAGATTTTAGTAGACATATGTTATAAGTATGCATAAGTTATGCTCGGTATGTACGCATGCCCTATATTTATTTAATGGTTTGTAATTATCCATAAATAGTAAGCGTGTTCGACTTAATGATTATATAATAAAAATAATTCTTTATTTATTCTCACACTAACAATACAATATAATACAATAATAATTAAATTAGTAAGAATTTTCTTATAAAATAGAATGGTGAGGGTCTGGTGTCAGTAAAAGGAATAAACCTGTGTAACTGATCACCAGACTCTTTCTCCCCAGAAAACCAGCTAAGCAAATTGTGAAATATTGTGTAATGAGTGCTATTATGTGTGACTGTGTGAGTATGTTATCGTGTATAATAGATGTAGAATAATAATAAGTGTTTATAAAATAAGAATTACATACAAATTAGACCAGCCCACGATAATGAGATACGACTAAATTTAAATATAATGACTTGTATATAATATAATTATTGCAGATTTTAATGTTATAATTAAATAACAATGAGTAGTAATATTAGGAAACTTTATTTAGGTAACTAAGTCTAACAATGCTTCAGTGGAGTCATAATCGAGTTTTAAAAACCACTCAGTGTTTTCTTACATTTAGATTTATTTAATGGGTATATTTGCTTATTGATTTTGTTGTATAAATAACTGCCTAGAAAAAAAATCTGCAATAAAAGGCTGTCGTAACAGTCTTTTGTTTGCAAGACATGTGATTTCTTTTAGAAGAAAAATTAGAAGACAAAATGGAGTAATGAGATGTTGTTTTAAAACTATTTGTTGAATAAAAAGTCATAAAGGTCTTTGGTGGAGTAGTAAAAAGGGAGAGACAAACTCACTCTAAGTTTATATGCACATGAATATTATTATTATTATATAACGAGTGACGTGTAGTTAGAATGAGTGATGGAGGACAGCTGCTATTCTGAGCGCAGCGCATGCCATTCGTTGTAAACTGCTGAGCTGGGATTGTCCCCCACATTGTTAAAATATAAAATAATGCATGAAAAATACGTTCAACTAAAGCCGACGGTAGATTTTTATCAGTCATTTTAAATGAAGCAACCAAATTGTTTTTTTTTTACATTAGAAATATTTTTGTAGTGATACAATTCTTTAATTTGTTCAACAAAACAGTAATTGCAAATGTATTTAGAGACATTTTTCAATGACTAGATAAGAGTTTCATAAAAAAAGCATAACACGGAAAAATAAAAATGACAATTGCATGAATAAAATAGTGAGGTAAATAATTTAGCTCTTGAATTCCATCAGGTTATAATTTATTCGACTGATAATTTAAAAAATGGTCCTTAGACATTGATCTGACTTGAAGGACCAATGTCTAATAGATTTGTATTTCAAGTAAAATTAAATCAAAGATTTTTTTTGATAATACGTGTTATTTTTTAAAATAGTTGACATATAAGCAAAAAACAAAAGAAAAAACTAAAGAATTAATATTTATTTAATTTGTTTGGGTAACATACTATAATTAATATTCTTAAATATAAAACACAAAATTAATACATAAATCAATCGAGTTTAAAGTATAAAAAAATTCATATGCATATTACTAATATCCGATGAGGTTTGGAAAATAACCTTGAAACAAAAATGTATATTTGTGTTATGTATAAATGTTTCGTAAATTAAGATTTTTACTAATCACTGAAACTGCCTTGACAAGGTTAAAAAACTATTGAGATCAACATTCATAGTGCTAATTTGCATAATCTATTGGTCTATCGTCGAACATCCGACAGAATTATGTAATAATTACGACACCTATGACGAACTTGTGCACGATAAAATACCTATTTAAAAAAAAATTATTACTTCTGTTTTTTCTTCTAAACAATTAATCTATTATTTGTTTATTGTGTTTTGTATTTAATGGAAATATGGAGTATATTCACTATTTTAAAATATACAATTAATATAACCTAAAAAAATTACAAGTAATCAATATTCCCCAAAGTTTGTCTGTTGATTATTATAAAAAACGTATGCATCGCGGGATGTCCGACAGAAGTGATAACTAATCTTAGTTCTATCTACTTAATCTTGAAATTGTTTAACTTGAAAAAGCTTAGGTTATTACTTAAATTTTATGTATGTTACTATGATAACGTAAGAGAAGGTTATTTATTAATAAAATCTTTTATTTATTATAAAACATATGTTATTCTTAGTTACAATTCTTGAATATGTACAGTAGAATTTTGAGTATGTACCTTATTAGTATCATTACTTAATCTGATTACCGAAATACAGCTAGCGCTATAGGTTAGAGAGAGCTAGGAGGAGCCTGCCTACCGCTGCCGTATACGTAAGAGAAAGAGAAGCCAGACAGACTGGCGCCGTAACGCGTTACGTAACGAAGTGGTTTACCCTCCCATAAGGAGTTATCAGTTCAAAAATATTATTATTATTTTATAAGTGGACTATAGTAATTACGTAAGCAACTCATCTGATGGCAGATGGCTGATGCTAATCATGACCAACTGCCATATCAACTTGTAGATATACTAATCATTGGTTGCTTCGATTTATTACAACTTTCACTTTCTAATTAGTCTTTGTAAATTACATTGTGTCTAAAACCTAAAGAGCACAATGAGGAACTATAACATCAATCAAGTGATCAGGTTTTCGTCTGTAACTTAATAAATTCTAAAGAACTCACAAATTGAAAACACATTTAAAAATAACTTCGTTTAAGACTTACTTATAAGACCAACTTCAAAAACTGAAAAGTATAAAATAACTTAATAAAGATTTATGACTAAGAATTTATTTAGTTTATTAAGAGACAAAATTATATAAAATTTTCCACATCTTCAATTCGGTCCCGAGCAAACCATAAAATTACCACATATACTGTTATAACAACAAAATGTTTCAAAATATTGTAATTTTGATGGTTTACTTGACATTGACTTTCAGATGTAGAAAATTTTATATTGTTTTTTCTCTTAATAAATAAATAAATTCTTAGTCATAAATCTTTATTATTAGACCATTGAAATTTTACATGAGCTTTGCATTTCTTAGAGGACGCAATTTTATTTTTGGGACATGTGTTGGTCAATAGAAGCTTAACCTCAAGTTTGTGGGGTGGCCACCCTTGTCCCTCGGCCGCCATCTTGGAAAAAGGGGTGGAAACACTTTTTCGCGATATCTCGGAAACTATGCGTCTTACAAAAAATTGTAAAGTCATAATTTGTAGCAAATTGTTTTGCCTAAAATATGTTTAAAAAACTTTTTGCCCTGAATTAAAAATTAAAGAAGTTATAGGCAAAAAGTGAGAATATTTTTATTCATTTCTAACTCTTTTCTTTACCATAGAACTTACCAAATTTAACTTATCGAATGTTAAGCAGGTAGAAAAGGTCCCCCGTTTTCCCCGCTATCTATGAGGTAGAGTCTGCAGGCGCGTTTATAGTGGGTAGAGTGGCGGTCGGTGCTTACAAATACTTCTTCATGAACAGCCATGACGATTTCAAGATTTCATTTTTGTCACAGACGAACGAATAACAGTATAGATGGAGCCTACCTGAACGAAAGCGTCATGCGAAGTGAATCATTTATTAAAAACTTGTGTGCGTAAAATGTAGCGTACACTTGTTACCTCTGCGTGGTTAATAATAATGTATACAATGGAAATCATTCCACCTATAACCGTGCTAATAAAATTAGGTAATAAAAAGTTTTCGTGCGGTTCCGTAGGATCCGTACAATCGGCTTTTTAATCGAAATTCGGCTTCCTTTAGCCGGCTTCACTCTGAAGTCTGGGGTAAGGTCTACCTATCTTGTTCATCTGAACTTAATGCCAAAATTGGTGCGGTAGCTTGAAGAGATAAACTACTTTTCATTCATTCCAACTTAATTACCGAATAAAACAATTATGTAAGCAAGAGTAAACATAAAAAATATAGCTTTATACATGAACGGACCAACCATTTAAATTGTATAATGACTGTTAATAAGAACAATTCTAAAAGATAAAAACGTAATAATGTTTTATTACACCGTTATTAATTAATCAAACGCGCATGATTTTAATGAATTACTAAAACACTGTAATAGATGCCCACATGTAAGAATATTGTGGCATTAGAATCAATGTTTATATGTGTGTGTATATGTGTTTCATTTTTGTCCCTAGTTTACCAGTAATTAGTTAAAACTATAAAAACGTTAAATAGGCACCAGTCCTACGAAGTTGCCAATTGGGTAGTATTAAATTTTGTAATAAATCATTTAGGCGTTTAATATTCCTTAAGTTAGGTTGCCTGGAAGAGATTACTTTCAGTGATAAGGACGACTACTGTTTCTACCATGACAATATTGTAATTGTATATTTGGTGAGCAACCAAGTGTTATCTATCTATCTATCTATTGGTAATTAGAAGGACAATAGTTTGGCATGAACTATCTTCTATCTGTAGCAATGAAGTTAAAGTGTCGTAATAAAATATTAAAAGGTGCACATATAAACTTATTATCCCTTTAAGTACGGTAATGTATATATAATCTTATTCATACAGTATACTAAAGATACTAAGACATTTTATACCACTTTCCCTTTGGCTATAAAGTTACAATGCCAAGATTATAAGTTGCTGTAGACATAATGAAAGCACGCAGCAAGCATTTTCTTGTAGGTGCACTTGCGGAATGTAAATGTTCGTCACTTTAATGTCGACTGTTGCTTTCACGAGCACGGAACTGTCGACATTTTAGTAAATGTTACGTTTGTATAATACTAGCTGTGCCCGCGACTTCATCTGCATGGATAATTTCTTAGAATCCTAGAAAATAACATAACACGAGTTATCTGCCAGTGAAAGTCCCGTTCAAATCAGTCCAGCCGTTTTAGAGATTAGCTGGAGATCCAGACAGACAAGGAATGTTTTAAATTGATTTTTTGATATACGTAACGTTATACTTTCATATGCATTTAGTAAGAAGCTGTTACATACACTTAATTTTATATATGTGTAGTTATAGATAGAAACATGAAAAAAGAAAATTGCAATATTAGCAATGACAGATGTTGAGATTAACAAGAGGATATAACCACTACCTTATCATAAATATTAAAATCAATAAACAGGTTTTAATCTCAAAACAATCTCCTTAGGCAAGATAGAAAATCAATTAACTTTGATAATAAGTCATTTAAAACTTTATTGTCAAATAGTTAAACTTAATTTTCTGTGGAACAGTCTGTTCTGTGACTCAGTTTGAAAAGGTAACATGTGGTCGCGGAACATTAAATGAATTATTTTCGGACCAATAGTATGTCCGGGTACTCACCCGATGCTGCTACATGATTTTAATACCGCAAAAATTTTAAATTAAATATCCGCATCAAGTGTGAATAAATTTAATTAATCATTAAAATTCTTTATTCTATTATTAATGTGTATTGTATTATATTGCGTAAATTTAACGACTTTTTTCTTAAAATAGCAGCTTTTAGCGACATCTGTATCAGGTTTGTTGGGCTACTATCTAACACCACTGCTGGCAAGTTTTTCATTCCACCACTGTACCTAATTAAAAACTGGTATCTATTCCTTGGGTCGAATAGAGAGTACCTATCTATTTTAAACCGTATGAACATACTCGTATCTATACCGGTAATAATTCATTTTCTATGTGTAATAATGACTGTGTGGATAGTAATAAGATACAATTCTGAAAAGGCCGTGTCTATACATTGAATCTTTAAAAAAAAACCCAACTGGAATATACGATATAAACGATAGAGAACATGAACGAGAACGATGCATATTTTAGATTTCTTGTCTATTTGTTTCTTCGGGATTCACGTAGAAACTACTTGGCCGATTTCGGTGTGGTATTCAATAATTAACAATATATTCTTAGTATCTTAGACTTAAAATTTGCGCTAATTTTTATCATGGGGATCTTGCGGGATTTTATCTGTGAATTATTTAAAATGACCAAACGAAAATAATTTTTCAATGTTCGATAGAAATTTGAGTTGAGCGGTTTATAGTTGTTCGCGTGTGTAAAATCAGCTTATTCCAACACAGTTTTCATTAAAACATTAATTTGTTTGATTAATTAATTGTTGTGCCGTGAACTAATTTGAAATTTAAAATTTGATGACAGTGAAGTAATTTATCATATAAAGCTGTGCAATATGGAGATACTCAATTTTTGAAATAAATTTATTATTATTATTACATTCGTTTTTAAATGCTGCGGTACTTTATGTCCCGGGAATCCTGCGAGAATTCCAAGTCAAGCGTAGACGAATAATAATTTATTATTACATTTAAATGAATACTCAGGGTTGAGTTTTATCAGTGCAGGAACGGAGAAAGATTAATTAATTCCACCCAGATGGGTGGCCTGTCGTAAAAGGCGGCAAATCAACTCACAGCCAGGGGGTGAGGCGCTTGCCCATCTGGATGGCTACTAACCCTGGTTTAAAATATGAATATATTATAATAATCCCCATTGAGGCTGACAGCACTTTGGTGGCATCTTTTGTGTTGCAAAAATCCATAAACGATGTTAACTACTTTCCATTAGGTGGGCTATCAGTCTGTTTGATGTTGACTAATAATAAAAACCAATTTTTATGGTTTTTCAATATTAGCTGCAGAAGTAATTTTGTGCTTATGAATAATTTGTTAAATGGGCAACAGTCTTAGAAGGTTGCCCATTGCGCAATACTCATTTTAACACGCTTTTATTACCTTCACCTGTATGTATGTATGTATAACATACATATGTTTGTCGGGGGTCGGCCCTTTGAGCTCGATTTTGTCCTACTTTGAACGATCAGATTTAATTCAAACTTTGCACACCTGTCACAGGTCGATGACAATGCAATAATATGGTACCATGGAGCTGATCTGATGCCACCATCAGACCAGCTCCAGCCACCTTCCGACTCCATAGTCGGAAGGTGGCCATAGGAACTCCTGTACTAAACAAGATAGACCCGTCGTGTTTGGGCTCGTTTTACTTGTCTTGGCTAGCACTCTGCTGCTACATGATATGCAGGATCTCAAAAGCTTGTATTTAAAACATTTTAAAAAAATCAACTAAAAAACGAAAAATAAGTTATAGTTAAAAAAAACGCTTTCATAAAAAATCCAACTAAAACACAGAAAATAAAATTTAATAAATTTGGTTTCTGATGAATGGGGTCTTAAAAAAAAGCGTGGGGTGTATTCAAAGCGCTTTTTCTTCTTCTTTAATATCTTAAAAAGCGCTTTGAATACACCCCACGCTTTTTTTAAGACCCCATTCATCAGAAACCAAATTTATTAAATTTTATTTTCTGTTTTTTAGTTAGATTTTTTAACAAAAGCCTGTTTTTTTATTTTATTTTAATATAAAACATCATGCGTAAATATCTATTTATTAGTAATAAAAAGTGCCATAGTTTTCGTCGACTATCTTCTATTTATTTATAGCAAAGAAAGTAAAGTATCTATTTGTGGCTTAAAAATGACAAAATTTAAGTGAAAATTGCTATTTTTAGGATACATAATCATAAACGACAGCTTTTAGAATTTTTTGTTTGAAAGTATGGCTCAAATAACATACATAACGGCTTAACAGTTTTGATATGAAAGTTTTAATGATTTGAGTAGCAATTTCAGCTGAAATTGTCGTGTGTATATTTTATTTAAATTTCTTGTGGAGTTCAATATATTTAAAAATAAAATATGAATAATGAATAGAATTCCAGTCCTGGGAAAATTAGCGGGCACAGCTATTATTAAAATTTGAAGTAACATCTATTAAATTATTTAACGATTCGTTATCGTGTTTTGAGTTCATTAAAATTGTTTTCATTACTTTATTCATGGTAGAATAATTTTCTTAAAATCAATTGCACTATTTATCGGGCTTGTTTCAAGGCCGTCGTAGTTCGTTTCATTATGGAAGTTTCTTTATTATTTTTTGATGACATTTTAATTGTCAGTATCTCTACATTTACTCTTATTAGGTATCAATTTTATTGATACATAAATAAAATTCTTATAATCCGCCTGTGTTTTGCGTTTGTAAATAGGTAATTTAGTGGATAACGTAAGGGTGTCATATTTCAGTGGCATTGTTTCGAATCCTAGCCGGAAAGCATGCACCGTTTAGGCAGTTTTTGGTCTAATAATGGCCTTTGTTTGTACTTTGATATTCCTTCACAGAAATTGATCCTTAAGTCCTTACTATGAGTTGGTGTAATATAGTACCTATGTGTTTTTTCCAAATTAAGCGGCTTTGATTATTGGCTAGGGCAATTGATTTTCAGAAATCTAATAAAACCGCCAGAGTTTTTACCGGTATCGGCCCCGAGATCTGTGTCTTTTTGTATTTCGTATAGTTTAGGATATAGCTTCGGAGGCCCGCTTGAAAAATTCTCTCTATGTATCATCGAAGGAAATATACCAACGTACTGAAAGTTAAGAAAAATATCGTGATGAAAACTACATCGAAGGCAAGCCAACTGCTCATGTTTGAAACCCGTCAAGGCACCTTCAACAAGTGTGGCGGGTAGACTGCCCGTTTCGTTAAATATGGAGAAGGCCGATATCAGCAGTAGGACAATCATAAACTGGAATTATATTGTATATACCGCATTTCACACTTCAATTATTTTAATTAAGGCTGTGTAATATATTTTCACGATTTTACTTTGTGTTTAATCTGAGAGATTAATCTGCCAAGACCATCTGCGTAAGAAAATATAAGCGACGCTCGTGCCTCTTAAATAAATGAATGAATACTTGAAATTGCGGCGTTTCCTTTCATTTTATATTCCGTTTCCAGCGTAAATAGAATATGAGTTTTAAAAATATAACAAGCAATCTATTTGAATAAACATTTTTATTAAGACGATTATAACGTTGAAGTGCTTTTAGAATGCTGGTGCATTTTTAGCGTGGAGTTTATATAATGTGTATAAATAAACAAATAGAACTAAGTAGTATAGTATGTCCTTACGTGATTGTATGCGAGGAGTAGGAAGAATACGATTAGGAACCTTCTGCTCAAAAGAATTTGCAAAAAATTTTGGTTGCTGGTACATTACACTGTACACAGTGCAGAAAAATTACCAGTACATTTCATTAAATAATTCAAAAAGACATTTAAGTTTTTTTATCTTTTCAGGTGGTGAATCCGATCATATTTTTCATCTTCACGGTTACAGTTTCTACGTAGTGGGCATAAGAGAGTTCAACAGTAGTTTATCCAAGGAGGCAGTCGTAACTATGAATGAAGATGGCACTTTATTCCCCTCAAGAAATCTTCTTAATCCAGTGTTGAAAGACACTATAACAATACCGAAATTTGGTGCCGTTGCTTTGCGCTTTATAGCGGATAATCCAGGTTATTGGATGATGCGGGATGAAAGATCTACGCACTGGACAAGAGGCTTGGATTTTATACTGAAGGTCGGAGAACAAAGCGATTTTGTACAAGCACCGCCTGATTTCCCCAAATGTGGTTCTTATGTAGGTCCAGAATATTTCCTTATATGATAGTGTTAAAAGAAAATAGGTGAATAGTTTTATAGGTACCTTATAACATTGCTCAAATTATTTATTAGACTTGTGATAAGGGTTGTAACCCAAAGGGTATATTGGCGATCTATTCGAATAAGATGAATGTTAGGACATAAAAGGTTTACTCAAAAACCCCTTTTTAAACGATGACTTAGATAACTGAAGAACAAATTGCCTTATACCACCATATGTTAATATTATCAATATAAAGTTTGTTTTTCTCCATATGTTTCATACGCATAACATTTAAAAGTTAAATATATTTAGTACGAGTGATGAAAAATTAATAAGACTTTTATATTTGTGTTATAATTTAAGTTCTGTTTATTATTTATTGTCTTATTATTACACACTAGCGGCCGCCTTCCGCAAGAGGTTTATGGAGATTTCTTTTACACCTTCCTTTACATTATTAAAGGTTTAGTATATATAGGCTATATTTATAGCCTATGTTACTCAGAGATAATGAACATTCTAATGATGAAAGAATTTATGAAATTGATACCGTAGTTTTTGAGTTTTTTCGTTACAAACATACAAAAATACCAATATTTCCTCTTAACAATATTAGTATAGATAGAATGTTTATATTATGCAAATAGTAAGCATCACAGTAATTAAATCTTAACGATATACTTATTATTTTTATATTTGTTTTTTATTTTATATCATTTTTTATTATATTTACCATAAATTAATTTTGTTGCGGCAAAATATGTCTAATATAAAACGTAGGAAAATAATGTCGAATATATTGGAGTGTATGATGAAAATGAAAACTAATGCTAAGAACTCGTCGCATATGTCTACGATCAAAAATAGGCAATCAATAACAAAAAATATTGAGAGCTTGTACATACGTCGCTCGTAGGGTTGCCAAGTTTTTATATTTCGATAGCTGCGTTCCATAATCATTAGGATAGTGGTCTGATAACAAAGTAATTACTCCGATCTATTCGGTAACTGGCTTGATAGATTGAAATCCATGTTTGGTATCTGGCATGTAAAAGATTTTATGTAATTACTCACACATTCCACAGGTGTGACAAGCTTAAGAACTATAGGTTTGTTCGAACATGTTTACAAACCTTTAGCAAAATATTTGACGACGCGTGATACGTTTTTTGAACGAAATACTTAATTGCAGTCCACTTGCGTCTTACTATTTTTAGACGCTTCAAATTGTGTTGGAATTTTATATACAATATTTATACTTCTAAGAAAATGTAGAGCTTGCACAAATTAAATATAATATGATTATAATCAGTTAAATTGAAATTTGTACGCCTCCACGAGACACGCACGCGCCTGGTGCATTTTAAAATACTTTTTGACTTGAACGGACTGTCATCTGAAACGTTGATTTTCTTACAAGAATGATTATAGGTTACGGACCTTGTTACGAACTCTTTCGTATTTATTTTTAAATATAGTGTGTTAGTTAGGAAAGTGACGTTTCTGTTTATCTTAGCTACCACAGAGTACTTTATATATACTGGTATAGAGTCAACAGTTATAATATATATAGTAACGCCCTCTATCGGTATATAGCATTATTCAACGGCAAAAACCATCCAGGGGGTCTAGTGTTATTTTGATTTTTATATTAGACTTTTGGAAATTGCGGGAGTTATAATTTAACTCCTGCAATTCCCAAAAGCCTTTCCAAAAAATGTTTATTTGTTAGTAAATAAAACAACTATTTAGCGGTAGCGTGATTTATTATGTTTCCTTTTATTAAAATATTCAAAGGCATACATTTTCATAACATTATTTGTATCCACATCTAATCTGGTGCCGTTAAGATGATGTACTTACAAGTTTTACCATATCTGGGCACACAACAATCTCTTTCAGAAGAAGCCATAATCCAAGTCATCAGAAAACAAATCGTTAGGCAAATTGGTGTTCAGGGTACATGATTAAGTCCGACGTGATCACAGAACACTAGTAAACTTGATAAGCGAAGTCTTTGGAGTCCAGGAATCAAACGAAGTTATCGAAAAATAATCAAAACACAACCAAAGTACATACGTTCACGAATGTAACTTGTATCAGTCGGAATGTCATTTTGGTTTTGACATAATTGACATTTTGAAATAAGTTTTTGGTAAATCGACAATTCATCTAAAATCTATTAATTAAAGTTAAAAAGAGCTTTATAATTTGAAAAAGGTGAGGACTAGAATTTACACACTTTAAAATATATTTATTAGCTGATATGGCTGGCAAAAACGTAAAAACATATCAAATATTTCTTAAACAAGTATTAAAACAACTGCGTATAAAGAAACATATTATATTCATTCAATTGGTGATTAATTTGAGAACAGTGACATCTACTGCAATACCTACCCACTAATAGAACGCAAAAAATCTCTAAGAAAAAATAATTGAACTGACTGTTAAGACACTGTTAGCTACTAATTATATATGTATTTTTCACCATCGTTGTCCAGCGTATTATTTCTCGATATTCTTACTAAATTCGTACAGTCCCTAACATTTTGAAGAAAAATGGGAGAATGTTACGAAATCTTTCGTATTTATTTTTAAATATAGTGTGTTAGTTAGGAAAGTGACGTTTCTGTTTATCTTAGTTACCAATTATATATGTATTTTTCACCATCGTTGTCCAGCGTATTATTTCTCGATATTCTTACTAAATTCGTACAGTCCCTAACATTTTGAAGAAAAATGGGAGAATGTTACGAAATCTTTCGTATTTATTTTTAAATATAGTGTGTTAGTTAGGAAAGTGACGTTTCTGTTTATCTTAGTTACCAATTATATATGTATTTTTCACCATCGTTGTCCAGCGTATTATTTCTAACTAACACAATATATTTAAAAATAAATACGAAAGAGTTCGTAACAGACCTAATTAAGTGAATTAAAATTATATATTACTTATGAAGTCCTATTTTACAGAAATTCTATTAATGTAAGATTCGCAACCCTATTTGTTACAAAGAAGTCTTAATAGGGATACCTTGTAGATGGAATAAAAACATAAGAACAATAAATGAATGTACGAAATGTATTACCGTTTGGGACTTCGTTTATTGAGAATAACATTTGTTTGATATTGTGTAAGTTAAAGACATTGTATTATTACTTCTACATAGCTTTCTTGGTATATATCATTAGAAACGTATTAATTTTTCTAGGCAACAGATATTGTAGTTTTGTTTTTGAGCTCGATACATGTTTTATATATATACGTGATGAAGATTAAAATATGTAGTTTAAGGGGTTTATAAAATAAGACTGGGAGTGGCGTTTGACTAAAAAGGGGCTACCTAAACTGAATTCGCTATCTCACTCGCGCATTACCGCATTTTTGAAGATATTGACAAAATTTCGTTACGGCAAATATTTATGGTCCTAATTTTAATAATAATATAACGAATGTTTCACATAAATTTGATTGATTTCTTATAAATATCTCTACATAAAAATCAGTTTTTATAAAACAATTTTTAATGCATGTTGCATTAAAAATTGTTTTATAAATAAATTTATTTTATAAAGTACATAAATTCATATTTTTTTTATGAATTTATGTACTTTGTTTGAATCAATATCAGAGCTACTTAAACTGAATTCGCTATCTCACTTGTGCATTGACGCACTTTTCAAGATATTGACAAAATTTACTAAAGGCAAAGATTTATTGTCCTAATCTTAATAATAATATAACGAATATTTCACATAAATTTTATTTTGATATAATAATCAATTCTTTTAAAACAATTTTTTATCTATGACTTATATATTTTGTTATATTTTTTTGTGTATTTATTAGTGAGATTTGTAGGTTATAGGTTAGTTGGAAGTTATAGTCGAACTCTATTTAGGTACATAATTTAATTATATTCTGCATATGTTTCTCTAACATCCAAGTAAGTCAAGTGAATGCTGTGAAAGGAGTTAGTGAGTTTCTAAATTAAAAGAATAAAAAATATAATTAACTGTGCGATTTGACATCGACTGTGTGGAGGTGATTTGTTGCAATTGTCATTGAAATAAATCTTTACTAGAAGAACTTTAAAACTGAAATTGAGATTTTTTTCTTCACAAATGCTGTTAGTATTGTATTACTTTAAAACTAAGACCAGTTTTATAACGTTCTGCTTGTTACTGTTTGTTGTTCAAATAAATGAAAATATAAGACGCCCGCAGAAGGTTTGCCGATGACTACTTACTATTATTTTATATACTTATGTAAAGTACACACAATAATAAATTTATTGCAACAATTATTTTTGTAAGCTTTTTTGTTAACCCTACTGACCATCGACGCGTCACATTATGAGGCTATCGGCAAATTTTCTGCGCACGGGTAGTAGAATGTTTTTTTTAAAATGCATTTTGTAATGCTAGGGCCACACCTGCTATAACGTTAAAGTTATTTTATAGACTAAAAAAATAACGCCGTTAACGAATAGTCACATTAGCATTACATATATGTCAATATTGAACAATTATCACTTACAATTTAAAATAATATGGAATTACAAGTAACACATAACATCCACGGCCTATAACTGTAACATTATGCCAGGTGAGAGGATCAAATGCTGTGTATAACTCAGTACAAAATGTTGAAAATAAATACTTTTAATGAACGTGGGTTGCTGTTATTTTTGTTAATAGGTAAAGTGTGTTTAAAAAAAATTAAAACAGCGTTAAAAATCTTCGTTGATTACTTTAAGAGTGAAGATAAATAATTTTTCATTCTAATGGATGTAACAGCCTACGTGACAAAGCAAATAATTATGGAAAAAGAAGATAGACATTCTTTAAAACACAATGAAAAATATTTCATTGTACTAAACAGTCCAGCGAGCGAAGCTGTGTTTATTCAATGACAGATGGAAAAAAATAAAGCACGAAAAGTGGCGCAAAGAGCCCCGATTTTTGGTAACTGTCCAACAGTGAAAGTGTGCTTAATTGGAACACGGTTACCTGTGGATAGTTAGATACTGTTACCGAAATATGCTGCGAAACGACGTGCGCTAACAGGCTTCATGTTTTCTACAGAATTTGTCTAATCACAACTGTACGTTGAAAGAACATCGCAGACTTTTCTTAATAAACTCTCATGTTTATAATCATAAAAACATTATCGAATATTCACATGTTTTTTAAGTGAGCTTGTACTTTTATTTCTGCTTCACTGTCTTTTTAAGGGTTCCTCAATATTTTGCCAAAAACATCTCTTTCATAAATTCAACATATCAGTCTATTATTACCACGCAGATGAAAATCGGCAGGAAGATATTTCTATACATTGTTACAAAATTTAGTGGAATTTAGAAACATAAAAATTACGGGTTGCTGCTAAGCATGTAGATAAGGTTCAAATATTTTTTTGTGCATAATAGCTTGTACCTAACATAATAGGTGGTCTAGAAGTCTTTACAAATAATGACAAAGTGCTCTAATTGCTTTTTTCCTTAAGTCAATAGGTATGGAGTTATCCATACGTAGAAGGGTAAGTAAAGTGAAAATTTCTTATTCGATTAGAAGAGATACAACTTTAAGCACAATCTTTAAGCACAATGCAATAGTGCATATGACTAGCTTTTGAGAGCTGGTGTATTTCCGATTTAATGCTTTTTCATGGTTACGTAGCGAATTGAGGGAAACAGTGGATATTTGTGACCACTACGAAAATTTGTTCTGTCCGTAAATTGATATGGCCTATTTTTTATATATTTGCACCAATGAGTTTTTATGACACACCTTCCTCTGGCTATCAAGACATGTCACGATTTGTTTGGTATCTTTTTGACTATTTAAAATTATTAGTGGTCGCTCGAGGTCGAAATTCGACGATAATAATTAATGTAAAAGTATACTTCTATAATCACCGATTTCGCCAAGGATACACTGTTAATATGACTTGAACAATAAACAAAAGAGTGTATATATAAGTTGTGTGTCAAATACAACAGTGTGTGTTATGTTTTTTTTATTGATTGAATGTATGTTTTATGCATAATTTTAAAAGAATATTAGCATTCGTCGCTGCTTCTCTATATAAAATATAAGTGTGCGAAATGTCATACTCCTCCGTCTTCGCAATTTTCGTAAGAAAGTTTTTGTTTCACGTATTAATTATTAATATATAGACTACTTTCTTCACGAAATTGAGTCGTTCTTAACATACCAGCGATAAGCACATAATCCTTATTTATATAGGAATGGGTTATATGATTCGTGTCAGAACTTTAATTATTACTGAACTAAATAGTTCAGTAAAACCAATTAATTATTAAATTAAGTAAAGCGACTCATTATTGAATTTGTATTTAATGCAAAGCTGATTGGATTGCGGCCGATATGGGTTAACCAAACTAAATTATAATACATGTATTGAATTTGCTCTGTCAACGATGATAGGCAATCAATGCGATAGATACCGCATAAATTGATGAGCATACGTAGATAAATAGAAATTATTTAATTACCTAATTTAAAACAAATAACAAATTTATGACAAAAGAAGGAAATCTATCGAGTATTGTAGTATTATCCATTTACCTGAATAAAGGAAGACTCGACCAATGTTGGGACATAATTACATAGGTAGATAATATAATATTTTCTTGTCTTTGTATAAATTGCCGATATTTTTACATTTCCATTTTCATTGCAAACCAAACACCTATTAAGCAATAATACATTTTATTTCTGCACATTTGTGATTATGTTTATCCGTGCAGAAACGGAGAAAGAATACAATTTCCTGTGGCCAAGCGGTCTGTCGTAATAGGTGACAAAATAACTTCGGCCAGTTGGTAGGGTGTTTGCTCGTCTGGATGGCTACTACCCCGGCTCTAGAGTATGATGCCATAATAACTTCGAGTTGCGTTCCGGAGTTAGTGGCCAGATTCTAGTCTCGCTTTAAAGATCAGCAGCACATTTGCAGAACCTTTGGTGTTGTAAGTGTCCATAGGTGATGGTAACCGCTTTCTGTCAGGTGGGTCGTTTGCATTTCTGTTGAACTCGAGCAATAAAATTAAATTGCAATGTGGCTGGTATAATAATCATTTAGCACGTCGGTATACGTTTAGTCATAAAACATTTTTATTTCAGGGAAAGAGGTGCCATGTGTGAATAATAAAATAAATCCGGTTCGTTGAATGTCTAAGCTTTGCCTAACTTAGCTAGACAAATATTTTAACGTGACACACAGTAAGATAACTTTTATATTTTACAGGTTTCAGAAAATCTTGACGACCTCTGTGTTTTTTTTAACACACATATTGTACGTCCCCAAATTAAGCAAGTTACGTTTGTGTTATGGGTATTATACAACGGAATACTCCGGGTCCGATCCCAGACACCCAGACCATAGTAAATAACGGAGAAAATACGTTTCCGAAATTTACTTTACCAGGAATCGAACCCGGAACCTCTGTCTTGAACTGTGGTAGGCTGGCAAAGGCTTAGCTTACTCAACCACAGAGGCCGTTTGAGTGGGCTAAGACTTTGCTGGCCAAGCAAATCGGAACGCAGAACCTCCGGTTTTAAATCTTTGCATAGCTTATTGTGTAAACGATCTTTCCGTTATTTACTATGATCTGGTTGTCTAGGATCGGACCCGGAATGGTTTGATATGTATTATCCATAACACAAGTGTAACTTGCTCAGCTTGGGATGTGTGTGTGTGTTTCTTTAAAATCACACTAACAACAAAACATTATTCTGACTATAATTATGCACGCTGTGCTATGCTAAACTATTTTATTATTTTTAAACAACCAGTTCGAGCTTTAGATACAAATCCCTTTGTATTTACTGTTCACAGACATCAAAGAGACCTAAATAATAAAGAAGTACGTACGTTATGCAATAACCATTAAAAGTTAAGTAACATTGGCAGGTAGTGGTTGCATGCGGAAGCGGATATTAATGACATAGTAGTACAGGGTCTCATTGCACGTTGTGATGTATTTAACGATACGTTTTAAGTCATTGAACTCTATTAAGTTGTCGTCGTCAGCCAATTGGGGTCAGATATTACAATAAATTATAATACAATGTTTGTAGCTCGCTTTAAAATACTATTATTGATGCTATTATTGAAAATTCTGTCTGAAGAAAAGCAGTGACCTATATGACTATATCCTGTTCTTTAAGAAGGAATGTAGAGATAGATTTGTATTACCAAAAGGAAGCAAGTATTCCTTGCCTGCTACTGTCCAATATATTGCTTAACCCTCGATTTACTCAATACTTTTATTAATATCTATAACAACTAATACTGACAAAGTACAAGGACAAGTTGCTGGATATTTACACTTCGCAGATATACTAATATAATTGACAGAGATATTTTATAGTATAAATCCCGCCGGTGAAATGAGGCATACACAGTTATTTTACCTAACGTCCGATGTTGCGATCTTCAATGAGCAAGTGATTAAAATATGTGCATTTAACACTAACAGTGGTATATGTACTCTTTACATATTTATGCTGTTTATTTATATTTCAGATGATATAAGGATATTTTAAATAGTAATTGAATAACTGCGAGCCATGGACTTGCTATATGGGTGGTGAAAGTTGCGCCCAATTCCCATTTCAACTTATCGAATATTACTTATTTATTCACTTACTTCTGGTGGTACGTTATAAGCATGTATGCATATATTTTACGACGTCTCAAAGTCACTAATACTACCATGTGAATTTTGAAAATTATCATGATAAAAATAATTTGACTCGTTAAGATTACGAACGATATGACGCTGTAACTTGCCAACTTTTTGTGAAAGAGTAAAAAGTGTTGGAGAGTGACGCTACCACCAACGGCACTGCATTCTGGTATTACAGCAAAATACGGTATAGGTCCTGTGGCGCCGTCCGAAGGTTTTGATTGTAATTGTCGATATTTATTGAGTCCCATCCATGTATGCAACCATCTAGGTCTCTCCCGAACAAAGAGAACAGTTTAGACCATTTCTAAGAGACAAAAAGTTTAAAGGATACGAGGCAATTCCGTTTTGTTGGTGAAGGGAAATCTATTTGAGGACTATTAACCCCGGGGGAAATGCGGTGGGGAGTGTGGGATGTGCCACGTTGGGGTTGTAGTAGCACCGCAAGCAAGTTGTATTGCCACCCAAGTCGGTGATATCCACTAAAACTGTTCCATCCTTCGCCTTAATGCCATGGCTACGGGTATGTGGTCTCACTACTCTGTGAGGCTCTGACAGGCTACGAGACAATACCTTAGTCAATGGTACGCCTGTTTTTGCTATGTACCTACTTACGAGAGATACCCCTTAATCGATTACCGAAATATAAAATGTATACACGTCGGAGGAAGCTATGAGTCGGGTTGATTGTTGTTTGGATGTATAACGCACAATATTATTTGTTTACATTTTAATTACTTTTAAAATATCTAATATAATTTTATTTGACTTGTTAAATCTTTCTATAACTTGAAGATCGTCCTAACCTAATAAAGTTATGAATATTGTAATTTAATAAACGACCAAACAGAGAACAGCATATGCCTCGACCGGGATCGAGCCGCCATCTGTACTTGGGAGTTTATGTGACACATTCATTTGGGCGATAGTAACGGATCGAGTTGGATCGTTGAGGATTTAATAGGAATGGTTAAAGTAGATCGGTGCCCTGAATCCGCTTGAAGAAATTTTATGACACCCTTTTTGAAAAACTCCATATCGTAGTGCTGTGGGAAAACCTCGGCCGGGAGCTCATTCCAAATCCCCACGGTACGTAAGAGAAACGTTCTACAGAACCGTTGCGTACATGAGCGAAGTGGCTCAAGGAAGTGGGGGTGAACTCCCAGCCGATGGCGAGCGGTGCGATGGTAGAAAGAGGACGAAGGCACCATTCTAAACAATTCTTCGGAACACTCCCCGTTATACAATCGGTAGAATACGCAGAGAGAAGCAAAGTCTCTCCTAAGGCCAAGCGTATCTAAGCCGTCTGTGAGTAGGGGTTCATCAACAACGCGAATTATATACGAATTATATGAAGGAGCAATAGTATTACTTAATGGTAATCGACCCCCGGAGAACTATTATAATTTGTGCCATGAAAACCATAGTTACTAAATACTTTGCTCATCGCTACTGTAATAATGATGTACTGGTTAACCCCAAACGATGAGATGGCCATTCAATGCATCTTTATATGTACAATATAATATATATAATTGCCAAAACGAAACTTGTCTTGCCTTTGAGCAACTTTCACTTCTTAAATTGCATTGTCAATCTGTACATGCGAGTAATATTTATGTTTAAATAATATAAGTGTTCCTTCTCATTAGACTTTTATTAATTTCCTTTAGCTTTACAGAAGGCTACTTTGTCTAAAGCCATGCAGATACGAGATGAACAACAGTGAGTATTAAGCGTGTATACGCTGATGAAGATGATGCTGATGATTATTAGTATTTTTACCAGTACTAAAGTTTCTTAGCATAAAAATACAATATAATCACTCTTTATAGTTTTAGAACCGATTTTTAATGTCCTTTATAGACTCGTAAACTATACATTTGATCATCTGATGATCTTTAGCAAAGTTGTTGTGCATGAGCCAGAGAAGGTTTCTGACTTGGTTCGCAATTGGACACGGTAGGAGGCGTTGCTGTCGGCTTTCCAGGCAGGATAATGTAAAGTTTAAATCCTTTGAAAAGGTGTTATTTATAATCACGTTCAGAATGCAATTATATAAACCATTTCTTTAATGAGCCTATAAATCTCATATAGCTATTTTGAATAATGGGGTCAAAATTCTATTTTACTAATTTGCAACAATCCCGAAGACCTTAGAAAAGAATACTTAAATATTTATGTAATCATTTATACAAAGCAACGGATATAGTTATAAAAATTATATCATCTCAGATAAAGAACTGCATCAGTAGATACCTACTTTAGCTGTAACGTTTAAATACACAAACTCTCCTTAATTGGATAACTGTACAAATTTTGTTTTATCATAGTCGTTGATATTAAAAAAGCATTCTTAGAAGTAGAAAGCTATTGTGTTTTGTAACGTTTGAATAGCATGTGCCGCTTTCAATATTTTTTATTTGCACAGAGTCATCGTGCAATACTTAAAGTTATTTCACACTGGAGATATGGCGAGGTTAATTTAGGGTCCTAAGACTTTATGTGATTTATGAATGAATGAATAAATATGTTTTATTGTGTTTTAAAGATACAGTTAATAGACATAAAATTTTACAATACAATAGGTGGTCTTATCGCTATTACGGAATTTCTTCCAGACAACTTTCGGATGGACAAAAAATTTGATATGAACAGAGGTAAGTTGCATTATTCTCATTACCAATTCAGTATCTTATAAATGTATACATACGAGATATAATATACATACATAAATCTAATATATATAATATCGTGTCACAGTTTTCGTTGCCATACTCCTCCGAAACGGCTTGACCATTCTCATGAAATTTTTGTACTTATCCGGTATCTATGAGAATCGCCAACATCTATTTTCATCCCCTAAATGTTAGGGGTAGTCCACCCCTAAATTTTTTATTTTTATTTTACCGGCAGGACGTCGTCTGCGGACAGCTAGTAAAAATATAAAAAATAGACTCAAACGATATATGAAAATAAAATATTATAAAATACACTTACACTACACTTACGTAAATAAATAGTTATATAAAACTAGAACAAGATGACAATAACTGCTGCATCCTTAAATTGAGCTATAATAATCCTTTAAAATCTATTAAATCTATTAAAAAATAGGCAGTGGTATGGCTACCTTTATATTAACAGGCAACGCGTTCCAAAGACGAACTACTTGTACTGTGAAGGATTTGCCATAAGAGTTAGTTGTATGCAGAGGAGTTTTAAGTAATAAATTTTGCGATCTAAGAGACTTTAAGTAAGATTTATGATGTTAACATTACGGATATACGGATGAAGAAAACTTTTTTTAGGAACTTTGGTAGGCGACTTTATGCTCAAATCGCTAAAATAAAAACTTATAGTACTTATAAAGACTTAATAATAAATCTAGATTATTGTGTGAGTTTTGGCAAGAATGATACGTTTGTATTTACCTACTTATTTGATTGTGGCATTTCCGAAGTCTTTGAAGTAGGCTGGGGGGTTATCCATAATATTATTATATGTATGTAATATTTTCGCTGATCGATAATCTCTCACGATAATCGCTGGATCGCAAATTGTTTCTTTTAAAATCTGTGATACCTTATTTCCCAGGAATCATGCGATATATTACCTGTTCCCTGGGAGAGAATTCAAATTGTTAGGACACGTATAAATTAGCTTATTCCACCCAAAGTGGACGGAGTCGCGGGCGAATCCTTGTTGTATATGAACATGCTGTGGATTAGTAAAAAAAATCTTATCGCAAGATTTTTTCGCCTTGCCACGTTAAACTATTCCCAGAAAATTCCCACAGCATTACCGAGATTTACGGTATGTCAGATTTTAAATCCATGGATTTGCTATCGATCAGCGATAACTAAATCCAACTGGGCTCAGTAGATTTTACGTAAATCCTGAACAAACAGAAAAGATCTAGATAAATTTTATCGTATTCTCTATCGTTCATATAGTATTTTCTAATATTTTATTTAAATGATTTCAATGTACAGACACGCATTTTTATATCATGGTAAGCAAAGATAAGCTGTACTCGGTGTGAGTTACAATGTAACGTATTTTTTTAATATTCTGTTTTTTTGGACCATAGACCCTCGCGGGCGTCCTCAGAAACCTACTAAAGTTTCATCACAAAGTGGTCAATGGTTTAGAAACGTATAGAGGACAAAGATATAAACACTTTTCATTTATTTATTTAGATAGACGTATTCGACATGTGCAATTGCATCGAAGGTAGCGCAGGTTGAAAGTTGGTATAAATATAATAATAAATATTCATACGGCAATAAAATAAGCGGACTATTAATAAAACTACGTTGTAACGGTTTTAAGCGCATATACTCGTTGACAATTGTCATCTTTGTTTTCCGTGATCACGGCAACTGAAAAATGGCCGAAACGTCGGATAACCAAAATCAAATAAATATATAAAATTATTACTGCGCTTAAAACCGTTAAAACGTAGTTTTATTATGTATAAAAGTCGCGAAAACTTAAGAAAATACTAAGCGGAATATTATTTTTCAACAAATGCCCTGTGGTCTTGTGTCAAGTGTGTTATAAAACACTGCTGCATTGAAACTTAGTATTAAAATATGTACATAAAATATTGTACTTTCTAGAATGTAGTAGAAAAATCATAAAATCGCTGTATTGGCTTATAAATATTATTTTGAAATCGGCAGCGTCATAAAATGTCCTGACTATACAATGTTATGGCCATTACTCGTTTGTTTTATGAGCTTTCAAAAGATCGATGTGGAAATAAAATGTATATTATGCGACTAGTCTGCAAAATGTATAGGATCAGTTATACATTTATAGTTCAGTTTTATTTATGGTTCTCTTATGGCCGATCTCTCATAATAACGAGTCGTTGACAAAACTATCTAACTAACTAGTAACTAGGTTGGCGATGAATAGTGATGAACCCAAAGTGAGTCTTGGCCATCGTAGTGAAAGCACACCACTTTCCTTTGTTCTAGGTAGTTTCTTGTCAAATACAGGGTTGAAGCTCGGTCAAGTCAGCTTCCAGTAAATTTTTCTAGTGATATGTAGGATGGCCAACTGTTTGCCCTGAATATGCTTTTATAGAGCTAGGTGTTTTAATTATAATTAGCATTATAGAACTAAATGTTTAACTGACTTCAAACAGCAGAGTTCTTGCAAAATTCCATTTCACTAAACTGTTGAAATTTTTCAGAAAAAACACACTCTTAGGACTCTTACATACTACATCTTTTTAAGGCGCTGTTGACGCGCGTTTCGCTATTGTGAGTTGTCGGTGCCGCCAAATTTGAAAAAGGGAGATTAATTGCGATGGCATCGTTGCAAACTCATGACAAACCCGCTACAGACGCGCGTGATCAATTCCCTTGCAAAGTAAAACACGCCCAGCACGCGCCCGAACGAGCCACATACGTGCAAATGGTGCGCTGGAAACTTGCGTGCGCGTTGTCTTATTATTACCTCGATTGCTGCTATTGTAATACTGTAAGTATCTGATTAAATTGCGCTTTACGTGTTTGTTTGCATCTCATCAAAAACAGACGCGCTGTGCCAGAGTGTCTGTATTGATGTAAATCTGCGCTAGTAACGCGTCGACAGCACCAGAAAAAGTCATCATCTTCGTACTACAATCTTATAAACGCGTGAATAGGTAAATTAGTTGTGATAACATAGCGTTTAGTGCGTTACAGATGCGCGCGACGCGCGTCGACTGCGCCTGATAAAGATGTGGTGTGTAAGGAGGCTTAGTTTCTTAAAAGTAACATGTATCCTGAAACTAAAATTAAAAGAAAATATAATTGCATATCACTAAATTTAAAATTCCAGACAAAATTTCTACCTACCTTTCACAAGTATCACGAATACCTATACGTATCCAAGATAGCCCCTTGGATGTAATTTGAATTAAAAATTTGCCAAATTATATTTTTTTTTACTGGAAATAAATGAATACGATTCATAAAATAATCTGTGAACTCACAACTGAGTTTAAGCTTTTTTTGACCAATAAAAATGAACATTGAAATAGTGATGTCGTTTATCCAATACATTAGCAAAGTAAAAACATACAGAACCAGAATAGATGATTAAAGAAGACAATCCCAGTGAAAGAAACGTGGTTCAAATAAATAATAAGACCTTGAGGCGGTCGACATTTCCCGAAGCAAAAAATGAAAACGATTCGGGTGAACTTTTTTATTTCATGTCATATCGCTTTTATTGATCTGCACAGTAATTAAATTTCTTTTTCCGGCGTTTCCTTTGATTCTCTCTTTTGTTGTTTTGAAGTATGACTCGGCTGATGCAGCAGCTCTTTTTAAACTGTGTAGGTATATGTTTTTATAACTGTCGTTATTAGATAGTCGCAAAATAAATTTTATTTAAATTAGCAGGGTTTATACGTGGTTTAACGTGTACATGCACATTGTGATAGTGTGTGTGTATGACGGAACGATCAGTAGCGTGCCTTGCATCCAATCATACGGGCACCACATATTCGTATTTACCACAACTAAAATCCACTCGCCTTAATGAATTGCAAGAATACTAACACCTAAACTAGGCAGTCTGTACTATAGGTGTCAGTAGTTAGTAAATATCTTCTTCAGCTAATCGATGTTCCCTGCTAGACATAAGCCTGCCCATATATACATATTTGAGTCTTCCGTTTTCTCCACATTACACAGGTGGTCTGTCTACAGGGCTGGACGGCGTTCTATAGAGACGCGGTCTACATTCAAGGACTGTTAACTCCATCGGCCGTCAATCTGCGACAAACGTGAATTAAACACCAAGGCGTCAAAAACAACGTTAAGTATTTCGGAAGAAGACATCAAAGGTTACAGGTAGATTATTAAGGTCAGCGTAAACAAAGGGTCTTGATTAAAGTTTAAAATATGTTCCCAATCGAGGTAATCAATGATACTATTACGACCGACCTAGACGCCGACAAAGACAAATTCACACCTGCATACCTGTAGAAACTCCTTTTATTACCTTTCGGCATTTGGACTTCTGTGTTTACTTTGTGTTTAAAATTTGTGTATTGTAATATTTTATGTCTGTCATTAGCCAGGTGTGTCGGATTTAAAGTACAAACTGATTCTAGGGAACTCGGTCCACGCGGCCAGGCAGACATATTGCATCTGTGCAGTATAAAGCAATGCCTCAACTGAGGGACGGCGCAGTCGAGCGATAACCTCGAAGCAAAACTTGTGTATGTTCGGTAGTCTAGTTTATTTTTATTTTTATTCTTATTCTAATTTATTATTATTTCTTTGTGCGTGTTATTGAATTACGACCTTCTGAAAACCTTTTGGACTTGTTGTGTTCGGATATATTTGTATCTGTGTTATACGTGTTTGTATAGTCCTAATAAACTCTACAGTAATTACAACGGCATTTTAATTCGAGTCTCCCACTCGTAACAATACAAATAATCTTTTCTCATATTACGGAATTTAGAAAAAATTCTAATTTTATAATTACGGAATTCATTTCTAATATTACAATTACGGAATTCATAACAATAACAACAACTAATCTCTCATAAACTCAAGATAGTTCTGTTGTAGGGTTGTACTAGTACACAGATAGACCGCGGGTGGGGCCTCTAGGGGTATAGAGGTTCTCACTCACCCGCACATGCCGTTGAGATGAGAGCGCGAGTGTTCCGCGCGCGCTTATCTCTCTTCCCTTGGGGCGCGTTACAGACCGCCTCACGGCCGGAATAGACCGAGAGGTCGCATTGGAAGAGGCCCAGTGAGCGGGGCCCACGCCTGCCAGGGATTGCGGAGCCGGTTAGCCTATTCCCGTAGCCCTGGCATAAGGCGCAGGACGGAACACCCAGGGGTTTTAGTGGGTATCCCTAACTGGGGAGTGGCAATAGCGTGGCTCCGGTTCTGACCGGGCACGCTAGTGCCACCCCCGATCTGGCGAATCCCACACTCTCACCGGGTCGCGAACATCCCCCCAGGCTTCTGTGCCTGTCGCGCCTTAGTCCTCAAACGGATTTCCCCTGGCCAAAAAAAAAGTACACAGATAGACACCTCTTCTCCCGTGGGGCGAGTTACAGACCGCCCCACGCCTAGAGAGCTTGACGATGCTGGGGGAGAAAAGTAATCCCTCGGCAGTGAAAGAGGCATCTCGGCCCAAGCCTGCCAGGGCTGCGGAGAGGCTAGGTCATATACCCGTAGCCCTAGCATAAGGCGAAGGACGGAACACCCAGGCGTTTTAGTGGGTATCCCTAACTGGGGAGTGGCAATAGCATGGCACCACTTCTGACTAGGCATGCTAGTGCCACTCCCGATCTGGCGAATCCCACACTAGGTCGTGTACTATGCCCCCAGGCTTCTGCGCCTGTCGCGGCTTAGTCCTCAAACGGATTCCCCTGGTTAAAAAAAAAGTACACAGATAGAACTGTAACTTAGCCTATATAGTAATTTATTTAAAAATGTAATTGCACGGGATAGTACTTATTCTTGGCTAGAACACGGACTACTTATAATGCTCCTGTGTAGTGTGAATAGTTTCACAAACTGAACATAAGAACATGAATTATTTGTCTCGATTCGCTGTCAGTCCGGTATAATCTCAATCGTCTTTTATCTCATTAATATGAGAAAAGCGAAATAACCATAAAAGCTGATAGAGATTAAACTGAATACAGGTATCGATGTTACAGGACTTCTTTCTAGATGAATAATTTAGGTGAAAGGGGACCACGCTTATGCGGAACTCGGATTATTGGGTTTAGATATAAATAGTTTACGAAGTGCCAATTCCGATTGATACTACTTTTTGTATATTTTTATCGGTTAATGAGAAACAGCATCATGTTTCACATTTCGTGATTTATTGCGACTTTTTGGAATGAAACCCTATTTTCTAAAAGTGGGTAATTCATTTTTTGGCAAATATTTAAAGTTTCATTGGATACTTAACGAAATGTAAGTTTATTTTCTACTAATTTTTTAATAAAAAATTAAAGAAATTATAATATTTCAACAAATCTGCGATAAATTGTACTAACAATTTACTTAAAATTACGTTTTAACGGTAAACCGCGGCACGTTATTTGATTTTATTCCGACGTTTCGGCCACTTTTCATAGCCGTGATCACGGAGATAAAAATGTGTATGTAACTAATGTTAAAGTTGTTATTTAGCTTCTTCGACTTTGGCATTTTTGATTCTAATTCTTCATTAAAACGTACTTTTAAATTAAGCGTATCTACTAGTCTTGAGATATTAAGAACATAGGTACTTTCTAACATTTTATTCGATTTTCATACATGTATACTTGTAAGAACATTAATTTTGCCCTTGAAATGAATTAAATGGGTATAAAATATCTTGCCTGCACTTTCTAACGAGGAAGTGAGAGCTCGACGAAGGTATCGTGTCTTAGTGCTGTTTGAAAGTTGTTTCATGTAATATAGGCTATATAGCACAAAGGAAAATTACTTAAATTAAAATTTTAATTTTAATTTCTCCAAATTGCTGTTTCTAATATTAAAAACAAAAACCATTATGCGCTTGCTACTTGGACTCGCGCGGTGAGTTCTTTAATATAATATAATGTATTTTTTATTGCAGGATTAGCAGCAGCAGACGGCCCACTTGATGGAAAGCGGTTACCATCGCCTATGGACATTTGCAACACCAAAGATGGTACCGATGTACTGCTTCTCTCTTAAGGGAAACTGGAATCTGGTCACTAATGCCGGAATACTACACAAGGTTGTAATGGCGACATTCTTTAGACCAGCGGTAGTAACCATCCAGTCGGCCAAATGCCCTACCACCATGCTGTGCGTTGTTTAATCGCCTCTTACGATAGGCTGCCTACGTATTTTTATTGAAATTCTATAAATGACGAATTAATTAAAAAAATCTTTATGGTACAATTTCTGGTCTGAGCGTTTCTGAAAAAAAAACAAGACCTTATGTGAAGTATTCTGTTGGATGGTTGTTTCCCTTTAATGAATATTAGTACAAATTAGATAATGAATTATTCAAGCAAGCAAATATCAGGGCGTACGTAAAATTTAAATTGATATAGGTATTGAAAAAAAGTACTAAGTAAGGTATTATGGTATAAATGCTTCTGTAATAGTTGAAATGCAGGTAGTATTACTACTATACGTATTGAGTGGAAATATAATTCACTTAAATATTATTTTAAAACAAAGTGAAAAACATGTATGGCTTACGGCGTTCACAAAACGAATACAACGCACTTACCTATGAAATAGCGATGCTTCTCTTTTATAAAGCTCCAGAAAAAGCACAAACAATCTACATATAAAATTAGCATTAAAATGTAATGCCTTCAAGATGTAATATGAGAGAGAATTGTTTGGTGTGCACATAAAATCCTAACTAGCAATACGTAGAGTCGAGCTCCTTTAAAAAATTTAAGAGCAATTCGCTGTAATATGATTGATGTTTTCATTTACAGTCATGAAAGTAAAATATTTTTCATGATATTCACAGTCGAATGAAAACTTTTAATAATAACATTTCATAAATGTCCAACTGAAGCTTAGTCGGCCTAAAAATAATGCATTAATTTAAAAGTCTTAGAACGTAAGAGTAGTAGTGTAGTAAGTGTATTTTCAACACTAATTTGCAACGAATCATGAATAAGTATAGTCGTGGTAGCGTAATGGCTAGCGCACGCGCCCTAAAACTCAGAGGTCGCGGGTTCGATCCTGGCCGGAACGCATGCACTACTTAAACTGTTGTCTGACCTAATGTGCATATTGTTACAATTAACACGTGCTAACACCGGTGAAGGAAAACATCGTGATGCAACCTGCACATCGAGATAGCCGGTGTGTCAAACCTGCCAAGCCGCCTTAGACAAGTGTGGCGGGGATATACTGTCCATTCCCCTACAGTGGGAGGCCCGAGCCCAGCAGTGGGACAATTATGGGCTGTTGTTATCATGAATAAGAACTCATGAATAAATATTTAGACAAGTTAATGTGGCGAATACTCTACTTTCTGAAATTGTACCTACAATTTTATTTTCTAAAATATTGTTACATTGTATAGTAATAAAGGGCATAATATTGTTAAAACTCAGGTCCCGACTAAAACAAAATTCACCTGCATATCTGAAACAAAGCAGATTTATTACCCGTCGATATTTGAGCTAATAACTAATAACATTGAAACTATTGTAATTCTTTTATGATTATCTTCATTTTTTACTTATTATATTATTTATTATAATCATTAGCCAAGTGTTACGGATTTTAAAGTACAAGCTGATTCTAGAATATTCGGTCCACGTTGCCAGGCGGACATATTGCATTTGTGTAGATCCGATGGAGAGGGGAGGCGGTCGAGCGAGAACTATGATAAAGCGAGACGTGTATACGACATTCGGTAATCTATTAGTGACGGACTTTGCGCGTTTTATTGAATAACGACCTTCTGTATATTTTCAAATAATAAAATGTAGGTAAGTATCGGAAATTCACTCTATGAACCCGTGAATTATTCCGTTTAGATCCAAGCCTTAGGCTATAATATATACTTAAGATATATTCATGGTCTACAGTTGAGAACGTTGATTGACAAATACGACTATGCCACAGAGGAAAATATTTGTACTACGTACTAAAGAAGGCGTCCATAATTTGAACACTCGCAATGGTCCATGGACAAGAACTGAGTCTACGCCGGGCTTCTGTCGTTACTTTACGTATTGAAGTGTAAAGAATCTATTAAATAAATGTCTTCATGTGTACTAAGGTACAGTTCAAACCACATAAGTAACTCAAATAAAAGTCAGGGGATAACTTTTCAGGGGTAAGTTTGTTGTATTCTTTCGACGCGTCATCGCTGCGGCCATGTTCTCCAAGCGACCTACCGCTGCATGTTTTAATGGTTTGATTAAACGGCTACGTTACGTAAGGGAACGTTACCAAGATAATAATATGATTTATATGTAAAATAAAGTCTAAATCAAGCATTCTATAGTAGTTTCCATGAAGACCTACTAGCGTTAAATAGACACATGTTTTGTTTAAGTAACCCCGTCTCGGTTCCAATAAAGCAAGTCATGAAACTTAATTAAGAAGGATTTAGCCCGTAAAGTTATTTTGGGATGGTGCCAATTTACCGTAAATCCAACACCTACGTAAGGAAACCTTTTACCAACCTATTGTTTTGATTTGAATATTAAACAAAAAGAATAATAAATTCTTAAATATTATTTTCAGTGTAATAAAGTTCGAGGTTTTAGATTTTAAGAAAGGTTGATTTTTCAATTGCCTGACAATAGTCATTTAAGGGATAAAATAAATACAAAATAATACACTTCTATGAATAATATAATAGTTCAGTTTTGTTTCAGCCAGGTGGTTTATTTAATGAATGATAATTTTTATCTGATGAATGAAGAATCAGATCTTAAATTCTTAATCGAATGTAGTGTTTGTCCCGGTTGGCGTTGAGTTTCATCAGGTGTGAAGGTTGCATAGCTATGAGTTTCTTCATTTACAAATGTTTATATAATTATTTTTTTCGTAGTTTATATATGCTAAGGTAATACAGGATATTAAGATGTTTTGGATTGTAATAGATTTAAATTCAGATAACAGAAAAGTCTTGCATAGCAGATATTAGTGAATTGTATTGCATTGACATGGTGTATTCACCATGTCAATGCAATAACCTCCTCTTTAGCAGCAACTTCCAGCAAAGTGAAACAATGTACTAGTACATCGTTCCACTTTGCTGGAGGTTGCTGCTAAAGCGTAAAACCTCAGTGTTACACATTGTAATGTATTTAAATTTGAAAATAATACAAGCTATTAGTTTGCAACAACAACGAGCAAAATATAATCTCTAGTAAACCCTATTACAGATGCCCTTTCCCTCCTACACAAGTTTTTGCTAGTCCCCTACAGCCTGCTCAACAGTCTTCAATCTGTAAGAAGCTCTTTGAGACTAGTGATTAACCATCTGGTTCATATTATATATCGAACAGCGAATCAGTATTGCCATTTAGCCTGGGAATATAACCAGCTTTCTGGGTATGCTTTCTTCTAGCAATGACCTGGTGTTTAATTTATATACCTGTAGATTAAATACCTTTAATTGTGATTATGTCTCAGTACAATTATTACAATATTTAAAATTGTAGTAGCCAATGTAGTGATTAAATAATACGAGTACTTCAGATGGCAGAGAGTAGTATTCACTGTCGAGTGGTGATATAAACTGAAGTGAACTGATTTATTTTGGAAATGGTAACCTAAAGTACAGTACGCGGCACGCAACTTGGCAACGTTTCATAGTAGAGGGGGTAAGTTTGCGCATGGCACGATCAACACACGTGCTTGTGTTGTGTCTGTGAATAACCGTGTGGTTTGGCGTCGCACTGCATTCGCAACATGAAAGTCTGGTCGTCTCTATCGCGCGCGGTCAAGCTTATGAGCGTGAAGGAGACAGTTGAGTAGACACATTCCCCGCGTCCCGCTCGACAACTAAGGCGACTTAAAAAACGACTTGTGCGCATCTACGACTCTTGCCAAGTTACGTGCCGGGACTGTACAAATGTTAACAAGTCGTACTGCAAGTACAATGTATAGCACAGTGTGTGAGCGGAACGGATGATGTGCGAGTGTGATATAATTTTTAATATCTGCGGTCTGCCGTCTGCGCTCCCGCGCTGCTATAGTAGAATTATTTTGTCCGTGCAGTTTGGGTCATAAATCAAACTCGGCCTCAGCCCGGCTAGCGGTAAGCATGTTGCGCGAGCGCAACGCCATTATCGATAAAAACTCATTCTTATCAAAGAAAGATTATCATTCATATAAAAATCATTATTATCTTTTTTGCTGTTAATTTTAAACTTAGATACAAGTATTTATATTTATTTTAATATAACTTGTTACATTCTAAACTTTGGTACTTATAGTTTTTTAATACATAGATAGCTAATTAATAATTTATTTTCAATAATTATTATTCTTATTTTAGTATATAATTATATAAAAAAATAATGTTTTATCTATTTTTTCTTTCATTTATATCACTAACGACGACGATAACGCTTATGGACAACAATAATGCGCATCACTATGCCCACCCATAAGGCCCGTGAGTGGAAGAGAGAGCGAAATACTCGCTTCTCCGCTCCGATTATTTATGAGCCAAACTGCACGGAGGAAATAATTCTACTATAGTCAGTAGTACTCCTCTCAGTTCAGTAGTTCGTTGTCCACTGCGATGACTAGACGTATGCAGTTCCCATAAACTTTAATAGTACTAACTTAAAGCTATAAAACGAATGCGAATTATCATCCATACATGAGTATGGCATTATCTAACTACAAGTACAGCGTTTAATCCTTTAATGTAATAAACAAAATTAACAGATTGTTTGTTATACTACAAAACTGGAAAAGTAATTACGTTTATTTACTATGTTAATTAACTAAGAACGTAGTGTAATTTATTTAAATAATCTAGCATTAATGTAAGGAAATGATTCGTCTTTACTCTACAGGCTTACGAATACGGACGGTAGGAAACAGACAAGAAATGCTTGTTTGAGTTTCTGAGATCTCTTGGCTCGTTTAATATTTAACTACGACGATGCTCTGGAAATGTCTTGGTTGAGAAACAGATAAAACAGGGCGCGGTAACTAAAGCTGTATAATGTATATCATAAAGTGTGGTCTTATATTATACAAATAGAACTTTGGAAGTATACTTACACTAGCTGACCCGGCGTACTTCGTACCGCCATAATTTTGGAATTCCTAAAAGACTTTGTTTCATGAACAAATACAAAATCACCATAATTGGTCCAGGTGTATAGGAGGTTTCTAGAATCCGATGTCAACGCCACCTACCGGTTCTAATTGCGAATCTAAACCATCCGGGAACCCATTCAAACACACAAAAACAAAATCGCTCCCGGTGATTAGAAGGATTCTAGAAACCGATCTCAGCGCCACCTACCGGTTCCAACGGTATAAAAAGTATCCTATCTTTTAAGTTGGATCAAACTGCACACGGTGTGCAAATTTGATTGAAATTGGTTCTGTAGTTTTGGAGTTTATTAGCAACATCATCGTGACACAAGATTTGTATATATATAAGATATAAAAGAAAATTTAAAAAAATATAATGTAATTTTATCTAAAAAAATATAAAATTAATAAATTAAATATATATATATAACAAACTATAAAATCCAGTACCGGACCGCTGTAAGTCAGAAATGTGCCCAAAAGACTGGCCACATTATTTCGTCTAGGCTACACTGTTTATTTGACCTGAACAATAAACAAAAGACTATGTTTATTATGCGTGCGTGTGTCAAATACATAGTAATGTTTTTAATTGATTTAATTATTTTATATGCATAATTTAAAAAAATATTAGCGTTCGTCGCTTCTTCTTTATATAAACTATAAGTGTGCGAAATTTCATACTCCTCCGTCCGTGTAATTGTCGTAAAAAGGGGAATAAAGTGTTTGCTTCATGTATTAATATATAGATTTTATTAAGACTAGCTGTCCCGGCAGACGTCATCCTGCCCGGAAAAGCATCAATTGATGTGCCTACAGCAGCGCCACCTACCAGTCCAATTGTGAACCAACTCAGAAACCTTCTTTGGCTCATGAACAACAACTTTGGTAAAGGTTATCACATGATCAAATATATAGTTTACGATTCTATAAAGGACTTATAGACAAACATTCATTTTACATATAAGAAAGAAGAAAGAAGATGTTTATGAGGCCCTCAATGTCATTATTATTGAAAACTGCAAATATTATATTACATAGTAAACCAGTAAACGATAATGTTACTTCGATTGCAACCTGCGTTCACTATCGAGTGATTGATAAGCTATGGAGGGTAGAAGTAAGGAGTACAATCTCTGTGTTGAAAAAGTGTCCAGCAAAACGCGGATTCAAAAGTGGCGGTGCGGTAATATGGATACATTTTAAAGGAAGCTCCAAAAGCAATAAGGGTGAGGTAGAGAAATAGGATTACCGCTTTGTTCTTTAATGTTGGAAATTCACAATAATTAAATCACTCAATCACACGTTTTACTAAATTATTTTAGGCTACGAAAATAGCTGAGGTTTTGTATACTGGCACTTTATTAATTTTATCGCCCGTCAACAATTTTTAATTTATATTCGTCAATTTTTGAACTTCTATTTTCAGCATACTGCTGGACACTTTCAACTTTCCTTCAATATAAGATGGTACTCCTTGCCTTTAATATTTATTATAAACAACGCTACGTCCAGATTAAATAAAGCGTCTAACCCAGTTATTAAACCTAATCCGTTTGTTGAAGACAAAGAAAATTCAAGTTTATTGTTTTGGGGTATCGCTAACAATAGACTGAAAGGGTTTCTAGAGGTTTCGTTTCAAACTTCAATCTTCAAGTAAAATTTGGTATCTTGTATTACGGCTTCGAGCTAAACGTCAACTTCGTCTTTTGTGTGTTAATAATTAAATTAGGTTAGATTAGATAAATTACAAACACGAAATGCATAATTACAATACTTCTTGGCAAAACAACAGGCAGCAGTATAGCTAAAAGCGATTTAGTTCAGTGACCTAGCTTTAAAGAAATTCTTAACTGATCTGGCGTTGTGGATTTGGGGGAAAAAAGATAGGACTGTACTATTTAAGTATAATAATTCATAATCTATAAAAATGCGATATTATTTCGATCTGTTTGTCTAATACCTTTCATTTATTTTTTTATTGCAGGAGTTCAACAGACATGCAGACGGCCCACTTGATGGAAAGCGGTTACAAACAGCCTATGGTGTTGCAACACCAAGGCACAATGCGCTGCTGCTCTCTTGGAACTGGTCAGTAATGCGAAACAAGACAAGGTTGTTATGGCGACATACTTTAGAACAGGGGTGGTAAGCCATCTAGTCAGGCCTTACCACCTGGCTGTGGGTTGTTTTGTCGTCCTCACGACAGGCCGCCAGGCCGCAAGAAATTGTATTCTTTCTCCGTAACAACTACACACTAGAGTTTAGGGACACTAGTAAACACACACACACACACACACACACACAGAAAACAGAGAAAAGACAGAGAGAGAGAGAGAGAGAGAGAGAGATACACACACACGCACGCACGTACGCATGCACACACACAAACACATGCAACACGCTCACTCAAACATTTGATTTCGTAAAATACTTTATTTTAAAGTACCTTTAACAATATCCAATGTCCATTGCATTGTATACCCTATGTATATATTTATTAATTTGTTTTCGTTTTATGACGTTAAAAGTTTCATTGAATTTTCATAAAATTAAATGTTCAGAGAATTTGCAAAACCAGTTGACGTTATTTTTAGCATAGAGTATAAAACAACATAAATAACATTTATTTTCTATTATTTAGTTGTTTTTGTGTTTTTCTTTGAGGTCAGTTGTGTTTTAATGACTGTTCCAAAACAACCTTTGTGGTTAAGCTTTTGCCGGCGTACCTCACTGCAACGCAGACGATCCGGGCTCGATTCCCGATATGGTAAATTTCGGAAACGAATTTTCTCCATCATTTACTATGATCTGGATTTTTATATTGGGCCCAAGTAGTCCGTGGTATACCCATAACACAAGCGTAACTTGTTCCATTTGGAGATAATATATAATACCTATGTTTGTCTGCCGATTATTATTATTATTATAATGTATGTTTCTATAGACCACGGACTATAAAAATGGCTCAGACTTTTGTAAGGCTTGCGTGGGGCCATGGGACGGCCAACACGTAGAGGCCCCTTGACGCATTATAAATGTGGCATGCTACTGACCGGAGGTTATCCCTGTATGCACCATATAAAATGCACCCAATGACAAGGCCCGGTCAATTTAGGACTATTGTGGGGATGAAAACAAAAGGTACCGGGATTGGGATGATCTGCTAGTGGAACTAGGGATCTTGAACTATGGGAACTGTGGAGTTTGCCCGTCGCAATATTTGCGGAACACATTATTATTAACCCTGAAGTAGGTAGTGAATAGGGGATAATATATTTGGGCATAATACTTCAAGTTTGCGATATGAAAAATATTTTGGCTTTAGGTGAGAAATTAAAAATACGTGTTTCAGCGTTACTGATCCGTTCTTGTTTTTTTAAAAAGTATAAAAATAAAAGCGACCAGTGACGGGTGACAGTACTTTCTAAGTAATATATGAGATAGAGTTTGTAAAGTTCTCTTGAGAACTTGGACCTAGGACCACTAGATGGTTTCATTAATTAATGAGTTTTTAACAAGTTTAGGTCTGTGAACGTTTAACTATCTATTAATATAGGGTCACCTTTAGTGACTTAGGTATTAATTAATAATGAAAAACTCTTTGGAAATATAGATATTTTTTTGCTATTCAATCAAAAGCTTGAAAATATTATTTCCTATATTATAGGTATATTTTTGTTTAGTTTTGTTTTGCCGTGTGTTACGTGTTCGTGTGGGCGAACCCTTAACTCACATCGTTTGCTTCACACGATGCGACTCATTGATCTTCCACGAAGATCATACGATGTCGTAATATTGCACAAACCAATAAAGGGTCCTCGGGACATACCAGCGTCGTCTTTTGGTGCTCCATCGCGGAGAAGTCCAGACGTTAATATTAAGTTATAATTAAGTACCTAATTGTAATTAATTAATAAATGTATTAAAATATATCATATTTTTTAAAACATCCTCCGACGGCCAAAGAACGTAACTGGCGCAGTCGGTAGGATAGCTGTAACGGTGCGCGATTTCTAATATCGAGACCGCGCAATAGCCGAATCGACGGCGCGTCGGCTATCCTAGAATAAACCTACGCTTGGCTGTCGGAACCACCGAATTGCTGTTGAAGAATCGCCTTCAAGAGATCATCCGGATATCGATGAGTTACGTAATTCGTCATTTGCAGACTACCATGCAATTGTGAGTAATAGTTATAAGTACACTAATAATTCCTATTGGTTGCCAAATTCAACCCCTTTATAAATTAAATTTAAATTAGCCTTGATCGAAAGGTTTAAATAATACTACTACTAATATAAATTTTAGGGTTTTAAGCTATATTTGTAGGACAAAATAGAGATAATTTATTTTAGATAGTTATAATAAAACCGGAATTTCCTAAATTTAAATTATCCTTGATCGAAAGGTTAGGTAAAAATTAATATTAATTTTAGAATTTTAAGCTATATTTGTAGGAAAAAATAGAAATAATTTATTTTATATAGTTATAATAAAACCGAAAAGATTTTCCACTCAACGAAAATGGTAGCATTGAAAGATTTCACAGTACACTATTAGAACATCTACAATTATTAAAAATTAAATCCCCAAATGAAATAATACGGGATTTAGTTCTTTACGCATTAATCGCCTATGATAATTATATAATTATTTACTATGTATATACAAAGTCTTACTAAATGCAGACCCTTTGACGTAATTACCGGACACTTGGACCCACGGAATCCCACAGACATAAATTTGTTAGAAAGATTACTACAACTATATCTTGAGCAACAAAAACGCAAAATGCAAACTGTTTACCATATTATATATATCCATGAAGAATCCCTTTCGACTCGTGACGCTATAGTGACTAGACATAATATAGATAGGGAACCTGAAATGACTTATGAAGAAAATCATGAAGTCTTCGTAAAGAATGCATTGGCAAGTAGGAAAAAATTAGCAGCTCGTTACACAAATGATAACGTAATTCAAAACCTGCCCATTTACATATACACCTCCCGAAAACGAGGCTTAGTAGCCAAAACCAGATTAATAAGAAATAAGAAAATTAAAGACAATACGTTGTTACCGGCTAATATTTCTCTTAATAATGAGTTTGGGCCAAGCTCACCACAACCAGGAATCAGCTCAGAACATCCGACTTGATAACCTAGACGACGGACTCGGCATTTTACCTTTCAAACTTGGCTCCCCAAAATTTACTTCACGTGACCACTCCTTTTTGTTTGAATTTGACCTTAACAGTATACAAGGCAAAACTGACATTACCTTTATACAATTGACTGACATAGCAAAAAAAAAGAAATTCAAACACCACATTTGGCACTTTCAAACCTTTCAAGCTGTCTATCTGTTTAGGAAGTTAAATAAAAATCACTACTGCATTTAGAATAGCTCGAACCAAAACGAATAAAACGTGGTCTTATTATAATTAACCTTTAGTAAAAGCATTTTAATAAATAATTTCGTTAAGCGATTTTAAAAATAGCCGTGTTAAGGAAGACGTTCTTTTTTTTCAATTAATATAAACGAGAAATATTAAATTAATTTACAATTATATTATGATTAGTTTTTGCACACCATGAAAATGATAGAATGTATAGGACATTATCTTATCATTGTAACAACTCTTGTACTACATTCTGGCAAATAAAGATTATTATATATTATTATTATTATAAGCATAACAGGCAATCTCGATAACGAGGATGCTCTGAAATACGAAAATGCACTTAAAATTTTACAAAATAATAATCAAAAATTATCAGCTAACTTTAACAAGCATATTAGTTTAGTTTTAGAATTTCCATCAAATTCATACCCTAGATAGGCTAACAGACAATCAAAATAAATAAAATTAAATTATATCAAGTCTTATAAATTCAACCAACTTTGTCAAAATTCAAATTAATCAATACATTCTATTTGCACAAGCTCTTAATATAATATCGGAATTTTTTAAGAAATTTCTGTAGAAATAAGTAGGATAGAAAATTTGATAGCTTTTAGTCGCACAAATACCATGCACCGTTCATTGTTAACTATTAATGATCTGAGTAAAATGATTTATCAAATTAAAGATTTTTTTTTTTGGACTAAGGTTCAGTTTTAGATGTAGAAATAAGATATTACTATGATATAATTAGCTTAGGTTCATATTTTGTAGACAAAATCAAAAAAGTTATAGTAATAAAATTTCCTATCATGTCACCTATAATTTATAACCTTTGCAGACTCTGTCCCGTCCCTAATAAAGGATCAGAAACTATCATCCCTCCTTTCCCTATTTGGCAATCAATTCCAGGGAATTTGTGTACATGGAGGCAGAATGCCCGAAGGTAGAAACCTGGTATGTCTGCAAACAGCAAACTATTCATCAGAAACACACCCAACGTGACTACATTACCAACCTAATACAAGAACAGAAAAATAACATCATCACGTCATCCAACATCTATAAACTTGGCAAAAGAAGCTCTACTGGAATTGGATAGTCAACATTAAATCATATCATTACCAAGAAAAACTAAAATACAAATCTCCTGCAAACAAGAAGAACATCGCATACCGGAAGGAAGCTCTTGGCAACAATTCCAAGGAAGTGCAGCATTCGTACATCGGAATTCACTATCATTAATACTGACGACAAAATTCGAAGACAAGCTGTCGAAATAATGACGTTCCCATCGCCACCAATATCAAATGAATCATCGATTCAGTATAATCTGACAACAATTGACTCAAATGTATTGCAAAATATTCAACATCAGGTGCAAACGGAAAGTCCCACGAAATTGTCGACAAAAGATTTCTCAAGCTTATATCATACAACAATACCTACCTACCTTTTGGTATCAAGTGCAGTTGTACTCGCTATGTTTCTTTACTTTCACCTATATTCAAAGAAGCCTGCGATGGATGTTAACAAAGAAACTCCTTCAGAAGATATTGAATTACCAAATACAAGCAGAATTGAGGAAAATATGCAGGCGCATAGAGCAACATTCATGTTCCACAAATAGTTGCTCATCTAGGAGGGGAGATGTTACGTGTTCGTGTGGGCGAACCCTTAACTCACATCGTTTGCTTCACACGATGCGACTCATTGATCTTCCACGAAGATCATACGATGTCGTAATATTGCACAAACCAATAAAGGGTCCTCGGGACATACCAGCGTCGTCTTTTGGTGCTCCATCGCGGAGAAGTCCAGACGTTAATATTAAGTTATAATTAAGTACCTAATTGTAATTAATTAATAAATGTATTAAAATATATCATATTTTTTAAAACATCCTCCGACGGCCAAAGAACGTAACTCGTGCTCAAAGCCCGCGATAAAAGCTATGCAAGAGCTTAAAAATCATATTCAGGTATTACTGGCTAGGTCTTAGCCCACCTTGGAGCCAGCAGTACATTAGTAACACCATTGGTGTTGCCAATGTCTACAGGCAATGCTAACCACTTATGAGAAATAGAAGGAGGGTCGACAGCTTGTCTGCTGTACGCCAGCAATAAATCAAAATCTGAAAAAGAGTTTTTTTCTTTTTGTAAATCTTTACTTTATCAATGTACATAAAGTGTAAACATTATATGTATTTACTAACAATAACATAAGTTACAGGGTCAAATAGAAAACTTGGGGTTCAACCTCAATTGCCACGATGAATACTTGTAAAGATTTTCGCTGTGACACGGTGTGTCAACAAATATCCGATCAAAAAATATCTTCTTTAAAGAAAGGAAAGGTAAAAAGTTGTTCACTACAAGTCTCTTAAAGATTAACGCTGTTTTTTTCTAACAAACATCCAATTTCTCAACAAAGATTCTCAATTTGAATAGAAGAGCTAAACAAACCTATTTCAGCTCATGACCGACTGAAACCTTTTTTAGACAGAGTACATGTCCTTTGTGTATTCGTCGACTCGAATGTACCGTTCGGGACTAACGCTATTTGCACGTTAAAATGTTTTTATAAAAATCTTTAAACTTCTCGAAATCCCCGAAATCTGGTTCATAAATAAACATAATAGGTTATAAATAAGGGGTTGATGTTATATGGGAGACCAATCATTTTTCAACTTTATGAATATAAAAATTCATCTCTATAAAAATGCGATAGTAACTCGATCTGCCTCAAAAACACCATAAACACCCTTGCAGAAAAAGGCTGATATTATTCAATTGTACACAAAGAGCGGGTTTTGTTTGTTTTTATTTTATTTCGAACCAATGTTGTTTGCCTGATCATATGTGAGGGCCTTTAAACTATGTACATTATGAGCTTTCTTCAATTTGCTCGAATTCGGTTTTGTTCTTAAAATTCTAAAAACCATGTGATACTAATTGTCCTAGTCATACCAGAACGAAAGAAAGGTAGAGGCCGCCCGCCATTGACCTGGTGGTCAAATATTGAGAGAGACTTTAAGATAGCCCAATTGCCCAAACCGACAACACAAGACCGTATGTATGTATGCTTGACACAGGAAAGTCAGGAGACCCGATTCCAAATAATGGGATAAGGAGTGGACATCGACACTGCATAAACCTAAACCTCCATCCCATTTACCGTGCTGTTACGGGGCGTCACGGGATAGATCCCGTATTCTAGATTAGTGTTCGCAAAGTTTTTGTGTTCAAAGTATATCTAGGAAAACAAAAATTTTCGGGTACCTCCAACACATATAATTTTTATTTTTTTTTATTTTTATTTTTTTTTATTTTTTTTTTATTGCAGGAGATCAGCAGACAGGCAGACGGCCCACTTGATGGACAGCGGTTACCATCGCCTATGGACATTTGCAACACCAAAGGTGCTACAAATGCGCTGCTGCTCTCTTAAGGGAGACTGGAAGCTGGTCACTAATGCCGGAACACAACTCAAGGTTGTTATGGCGACATACTTTAGACGAGGGGTGGTAGCCATCCAGTCGGGCAAATGCCCTACCTAGCTGGCTGTGGGTTGTTTTGTCGCCACTTACGACAGGCCGTCCGGCCGCAGGATATTGTATTCTTTCTCCGTTCCTGCACGGATAAAATAACTACATACTTGCGGAACACTGGCATAGAGAACAATGTTACTACACCATACTCTCGGTAATCATGGTACACACCGGGGGGCAGGGCGTTCTGCTGCCAACACCTACCAACTATAATTAGGTGTGAAAAAATAGGAATATAAATAACAATGCTAAGTAATAACATAAAAATAAATCTTGTTCTCTAAGCTATGAATGGACGTTTTTCATCGGATATCGTGGAAAGTAAATCAACACAAAAAACCGCCTGCCTACGGCGCGCGGCGTAGCTCCGGGGTTGCGACAATCTCGATGAATAATGGTTTAAGTTGAAAATAATGTTTTGTATGCAAACTATTAAAACGGTCTCTTTTTTATGGATTGAATATTATTATTTTTTATGTAGTTTAAACTATGCTGAATACGCAATGATTTTGTTGTAATGCTATGTGGTTATCTAGATGTAAGGTTTTTATAAAGGTAAGGCGAGATTCTCCGTGGAGGAACGGTTAAGAATTCTAATTCTTGCGGCCGGATGGCATGTCGTAAGTAATGACAAAACTACCCGAAGCGAGGTGGTAGAGCTTTTGCCCGACTAAATGGTTACCACCAGTGCGTTACTATTTGAGCGTGGGAGTTCAAATAAATGAAGGTGAACATCTCGTCGGTGGCCAGCAGTGCAGTTGTAAAATTGAGGGGCTGGCACCAGACCAAACAATTCCTCGGATAAGTCCCCGTTGTACAGGCGGTAAAATACTCAAAGAGACGCAGCGTCTCCGAAGGCTAAGCGATTTTTATGATAGGATAACGTGCAATGTTTGTTTATTGCACAAAAAACAAAGAAATAGTTTTAATAGTATAAAAGTAAAACATTCTAATGGTCTACTTCTTCCTTACCCATCCCACTCCCTTTTAACATCTCTTCCACCTTATCCTGGTGGGCTTGGCCGTGGTGATGCACTTTCAATTAAGTAGTCCGTCTGCTTCTGTCGAAGCTTTGCAATAAAGATAATATTCTTCTTCTTATTCAGCCAATCTCAGTTCACAACTGGACGTAGGCCTCCCTAAGTACGCGCCACATATAATAAAAGTAATATCAAGTACTATTAAACTGCTTTAATCCGTAACAAACATTTCGTTTATTCATTTTACATTACATTAAGTGTGGTACAAAGTATAGCCTTATTTATGAATAATATCTCGTGAAAATTCGGTTAGAATAAGCACATTGAAAAAAAAACGTCCGTAAAACATAACGAAACAAACATTATGTATTAATTACATTATTTTTATCGAATTATAAATATAATGATTGTTGTTGATGTTGTGTTGATTGTTGATGAATGTTTGAAAACTAAATGATGTACATCATTTGAAAACAATATGTTAGTAAAGGCGTTAACACATAATTTCTTGCGACAGACTAATGTATGAAAGCAAAAACGACATAAAGAAAACGGCAACGATCTTCGTGTAGTTTTTCTACCTCTTCAATTTTCTTGCAGTAAATGCCTGTTACAGTTGACGTTAAGAGTTGTCTGTTGTCACTGTGAATCTAGCAATGGGCTTCTGAAAGTATGATTATATGATATCCCTCCCTGTTGCTATGCGAACGATCCCTTGGGCACCGGATTGATTTTCACAAAAGGGTTACCTGTTAAAATTGGTTTGGTTTTCCACAAGGTCGTTGAAGGGTCGGTTTTGTTTACTCAGAAAACATCACAAAAAGATTCCAACAAATTTTATTTCTTTCCTTTAATTAATTAAAAAACAGATTGAAATCTTAATATGCAAAAGTGTCACGTGAAATACGCAAAGCCTGATTGTAATCTAAAACTGTGTATTTTATAATACTTAAGCATTCAACGTTTCATTGAATGAAAAATAATTATTTGTAGAGTGCCTTTCTTCCTTCCTTATAACAAATACTATTTATTACTACTAGTAAAACCTAAAGTAAGAGAAAATTGTTAAATTATGAACAACTCTTAATTGAGAGAAATCTGATTGAAAAATGTTCTTACTTTCTTTGGGGCATTCAGGAAGGAAAATTTAGCACAGTTGAAAAAGTTTTGTCGAAGTTATCATATTATATTCTCAAAGATCTTGGCTTTTCCTTTTAATGAAAAAGGATTCAACCGGAGTTTCAATTGGAAGTTACTTAGCAAACGTGTATATTACGTGTTTTATATATATGTTAAAATTTTATGATTTTAAGATATAATAATTCTTCGGCAACTTTTACTTTTACTTTTACTTTAATATTATATTAGCTTCGCGACTTCGTCCACGTGGAATAGTTAAAAAATGATCTTAGCGTGATGATATGTAGCTTATAGCCTTCCTCGGGCTATCTAATACTGAAAGAATTTTTCAAATCAAACTAATAGTTCCTGAGATTAGCGTGTCCAAGAAAACAAACAAATTCTTCAGCTTTATATATTAGTATAAGATTTGGTTCTGACTTCTTCGGAATAAATAAGGTTAATTTAGCTAAAGTTGAAGAGAAGTTACTAAATGAATAATATGTAGACTAACTATTCCTTGGCTTAACGTTGTGAGGGATGATATGATTGATTACATAGGGTGTCAGTTATCTCAGAATAGAATAGAATTCAAGTGAAAGAGAAAAAGATGAAAATGGACTCCGTGCTTCCAAGCAGATACGCTAGACATAACAAGGATTTCATGCTAGGATGATGATGAGAAAAGATGCGATATAGAGCTGTTGAAACGACTACATATATTTAATTAATTTAATATTTCAGATTGTTTATTATTTAAGCGGGAATTTCAAACATGTTTGCCAGCCTTACACTTTCATATATTACATAGTACACTCTTCTCTCTCTACTATAGTACATACATACATATATACATAACTTCACGCCAGGTCCCTTGCGGGGTAAGCACGAACAACAGAGTGCCATACAGGTTTATTCTTACACACCTCACTTGCTTCTTTGACATTCATAGTTCTTGTCATGCATGCTGTCTGTTCTTAAGGCTCCTGACCTCACCTTCTGCTAATACATGATCAATTTGATCATGGAAGGTGTGTCGTGGCCTTCCGCGACTTCTGCATCCATCCACTTTTGCATTGTATATCTGTTTAGCCATTTTTTCATCATACATTCGTTTCACATGCCCGAACCACCGGAGCATTCCTTTCTTTACCTTCACCCCGACACTCTCTTCCAGATCAACTCTCTTTCTTACTTCGGTATAGTACTCTACTATAGTAATGTGTATATATGTCTATCTCCCTCCCCCAACATCGAGTACGCGCGAAATGCAGCGGCGACGGCGCGGCTGCACTACTTCTCTTCGAACCTTGGGACTCAAAACTTCGCAACATACTTCTATATAATTATACAAAAACAATAGCCGGCCCAGTGAACTATTCGATTTGTTTTTCTGTGATTGTGTAAAGTGCTAGCAGAAGTAAATGTTCTACGTGTTATGTAAATATGTATTCATATTTATTACTTTTTGAATACATAACAACAGACGCTCAAAGTCGAGCTATTTGCTAACCAGCGGTTTTATTCGGATGATCGGATATATTCATAAGGTATTCTTATGAAATCCGAGCACATTCACAGGTATTTAAAATTCTATATATTAACTATAGAACTTCAATAATCATAATAAATTAATATAGCCGAGGAGAAGGTTTCATTCCGAATAAAATGTATCCTTTGTTTAACTGCATCACCGTAAGTGAATTGTAGGACATTTTATTACACTCGGCTAATACAGCTTCGTTCGTATAACATCTGAATAAAATCTATCTCACCAAAGTATTTCATTTTTGAGATAAAACGTATTTGCATTATAATAACGGCAGCGGACTTTCGAATCAACTAACATATATTTTTCATAAATGCACAGACTGTCGTAGCCGACTAGATTTTGTACGAGCATATCTACATATGGCCTTAGACGTAGGCGCAAGAGATAAGAGTAAAAAACGCATTAATTATTGCTTGAAAAGTACTTAATTTAAATTATTTGTAGCACTATATTTTACAAGTTAAATTGTAAGATGTTATTTTTACGCTGGATATTTTAAAATTTGTAAAATATACTGTAACATATGTCCGTATCTTTACTGGTTCATTCTGTTAACTAGAAACAAGAAACAGACAAAACAGATAAATAAAATGAAGTGTCTGTTTGAAATGTCAATATAACAGTTGGCATAAGGCATAATGGCTAAAGGCATATGAAGGCATATACGGTACTTATATCAAGAAATTATTTCTTAATATTTTTGTCTCTCTGTTTGTTAGGATGTTCCGGCTACATCTGAAACGGCTGGACTAATTTTGACGAAAATTTCACTTGCAGATAGCTGATATTAAAAGAGTAACTCAGGATATTTTTTCTTTTTTAAGTTACCACGATAAAAATTCCACGTGGACGAAGTTGCGGGCACTAATCAACTATAAAATTCACTGTTGCATTTATATTCATTACGTATATGTTTTGGTAGTTTTAACAACTCTATGTTGTGTCACCTCGTTTAGTATAAATGACTTAAACATAGTTTTGAGATAATTGATAATTAGACAGCCCATCTATTATATTTAGAGATAAAATATTTGGATCCCTAAATCACTGGGTTTAGTTTAAGTAAATTAATATTTGTGATCTATCAAAAACGTTGTTGTGAACAATGGGTTTTAAGTGTCACAAAGGGCACGAAGGCTAAACGAATGGAGGCTTCACGGCTTCAGCGAGCTTCGGGCTCGAGGGGTAGGACGAAGAGTGCGCGGGGGTTGCGCGGGACATACAAGTATTGCCAGATACTATGGTTTTATGCGGAGACAGTGCTTTAATATATTTTACTTTTCCTTGTTTATTGTGAGGCGAGCAAACAGGCAGACGGCCTATCCAAAGGAAAGTGGTTACGTCGCCTATATGCGTTTGTAATACCTAGAGTGAAACCAACTTGCTGTCAGAATTTGGGATAAGATACAAGAAACGGGATAAGAAAAATTGGATAAAGAGATGGGATAGTATGGGATGTAATCTATACCTCATATATATTATAACTATCATACTTATTTTTTCTGTTAGTGTGACCACAATTATTCGCTATATTTGACTATTATTTTTTATTTTTGTACCATAAATTTTACTTAAATTAAATTACAACTTGAATATATAATTAAATACATCTCTTTATGTAAATTTTGCGGGTAAATTGAGATCTATTATTGGCTTATGCACTGTTTAAAATATATCGTTTATTAATGTATCCCGAAAAAACTGTGTGATTTTTGTTAAATAAATAAATATGGGATGAGATGATATAGGCCGGATAAAGGTATTAATTAGATAAGAAGGAATAGGATAGAGGGGATAGGTTGTGGAAATGGAATAGGCGAGGGAGAGGGGGAAGTTGGCCCTCGGAACACCCACTCATAGCATGAAATACGACTAGCTTAAGGCTAGTTTCACGCCGTTTCACCCCGAAATTCTGTTAGAGAGTGGTATTACACCGATCGAGAGCTGATCTGAGAGCCTGTAATCAAGAAAGTGATTTCAGCACGACTGTCACATCAAAAGCATTACTTTTGCTTCTTTTATTGCATGAGTTTAGCAGACAGCCCAGCTAATGGAAAGCGGATGCCATCGCCATTGGAAATTTGTACAACCAAAGGTGCTACTAATGTGCAGCCGTTCTCTAAAGCGACTGGTAGCTGGCCACTAATGCCGGAACACAACACAAGGTTCTTAGGACAATATACTCTAAACCGGGGGTGGTAGCCATCCGGACGGGCAAATAGCCTACCACCTGGCAGTAGGTTTTTTGTCCGTCTGTCTGTGTGTGTCACAATCAACTTTCGCTACTCGATCTATTTGTATGTTTGACCTGATGTGATCTATTTAGCGCAACATAGTAGTGTAGTAAAAAAAGTAAATAACAAATTGGGGATGGCCGCCATACATGACACCAGGGATTTTTTTGTTAGTCGTAAGATCCGCACTACCTCACTTTCTGTCTACTGACAGTGCAGTGTGTATAAGATCATTCCTATCCCAGCAATACGAAGTTAATGTAGTTACTCTGTCCTAATGTGTAGGTATATTGTCACACAACTTCAACGTCGAGATTACCCATGTGTGACACTAACAGTTCCAATATTGTGAATAAAATATCTATTCCATTAGGAATAGAGACATTTGAGTTCACCTGACGTATTTATAAAAAATATATTCGATTTTAAGGATTTTAAAGTATGGGCAACACTGCGCAACGGGCAGACAAGAGCGCGCGACAGCGGCGGGCGAACGCCGCTCAAGCCTCCCCCGTTCGCGTTGCTTCCAAAGAGACAAAAGCGACTGAAACAGTGCAAAAATCTTGTGTGAAAAAATGCTTGTTGATTAGCTGTGTGTGGAGCGCGTGTTTCGCCCGCCTGTTGCGCATATACGCATCGCGATAACAGCTTGAATAACTTCTAAAGCAACCGCTCTTTTCGTCCTCCGTGACTTTGAATGTGAGTACCATTCTTTTGTTGTAACTTGAAAACTTATTTTTGATACGGTTAAGTTTAACAGTCCAGTTCAAAATATCAAATATTATTGTAGGGAAATATTTATTCTGATGACCTAAACAATTAACTCATCCTTGAACATTAAATCATCCCTGAACATTAAATCCTAATCAATCCTACCGTACCGGGTAAAGATATTACAGAATCAGGAATGAGTAATTCATGTGTACTATTTAAATGTAGAAATTATGTAATGAATTAAAATAATAAATTATTTACGCAGGTGTATATATTCAAAATTTTTGCTTCTCTTATTTCGAATATGGATCTGGAGTGCTTTGTATAATGCAGAATTAGTGTCGTTATACATTCATATCCGCTATGTAAGTTTAGTCTTTTGAATATTTCATCACAATCAGTTCAGTTTTTTTAGCATGCGTGATTAAGTATTTATTTGAGTATTTACTTCGATTTCCAAGCAGGATGCCCTAATGGTATTGTGGCTATTTGTTTTTCGTATCTATGAAACTATCAACGCAAAAGATTGTACAGAAAAGCTACCTTAAATAATTATTTTGTGAAGAAGTTATTGTGAAGAATCTTTTATTATTCCCCGAATAAGGCAAATACGCAGGCTGGCTAGTGGAAAGAGCTTATCGTCGTCTATAATGACGTTTGCAATACCAGGGGGCGTCTATAGCGTAGCCGGCTTTGAGGAAATTTTGTAACGCCTTTGTAGAACAGCCCTAGCCCAACAGTCGTAGCGCTGACTACCTCAGCAGGTAGTTTCCTCGTTGTAGAGAATCGTTATGCGTTTTTCTAAACAAAGACTAAGTAAAGAGTACTTTAAACTGTAATTAAAGGAGACAAAGCAAAAAGTACATGTCTGGACCGTAACTAGTGGAGATACATCGTCTTTGTTGACCACTGTGGGAAGAAGCATTATAATATGTTATACTATTTTAATATCCTTTGATTATAATAAAGACCAATAATTATTGGAGGTTTTATAAGCAAAAAAACATTAATGATCATAAAGGTGACATCAAAGAGAATAAAAATATACCAAGGTTCAAGACTCCACAACCTTAGAAGTCCATTCCGGTAAACAGTTTACGTCATTACGAACGTAGGTATATTAATTGCTTTCAACTGACATTTCGTTCAGCGTTCCAACAGTCGTGAAAGTTTGAAATATAGTTTCCGCACAGTAGAGGGACTGTGGCGTCGCTTCACAACGTATGACATATTGCCTTCCTGGGACAAGGCCGTATACTATCAATTAACTAGCCCGAACAGACAGGATTTCAGGTTGCCATGACAATGTAATGTAGAGTTCGTGGTTATAAATTGTAGCAATACCAATCTATGTTATTTCTATAAATGAATAGGAATGACTAAACTCGGACGGAATTTCTAGTCCTTGCTCAGACTTTAATTGTTTAACGGAAAACGTGTACCTATTTGCTATTGAAACTTTAATTGAATTGCGTTATCCATAGCGGTGACTGAATTAGTTAATGCCGCTAAATTCTATTGTGATTCTATATTTATACTTTGTGAGCTAAAATCTTTACTGTTATTTTTTATAAATGCACTATACGATTAGTAAGTATTATACTATCAATAAAATATACTAATAACAATCCTTAAATGACCCAGTGCTGGGGTCGGGCCTCCGACTGTATAGAGGAACGGAAAGTATACCCGCCACGCCTGTATAAGGCAGATCGGCAGGTTTAACACATCGTTTATCTCAATGTGCAGGTTTTATCACGATATCTTCCTTCTCCGTTGTTAACGTCGTGATTGTAACAATATGCATACTAAGTCAGAAAAATACCTAAGTGGTGCATGCGTTCCAGCCAGGTTTCAAAACCGCGCCCTTAGGGTTAGAACGCGTGCGCTAGCCATTACGCTATCACTGTTTCAATACCGTGGTTTAAATTTCATATTATACAGGCGACATACCACTGGAATCAGGTCTTAAAATTACCACCCTTCTTTAAGATGGAATGATCGGGTTCATAAGCAGATAATCTCGATGTGAATATCACTATATTCGTTTACTGTTATCATGTAGCCATATCGTGGAACTACGTACCGAACTTTTTGCAATGAGGCACGATTAACATAGCCATAATTTTATATTGCACTCGCTGTCCCGGCAGACGTCGTCCTGCCCGGAAAAGCTTCAATCGATATGCCGACAGCAGCGCCATCTACCGGGTCCAAGTGTGAACCAACTCAGAAACTGGCTCATCCACAACAACTCTGCTAAAGATTATCACATAATCAAATGTATAGTTTACGATTCTATGAAGGACATTCAAACATTCATTTTTATATATAAGATGGAAATGAAAACAAGTATGGTTGCAGATTGCTGCGTAAAATAATTTGTTTCATGTAAAATATATGTTAATGAAATGTTTCAATAATGTTAGACTATCTGACTGAGTGATGGACATTGATTAATTTTTAGTTTTTAAGCTTTAACTTATTAAACATTATCTGTATAAAATAAGTTGTTATTATGGATCTTTGTTTCTGACATATAAATCAAAATGTGTGCTGGGACAATAGTAAAAATGAAACTTCAACGAACAAGTGGAAAAACGAATCGCAACCATATTTTAACTTGAAGTTTTACGGGTAGGTTTTCAAATTGGACAAGTGAATTAAGAATCTGCCTGTAAAACTTTATGTTAAAATTTTGTTGCGATTCGTTTTTCCACTTGTCCGTTGAAGTTTCACTTCTACTATGTGTCCCAGCACGCGTTTCGATACCACGGCCTTAACGCTTTTTCGTGACGGAAAATATATAGAAGTTTCATTTCAATTAATAATTATCATATTATTATTATTGCCATCAGCCAGTTGCAGTTCGTCATTGCTGAATATAGTCCGCCCTAAGTCTGCGCCACAAATTCTCTGCTACTCCATTTTCACACTTTATTGTTAATACACTGTTGGAATGTTAGCGAGGCCAAGACAGAGATATACATACACTATAAATAAACTGTCCCTTACATCACCGGAAAATAAATGAGGAAACCACATTTGCTATTACAAGCACGGAGGCTTTTCCCTTATTGGTAATGAAGTCGGTCTCTCCTTGACATAAATTTCTTGTTCGCGAGGGAACATGGTTTGCAACATTAACCTTGGTTTCATATGTTTTTAGTGTTAATGTTCCGCGACTTCACCTGCGTGTAATAATAGCGCATTTCGAGCCTCATTCATTTTTATGGGAAAGAATGGGATATGCGGCTGGTATCAAACAGCGTCTTGTCAACCTCCTCAAAAACACACACACAAAAAAGGAATGTTGACAGTTTACAGAGTTCGGTATTCTTGAAATACGGGGTTTTGCGCAATGTCGAAAAATGAAGAGAAATGCCTCAATTGTCAAATAAAACAGTTTGCGTGTATGTTTATGAGTCATTGATCATCATTCATTCATTAATGTGTATTTACACATTAATGAATGAATTATTATTTTCTATAATTGTTCGATTTGCTCTGGTTTTCTATACGTAATTTACTTTGTTTCTTAAGCGTAAATTAGACGTGTTAATTTCACATAATTGTCTTAACTTTGTAAAGCAATCAGATTGAAAAAACGAATTAAACATAAAACTATTAGTTTTATTTAATAGCAGCGCGTTCCATTAGTAGTAGCTCACAACGCCCAAAATGCTCAGCTAGCCGTTGTACTAGGCGACGGCGGTCGTTGTGGTCGGTAGTTTTGATCGCACAATGCTCACAACGACCATGTCAAGAGGTGGGTCGAATAACCGTTGCACTTGGATTTAAGATTGTAACGCCAGCAAGCGAGTGGAATGGGAAAACTCACGGTCGTGTACGTGGTCGTTGTGAGTCTCTAATGCAACGTAGCCTAGGAGACTCGTTTCATCAAAATTGAAGGACAGAAATAATTATTAATTTTCAATCTAACTCATACATCGTATATGAAATCGGATTTGTTTCTAGACTTTTAATAAAAAAATTTACATTATTTAAAAGAGGGATTGGTTCAAGTTAACCATAACATCCTCATTAGGATGGGGACAAAATCATGTATTAAAATTTTCACCATTCTAGATATAATTATGTACCTTGACATTCTTGATATTCTTATTAAAAATAGTTCTAATAGAATCAAGAAAATATCTGTAATATACCAAGACGGACGGACAAGCGTGGCAATTTCATAAGTTGATGTAAGTGCTTATTGCTTTATTACTGAAAGCTCCTATTGCTGCCAAAAGTTAAAATTTTTTTTTTATCAAAACAACAAAATGGTTACAGCTCTTTGATTTTATACATAGCATTGAAAACCTCTGGGGTTTATATTAATGCTATGGGTGTCTACGTCCGTAGCATTTAACAATTATAACATTATGTGTCATTTAAATAGTCCGCCACGCTTGTCCAAGGCGGCTTGGCAGGTTTGAAACATCGGTAATCTCGATATGCAGGTTGCATCACGATGTTGGCCTTCATCGTTGTTAGCACGTGGTAATTGTAACAATATGCACATTCGGTCAAAAAACTGACTAAGTGTTGCATGCGTTTCGGGCGGGATTCGAAGCCGAGCCTTATAAGTTTTGGGACGCGTGCGCTAGCTATTACTCTACCACGACTTTAAAATGTTTAAGATAATATATATTAAAATTAAGATATTATAATTTAAAATAGCTTTAGAAATACGTTATTTTATAGTTTTTGAAGTCGATTTTTTTTGACATAATCTCAGTTACTATATTGTTGACATTGTGTCAGTTTTCTTCATTTTGTAGCATTATATCCAAAATTGCACTTGTTGTTACTTTAGAAACTATATTTCTGTGGGCTGTTCTTCGCGCCTCTTCCCATCTTTCGCATTCTACCTAGTACCTATGCATCGCGGTGTCCATTTTTTCGCAGTATGTTCATGTTTCTGTATCTACTTTCCCAATCCTGTGTAAGTAGTCCTGGAAGCAGCTATGGCCAGTTAGCACCTGCGTTATGTAGTAGTTTGTTCCACCGAACTCCCTCCAATACCATTTTCTTATGTCGGGATTAAGTTGCTTCGTCCAGCTTTCTTCTACTTCTTCCTCCCACATCTTTTGGCACCACAATCTGTGGCAATGCAACTATTCAACACCAAATTTTTATTGCTGCAATAAAACACGTAAATGATGTTCGTCAGATTTCATTGCACGTAACGAAAACGGAACTGGAATTTTCAACAACTCGTTATAACTTTGCAACACGTTGTGCATACATCACGCGATAGTAAAACGCGGAACAAAGAAACGGGGGGTGTTAAGGATAATTTATTCAGAGGTCGTAAGGGTTTGTCACGATACCCCTTTGGTCAAGAACTTAAGACACTCCAGAAAGGTTGCGTTTTTGTCGGATTTAGATACAGTTTATTTTCCTAATAAAAATCTAATAAAGCCGTTTTTTTTTATTACAAATCGGTAACCAAATAAAAAGTCGTGGTAGCGTGGTAGCCTCCCAAACTCAAAGATTCGATTCTGGCCTACCAAATGCACTACTTAGGGAGTTTTCTCACCTAACGTGTATAAAGTTAAAATTACCACGTGCTAATAATGGTGAAGAAAAACATCATGATGCAACCTGAACATCGAGATTACCGATGGGTCAAACCTGCCAAGCCGATTTGGACAAGCATGGCTGGTATATTGTCCGTTCCCCGTCCGTTATAATGGGAGGCCCAAACTCAGCAGTGGAACATTTATGGGCTAATATTAGTAATATGCAACGTGTAAGTATTTGTTTATACAAATACTTACACGTTGGATATTACCAAGATAAGTCAGGCATGTGTTACTGGTAATATATAACACATAAAAATGTAGATTTAGAAGTTTATTCAAAAGCATTGTTTGCTTATACATATCGAACTTTGGATAATTCTTTAAGTTGACTAAGATATTTAAAGACCATTAAACAGTGTAATTCATCAGTAATCCTGTATTCTTTACAATAAAATGATCATCTAAGCAAAAATAACGTATATTTATTTAGTGCTTTAATCATTATTATATCGCAGTTTATTATATTTATCTAGTCTATATAAATCCCTATTAATATTATAAATGCGAAAGTAACTCTGTCTGTCTGTCTGTCTGTCTGTCTGTCTGTGTGTCTGTCTGTCTGTCTGTCTGTCTGTCTGTCTGTCTGTCTGTTCCGTTTTCACGTAAAAACTACTGGACCGATTTGGCTGAAACTGAGTACATATATATATTTTCGATACCGAGGATGAACATAGGATACTTTTTATCCCGAAAAATGGGATTGTAAAGGCCTGAGCCTGGTGAGGCTCCGGTTGTGTCGTGGACTGTATTTGGATGCTTAGAAGAATGATGAACGTGTTGATAATAACGATTTTATTGCTTGGATGGTACAATTACAATAAATTAAAATGTGGTGCGCGCGCGCGTTGATGTGAGAGGATCGTAAGCGTGTGTGTGCGACACCGGCCGAGGCGCCGCGTTGCCCCCGCCGCGGCTACCGCCCCCGCCGCGGCTACCGCCCCGCGCCAACCGGTGTGGTGGCTGGCTGCAGCCGTAACAGGGATAGTTTTCGGGATAACATTATATTTGTCTGTTTGTTTGTTATGCTTTTACGGAAAAACTACTGGACCGATTTGGCTGAAATTCGGTACGTATGTAAATTAAATACTGAGGATGGACAAGGGGTAATTTTCATTTTGGCCTTTTTGGTGATTTTGGCCTATTTGGTAATTTTGGCCTTTTTGGTCATTTTGGCCTATTTGGTAATTTTTCCTTTTTGGTCATTTTGGCCTATTTGGTCATTTTGGCCTATTTGGTCATTTTGGCCCTTTTTGGTCATTTTGACCTTTTTGGTCATGTTGGCCTATTTGGTCATTTTGGCCTATTTGGTCATTTTGGCCTTTTTGGTCATTTTGGCCTTTTTGGTCATTTTGGCCTATTTGGTTATTTTTCCTTTTTGGTCATTTTGGCCTATTTGGTAATTTTGGTCTTTTTTGTCTTTTTGACCTATTTGGTCATTTTGGCTTATTTGGTCATTTTGGCCTTTCTGATCATTTTGACCTTTTTGGTCATTTTGACCATTTTGATTATTTTGGCCTTTTTGGTCAAGTTTTGTTATTTATTTTGTTGACAGATAGACGGGGGATGGTATATATAATTAACGATATAAATTTTCCTCTAATGGAGATTGTTTTCAGCTCTTTATATTGTTATTGTCTGGAAGTATACTTAAAGAAGCCTTAAAGGGCATTTCAGCTTGTTTTCTTGGAATCTTGACGTTTGTGAGATTATCAAGAAATACAAAGGTTACTTCCTCATTCAGTAACTCGCCGTTAGGTAAAGACAATACTCACGATATCTCAAATTTCTCATCACAATGGAGTTTCTATGAAAGATAATAATACAACAATGTATTTATTAGATTAATTAGATAGATAACTTAATCTGTGAGCAAGTAATCTTTGACAAGAATGCTGGCGTAAACTTTGGAAGTGTATTACAGGAAATCCACCCCATTTTCCGTTAAACAATTTAAAAAGTTTCACATTTATGTATTACTTGGCTTATATATAATCTATCTGTCTGTCTGTGATCAAATTTTAGGAAAATATTCTATTTATACGTTGCCTTAATATATTAGTGTCTCAGTCGGAATTTTTTATCTCAAAGGGACTTCAAAACAGTTAAACTAATTTTATTCGTAGTTTTAGGTGTAGAAACAGGAATTTTAAATTAGATATTCGTATATATTCCATTACGATATCTGAACACATTAATCATATTTATGCATTTTTCTCAAAATTAGAAATTAAAATGAATTTATAATGTTAATAACATTTGTTCCAAGTACCCGCTACTACTATTGTAATATTTGTGGGTAGTTGTAATAGGTGTCTGGTTTCGTCATCGCTTGGATATAAAAGGGAAACGGAACGACCTGAATCTCTCAGGAGGTGTCTCGTTGAGCGCGCTATTTCCGGGCTGAACGCCTCCGCTCCCATGGAGTCGAAGCTCCCAAAGTCCGGTATCGCTGAAACAGCCATCTACGGCAATTCAGCTGGCTCCTGCTAAAAAAAAAGACGGGCCACCATTCTCACTTCAGCTTTGATCCAAGCTACATGTCGTTGTAGCGCCCTAGGTTAATTATAGTGCGAGAATCATGACTTACAACTAATTATACTTAATTACCTAAACATTCTTTGTTTGGAAGTCAAATTATACAGTTCCCCAACTTCTAAGTATTTTGTGGTATAAATCGTTGAAAATAAAGAGAGAAGATTTTTTTATCATTTCCTCACTCATTCTTGAGGTCATTAACTGTGACACACAGAGACACCGGAGTGGCATCATATAGCTTTTTTATACGTCGTAACCCTAAAAAGTAATCTCCTGTGTTTTTACTTGATAATTGTTGTTTTGGATCACATTTTTCTCTATAAATAACGACAACTAAATGCGTGAATATAACAGAGACCATCCAAGCACAAAATAGGTAATTTCCTTCCACCATTAAGGCTTGAAATAGGTTTTTATGTAACGTTAGTACCTACATTTTCTCTGATAAAATTGCTGGTATCTTGTAGCCTTTAAAGTTAATTTGGTTACGTTAGAAATATAGAAACAAAAGGATTTTAAATGAAAATCTGATTTTTATTTAAATTGGATTACAGTTATGAAGAAAACATTAAAAACTTTTTGTAAATACATATGTTAGATATCACGTTTTCTGCATTATGTACATTAAATTTGTTAAAAATATCGTTAAGTTAGGTTGCCTCGAAGAAATCGCTTTAAAGTATAAGTTCGCTTATTTTTCCATGGAGTGTTTGCAGTATGTATTAATGTATATTTTTTCCGTGACCAATGTAAGTTTATTTATTTAGTAATTTGTGAAACATATAGTAATTTAAATTCTTACAATATAAAGCACATAAATTAATACACATATCAACTAAGTTTCCACTAAAAAAATAATTCATGTTACACATTTCGCTCATAAAACTGTAAGAAAATTATAATTTATGTAATACAATATTGGAAAATTAGATAAAAAAAAACAAACTAATTAAATAATACAATATCACACAAAACCAAAATCTACAATATGTCTATTTACTATCATTCTTAAGTCATAAAAAAATCGTGATACATTTGTTAAAAAAGTCATAATATTAATATATATATATATATATATATATATATATATATACATTTGTCTACATTTCTCATAATATGACCGGTTCTTTGCCCTAGGGTACATTTTTATCCTATGGAAAGATAAACATTAATCATACATATATGGATATACATAGAGTCACGCTTGCTTTCCATAAGAACAGGAAGGAATAAACATCACTTGTTACGAATCTGGTATACATTTTCCACTTCATTAATATCTTTACACATACACGTTTATGGCGATAATCGGCAGTCAGTTTTACACTACAATTTAGATTAAATTGTCGGCTTTGTATGTCCTCGCGCAAGCCTAAAAGATCGTGTTATTATAAAGATTCATATTCTAAAAAGTGTTTGTAAAATTTTACACGTTTCAGATTGAATATATCTACTACGTATACATATGTTTATAGACATTTTCCTTATAAAACGTGTAGCGTTGTTTGGTTGCATGTGCTGCTTTCTGCATTTTATCGGGTCACGCACGCTCTTGAAGAGAACTGTATGTGCCAGTTATATCTATAATGGATGGAGTATCGTAATTTCAGGTTGTTCTCAGCAAATTCTAAGAGAAAGTTAGAGATATTAAAATAGCTAGTTTATATTGATTTCAACGGGATTGTTTGAAATGTCCGGACATATTCAATTTTCTTTTAAAAGCTTAGTATTTTTTTTACTTTTTGACCATTTGTAAAAATGGTAAATTGAATTGAGAAATGTTAAATTAACTTAAATTAAATTTAAACACTTAAAGCGGTTGTGCTTAAAATCATTAAAGTGTAGTTTTAATTAGGGTACTAGTCGAAAAATCCAAGAAAATAGTTAATTTCTAAGTCGTTAAAATAATTACAGTATTTTTATTTGTTTGTATACTTATACCGCTGTCTAAGTTTATGTTAAAGTGTTGTTGCGGTTAAATGGAGCACTCCTACGTAGATTAACTTTAGTCGCTTCACTTGATATGAAAACTTCTGCATTTGTTGGGAATATCAAAGAGAAAATAATTTACTAAATCTATAATATTCTAAAATTGTAAGTATGCCGAGTTTGTATTTTGAAGATACTAAAAATAAACACTGGAATAAACTATACACACGATGGAGAACCCATTTTTTTTTAAAGATTGCTTGTCTGTTTGTTCGAGATGCACGCAAAAACTACAGGGCCGATTTCGATGCGGTTTTCACTGATCGACAGCTAATTCTTAGAGTTAAACTATGCGCTGCTTTTTATCCTGAGGATCCTGCGGGAATTTTTCTCGGAATTTTTTAAAATAGCCAGATAAAAAAAATCGAATTCCAATGCGATGTTTTACAGACCTATAGCAAATTTTAGGAAATAAAATGTGTGATATTTTTATCTCGGGAATCCCACGAGAATTTCATATCAAGCGTGGACGAAGTCGCGGGCATATCCTCGTATATCATGAAACTAAATATTTAACACTTATATTAGAAATCTTTAGAGGAATATTAGATTTAATATTATTTTATCCCAGGGTAAATTTGCACTTATGGCATTAGGATTGGTGTGGGCGTAACTAAATTCTAAGTCTCATGCCTTCGGACACATCGGAGGAGGGTGGTTTTAGTGGGGTATTAGCCCTTGGGCATTTTTCTATTGATTTGAGTCTCCACACAAGACGGTCGATTAATGTTTGGATTGCCCTCAGTGGAATGCCTCTATGATTGACAACGGTCTAATCCCTAGCAAAGGACCCGGTATGTGTGAAATGCATTTCCCCCGCCTGAAACAAAATGCAAGAGAGAAAGGGAAGCCAGACAGACTGGCGCCGTAACGCTTTACGCAAAGAAGCGGTTTACCCTCTCACAAGAAGTTATAACTTCAAAAGTATCCTGTGGAATGCCTCTGACGTCAAGATAATTTTGTATTCTTCTAATTAGGTCAGAATATTCGAAAAAAGCAATTCGCTGCGGTCGGACAAAAAAAGCTGAGTAGAATACTTAATTAGGAGAGAGACTTTCATCAGCTAATCCTCACTTGTTTGACTATCCCACCGCCTTACTCGCGTAATTATAATAGCAAAAGATCCTTTGTTTATTCAAGAAAAATATATCTCAGTTATTCGCTTACATGGCTGACTACAAATGGCGATCTGAGAGAGAGTTTTTTTACTACTCAATTACGTTCTAGTATAGTAAACACAATATTCTATGTAAATGATTTATCGCGCCATCTTGTAAACGAGAAGGGAAACATAAATTGTGCCATACAAAATTGCGTAAACTTGAACGTGATTTTAGTAGTAAACAAAACTTCGCACTAAACACTCTGTTTTCTTTAAAACTATAATCAAACTACCTATTAAATAATAAATACCTAAATATACACAACATATGTAAACAAACCAAAAACACCATTTCGGTATTTAAAAAGGCTTTAATATGTATACAGTTCATTAAGTAAAAAGCTACAAAAAAAATGGGTTCAAGATCAGCCTCTTGGGAACTTCTTTAAAAAACAAAGTAAATTTCCACATTAGATGGCAACGCTTACACACACTTAATACAAATTACAATATATGTATGGCGGTCTAACGTAATAAAATTACCAGTAATACGTAAAATACTAGTTTTTAGAATATTACTTAACATTGCAGTCTCCTAGATTTTATACAAGCGTAGCAAGTAACAACGTTATAATTTTAATTAGTCAAATATCGTAAGAATTGTTCTTTGTACAATAATTTATATATTTTTTTACAAATTAGAAGATAGTAAGGTATTAATTTATATTGGAACTCACACTCTTTTATATAAATACATATTGGTTTATAATAAACTAGTTGACCCGGCGAACTTCGTACTGCTATATTTTCTGAACTCCTCAAAGAATTTGTTTCATGACACAATAATAAAATCATCAAAATCGGACCAGGTGATTAGGAGGATTCTAGAACCCGATCTCAGCGCCACCGACCGGTTCTAATTGCGAATCTAAAGCATCCAGATCCAGCCATCCAGCCATCCTACACAAACACACAGAATATCGGTAGAGTCGTTCTCAAGTTATGTGCGTACATACATTTCTACGATTCATTTTTATAGACAAGATTAAAAATATAAACTTAAAATATTCCACTTTATACGCAGGAACCTACAGTTTCTTAGGGTTTTTACTGCCTATTTAATAATAATAATAATTTCTAATTATATAGTAGTTTTGTGCTTCAAAAGACAAAAATAATTATTAAATTGAGATTCCTTAATAAGGCCACGTTCATTAGTGAAAATACAGCATAACGAATGATTATTTCATCGAATCGTAATGGAATAATAACGACGGAGATTATCGAGCAAGGAAAATGGAATCTTTTCCAGGAACAAAAACGAAATTAGTTAGAAATATATTTTCATATTTGTAGATATCAATGAATTCTTATTCTACGTAGACAAAATAAATGTGAACAAAATTAAAACTTCGACTCGCAAGTAGCCTTTCCTCACTTTGACAAACCAAATAAAATCAACTTAAAATAATTATTATTTAGTTATAGTTCAAACGTACGTTACACAATAATTCCGGAAAAATTCTGAATAAATCCAGATAAACTAGAGTTGCCTACCGTCCGTTTTCCCAGGAGATTTTCTAGTTTTTGTAGTGTCCTGAGATGTCCTGTATAGTTATAGTTATAGTCCTGTGTTTTTGAAACCCCCTCGTGAGTGTCGAACTTTCAACTCGTATAATTCACACATTAACACCAGGCTGCCGAGCGAATCAATCGGACCTACTATTGTCTCGAGTTCAAACCTCTGTGGTGCCAAGGCTGCGCACTCGACTAGCGTATGAAACGCCGTGTCAAGCGAACCACACTGGTGGCATTGGGGTGAGGCTGACAGCCCGCAATCTGAAGGTCAGAGTCCCACGTTTCCGCGAGAGCCATCGCAACAGCAGCGGTCGAGTCGCTTTCACCATATCAACGCCGGCCACAGGGTTTTCCAATTCTACCGACCGAGATTAGCAGAACCGCGCTGGGCGGAGCAGAGCTCGACGCTGGCGGTAGTGTCGGAAGGGAGGGGTGTTTGGGGAGGAGGTTTGAGAGGAAGGGGAAGGAATACAAGGATTTGGAGTGGAAAGGTGGGACACCGCTGTCACGGAGTGAAGGGGGGAATGTGACAGTGGCCGCTCGGGGCCCCGGGTTCGCATTCTCTTGTACTGCTACATGGACCGAGACGAGTTCAGGGCGGCACCCCCTGGGGGGGGGGTTTCTCTCATGCATACGGCAGCTGTAGGCAGGCTAAGTTAGCACTTTTTCAGGTGTCCCGACACGCACACGTTTTTTTATGTTTGTATTTCTATACTTATTGTTAAATACAAAATTAAATAATTTATGAGTGCTGTTTGTCTAGGTCTCGTAGAACGAATGGAGGAGGATCGGAGTGTAAAAAAGCAAATAGGTAATTTGGGGCGAGTTGAGCAACGAATGTCCTAATATGGTTGGAAAGGTACAGGCGGAAACTGACAACTGACATGCTTATAAAATTATCATGTAAAATAAATAAATAAATATATAACAGTCAACTTTCTCAAAAACTTTTGAGTCTGATTGTATATACACATGTAGAAAAAACTATATCGTATATGCTACCATACAACAGTGATGTTAAAAATATGTATCTTTACAATATGAAGAAAATAGCTTATTTTTAAACCGCGAAAAAGATATAATTTCCGCGGAATATCTACTCGAAATATACGCGAAGCAAGCGGGCAGAAAAGGTATATCTTAAATATTTTATTATACTCCATTCTTTTACCTTGTGTTGGTAGAAAATTGACATTATTTGTATGAAGTTTGCACAATCAATTTGGCAAACGATTGCACCAAGGACATTGGAAGCCGGCTCGATTGGTGTAGGTACTGCTCAAATAAATTACTTTTTCTACGGAATTTATTATTTCTTACATTTGTCGTTCAAATCCGCTCAAAGTATTAAGGAAGTAATTTAATTGCTATCTGCGGTAAAAGGAAAAATAAATCATAAGTAAGTCGTTTAAGGGCTTCTCGGAAATAACGAGAATTATTGTTACCTACCTCATAATTCTGAAGGTGGTCCATATCACCTTAGTCTTCTTCCTCTCAACTACTCAATCACGAGTGCAATTATTAAAGTAGTTCTATTTCGTTATACATGTTGTTAAACACTTCTATACATATTAATTTCTTGTGGACTGTAATTATTAATTATAAAAGAACTGCACGTGCGTGACATAATGACGATAGGGGGAAAATACAGATAAAAACAAAAAGACTAGTTCTGTCTATGTTCTAAATACAAAATTTTTGTATATTTGGTGGCCAGTATTATGTCGCACCAAATGAATAAAAACTATTTGTTGGAGATTCAAATACATACATACATAACTTCACGCCAGGTCCCTTGCGGGGTAGGCACGAACTACAGAGCGCCATTTAGGCTTATTCTTACACCTCACTTGCTTCTTTGACATTCATAACTCTTAAGGATCCTGACATCACCTTCTGCTAGTACACGATCAATTTGATCATGGAAGGTGGTCGTGGTCTTCCGCGACTTCTGCATCTATCCACTTTTGCATTGTATATATGTTTAGTCATTCTTCTATCATTGATTCTTTCCACATGCCCTAACCACCGGAGCATTCCATTTATTGATAGATTTTTCATTCTTCTTCTTTTTTCACATAATTATTTATATACATGTGTATATAAATAATTATGTAAAAAAAGAAGATTGAAAATGTTGCCTGGAAGAGATTGCTTCTTAGCGATAAGGCCGTCCGTTGATCTTTTATCTTTTTCTACTTCTGTTTGTATATGCTTGTGTACAACAATAAATTATCTATCTATGTAGGTATACTTGCCTATACTTTAAAATTTAATCTCCAATGACGTAATGAGGGGATAAAATTCACGTTCACAAAACGAACGTTAAACTGGAAGTATGACGGATAAAAATGTAAATCAAAAAGACATGGATGGATTGTGTACGGAATGATATGATGATTTCTGGGATGACAGAGACGTGTAGCAGAATAGAGGAGTATGGGAAGAAAAGAGATATTGTGCTGGCTCCAAATAATTGGGAGAAGGTGAAAGAAAAGAGAGATTAAGTAGGTGTTCTTACTACTGTTCGCGTAAAATGGAGCAAAATATGTAATGTATCTAGATACCCCGATGTCCCTATTGGCAGTTTTAGATGGCGCTAGCCAATATCTTTACATTACATCACCAAAAGCAACACTCCTAAACGGGATCTTGTTTAGGTTATATTAAAAAAGTGAGGCTTAACATAATATCGAACAGCCCAATCAATTTACGAATAGATTGATATATTGTAGCGTAACGAAATTTGTTAGAATAGGGCCCCCCATTTTGGGAGAGCAGACGGTATACCCTTTTTTGACGCAGGCAATCTGTTTGCGAGCACCCTACTGCTCGGAGATACGAGTATGACAGGGGGTAGTGTGGGATTCTCTCGTTGTCATATGCCAGGGTCGCGGGAACCCGCTTTGGTCTACAATAAAGTTTAAGTAATACTTAAACTTTATGGGCCTTACTTATAATAATCTCGTTAAGAAAGGATTAGCTATCTCTTAAATAAGAGACTCTTAAGCCCCTAATCAATGACGGTTTCAAATAAAACTTGCCATCTTGCCTCTTAGCAGTCACTTAAAACTACCTCTCGATGTTGGTTATTTTTGACAGTTATTTATGAGTTACTTTACCACCACCTCTTATCCTTAAGAGGAATTTATGGGTATGATTTCCGTAAATCAGTTGCTGAGCAGTTTCTTAAAATTTAACAAACGATTACAAGTAAGGCCATATATTCGCACGAAATAGCTGCCAAAGATAGTTTCAAACATGTTAGAAATATTTCCCCATCAATATGAATACGATATGCGATAGATCCAAACTAGTAGCAATTTTATGTAAATTGTTCAAAAGTTAGTAAGAGTTCCGAACTCGGTAGTAGTTTGTCAGTAAACCTTTTCCGGAGTGCATACAAGCGTAAAGTTTTATAAGTTTGCAACTTCCTAGTACAAATCCAAACGTCAGTCATGTTTGCTTGATAAGAACTTTGCGTGGAGCAATTCTTCGCAACCAACTCCCAAGAGACTCAAGCCTAACTCTTCTAAACTCTGATTACTACCTTATCTCTTGACTTAATGTGGGTTGGAAATATTACAGGAAAACAAAAGAAAATAGAGCGTTGTCGGCTTATGTTGGTGCTATTACAATAATAGAGTTGGAAAATATATATGTATCCTCATAAGTAATCTAATGGGAACGGTAATTAAAAACGAACAGTATCGGTAGAGTATAACGGTTAAATAATTGGAATCAGCAATTTAGTTTATCTGTGGTCATATTCAATTTAATCAACACTTATATAGAGTTTTTGGGGAGAACTGAAAGGAGTTGTTGTGCTGTGCAGTTTTATTTTATAAAAATGTGTAAAATTACTCTAAAATGAACAATAGTTGTAGAATATTGATTAGTAATTATGTGTTTTTGTGAGAAATGTGAACTGTATAATCAAATGTGGCCTTTCGAGTTGTCACAAGAACTCCGTTGAATGGCTTTAGTTGATAACTTACAGTTCAGCTGAGCTATAGATAGGCTTAAAAAATAAAGAAACTGTATTGTACTCTAAGATATGGTTTCAAGGCCTAGCTGCCAAGCCATAAACATAAATAAATAATCAACACTGCCTCCAGTAGAATAGAGATTAGGGTTGAAATATACACATTTGCAGATTCCTATTACAATAAAATAAATATCAAAATGAAACGTAAATTTATATGTGTCAATCTAACTAGACGACTCTCTAAAAACTCAATCTTTGTAACTATACTAATACGGTAATGAGGTAATTTTGTGAGTTTGTGAGGTTGTAGGGGATAATCTCTGGATCTGCTAAACGAATTTTGAAAATTCTTTCAGCAGTGGAAAGCTACATTATTCCTGAATGACATAGGGTATATTTGATTGTGATTAATAATATTTTCTGATCCCCAGCGAAGTGGGCACGGTTCAGCTAGTTATATAAATATTTACAGATTTTAAAAATCGGAAATATTCTTTTATTGTTATTGTTCATTTTCTAACTACTATTTCTGCTACTATGTCTGCTGATTAATAATAGTCAGTAGACAAATACACACATTGTATATTCCCAAACTAAGTAAGTTACGCCTGTGATATGGGTAATATACACCGGACTACTCTGGGCCGTCCCAGGCACTCAGACCTTAGTAAATAAGGTGATTAATATCCCCCATGGACGTTTGTAACACTGTGGGATACAAGCGTTGCCTACAGTCGAGAATCAGAAATATCTATCTATTAGTATATACCCATTTTGTATAGCTTAGTTTTCAAATACCTAACAAATGATTGGATCATACATATATACGCTCTTAAATAAAATATTATATATCAAATATCAATAATGTAGGGATGGTAAAATACATTACAGATAAATAATGGTTGTAAGACATAAAAAAAGTATATAAACATATATATTATTACTGTTTACATCCATAAATGTATACTTTCTGTCTATTACGTGATAAGATTTCGTTATAGCTACCCATTACGGAACCCAAACGACTGCCGAGGGATATCAGGGGCGATTGTATCCATTCATTCATTAGTTTCAGCTCTGCTAAGGTAATTTACATTCTGCGCAATACGCATTTTGAATATTCCAGATAAATCTTTATTATAGCTTTGTTCTCTGTGTAAGGCCTGCTTTTGCTATAGCGTTTACATATTTATCAAATTAAGTCAAAGTAATACACTAAAACAGACTTTATATATATTGTTTTTTTATTGCATGAGTTCAACAGACAGGCAGACGACTCATTTGATGGAAAGTGGTTATCATCGCCTATGGACATTTGCTACACAAAAGGCTACAAATGCGCTGTTACTCCCTTAAGGGAGACTAGAACCTGGTCATTATAGCCGGAACACAACTCAAGGTTGTTATGGCGGCATACTCTAGACCAGGGGTAGTAGCCATCCCGACCATTTGGCCTTAGAGTTGTTTATTATATTATTACATCTACCTATCGTATAAGCATGACTTCTTTATTTATGAAGTATATAATATTCTTGTCTGCCGATTGATTAAAAAAATTACGTTCGCCTATCCACTGCACACATTCAGATATTTCCTCAGAAAGCATTATTTGTCCTCAAATAGCCACATCTGAAAAACACAATATAATTATGCTATTACATTTAGTATAATATTACATATTTTTTATATATATGTTTGCGTATATTTAATTTTTAAATAAACTGAAATATTCATGTAGGCATCTATTGTCCTTTTTTCCTCCACCATCTTTTGGTTTGTCTGGAAGATATCGCTTTTAGCGGTAAGGCCACCTGTTACATTACCTAGAAAATATAATAAATATGTTTTTTTGTTGTGACTGTTTATTTTGGTTTGCAATAAAGTGTTAGTCTTATTTATATATCTATTTATCTTAAGATACTCTTATCTATTTCTGACATATGTAGAAATGAGAAGGCGACAGTAAACAACAATTTAACAAAGTTTTACGCTAAGCTTTACACCGTAAATCACTCTGTCAACAAACTGTTTCAAGTCGGTAAGACCTCCCTGGGGAGTCGAAAAGATTTATTAGTCCCATCACAATGACACACGAACCTCCACATAACAACCTCATATATAGCCATCTTGAAAGATGCTTCAATAAAATGTTACCTCATTTTCATGGTAGATGAAATATATCGTAAAAGTGCCGAATATGAGGCTATGAATCTTGCTAAGAATGGGACTGGGAGAACTTTGTTTTTGTGTCTTTGTTATGACATCCTTGCAGAGGTACCTGTACTAGAATTTGCGTACTGTCGATATGAATTTCGACTTTGATCTGACAAGGAGTTTATATGGTTGCTTTATGTCCCTGCTACAAGTGTGTTAGTGACTGTGTCACGCATATGTCATCAAAGGTTTCATGACTTATTTGAGATTTGATATTGTCAATAACGTAAAATATTGACATATGTAAAAACTAACCTATTAAACAAGAACAAGCCTAGCAAACCATGCTATTTCTTCCACTTTTGATGCGTTAAACACCTGTTAAACGGCTTTCAGCTCAGCGAGTATTCTATGATTATGTTAAACTACCGATATTCCAAAAAATTCATCCTACTTAAAATCACATCTTTCCTAAAATCACGTAAGTCTGGGGTGACTGGGATCTTGGACTATAAATGCTAAAGTAGCTAATTAGTAATGACATTATTATTCGATATAAACAAGTCGAATTTGACCACAATCACTAAGACAGGTCGAGCAGAAGCATTAATGGTATGTGCGTTCATTTTTACCCTAGATTTAAATTCTAATTGCTTTCAGATTGTCTATTACGAAGCATCATCATTTCACCACTTTTTCTTTGTCCTCTTCGCACGATTTTTTGGCACTTTCGATCGATTGGCATGCATATCAATCATTAAAGATATCAGCAATATTTTTTTAACTACCTATTATACTGGGACGTTTTGGGCGCCGTATGACTAGGTCATGGATTCCTGATGTAACCTATCAGTTTACGTAAAACATAGCCCTTATAATTTCGAACCTCTTTGAGTTAATTTTATATCGTTGGGTCAGTTCTGTTTGGCTTACACCTAACCTTCAGCAGAAACACGTAGGAGTGGGCAAATAGACGGTGGGCGGGCTTCATGAAATCAAAAAGTCATCGCCTACATGTTTATATTATGTACCTACGAAGAAACTTGCTCTAAAGGTTAGCAGGTATCATAAATGTTTTGAGATGGTTTCAGAGAAGCTCGGTTACGTTAAGATTCGAAGGGAGATGGATACGTTTTCTCATATTCTTGGGCTTACGATTGATAGAAGATAAGAGTGATAGATAAGTAGGGTGGCGCGAAGAAGACTTAAAAAAATAATTGTCTAAGACAAGTTTATTATACGACAGTTCTTATAAGACTAACTTAATTACAATTAAATCGTTATAAACTACTTTAACTTAAAATCTAATAATTAGCCCAAACGATAACCAAGCGCTGCGTGGTTAGCACTTTCGTAGTAATTTGATTTTGGGATTTAATTTTTATTATGTTGATATTTTTTATAATTGCACTGAGTATTTCGTTATTTTGAATGAAATAATCTTGACGCGCAAGTGTTTTCATATTACAATATTAAGCGTTGAGATCCATTTACATGAATAAATCGATTATCCTCCTATTATATTTTAAATTGTTGTACATGTAACTACTAATTAAAATAAATTTGTATGTAATACAAATTTATAATTTTGATATTTTCGTGATAGCCTGATTGCGTATAAAGTGAGTGGTATTTTCATTTCTAGAAATTTTCTTATCAAGCCTTTATATATATAACAGCAATTCTTTTATGTTTGTAAATTATAAATACGTAATTACGGCAGTACTTTTGTAAGGCCTTTCACCTTTGAATAATTTCTCAATTTGACGGCTTAATTAAAAGCTTCGCGTTGGATTACTGCATTAATCCACGCCTATCCCATGGGCATCTGGCAGGTAGTACTTTACGAATTATTAATTCTGTGTAACATAATTATAAGTTAATGTAAGCCAAATTAGGTTCAACCTGTGTTAAAGCAATTTTATCATAATTAAACTTAACAAAAAATCTTTGACATAGTCTTACAGAGGGATTTACAGCACATAGGATTTTGAGAACTGTTTAATTCGACTTCAGAACTAAGAAAGCCGCTCTAAAGGACTATTAATGGCAAGTTATGCTTCTCGCAAAATACTTATCTTAAAGGCTACCTTAGATAGCTACTGAGACATGTACCCTGTGCTTCTGATGAAAGTCGAAGTGAGAATGATCTTTCGTCACTACTCACTACTGCCACTCGATTTTATATCCCATTAGTAAACACAAATAAACAGACGGACAAAATAGTCGTGGTACTGTCATTGTTAAACGCTCTACATTAGCTCAATGTAAAATGACAACTTTGATCGCTGATTAGATGTCGCTGTTCTCTAATGAAAGGCGATAATCTTTTAATTGTATTATTTTGTGTATCTTACCAAAGGTTTGTATCCTATGAAGACGCCAATATACGGGCCATTAGTAAAGGTATTTTATTCACCCCCCCCCGCTACCCTGAAAGTAACCCGGGAGTCATCCAGTAATGGCTAGCGCACGTGTCCTAAATTGAAAGGGCGCTGGCTGATCCTGACCGGAACGCATACTCCACTTAGGCAGTCTGACGGCCTCTGTGGTTTGAGCGGGCTAAGCTTTTGCCGGTTTACGTCACTGCAACACAGATGCTCCGGGTTCGATTCCTGGTATAGTAAATTTCGGAAACCTATTTTCCCCGTTATTTACTATGGTCTGGGTGTCTGGGATCGGCCCCAGAGTAGTCCGTTGTATATTATACACTGACGGACTCATAAACTGCATCAAAGTAATAGACGACTTTGAAATAAATATTTTAACCAAGTATGCAAACTTTCTATACAGATTTAAATTGAAACCTCTACATTGGTTCGTGAACTTTAAAACAGCGTATGGTCATATCCTTAAGTTTAAGTTTGTGTACTGGAAAGGACCTTAAGACTTTTTTTGAAGAAAAAACAGAAATTTAAGGAAAATTGGTTTAATTAAAAAATTGGTTTTAACAATAGACACAAACTTTATGCAAGGGTTTATTTATGTTTTAATAAGGTGTATTACCTCCACGTGCCCTTATTACGGATTCTAATCGGTTCCGCATAGATTTTATTAGGGTTATTAAAAGATCTGGCGGAATATTGTCCCATTCTTCTGAAAGTGCTGTCTTAGTGCTGCCACTGTCGTGGGCAAAGGGTTTCTCGCATATACAGCTCTTTTTAAATTGTCCCAAACATGCTCAATGGGATTAAGATCCGGGCTGCGTGCTGGCCAATTCATTCTACGTATCCCAACTTCTTCGCAATATTGTCGAACTTGTGCAGCAGCGTGCGGCCGGGCGTTATCCTGCATTAAAGTAAAATTTTCGCCTATGAATCCCATGTAAGGCACACGTGATCTTCTAAGATCTCTGTTATGTAGCGATGTGCAGTCAAACCCCCTCTATTACCGTTTTGACGGACCATGTCTATGAACACAAGTTCTGTTGGCCCGTTCATCGATATGCCACCCCAGATCATACACGAACGCCTCTAAAAGGAATACGCTCCTCAATGCAACTTTGAGCATATCGCTCCCCACGTCGACGATAGACTCTTCTGCGACCATCTGCATCATATAAACATGTCCTACACTCGTCCGTGTACAATCCGTAGGTCCATTGCTCTTCTGTCCAATTAAGGTGATCACGTGCAAATCTTAAGCGAGCTTGTCTGTGAGCTACAGACAACTTTGGAACATTTGCTGGTCTAAAAGGGGTGATGTCCGCTTCCTTTAACCTTCTTCTTATTGTTCGTGCACTCACGTTTACTCCACGCACTTCATTAAGCTCTGTTTTGATGTTAACAGACGTGAGGAAACGATTTCGCAGGGAAGTTGTAACAATAAATCGGTCATCACGACTGGTGGTTGCTCGAGTCCTGCCTGTACCACGTCTCCTTCTGTAAGAACCTGTCTCCACAAACCTTCTGTATATTCTAGAAACCGTAGACTGGTTTAAATTGAAATTTCTACCAATCGTTCGTTGATCCAAGCCCTCCCGCACCAATGCTACAATTTGAGCCGCTTGTTCGGACGAAGTATCCATATTATGGTTCAAATACTCTCGATGAGTTAAAAAACGAACCCAACAATTCTGCTGGTAACAATAATTCAATTGACAAAAGAATAAAAAATCAATGAGAATCAATTTAAAACTTTGCTATAAATAACACGCAAATCTGATACTACGAGTAAATTTTCTTTTCCCGGCTATATTCATTTGTTTTACTGCAGTTCTATTTTTAAATTTTCCTTTTTTTGAGATTAAGAGCCAGTCTCTCCATATTTATATAATTTAATCTAAAAATTTTGCATACTTATTTAAAAAAATCATTTCAAAGTAATCCTAAACTTTGATGCAGTTTATGAGTCCGTCAGTTTATATACAACGGACGAACGTTGTATAGTATATTATATATTACCCATAACACAAGCGTGCTTAATTTGGGGATATACATTATGTGTGTTTGTCTGCCGATTATTATTATTATAGAGTTTCCTGAAGTGTAAGAATAAGCCTGAATGGCACTCTGTTGTTCGTGCCTACCCCGCAAGGGACCTGGCGTGAAGTTATGTATGTATGTAAGTTTCCTGACCTAATGTGTTATGTGCATATTGTTACAATTACCACGTGCTAACAACGGTGAAGGAAAACCTTTTGATGGAACCTACACATCGAAAAGAGAGCCCAGCAGTGGGACATTTGTGGGCTGATATAATTATAGTAAACACAACTACCTGCAAATATTACAATAGTACAATAATAGATGACAATACTTGAAACAAATGTAAATTTGTAAGCTTAATGGCCACAACAATACCTTAAAACCTGGAGCTATTTCCTCCATGCCATACGTGTGCAAACTACAGAATGAACTTCTTCCCACTATTTTCCATAGTGCTGTAATATGGGGCGCTATAAAAAGGGAGTAACGAACTTTTAAAGCCCAAACAAATAACAAATCCGCTCCTATATTGTTGCAAATGTCCAGTCGGAACCACTTACTATTAGAGGTACGATATTAATTTAAATTTATTTCACTAATAATGATTCAAAAGTTTAATCTTGCCAATCTTTGTATAAGATGCTATAAAATTTGAAGTGTCAGTACACTTTTGAATGAGAAGCGTTTTTATAGCGCTCTTTTAAAAGTATCTCGTGGGGTTTATATCATTTTTACGGTCATTTTACAGCTTTTTATTGGATTGAGTTCTCATTTGGTATCTTCTGGGAACAGTTTGGCTTTTGTGTTGATTACTCGTAAATAATAAAATGGTCTACATCCTTACAGTCGCCTTCAACACTTAATAAGACGCTGTCTTTTCACATACAAACTGGATAGTCTTTGAGTTAGGTATTTAATTAATTATGAAGATACGGATAGTAATACATGGTTCGATATAGTTAGAGTAAATTTGCAGGCTTCTTTAAGAATCTTGAAGAAACCTACAAAATTACTCTTAATATGAGTCCAACTTATTATGACTAAGACTGAATATCTTCTATCTTAGGGTTTTGGATGAGGAATGTTAGAGAGCGAGCACTGCTTTAATATAATATAATTATAGTGAAATCCGTAAACGTTATCAATTACCTTTAAAAATATAGGTAATTACCGGTATTTTCGAAAAAGATACTTCCATATCAGTATATTTTTTACCGTTACTTGGTAACTTTTATGATTGTAACGTTATATATAACGTAAAAAATTGTGAGTATAACGTTATATGTACCGGTAATTTTTACGTTATTTCAAGCGACGTTGCAATTTTTAAGCAACTTTTTTTTGTTGCTTTATTAAGACTACATTTTGCCGAAACAATCGACAAACACAACTCTAAATACAACACGCGCTCTTAGTACCAACAGTGCTGTTTGATAATCTTTGCGATTGAAAAAGAGCGACAATGGTAACTAAACCTAGTTACAACGGTAAAATTACCGTTATATTTTTTACCGGTAAAATGACTGGAAATAATGGTGAGTTTTATAACGATATTTTTTTACCGGTTGTCTGAATTAGTATAAATAATTATATCACTTTTTGCTGGTATTTCAAGCTCTGCATTAAAACTTAATTTTCATCGACTTGCAGATGACTGATTACTTCAAAAATTGCATCGCATTCGTATTAAGGACAAGTTAATAATTTAAGTAAAAGTATGAAATAAGTGTTTTACTAAAAATGAAATTAACGTAGAAAGCAAAGCTGTCTTCACATATATTTTATAATGTATAATACCGAAAAAAGTTCGTTCGCGTTGCCGTTATAATGACATATTTAGTAAATTGCACTAGCGGCAACTTTTTGGATATTCGTATGTCCTACGGAACCGACATTATTTATCAGCATAAACAGTATACTAATACCCAGGATATAACTAGCTCCGTGTCGTGTTTCATTTCGGTCCGTTCATATTTCCGTCGTTACATATTTTTATGTTTTATTTTTGATATGTGCTGTTTTTTTCTTTTGAAATCCAACGTACAATCGCGGAAGTCGACTTTTGCTTGTTCGAGTACAGGAAATAACTGTCAACATATTAATAAATGTTACGTTACGTATTGCAATATTGTCAATGACAGACGCTGCGATTTACAATAAGAAATACTACGTATTACATAAATATAAATAAAAAGGTTTTACATGACAAGATAGAATATCAAATAACTTTAATCCAAGGAATTCTAAACTTTATTGCCAAATAGTTAAACATAATTTCCTATCTGTTCTGTAACTTAGTTTGAAAAGGTAACATGGAATGTTGCCAGAATGAATCAATTTGAATGCCGGCGAACATTTTCACACCACGACTGTACAAAATCGACCTGGATAAGGATTTAGTATGGTATAAATACTCAATAATCAGCACTATCGTAATGTATCTTTGTATTAAAATATTTTTATGTTAATGAGTACTGGCTTTAGTTTCTACTTTTTAGTTCACATTGTTCTTTAAGCGTGTTTTTTTCAGTTTTAGAAAATAAACTGTAAAATAATTTAATTATGTGCATACATTTATATGGCTTGCTCTTATATCTCACCAACCGCGCATTTTCCTTTGTATTGGTTAAAATTTGACGTATATAAGCTTCATAAAAGTAATGCCACAATTCAACCTATTATAAGACAAGGGAATGAATAGTACGATATTGGAACTGGCTAATAACTATATAACTAGTAATTCGCCATTGTTACTGTTAATAAATGCAGCTTATGAAAAATGTTAACTAATACTAAGGCAAATGAACGGGTGGCAAGAATGTAGGTACGGGCCATTATTGTGCTGTACCTATAGGGTATATGAAGTATTAATCAATACTGTGTTTTTAAAAATGTTATATAAACTGCATAACTTTACTTTGCTACATCGTAAAAGAGGCTTTCACAATATTGAACCTGGTAACGTATCGAATAAACGCCATGTTTGAGCTCACTTCAGTTTTGTGTCAGTCTTTGCAGATTCAATTTAATATAAAAGAACGTAAATTCTTGTTACGCGTGAGGCTTGTAGCGTGTGCGTGGTGATAGTCGTTCTAAAAATTCACTTCGCTAGAAAATAGGTTAAAGGCGCGTATTATGTGTTTAAATTTTTTTTTATCAATAATTTATATATTTTTACATTTTTCCCCTCTTCCTGACTGATAAGATCTTATTTATAGATATCTTATATATGTAGAATCTTTTTGAAGTAAACCGATGAAACGAAAAGGCGACACTAAAAAGGGCGGTACACATAAATCTATAGGACTGAGCCTACGAGAGAATTAGATAGAATACATTATATTTAATTATAAATTAAACACTATGCTCATATATAGATTGAGTTGGAAATGGTTTTAAGTGTTTTGTTAATAGTACAAATTTCGTGTTTTAAAGCCTGAATATAATTTGTGAAATATTACATCACGAAATTTAGAATTATTCCCACCCTTTGTCACACTTTGTTACAGTTCTACTGCGTGTGAACTGCTCACACACACATTTAAAATAAATATTTATATGTCGGAGGAAGCTATAATTGGATGGATTCTTGTTTAGATGTATCACGCACAATATTATTTGTTTACATTTTAATTACTTCTAAAATTGTTAATTTAATTTAATTTGATATCTTAAATGTTTCTATAACTTAAAGATCGTTCTAACCTAATAAAAGTTATGAATATTGTAATTTAATAAACGACCAATCAGAGCAGAGCATATGGCTCGGAGCGGGGTCAGACGCCCTCTATACTTTAGTAGTATCTACTTCGGTAGACGGAGGAGTTTTTGTGGCACATTTGGTTGATGGCAATAGGTCGAGTTGGACCGTGGAGTATTTTAAAGAAAGTGTTAAGTTAAGAAGTATGAGCGGTGCCCTGAACCCGCTGCTCGGTCTAAACTATGTCAAAATGTTGATCGAATCTAAATTAAAAGTGTATGAACTGTGGCTGTGATTGTGTTTTATGCTCGCATTTTATCCTGATCACGCCCACTAAACCTGCAATAACTAGAAAAGATGTCGCGAGAACGAGGCCTTCTCCGACATGTACATAAAACTGTTACAGAGTGACCTTTCACAATATTACATTTTTCTTATTCTAATTATATTATACTGCCAATCCACAATCATTTACATTGCTATAAATTATTTAAAAATGTAACAATATAGCTACATCTTACACTGCGCGCAAACGAGCTACCGACCACAACCACCAACGGTGGCCACACGTACGCAGTGAGTCTCTACAAAACGTACGAAACTGTCAACTGCTTGTAGCTGGCGATCGGTGACTGGTCGGTGGATCGTCTGCATCCAGCCTTAATAATTCTAAATTACTAATGAGAATAAATCTATTTTTAGGTGCGCTGTAGCTATTTATTTATTTTTATTTATAATTTTATTTCAGGAAAACATGTCCTATAGTATTAATACATAGTAAAATAAATTATATAGTTTATTAAAATTAATACACAATTTAAAAAGTTACACATACACACATATTCACATTCACACTTATTCACATATATATACTACAAGTTATACTTTGGCTATACTATTATGCATAGCGCAGCAGTGCCTAACGTAGGTACAGTCTAGTCTATAACGCATTTTTGCTGACGTCAGTGCTCGCTACAATTATTTTCTATCGAGGTAACTTTTCGAAATTTAAAGGTTTCTTTCTTCAACGTGTTGGCAATGCGATGTTTTGAAAATGCCAGTAGGAAACGGTAACCTCCATCTCATAGCAAAAAAGTAAGTACATATATTATTTTGTAAATAAATTAAATTGATACACAAGTAAATATATATCCACAGTTCACGCTCATTTTGTAAGCAAACCTCGTTCACACCGTAAATCACAACGTGGACGCACTGGCGTGAATTCTGCCTATGGGAATAAATATAAATTTACATTTTCACAGCGTACTAAATGCCACAAATATGGTCGATGTCAACGTCCAAATTACATTACCATGTTTGTGAAAGCGTACTGAATTCATATGTGTATTTTCTTTTCTAGTTAAACTTAAGCTAAATAAGATATTAAAAGAACAGGAAAAATCGCGGTTGTGATCGTTGTTGTCTCTTCTAACGTAGCCTGTATAACGTTGTAATGTAACAGACATTTTACGTAATTTCCTTACAAATGTACTCTGTAATTTTTATTTACTGTTTTATTTTTATTTTGTATTTCTGTTGTGAAGGCCTCCGTGGTTAAGCGGTTTAAGTCTTAGCCGGCCGAACTAGCTGGAACGTAGAGGCTCCGGGTTAGATTCCTGGCATGATAAATCTCGGAAAGGAACTTTCTGTTATTTACTATCTGAGTGTCTGGTATCAGCCCCAGAGTGATCCGGTATATATCACCTATAACAAAAGCGTAATTCGCTTAGCTTGGACATATACAATGTGTATGTTTGTGTGCCTATTATTGTTATTATTATTATTCAATAGTTTTCAATCTAATACTAGGTAATAAATAACGCTGAAGAGTTTGTTAGTTTGGTTGCTTGAACGCGCTAATCTCAAGAACTACTAGTCTGATTTGAAAAATTCTTTCAGTGTTAGATAGCCCATTTATCGAGGGGTTATATCACGCTAAGATCCAGAAGCGGAGCACCAATGAAGAATGTTTCAAATTCGGGGGGCTTTTTTAACTCACTTTTTTAACTATTCCACGTGGACAAAAGCTAGTATTATAAATAATTAAATTGATCCTCTACAGAAAGTCGACTATTTCAAAATAAAAAAATGTTCCCAACTTCATCAGGTTTTTTTTTTTTTATTGCAGGAATCAGCAGACAGGCAGACGGCCACTTGGCGGTTACCATCGCTATGGACATTGCAACACCAAAGGTGCTACGAATGCGTGCTGCTCTTTAGGGAGCTGGAACTGGTCACTAATGCCGGAACACAACACAGGGTTATTATGGCGGCATACTCTAGCCAGGGGTGGTCGCCATCCAGTCGGGCAATGCCTACCACTGGCTGTGGTTGTTTTGTCGCCTCTTACGACAGGCCGCCGGCCGCAGGAAATTGTATTCTTTCTCCGTTCCTGCACGGATAAAGGTCGTTTTGTTATGTTAAAAAATTTGTTGGATAGAACCTTAAGTTGAAATTAAACTCGTAAATGTTTAATAAAGTAAAACTCCCGACGGGAAATTCCTCTCTTTATTTCGGAGACCGAGCCTGTTTCATTATCCTGCATAAATAATAAAAAAAAGGTTCACTTATCATCCCGTGTGAAGGATACATGTCAAATTAATAAACACCTTCTGTTTTAATTTTGGAGTCTATACACTAGAACAGTACTTAAGCATGTTCGTACAAAAATTTAGATATGTAATCAGAAAATTACATATGCACAGCTGCGTGCGTATTGTAATTAGTGGCAGATTTGTAGTATTGGCCGCCCTAGGCCCCAGGTCATGTAATAAGTACCAGCCACTCCTTTCTCAGCACCCATCGTATTGAGTACATAATGAATTTACTTTTTTTACCAACTTTTGTCGAAATCGATTCATGCGCGAGCCTTTAGAATATTTACGTATTTTGAGTTATTTCTTGTTATCATCAGTGAATTTTTTGTCATGATTGGTCGCCCTAATATGTTGCTATGCTGCCCTAGGCCCGGGCCTCCTGGGCCTTAGGGCAAATCCGCCACTGATTGTATTCTAAAACACTTTTCAATTTAGAAAGATTATGATCACGAGCATTGGTTAGTGCATAAAAATAATAATAGTTCGAAAATACGTCGTCAAACGTGGTTTAAAATATAAAGAAACTACAATTTTTAGCCTATTTCGGATAACACGCACTTTTAATAATAAATTGGCAAACGAATAGATTAAAATCTTCATTGACACCATTAATATGACAAAATAAATATTTATTAATTTATATTCTTTCATTAACAAAAAACATTTGTGTCTGAAATATACATACATAGTCATAATTACAATTATAAAAAATTCTGATTTACAATAAACATTCTTAACTTTACAAAAATATGTCACTCGAAAGGCATTGTATATAACAATATTATATATAATTTAAGCATAAAAATAATCGTCAATTGAATAGAAAGCTTGTTTAAGGAGGAATGCTTTAAAATTACGCTTAAATACGCTACAATGTTTTTAGTTCAAATTCCGACAGGAAATAAAATGAGTTGTTTTAATTTAAATCGCCATCTCCTCCGCCATTGTGCAAGACAGAGATTTTTCTTTTTTATGTCTCTTTTAATTTAATTCTAATTTAACACAGAATAGGAAAAAAGGGGTTTTTATTTTATTATCTTTTTTTTCTTTTCTTTTCTCTTTTCTTTCTTTTTGTAAATCTTAGTCTATTACATGTTATATATATGCTATACATTTTACTTTTATTAAATTTAGCTACTAATATTACAGGTAATTATTGTTACTTATACATATATCTATATATGTATTTATGTATGTTATCTTTTATATATACTTACTAATTCTACATTCTGGGTTGCATGGTTTTATTGTCTATTATTTTTAAAGCTAATTCTACATATAATTTACTATATGTCTACAGCTTTACTTGTGGCTCCGTTCCTTTTAACTGCCTTACGAATGATTTTGGTTGCGAATGCCATGAAATCCTCAAGCTTGTTCTTACTCAGGAGCTCCTGAATATTATTCCTGGTAATGTTCGTCCGCAGGGTGTTCTCCGCGTTGTGTCTCTCCATGGCGAAGAGGGGGCATTCGAATATTATATGCAAGGGGGTCTCCGGTAATCCGGGTTCACAGACACACGATGGGTCATCCTTCAACTTGAAGCGATTCAAGTATTCAGAGAACCCACTGTGGCCCGTGAACATCTGGGTCGTCAGGCTCGTGGTTCCGACTCTCCTGATGGTCTTGATAGCGCACTCTGTATTCGGGAAGAAGAACTTAGTTACGGATGCAGTTGGCTCGTCCCTAAAGCGCCGGTTCCATTCGCCAATAGTCCCTATACGGATATCATCCTCTTGACGTACGAAACCGGACACCTGTCATAATGGGGCTTTACCTTTAGGGTACGAGCAGCGGCTTTCGCCAGAGCATCCGCTCTATCGTTCTCCTTCACCTCAGCGTGCGCCTTGACCCAGAACAGAGATACCCCCTTACCCATTGCCATACTATCCATCAGGTTTCGCCTAGCTGTGACGGCGAGATGGTGGGTACTGCTCCAGTTCGTGATGGATTGTAATGCCGAACGCGAGTCACTATAAACGCCAAAGCTTTCTTCCGGGCTGACTAGGATTTCCTTTGTAGCATTGCATATGGCCAGGAGTTCCGCCTGGTAGACCGTGCAGTAGGACGAGAGTTTCAACTTCCAGTTGGCGGTTTCGACATCATTGTACCAAAGGGACAATGATGCGCCCACTGCTCCTTCAATTTTGCTCCCAGTCCGTGAAGATACGTACTGCTTGGGTACGATGGTCATTGACCTCGGTCTGGTCTACATGAACTCCAGGTCCACATGTTCTACTGGGTGGGGCGTGTGCACGAAAGCAACCCTCCTCTCAATCTCCCTGTCCGCTAGCATTGGCAGGTCTACTCCTCTCTTCGCCTCATAAAGGGCTTTAGCCTCCTGTATCCGGAGGTCCAGAGGGTGTATTCCTGCCAGCGCCATCGCTGCGTTCAGGGAGACTGTTCGGTAGGTCTTGCACAGCTTCTGGGCAAAGCCCCGTTGTACAACGCTTAGCTGTTTCCGCACACCTAGCTTGGCCGTGGCCGGAGCCCAGGCGCTTGCTGCGTATATGATTATCGGTTCGGCAACGGCTGTGTAAATCGACCGGATGACTTCCGGGTGAAGACCCCAGCTAACACTGGCAGCGCGTGATAGCTGTTTATAGACGTTCATCGCCTTCGCGCAGACGTTCTTTGCATGCGCATTGAACGTGAGCGCGTCGTCTATCGTCAACCCGAGGATCTTCACCTCAAATGAGTTATGTTTCAGGTAGGTTTTGTTTTTTTGTTGGGACCTAAGTTATAACAATATATTTTCTGGTCCCTAAAGTATCTACGTATCTTTCATGAATACCTGCCGGTATATATCCAAGACTAGGGAAAAACAAATATTCATTTTCATAGTTATTGGTTATTATGGATCTGAAGTATTCAACAATTTATTTTGCGCTGTCATCGATAATACATTAGTTTTGATAGGTATTCAATGGAAACGAGGCGCGGGGTCACAAAAAGGCGTCCGCCATAGTTCACTTCCGATGCTCAAGGGGAATGTTAAAAGGCTACCGATGCGACCTTGTTGGCACCTAGATACCTATTACTTTGATGCTTTCAAACGGTGTATAAAAACACTAGCTTTTCCCTGCAGCTTTGCTCGCGTTAATGTTATTATGTGAATTCATTCTGGGTTTTCTATTCTTCAGAACCATCACATTTTATTTGGACGAGGATAAATACCTGTAGTGCCATCTAGGGAAGATGGTGGAGCATAACCATAGAAACAACGCATTAATAGCGTTGTCATTCGAGTTACCATGACGATATATTAAATAAAACGCAGCTTCACTGCCATCATTTTTATTATACTTCTCTACCCTTCAGGAATGGCTTTTTTGGATGATACGTATTGTATAGGTGTTATGAAAGTTTTTATCTATATATATAAAAAATCCGTGTGACAGTGTTTGACCGCGACGAATTCTGAAAGTACTCAACCGATTTGATGATATTTTCATATGGATGGACATGTTTAAGTTCAACTTAGGACATAGGATAGGTTTAATTGTAAGTTATAATCAAATAATTTTATTATAGGTTAAAAGTTTGTTAAACTTTGGACCGAAAAAAATGCTATATGAGTCTTGTTCTAAATCAATTTTAAGTATAATTATATATTTTGTGCTTTATATATTATGAATCTCATAATATTTTTCGCAAGGATGCGATATTTTCTCTCAGTTACACTTTGAACTTAACAGCGCTACTTCCATTCATCTACTGTATAATTTACCAAGATATTTTTGTCATCACAATAGCATAAAATATGAATGTAATTCCCATTGAAACGAGGTAAAATAAACAAAAGAAATAAATACAATCCTAAAAAGATAAAGATTGATACATCGTCAATCTTCTACAACTACTTCTCCCAGTTTTACATATTTCCTTTTATATATATTCGCTTTGGAAATATATTCCAGGTTTTCTATCTCGTTTTACCTATTTTAGATGTTCTTATCTTTATATAATTTTATATTCGGTTTCGTGTAGTTTGCTTTCCGTCGGGCGAGTGTTATCTGACCCCTGAAGCCCTGACGAAGGTCAATGTAGGTCTCTGTTAATGTATATTTGCTTTTAGATAACTTTACTGTTATCCATTTACGCAATACGAGAGTTAGTTTTTTTACTTTTAATCAAAAGCTTTATAGCTACGCAAATCAAATTACGGCTACGGTTTTATGAACTAGTCCTAGTGTACTGGAATTATTTCTGAAGTAAGAGTTAAACTCTTGAGCTATATTTATATTACAAACTAGGATATGCCTATGTCAGCTCAAGCTGAAGAATAACAATATAATAATCTGAAATATAATAATCAAAGTTTATTACACTAGAATTAAAAACAGCACAATAATACACAGAAATATTAGGACAGCTCCAAGAGTTGTCTCCACACTTGTCAGGTGTCGACCAGCAATTTGTCCTTAAAGAATACTGCGATTATCGAACAGTAATTATCGACCACAATATATTCTGTTCAACCGATGAACGTAGAATGTCGACGGTTGGAGACGGACGATTATACTGTCGTGGTACAATGCTGGTTGTAGACTAGGTCCACTCTATCCGAACACCGAGTATTTATAAGATCCTCGTAGTGAGTCTGCAGTGACACCATCCTGAATACAGTGGCGCCACTTCACTTCCGTCATAACACCAACTTTCGCCATCCGTATAATTTCCATCTTCCGGTTACTCCATTTTCGATAATAAATAATCTACGTTGACATCTGGTTATACGACTTCCGATTACTACATTAATGAATACACAATCCGGTTATTGACTACTTCCGTCATATGGTTACTTTACAATAATAAATATGATTCTAACACCTGCCAGTTCGTCCACATTTGACTTGAAATTCCCGGGACACAAAGTATAATACGGCCGGCGTAACTTGGCCAATATGAACATAGGCTCTGCGAACTTTAGAACATGTACACCCGTGTGATGAGTGGGCATACGACTCGTCAGTGAATACAATTGGTTGTTCTCATCCCTGTATTTTTCCTTGCTTTGTACTAGTTGGTCACTGTATTTTCTTCATGAGTTTACATGCGCTAAAGTTCGCAGAGCCTATGTTCACATTCGCCAAGTTACGACGGCCGTATTATATCACAGTATTTAAAAAAAGAATGTGTAGTGGAAACTGTGTCGGGATAAGCCAATTTTTATGCATCCGAAATGTGGTATGTAAGTGAAATGTGGTATGCTTAGCCATAATAAACGGAACGTCAAAGCATCAGTTGTGTCATTATATACAACCGCACACCTCATGGCGACCCTGCCATGAACGGGCATAAGGCGCTAAGCATGTGTGCAGACTGCAGTTTATAAAGTTTAAGATACAATGACTCTATCTTCGGTCGCCATTTGCGCAGTAAAGTCGTGTTGTTTCAACTATTCACGAAACATTAATAAGATTAACGATGGCCAAGCAGTGCTCTAAGTGCTATAAACTTTTAACTGTGTTGTTTCAGTCGCAATTAATTCAATTAACTGCAGCGAATCTTAATAGAGGTAGATTTAAATCAATATTCTATAGCTAACAAACTAATGAAATTCTATTTTCACTTGTTAAGACTTTGTAAAAGTAATAATAATAATAATGTTATATTTTCTAAGTTTTCGCGACTTGTGTACATAACAAAACTACGTTCTAACGGTTTTAAGTGCGGTAATTTATTTGGTTATTCCAACGTTTCGGCTGCTTTTCAGTGGCCGTGGTCACGGACGAAAAAGATGACATTTGTCCAAGGAGTATTGTTAAACGTGACCACGACACCTGAAAGCGGCCGAAACGTCGGAACAACCAAAATCAAATAATAAAAATGTGTCTATAGAAATAGTAAGGGAATAATGCGTTATTTAATTAAATGTGAATAAATCCATGAAAGATAAATCTATTAAATAAAATATATTTATAGTCAAATTTTATTAAAATAACAGAAGGCTTGTTATGTTTAAGTTTCATACAAATCAAGATACTTAGTTTGTTTTCTCTAATTTTGTATCTAGTTTACTGAAATAATTATTAAATAAGTTGTAGATATCGAAATAGTGGGAATATTTCGTGTTCAAAATTAAAATTGAGAATGTAAAATTACTTTAATACAAGATTTTATATTAATTTATATTTCGTTAATGTATCAAATGAATTATGATATCCTTTTAGGGTTAAGTAGATACTTTGATAAAACGTCTGTTTTTGTGTTTTAGTATGTGACAGTCGGTTTTATCAGATACTAACTGTACTGGCAGACGTCGTTCTGCCTGGAAAAGCTTCAATCGATATGCCAACAGCAGCGCCACCTATCGGGACCAATTCTGAACCAACTCAGAAACCTTCTCTGGCTCATGCACAACAACGTTGCTAAAGATCATCACATGATCAAATGTATAGTTTACGATTCTATAAAGGACATACAGACAGATTCATTTTTATATGTAAGAAAGAAGAAGAAGACTATAAGGTCTATTTCGATGAACTTTGATAGTAAGGCATAGTCAATAATGCGATACACATTGGTATAGTAAAATCACGAAAATATTAGAGTTGGCTTCCATACTCGCATTTGACGGTTTATTTCTTTTCTATTCTTTTATTCACTTATATATATGGATTAGTCAAATCTTGAAATATCGTAACGATTTTTTAATGACTTAACAGATGACTGTCAGCGATAAAAATGAAATGAAATGACTGAAAAATACTGTTTAGTGTATTGTTATTATAGAATAACATGTATGCTATTCTTAATTTCGTAAATAACCTTTCCGTTATTTATTATGGTCTGGATGTTTTCAATCGGCCCCAGGGTAATCCTCCCCACTACATGCGTAACTTGCTTAGGTTGAAAATATAGAATGTATGTGTTTGTTTGCTGATGCTTTAAAAGTTACACTAGCTGCTTATATATGTATAGAAGCATCGTTGTTTTTGCTGCTGACATTGAGGCTAAAAATCTAGTTGCGATTGATTTTTTAAAATTTATTTATCAATTTCAGTTTTATTCAATACTAGCATTTACCCGCGATCTTGTGCACGATGGACAGGTAACAAAGATTACAGTTATTTTGCTAAATGTAAAATCAAAGATTATTTTCAGCTAGGTAATAGATTGATAGATAATATGAAAATACTTGAATCCCGGAAAGTCTCGTAAAAACTCGGGATAAGTAATGTTACTAAAGGGCATACACAATACAATTATTTTATTAAAGATTTTATGAATCGGTGAAAATTTCGTATCGGAATCAATTTTTTATCGACCTGACTATTTTACACTTCTCTTGAGCAAATTCCCGTAGGATTCTCGGGATATAAAGTACCGTAGATTCAAGTCCGGGAATTTAATATGGACAGCGAAAACCGAATCGAAATTGGCTCAGTTGTTTTTACGCGAATCCCGAATAAACAACCACAAAAAATTAAAAAACTAAGACTAAACTTTTATAACATTATAGATATATAGTAGTAATAAGGCACCACTTGAAACTATGAAGTTTGCGTGTTATGCAACACATGTGCGTGGTATGTATAATATGCGCAAACGCACCTACGTATATGCACATATATACGTCTTATATATTACATACATATGACATATATACACATTTAGACAGTTCATACACATATTGACTACCTCCTTCCTGTACATTTTCTTTCCTTAGAAGATCATTTTCCTACATTACAAATAGGATTTGTGTTATGAATTACACTATTTAAGGTACTAGTGTACGCACGTGGTCGAAATTCGACTATAATAAATAATGTCAAAGACTAAATAAATTTAATTCGTTTGGGTATTAGGTAGGTTGGAGTATTTTTTCCCAGTGCTCATTGTGATGATGAGGGTCTGTTTTGAGATTGCTTAAGAGAAAAACAACATAAAATACAGATAAGTCTGTATTTTATGTTGTTTTTCTACAAGCTTTTATTTAACTTGCAATGGATGTATGAATGTAAGTTAGTTCGGGTGGAATCTTGCAAGTTCAATTTGACCAACTTCCCGATGTCCGATTGAGCTGAAATTTTGCACGCATATGTATATCGCGTGACAATGCAGTAATATGGTACCATGGAGCTGATCTGATGATGGAGTCAGAAAGTGGCCCTAGGAACTTGTCTTGGCTAGCACTCTGCTACATGATATCTAGCATTTCAAAAGTTTGTATTTTAAAATACTTAAAAAAAAGCTTATTTAGTCGTGTTCATAAAGAGGGCTTTAATCGAATGGTACTAGGGTCGGGGTTAATTGCAAGGTCCGCCATTGAATTTTATACGGCCAAATCGAAGGGGGTAGGGACATTTGGGTCGCAGGGTTATGTGTGTGTATCATAAAATTGAGAGAGTCCAACATCAATAAATAGTACGTTTGCCAGCCATGCGTATTTATTTGGCCATGTTTATTGAATTTGTAATCTTTCACGTTTCAAGATAATTGGGGATATAAATATACGTTCAAATATATGGATTGGATGTAGTTATAAAACAAATGTCAATAATAATACATAGTGTCACGCCACATTTAGATTAAATTTGTCAAGGGGCCTCTACGTGTTCGCCTCCCCATGGCCCCACGTAAACTCTTCAATAGTCCGGGGCATTATTATGGCCAGTGGTCTTTTAAGACATACAATAATACATAGTATATGTTTGTAATAAAATAATTACTATTTGTGTTCCTTTACAGTAAATACACCATAGCATTGTAGGAGACAAATTAATAATATAATACTAAGATTAGTGTAACCTATTACAAACAAATACAGCTTAGGTTAAATTAAAAAAATAAGAATAATCAAATTTAGACACATCTATATACTAGTAAATACATAACCACAAGCTCACATTTATAGCTTAAATGAGGATTAATTATATTGATCACCATACATTTTGGGTACGTCTATTAAATTAAAATTTTTACTTTATTCCGAAAAAACTCTCGAAAGTAAGAACAATTAATAATATTTCATAATATTTGGTACAATCACAAGATTGATAAATAAAACAAAACAATTAAACAAAGTGAATTTAACGTTTTATATCGTTATATATATACAATTCTTCCGTTCGTATGTATGTCACTGAATTCCTCATAAACTGTTGAACCGATTTTAATGATATTTGTGTATGTTAAATTGGGTTCGAAAATGATTCAAATTCACAATTGGACCGAGTAGGCGGCTTTGCAATTGGGACCTAGGTTTTTGAAGTGATAACTTCTTATGAGTGGGTAAACCGCTTCGTTACGTAAAGCGTTACGTTAAGGCGCAGTCTGGCTTGAAGTTATCACTTCGGTCGGGCGTCCCGACGCACACGGCTTTTTAATATTTTTCAGAGTTGGACAGACCAATGACATAAACAGCGGACGTGGCTCATCTAGGAACTTTTCGATTCACACGCACGAATTTGATTTTTATATAACTTTTCCTCAAACATACAAAGATTAATTTTATGTCGTTTTATTATGTATTGAATTCAATACTCTGTGCAATATTTAGGCTGGTGTGCACCGAAATTTAACCGACGGTTAACCAAAAATAATCACTGTTTTCCCATACATTTTTGGCGATTATATTATTTTAACCATCAGTTAAAAGTCGGTGCACACCAGCCTTAGTATAGGAAATTAAATTTAAATCATACATCGTAAAATTCAGCTGTCCTATTTTGAACACCGTTTTACCTGGTATTAACATTGTAAGAGTGGCTGTACAACATTCATCATAATTAACCGGCTTGAAAACGGGATAATGGCGTTAATTTCCCACGTCTCAGCCCACCGGTGGGGTGTGCTGAACCTTTACCCGGAAGCCAGCGCTCAGTTAATTACCGGGTCGAAGCTAATTAGTTTCCCGGAGTATATGGACGCTATTGAAACATTTGTTCGTCGTTCGGGTACTGAGGTAATGTTGTTTTTAGGAGTACCTACTAAAGGGTGAATATTTTAAATAAGACGCCGTTTGTGAATTGGACTATTTAGTGTTCCTCGTAACACCACGGATATCTTACTCGTATACTAATATATAAAGCTGAAGAGTGTGTTTGTTTGCTTGAACTCGCTAATCTCAGGAACTACTGATCTGATCTGAAAAATTATTTCACTCTTAGATAGCTCATTAATCGAGGAAGGCTATATTTTATAACGCTAAGATCAAAAGAAGCTCCAATGAAGAATGTCTCAAAATCGGGGATTTTTGTAACTTTTTTAGTCTCTTACTCATTAGATATAAAACGTGTTGCTTATACATATTAATAAATATTTATTTTATATTATAAAAGTATAAACGACTACAAAGGTATAACTTAGTCATATTATACTCTACCTATAATAAGACTATAAATAAAAGATTGCGCCTAGGTCTCCGTCTTCCATGTGTAAAGTGCTCAGAAGATAGTATGGCAATCCAGTAGGATTACCATCGTAATTCGGGGTATGCAACAACCCTCAAATCACCTGAAGACTCGATGAATCGTTGTGTTACCTCATTGTAGAGGTTTTGGCCTCAGGACTCCATGATCTAAGCGTCTCAACAGCAATTTATTATGCTAAATTCAACCAAATTTCGCTGTGGTTCAGTCCGATATTAAATAATATTATTATTAGTTGCTGAAAACAAAATGTTATTAACTTGCTGAAATCTTTACTAACAGGGTGATGAAAGCTTAAACATGTAATTTTTCGGTCTGTTTTCCAAAACAACCGGTAACGTGTAGGTATTCAACAACTTAATTATACAGAAATAGGCGCTTTTAGACAGTAAATGCAAGTGCATTTTGCAGCGAGTTAACGCACCGCTTAGCAGGTGCAGCCTGTTTTGTTAAACAATGGCCTAAAAGGTAGGGTTGGGAGACCAAAGTATATAAGCACTGTTACGCATGAACTTTTTTCGTAAATTACCTGAACAGAGCCACGCTGGTTCATTCTGACATTAATTAGTAACGAAGTCTATGGTATATAAAATCCCTTCATAAAGGTAAGTACGCCTTTAGCCGCGATTACGCTTAATGTTAAACGATGACATGGCCGAGGATGGAGCACGCTTACTTAGAAAGTACCTACCTATTTACATAAGAACCTACTTATTTACATAAGAACTTACCTATTTACACAAGAACGCACCTATTTATACAAGAACGTAACTTAAATATTTACACAAATTTTAAAGTCATTTAGTTATACTTTTCACACGAACCCGGCTAGTGGCTGGTAATGGGTTGCATATGTCTGTCGTATGCTAAAATAATGATCAAATAACGATCTTTCATTTAGATTTTGCGGGTTAAGGAAATTATTTCTCATAAAAGAATTTTTACAATTCACTTAAACTATGAGAACATTTATAAGTTGTAATTTGTAACGAGATAGAAAGCACAAATACTTAAATTTGCAGGTAGTTTTGATTTATTGTTTTGTACATGGAAGTTCCTTCGAACAAAAAGAAACAAGGATATAGGTTTCGTGGAAGTGTCATTGTTTAATTAGTTTAATTTTTATAATGTATCTATTTTTATACGAGTAATGTTTTGTATAACAATATTTGCAGTTTTTGTATTTGTTTATTTATTTTTTATTCCGACAATTTTTTTAAATATTTCGTTTGTATTAAAAAATATATGGTATGACACGAGATGAATGTCATTAGATATAGGTTTATAATTATAATGAATCTGTGCTAGGCATATTAGTAAGAGTACTGTATTGATGTAGTATTTATTTTACATGATGTTAATACATAAATGTAACAATAAGTTTGACTAGATAAATAATGATTATGTTTTGGAGCTGTTATATTATAGTGCATATAGATAGTAAATTATGTAATGAATATATTTTTCATGTGGTATAACACATTTCTTTTCATAGCGCTTATTATTAATTGAAAAAGCAGAGATAAAAGATACATAAAAACATCTTATGCATTTTATGATACTTACTAAGACTGTATGTAATAGGAATACAAAGTAGAAATATTCTGTTTCATATTTGTCAAGAACATGTTGTTAGGAAATTTATTTATGTTTCTTCCCACAAAAAATATAAGAACAAGACACTTTAGATAATTATTAAAACATTTATTTTTGCTGTGTAGAACTGAAATTACATCTGTTATAAAAGAGTTACAAAGTATTACTGAAAAAAGTATTATCGTTACATAAATGAGAATATTTTGCCAACCCTAAGCTAAACAAGGGAGGTTAGGGAGAACGCAGCCAGGCGGCAATCGTGAGTCCGCCCAACCGTCGACGTTCAATTTAGCAGTCCTACATGCCTGTCGATTTTCATGTACTTTGCAATTTTTCTTAGCTCATATAAAAGCTTCAATCAAATCGTACTACGTCTATTATTTCTTGTCTTTGTACTGTAACACGTCTGGAATATCGGTTTGAATAAAGTTTTACGACGTGGTTATGCCACACAGAGCAAATATTTGTTGCGTTTTATGAAGAGGAAACAGTTATAATGGCTAAGGCTTTTTAAAATGATTGCTTTTTAATATTATTTTTATATATGTATGTCTCTCAAGACCACGGGCTATAAAGATGGCCCGCATTTTTGGAGGGCTTGCGTGGGGCCATGAAAAGGCCAACATGTAGAGTCCCCTTGACAAATTTAATGTAAATGTGGCGTGACACTGGCCGGCGATTATTCCTGTCTACACTATATACTAATGCACCCGAGGACAAGTCCTGGCCGGTGCAGCACTATTGTGGAAAATGAGAACAAAATGTACCGGGCTATGTAGGTGAACTACTAGTGGTACTAGGGGTCTGGGAATATGGGGACTATGGCGTCTGCCCTTATTTTTATTATTATTATCTTATTTAGATAACGGAAGTTTAAATCGTATTAAAGTTCAGTTTTATTTTACTTAAGTTATATAAATTGAAAGGTCTTACTTACGTTAAGTTAAATTTAGTTTCTAATGTTAATTGCTTTTCAAGAAGATACTAGAAGAAACTTACTTTGACGGCCTCTGTGGTTGAGGGGGCTAAGCCTTTGCCGGCCTACCTCACTGCAACCCAGAGGCTCCGGGTTCGATTCCCGGTATAGTAAATTTCGGAAACGTATTTTCTCCGTTATTTACCATGGTCTAGGTGTCTGGGATCGGCCCCAGAGTGGTCCGTTGTATATTACCCATAACACAAGCGTAACTTGCTTAATTTGGGGATATACAATGTGTGTGTTTGTCTGCCGATTATTATTACTTAAGAAAGAGTTAACCCCTTATTTTCACCCAGATTAAGTCAGAGTAAAAACTCTCAACTCCGATTTTGTATATAATGGTCATCATAACAAAGTTTGGCAAGGGCTGTTTATGAAAAATCTTAACAGTTTAGTGAAGGTTTTGCAATATTTATATCAGGGATGCCATGGAGCTTTATAACCGTAACCAAAACTATCGGATGGATCCGAAATAAAATAGCGATAATAATCTAAATATATATAATTGAAATCCACGTATATAGTTACTTATCACGACATCTCAGGAACTATAATACTTATAGAATTAAAATTTGGCATGGACGTTCCTTTCGCCAAGTAGAGGTCAGCTAAGAACGGATTTTAAGGCGCGCGAAGTGGGCGAAGCTAATTACTTATATGCTTGATTGGAGTACCAAATGATAACCTCAAAATAAATCCCAATAATTCTATTTTACTTTTATAATTTCTTTAAAATCTAATATCCGTAACTAAAACTATCCGAAAATAACGGATAGTCCGAAATAATTTCATATCCGTAACCATATCTGACGCCGACATAATATTATTCAAATATCAATGGCCATATCCAGATCAGATCCAGATCCAGAAATTTCATATCCATAACATCTCTGATTTAGATACATCATTATACGTTAAGAGATTTCTGTAAGCTTACGACTGGATTTGTATGACATACGGCTCGTTACACACTATGATGCTGTTCTCAGTTCAATCTTGCTCCAGTCTCAATCCGTTCCCAGCCCGGTGAAATATTCTTCAATAAAAGAATCAGAGAATTTTGACTATCTTATCGTTCTACTTTCGATCCGATGTTGTGCCGCTAACCGGTTCGTTGAAAAGAATGTAATTGTACAGAAAGAAAAGATATATAGACAGAATATAGTATACAGCGAGATTTGACCACGGCAAAGCGTTGTCGCAACGTCCATGGGCGACGATAACCACTTCATCATGTACTCGTATGTGTATGGGGACGTCTTGTCTTAAGAAAATATACCTACCTAATAATCAAATAAAATTTTCGGCATATTCCAGCCGAAAAATAAAATATTTACGTCGTCAATGAATTTCACATTTCATATACAAAACGAATATTCTTTTTATATACGTCGCAATAGTATCATTAGAAATTTATATCACTTATAAAATTCAACAAAATTCTGGGACATAAAATCTAACATGCGGTAATAAAAGCGTTGTCTGCTTTCTAGACTAAATGGAATTTTACATAATACGTCTGTTATATGGCTGGGACTTCGATCACAGAGATCACAGGTAAATATTATTAAAAGTGAAGCCGGATGAAAAAGTTTAATTTTAGCAATATTCTTATTTATTTATAAAACAATATTACGTAATTATACCATCCCTAAATTGTTCTGTACACATTCCCACGTCAAAGGTTTACCTTCAGGCGATAAGGCCACCTATTGTTTATACCAATAACATAAATTGTATTTTCATAACGAACTAATAATTAATTTATCAATCTATATCTGAAGTTCTTACGATGGCAATCGATTCATTGAATAATTGATTACATTAGAATTTACAAACATATTAATAATCGGTTTTATGATTGTATTTTATATATATTTATAACTACAAAATAAACTTGTGAACTATTTTATTTTGTATTAATTATAAAGAAATCTTAAGTTGTTATTTAAAATATTATTACAATAATTTCATTTAAAACAATACAATTCAACAATAAAAATAAGCTAATTTGTTTTGTTTAGTAATTTATTACATGCATTTAGGCCCGCTTGCATAATGATCCCCTTTAAATAAAATTAGTTAATCATATTAAAATGCCTAAATACGTTTTACACATAATGTATTGACAGCTCTTTAAACATTTTTAGCGACAAATTTTGCGTTGTGCAAGACGCTGATTGTATTTAAGGGTGTTAAATACGTTTTGTGATTCTCAAATAAATTTAAACAACCTTATGCAAACGGCCTTCAGAAAGAGAAATCAGCTGAAATCTATGTTAACAGTGATTAAGCACATTGGAGCCATACTACGCCAATCTCATTGTGACTAAAAACTACTTCATGCAAATTTGCTATACGTTTTGTCAAGCGGTCATAGTGCCACGATCCGTCCGCTTCCGCTCCCTTCGCCGCTGTGGAGTGAAACGCGACTTAAAACCTACGAATATGTAGACGTTTAATTTCATGATCCACATCATTCTTGTTTTTAGTGTCACCGTTTTGATTACCCAAATAAAACCCCACATACCTACTGGAAGTAAAACGTTTTAGGATATTTGTGCTGAACCAAATTTCTTTATGAAGTATATGTAAGTGCTGGTCTTTAATAACATTTCAAAGTGATGAACGGGAAGTACTAACGGTATTTTATATTTTATTCAATTCCAGGAAAGCCTAGAAAAAATAATTACGATTAATTTAACATATTAAAAAAGCCTTAGTTAGTAACTTAACTATATGATTAAGGGCCGCTTGCATAAGGTTGCTTACATTTATTTAAGAAACAAAAAACGTATTTAACACTTGTAAATACAATAAGCGTGTTGCAAAATTTTCTGATAAATATGTCTAAAGAACTGTCAATACTTTTTGTATATAAAGTATTTAGGCAGTTTAACATGATTAACTAATTTTATTTAAAAACGATCGTTATGCAAGCGGCCCTAAAACTTGTAAATTCTATTCTCACACGTTAATTATGCTTCAATTGCGGAAAGAGTAAATTTCGTAAATGACTTTTCGTTTCTTATTTTGGTCTGGGTGTCTTGAAATGCCTCCACAGCTGTCCGTTGTATTCCACAACACAAAAGTAATTTATTTAGTTCCAGTATATACTATAATATCTGCGTTAGTGTATCGAATAATTAGTATGGTTTTATTTATAAAATAATGACCTGTTTTGCTAAGGTTGTGAGTTTTGCTAAGGTAAGCCTCTAAAGTAAGGTAAGTAAGGGTATGGCTACAATTACCACGTGCTAACAACGGTGAAGGAAAACATCGTGATGCAACCTGCACATCGAGATAGCCGATGTGTCAAACCTACCAAGCCGCCTTGGACATGCATGGCGGGTATACTGTCCATTTCCCCTATAATGGGAGGCCCGAGCCCAGCAGTGGGACATTTATGGGCTGATATTATTATTGTTGAGCGGGCTAAGCCTTTGACGGCCTACCTCACTGCAACCCAGAGGTTCCGGGTTCGATTCCCGGTATGGTAAATTTCGGAAAACGTATTTTCTCCGTTATTTACCATGGTCTGGGTGTCTGGGATCGGCCCCAGAGTGGTCCGTTGTATATTACCCATAACACAAGTGTAACTTGCTTAATTTGGGGATATGCAGTGTGTGTGTGTGTCTGCCGATTATTATTATTATTATATGTTACTATACTATTCTATTATTATAAGCCTCTAAGGCCTAAGAAAACACTTCAATTTATCAATTTCAGACGTAGTTGTGGAAGGATGTACTATGCAGTATTGATCAATTGTAGTTTTGTAGTGTATACTTAGCCTTGAAGGCTTACGGCTTACTTAAAATCGGCCCAGTAATTTTTACGTGAATCCCGAACAAGCAGATAAACAGACAAGAAATCTAAAAAAATCTCTAATAAATGCATCGTGTTCTCCATCGTTTATCTATTACAGTTGTTTATTTTTCATAGGTTCAATGTTCAGATATGCATGCTTAGAATTTTATAATTTTAAACTTCGTACTTCCTACTTCGTAACTTCGTACCACCTCAGAATCAAAAATTGATTTCTGAACGACGGGGCGAACATCAAACGTTTGAGATTGAAAACCAAATAAAAATATCTTCACTTTTAAATTTAATTTGATATCTGAACGATTTTTAAATTAAATTGATTTCTAAACGACGGGAAGAACGTCACATGTTTGACGTGTATGAATAGTTTCTAATGGAAAGCGAAATTAATGTTTTTACTATATTCCAAGCATTTCGTTCATATTTCCTCACCCTTTAAACCTTCTCTGGATTCCCGCAATTAATTCTAAACACAAATTACCGAAATCAGGCCAGCCGTTCTCGAGTTTTAGCTAGTCTAACGAACAACAACTGATTTTTGTATAATAATAATTACAGTTCCCTAAAATACTAATATTTAATAAAATAATTTATAAATAAAAATGTGTAAGACGTAACACCAATCCAAAAATCAAGTATATAAGCAGATAACATAATTCCAGCTTTTCGTCGAAAGTAAAGAACGTGTACTTAGAAAATATGGGACGAAATGACGCGGTAAAGCAGAATGTTTTATGATTATGAGCAACGTTCTTTGAGGCTAATGTATTAGCGCTTTCACAATATTGCTATCTTACCATTATACCGTCTCTGGAATCTGTTTACATCTTTGTTTCAAATGTTGTTATGGTGATTGCTTGAAATACAAAGTGGGTTTGCGCAAATTTAATTACTATGAAATGTAGATGAAAGGTAACTAGATATATTTATTTAAATTTAAGTAGATATATAGTAATTTTTTTATTGTGCTTTTGTCTTATTCAGTATGCACTGTTTGCTATAACTCCATTAATTCTTCAAAAGTAATTATATAACATATTTCTGTATAAAACTTATAAAAAAAGAACGAAAACGACAGAACTTGAGATAGAAATATAATATATAAAGAAAAACAATTTTTAGCTAGACGTGTCGCTGGGGAATTTCTTGCCGCTTCTTCTACTTATCAGCAATAACATGTTGCGAAGCGGGGTACATAGAATAGGAAGTAAAATAAAATTTTAACTTATATGTATGACCTTCAAAAAGTGTTCTCCAATGGAACTTATTTAGAATAAAAACTTTTGAATTTGAAATGATAGCGAAAAACGCTAATTCTAATTTTCTAAGTAATACGTAAGTCCAACTAAATTTCTACCTATATCGAAACTCGTAATATTTCTTAGACAATTGTTTTTTTTATCTTTGTTTCAAATATTGTTCGTTTTTTTGTTTAGAAAATTATTTTTTTATTGATTTTGATTATAAATTGTCATACCTTTCTTTTTTATTTCAGTTTCATATTTTAAGTTAGTAAGATGTAAATAATCAAATTTAAGAAGATAGCAAACACTTAGTTTGAATAAACCTTTTAATTTGAAACCCGCTACTGTTTAGAATAAGTTTAATTAGTTTAATGTACATCGTCAGCTACTCACTGCTGGACGTAGGCCTCTACAGGTCGACGCCACTCATCTCGGTCCTCCGCCTGCTTCAATGCGGGGCCTACCGGTGACCTTGCGCAGGTAGTAATTCCATCAGGCTGGAGGGCGTCCGACATTAGGGCTACTGAGACACGGCCTCCACTCCACGACTCGTCTGATCCATCGACCATCGGTCCTGCGAAAGATTTGCCAACTATATCGGTTACGTTGGTTCTCCCGCGGATATCTTTATTACTAATTCTATCCATAAGAGAAACAGCCAACATAGTTCGCTCAATAGCGACAATTAGTTTTGATGCTTAGATGTAAATTGTGGTATTATTTAATAACAGAACAAGGCTCAAAATGTAAAGGAAAACACAAACACGACTAAAAGCTTTTAGGCTAATGTAGGTAGTTATGGATTATACTACTTATATGGTATCAGCTTGAAATATCCGATTACAGTTCTAATCTCGCTGTAACTTGAATATGCAGATGCAAAGTGCTTTTGTTATTTAACTTCGCAAAGGGTAGTTTCTTTGATGTTTTCTTATATTTATGGTAAAGAATATCAAGATGATAATAATTAGTTAAATTATTTAAATCATATAAATCAATAATTTTTGATTAGAAACATTGGCAAAGCAACTTTGATATTTGCTAATTGTCCAACGTGCATGTAGTCACAGGCGCATACTAGTACTACCCAATCCGTAATCTCAAGATCACGACTAAAAAAATAATAGTTAAAAAAAACCTAAAAAAACACGCTTTCATAAAAAATCCAACTAAAAATCAGAAGATAAAATAAGGTATTAAAGAAGAAGAAAAAGCGCTTTGAATACACCCCACGCTTTTTTTTTAAGACCCCATTCATCAGAAACCAAATTTATTAAATTTTATTTTCTGTTTTTTAGTTGGAGTTTTTATGAAAGCTTTTTTTAAACTATTATTTATTTTTTAGTTGATTTTATTAAAAATATTTTTAAAACCAAGCTTTTGAGATCCTGCATATCATGTAGTAGCAGAGTGCTAGTCAAGACAGGTAAAACGAGCCCAAAAACGACGGGTCTATCTTGTTTAGTACAGGAGTTCCTATAGCCACCTTCCCACTTCATCATCAGATCAGCTCCATGGTACTATATTATTGCATTGCCATCGACCTTTGACAGGTGTGCAAAGTTTGAATTAAATCTGATCGTTTAAAGTAGGACAAAATCGAGCTCAAAGAGGTCGGTTACAAACATACATACAGGTGAAGCTAATAAAAGCGTGTTAATAATGATCTTAGGTTACTTCTTCTCATAAATCAAGAGCCCAGAAAGCTGAAAATTTTCCTTTATCGGTTTACTGCATCAAGTATATGCTTCTATAGTTCATGCAAACCAGATGCTGAAGGCGAGAGGGAGTTTCTAGTGGTTGAACGTGTGTACATACATTGTGAGAGTGTGTGTGAGTGTGAACGAACAGAAGCTAGCCAACTAGGCTAGCTTGGTTGGCAACTAAGTGATTGTGAATTTTAAATAAGAATAGAATTTTAAAATGTTGCTGATAAATATAACTTTTTCCAATGCATGTATGCGATACATTGAATTTTTCTGCAATATCATGTATTTGATACGATAACTGGACGCCCAGAACGTTGAGCATTTTTAATGAAACATAACTAAACAAGTAATCTAAAATCTTTTTAACATTTCAAAAGGTTTGACAGTAAACATTTTAGGCGGAAGTCACCTGGGGCTCCCGTTTGAGAAAACTCAGACAAGATTTTTATATTAAGCCTCTCCACTTTCTTTTTGCAAAAAAGAGTGCTTTTTATATTTTTGTCTTTTTATTTGTTTTCTTTGAAAACTCTTATAACTAGTACATTTGTCTCTTATGCTAAAACACTTCCTTGTTTCTAGTACTATTCTTAATTTGCTACAAAATCTCATGAAAACCAGACAAGATATTGACATGAGGTGTTCAAATTGACACAACCCTAGTTATTCTCTAGCTCAATTCGTCAATATTGACACAGCACTTGTCATTGAGGTAAAAGGGTTTGCTTGGTTTAATTTAACTATTGGGTTAGGAAGTGACTTTTGTACAAATGGACTCGGATATAATGCTTTCCACAGATTAGCAATGAACGACGCGACAGTGATTGACCCCGCGCGTGACGACTCGTGGCGTGCTTCATCCATATTAATAATTTTGTATTTATCGACCGTCGCGTTCGTAAATATATATATATATATATACAACGATTTGCCCGCGACTTCTTCCACGTTTAACATTAAATTCCCACGGGATTCTCCGGACACAAAGTGCCGCAGCATTTAAAAGAGGTTGTACGCTATCGCTCCAATGAAAGCTGTTTTTGAATAAGCTAATTTTAATACATACGGACAACTACAAACCGCTCCCGGGAAAATTCACGCGAGATTCGATAGAAAATTCCCGGACTTAAAATCTGCCTAGTTTTGTATCCCGAAAATCTTACGGGACTTATCTTGTGAGAGGTTGAAACTGGCCAGGTCGAAAAAAATGATTCCGATCCGAAATATTCACTGATTAATGAAAATAAAATATATAGCAAAACAATTGTATTTATGCATACCTTTAGTAATACTCATTTATTTATCCCGAGTTTTTATTAGAATTTCCGAGATTCGTATATTTTTACATGAAAATAACGATTATATTATATATATTTATTTTATATATTTTTCGCAAAATAATTGTAATTTTTGTTACCTGTTTAACAAAGTCACGAGCAAATGCTAGTACTTAAATAAAATTATTCACAACTATGTAAAATTAAAACAGCAGAATTTTATAAAATTTTAAGGAGTGCTATTTCTGATCTTTCCTTCACAGTCCTTGCGTAAACAGCCGTACCTATCATGCCATTCACGTCCCTTCTCAAAACTAATGGCTTATTTGGAACTTCTATACAAAATGAAAACGGGTTTTCTCGTTTATTTTCATGTTTCCTTAGATTTTCTCACGTGTCTTTCCATACAATTTTTGTTTTCAACTTCTTATAGGACGGTAAAACGCTTCGTTACATAACGCGTTACGGTACCAGTCTGTCTGGGTTCACTTTATCACATTTTTTTTCTCACGCACGGCATATACATACACATACGGCAATATATACACGGCACATACGGCAGCGGTAGGCAGGCTCCTCCTCTCTTACTCTAATCCACAACGCTAGCCGTATTTTGATAATTACTGATAGACTAAATAATTATACTTATAATGTACACACAATTCTAATGTACTTGTTAAAGAATTGTAAATAAGAATAAAATATGTTTTATATGAGATAACAGTTATCAGTCTAATAAATTATAACCTGACTAATTAAAAAAAGAAAACAATTCAACTGTATTATTTATGCAATTGTCATTTTTAATTTTTTCATGTTGGGTTTTATACTATAGAATAACTTTTATATATTAAACCTCAGAAGCGAAAGGAAAATGACATCTGGCGCCATTGTCTATTAAAATGTAGTAAATAGCCTTTTAAGTATTTCTTTATGAGGTGATTGTCATTTTCTGTAGTACTTAAATTATATAATATTGGATAGAAACAATTTATAGTTCGGGGATGTAAATTGAAAACTATAACAAACAAGATGCTTATTTTACTCTTTATATTACATGTATGTATTTTATTACTACGTCTTAAAATAAATATTATAAAAGCAGTTAAAATTTGCTGTAGTAAATATAAAAGAATTAAGCTGGGATTTCCGTCAGACGTTGTTCCTAGTGTACCCATATTATCTGTGCCTGTCAAGCCTTATCGGGCAGATATCGCGACTAACCCCAGGAAATCTGCTCGGAGTCCAACGGCAACGTTGTCTAATAAACGTCTTAGTTTAATCCCTTGAAAGGCGATATTGTGTCGGTCTACTCATCTATATAGATAAGGATTAGTAAATTATTTATTTTTTGATTTCATTGTAATTAAAATTCTATTAACTTTAAATGTTAATTATTATTATTACTACCTCTCGTTTGAAATATTATCATTTTTAGATTGGGAAGCCGTAGTTGGGCATTCCTCGAGTTTGCGCTATATGTTGTGGTTTGCACTTTCTTCATCTCCTTTACACCCTATGTTTATCGAGAGGCAGTTCTGCTCCATCGCTCTTCAGTCTTGAGGACTCGCTAGTACGCTGTTTTTGCTCGCCTTTGTCCGATCAGCCCCAATACTGAAATAAAATTTTAAAAAGATACAATTTAAAATACACTCAAATATGAAAAACAAGCAAATGAAGTTATGAAATGAAAAAGATCGACGACAGACGTTTGAGAGTAAAGCATTTTAATTTACCTGGCTCATTGCTAGTTCAGCTTCCTAACTTTGCGAGCTATTTCAATTTGTCTGGTTCTGTTACGGACTACCTTATTTAGAATTTTATCTATAAAACAGACTACAAGTGAAGTTCAGTTATAGGTCAGTGAGCGTCGTATATTTTGTGGATCAAACCTGCCGTTAGTGTCCACGTCTCGGCCCTGAGTACCATGACTGATACGATGCGTTTCTCGAAGATATTCATCTTGCAGCATTGAAAATTATTCGACATGATTTGGCGAAGACTACCGGACGCTGCTCAGTCCAATTAGATCTCTTGTGGGTTCCCCCTGGAAACTGTTCCTGTCTGTTTGGATTTACTACCCTAAATAAAAATATTACTGCACAACTTCAAGAAAGGAGCCATTGACATTTTCCGATCTCGACAGGACATATAATCTGCACGGGTATAAATGAATGTTATAGATTTTAAAAAATGACAAAACTTAGCAAATTATTTAACAAATTATTGACTTTGTGGGTGACAGAATGACCTGTGTTACCACAAAATTTACGAACTAATAATCTGCGTTTTAATTTTACGCACCATTAATCTTTTTAGATCGTAAATAAAAGGGAGTCATCCGCTCTGAGGCAGCCTGTTGCAGGCGTTTTAACAAAGATACGAGTAAATCGCTCGAAGTTTGCTATCCATCACCCGAGGTCTCGGGTTTCGCTTCAGAGATTAAAATGGTATTTTTTGCCATTGGCAGAACTTGACATTTATCTAATATGTCACATAGGGTTCAGTCTCAGGTGTGTTTTTAGATACTCTTCTGATTTTTATTACAATGTTTTTGTACGAAATCGGCCAGTGGTCTAGTGCTTAATATGAATTAAATTAGAACATTAAGAACACATCAATTAAATTAGAAATGCGAGTGCCTAAAATTTGACGGCCTACCTCATCCCAACGCAGAGGGTCCGGGTTCGATTCCTGGTATAGTAAATTTTATTGTAATTCTAAATGGTCTGGGTGCCTGGAATCGGCCCTAGTGTTAGTGTGTTGTTAGCAGTTACCCATAACACAAACGTAACTTGCTTAATTTGGGGATATACAATATGTGTGTTTGTCTGCCGATTATTATCATTATTAAATTAAAAAACGTTGAAATTTAAAAAAAATCTTATGTCTTCTATAGTAATCTAATAGATAGGGCCAGTTTTTAAACAAAATTTCCCTAGTTTATTTACTCTAGTTTGCATGTCTTGTATTGATTGACTGGTTCGAGAGTTTTCTGTTGTGTGTTACCCATAACAGAAACGTAACTGATTAACTCAGGGATATAGAATCAATATTTTATTTGCCGAATTAAAAATAATAACATTAAAATAAAAGGCAAGAGCTTGTGTATTTTTATGTTTATCTGGCAGGTGCACAATAAATTACGTAGAGGATTTTCCTACATAGGGTGTTAATGATACGATGTTTTTAAATATAATTTGTTTATTGGTTTAACTATTATGGTAATGAAAATTGTTGTTTTTATGATTGTGTTGAGATCAATGGCTGTTTTGCCGACTGATCGGATAAGACGAACGAATGAATGAGTACTGAATGATATGTTAAATTGTATTTGTCGGCGTAAACCACTGACACGGCAATGTACGGCTGTTGCTAGCCCGTACACTATCATTATATTTATTGCACTAAATTGGGACCCATAGTCACATTAGATAATAAACAATGGACAGACACGTAAACAATAAATATCTATCTATGTATACTGTGCGTACGTAAGAAAATATACCTACACATATTATATCTCTCATATACATTAATACATATACGTTTTCATTGACACCTATTTATGTATTAACGGTAACAAGTATTTACTTGGCATCGCTGATTTTAATTTTTGCGAGCATTCCAATCTCATCCAACAAATACTATACATCTCATTGGCTAACAATAAAATTATTTCTAAGGCATATAAAAGAGCTTCACATGCCTTCATGAAAGGTCTACTTCGTGACGGTATTCAAGGAAGATATTAGATCCGTGCTCAATACTTGTGGAAGAGATTTCATTCGTCTTTGATGTGAATACTCATTCAGTTTAGTTGCAGTCGTCTTCGGGAGAGCAGCAAGCAGTCTACAAAGACAACTTGTTTATTGATATTTAATTTTATATCTAATAAAAGCTGGTCGCGTCTCGAATGTAGTATAAAACTCAGTTCTTTACGTGCTTCTTGTAGTCTCGCGGGAACTTCTTTTCGATTTATGACTGTCTGCGGACTGCTTCAAGATTCACAGTTGTAATGCTTAGAGGTAAGTATTTATATTAATAAACCTAGACTTTTATCTAATAGTTTTCTAGGCTTTGTAGCACTAATTTAATAGTCACCATTGTTTCTACAGTACGAAACCGTTATACTCGGCCATTGTCATATTCTTTGTCTCAATAACGGATGAAATGTAATACAGGAACATAAAGTTAGTATCTTTGATTCTGCTACACGATAGTGTTCTGAAACTGCGGAAAAATTGAAGACTATGGCCACAATGCGTATAAATGAGGTCTGATTTATTTTTATAATTACAATATAGTCATGAATCAGACTTTAAAGGACGATGATATTGCCCTATAATGAATTAAAATAGGTGGCGAAAGTCGTAATGTTTAACTCTTGAATTATAACGTAGAAAATCTAGTAAAAATCAAGGTTTTTATGTCTTTAAAAGTAAATAATCTTAACGAGAATATTGGTTTCAACAAGATCTGATAAGAAATTTTCCAAGATATACTCTATATTTGAATTCATATTTTTTATCAGTAGCCAAATGATGGAAATACTACAAGAGTCTTATCACCTCTGCAAAAATTTTCATTGTGCCTGCATTGCATACATACATCCAATATAGCTAATACTAGTACACTTCTTTATATTTACACATAAGACATGTCGTAACTTTTCCTCATATAGTGGGTGTAAGTTAAATTGGATTTGTTAACTCCCAAGTAAACAAGACACTGGTTTGTTGAATAGAGAAATCTATCGAACAATCGACAACTGCGGTTTGAATAGCATCGTTGGCATGAAATGGGACATCGAAAACTATTAAAGCCACGTCGAAGAGAGCGTCCGGAACAAAGTGCAGATAACAAGTTTAACGTACAACTTTGTACAGGGATGCTTGTCAGTTTTTGTTGAAAGTGCTACTTGATATTGGATCTGACTAAGAAAGCAAATGAGATACTTTTATATTAATTAATGAAAGTGGAATTAAAACAGGGTTAAAGCAGTTGCTATTTCCAGGTTGGTATTAATTTTCTAAGCTTGTTCAAAATGAATTTGTTTTTAATTTATTTTAGTTTGATTCGAATATAGACATTATATAGTATATTAAAAAAAGTTGTTTACAAATATTTAGAATACATTTTTTTACATATTTCCTTTTTTTATTCTCTCTTCAACAATGCTAATCTGTAGTAGAAATAATACTTGGCTAATTTTTCTAACAGAGAATAAATGATAGGTCTGATTTACAAGTTTTAAAAACTTAATAAAACTACGTTTTAACGGTTTAAGCGCGGTAATTTATTTGATTTTCGTTATACCGAAGTTTCGGTCACTTTTCAGTGGACGTTTTATTTAGCCTAAATGAACAAGTAGGCGGTAGACTAAATTAAACTTTAACAATACTCGTTAACTTGACATCTTTGTCTTCCGTGATCACGGCCGATGAAAAATGGCCGAAACGTCGATATGATAAAAACCTAATAAATTACTGCGCTTAAAACCATTAAAACGTAGTTTTATTATGTATACAAGTCGCAAAATTAAGAAAATTTAAATCTAATAACATTTTGTAAATATTTTGAAGGATTCATTTACACTATATTTTATATTCGTAGATGATATAGGCGTTTTTTAAAAACTCACCTATACATAGTTAATAAAGAGAGCTTTATAATAATAATTGAATATATAAACATTTTACGGGGAGTCAGTGTTCACAAATCTGTTAAAAAGTAATTTAATATCAAAGTTAAAAAGCTTCATTAAAAACAATTAATTAAATCACGGAATATCATGTTACGAAATTTATATCTTGATATAATTGGATAGTACTAGAGATATTCTCTATCCACAGTTTGTTTCAAAGCAACTGTTTTTCTTCAGCGTATTTTTTGTGAGCCATTCATTATTTTATTGGTTGTTTGCGAGTAAATCTTGTATCTGATTTATGCCGTACCATCTTCTGACTGTTGAAGTATGACTTGGAAAATTGATTAAAATTCCGTACCCATATAACAAAACAGTGGATAATATTATCTTAAGTTTTCGCGACTTGTATACATAATAAAACTACGTTTTAAAGGTTTAAGCGCGGTAATTAATTTTGATTATTCCGACCATGATGACCGTGATCACGGAAGACGAAGATGTCAAGTGTCAACTGTATTGTTAAAGTTTTATTTATATTTAGCCTACTGCCAACTTGTTAATTTTAATTACTTAGTTTTAATTTTGTTTGTATGTTTTGTTTATTATTATAAAACAGTGGATGTTTGTTTCCCAAAACCATTTATGGTTCGTGGACCAATATGCATTAGCTAGTTTAAAAATATTTAAAATAGTCGAGAAATAATTTAGAAATAATTAATTAAGGAATATTTAAACGGTTAAATTCTCTTAGTAAAAAGATTTTTTGTAGAAAATTCTTGAACTTTCTTGCTTTTAAAAGGAGACTAACGACGGCGACTGTAATAAGCGACTTTAGCGTCGTAAAAAGTAGGTTACAAGCCACGGTAATTGGGGTGCTACGGTTTCCCGGTTCGTGCAAACATTCAGATGATCCATTATGGGGCTCGCTAACAATTGGGATACGCCGTTTTAAATTTCACTTTTTGAAAAATCATTTCAAGGTAATGCAGTCGCTGATCTTTTCTATTTAGTTAAAATGACAAAATATTTATTAAATTGTTCTATTTCGAAAGAATATTTTTGACATTTGTTTGATGTAGAATAACGCTATCATATTGCACAAAGTATGTACAACAGTCAGAATTTTACAAACAAACAACGGCGGCCTAATGCTTAACAATATATTCGGATATTTACAGTAATAAAATCAGTATCATTACAGCGTTCGTTGGGTTAGGTATTTCTGACACTTTACCCTTCCCCATAAACTAAAAGTGTATATACACTACACATACATTAAAACAAGACAAAAGGACTATGCTCTGTGTCAGTAGATAGATAGAAAAATCTTTATGGGTCACCAAATAAAACCTTGGCTTATTAATAAAAACGCTTGAATAATGGACGGGTTTGTCCATTATTCAATCTCATTTATTAATCACATACTTTATTGTAAACAAATGATTCTACATGACTTATAACTTTTATTCGATCTTGATAGACTTTTGAAAATCACGACACAATTGCTATTGTGTGATGTTATCGGTCAATAATATTTGAAAATTGAAGTTAAAAAAATTAGAAACTGAAACATGAAAATATTTAAATTAGTCTCTTATTACCTATTACCTAATAAAATACGAAATAAAATCGAAAGGTGTCGTCATTTGAACAATGCCGATTCTAAACGTTCTGAGAAAAGCCAAGGCAAACTGGTGCCCGATTCTTTTAAATGGTTATTAGGAGGTATAAAACTTTATAGCGCTTTTGCACTGAAAACGTTTTTGTGGTCTCAATTGCTTACTAATGTGCTAATCTTGATCTCATGTCGCGTAACTTTGAGGTGATTTGGAGTTGTATAAATTTCCTTTTTTTTGTTCTTTATTGTTATATAGCTTCGGATAATCTCTTAACATATTAATTTTCGTTATAAATTTAATTTTTTGAGGAGTGTTTTGCCAACATTGCTCCGTTTAGGTTTTTGCCATTTTCCTGGCAATCCTGATATATACCGCATCATGAAATTAATCATGTGAAAAATATAAAATTAGAGATTTCTGAAGATTTTTACTCATAACTTCTTTCTTAAGTCTCTTTTTCGAAAACACAAGGTTAGAGAGATTTTCATGATATTGAAAAGGTTGTAATTATTTAGCAAAATAATAAGAAAACAATTAGAATGTACTAAATTATACATAGCATTATAAGCTTCTGGAGTTTATATTGGTGCTATGGGTAAGGTATGGTATATGGTACTATACGCGTCACTAGCATTTAATAATTTAAATATCGCTCAAGTATTATGCAATAAGTACAGTTTAATTTGCTTATAATGATTTGAAGCTGCTTCATCTGGGATAATGTTATTGACTGTTTCATGCAGATGAAGCGTGTAGCGATGGATTTAATGCGTATTTTCAGATGCACTGTTATTAATTCTGAATGACGGCTAAATATTGACCGATAACGTATACATACATTAATATAACTATTCGTTAACGGCATTATTTTTGACGTCATGAATAAGTCCTGGCTACAGTCAATAACTATAACATGATCCCAAATGAAGCCCGAGCAATAGATGTAATACTAGTCGAATATATATTTTATTATATCCAAATTGTAATATCATCGTATATTTATTTATATATGTATATTTGTATAAATAAGCTTGTTTATATTTTATTTGATTTTTATACTAAACAATAAAGAGTTTTCATTCGTTTATTAATTCTTTGTAAAAAATCGAAACATATATTTCACCAAGCGCGGAAGTAGAAATAAGTAAAAATTTACGTGATGCCGTAATTATCTGTCAAAATCGCGATTACACCGAGCAACGCGGATCCGTAAGCCGTCGATTTAAACGAGATTATAGTCTATCGATTTGTACAAAATTGGCTGGTGGCATAGCTCGGGATCCCGCCGGATTATGTAAGCTCGTGAAAAATATGGCCGCCGAAGGAAATGGTGCGAAATAACACGATGCAGGTCGCACGAGCCGTAAAATGACCTACCAGTGTAGTACGATATAAATATGCATTATAGGATATAAGGTAATTACTGTACTTACTCCTATTTTTAAACAATTTATGAACATTTTTGTTTGACAAATTATATTACAGTGTTAATGATTGTTTTAATGACAGACTTTAAATTACTGAGGTAGTAGAGAATATATTATTGTATAGTCTAGTGGATTAAGTTTATTTTTTATGACATTTAATTTAAAGAATGGCTTAACTACTGAACTGGCTATAATTATTATTCTATTTTTTCAAATACTGATGTAATATTAATATTAATACGACATCGATAAGAATTACTAATTAATAGGCACCATATTTTACACGCCCTAGAGGCAAAAACATGTGAACCTGTGAAATAACCTCACCATCTTTAATAATTTATGCCATGATTGATTTGATAATCTAATTGAAGAATAATTGTTTAAGAGTAGTGAAAAATAATGACAGATTAATTTTTTTTTTTTATTGCAGGAGATCAGCAGACAGGCAGACGGCCCACTGATGGACAGCGGTTACCATCGCCTATGGACATTTGCAACACCAAAGGTGCTACGAATGCGCTGCTGCTCTCTTTAGGGAGCCTGGAACCTGGTCACTAATGCCGGAACACAACACAAGGTTGTTATGGCGGCATACTCCAGACCAGGGGTGGTAGCCATCCAGTCGGGCAAATGCCCTACCACCTGGCTGTGGGTTGTTTTGTCGCCTCTTACGACAGGCCGCCGGGCCGCAGGAAATTGTATTCTTTCTTCGTTCCTGCACGGATTGTTTTTACTTTTACAATTTTATGTATATTTAGTATGGTTTCAGAAAAATACCTTTACTTAATTAGTATTTTGAATTACTTGGTAAAAGAAATACTATGTTGTAAGTTATTCTATTGTAAATATGGGAAATGGACATATATTTTTTTAAAGTGATAAGTTGAGTCAGATTGAAGAGTCTAACGTGTCGTTCTGCAAGGCAACCTCCAGCGATATTGAAGAAGACCGGGTATAAAATTTTAAGAAATCCTATGAATGAGAATACTAAATTCAATGTTAATACTAAGTATCATAAGAATCACAGTATTCAACAGAACGAACAGGAATTCTTAAGGGATTTTGCAGTCTCACGTTTCGACTGATAAACTTAAAGATAATATAATTGGTAAAGTAACTGTTTTTACGCTGTTTTTGTAATTGGGTAGAATATAATATAATACCAGCCCATAATTGTCCCACTGCTGGGCGCGGGCCTCCGATTGTAGGGGAAACGGACAGTATACCCGCCACGCTTGTCCAAGGCGGCTTGGCAGGTTTAACACATCGGTTATCTCGATGTGCAGGTTGCATCACGATGTACCGCACGTGGTAATTGTAACAATATGCACATTAGATCAGAAACTGACAAGTGGTGCATTTGTTCCAGACAGGATCGCACCCGCGCCCTTTGAGTCTGGGACGCGTGCGCTAGACATTACTTCCCTTGATATGGGTTATATATATTCTTAATATCCATACTTTACCTAGCTAGGTGTCGTTTATAACTTCCATAGTCAAATTAAAAGTACAGTTAGCACTGGGAAATGTGAATCATCAACCCCTGAAAGTTTTAGTACACTAACAAACTGTTTTCGTTGGTTTAATTAATAGGATAGGTAATTAGTACTCTACCATGTATGTCCTTTAATTTGCTTGTGTATACCCAGCTTAATTCTGTTTAGCAATGGACGTGCTTATATTACTGTAGTACTACTAAAGACTTCACTAGAAAATTACAATGTGCAAACGCTTTATCTTGGTTTTATAAAAATAACACGAACAGAACTAACACGCGAATAAAGAAAAATAGCGGCTTGCGAACAGAATAAAAGGAGTAATCTGAATTTTTATGCAGTCTGTCTAGGTTCGTATCAAGAGAAAAAGTTTAGTTCGTTCTAGATTCACTGTTTAACGTATCTCATTGCATATTGTAATTTGATGTCACACATCAGCGCCATAGGCGATCCACATTCTTCAAATAAAGTTTTTTTCTTTCTTCTTTCGTTTACTACCATGTGAGCCATAGTTTCATATACTACTATTTAGTGACTTGTATATAGTAAGAAAAAGTCCTGTTTATATGGTTAAGAATTTGTATGCCTCCTTTACAAACAAGGTTTGCACTTAGTTTATTACTATACCAGAATTATTGGACACAACGGATCTTACTTCTTTTCTGGCAGTATTTTATAATTACTCAACAGATATATTATTGTTACGAATTAGCGGGACTTGGATTAAAATTCCGTTAGAATTATTATATGGTTTATTAGAACTGTACAAACACGTATAATATGGGTACAAATATAACCAAACACAACAAATCCAAACAAATGCAGGTTATAATTCAATAAAACGTGCAAAGTTCGTCACTATTAGATTCCCGAATATACACACGTCACGACCGTACCGTAATCGTCGCTCAGCTGCCCGCCTCTCTCCATCATGCCGTCTTTTTATACTTCACAAATGCAAAAGAATCCGCAAAGCCTGGCTAATGATGCTAATGAAGAACTACAATAGGACAATAGGCTTTTCTCCACAATAATTAGAAACGCATGCCAATAAAGAAGTGAACAAAAAGAAGACGACCACAAAAGGATTACAATTAGTTCAAATGCCATAGGTAATAAAATGTGCTTAAACAGGTCTGTACGTGGATCTTAGTGGGCGCCTAGGTTGTAACATTATCTTAGCTGCTTACATTGTACCCGAGATGGTAAAAAAACGCTTTTTCAAGCATAGGTACTGTCAGTTTGTCTACCCGTTTAGCCTGTGGGTCAGATATACTCAAAGAACATACAGCGACCTACGTGTCCAGTACAATATTGGGCTGAGAGTGTTGTTGGGGATATCGTGGCGATGCAGCGCGTGAGGGATGTTCGCAGAAGAATCGCCAATTGATGGCTTCGCGGCCATCATTAGAAAGAGATGCGCATCCCTACTGGCCCGCGTCAATAACAGCACCAAAAGCATGCTCAAAATGTTAAAGACAGATGGGAGTCGCCGCTGCTACATAAATTGGTGCAACTTTACCCAATTGAGTTTAACTGAGTTGGTTTGTTTTGTACCTGCCTCGAGGCCCGGCGGCTGATTCAATTTATAACACGATTTTTGTATATGTATTCTTATGATTCGAGAATTGATTTGGATCTTTAAATATGACGCAGGTGTAATACTCTAATAATTTGTTTTTAATGACTTAATTTTTACTTGTGACTTGTGTTTCTGAAATAAAATTATTATTTTATAGACAGATATAGGTATTATTGAACTTAATATAAAAAATAACAAGAGAACAAGAGTAACTGTGAGTGAATTTCAGAAATAGATAATATCTGTAAATTTAATAGTTTCCATTTCCTGTTATGTCCCTGCTCCATCAGGAATAATGTTAGTGTTAGCGACTGTAGCCAAATACATATTGTTTATAGTGTTATAAATAACGCCGCTTATTATCAGATAAATTAATATAAATCAATGACAACGTATGCTAACTTCGTGAAAATCACCATTACATCTGCAGGAAATGGTCACTAAAATTATCCCTAACGTAACATTAACATTATAGACGTGTTGTTTCATCATCATCATATCATCCCTGCGATAAATCCCGGTTGCGTTCGGAGCGTTCACTCCGACGCCTAGGGTCCGCTTTCCTACTTTTTCTGCTCCACTTCGCGCATGACATGAAAAATTTGTTCCCCACATAATTATCCGGTCTCCGTAAAACGTGGCCGTACTAGCGTAGCGACACTCTAGCAGTTTGTCTGCTATGTCACAGACATGAAGACTACCGCGGATGCGTAAGTTCGTGACCCGATCTTTCCTAGAAACTTCACACATCCATCGCAGCATATTCATCTCCGTGACACGCATTCCTTGCTTGTATCGCTCAAGTACAGACCACGCTTCACTGTTATACAAAAGGACAGGTCTAATGTTGCTTATCCATCAAAATATTTGCTTTGCAAATGAAGTAACTAATTATCTTCGTCGCAACATTAATATATTATAATGTTAATATACAAGATGGGACGCCCCTTAGTATGGGACGCAACGTGTATCGATACGTTGGCGGCCCAAAATACAGCCGTCACTGGCGGGGGAGCTGCCGCACTTCAAGAGACCCTGAAACGCCGCAAATATGCATCCATCGGTGAGGGATACATATTGTAGCTTTCGGGGTTGAGATTTTGGGGCCATGGGGACGAGAGGCTTATCAACTTTATCAAGACCTTTCAAGACGATTGAAAGAAGTCTCGCGTGACCAAAGGCTGGCCCATATTTAGGGCAGCGAATAAGCGTTGCCATACAGCGAGGGAATGCGGCCAGCGTTTTGGGAACGCTCCCCACCGACCGCGATTTGGACTACATCTTTTACTTGTAAATATGTTTATAGTAATATACAATATATTTAGTCACAAAAAATGTTTCCGATGAAAAGAATAATTTCGTATTCGTAACGCAGCCTGGCCTTTCAATTTGCGGGAGCAAACCGCCGCGGGTGGCGTGGGCCCCGAACAATTGCAAGCAGGCTACGGAAGAATTGAAGGATCACGATGAAATTTATTCGCCATAGACCCTTTTCAATAAAAGCTCAAACGGATAAACATTTGTTGGTGAATAAAAAAAAAGAAAGAGGTTTTATGACCGCGATATTTTGTTCAATCCTTTTATTGTACATTGTGTGAATTAAACTTGTAGTAAAAGGTGCTTTATAAGTCATGAAAGGGGTGTGGTATAGATATACGGCACATTTATTTATTAGTTGAGATATAACATTATTTTTGGATCGTTTAAAAAAATAACCACGAAGGCTAAGCGGGTGCTCCGCTTAGCTTCGCACCCGCCTTAGCCTTCTAACCTATATTAAAAAAGTTTAGATTTGCTCATAATAAATAAATGTGCCGTGTGTCTATATCCCACCCAGGAAAGGCCACACAGACTGCTTTTATGAATTGATTTTCCTTATAGCAAAACAGCAAAGTAATTTAAAAATATATCGGCGTAATAATTGCTTGACTCAAAACTCATTTCAGGGAAAAGACGGTATACCGCTCTATTGGTGAATGGGATATACAGGTGAATTTTTCAAGTGGGCTTCAGGGTCAAATCCTCTCTTCCTCTTGTCGCACTAAGTATGTCTTACATACATCTTCTGCCACATAATTTTTTTTTTTTTTTTTTTTTTTTTTTACAGGTCAATCTAAATACAAAACTCAACGGAACATACAATATGATCATTAATATAAAACAATACTATCATGATCAATCGATAATTACATCCTATTATAGAATCATAGTCGCTAATATGAAGATCTAAGCAAAAAAGATAATGAAATAATAATAAAAACACATATAAGATAGACATTTTATCAATATATAGCATCTATATTAAATAAAAAAATAAAAAAAATTTTAAATCTTTTTTTCTATTGTCTAAGCGTAATGATATATAGCCTATAATAGCATTCTTCCATAAAAGGCCTATCGAATACTAAATAATTTTTCAAATAAGATCAGTAGTTCCTGAGATTAGCACGTTCAAGCAAAAAACAACTTTTTCAGTGATAAAATTTGTTATATTGTTAACAGGCATCTATAAGTAAGTATTGGGGGCGTTGAAAATTATTTCTCTTCTCGATCTCAAAGACGTTAGGCACCATGAAAAAAACATTTTTTTGTTCCATCCATTGTTTTAAAACTTAAATCGCTTGTTCAATTTCGAAAAAAACGTATGTGCTTTAAAAAGCCTTTTCACAACATGAACCCTATTCAAATAATAATAATTAAGGCGTAGGCCAAGACTATTTAAAAATATAACTCGATTTAAAAAATCAACACTCTCTTAGTTTGCGTTCGACATTCCTTCACATATATTAATCCTTACAAGCTACACTATAAATTGGTATAATAGTTACAGGTGTGCTTATTTTTGAAAATCAGAAATTCGATGATCGATAAGAGTTGTTTGACTTTTTGGTAATCTAATGATTCCACTTTGGTTTTCGTCAAAATCGACCTTGAGGACCTTTTGAGAGTTTTTCGCTATTTCGTATAGTTCAATGTTTGACCTTGAACGCCCACTTGATAATTTCTCCCCTATATTTTAAAAATAATTATTTACATGCTGCCTAAGCAAGCTTGGGGTTCTATAAGTTGGTACAAAATAAGGTAACTTTTGTGTATAAGTTATAAGAAATAAGAGGTAAGAATAAGCTACACTAAGTTTGAATATCTTTTTAATTTTATCTCCTTTTTTGTAATAGGAAAAAATGAACGAGGGATTTAATATAAAGGCTGTAAAAGTTAATCAAAGTCGTAAAACATTACTTAATTTGCAATCGACACTTGTTTGGAATAACCCATAATATTTAATGACAGTTCTCGGCAACGCGACGGACCTATTTGCCGAATACAAACACTTTACACAGCAATCAAAACGGCACTATTATGCCATTAAAAAGTTACTTCTTGTACAGATTACATATTATGTATGTTTTATTTGTTCTACGGATATCAATTATAAAGGCGTGGGTTACTTAAAATAATTCCTTCAAATGAGTATTTTAGGCGCAGGTTACTTATTATATACATATATTTTTAATTGCAGGAGTGCAGCATACAGGCAGACGGCCCACTTAATGGAAAGCGGTTACCATCACCTATGGACATTTGCAACACCAAAGGTGCTACAAATGCGCTGCTGCTCTCTTAACAGAGACTGGAACCTGGTCACTAATGCCGTAACACAAAACAAGGTTGTTATGCAGCATAGTGTAGACCAGGGGTGGTCGCCATCCAGTCGGGAAAATAACCTCCCCACCTGGTTAAATATGTAAATCAGACTATTTTTATCTACTGATATATACGCACACATACACATACACATGCACGAACAGACGCACACACACAAACATAGACACACGGACACATATTACATCTATTATAAAAATAATTTAATTCTATAAAATTATAATGGTAAATCCACGCACATACTTGGTGTCCCGTGATTTAGGCTAGTCCTAGTGCAGAAACTTAGTAAGCATGATTTCTGTAAGAATTTTTTTACCAGCGTTCTGGCTCTTTTAGCTCACTTAAAACAGAACGGTGATATATAGACATGACAAAAGTGCCTTGAGTTTGCTGAATATTAGCATAATAGGCGACGCAGTGTTAAGCCCAAGTGATAAAACTTCTATCTATCTACGTAAAAAAACGTTATTTTACTGCATAACAATTTCTAATCACAACAAACACTTACAGTTAAACAAAATCATCTTTCCAAACATTCAAACAATTAACAAAAAACCCACGCTAAAACATACAAAGAGTACACACTCACGTGCATCATCACCAATTATCTTACACTCACACTGCACAACACAAAATAATAACAAAATATGTATAAAACCTGGACACAAAAATAGCACAATACACTACGGCGTTAGATAAGTCATAATTTAAGATAGGTATACGATAAAAAATATTTCTATACATATACCATAGAGACAAGAAACATACTCAACAAACATTATCTCACCACACTATTATAACACCATTGTAACGGAAACACTCTATACTAGAATAAGTATTTAGCGTTGAAAACCTAAAAATAAACAAATTAACAACAAACATTCAACAAATGTCACACACAACAAACAATAAATTTAACTAGCGTGTAAACTACAGTAAAATATAGAATTAAACTTTCTTTAAATAATGAATTTTTATAAAGGTACGGAACATAGAGTCCGAAGTTTCTTGTATAAACAAAAAATAACGTCTTGAGTTTAGCTTTATCGAAGTGGGTTATGGACTAATACATTCCGAATAAAGGTGTTAACACTTCAACGCAGTCAACTGAGTTAGCGCAATTGCGCGGCGTATCGCAATGTTGCCCATGTCTACCAATTATAGGTAGCGTGCGTGTATTGGACCGAGCTTACATTTAAAGTGCTCCAAAGGGTCATGCAGTTCAAGGCCTTTTGTGTTTCATTTAATAAACATCAAAATAAGTTTGATTAGATATTTACGTCATACATGACGGTCATGGGAAGAAAAGTGTATGTGTATGAAAATCTAAAATTTGTTAAAATGCGTTCGAGAGTGGGGGATAAACATGAAAGAAGAATGTTAGGTACGATAATCGCTAACCAAAACATATTGTGATTTTATAATTCTCCTGAATCTTGCTAGAGTAATGGCGACTTTATTTTCTCGCTTTTAACGTTTTATTATTTAAAACTGATTTTGAGATCAAATGTCTTATAAAATGAAAGACTTAATAAAAATTATTAACCAAAAATGTAGCTACTAAGTCTTGTACTGACGCTGTCGGTATTAGTCACGTATTGCTTATGAAAATAGTACGTCACATGCAGCCAGCCTTCTAGGCTGCTCCCATCTGGCATCAATATGTTGCACCGTGCACATTCTTTAATTATATTATTAGTTCTATTTATAAAACAGTTTATTTTTAGTTTTTAATTATATTTTTCAAGTTAGGTAGATACATATAACTCTTTCTTGTACTACAAACATTGAATCAACAGCTTCTGTGTACGTCAAAAATATCTTTAATTTTTTGCAATTTTCTATTCGTATGTATTTTTCTATTTCATTACAGTTTTAAATACAGGTGGTGTTTCTCACGTGTCCTTTGCCTACGTAACTATGTTTACATAATCCGAGATGTTGCTCGTGCCGAGAAAATAAAATATCGAGCTATTTGGACTTAACCACGAAGTTAGCATACATAGTGTGGTACACTCACGTAGTAGTACAATAGCCTTTCGTTTTTATACTACTTTTTAAACTTTTATATTAAGTAATGTTGTTATTACAATTGACCACAGTATGGTTGTTTAAATATAAGCCCCGGGCAGATGTTTTCTATTATAAATGTTAGGTAAATTCTGTTTGACGAAGTGCAAAGTGAAGTCCATGTTTCCTCTTAAAAGTTTTGAATATGAACTATAATTTTCATGAAATATAATATAAGAGGGTTTGTGGGTTAGATAACCAGAGCATATATTAAAGGAATCTTCATCGTCAGTCATCATTACATAAAAATATATTTTGTGAAATAGTCATAGCCGACATACTTTAGAGCAGGGGTGGTAGCCATCCAGTCGGAAAAATGCCCTATCACGTGGCTGTGCGTTATTTTGTCACCTCTTACGTCAGGTAGCCCTTCACGGTTTTTCGCCATAAGACCGTTGACCGTGACACCTATCGGCACAATGATCGTTGGCTCCAGATGCCACATAGAGTTAACCACGTGAGCACGATCTAAGTATCTTTAAAATCAGTAATATTATTATTGGGATTCGTAAAATACAGATTTATTAAAATTCTCTCAATCAAAATCTTTAAAAATGTAAGACAGAGAATTCTATTTAGGTAGGTACTTAAATACTAGACACTGTTAGATTTTATCTTTCATGTATCTAGGTTTAATTTTGATATCTTGCAGAATTCAAAAGATATGAATACACGCACAGGTAGTGTATGTATATAGTTTGTATATGTATGTAGTTTCACGCTTATAAAGGGGTGAGCACAGCTCGTTTTGTAATAAATCAACGATTTATAATTCTTTCACGGTAGCATAATTTTACTGCGCACACCGAAATATCTTCACCCATTTCAATGCATTCCAAATGTATTTTCCTCTAACAGTGCTTGCTGGGATGTCATGAATTTTTTCTATATCACGTTTGTCATTGCCAACTGAAAGCCGTACCGTGCCGGTTTCCTTTTTAAAAATTCATATACATTGCCCTAAATTGCTGAGCTCCTGAATTGAGTACCGGTCCCTAACCACACATTCCAGTGCACATACTTTAATATTAAATTTACTCTTTATTATCTACAGAGATGGAAATTAGCTTGATGTAATTAAAACATATTACATGCTATATGTGTTGGCTCTAGTTCCTACTTATAAGTGAGTACCTAACTGTGAGCATCTTCTAAAGCATTCTACACAGTTTTACATAGATAACCTTCGGTTCTTTATCCATCAAGAATAATACTAAAGTATAATAAATCCGCCGTAACTTAGCAAATGTGAACATAGGCTCTGTGAACTTGAGAGCATGTACACTCGTGTGATGAGTGGGCATACGACTCGTCAGTTAATACATTTGGTCGCTCTTCATCCCTGTATTTTTCATTGCTATGTACTAGTTGGTCACTGTATTTTCTTCACGAGTTTATATGCGCTAAAGTTCGCAGAGCCTATGTTCACATTCGCCAAGTTACGCCGGCCGTATTATACAAGGGTACTTCATCATTTCCGGTTTCCGAGAGACTTTGTAAAAATGTGTGAAATATACAAACAATTCCTTTAACATATTTATACAATTGTCAGACCGATCAATAATATAAAGTAACTAGGATTTGCCTGCGATTTCGCCCACGCTCGACTTGAAATTCCCGGGCATTCCCCAGATACAACATACTGCAGCGTTTAAAAAAGAATGTGATTTTTAGTGCAAACTGTGTCGGAATAAGCTAATTTTAATGCACCCGAACAACTACAGACCACACCCGAGAAAATTCCCGCGTGATTCACGGGGTAAAAAAATAACACACATTTTATTACAGAAAAAATCAGATTGGAATTCCATTATTCTTCAATCTGACCAATTTAAATCATTCCCATAAAATTTCTGCGCGAATCCCAAGATTTTAAATCTAAAATTTGCTGGCGATCAAAGAATACCGCATCGAAACAGGCCCAGTAGTTTTACGTGAATCCCGAACAGACAAATTAACAAAAGACAAGAAATCTAAAAAAAATCATTATTTCTCTATCATTAATATAGTGTTTTTTAAAATAACTTCATGGTTAGAATTGTATAATATTATAGCAGAAGTGGTTGTAAAATGTTTCTAGATGAGGTATAGTCAATATATATCTGGTTAATATTCTATTTTTGCATATATATGTCTATGACACACAAGAGTGTGCAGGTATGGCTATATGTGTACAACTCTTGTGTGTCATTCAGTCATTGAAACCTGATGAAGTAAAAATTATCAGCAAATAGCTATATAGGTATTTAAAAAAGTGTTCATTTGAAATTTTAATTCTACCACGATATGTGACACATATTCAACGATTGATGGTCGATTTTTTGATGATGGATAAATGTATTTTTTTTTGACAGGAGTTCAGCAGACAGGCAGACAGCCCACTTAATGGTTACCATCGCCTATGGACATTTGCAACAGCGAAGATGCTACAAATGCGCTGCTGCTCTCTTAACGGATACTGGAACTTGATCCCTTGTGCCGGAACACAACACAAGGTTGTTATGGCGGCATACTCTAGATGTATGGCGACCATCCCTAGGTCGCCATACAGTCAAGTAAATACCCTACCACCTGGCTGTGAGTTGTTTTGTCGTCTCTTACGACAGGCCGCCCGGCCGCAGGAAATTGTATTCTTTCTCCGTTCCTGCACGGATTAAATTTGATTATACATATTATAATTACAACCAGAACATTCCATTATCGTACAACTGAAATTTGTAATTTTTACTTGTTGGATATTGAAAAATCGGCCCTTATTAGAATTAAAATCAAAACCCCTAAAATAGGATTATATCTACCTAATAAAAGTATACATATTATCCCTACATGTATCAAATAAACTTTCAAATATCATGCAAGTATGGTAATACCTATTACAAGTAGTTATAAAGTGATAATATATGCGAAAGGGAAGTATGTTCAAGAATATTATATTAAACCAAACTTTCGGAGGATTGACATTTATATTCAATGTTTGAATTAAAGTTGAGCTCTTGAGGTCGTTTCTTGCTTAGGATTCTAGACTAGTCTTTTTAGGGCATAAGGAATGAACATTATGATTCTAAGTATAGTATATATAATATATAGTGTGCTTAGTGCGATTTTTTTATCCAATCGCGTTCAAGTTAACGCAATTTTGTATTGAAGTGATTTAGCGCTATCTGTAAGCGGAAAGGGAAACATAAATCGAGCTATATAAAATAGTAAAAAACTCGTGTTAAGTAATTAGGACCGAAAAGCAAGAATATTAAATTATGCAGGCAAAGCGGCGCGTTGTAAAACGCAACAAAATGGTTCTCTAGAACGTTTCTCTTGCATAATTTGGGGATTTGGAATAAGCCGTGGTTTTTCCACAGCGCTACAATATGGGTTTTTTTTAAAAAGAGTCTCATAAAAGTTCATCGAGGCCGGCAGCGCGTTGGGAACATCTCTGATGTTGCAAATGTAACCACTTTCCATCAGGTGGGCCATCTGCATGTCTGCTATAGTCTAGCTATAATAAAAACAACCCACAACCAGGTGGTTTTTACCCTTTTGGATGACTACCACACCTGATTTAGAGTAGGAACGTCACCATAACAACATTGATACCTTCTGATATTGCCATCTTTTAGATTAGAAAAAGTATTGTCCTCTTTCTTGGGGGTTGGTACACGCTTTTTCAATAAAATTCCGACTGAAATGTTAGATCTGCATTTCACTAAATTTAAAACCTAATTAAAAAGTATCTTGCTTAAAAAGGCATATCACACTATTTAAGAATATTTAAATGACAGAACTTCATTTTCATAGCAGCTCGCTCCAGCCTATACTATGGTTTGTATAACGTATTAATCTTGCCAAATATGTAAGGAATATATAGACTCTATACTTATATATATATACTTATCTCTATCTTATCCTTACATATTTGGCAAAATTTAAACGTTATATATTATAGAGGTACAGGATAGGGTGGTATAAGATTGCGCGGTCGATATTTTTCTCATACGTCATAATAAGGTAACCAGGCTGATGTTTGAAGTTTGTGTTGAAGAACTTGTGTTGTATTTATGTTCGTGGATGGAATCGAATTATGCTACCGAAATAATATTGAAATTAATTAGAAAACTAAATAAGTACTTAAGCTGAAAATTTTTACTTGCCTTTGATCTTGTTTTGCAATAATTTTACATATTATAGACACTGAAACTTATATAATAAGGGTTATTAAGGGTATGCTGATTAGCCAATATGGTATAATAACATAAGACCAGCTTCGAACTCATACGGCACTAATAAACAATAATATAGGAGATAGCACTTGTATCTCGATATTTAGCGTGGCGTCGAAGTGTGTAAAACTGTGCGCTTTGACGGCCTTATTTATAATAATCTCGTTAAGAAACTTTAAAATTTGCCAATGGCAAAAGTAAAAAAGCAGCGTCTTGGACTCTAGGAATTATAAAACCAGCTTTACAACAAACACGATGTGCAATAATATTAGGTAGGTTTTTAAAGATGTTTGCAATCTTGTGAAGACACAAAATGCAGAAGTGCATAATATCTCCAGTTTAATTTACGGTTTCCGCAATATCATCAACCTCAGTGCGCAATTTTACACACTAGGGTGGATAAAGTTGAGCACAACAATAATAAAACAAAATTTAAAAATCCTGATTTTTAAATGTTATTTTATTATCGTAAATTCTCGTTTAGACTGTCCTACTCTCACCTCATCTGTATCCCTCGCAGTGCCAAATCTCAAAACACGGTCTAGCCACAACAAATTGTTTCACGTGCCCTGTAGAAGAACTAATTATGGCTTAAATGAAGTGCTTGCTCGTCTTACTGCCACTTATAATAACAAATTTAATGATGTAGATATTTTCTACCATTCAAAATTGATTTATAAATCAAAGATATTCGAAAAATTAGGCTGATAGTTTGACTGGCTATAGGTATCATAAAATATATCCACACATTTGTCTGTATATTTTTATTAATGAATCATATATACGTATATTATAAATATATATAATATGAATATCTATGTATTTATTATATATTATTTTCGTTTAACTTACATACTATATATATAACATATACTATATAGGGGATAATTCAGCAGGCACTATTTAACATTATTTTATTTTATTAAATATACTACATTCATATTTATAGAGCTTAACATAAGCAAACTGTTTATTGCGGTCTTGGTTGGCAACATTCATATTAAATAGAGTTGATTGTTGTAAGTTGTAAGTAAGCTGTTGGATATGTAATAAATAAATAAGTAATAGTTGGTCCGTTATTGAGTTATAGTTATTCATTGCCAAAGGAACAAAATACAAAATGAATAATTGGTCTCAAATTATTGCAATTTTAATTTTCTGTCCTGTCCTAAATTTTTATTTATTACTAAACTGTTTAAATGAACAATACATACAATTTCAATATCATCATAACTACATTTATTAACCAATGTATCAATACTTCTTTACATATTTTCTGCTTTATATTTGTTGAAGGGGTAAAAGTGTTAGAATTTTGTTAAGTTTGTTATACAGAGTGGGAGCCAGACAACACTAAAACTTAGTGATGAATTTTGTTTTAAAGAGATTAAGCGGAAAAACTTTATCTTAAGGCCGTGTATCTTTTTCGATCTCGTAAACAAGATTTTAATTCTGAGATAGTAATAGTGTGTAAAACAGATGGTTTTCTAATTCAGGATGAAACCAATCGTGGGATATCTAACAGGTTTAAATGTTATAACTTTAAGTAGTGCACGCTGGGCTCTTTCTAATTTGATAAAATACTGCAGTAACTTTTAGACGTCTCGTCATTATTGTAACGATAATAGTATTCTTCTTTCCTTTTATTGTGTCTTCGTCTGACTGAGTATATACACTGTTACAACTCCATCAATTCTTAGAAAAGTAATTTTGTACAATACCCTTGTATAAAAGTTATAAAAAAGAGCTCGAGATATAAATAAAATAAGAAATACAAAGAAAAAGAATTTTTTGCTAGACGTGTTGCTTTTTCTCTTCAACAGCAATGACATGTTACGAAGCGATGTACATAGAATAGCAAGTAAACTTAAATTTTAACTTTTATGTATGACCTACAAAAGTGTTCTCCAGTCCAACTTTTATTGAATTAAAACTTTTGAATTCGGTGTTGCAAATATTCATAAGCGACGATATCTGTTTTCCATCAGGTGGGTCCTCAACCTTTCTGTAGTACTGCGGCAATGTTATTATTAAATAGCATTGAGATTAAACTTGTTTTTGTGTTTGTAATGAAACCTAATATGTATTTCTAATTCAAGTTTATAATAACGCTACTAGTCAAGTATTATGAATTTGACAGCGTCGTAATTAAATTAGATATAAATGATTTTAATTGTTATTTATTTGTAATGAGACCCCTCTTTCTCTTTATTTTCAGTATCAAAGCAAAACTTGAGACAAGTAGTACGCGCTGTTGCAGCTTTTAATTAACAAGGTAAATATTATTTTCTATAGGTTTTATTGTAACTAAATGTTATTTATTTATATATTTATTCGAAAACAGTTGTCAATTTAGTTCGCTATTTTTTACGCTTTCTTTGAAATTACCAATTTACAAAAAAACCTACTTATTTATATAATTTCTCTCTTCATAATTCTATAGAGTAACTTGGTAATGAAGATTCGAACTTGTATATGGGTTAAATTTTTTCTATACAGAACCCGCAGTAAACGCATAACGCAATATAAATTATTAAAAATTTAATAAAATATTTCAAATTTAGTTTAATAGGAATCCTTCAAACATCATTAATGTTAAATGTATACTAGCACAATTAACCATTTACACAACAATCATTGTATTTAATAATGTAATGAATATTCATTGGATATCTCCGTTCATTGAATGAACTTCGAAGGGCTATTGTTAAAGGACAAAGGGTATTATGTATAATGGCTTGCTTTTGTACGGCAATGAGTTTCGTATAATTTTAGGTACGATTGAAATAAACAGCTCTGTATTAAGTAAAACTTGTAATGAGTTGATATAACCAGCCATATATTTACGAGCGACCATGTAAAATAATTGTAATCGCTGTTTTCTTTCATCTTCTGGAAATTATTTGGGTTCTGCACAACATGTCTTTCCTTTCGTAGTTTTCTTTTTCTGGCTTACATATCTGTCACACCACAAATCGTCATGGCATCCTTCACATAATCCAACCATCTTTTTTCGGTTAAACATTCTTTTTGTCATATGATCCTCATCTCTCCCAATGCATGACCGTATGGTCTGTCTTCTTCCTCAGTTGAGTCACGGGTGCACCTTAAAAAGATCCTCACATTTTTCATATTATAATAATTATAATAAATATTATATCATGAAATACATTTTTTTCAAATACATATTTCTTTTAAATTCAGACAACCATATGTACATTCTTAAGTTTTACATATTCATAATTACAACGGATCATTCTAAGGCTGATTCCAGACACCCAGACTGTGGTAAATAACAAAGTTTATTTTAGAAATGTAGCATGTGAGAATTGAATCCTATATCATTGATTTATGGTGAAAATGGGTATATGTGTTATGAAAATTGATACAAACGGAATAACGCTGCAAATGATTGTACTCTTCTCTTATAAGTGACATAACTTAAAATAATAAATTATATGATAGAGAGACGTCTAGCACTTTTAAAATATTTTTTATTGATTAATTCTTTTACATAAGTTTTAACAGTTAACAGCAAACTAACACTAAAAGAAATACTACGTAACTCCATTTCAAATTTCCACACATAATGTGATTGAGAAATAAAAACCTTCGTGGTTGGTACAACATAATAAACAATCGCTATTTTATTAAATATCTAAACAACTTGATATAATATATTAAATAATTTACGGCGCTTTATCAAAGCTTTTATGTTGAAAGGCAGGTACACCGCAACGAGTTCACTTGGCGCGGATACGAACCCACACGTTGGGAATCCGAAATTACGTGACATAAAGACATGACAACCGAATGGAGAATTGTTTGAAAACACTCACGTGGAATGCGGGTCTTGCACGTATTGTAAAATAAAAATATTTTGCTTATAGAGTTAGATCCCAGTCACTCCAGAATATACGTGATTTTAGGAAAGACGAATTTTTAGGATCGGTAGTTTACCATTAACTTAGAACTTGCTAACTGAAAGAGGGGTTTTTATAGTAGCAGGTATCAAAGGTGGAAAAAACCAGCCTAACTTACGTCAAAGTAGAAAGGCTAGTTTTTACGCATGTCATATATGATATTGTTATAAACAAAGATATACAGTTGCCAGACACTTCCTATGGGCCATAACTTTTAACAGACTTTTGAGACTTAAAAAAATGTAGGAACTTACGTCATTTAAAGAAGCTGATTTTATATATATTATCAAGTATATATAAATATTTTAGACCGTTAAGAGTTCCGCTGTCTGAGGTAGCGCGAGAGTATGAAATGAATGAATGAACAACCAAAAATGTCAATTGCTGCAAGTGTAATTAGTAGGGCAGAGGTGTTACCAATGTATATCCATTATATTGTATAACTATGTAGTACCAGGTGGTCTACTCACAAAAGTTCGACGGGACGCTGGTTGAGTACTATTGCAGGTGTAAATACTATATAGTCGTACAACGTCCAGTCTTCTTGCTTAAGCCCATTTCAGACGTTTCGTTTCTGTCTTTCAATTTGGATGAATCATCAAAGTGCTTCATATAAACATAATTTTTGTAGTGTCGTTGTATACACAGTCATGTCTTTTCGGTTCTGTGGCTTTCAATCAAATTGATTCATTTTTGATTTTCTAATATCAGCATTAAAGAAATTCCAAGCAACATTAGATGTACATAATCTTAAAAGAGTGTTATATTCTATTAAATACATTCTATATATCGTGTAAATCAAATCATGAACTTGTTAAGGTGTGTGGAAACACTATTACTGTTTATTTAAACTTCACCCTTGTTAATGAAAACTAAATCATAACGACCAAGTAGACTTTACAAACGGTTTTCACTGCTATATTTAAATGATAGAGATTGAATTTAGACTAAAACATGTTTGAAAATTGAGTGCATAAACTGTTTTAGGTTTGAACTTATTTCATTACCACTTACATAATTTCGAGCAGCAAATTATTTTACATTGTTTTCGTATTATTATATGTATATCCAATCAATCTATAACTTCTGACATTGCCTGAAAATGGAATTCTTAATCAAATTCCTGCTAATTGTTAGTCAGGAATTAATATTCAAGTGAGGCAGCGGATGTCAAAGTAGGCCCTTCAAATTAATAGTTTGGTTTGACAATGTTTTACGGTTTTCGCTACAAGGCCTTCTAAACCAGTATTATGAATATTTTGAATTCCAGTTGTTAACTCCAGCCTTAGTCAAATTATCGATCTTTGACTTGTGCCAAGTGAGGTTCTTGTAGCAGTACAAAAAGATACATTTCAAAAAACAGTTATTTTTATTTGTATATAAACAAAAGTTTTGTTTAAGTAATGAAAAAAGTAACTAGTTTTAACTACAATTATTAAATATGAACTAATCATTTATTGAAAATAAAACTGGGTAAACATTTCACTTCCACCAAAAAATTTGCCCTTAAAACTAATGAACCAAATATACAAGTTTCTTGTATATGGTATAACAAGAGGTCTAAATGTCAATGGACAATTATGCTTGTTGAAGGGCGATTGTCCAACGCGCGTCATTGATCGCTACCAGGTTTTTTTAACTAGTGCTAGATCATTTATTTTTACTACAATTAGCTGATTAGCTCTTATTATTGTTATCAACAAAGCCATTGAAACAGAAAGATTCTTAAAAAGTATATATTTTTCAACAAAATCTAGGTGCGGCGAATGACGCGGGCGGTTGGACGTGGAGAATCACCCTAAAGCGATTTTATGTATGTGTCGTGGTACCTTCGTGGTAACAAATCGATTATCATAAAATTTGATATAAGATGCTAGCAAGGAACGAACTCAGAATAGCTTTTAGATAGAAGAATGAGCTTGTTTTCGTCTGACACATACTCGAAGTTTATACAAGGAAAGGCGCATAGGTAATTCTAGTTTAATTATATTTTCAAATAACAATTTTTTTAGGCACAGTAAAAAGTTTATATCACTCAACGAAATAAACACTCCACTGAAGTTTATCTTTGCCCATGGGTTGTAATAGCCTTCTGAGCATTACTAAATTTCTTAGGTTTTATCAGACTAATCGATTGATGGTCACACACCGATCGGTCGATCGTTGCTCGATGATTAAATCGACTAGTCAACATCGATCGAGCTGATTGATAATTGAGTTGATTATTCGAGAAACCGCTCCGCTGCCCTGCGCGCCTACCGCACCCTATGATCACCCACTGCCCGCCCAGGAAATTCGTATAGCTAAACGACATGGTTAATCGATCAAGTTCTATCAATGTCATCGATGAGCGATCGATCGACTGGTTAATCGATGTTTTTTGAAATTGTATCCGTCGATTAATCAAAGCTACCATCGATCGAAGTTGATCGTTTGGTGTGATAGCGATAACGGTCAATCGCTTGGTCTGGTAACACAACCATTTTCCACCGTGTGGGCTACCTGAATCAGGAAAAACCTTACTCTATAAGAGAAGGTTGCGAGTTTATAAATGCAAAGGTGTAATGTTGGTGAACCAGGAATGGTGTCGAGATACTTGAAAAATGAGCGGGTGTCTTACCGAGTGTCACCTGTTGCTCTACACGACACTTGAGAACTACCCTCGTCATCGTAAAGAGCTATTTGGTGTCCACGAATTCAATGAATATTGATGAGCTTGTACAAAACTCAACCTCATATCACCAAGTTTAATAGGGTATTTTATAGATATATTTCGTTGCACTTGTTTAGGGTGTTTTTCAATTGTCTTGCAGTAGTATTCAGTATATTAAATGATAGCTTTTTATTAACTTTTCGCGACTAGTACACATAACGGTTTCAAGCGCGGCATTTTATTTCAATCTTTCACCCATTTTTCAGTAGCCACGGAAGACAAAAAAGGAAATTTATTAAACAAATGTAATTATGGAAATAACAAAGGTGTAAAAAAAACCTTTGTTATTTTCGTAATATATCAATAAGAAAAATGTCATTTTTCCGCGGTCTGCACAAAATGGGTCGGCGGTCCGGATGCGAACCGCAGCCCGCCATTTGGCGACCCCTGGTGTAGTCGGTGTATCATTTAGAAAACATCTATCTTAAGAAAACCGTAATATTATTCCTTAATGACTTTTCTAATGAGGTAGCGAGATATTTGCTTCCAAAGTTGTGTCCGTTCTAACTTTTTCTACAATAAAAATTAGATGCATGAGTATTAATTAGCATTGTTAACATTTAATCATTTGGTGCGAATAGCAATCGTGCTAAACTAATATTGCCTGAATTTCAGTGTCCAATCACGCTGTTTGCTAATGTACGCGAAACTGGTACTGGATAACCGAATAGAATATTCAGCGAATACCAGTGGAATATTCAAATGCTGTTTTCAAATAATTAAAACAGTTTAGAAACTTTAATTTGAGTTTTGGATAAGAAAGACACAAGTGTAATATTACAGCGTTTTTAATTCATTTAAAATTTAAATTTAATATCCAGTAAAATCTGTTCAATTAGTACAGTATGGCTGACAGACTCTTAAACGTAGGCTGTGGTATTATCGTAAACTTTCCGGCGAAATATTAATTATTTTTAATACATACATACATACATAACTTCACGCCAGGTCCCTTGCGGGGTAGGCACGGACAACAGAGCGCCACACAGGCCCATTCTTACACACCTCACTTGCTTCTTTGACATTCATAGCTCTTGTCATGCACGCTCGTCTGTTCTTAAGGCTCCTAACATCACCTTCTGCTAATACATGATCAATTTGATCATGGAAGGTGTGTCGTGGCCTTCCGCGAGTTCTGCATCCATCCACTTTTGCATTGTATATCTGTTTAGTCATTCTTTCATCATACATTCTTTCCACATGCCCGAACCACCGGAGCATTCCTTTCCTTACCTTCACCCATTTATTTTTAATGTATATGCAATAACAAAAGAAAACCCACTTCAAAGTAAAAAGCAAAAAAATAAACAGTTAACCAACTTCTTTCTACAAAATCTTGAAACGTCAAATGAAAACATAAAAAATACAGCAGTAAATTTGCAATTTTTTTTTTGAGAAATAAACTGACCATTTATTATTTACCTTATTAATATAAAGCAATTAAATGAAATCTAGATAAGGATTTCATTGAAGAAACTTGAAATGTTAAATCACGTTCTTATTTATCTTAGTTTTATTTTTTTATTTGTTCACCACAATAAATTACAGTGTATTTATATTTTTTTACTATTAATAAATCTAAGTAATTATAAGCTACAATACAAAACTAAAACTAACTTAAAAAATGTAGTTAATTACTAAAAATAATCTAATTTTTAAATAGAGATTAAAGACTATGTAACAATCGCTGCCTGGGTGGGATCGTGTTCACAAGGCTGGCTGCATTGCCACGCTGTATGGAATAATTATTCGTTGAGCGAAATATCCGCCATCCTTCTGATTACGGTTGGCATCAAAGAGTTTCTTGCAAAATTCTTTGAAGAAACTCTTGTATGTAACTCCTTCGTAAGGTTCTATATTCGCGCCATTTGCGAGCTTGAGTCTCAGAACTCAGTCATCGTATTTCTTCTGTTGCAACATTGCAATATTCTTTTCTCACGTTTCTAAATTTTATAACGAAAAATTTATTAAAATGTTGGCTGTATTATTCCTTGTACTCGTACAAGCAAAAGTCAACTTCAAGGTGACGAATATTTTCGTTCCGTGACGGTACATCAACAATCTAGGTAAGAGGACGGGTCTAGAAATATCTAAGACTGCTCGAAGTCTATTCTCTAAATCAATACTTTCCTATTGTTACATTCAAAGCAGACTTTGGAGTTACGAATTTAGTGAAATATTTTCTTATAATACTTGAGACATTTGTCTGCATACTTAGATTATATGTCCGCGGTAAATCTAGTATTGTTATGGATAAAAGATTATATACAAATTTTCTGACTTACAATAATTACAATCTACTTATATGTAGCTAGTCAAGTGTTCTCGTCGACCATTCCGCAATGCTTGAAGACAAAAGTCTTCGAGCAGTGCGTCCTCCCCGTCCTGACCTACGGGGCCGAGACGTGGACACTGACGGCAGGATTGGTCCACAAGTTCCAAGTCACTCAACGGGCTATGGAGCGAGCTATGTTGGGTGTTTCTTTTATGGATAAAATTAGAAATGAGGATATCCGTAAGAGAACCAAAGTAACCGACATAGCTCGCAAAATTAGCAAGTTGAAGTGGCAGTGGGCCGGTCACGTCTGTCGCAGGACCGATGGCCGTTGGAGCAGACGAGTCCTGGAGTGGAGACCGCGTCTCGGTAAACGTAGTGTCGGACGCCCTCCAGCCCGATGGACCGACGACCTACGCAAGGTCGCCGGTAGGCGCTGGATGAGAAAGGCAGCAGATAGGTATGAGTGGCGCCGTCTTGGGGAGGCCTACGTCCAGCAGTGGACTGTGAATGGCTGACGACGATATATGTAGCTAATAATTTTTTTATTTCTCTGCCTCTTTTCCTTCTTAAAGTTAGTTCCAGTTCCGCCACCTCATTCGCTTGAGATTTTATATTATAAAGGGTATAGCCGTATTTCTAAGAGAAATCTGCCCCTCTGGCCTTTTATATTGAATGAATGAATGAAAACTCTTTATTGTACATCATAACTGTTTAAGTTACGATGACATACTAGACATTTAATATAATATAATATATAAATAATATATAATTTCCATTAGAACAATGAACGCCCATATCGCTTATAGCGATCTCTTCCAGGCAACCCGGAGTTTATGGAGAAATTACATTAAAAAAATTATAATATTTGGTGGTTTATCTCAATTAAAACTAATTCAATCGTAATAAAAAAAAACAGAATAATTATTTTTACTATACGGATTATTTTCTATTTAAATCAAAATAATTCAATAAAATTTTAATCTTAAATACTAACTTTTGTTTTAAGTAATTTTTGAGGTTTGAAAAATCAATTTCACTGTTTTTTTTTCAATAGTAGATAATTTTATCAATTCGGTATGTAAAACCAATTTTCAAAAAATTTAATTATCATATGAACCTCGGAATATATTTTGATTGCTTTGAATGTGGAAGATCGCTACCTTCAAACGGTAACTTCTTTTGTTTTACCTTCTCCCAATTTGAGGTCGGCACAATGTCCTTTTCGTCCAATGTCCCTATTCCGGTATACGTCCTCTATTACATAGGGATCATCATGTTATCTTTTACACAATCCATTTATCTCATTTAGATCTACTTTACCCCTGCATCCATCAAGACTCCAATTTAACATTCTTTTTGTCACACGACTTTTATCCCTCCTCATTAATCGCCCTTACAATTAGTCTTATTTCTTTAGTCAAGGATGCACCTTTCAAAGGCCCTTTATGTACTCATTTGTCACCTTATCTGTTCAGCTGTAACCTTTGTTATAAGTTAGTCAAAAGAATCAAAATTCAAGTAGCCTTCCAAATAGAAGCCCCGAACGCTTGGTTTAACACAACATTTAACCTACAAAGTTTACAGCAGAACCATTGTCAAACACAGGCCTTTGATGCTCTAGCCTTGATCTGCTTTTGAAGCGGCTCAGGCCTACCTGTTGCGTTCCAACAATGCCGGCTGACATCTATAGCAATAAAAGATATCTCACAGTTTCTGCTCTAGCAGGTTTATCGCATTTCACAATATGGGATGATCTTTCAAACCAATTTCTAAATCCATATAACAGTTGGTATTATATTGTCAATATCTATTTTACATTAAGACGAAGTTTTTGATATTTGTTGTTTAAATTTAAGTAAAGACTCAGCATAAAAAGTTCAATCAAACAGAAGAATTCCACGAGACGCGATTTAGACACACTCGCCTACTTATCCTATCAAATTGAAACGACTTCTCGTATATCAATATTCCTGGTTCAGACAGAGAGAGAGAAAAACAAGAACCTTGTTTTTAGAGATAAAGTGTTACTGCTGTTGATATTATGGGATGCATATCAAACAGAATACAAGACAAAAATAAAACCCTACACAGAAACTAAAGCTTCGCGATATATACGCGACTATTAGCACCAATTCGAACATTTCAGACGCATGAATCTAGCGGTTGATATATCCGACCTGGTACTACAAGATAAACTGGCAGGTTTCACACTACTTGCAGAATTTCTCAAGTTATTTTCTTTATTGTCAGCCAATGGTTATTGTAAAAATATGTACATCATGACAGAAGTTTAAGTGGTATAAGAGTAATCGGCTGGAAAATATAAAAGAATGTAATGTACCTATATGTTAAAAAATGTCTTTCAATTTAAATTAATCAATCGAATGTAATTACATGCTTCAATCATTCAATGTCATTTGATAGCCGTAGTGTCCTTTCAGTTTTACACCTTTCAACAAAACTGATTCAATATCATAGATTCGTCTAATATTAATATTTAAAAAAATAGTTGCTAGACAATCGCCAGTCATGCAGCATATGCCGGCTGACAAAGCCATATCATCAAGCCATCCTGTGTCCGTTTAACATCTTTATTTTTTTTAATTAATAAAGGGTAACGATAAGGGTAAGATTTTTAAAAATTAAAAAGTGCTTTAAAACTATAGGCCGCCTTTTGCTTCTACCATGACAATATTGTAATTGTATATTTGGTGAGCAATAAAGTGTTATCTATCTAATTTAAACAAATTAATCAAGATCTGTTAAACTATTAACACCGTATTATAAGGTTATTTCGTTCTACTCATAATATATAGGTGTAATGAATAATAAAATATATAGGTGGATGAAAATATAATCACAAGTGTATGACAGTATTGTGAATGGTAGAGTTGGTAACGGTAGACCACGACGTATACACCATGATCAAATAACAGAAGTGTCAAAACGAGGTCAAGTAAAAAGCATAACAAATAAACGTGCATGTATGAAGAGGTTAATGAAAGTAGATGAAGCGAAAGTTGTTTGTCAGGATCGTCGCAAGTGGAGATCTATAGTCTCTGCCTACCCCCATGGGAAAAAGGCGTGAAAATATGTAATGAATAATGTATGTAAAGAATAAAATTCTACTGTTTCTGCTTTTAGCAAATTGTGTTGATGGAGCAATCCATTTAATTATTATTTAGCTCTCAAGCACTTTCAGCTACTATGTAATATGCATTAACCATACTGCCTGTTGCAAAATAGCTGCCATTTCTGAGAATCAAATATTCATATATTCCCAGAGGTAAATGCAATTTCGCATTGCTCACACGGTGCAGATTTGTTTATTGGTATTACACTTTTGTGGCTTGTATTTCAGATCCAAAGTATATTTTATATTTCTTGACTGCTGCTTACATCTCATGTTTTTCATATTTGTCATTAATGTAATCTTTTCTATTCTTGAAAGATCGTACATACAAACCTATTTCGAAATAATAACACAAGCGTGCTTAATTTGGGGATATACAATATGTGTTTTGGTCTGCCGATTAAAAGTAATTAGTTTTATTAGGGTTCTGTAGCTATTTTGACTAATGGCCATGTGAGATAAAAGGGTACGCACCTTGCACAAATTGTTCTTGTCCTTCGGTAGCTTAATGAGCAGGCACCAGTATAAAACTCTCCCACATCTTCTAGTTTAAAAATATTAATGTTTTACACACGTCGCGGCGCGGATGGATTGATTTTGAGTACTTATTTGAATATTTTGAGTTGATACTTTTTAGTAGGTGTACGTGCGTAGCGAGCGAGTTTTTCAACGTCTTCTTTTGTAGCGGGAGCGGGGTAGAGAGGGAGATTTTGAATGCGGAACGGGAAGGAGTGAACGAATGGAATGAACGGCCCATACAAGCCAGTTCCAATATCTTACTACCTATTCACTTGCGTTACGATCTGTTGAGTTTTGATATTAATTGTGTAACGTTCACCCTGCCCTCAAAGAGCCAAGGGATGGCAAACTCAAGCCGAAGCATAGAGTGAGAAATAAAAGAATTTATAAAGTGAAAATTAATAACATTTATTAAGTAAATAAACTTATTTAGGCCATAAATCGTGATTATCTAGTAATTAGAACCCTCGTCATAATACCGTTAACCCTATGTTCACAAGGTAGGTTATATAGGAGTGTTGATCAAGGAACAGGAAGACTCAAGGATCGGTGTATAATATATATCTATATAAATAATAGTTTTGTAGTATAAGTTGTAAGTGTAAAATGTCATGCGTTTTATGAATAATGACAAATGTATCGACTCATGACATAAGCTCATCACCTGAGTACGCCGTGCCTTTATTAGCCAAAAGGAATTTTAATGCACATTTCATAACAAATTATATAATTTTGTGTAGGCACCCCTCCTAACCACCTCTCTGATATTATGCCACTGCATTCTTTAGCTATCAGTAAAAGAGCTCATATCAGAATAAAAGAAGAACCTCCAATCTTTTAATTAGAACTCATTGAATTGATCATAAACATTATCTAAAACTAGCGTCGGTTCACAACGTACTATCGCTGGTGAGAAGAGCCGACAAGAAACTCACTAGCAGTACGTCCTATCAATTTGGAAACCACATTTGGAGTGCCTTTGTGTAAAATGAGTTGGAAAGGCCAAAAGACTTGAGTGAACATTTCATCTCAGAGTCACCCTTCCAAAATATCAAATAAATTTGTAATTATGAGGAATATCACCTCAGCGACCTCCCCTGATACAAGTAGAATATCACAGTGAATTAAAAATAAAATTTAAATAAAGTTTAAATAGTGATACTCTCTACATCTCATAAAATTCCCTTTCCTAAATTGTTAAAGTAAAAGTTTCAGAATGTCTCTCTATGAATTGTAAGTAAACTTTAAATTAAAATTAGGCGAGAGACACCTTCACTTGTATTATGTATCCCCTTGTCAAAGACAGATTTCTGGATCCATCGTGAAAATGAAATTGAAAGTTTAAAGTTTAAGTAAAGTGATGGACCCTACACCTGTCTAATGACCCTAACCCTTGAGATGAGAGCATAGCACCGTAAGGTAATGATTTAAGATTAAATTAGATGTGAATTGGTGATACTCAGCATCAAGGATGTCAACATCAGTAACACTGCTCATAAGTAGTTTTTATTAATCACCCTTTCCAATTCAGTCAAGCTTTGCCAGGCCTACCTACTTCTAAGACTCTTGTGAAATCACATATTGTGGAAAGATGTAAATTTTGATACGAATGATCCGCTTGCAATAGCCAGTAGCTGGCCTCCGGGGCCCTCAACTTCGCCTCCAAGCTGATCCGCGATTTAACAGTCTCCAATCCCTCAGTTACTCATTCAGTTAAACTCAATATGTGAAATCAACCTAGTCTCATGAAGGCACATATTATAACCAAAACAAACTAGGTTGCCTAAAAACAGCACGCGAGAAAACCTGGATAATTGACGAAACTATCCTAGGTAGATTAGATTGTCCCAATAAACAAATGGTTTGCGACGTCATTTGTCCAAGGTTACAAAGACCATAAACCGCGTCCCTAATCAAAGTTAATATAGAAACAATCAATATGTGCTTTCACCCCCTTCTCATTATTTTGTAATATTAATTGAATGCCTATTTTATACACATTTAGCAACAGCAGAGTTGTTTGTTTAAGAAAGTATAGTAAACCTAAAGGAAACCTTTAGCAAAATTTGGATTATAATAAGCAACTCCTTTGCGCCAAACAAAGCCAAATGCCAAGGCAAGCTTTCTCAACAGGAAAGTATTTAAAACATAAAAAAAAATCCAATAAGCCAAATAAACTTTAAATTTTCTAAAGTCAGTTAAGCCTTCCCACATAGAATGCATGATTGTTGTAGAGTGTGGTGTAATTATGTTGTGTTATAAAATATACTTAAATATATACACATATATGAATAGACTAAATAATAGATAATAAAACAAGATATGACCTCACAGATCTAGGTCTATAATAACTCTGCCTATGTTCAAAACAATCAAGACTCAATACGACATCTGACTTTAAGCTCACTGCGACAAGAGCAGATAGACATTTACAATCAACACCCCCATCAAGTAAGTGACCGCAGTCAGGTACAACAACATGTATGCAACAACAAGACAAGAACTCCTATAAATAAGTTCCATTGACGTACAATTAATCTCCCTTAACAAATTAATAAATAATTATATTGCCTAAAAGAATCATCAGAACCCCTTAGTAGCTCCCGACTATGAAGTAGGAATGTTATTTAATTCAATTTCTAAAACCAAAGTTATATCTCAGAACCCCTTAAGTTAAATTCAATAAATTAGTATTTTTTATCCGCAAGAGACTATGTGTCATAGCTCCTAAATAATATATTAGCACACTCAGGCTTTACAATTAACCCTTATTAATTTAGTTAACTATGAAATTATAACAATGTATAAACAATTCTTATCTTATAATAACGCACAAGTCAATCAAGACTTACATCAAAATTAATTTAATATTGTATAGCTCATTCTCCATATAATATACAAATCAAGGACAATAATTAGTTAAGTTCTAAAACAAGAAGGTCAGTAATAGATAGTATACAAGTCTGTCTTTTATTACATATGATCATGTAGGTCTCCACAGTAAATAGTTATGTATGTTAGCATATATGTCCATATAAGTCAAAGGAACGTCTCTATTGAATTAAAAGTCTGTATAGGTGGATCCACGGGTCCTAATATGTCTAAAGACTAACACCAAAGTATACCATAGTCAATGCTAACTAATTAATATATGCTGCTGTAACTAACTACACATCATTAGTTAAGGTTTTGAAGATAATCCCAGGTTTATACATATAGACACTCATTAAATGCAAATATTCCATAATTCCTAAAATTTAAATTATTAACACAATATTATTAGTAACATCTCTGCAAGAAAAGAACATTAGATTTGCCTGCAAAATAATGTAATTAATACACAAGGAAAATATCAACAACACATAATTAGTTATAGAATACATGTTCAACAAACAGATTAGGTTAAAACACATAATTAGATATATCATTAATAACATACAAACATAAAACAGCCTCTGGATCATCTGAGAACAGAAATAAAAGCAACAAACACAGAATAGATTAATGTTAGTAGATTATTAGTATATAGTTATTAATAGCTATATATTACAACAGTCCACGAGAACATCTGAAACAAAGATAAACACAACAAGCAAGATATCAGACAAATCTACATGATTAGTAAAATTATTAATGTATTAATTGATGACCTGAAGATGTGAACTAGCCCTTTGGTGAAGTCCATAGCACCGAAGTCTGTATTGTCCATATCGAAAATATAGTTATTTATTGTTAGTATTGAACATGTTGTCCACAAATAGTTTTTCTCCATCTGTAATAATATAAAACACAAATTTTTCCGAGAATAATTTTCTTCATGTCTTGTTCTGCCAAACATCAATATTCAAGTCCCCTCTTTTCTCTGTCAAATTTTCAAACCAAGAAAAATTCGATTATATCATACAAAGAGATTAATAATAAATACCTATATTATGCGAAATAAAGGGGGGAATACACTATATGGAGAACAGCCACTCCTTTATAAATAAATAAACATTAATAAAAAAAAATTAAATTCACGATGATGCGTACCGTCACAATTGTATGGAAGTTATGTCAAAGTTTAGGTTGGTAAAATTAGGTTACCAACCATATCATAATGTCCGTCTATCTTATTACAATAATTTTTCAGGAACTACTATATTAACATGGATGATGTTTGGTAGAAATTTGTATTCTGTAATATATACTGCTGATTTAGATGAATCCACCAAGATGAATTAATTTGCTTGAAATGTACAGAAATGAAAGGCATAAGGAATGTAATCGTTTCAGTGAAAACTGTGTCGAAATATGTTATTTTTTATGTACCCAACAACTAAAACCGCCCTCGAGAAAATTTACCCATTCACCTATTAAATATATAAATTCACCCATTTTATAACATAATTTGGTTCGATTAATGAAAAAATCACATTGGAATTCGATTTTTATTAGTCTGTTCATTTTAAATTATTGCCTCAAAATTTCCCAGTCAATTCATCAGAGCGAAAACCGCATCAAAATTTGCCCAGTAGTTTTTAAGTGAATCTCGAACAAACAGACTAACATTTTTAGAATTTTATGATATTATTGATTATAGATTACTTTGGTTGATTCATCCACATTGAAATACATATATGAAACGTTCGTCTTACCGCTACGTAATAGTGTACTTGCGAAAAAGTATAAATAAGGGATATAGTCTTCCCAAAATTCAAATCTAGATGTTGTTGGTTTTGAGACGTTATTATTTAATGTTTTTGGGTTTACTTCAGCAGAATCTTCGTTGTATGATGGCTGATTTGCACTTGGCCTTATCTCATTAAGTGAAGAAAGATTACACAAGGACCTTGATCAATAGACCCTTTCCTCAATTGAATTTCATTTTGCGTCTCAGTAAGTCCTCTAGACAACTTATAAAAATTCAATTTCTGCGTATATTTTATAACTTTATACACGAAACTACTCTTTGCGAAAAGTAAACTACTTTATAATTTCTCTCCCAAGCTCTGCGCTTGGAAGTTGGACAATGGTAAGTTTTACAGAAAATGCAAAAGCGTAAAACATAATTTTTTTTGCAGACTGAGCAGACGTAATGGTTTACGTTACTAAATAATTAATGTATATTAGTACCTATGTATATATATATATATATACAAACATGGATTTAGTCAGTATAATTTATTAATATAGAAATGTTCAAGTTTGGACTTCTATAAATTAATAACACAGTGCGGTATCTAAATAGTTTGACAGATAACGTATGTCTACAATAATGTAGCTAGTAGCTAGCTAATGTAGCTTTGCTAAATGCTAGCTTTTAAGTGATTTTCACCATTAAGTAGATTCATTTTCATTGAAATCTGATTATGTTTTTATGTAAGTTAACATAGAGCCACCAGTTTTCACGCGGCGTGGCCGCGGGGAAACCTACTCGTTTCTAAAGCTATTCAAGTGCTTGCACAAATAACCAGTAAAAAATATTTCTTCCTTAGCAAAAACAAAACCGACTTCAAACTAAAAAGCAAAAATTAAATATTTAAGCGTCTTCTTTCACCAAAATTTTCAAGTCGAGCTAAGTAAAACATAAAAATCACTATATTTTTTTCACATTTGTTTTGTTCTTTATGTTTTACTTATACCAAAATTAAGTTACAATCGAAATTAAAATACAAACTAGGCTACCTTCTGTTGGGAGTTCATCCTCAGTTTCGTCAGCAATTATTCTAGTGGAAGAAAAGATTCTCAAAAATGATTTCGTGCGCAGCTCAGAGATATGGAATGAACTCAAAGCAGAGTTTTTCCTTCACACATTTCCGTGGAAGGTCACTTTCATTCAAGTGACCTATAAGTGCGAAAAAATGGCGGGCACTACTCGTCTTTATTGACTAAATAACTCACACTATTTTTATTTGTAAAGTGCATTAGAATAAGTATGAAAGCAGACATCAATATGAATGTGGATGGGAAAAAGTACAAAGGAAAGAACGTACAAGGATAGGATAATTTTTTAAAATATTTTTAATTAGAAACTTTAGAAACAAACGCACCGTAAGACCACCAGTGATAATTCAATTTCGTCTTTCTTGTAACTTCCATAAACATCTAAGTCTGAGAAAGTTAGCTACTATAAAGCTTAGTTTCACCAAGTCAAGAGATAAGTGCGTCATGTATTCTTGGAGTTCGCTCCATGAGTTACATGGCTAATTTGCTCAGGGCAATACAAATTCATGGAACTTGGTTAATTAAGAGGATAAACGAGGCGTGTTGAACATACGTCACTCACACGTGTCATTTACCTATTTACCTTGTAGGCAATGTGCGTGCGATATATTAGTTCCTTTTGTTACTTCTGACGGTATACAAGTTTGCTGACGTAACATATGTTTTGTAAGTGTGTTTAATTACTGTAAATGTTTTCTAAAATTTTTAACTTTTTTACGTGTTATATTACTATAGTTAACTTGTAACGAAACTATAAAGAGGGTACAGATTGGTCATTACTACAATAATTTTCGAAAAATGACTTTTTATGTTAATATACCCGGGATAATAAATACATCTGAATTAAAATGTAAATATTAAATACTTAAACTTCCGGACTGAAAAATTGGAGAGTTTGTTGATAGTGAGAGAAAATAAATTTGTGTTAATCGTCTTAAAATTTAATCTGAAATGAGCCAGTCAAGTCTTGGAATGGAAACCACCGTAAACTTCAAGGCAAATAGTATTCAGCCTTCCTATTCACCTTGTTGTGGTAGGGGCTGTATGAGGGAGGTACGGATACTCTGAAATCTTAGAGAAAATATTAATTAAGAGACAAGTTAATTAGTATCTTGCGACAATGGTACACCACAGAAATACCACCATCTCGTACAAAGCACTCTTCAAACACTCATAGCAAAGTTGTACTTATTTTCCTTTGTAGGGACGTTTCCCAGTGAATAGAAATATAATTTCTAAGGCATATGTGCAAGTGTCATCAAACTTCGTATATTAAATCAATAAAGACTATCGCAATCACAGAATTATGAGAAAAAATACCTTTGTCCGATCTTTTCATAGCCACATATTCAGATATATTATTACCTCGGTGACACTTCTACAACTTACTATTTCAAAGTCTTTATATCATCCCAATATTATAGGCATTTAAACACAGAAACATTTTTTTAAATTTAAATATATAACAAATGTAACACTTACTCAGTTTTCTGAATATTGTAGCGTTTGGCTTGACGCACCGCTTAAATACTATAAATTTCTTGAAACTACCCTCAACTAAATGTTCGAAATCTAACCATTATTGCAACCTTTTACAAATGTCACCAATATGGAATCTTTAAACGAATAATTACTACAACTGCAGTTTCATAGCATCTCCTATTAACATATATTAGCTGCCATAAATTTAGGTTGCCAAAACAAGTAGGTATGTCGGTGATTTCTAGTTTACTATTTTTTATTTTAAATACATTACATAACTACTATATGTATGTACGATTATGAAAAATCCTTTGGTGGTATTCTTTTCAAAGTTAAGTCAAATATACTCGTAAACGTACATCGTATATTAGGTTTAGGTTTAAAGAAATTTATTTCCCATAAGAACTTACAATGAGATTAAAAAATTATGATTAAGTAATATGTTATAATTCTAAGTACTAGTGTGGTGCTTTATAACTAAATATTTTCTTTGCGTATTGTGTGACATGTAAGTTAATTATTTTAATTTTAATAAAAGTGTTCAAATTTTAAAAATATATGGTAGTGTTATAAATACAACAATTAACACAGGGGCCGTGTCCAAAAACCTGGACAAAAATAAATGACAGAGAATTCTTTTTATCATGCTTAGAATTCGGAAACTTTGCTTTTCATTAAACAGGTGGGTAAAACTTAGAGCTCTTAACCAGAAAGGCAGTTTATTTATTTTGTACATTTCCTACCCACGTACTAAGATAGCTCACCCGTTTCCCCGATCGATAAGGCTGTCTGAAAGCCACTTCTGACTTGGCCAACATTGTCTGAAAATGTACTGTCCCAGGTGGAATGCTGTCCCATTTATAGAGTGCTCTAACCGTGAAATGGTAGATAGGAAAAGTCACTTTAACTGGCGTCTGTGCCACGAAATGCCTGTTGAGCAGTGTTCACTACTTACTTTAAAAGGTTTTACACGCATCTCGGCATCGTAATAATACTTCTATTACAGTTTAAATTAATATTAAAACATTATTGTATAGCTATCCTCTTTTCTTTCATCTTCTCCCAATATTTTTTTATTGTATGAGTTCAGCAGACAGACAGCCGGCCCACATGCTGGAAAGTGGTTAACGTCGCCTATGGACATTTGCAACACCAAAGATGCTACAAATTTGCTGCTGCTCTCTTAAGGCAGAGAACCTGGAATGTCCACATGAAACCTGGCTACTAATGACGGAACACAACTCAAGGTTGTTACGGCGGCATACTCTAGACCAGGGGTGGTAGCCACCCAGTTGGGCACGTACCCTACAACCTGGCTGTGGGTTGTTTTGTAGCGTCTTACAGCAGGCCAGCCCGGCTGCTGGAAATTGTATTCTTTCTCCGTTCCTGCACGGATAAGAATTAAGTAATTTGGGGTCGGTATAATAGGTCTTTTCCTTCTATGTTTCTCTATTCTGGCACATGTCCTCTGCAACACCGCAAGTCATCATGTCATCCTTCATACAATCAATCTTTTTTCGGTCTGCTTTTACATTTGTACCTGTCAATCTTCTAGTTTAACGATACTTTTGTTAGGTGACTTTCATCTCTCCTCTTAACACGGCCATACCGCCTCTGCCGCGTCTTCTTTCTCTCAATTTAATAGCCCTGTGAACTAAAAAGTAGATACAAAGGGATTGATGAATATCCTATATCTCCATACATGCTGTTTTAAATAAAACCGTTATTAAAGAACAGCATAATTTGTAATTAGAAAAACAGCCCATTGTGTATTGTAATTTTTTAGTAGTCATGAGCTTGGTGTGGCTAAAAAATTATTATATATTAAATCGTGCGTTACGTTAGGGTACCGGTCGTGTTAAGTTATATTTGTACCTGTGTTATACGTGTTTGTATAGTTCTAACAAATTCTATAATAATTTCAACGGCATTTTAATTCGAGTCTTGCAACTCGTAACGTAATGTTATATGTATCTATTGCGATATAATATACGAATAATTCTTGTACATTCGACATTTTTTCTATACAAATCAAAATTTCCCGAACGAGAAATTTGGTTCACAAAGTTCCCGTTGTGGAACTATTTCAATTTAAAGCAACTTGCTACAGCGTCGTTTAATATAGCGTTTCTGCCATCACGTATGCGAAATCAAAAGTACCGACATTGCAAAAGTGAATAGAAAAGGAAATTTCGCTTCATAATAAAGTTGCGAGAAATAAGCGTTAATGACTTTTAGGGTACCGTAATCAATTTGAGCCGAAAAGAGGCTTTTATAAAATATTTACATCATTCTCGTTACAGAAATTTTCTCAAAACCTACCGGGATCTATGTGAATGATATTAGGCATAAAGATGAAATAAAGATACGTCGCAATATAATATTTACATGATATACTGTCACATGATATATTGTCACAATATATACTGTCACATGATATACTGTCATATGATATACTGTCACAAGATATGCTGTCAAATGATATACTGGCACATGATATATTGTCACAAAATATACTGTTACATGACGTACTGTCAGATGATATACTGTCACAAGATATACTGTCAAATGATATACTGGCACATGATATATTGTCACAAAATATACTGTTACATGATGTACTGTCAGATGATATACTGTCACATGATATACAAAGACGGACGGATACCAAGATTTTATAAGCTAATTAAACACTATGTACCATTTCGTCGCTAGTTGAAGTCAGTGTCAATCTTGTCCATCCAAACGGGCAATGCTGCAAGTCTTTTGGGAACGTTCCAAACTGATATTGGTCTCATTTATTATGGTTTAATTTTTGATCTTCCAATAATAATTTGTATGTACATAATAATTCCGTATATGTGCCAGTGCCAATAAAATATATAGGTATCTTAAAGATATCCTCAAAATTATATTATAAAATATCTATTTCATTGTTAGTCTTTGATGGCGATATTTCGAGCAGTAAACAGTAAAGGGCGTCCATAGCCGGCTTTTAATATGAGTTACAGGTCCCCAAGGTCTAGTCTTCATAACGCTTAACCTCTCGGAAATGTTCGCTCCGGCCTTGTATCTCGTTGTTATAGAAAGATTCATTAGTTTCTAGAAACATTCGTAAGATTGTTTCGAAAATAATAAATGGTATTATTCCCATTGATGTAGTTATAAATTATTGCTATATCAATGCTTATTCCTGACTTAAGTATTGAGTATTAAGTAAAAAGCTACTGTTATGACCGAGTGCCGACAAAGTGCATGCACACCTGCAGTTTATTACCTTTCCTGAATTTGGACTTCTTTTGTTTACTTTATGTTTAAAAATTGAAATTAAGAAAAACATCATATTATTATTGTATTCGTTTATGACCGCAGGTGTGCAGAAGTTGTTGTGTTGTATAGCTTAGTACAAAACATTGCCCGAACGGAGGGGTTAGTTAGTCAAGCGAGGATTACGATACGAGCAAGACGTGTACATTCGATAAGCTATATAGTGACGAACTTTGCGCGTGTATTGAATCGTACAGTTTGTACTGGTTGTGTCCAGTTATATTTGTACCTGTGTTATACGTGTTTGTACAGTTCTAATAAATTCTATAGTAATTCCAACGGCATTTTAATGCGAGTCCCGCACTCGTAACACTACTTTACATTAAAAGGTAGTCTAAAATAGGGTGTTCCCAACCGTACTATATAATATATTGTACCCCACCATATTTTAGCCAATTGTAACTATAGTTATATTACAAAAATTTTAAGGTACGAAAAACTACGAAATAAACTATGTTTTCATCGCTAATTCAATTGTCGCGATTTTTATTCAGATTATATGATTATTTCTTCGCTAAAGCATAAAGTAGTAAATACAGATGGAAAATTCAACTATGAAATGCATAAAATAATTAATAAAAAATATATGTGTACTATTTTTTCCCTAACTTCCTCAAAAGTGCTATATTTTCTTCAAAAAAAGTGGCATCCCTAGCCTAAAAGTGCCCAGCACACTCTGCGTGTACGTGACCTTGACGGCGGAAGGGTTTTCATTAAACCGTTTTTATAATTTCACGAATTTACTTAAGGTCTTCTCTTAATTAAAACACAGGTACTTTTGTGTGTTTACCCGTCTATTCAAATATTCTGCTTTTTCGTGCCAGGAATACAAGGTACATTCTAACAATGAATATTTTAGTAAGGGGATGATCTGTTTATAAACGATGTAGGCTGCGTAAGGCGTGACGCTATACGTTACCAACGAATGTTTATTACAAAATTGTATTACAGTGGTTTCACTGTATGGACGCCGCGTACAACACACGTGCTCCGTATCAGGCGTCTGAGAAGGACGTCCATGAATTTTACCCCTCCTCGTTACATGGTCATATTATTATCACCTTGATTTTTTTCCTTCTAATTTTTCGGGATCAAGTAGGATGTAACTTTAAAATTAATTTTTTTGAAGAGAATAAAACTTATAACATGTTAAAGTTGAATTTAAATATATTGTTACGAGCTACAGAACTCGAATTAAAATGCCGTTGGAATTAATATAGGATTTATTAGTACTTTACAAACACGGTATATAACTGGTCACATCCAGTACAAACTGCACAATCCAATAAAACGTGCAAAGTCCGTCTCGTCCGTATCGGTTATCGAATGTACTACACATGTCTTGCTCCTATCGTAAACCTCGTTTGACTGTCCCCCCCGCGTTCGGGCATCGTTTTATACTAAACTGTACAATACAACAAAGGACCGCGTGGACTGATGTTTCCGACAAACCGTATCTGCACACCTACGGCCATAAACAAGTACAATAACAATAGGGTATTGACGAATTGCAAATTTTAAACACAAAGAAAACAAAAGAAGTCTAAATGCGGGAAAGGTAATAAACCAGGTGTGCATTCACTTTATCGGCATATAAGAATATGGTGTCATATTGAGGTTACAAAGTAAAGCAAATTATTATAATATTACTATGAGCTTTATGAACATTCACAATATATCGATGATTAATGTAATCTGAATAGTTAGATATAAACATACCGTTTTCACAATTTGCCTGGGACATAAATATAACTTAACACGTCTTTAATAGGGGCACGTATAGATTTGTCATTTCAGTGAAATAAGATTTCAATAAATCACGCGAATGAAAGCTTACCTAAAAGGTTTTATTCTCCGGAGTGTTGAATAGATAGCGGATTTTGTAGCTCACTAAAACTGTTCCTTATTTTAGTTGGATAAAGGCATTCAGTGGATTGAAACATTTTATCGGAAATTTACCAGTAAGTAGTAGCTTTATATAATTAATATTTACATATTTGTCTCAACCATAATTGCAAGTACTGGCTGTGGTCGGGAGCCAACACAGATTGACACTACCCGTACGCAGAAGGTTTGCCGATAGCCTGATATATCACGTGTCGATGGTCAGTAAGGCCTACAAAAGTTTGTTGCCCCAGGCAGTGAAGTGGCCATAACACATTTCCACCTTGAAATTAAGTTTCTTTGTCCTAAATGATCTTCATCAAAACGAATCCACACCGTTGAAGTGAAACACATCACTCTACGGCTAAAGTAAATTGTTGAATTGAAACTTCAACCCTGTGTGCCAACGTGCCGCGCCAATCGATGGCATCGAATGAGCCTTTGAATCTCGTACGGGTCACTTCGCCCAAATTACTTTTGATGTCACTGTGGACATTTCGTACTGGCGGACTTCATTGAAATGTTTATATGTATATCTCTGGAGTAATGAGAATGAGACATCCTTAGAAAAGTTTATTCAAGTATTGCTTCCAACCAAATACAAATAGAAACCAAGGTACTAGAACCGTGCAACAGCATGTTTAATAACTGCCAAGAATAAAGAAAAAAGAATTTACTTCATGATATTGGCTTGTTTTAATAAAAAAATGTTATATCACACTTTTTCGGAATAAAACTATGGAATGAAATGAAAGCGGATAAAGCAAAAGATGTTCCATAATTTAATAGGTTGGCAAAGTAAAGTATAAAATAATAGGAGCGCCATTTTCTCAAATTTGCCTACACTCTAGCAACTCCAATAGGTTAAGAATAATTTAGATACTTACTAGTGATTTTAGTAAGACATCAAACATCGTGCAAATATCAAGTTAATTCAGTTACGACCTACGCATTTTCTCAATATAGCCCATGACGTTTACTTTAATAATAATGTCTATAATTTTGTAAACAAGAGCTTTAACATCTTGTGATAGCTAACAGAAAACTTGCTTGCTTTAAGGAAGCTAAACTAACCATTACAAACCTTGCATGTTGGCTGTTCTTCGCTAAATGTCGTCGAATTATAATGAAAAGATTTTTACTTCTTATTCCATTATTAACTTTTAAAATCAGTGCTCGCGGAAAACAAAGTATTGTTATATATACGTATTTGGTTATTTTTGCGGATTTTAGACTCAGACCAACGTTACAATAAAAATAAGATGGATACATTCCTTTGTTTATGATTCACTGACTTTGATTATAGATAAGATAGAATATTGCCAGAAGGTAAAAAAAGTTCTCCTTCTAGACGTTATGCTCGGATGATATTGTTTTTGCGAACACCTATGAAAAGTAAAGCGTGAATATATATATGTGAAAAAAATTTATATAAAAATCAATCTCAAACACTTCTGTAGATAGATTAGAATAGGTACCAAAACTCATATAAAATGGATTTTGTGTAGACATTAATTTTCTTATGATTCTGTTAATACATTTTAAAACTCAGAAAGTTAAAATGCTGGAACGGAAATGACTTGGTGAAACGACACTGAAATAATTAATCGACATTGTGGGTGATACAGAACGATAGATAGATAGATAACTCTTTATTGTATACCAATACAAACATGAAGTTAAGACTAAAATTATTCTAGTTATGTACAAAGGGCGATAATAATGTAAGGAGAGCAAAAGGACTTAGGACAAGCAGATACACTAATTACGCTATTATGTTGAGCATCTTATCTCTTGATCCTCTGATCTTTTAGCGTTCATTCTGCAAAGTGGACCAGCTGAGTCAGGCATAGTTGGCATCCCTTTAGTAAGAGGATTATAAACATAGATCTTTGCGAAGTAATCCGAAATTCAGGGCTTTCTTTACCCGAGGATGCAAGGGGTGTAAAGCACCCGAGCGCGTGGACCTAGAGAGCGCAAATTTTTACAGCATCCTTATGGTCTGACTAACGACACTCCATACGGTTATGTAGGTTTAAAAAATTTAACGTCATATAGACTACATCTTCTTGTTGTATTTCATCCATATAAACCCAGTTGTTACTGAGAGTATGACGCACAATAAAAGACGGTCCGGCAGATGGGGTAGAGATAACGAATGCACAAGGGTTCCAATTTTGTCAGTGACTAGGGAACTTAATAACGAAACAAAAAAATTAAATAGTATTTCTTGTTGGGGCGCAAGCTGATTATCGCACCACAACGCCCAGTATGTTTAAGACGGCCCTGCTGATAGTTGAGAAATGCCGACACATTTGGATGAGGTGGCGATCGGTAAGGCCTCAAAACACTGACTAAAGTTATTGCTTATTGATCTGGGTGAGGGTAAGGCATTTGATTATAGCCTATGTCACATAAAGACAAAGTGACAGTTGCGGCGAAAGAATAGAAATATCATCAGCGTTAACATTAAAGCAGTACATTTGGTTCCTGTTTGGAGAGTTTTGTTTCCTTGAATATAGACAGATAAATGACCTGCCTTTATATTTATGGAGTGAGAGGGATACGGTTTTGGTAACGGAGTCCGAGTCACGTATACGAAGCGAAATTTTATGACTATAAGTTTTAGTAACCCTGCATGTAATGTAGACTGAATGTTTCAGTGCATAGGAGTTCTAATAAACTCACATTTATTTGAATATAGAATATAATATAAAATAGTTGATAGCATAAATTTACGATACAGTTCAAGAAACATAAGTACAGCAAACAATAGGCGGTCTTATCACTAAAACCAAATTCCTTTCAATCAAAATTAGATGGATTAGAAAAGTGTGCAATATGACTGAGATATAGAAGTAAAATAGAATATATTTCTTAAATGGGAAGTCAAAAACATGTAATTAAATGAAAAAGTTGGCGGTAGGCTAAATAAAACTTTAACAATACTCATTGAGACTTGACATCTTTGTCCTCCGTGAGGACGGCTACTGAAAAGTAGCCTAAACGTCGGAATAATAAAAATCAAATAAATTGCCGTGCTTAAAACTGTTAAAACGTAGTTTTAATAGATATGACTTTAGTTTTCATCAAAATCAGCTTCGAGACTCCTTGAGTATTTTTAGCTATTTCGTATAGTTTAGAATTTTATTTAAAAAAATCTGCCAGTATATACCTACACTATGAATTATCCAAGTCCCCTTTACCTCATTTTAATCTGATTTCTAATACCTGGGTGTGATATGAAAAAAAAACTCACATAATACCTATACTGTAGTTATAATTATGCTGATTCAGGCCGTCCAGACATTATAGTTCACTTTCATACCTTTACATCCACTAGTATTAGTCTAGTCGAGAAGTTTATTTTCTGCGAATAATAGTTACCAGTCTCTTAAAAATATGGTTGATGGCTGATTCGATCCGGAATAGCATCTAGAAAAAGTAGTTTTTTGGATTTTTTCTCCCAAAAAATATTACAATTGTTATTAACAAAAAAGTGAAAAAAATAGTCGTTCAGCTTTTTGGATAAATCTCAGAAAGTATGAGAGATATCTAAAATATTATAAAAGTTTCTGAAAGAGCAGGAAATTTAGTAAAAAATTTCTCGACTCTCGAAATCGTAGCACTAATGTTTATAATTTTTATCTAACGTTGAAAATCGGGTTCCGCGCGGCAGTTTCGACATGCGCGCGCCGCTACTTTAATTAACGCAAGTTTAAAAAAAAAATTTTTGCAATTAAATATTAATTTAAAAATTAAAAAAAATTCAGGTATTAAATATTAAAACAGATATTAAAACTTTAAAGAAAATGATCCCGTGAGAGTAAAAGTTTTGTCATCATTATTTATAAATTTATTGAATTGTTAATTAACCATTTTTATTGGGAGAAAAATCCAAAAAACTACTTTTCTAGATGCTATTCCGGATCGAGGAGCCATCAACCATATTTTGAAGAGACTGGTAACTATTATTCGCAGAAAATAAACTTCTCGACTAGACTATATTGTCTAGTGTATTTAGTTATATTTACAACAAAAAGTTTTTGTAATGATATGAGCTTGAAGTTAAACCAGTGTGTCTAAGTACATAGTTTAAGTTTTAAGTAAGTAAAAACAAAGATAGTAACATACCATACAGAGGGGTAGAGTGGAAGAAAATTGCACTTGTTTAAGTTAAAGTAGCGGAGTTTATTTAATGAAATGAACTTGTGCTAATCGAGTTGCTTTTATCTTAGATTTTGTTTTTAAATCGCATATGTATAAGGGAAACTTTAGCTCATTTTTTCTATTGTAAATTTATGGAGCTTGATATAATTTTCTTGCAACACAGAAACATATATTGGAGTATGTATACAATATATAACGAATGATGATTTACCGATTTTAATTATTGTTTTTTTGTACCACTCCAATCTAAATAAATTGACATAATTATAGTTAAAATAATTTTAGATAATTTTTAGTAATGAAATCTGAACCGAAAAATATTGTAAACATAACAGCATTAATTCAGGGTACGGGTAAAGTTTCTAACATCTTTCTAAAAATCTTTCTTACTATTTAAAAAGTTTGTCTTACCCTAGTCTGATTTATAAAACTATTAACTTCCTAACTTTTAATCAACAAAATTATTTTTTGGAGTAAAAGTTAGAAAATATTTCAAATAATAATTGAGAAAGTAATGTGATAAAGATGATAATGAAATTTGCAAAGCAAAATGGTGAACCAACGCTTACTTCTCAATAGTATCTCCTTCCTTTGCCTTTCGTCCGATTATTTCGGGTCGGCACAATGTCAAATTTTTCCTGTGGAACTAGTCTCAATCAAACGTCCGCTATTACTATAATCAATTGAGCTAGAATTGTAGGGCTCCAGTTGAATTACCGACGGAACCTTGGCAGGTGTTGGCCGAAATCTGTTACAGACCTCCCGTAATTCCATGGTAGAGTGCAACTGTTTACAAGGGTACCAGTGGAATCACCTCTACTATATATACGTCGTGGCACGGCCTTGCTTCCCCAGGGCTTAGTACCAATTTTCAGCTCATTAGAACGCTACAGTGAACTGACTATGTCGTATTCGGTGTGGCATTCCATCTAAGTGAATTCTCTCGTCGGGAGGCAGGTAGGTTTAGTGGGTAATTTGTCGACCTCTTCCTTCATTGGAGGAGAATCGGATGACGTTAGGTATAAGAGCAACACGTGCAGGTTGCACAAGCGCTGTATTCCTTCCCGTATCCATGATCCGTGTGTGTTGCAAGAAAAGATATCCCCTGCATAAGCGAGTATACCTACCCCTCTGTTAAAAAATGATAGGCCTACTTTTTGCAGATTCTATACGTATACTCACAAGTAGTGTGAGACTCGCGGTGATTGCTGTTACCATACTATTCGCCAGCGACGAGATATTCATCCCCAATATTTTGAGTTCTCAGACCTAACCACGTAACTGTTCTCTAGAACGTTCATTCCGCCTACAACAATGATCTAGAGGGAACTTACCACCACGTTTTACCATTGCGCTACGACATGGAATTTTTCAAGATGGGCTTTATAACATTTCTTAGACGTCAAAAACGCGTTGGCGACACCCCTGGTGTTGCAAACATCCATAGGCAACTGTAACCGGTTTCCAACAGGTGGGCCATCTGCTTGTTTGGCTACTTAAGCCAAAAAAGGTATTTGAACGCACGCAAAAAAAAGATTATTGTTTCAGAATTTATTGTATTCTATCAACTACCTCCTGATATTCAGGCGCAGTAAACCAATTTAAGATGTGCGGGGCAGTGTACGGATCGTGTAAGCGGGATAGAGCTAAGAATGGATAGCAAGCAATATTCTGCCATTTCCGCTTGTCTATAAATTCAATAATGATTATTACATGTCGGGATACTTTCTGTACTTTTATGCGTGAACGAAAACTGCATATGGGAAATACTGTAAGTTGTGTTACTCTGTATCCATTTTTCTAAAATCAAGACATAGTAGTGCCGAATTTAGCAAAACTGTGATTCTGTTAGTATAGAAAATATAGTAATACTCTTTGAATTAGAAGTTCTAAATAAATGTCATGAATGTCATGCAGGAACGTCCACATTGCTATTCTCCAGTTACATAATTGCTTTTGTCTGACATGCGAAATCGAGTTATTTCGTGAACGTGCTTCGAATTTTTGTTCGCGTAATCCCTTCGTTTAATGGAATTGAGGTCTGAATATTGTTTATTGCAGCCACAGTCAGTGTTGTTTGAGCACTAGGAAAGTTCTAAATGAGCTGTGAAGCCTTCAGTACTTCCATATTATGCTAGCTTAGGGTACTTATGGCGTAACTTTCATGAAAGTGGTTCACATTTCTCATTTTCATTATTAACTTGAATAGATTTTGCGTAAGTGTTCGCTTTCATAGCATTGTTAAATGAACAATGAAGTCTGTCTTCTTTTTTAAACGATTTCAAAAAGGAGGAGGTTCTCAATTCGTATGCTTTTTTGTATGTTTGTTACTACTATTTCTCCGTCAATTGAGAACCGATTTTTAAATTTTTTCTTTTAATCGAACGTTAAATCCCGATTGGTCCTGTTGTCACCATATCAAGACCTGATGAGTGGGTTCGAAGGAATTAGAAAACTTTCAAAAATCGATAACAGACTTCTTTGTAACACAATACCTCCGTCAATTCTAAATAATTTTTCTTTAGTCGTATGTCTGCAGTCCCGAAGTGGTACCATGATCACCAAGTCAAGATCTGGTAAGTGGATACCAGGCAAGTTCAGAGTAATAATTACTCATTAAAGAATGCCATGCGCCTGGAGAAAAGCTTGTATACCCGTGTAGGTAATACATTTTCTACAACACTTATTTTTTTGTAGGCAAGTTACACAATATCTCCGTCAATTGTGGAACGATTTTCAAATTGTTTTCTTAACTCCCGATATAGTCCATAGTCACTAAGTCAGAAGCTGATTTGTTGATCGCAAGGAAATCGAGAGCAACCCTCGTTGAAGAGTGTATATACCGAAGAGTGATATCGCAATTTGTATACGTGTGCATTGTATAATTTCTACAGGAGCTTAATATATTATTTCTAAAGCTATTAATGTATTTGCGCAACTAAAATGTAAAAATATTTTTTTAATAAAAGCAAAAACGTCTTCACGCTGAAACTAAAAAAAAATTAACTGACTTTTTACTACAACGTCTTGAAGTCTGTGTTAAGTGAAACATAAAAATGTTATATTTTGTGCATTTGTTGTTATTCTTTTATGTTTTACTGGGCATCGGCTTCAAGATGTTGTAGAAAGATGTCGGTTCAATATTTGTTTGTTGGTTTTTAGAGTGAAGCCGGATTTGTTGTTATTACAAAAAACTTTTATTTCCGTAAATAGTTCAATAGCTTTAAAAATAATATATTTGTTTTTATTATTTGTTTTGCCGTGCTGATGTGCTTAACATTCAATTAGGCAAAATAGTTTTATAGTTTTTCTTACAAAGGAGCAATTTACGCTATTTTAGAATAATTCGATTTTTGATGAAGGTACATAGAATATGATAATTATGTTTAATTATTTGAGACACGTGTACTAATAAACATTTTCAGTTACATAACCCGTGTCACTGTATCATACTTGATCGCATGAATACGTTCATTTGTTCCACATTATCGGCAATAAAACATGACGCGTCGCAAGGAGCGTGACACAAGCCAACCAGTGTGATCAAGCACCTTTCAAAGGAAATAAATATCAATGTGTCAGAGAGCCATAATTCATTTATTCTTTTCGATGAAACCTCGTTTCTTTTGTTCACCGAATTTCTTTTAGATTCTTTAAAATAGGTAACATGTCTTCCATTCGGATACTTGAGGTATTTTTGAATGATTTTCTAATTCCTAAAAGTCTACAGAATTTATTGTTCACTAGATGTATAATTAATACAGAAACGGAAAACAAATACTAATTCCTAGATTAGGGCGGCTAGTCGTCAAGACGACAAGACAGCTCGCAGATAAGTCGGTATTATACCAAGTCTAGAACATGAAGTCAAATAATAACATTGACTCGTGTTCCGGAGTCAGTGGTCAGGGTCCAATTCCTTCTTCGCCCGGCAGCAGATTGTACCACCTTTGGTATTGCAAATATCCATTGCCGATTGTAACCCCATTCTCTAGCAAACAAGCTTCGCTGTGCTCCAGCAACAAAAACAAAAGAAATAAATCCTCTCTAACTGAAAAATATTGAAATGGAACATATGAGAAAATCAATATCAGCGAAAGTATATTAAAGCTATAAAAAAAAACAACTGAATAGACTATATAAACGACGGAGAACACGACGCGATTTTTGTTAGATTTATTGCTTGGGTTTCTTATCTGCTTGTTCGGGATTCACGTAAAAAATATTGTAACGATTTCAATGCGGTTTTTGTTGATCGACAGAAAATTTCCGTTCTAATTTCTATTCCGGTAATCCCAGGGCAATTTTTCTGGGAATGATTTGAAATGACAAGATAAAAGAAATCGAATTCCAATGTGATATTTTTTATTCCTGAAATCCCACAGGAATTTTCCTGGGTGCGGTTTTTAGTTTTTCAAGTGCGTAAAAATTATCTTGCTGCGACACAGTTTTTACCAAAACCTTACGTTCTTTTTCATATGCTGCGGTATTTTGTGTACCGGGAATCTCGGGGAAATTTCAAATTAAATGTAGACGAAGTCGCAGGCATATTCTAGTTTAATATAATATTTATATAATAGAATATTTAAAATTTTAATTGAAATTATTTGAGCCGTATTGGAATTAATTCAAGACAATTTTTCCTGACAGACAACTTATATCTAAAAGTCGTGATACGTTTTAAGATCAGCGTACAAATACCGCTTTTTTATCTAATTTATTTAGAGGCTTTTAGTGATGATGTCACCATGTCGGCCCTATGTTACCGTAATCATACAACTTTAGATAGTTTAATTGTAAGTTAATTAAAAATAAATTACGTTTTCACCATTTTATACTTGGGTGGTTTGAATGTCTCCGACCTAACAAAGATACAAGACATTTTTTTAGAATTTATTATTTATTTTTTAACATAGTCTCCTAATAAATTGTGTGTAGATTTCCTATTATTGCCAAAACAAATATTTAATGACAGCTCGATTTTGTCTATTTTCATAAAAACAAACATCAACTCACTCAAACGATTGTTACATAACAACTGCGCGTTCAAAATGGCTGAAACTTGGTGAGAAACTGTCAACAGATGGACAACGAAATTTGCTAGCGTTTTTTTTGCGAGTGCAGCTATCTTCATGTTGAGGTCGGAAACTTTTCAGACCACCCTAGTATATTGACTGAGACCAGAATGAGGAATTAGCAGTTTCAATTAATTTTTAGCATTATACTTTGAAATCACAAACGGGAACTTTAATTTTATTTATTATTAGATTATTCAGTTTCAAACTACTAAACATTCATATAATTAAAAACACCACGCAAACAGTACACTAATGACGTGATTAACAACCATTTTTCACTTACTTATTATTGTGGAAAAATTCTATGACAGTTACAAATTACTGTTTGCTTTTATTTCCACATATTAAAGGAACGTAAATGTGGCTCCCAGACTTTTATCATAACTGAGAAAGAACTGCCACGTGATTGTTTTAATATTGTTGTTGATTATTAGTAGAAACACTTTTATATTCTTCTGATTACATTTATTTTTATATTATTTTTACAGTAGCCCTTAATTATTATTTTATATTTTAGATTGCTTCAATTCAATGTTTATGCGTCCGTGTTCTGTTAGTTCGTGGAAGGGGGCGAGGAGCTCGATGGTCTGTCACCTGTCATTATTGTCAAACAATAATGACAGTGACGTTTTATTGTGCCTACAGTTTAAATATTGTTAGTACAGTTTTCTTTTTGCGGTTGATATTTACAGAAATATTTGAATTATAAAATACGTATACATTTTTTTCATTACAAGATCATTTTCTTACACTACAAACAAGATTTTTGTAATGAAGTACGCAATAAATGTTTTAGACAACATAAGTCACATCTAAAGTTAGATATTACAGTAGAAAATATTATATATTAAACGTTTAATATATTTAATATTTAACTTTAAAAAAACAACAATTTTCTTGTAGAAAAAGAAGGTATATTAAGTTGGGTGACATTTAATTTGGGTTATAGGTAATTTATTTTAAAATCTATATGTATATATATATTTAGTATGAAAATTTTAGTGTAGGTAGTTCTAATGTAAGTTAATTAATATGAATTTTAAAATTTAAATACATATCTAATATTTAAACAGTGCGCGCTGATTGGATATCGCAATTGCATTATGTTTATCTGTGAACACGTTCGTTTAGTATCTCACAACGTCCAAATTACTCGGTCTGCCGTTCCACATGAGGACCACAGTCGTTATGGTCGTAGCGAAAACGTCACTAATGACGTCATCGTTTTCAATCACACAATGCTAAAAATGACCCACGACAAGAGGTGGGTCGAAGTATATACGTATGCTAGTACAACAGCACCTCCTCTGAAATCTGTGGGAGAAATTATGTTAATAGAGGAATAAACACAGTGATTCTAAGTATAATATTATTATAAAGCAGTGACAGGATTACATATGTTTTTATGTAATTAAGATTAATATTTATTGTATTTTTTTATTTACTATTATATATGTATATATGATTGTATATGTCTCCAGAAGCTTGTCGGAAGAAATCGCTGTTAGCGATAACACCGCCGATTGTACTAGTTATATGATTGACTATAAATGATTTACTATGTGTATGTGGTGAACAATATTTTCTATCTATCTATGATTGTTAAATCATGTGTATTATTATTATTGTGTGCAATAAAGAATATTCTATATTTTTTATTTAGTAGGAAAGTTTACGGTAACGCTAGCAAATTCTTTTTATATATAAGTCAGCTATACCACTCTCTTTGATATAGACTGTAGTGATAGCTAACTTTAACGCCCTGGGTATGCGGTCATTTGATTTAGGTAAAGCAAGCCTGAATATTATAAAGTATTAATTACCAAAAACGTGCAACTTGAGGGTGCTTGGTTAGCGTAATTAATAATAAGAAATACGTTTCACGGGCAACATTGGAGTACGTGCTACGAATTTTTTATGATTCCCTAGGAAGTTAGGAACACTTGAGTGAAAATGACGCTGTTCTAATTAAAACTTTAGCGGCAATGTGAAAATTAATAACGCGATCCCTTCTCTGCTGTATTAAAATGCATGTTCTCCTGAAAGCTTACACGCGCGAAATATCGAGGTTAATTTCCTATTATATTATATTATTGTATTCTTATCTGCTAAGAAGTGGTCATTTTTGAGGCTCACATGGAGGGTTTCAATATAAATTAGAATATGTGTATTAAAATACGCAGTCCAACTCTATCTGTCTAAAATCAATGAATAACTATATACATACATACATACATAACTTCACGCCAGGTCCCTTGCGGGGTAGGCACGAACAACAGAGCGCCATACAGCCTATCTCTTACACACCTCACTTGTTTCTTTGTCATTCATAGCTCTTGTCATGCACGCTCGTCTGTTATTAAGGCTCCTGATATCACCTTCTGCTAATACATGATCAATTTGATCATGGAAGGTGTGTCGTGGCTTTCCACGACTTCTGCATTCATCCACTTTTGCTTTCTTTCATCATACATTCTTTCCACATGCCCGAACCACCGGAGCATTCCTTTCCTTACCTTCACCCCGACACTCTCTTTCAGACCAACTCTCTTTCTTACTTCGGTATTACAAACGCGGTCAGCGAGCGTCCTCCGCAGATTTTGCACAGTGCTCGATCTCGACTCTCATCATCTCGACCGCGTTTACTCTACTTTCATGCTCTCTATTCCATACCCAACTCTCGCTAACTATATAACTAAATATTTCAATATAAAATAAACCGGTAACATTTTCAAATATGCATATGTATATACTATATAGAAATATACTGAGTGCTAATCCTAATCCGAATATAAAACACTAGCAGAAATCACCAAGTTGCAGCGAAGTTGCCAGTGTAAGAAAAATATTAATTAAAATGTATATTTATGTAATTATAATAAAATCAAATATAATTGCATAAATGTGATGATATTTTATTTTATTTGTATTACATTACACTGTAGAAAAAATAAGATCTTGTTTATCGAAAGATTAACTGGAAGAAATAACCTCGCTGTTGGTATAAATTACTTTATAGTGTTTAAATTGTATCGTTTTAATCATGTTGAACAACAAACAATTTATATTATAAAAAGGACATATATTGTATCTATTAATATACATACTCTGTAATCCATGCAAGCGACAATTAGTGTAACGTATGTTACTATAAAGCTCATAAATCAATTTCGAAACAAAGTACCATCTCAGAGTTTTGAACCGTCCATAAATTTATTACGAGTATTTCAAACGTCGAATATAACACAGACTCCAAGTCTGGAATTAAAACTTCAAGCTATCCTCAGTTTAATGTGTTTTATTGTTATTGCTGCTGAAGTTTGTAATGAAGCCAACGTTTGTTTTTCAGTAATAAATATGAAAGTCTTTGTTCGGTAAAAGAGAATTTCGTTCAATTTGAGGACTTTTGGTAAATTTACTTATTAGACGTTAATACAAAGTTTTTATGTAGTACTTATACAATCCGAAATTACAAGTAAGTAAGAATTAATGAAAAATATAAGCCTTAAAGTAGGTGTGACTAGATTTTAGAACAATCAATTAATCTAGTCAGCAAGTCAAGAATAATATCCGTTTAACTAGAAAAAATGAAAAACCTTAACAAACTACTCTTGGCTACGATATAATTGGTTTTCCAAAAATCTAATGATTTCCTTTTAGTTTCTTTGCGAGTCGGCGAAACGACATCTTTCTATATTTTTCGTAATTTCTACTTAGTTTTGGAGTTAGCTAAGGCACGCTTAAAATCAGAACTAGCCCATAGGAATCTCACTACTGGGTTGAGCCTGTCATTTTAATTCTTGTTCACGCGGATTGGCAGGTTTTACACACCCTAACAAAGCAATCATGATGTAACAGTTCCTCCACGAAGTTTACCTTCACCATCAAAGAACATATGAAATTAAATAAACCGCAAAATGTTGGCAATGAATAAAACTCTCATAGCTTATAAAGTCAACAGATAGTCTAAAATTAACGGACATAAGGACAGCATTTATTACAATGTGCGTCATATTTCGTGCGTGTAGGACCCCAGCGGGGCAATGAGCCAGCAAAGGGTTGATTTACGACTTCACTTAGTACATACTTTATTTATCCGGCAGATGGCACACATTTAGACCTCGACCTGAAGTAATGGAGCTGTTTTGTTCTATTAAAAGGGCCCAAAATTAAACTTTATATATTCCATTATGGTTTGTAGCAACGCCAAGGTCTTTGAGTATTTTTCGGATGACAGCGGGGATTCCATAGAAGCGGCTGTTTTTCAGATGCATTTTTATTATGTTGTGAATAAAATAAAGTAGTATTTAAAAAAGTATAAATAACGAATATATTTTTATTTATCTTTTATAAAGGTGTAGATATTTTCTACATCTATAGATTCGTTATGATTGAAACCCGTTAAAACGAAATTAAGTAATACTAAAAGAGATATTTAATCATTTAAAACTATGCTCATGATGATAGAGTTAGAAATATTTTAAGGTTCATAAATCAAATTGATATTAAAGCATTTGTTTCATTTATTTTAGTTATCATAAGCCTCTCTTGTCATTTGTTCAAAGTAATTTGCCCGATTGGATGGCTACCACCCCTGGTCCAAAGTATGTCGCCATAACAACCATGGGTTGTGTTTCGGCATTAGTGACGACGTCCTCGACAGCAGAGCATTTGTAGCATCTTTGGTGTTGTAAATGTCCACAAGCGATGGTAACCGCTTTCCACCAAATCGACTGTCTGCTAAACTACTGTAATAAAAAACTTAAAATCACGTATTCTGAATGATACGTTTTATAATATATTAAAATATATAATAATTTTTGAGATTGGTAAAAATATAATAAAAATAATAAACTTTATAATTATTATCCTAATACTACAAATACAAATCCTTATATTCCTGATACTTTATATTTATCTCATTCTCTCGTAGGCTACTTTTTTGAAGTTTCACTTCTGTCATGTGTGAATTGCATACACATTTGTTTTTAATAATTGAAGGAGTAAAATGGTTTCAAGTCAATTTTGGGGTGATGTGGTAGATATTTTTAACTTAAAATAAGTATAAAAAATTAGGAAAAAACTGTGCTATTATATTATTTATGTTTTTTTGTAAATTATTGATCAGTAAATACCAACGAAAAACTGTTTCGTGTGCACCCTAACTTCGATATTTTCCGGTAATAGGAGCCTTAAAGATGACATGAATTAAAATTTATGTTAGTAGGCCATTATGTTTATTTATAATAAAACTGACAGTCCGCTATTATCTGTTTAAAATATGTGTAGTGTGTAGAGACTTTCTGATGGCCTAAGGCTAGTGTGCACCAACATTTATCCGACGGTTAACCAAAAATAATCACTGCTTTTCCAAACTATTTTGACGATCATTTTATTTTAACCATCGGTTAAAAGTCGGTGCACACCAGCCTAAGCCAATTGTGTGTTAGTCATGCGATTGAAATGTATTTATTATCAATCAATGTAAGGTGTATTTGAATAACGGATCATTTGGTTTGTTCATACAGACTCTGCTTTTTATAGAACATTCTTGATGGCGAGATTTGTACAATATGTGTCAATGATCATCAGACAATGACATATTGTCAAGTTACACTTGTGTTATAGATAATATACAACAGACCAATTTGCGGCCGATTCCGGATAGACCATAATAAATGAAGGAAAGTTCGTGTACGATATTAAGAATTCCAGGAATTGAACCTGGAACGTCTACGTTCTAATTAGCTCGACCGGCAAAGGCTTAACGCGCTCAACCGCATAGATATTTAGATTATTTGCCGAAGAAAAACAAAGGATTTATATTAATTTTGACGTGGTATAACCGTAGTGCAATAATCATCATGATTTCAACTCTAAGACCTGTTTGATCAGTTTTATACGACGTTCTCACTGAAATTGGCGTATAACAATTAGCCGTGAACTAATCGTGTTTCGTGCAGTGAGTGGAGTTCCAATAACCCACTTTTCCTTCTCTCTATCCCATCCTCATATTCCATCCCTGCTGTCCTATCCCTCCTATCCTATCTTTCATCCCTATATTCCATCACTCCTCTTTCATTCCCATAGTCTAGCCCTCCTATCCTATCCCGTCTATTAATTCCTAAAGCCTAGTAACTCATTGAGTTCACATCTGGTGTTGCAAACTTCTAGATAGGTGACAGTAACCACTTTCCAGTTAAAAGAGAAACAGATAAAAATGAAAAAAAAAGTAAAAATAAAGGACTACCCTCCATATTATTATCCCTAGAAAGAAAATAATTGATAAAAATTACAAGAATTGAAAACAAAAATCTCTAAAGCAAATGACGGAGGACAAGGCGATTAAAAAACAACCACTTTCCAGTAAGGGACCATCTGCCTGGTTGCCAGCATTTCAATAAAAAATGTCTTGGTTTAAGTTTATTGTGAGCAATAAAGATGTTTCATTGATTCGTTCAAAGAAAAATAAAATATGAAAATTTGCACTCAACCAGTCCAGAGTTTTATAAATCGCTATACTTTTGTATACACAGCGCGCCGTTTACCAAGTTTTATTGTATTAAAACGCTCCAAAGTGAATCGTCAACAGGTTTATTAAGTTGAACCGATAACAAGAGCCAAAGATTACTCTCGGGAGAGCAGTGTTGTCGAATAAATAATAAAATCCGACAATAAAGGGGAAATATCGGAGCGTACGGCAGTTCGCCTGCCAACTTCTGCAAAGTTGTTCACACCAAGTCTTTTAAAGAAAAACTTAACCTATTTTGCTCCCGACAAATTTCTTTCGGGGACTCTCAAAAATTTGGCACGAGTTTAACTCATCGAGGTTAATATTTTCTGCCAAATTTAAAGCCTCTTTATGTTTTGTATTTGCATTTTAGATGTGTTTGTTGCCCTTTTTATAAAGCCACTATTAATGGTATCATTTTTTTTAGACTACTTCTGTCACTTTATTTTAATTTGTTATTCATGTGTTTCATAACATGTAATCTGTCTATTACTTACACTTACGTATTTACAATGAAATTAAATGCATGATTTAATATTTGTTTTTTTTAACCGGCTGACAAACACACGTATTGTATATCCCCACATTAAGCAAGTTACGCTTGTGTTATGGGTACAACGGAGCATTCTGGGGCTGAACCCAGACACCCAGACCATCGTAAATAACGGAGAAAATTCCTTTTTGAAATTTACCATATCAGGAATCGAGCCCGAGGCTTTGTGCGTTGCAGTAAGGTAGTCGCCAGCCCGCTCAACTACCAAGGCTATCAATATATACCCAGTGAACATTTGTCTATATTGAAATTTCAGATGACGCTGCCTGATAGCATGCTGTATTAGGTGGAACAGCGAATTACGGTGGATAGAAAAATTATTTATCTCGATTGGTCTTAAGTACAAAGCAACACAACAATTTGACTTTCCGAAATCATAGAGAATTTTCTTATAAAATGACATTTAAAGTTAATTCACACACAAATCCTTATAAATGATATTATTTACATGTTATTTACATCACCTTATTATTGGTAGCACAATATTATAATTAGTGGCCGCCTAGTATTTAAATTATAAGCTTAAACATTATTAAGGTTCCGTTGTCAAAGACTATAACTTCTATAATCACAACTTCGCCAAGGCTACACTGTTAATTTGACTTGAACAATAAACAAAAGAGTATATACATACTACGTAGTGTAATGTTTTTTTTATTGAGTTTATGTTATTTTTTATTCATTATTTAAAAAAAAAATCCTCCGTCCCCGTAAGTTTCGTAAAAAGGGGTACAAGTTTTTGCTTCACCTAATATATAAATTAATTTGTAGTTGATGAAGTTTATGTAAAATTTTAGTAAGCATTAAGGCAGACGAATTGATGTCAAGGTATACAAATCCGTCATAATTAAGTCAAAAACTGAAAATCTCTTAAAAAGATTTTTATTTAATTTTTGTCTGATTTTGTTCAAAATATAGTTTTAGATAATAACACTTTACAGAAAATTATTTATAATATGGATCAGTCTAGTCATGTCAAATTTAGGAGCTACATTTTTTACTTGGCTTGAGAGTGCGCTAAAGCACAGAGGCAGTTGAAAGTGCGCTTGTACTAAGGACGGAAATACATTAAAACGTTGAAATATCGTAATGGGTGTAAAGCCGTGTTCAACCGCGTTCAATATTTCACGATATTCCGTGGTAAGAATCCCGTAGGAATCTCAATGTGTTCTTTGCGACTCGAAAACAAACGCTTTATTTTATTCAATGTTTTATTCATTGTTGGCATTGTCAGTTTCATCTGTGGACGTAGCCAGTCGACTGAAACAATGTTACAATGTTCTTGTATATCTAACTTTCAATCAATTTATTTCTTTTCGAGACAACAATCTACCTATGTCATAATTAACCTGTAAATGGTTCGAGTTGATTACCGTTTACAAATGTCAAAAATATCAGGGGGCTAATTTGGAACAGCAGATTCCGAAAATACAATTTTTAGATTTTTTGTCTGTTAGAGTGTCACGGTAAAACTACTGAACGTATTTAAATGAAACTCGAAATAAAGCAAGCTCATTTCCACATATGAGCTTGTTACCGGGAGGTAATTTAGGATATTTTTTATCACGATAAATCACCTACTTTCCGCGGGATCGAGAAATATATGGAAATTCGACACTCGAGCACGCACAAAAATTCATTAAGTTTAGTCCAGGGTTTAGGAGGAGATCAGTCACGTGACACTAACATTATATAAAAATACAAATACACAGATATATACACTGAGCTTATATAAATAATTTATTCTTTAATAAGAAGCAACAAATGATTGTGCGATTCTATCTTCTTTTATGTGATAAAAACTAATGTTCCCAAAAGGTTTCATTGTGTTCACAAAAATATAGCAAGAGTGTAGAAAAAGCTCATTTCTTAGCGACCCCATAAGAGCGGCGCGAAAGCGTTTTCTGATAAATTAAATCAGTCGAAAGAGACATATTGCACGTGCCTTCGATAATTCTATGATTTTATATTCAGTGTGCAATATTTTTCCTGTATAACATGGCTTACATTTTTATTATTATGTAATATGTTTTGAGTAAATGTGCTGTTCGGAAAATGTAAGTGAGTTCAATTTTCTTTTCAAAGACTGATGTTTTAGAATTCCATACTTTATGCATTTTGACAATAACAGAACACTAATGTTTACATGCATGATAAAACATTAAGTGTTCTTACTTAATATTTCGTTATTGTCGTCTATCTTTCCATTCGTCTGGGGACTATTTTTACATATTACACTAATATTTTTTCTAGGCAAACTTTATACATGAAATGTGACAAGATGAAGATATGACTGTGTATATAGATCTATACGATACGATACGGTAGTAAACGCGAAAGAAATAAAAATAAGGAGTGCAGATTTTTTATAGCTAATACAGCAGGTAGGCAGACGACCTACCTGATGGAAAGCAATTACCATCACTATCGACATTGTAACACCAATACTACTAATGTGCTGCCGTACTGTTAAGGGAGAACACAACTCAAGGTTGTTATGGGGGGGGGGCATGCTCTAAACCAGTGGTGGTAGGCATCCAGAGGGGAAATATCCTACCAGCTGACTGGGGTTGTTTTGTCGTTTATTACGACAGGCCACCCGACGACTGGAAACTATATTCTTTTTCCGTTCCTGCACGGATAAAAGTTGAGGAAACCTTTTTAAATGACTTAAGTAATTACTTAGGTATTTTAGTTTTATATGAGGTGGAAAGTAATTATTGTTGAAAACTAGCTGCACCCCGCGGGCTCACCCGCGTGGTGATAGGAAATAGCTGTATTTGGATAATTCACACAATATCTTTATAAATTATAGCCTATTTTATTTAGACGTGTGAGCAATATGGTTGTAGTTTCATCCAAATCCATTCAGTAGTTTTTGCGTGAAAGCGTAACAAACCTACATACATCCATAAAATCCTTTCATCCGTGCAGGAACGGAGAAAGAATACAATTTCCTGCGGCCCGGCGGCCTGTCGTAAGAGGCGACAAAACAACCCACAGCCAGGTGGTAGGGTATTTGCCCGACTGGATGGCTACCACCCCTGGTCTAGAGTATGTCGCCATAACAACCTTGTGTTGTGTTCCGGCATTAGTGACCAGGTTCCAGGCTCCCTAAAGAGAGCAGTAGCGCATTCGTAGCACCTTTGGTGTTGCAAATGTCCATAGGCGATGGTAACCGCTGTCCATCAAGTGGGCCGTCTGCCTGTCTGCTGATCTCCTGCAATAAAAAAAAAAACATTCTTGCAATCTTTCGCGTTTATAATATTGGTAGGACAAAAAATAATATTTCATACTTAGGCTTTTATGAATGAGAAAATAATGGAGTGCTTCAAACGCAATAAACTCGTTAGGCCACAAAAGCTAAACCTTTTGAACCTTCTTTTGTAATTATGCTCTAAGTTAATAATGTTATCGGAAGTCAGGCTTTTATGTTTGTGGCAAAACGATGTTATGGTATAAAATATATTAATTTGGTCAGGTATGACTTATGATGAATCTCTGACTCTTTAACTGTGTAGGGTCCTTGATTGAAACTACACACTTTGTATGCCTGATTTATTTCATCCCTTGGTACGGTTGGAGATGCCTTGATATGCATCGGTGAGGACCCGTGTACAGTCCCCGGCACGTAGCATGGTAAGAGTCGTTAGATGCGCACAAGTCGATTTTAGGTCTTTGGTTACCAAGTGGATGCGGGAATGAGTTATCAAATGTCTCCTTCATACTCATAAGCTTGACCGGGTGCGAAAGAGACGGACATCGTTTCATGATGCGAATACAGTGCGACGGCACACCTCGCGGTTATTCACAGACACTTCACAAGCACAACGACTATATGTGTGATGAATGTGCCATGCACAAAGTTACCCCCACTACGTCAAACCGTGGCCAAGTTGCGTGCCGCGTACTGTACGTTACCTTGATGAGCGACGTTCGTACTAATGCCAAGAGAAATCTTCGCGCGTGTTCATCTAAAACGCTGATTCGGGCCAATGTACGCACTTGCTTCGTACAAACTGCTATAACAAAGCGATTAGCGATCGGTTGAGAACAATTTTAAGCTGGATTAGGGGCTCTTTATAATTTCCCTCCCCATTCCTAAAATCACATAGTCTCTATCTCTAGAATATTGAAAATGAAATTATAATATATGAGTGTTAGATGTGAGAGAGTGTCCATCATTTATCGAGTGAAATAGAAAGTTATTAAGAAACATTGATATGGTTAGGCCACATAACGCATATCATTCAGATTGCGTGACCATGTTTTCACTTTGAACACTCCGAGAGTATTATATATACATACATAACTTCACGCCAGGTCCCTTGCGGGGTAGGCACGAACAACAGAGCGCCACACAGACCCATACTTACACACCTCACTTGCTTCTTTGACATTCATAGCTCTTGTCATGCACGCTCGTCTGTTCTTAAGGCTCCTGACATCACCTTCTGCTAATACATGATCAATTTGATCATGGAAGGTGTGTCGTGGCCTTCCGCGACTTCTGCATCCATCCACTTTGCATTGTATATCTGTTTAGTCATTCTTTCATCATACATTCTTTGCCGAACCACCGGAGCATTCCTTTCCTTACCTTCACCCCGGCACTCTCTTTCAGACAAACTCTCTTTCTTACTTCACGAACGCGGTCCGCGAGCGTCACTCCGCAGATTTTGCGCAGTGCTCGCAACTCGACCGCGTTTACTCTACTTTCATGCTCTCTATTCTATACCCAATCTCTCGCTTCCATACGTGAGCGTAGGTACCAGAGTATTATGGTAACTAAAATAGGAAATGCTTTAGTATCAGTTTGATTTATGGCCTTCAAAAGTTAAAAATATTTTAATGTTATATTCCAGCGGTGTAAAACAGACAAATTAATAACTCCGTATCATGCATTCACCTGCTTTATCATTTACCAGTGTTTTAATTCTTTACTAATGTTACCAGGATCAAATATGTCAGAAATAGACTAAATAACATTAATGCATTTTAGGAGTATTATGTCAAGTATATATTTTTTAATTTTTAATCAGTTAATAAGACCTAAGATAATAGTGCGTATATTACGAGCTATTAAACAAAAATATGCTAAGTGCGTAAGTATAGACGTATAAAGATTCTGTAGGTATGATGAACTTAGAATTATTCGTTTGTGTAAATTTTATACAAAAAATTAGAAAAGCATTTAATTGAGATGTTTTTAAAACTAGTAACCCTCCATTTTTCCGGGATAAAAAGTACCCTATGTGCTTTTCCAAAATATAATCTTTGTGTCAAATTTCATCCAACATCGTTCAGCCGTTTTGGTTTAACTGAGTAACCAATATTCAGCCAAACTTTTGCATTTATAATATTAGTATAGATATAATATATAGATTCCATTATGTTCTAAAACCGGAATTTTGCATTTAGACTGGTATTCTGCTAGCACTACTCGCAATTGTGTAACCTTTACAAAGTCAGTGATATATGGAGTAATTAGTATTCACGTGTACATTGCGGTGCCCGGAACTAAATCGTACGAGAGCGACCAAACGTTTTGTTGCATGTATACTAAACGATTCCTAACTTACTGGTCTGTGAATTAGGTTTTATATTCGTCGCTGTGCTTAGTTCTCATTTTTAGGATTAAGTACATTATATTTTTTTCTTTATTACTTCACTAAATTCAATTAGTTTTCGTTTTTCTAATAATATTATCTAATAATATTTTCTAAATATTCTTTATTAAGCGGCATGTATGTCTGTCTGTATTTGAATTTTAAGTTTGTTGGGAAGCTGTATAAAACATATTTTCATTGTACTGCATAACTCAACTTTTTATAACAATTCTTTTTCTGTTATGGCTACACAGCTCTTGAACGCGCTTCCTATATATATATATATATATAGACTCGTCTCCCATAGAGTAAATAATAACCGTAAACAAAAATTAAAACTGAATAATTAAAATGAACAAGGTCGCGGTAGACTAAATAAAAGATTTAACAACACTCATTGATACTTGCCATCTTTATTCTCAGTGTTCACGACTACGAAAAGTGGAATCCGATACAATGGAATATTATAATAATTTATATAATAAAAACCAAAATACCGCACCTAAAACCGGTAAAATGTAGTTTAATTATTATTAGTGATTTAGCAATATATGTATAGTTAGATATGAATCAAAAGGAAATACTCATTACCACAAAACTACTCTAACACTACATTAAAGGTTCAAATTTAATAACTTACTTAATTACTACATGAAACCTATACTGCCAGACCCAGAAACGGGTAGTAACTTTAAACGTTCATAGCCCCAAGTTAGAACGTTTTATGTGATCTTGATACAATCTTACTCAATAATCGATGTAATCTCAGTCCCGGGTGTTATTACATTGATATTTAAGACCTACAATACATGGTTATAGTCGTATGCCTTCACGCGCAAGTCATTCAAATCAGATCGGCGATTTTAATGCTGATTTTTTCCTTGAAAGAACACCTAAAAAGGCAACGAACCTTAAAATTTGAGCCCTATATATGCAAATCTGGCCGCTGGAGATATTTTGTTTTTTAAAAAAAGTCATTTTTTCACTTAATTTGACTTAACTGAAAGATTCCTGCCCATTTTCCTCAGTAAGACTTCTACTTTTATGAAAAAAATACTAATGTCTATTTTTTTACTAATTTCTAAACTCATATCGAGCTAAGCTAATAACTTTTAACTGTTTTTTGGTTAAATTTTACCTATTTATAAAACACTATTATATGTACCCCGTATTTGAAGTTGAGAGTCACCAGGTGGTAATATCTTTTATCGAGATATATTTTAATAGAATCTGCCCAGCTTTTGCTCAAGTGCTCCGATTTTGTAAAGTTATAGACATTTAAATCCAATAAAATTTTTCAAAATCGTTTTTTTTAAACAGCTACAATTTTTTCTCCGTATTCCGATTTGTTTCAAATTGTCAGGAAAGTTGCTTTATTCCTAGGATTTAAATGAAATTTGCACTAGGGATTGAAATTAATATTTCATTAATCGACTCTGAGTAGGGCGGTAAATTCACAATTATATAAATTTTGGTAGCAACTGAGCCAGGTAACATGTACGATCATTATTTATTTACATGTTTCCAAATAACACATTCGGAACCACTAATTACGAACGCTACTGAGCCGAAATAGCAAAATCGATAAAGTCCTCGGGAACACTAAAATGTGTGTGTTACACTCGAGTTATGGGACAAATTACTAGATTCTTTATTGTACGGACTTGACTACCAGTAGACATGCAGACCTGATGGAAAGCGGTTACCATCGCCTATGGACATTTAAACACAAAGGTGCTACTAATGTTTTGTCGCTCTTTAAAGTGCGACTGGAATTGAACCATTAATGCCGGAACATAATTCAAGGTTGTTATGGGGGCGTACTCTAGACCAGGTGTAGTAGCACCCAGACAGGCAAGTACTCTACCATCTGGCTGTGGCTTGTTTTGTTGCGTCTTACGGCAGGCCACAAGGCTGCAGGAAATTGTGTCCTTTCTCCGTTCCTGATGAGTACAAATTTAAATTCGGTAACCTTCGGTATCCGTATATTATATTGGTGCTCTAAACATTGTAGTAATAATTGAGAAGGTACTTGAAGCATTGAATATGGTTATAATTGACATGTATTATTTACCTTATAAAAAGCTTTATATAATTTAACCGTATCAAAGGGCAAGTATTATTATTGTAGCCTTTTTGTCTTCGGTGTGTCACGCATAATACGTTATAATATACACACACAATCTCTGCAATCTAGACGTTTATTGGTTGATAGTTAAGGAACGACGATGCTCTTTACAAGAGGCTTCCTATAATTTTTTTACATGGTAGGTTCTAGTTTGACCAACATTACACGTGATCCAGTAGACATGCAGTATAAGATGGAGCATGTTTATCTAAAAGATACCTGTTCACACGACAGTTCAAGACACCTAAATTGTGTCAGGAAAAAAAATACTGCTAAAAGCTTCATTCCCTAGCGGTATGCATTAGAAAACTGTAAGCATTTGTGCGCTTAGTTGATAGTTCCAGTATACATCAGTGGTGTGAAGTCGACCCTCTGCTTGTCTGGTAGTTTAAATTTTTTTTTTGATGTATAGGTTTGCGTTTGACTACTTTCTCACCCGATGTTGAGTGATGATACGCTTTAGGATGGGGCACGCTTGCCTAGAAGATACCTATTATCTCGTGATATGAAGACTTTAAGATTGTATTTGTCAAGAAAACAGACTCCTGGAAATTATTCTACTTTTCAACAGTGTGTACCAGAAAAGATGAAGGGCACTGCTTGGTTCTGTCTGGTGGCGTTTCCACCGAGTAACGGTGGTGCAAACCGGTACGTCTGGTTTTCCAAGGGCAAAATAGGGATGGGTAGTAAATTGCGACTGGTATTTGATACGAGCATATGGGTACACGACTCTAGGTCCTTGCGTTATACACTAAAAATGGTGTAAATATAATAATTTAATTATCAGGAAAATAAAAAAATAGGCCTCCAAGAAACAAAAACAGGAAACAGAAAATGGTGACTTAATTAAAAACCTGTCTGTGATAGTATTTCCACATAAATTGATTTTTATATTTTTTCTCCTTTCATTTATCCCTAAACTTTCCTCTCGCCTTTACTATTATTATGCAACACGTATATTATATTTTGTTGATCAGTCAATAAGTAGTCCACGTAATTACTGCAATCTATCTACCTCCAGTTTGGTGGCGGGTCATGGTAAACGGAAAGTTTGACGGTATGGTAATTTTGGCTAGCTAACGATACTATTATCCAACCAGGCCTTATCTTTTAAAAACAAAAGTTCTTTCAGAATTATGCAGATAGTGAACACTTCTTTTAAACATGCATTAATTCAAAATACATATTTAAAAAGCCATAAATATATATACAATGTACGTTATGTAATCTATATGAATACAAGAATAAATGTTTGTATGTTTATCCTTATCGCGTTCCTAAACCATTGATCAGATCGTGATGAAACTTTGGTAGGGTACCTACTCTGAAGACTCCAGCGAGGGTTTTTGGCCTAAAAAGCCGAATATAACCAAATATTTATTTCATTTTAGATGTCATTGCAAGCCATGCCAGATGCAGCTATTTATATTATATAATACAAATGTTAAGAAAAAGTGTTGCTAATAACTAAAATTGATTAGGAGGCGATGGTTGTTTTTAAATAAGTAATGTAAAAGATTCAGTTAAAAAATAATAATATTCATTTTCATATAATAGCCAGTTCATAAACAGGGTCACAAGCTAACGTGCGTTGATATGAATATAGTATTATAATTCAGTAATCCGTAGCAGGTGGATTCAAGGACAAAGGTAGCCGTGTTTTGTAGCGGTCTCGTCCGTAGCAATCACGCGATGGATCGATACGCGCCCTCCACTCATCTCTAAATTTATCCTATACAAGACTAAACACGTCGCGGTAGAGGTAGACAGTATATTATTATGTGTTCACGTTGATTTTCTTTTTATCGAAGTATGTTCTGGTTTATTTAATTAATATTTTTTTATTTTTTGAAGGTACATACTTTCATTCTAATCTAGATAAAATATCCTGCGATGTGTTTTCATTAATTTGAGGTAAAATACTAAGTACCCCGTTAGCAAAACTCTTGACGAAAACTACTTATTTAATTACACAAAATGTTTGTATAATGAAGAAGAGATAGAAAGTATTATCTGTCCTATTTAACTGATATAAATTTTATACAAGTATGTGTATGTATTTTATTATGCAAATATCTATTTTTGATATGTTAATATAGATTTAGGTATAACCTATATACTTATGCATCAATAAACTTTAATGTACACAGCCTTGCCTCTTATTTTCCCACTCTCGCTAGATCTAAGATTTGCTGGAAGCAAACTCTTTTTAAGGTTAATCTTACTTTCAATATCATCACTATTTTGTAGTTTTATATGTTCAAAATCAAAAGTTTTATTCACAATAAGTTTCACTGGAGAACATTTTGAGGTCAATCATATAAGTTTAGTTAATTTTACTTCCTAGTCTATGTACACCGCTTCGCAACGTGTTATTGCTGTAAAGAAAAGAAGCGGCAAAAACTCCCCAGCAAAACATTACGCTAAAAATTACATAATATCTAGATCAAATTTTTTAAATAATTTTTTTGCACAATTGCTTTTTGAAGAATTAATGAAGTTATAGCAAACAGCATACTCAGTAAGACAAAGGCACAATAAAATAAAATAAAAATATTACAATTATTATAATGACATATATTATTTATTTATGTAACTATTTTGTGTACAATAAATAATTTTTTTTTTTTAATATTTATTACTAAAATGTTGTACGTATTATGTATACGACCATCGCGATTATAATCTTAATTAATTCCTGAGATTACATGGATGAGATCGCTTTTAGCAAGAAGACCGCCCTTTTTACACAATTAGTACAGTTTTAGTTGGTAAATTTGTTTTCTATTTGTGTATAAAGATTTTTCTATCTAGGTATCGAATTTGAATTTGTACATTGAAAATTTTCATTGTCATATTATTTCAATATCTGACAAACGATATACTTCATACAACTTTCAAAAAAACAATGTCTTCACTCTAGTAGCATGTATGCCACATTTTTCTTTCGGGTTCCGGTTTTGCCAAAAGTCTATGAAACCTTACATACTTAATCTCTTAGATATCGCGACAATAAAAATACCATAAAATGAGTACTTAAATCTCACATGAATATTTTACGAGGTTGTAAAAAGTATACTCTCAGTGGTTATTTTTACGTTTACTACCTATTACAACGCGACGTGGTATGACGCGACGTGTCAAGTATTCCATCATAATATAATTTTGTTTGCTTTTAATACAATATTAACTTAAAAACTTTAATACTCCGCGAAACATTTACATATTTCTAATAACGTTAAAACCAATAATGTAGATCTCTACGTGGTTTCTGACTTATTGTTCTGAGACAAGCAACCAAATACGATTAATGGCCGATTGCTACATCTTACTATTGATTTGCTTGCATTATTGTCATCAGTTGAAAATTAATAGTAAGGCAAATGAACGCTTGTTTGGTAAGATACAGGAATGGGTTAAAACGTATTGATTGTAATGGAATTACTAATTGATATTAAATCATGCAATAGTCCGTCGTTTCGAAATATTCTCGAATCGAATCTAGATGGAAATTAGGTGGTCTTTAGCTTATACCAATATACCATTAACTTTTCTCAGGATTGTAATAATATTAAGGGTCGTCGGAAGTTAATAAACGTTCTACTTTTCCCAATCATTTTAAGTCGGCTCAGTATATTTTATTCTTCTGTATTTCTCAGTTTTGGAATGCGTCCTCAGTCACATCATAAATATTAATCGTTCCATACAAGAATACATACATATCACGCCTGTTTCCCATGAGAGTAGGCAGAGACGATGGATCTCTACTTGTTACAATCTATTGTGTGCATCTGTTTTCATTAATCTGTACATACATACACGTTTATTATGGGTGCTTTTACCTGACTATTCTTTAAATTCGCTGCGATTTGGTCGTGGTAAGACGTCGCGATATACCAGCATACCTAAACAAGATTTTTTATAATTTTTATTGCAGGAATTCACCAGACAGGCAGACAGCCCACTTGATAGACAGTGGTTACCATCGCCTGTGGGCATTTGCAACACCAAAGGTGCTACAAATGTGCTGCTGCTCTCTTAATCCCTTAAGACTGACTGGAACCAGGTCACTAATGCCGGAACTCAACTCAAGGTTGTTATGGCGACATACTATAGACCAGGGCTGGTAGCCATTCAGTCAGGCAAATGCCCTACCACCTGGCTGTGGGTTGTTTTATCGCCTCTTACGACAGGCCGCCCGGCCGCAGGAAATTGTATTCTTTCTCCGTTCCTGCAGATTATTTATACTGTGTCATATACTTGTTTGGTCAGTCTTCTTTTATATATTTTCTCTACCACCTTAACATTCCTTTCTCAACTTTTCTTATTTTTTCATCTTTCATATAACAAACCTATCTCTTATTGATAAACCTTTTTTCTTTATTTATATTCATCATTCTACCAGTTTACTATTCTCTTGTCACGTTTCATCCCTCCTCCATAACCTACCTATACCACTTTTGAATCACCTCTTCATAATGTCACAGTGACATTATAATCAATTATGGAGTTCAGCGACTTGACATAATATGTGATAACCATTCACCGATGAGCGGTGTGTCGACCTCCGTTCGACACAAAACGATATGTTAGCACTCCCTCACACAATGACTCGACCTAAACGGAGGTGGCCCATCAAACGATAATAGAGTACGATCAAAACGAAGGGGCCTGGACAGTCGCATGATATTCTGCGCACAAGCACTGTATTTTTATCCAAATAAAAACCGTGGTAAACGCTTGCCTTATCGTTAACTTTCCGAAACACGTTGAGTGTATTTCGCTATAAAATATAATGGTTGATTTCTCCTGTATTCCGGACAAAAGTGCTTTTAAACCGGGAAGTGTTACGTAATACGCATTTTCTTTGTCGGTGAGGTGATGACGTGATACGATAAAACAAAAACAAAAGAACTATTTTGTTATTTTACTGTTGCGCGGGTGTGTGCGGAGCACCTTTATGGCTTAACTTTAATAAGGATTTGTTCTAAAGTGTTCCAAGTATCCAAGTTGAGCGAGGAAGGAAACGCCTTCTAAAGAGAACTTTCTTTTTGAATACCTAATGCTCACATGACTTTGTTATTGTAGGGAACTGTAGTAAAGTCTGTGTAGCTTCTATTTGAGGAGGACTCTGTAACCACAGGTAATATGAAGGTTGAACGAATCAAAACCTAATTTTGATAAATATAAATACATACATACATAACTTCACGCCAGGTCCCTTGCCGGGTAGACAAGAACAACAGAGCGCCATTCAGGTTTATTCTTACACACCTCACTTGCTTCTTTGACATTCATAGCTCTTGTCATGCACGCTCGTCTGTTCTTAAGGCTTCTGACATCACCTTCTGCTAGTACACGATCAATTTGAACATGGAAGGTGTGTCGTGGACTTACACGACTTCTGCATCCATCCACTTTTACATTACATATCTGTTTAGTTATTCATTCATTCATATTTTATAAATATAACAATATACTTTAACTATGTAGAACAGAATATAATAGAATATGCTTTATTGTGAAAAAATATACTCATACTGTTTTAATTTTGTCAATAAAATTCAGGAAAAAAATGCTTACAGACTTACGATTGGTATATATAATGAGGGTTGAGTTTTTCTTATATTCATTACAGTTGTTTAAATATCTAATTGCATTAAGTCAAAGTATATAGATTCTACGTGCATTTGTTCACGAATTCTGGGTATGCTAGACTAATATTTGGACTAAATATAACATAAAAAAATGCATAATTACAAAACTTCTTGGCAAAACAACAGGCGGCCTTGTCGCCAAAAGCAACCCAGGCAACCCAGCTTAAAAGGAATTCTTAACTAATCTTCAGAAGTACTTATTCCTTTTTGCAAAACTGGCTATGGAAACCGAAAATGATTGTATTTTTATTTGTAAATGTTGATTGTTAGTAATATCAAATTCTAAGGCAAAATACACCAGTCAAAAGCGTGCGCAATGTAATTGGATCCCATTGAACCTTTCGTAAAAAATGGATATAATTGGAACAGACCGTTTATGAATAATTCGAAAGTATAATTACGTTCTGTTATTAACGAAATAATGCAAGGAGTTTTATATTCGTTCTAGTAGTCGCAGGGTTTGTTATAAACATTACATTTACTTAATAAAGTTTGATGGCCGATTCCTATATCAGGCAAACCGTTATTTTGCCTTAATCTCGAGTGAAAAATGTTAATTTTCATATTTTGAGAACTCCCTTCAAAGGACAGAACAAAAAAAATTAAAAGAGGTCGATCCAAATATTTTAAGATTTCAAAATTGTCAAAAACTTTTTATTCCACTTTTTTCTGGTTACGGTATAATTTATAGAATGAAAAATTATACGTTTCTGAAAGTCTCACTTCAAATTTGAATTTTAAAAAGTCGCTCATATTTTTTCTAATTTACTACGGTATTACTTTTAGTGTATTATTAGATTTTCTCGAGCGAGTAATACAGTAGTAAACTTTGAAAAAATATGATGAACTTTGAAACTTAATAAGCGTCAAATATCTGGCGATGGTAGAAAAAGTAAGTAGATAGAAATGGCCATTATTAAAATACAGTCGAAAAATATTAAAGATCAAATTTAAATATAGAATACCTGGGTATGCCTAGGACTTCATCCAGGCTTGACTTGACATTCCCGGGAGTTTCCCGGGACACAGCATTTAAAAAGAATGTAAGCTATCATTTTAGTGATAATTGTGTCGGAATAAGCAATTCTATGTACCCGAACAACTACATACCGATCCCGGGAAAATTCCCTTGGGACTCCCAGGATAACAATTATTACACTGTTTATGACACAAAATTTGCTATCGATACGTAAAAATCAGTTTGGAATAAAAAAATTAACTAGAAAGAAGAAAAACTTTATTTGGAAAAATAGCGACGTAGTTAAATTCTTTACACATTATTACACACAAAACATTATTTGAGAATTTGTACGCCGCATTTTCAGCAAACAAGGTTTGCACTCAGCATATTGTTGTGCCGGAGTTATATCCGACACAACGCTGATTTTCAGTGTAAACCTTCCTTTTGGTGTAAGACCATAACTAGGCCATTTTATAATAAATTATGCCCAGAAAATTTTCCGCGAGATTCCTGGGATAAAAAGTAGCGCAAATTGTAAGTCTAAGAACTTGATGTTGATCAGCGAAAACATGCATTCTCCCAGCGCTACAAAAAAAGGCTCGGCCAAAGTGATTCAGATGTGGGAAGCCTTTTTTCGAGTGTTTTCATAGAATATGAACCCTTCGTGTTTGGTAAACAAACTGAACTTGCGGTTTGCTTAGGACTTTCTGTACACAATGTGTAACTAATTTTTTATTTATACCAGTGCTTAAGCTAGGTGCTTGAGTAAACAGACCAAAAGAAAACAAGACAGGAATACGAAGTTAAACAGTTGCCTAATTTAATTCCGTGGAGATTGGTTAAGATCTAGATTATATTTGCTTGAAATGTACCACGATACTGGTTACCATAAGCTCAGGCTTTCAACTCAATTATTTGCTTACATTTGTAGTATTTCAATTTATTTCTATTGGAAGCATTTGTAATAAATAAAACTTGTATTTTAACCTAATTCTCATTCGTAAACAAAAGCCGGTCAAGTTCAAGATCAGCCTTTTGGCATTTGACTTTTGACGTTTGACAAGTGCTAGCGTATAGAATGCATAGCAAAAACATTCTTTTAATCTACGGTATGTTTTCCATTCATGTTTAAATAATAATTTCTAATCATAAAACAAATTACATACATCTATTTCAATTTCCTTATTTATTTAATTTATCAGCTACATCATATTCTATTTTGTTACTCAATGCCTATATGCCTCTGTAAGCCAGGACGTAAAGATTTGACCAACCAATGAGAAACGAGTATAAAAGTCGCTCTCATTGGTGGGAATTCAAAAATAAAAGTAGACACCGTTTTTGAATTGGGTTAGGCAGAGACCATTTTGTACGACAAAAAAAGATACTTACAAAAAGTGAAAATAAAAAGCCAGTTTAAGATCAAAGTTATATTTATTCAAGAACCTTACATCACAATAATTATATCATAGTTCACTCTTCAATTTTTAAAAACATTATGAATCTTCCATGAAAACCACGCCATAACGGTAAAATAGTTTATTAGGTAATAGAACATTGTTACAACGATACAGAAAGTGCTAAAAGTGCTATTACAATAAAATTGATTAAATCTAGTTAATAATTAGGGAAAATTAAAAATGTATACTAATATTACAAAGAGGAAAGGTTTGTATTTTTGTAATGTATACCATTCGTAATGCTGATACTGAATCAATCTGGTTGCAAGTATTCAATGACATTAAAAGATTATTATATGGAACACTTTGGTTGATTCATTCAAATTGACAGAAACTAACTGTTTACAATCGGCTTAAGGCTTAATGGGATTATTATGAGAAATAAAATAGGATTGCTAACATAATTAAATTTAAGCTTTATTTCAAAATCTTGCAGAGTGCAGAAGATATAGATATAAATGTTTGTAATCCTCGTAATATAACCGCAGCATAGCTGAACAGGCAGACGACCCAGCTTATGAGACCTGTCCTATAGATGTTTGCAACACCAATAGCAAAGCCAATGCGTTGCCAACCTTAAGGATGGGATTACAAGATGGGTTGACATAGAAGAATTAGGCAGGAGGAATGGAATAAAAGGGATGGATACGAAAGATTGGATAGGAGGACGGGAAGAAGGTCATCGCATTTTTCAAAAACTTTAATTTCTGTTTTTATATACGTGCAGGAATGGAGAAAGAATATAATTTCTTTCGGCCGGGCGGCCTGTCGTAGTGTATATGCCCATCTGTATAATTAAACCCATGGTCTAGAGTATGCCGCCATAAAAACCTTCAGTTGTGTAACGGCATTAGTGGCCAGGATCCAGTCTCCGTTTAGAGACCGGTGGCACATTGGTAGCACCTATGGTACGCTTTCCATCAGATGGGCCGTCTGCCTCTTTGCTGAACTCATACAATAAAAAATTGTATTAAATAAATCTTCGAGTACAGCTCTGCATTTAGCTAATTTTCTGTATCAATCGCAGCTCATGCAAAATTATTCGAACAGAAATATTTTCTTTACGAGGGTCCCGATGCTTAAATTCACGGGGCCACGTACAAAGGACGCCCATTATTCGGGGCTACGGTTCTGCAAGGGTCGACCCGGTGAATGTCCATTTGTGTTATTCCTTGGAAACCGTTACTATGCTCCCGCACTGAGTAATTGGATACCAGGGACTTTAATAGTGTTAATTAACGTGACAATTTGAAAATAAGGAAAGTGTCGTATTTTGCTTATTAGACAGACGGTTTTATGAAAGATTTTATTACTTTATTATGTAAGATAGTATTAACGATGCAATTTTATACCACTATAGTAGATACAAGTCACGTTGTAGTCATTCTAATTCTTAGTCTGTTGGTTTTTGAGATATCGGCGCGACGTATTTCGCACGCGCTCACCTTTGCTCCCGTAGGGCGTGTTACAGACCGCACACGCATCGAGAGTATCAAGATGTCGGGGTTAGACGATAGACGTAGTTCCCCGGCAGGGGCTAGGACATATATTCGTGGTCCTGGCATTAAAGGCGAAGTACGGAATACTGAATGGCTTCGATGGGTATCTACATATATAAGTACAAAACAACCCACAGCCAGGTGGTAACTCAAATAATTAAAAAAAATGCACCTACGTTCGTCCTTATTATGTGGATTCGAACCTTAGCCAGCCTTATAACATAATGTAGGTACATATTGTTATAATTACCATTTGCTGACGAGTAAGGCAAATATTTGCATATTAAGATTACCAAAATCCATTAATTAGTACCTACAAAACAGAAATTGCTTAAATTCAACTTATTTACTGATTAAAAGAATAACAACAAAAAATTACCTAATGACATCAACGTACCGGCTTATTTTTGGCAAAATATCAATGGAATTGAAATAACATTTCCCTTTGAAGTTGTTTAAAAAAGGTACAAAAGTAAGGTACATTCCTTTTTCCGATAATGTTCGAAAACCCTTAACTATCACCGGACTATTCAGAACTCGGTTATAAGGGATCCCCTTCTGTGCGACGTGTAATCCAATCATTGTATTTAAATTTCCCAGAGGGGAGATTTTGTCGTTTTAACGGAGTTCTGTTTTCTTTTTAGATTTGACTTTACAATGCGGACCGAACAAATTTATATTGGTAATAGGCTTGCTTTAAATCTTCTTAATGGCATGCGATTTGTATAAACCAGAATGAAAAAGGAGAGTTGAATTGTTGTTAATAACCTACGGAAAATGTCATTGTCACTTTTACAACTTTACATAATATTACAATTTAAATAATCATTGTCACTAGAATAGACCAGACAGATTTCTTAAGAAGACTAAAAAGGACAAAATCATTTAAGTTAGTGTTATAATACTCTCATAATAATAAAGTGTAGTGCTATGTGCTAAAGATTAACAAAGAACACATGAACAAAGTGTCTTCTCCTTAATAAAGACAATAGGAAACGTGTTATTGGATACATTCATAGTTTAAGTTATATCTAGTTATTTTAGGTGACATTTAATTTACTCATTAGTCTTATTTTATAGATTATATAGTAATTTTCATGTTGTATAAAAAAACTAGAAAAAAGCATAAAAATATAATAAATTTATAATATATATAAATTTATTGCACACAATGTTACAAAATCAATTCAAAACATACAATCAAATGAAATACAATCTTATCGCTATTCTACAACAATGATGGACAGAAATCTATGATATATCAAAAAAAAAAATACAATAAAATACAAAATTACATACATATAATAAACATACATATTTATCTAAATATACAAGTTGTGTGTCTTCAAACAACACTATCCGAAGAACACAACTAAATAAAATTATTATTCATTTACGATTTTGAGATAGTGTTGTTTGACGAGGTCAATAAACGAATGCACAGACTTGGCTTGTTTTATATTTTGAGGTAGTGAGTTCTAAAGCCTTACAGCTTGCGCAGTGAAAGATTTGTCATAAAACTGTGTAGTATGTGTAAGCATTCTTAGTCGGTAATTCAAAGATGGTCTCAGAATGACCGCCTTGAAGAAAGTGAAAACGGCTTTTAAGATACTGGGGTGTTTTAGAATTGAACAATATATTGTAGAGAAGGGATAGGATGTGAGTGTTAGTAAAATATTAAGCGACGGAATCCTAAGAGGTGCATGCAGCTGCGGTTTCATGACATTTAAGGGTTAAATCACATTATATCCGATTTGATTCTATCGGGTTACATGTTAATTGGTCTAAATGCGAACTTTATATAGTCCTACGTCCTCAAGTAAGGTTGAAATTAATGAAAAATTTAACCTTACAGCACCAAATATTTATATTATTGACGATACCTCTCCTAGCCTCCTAGGTTATCAGTTAAAGACGAATCGATACTGTTGTTTATAGGTGACAATATTCAAAATTGTGACGCTTGTTCGGAGCGTTCACTTAAAAGTATTAAATAACAAAACCATTTGCGAAACATTGTCAATTTATTCTTCTACTTTCAAATGCATGCACCTTTGATTAAAGAGTTTTTGGCCTGCTTTTATAAATCGTAACTAACGATAATATGAGATAAGAAGTAATATAATTATCATTATAAATAAAAAAATCCTATACTTCCCATTTACAATAACAAATAAAGTCCATTATTCTATAGAAGGATTTTTTTATTGCCCACCTGGCAAACAGGCAGACGGTTCAGCTCACGGAGAGTGATTACTACCGCCAATAGACATTTGCAACAGCAGGGGCGCAGCCAACGATTTGCCAGCCTTTAGGGTGGGATAAAGAGCAGGGCAGGGCGATGATAAAGAGTGATCAGACAAGAGGAATGGCATAGAAAGGATGGGATATGCGGTGGGGGAAATTGGATAGGAAATGTTATCGGTTCAACTCAATAAACCTGTAGACGATTCGCTTTGGAGCGTTTTAATGCAATAAAACTTGGTAAACGGCGCACTGTGTATACAAAAGTATAGCAATTTATAAAACTCTGAAGTGGTGCAAAATTTTATATAATTTTCTAAGAATTTATTAATAACACCTCTTTTAGTCTTTTATTTTTACTTTCTTTTCTTTTGTAACTGGTTACAGCCTATCTAGACTTGCACAATACCAGATGCGAGTCCAATGCGTTATTGGCCTTAAGGAAGGGATAGACGGGATAGGATAGGTGGGTTGGAATATAGGCTAAGATATGAGCTAAGGTGGGGAAATGGGCCTTCGGAACTCTCACTCATCGCACGAAACACGATTAGCACAAGGCTAACCGTTTCACGCCGACATTCTGTGAGAGCGTTTTATCACACCGATCGAACCGGACCTAAAAGCTTTAATCAAGATAGTGATTGCTGTATGTCTCTACCACGTAAATATATTAAACATTGCTTATTTACCTCTTTTAGGTAAACTTTTTATGCAGATCTTCTCAAACCAAGTGTTATAAAGTGCTATATCTTAATATATATGCTACTAGTGGTCCCGGCAATCTTTGTCATATCCTAGAAAAAAAAACTAGGCCCTGATTCTAGTGCCTCCTACTGGTTCCAATTGTGAATCTAAACCATGCAGGGAACAACTTAAACACACAAATCGCTAAATCATGTTATGGGTGTACATACATTTTTACTATTCATTTTAACTTATATAGATTTTACTTCAAACAGTAAAAGAATAAGGATTTCTGCTTTATTCCAAAGAAGAACTCAATTTAATCAATATTTTCCCTAAGCGTATTAAATTATACCGTGATACGTGAGATAGAGCTCTACAATAACAGTGGAGCTATGCAAACCACACCACATAATGTTGTTCCCTGTACACATCACTGCTCTGTTTGTTGAGATAGAGACGCTACCCAATTTTGGTATTAAGATTTATTATTTCACCGTCCCTTTGCAAATTAAAACGGTTCTAAGGTTCGTTTTACAAATTTATTTTTAACATAGGATTAGTAATTTTAAACATAGAATATTCAGGTTGTTTTCATGACATGTGAAAATGTGAGGTCATTTAATCTTAAGATTTGAAAGCTTTTATTATGTATATTATTGTCAACAGAGCAACGTAAATATTACTGTAATATTTACGTTAACATAAACTATAACTCGGAAACCTTGCAATTTTCTTTGATCAAAAATACATACATACATACACAGCTTCACGCCAGGTAGGCCCGAACAACAGAGCGCCATTCAGGCTTATTCTTACACAACTCACTTGCTTCTTTGACATTCATAGCTCTTGCATGCACGCTCGTCTGTTCTTAAGGCTCCTGACATCACCCTCAGCTAGTACACGATCAATTTGATCATGGAAGGTGTGTCGTGGCCTTCCGCGACTTCTGCATCAATCCACTTTTGCATTGTATATCTGTTTAGTCATTCTTTCATTATAAATTCTTTCCACATGCCCGAACCACCGGAGCATTCATTTCCTTACCTTCACACCGACACTCTCTTTCAGACCAACTCTCTTTCTTATTTCTTTAATCATAAATATTTATATAAACTTAATTATAATTAATATAAGCCCTGGTAGTTGCAATCGTACACACTTTTGGTGGGTTTGAATCTTGATCGAGGAGCATCTATCTATCACTTAAGTAGTTCTCTGTCGTCTTGTTTATTTTATTAATACTACCATGTGGTGACGATGTAGGTAAACATTTTGATGAAACCTGCTTATCCGAATCGTTATATTTAACGTTTTAAATTATATATTATTTAATATAATAAAACGATAACGATAAAGTGATAATATTATATTTTTGTCCCTCACACTTCGGAAAGATCCAAAATTTCACTTGTGCGCAGGCCAAGTCGAGATTACCGCTCAAAAATAGTGCCGAAGATTAATTGTATTGGTAATCTAAACCTGACACTATTTAGCATCATTAACAATGAGGCATCTTAAATAACGCCTTAGCCTTATCGTCATATCTGCGTGAAACCGCTTAAATCTTTGACACACGCAGATGAAGCCCCATTTTTACTCTTACTTCCACGTTTATCACCCCCAAAAGGGCCGTAAAATTTCAAATTTTATTTTTGCGTCGCTAATTTATTGTATGTACATTTCAATTTTAGTTGGCTAGAGATATCGTATCTATCGATATAGATAGTAATGAATGTTAGTTAATTATTATTAACCGATGGTTAATAATAATTGGTTATCCGTTTTCAATCACGCGAGTCGTCTACCTGACTGCTGAACTCAGGCAATAAATAAAAAAAATGTGACCATGTTAAATCCAATCTCCAAAATTTATGCCGCAATTTGTGTAAACCGTTAATAACATTAGATCAATATCTATCTAACAATTTCCATGTTAATATAACATTAATTTATCAATGTAATCCCAACAGTGTGGCTCACGGAAGACCCGAGTGAACATGACCTAGTGCCCCATGACATCGGCACACCCCTCGACCCCATACCATAATCGCTCGCCGACCTGACACGCACACAGACACACAAGTAAGTAGTAATCTGACGGTTATTTATGTATGAGGTTAACCTCTATTTACCTATTTAAGAATTATAAATTAGAAAAAAATATATATTCACATGTTCTGAAACCTGCAAATCTCAAAAAAGGAAAAAATTCTAAAATTTTCATTATGTTTAGTTGTTTCGGAGTGTATTCAAGAAAAATATACAATTCGACAAAAAAAATGAAACGCTCATTTATTAGGTATAAATAGCTTATTATTGTTTACGATGGAGTTTACTTTAAAAGATGGATTGATTGTGTGAAGGATGATAAGATGAAAGGAAAAGACGTATTGTGCCGACCCCAAATATGTAATTAGGAGAAGGCGAAAGAAAATCGAGACGATGAAGTTTACTTACACGTAAATTTAATTAATTAATATTAATATTTTTTCTTACCTTACCGGAATTAAATACATGTGTACAAGTGTCATTGATCAAGATGTCAGTTCAAATTCAATTTCTTGATAAATTCATTGTTACACCTACCAAATGCTGATAGAAAAGTAAGATGTTGCGATCATTGAGGTAACATTGCTACATCAATGGTTGCGATTAAATCTCCGCTTTGAGATTACTGAAGTGTAAAAAAACATCAATTCACCTTAGACAAGCGAAACGGGATACTCACTGTTCCATTAATAATGGAGGGAACATGATATTGTTATAGCGCAGTAAGCATGATTTGATAAAGTTCATTGCGTAGCTTTTATATATTTCCAAATTCCTTGAGATATATTAAATATTTTACATAATAGAATTGCAAAATAAAATAAAATATTATTAAGTGTTCATACTTAGATTTTTTTATAAATTATAGGTAAATAAAACAATATAACAAAGCATAGGTAGTCAAATTTATGTCTTAACTATATTATTTTACAATTGTTCATTTCTTGCTTGAATTATATCTGCACATTTTCATATTTTATTTCACTACACTTTTAGACCATTCCGTTTACATATTATAAATATTTATAAAATTCCACTGTTGTTTCCACCCATTCAATATAATATATTACGAGTAATTAGTGTAAGTGTTAGTAATTCTAATTCAGCGAGGAAACGTAGCCAGCCTTCTGGGCACCTTACCCATATAAGACGGTGATCTGGGCTCAGTATTCTACTTATAATCTTGAGGGACTATAGGTAGAATACAATACAAATAAGTTAAGTTTTCTTACATTGAATTCAATAGAATGTAATTTTATAACTGTGTTTTCATAATATACATAAATAGACATAAGATAGTCGTAAGAGCGTCAAACAACCACAGCAGGTGTAGGCATTGCCGACTGGATGGTACCACCCTGTCTAGAGTATGTCGCATAACAACTTGTGTTGTTCGGCATTAGTGACAGGTCCAGGCTCCTAAAGAGAGCAGCGAATTCGTAGCACTTTGGTGTTGCAATGTCATAGCGATGGTAACGCTGTCCATCAAGTGGCGTCTGCTGTCTGCTGATCTCCTGCAATAAAAAAAAATTCTAATACATAAATTAACAGCATTAAAATACAGTTGATTCTTACTCTTATACTCTTGTTCAAGAATTTAGTTATATTTACGCGAGATTATTCAGATTTAATCGCAAAAAATAAATAAAAAGGTACATTTTGAATACAAATATATATCAATCATATTTCTAAACCATAAAGTAGTGAATAAAGTTTGAGCTTTGTCGAAGTTTTCGATCCGATTAGAATTCGCTTCAAGTCCTTTCTGCCTATAGAATATTTCACTCTACAACATGCCTGAACTCTGAATGAACATTATTCGCTCTAAATATATAGAATCATTATTTTCTAGAACGTGCATGCGATAGACAGCGGTTGAAATATTATTTCGATACTGCATATATTTTTCTTCGATAACCTTTGAGTTTATGTTACGACAGCTTCACGAAATAACTGAATTTATTTATTTGACGTTGTTTGCTTAGTGTCTTGTAGGTCGATTATAATACTGTTTTCTATATAAATACCTAAATATTTCGTCCTTGAAGGTTTGCGTTGACTTAAGTATCGAGCAAATAAAAATTGTATGTTAATAAATGTTATTTTTTATTATATACCAATTAAGTTTTGTAAAAACATACAACATACGTGAATGAATTTTAATTGTTTTTACCGAAACGTCAAACCATTTAACGTAGATTTAAATAAGAAAATAATTATGTCACTTATGGCAGTGACATAATGCCATATGCCATTCATGGGTATGGCAATAAACCTTTAGTAAATATTTATTGTTTTCATTCTATTTTGTAGTATATATACATATATACCGAACATTATTTTATAGTAATATGTTTTATTCTTAATACATTAACATTTTAGCAGAAAACCCGATGTTTAGATTTAATAAAACCCAGTTTTAGTTATAAGAAATAATTAATTATTAGTTTTCTATCTCTATGTAAGCACAAGTTAAACGAGCATACAATAAAATAATATTTTCTTAAGTTTTTGCGACTTGTATACATAATAAAACTACGTTTTAACGGTTTTGAGCGCGGTAATTTATTTGATTTTGGTTATTCGGACGTTTCGGCCACGTTTCAGTAGCCGTGATCACGGAAAACAAAGATGTCAAGTGTCAACGAGTATTGACCACAAGACCATACAATATCAAGCATTATTGTAATGAAAACCAAGTAGTCTTAGACAACAAGATTTATGAAGAATTTATATTAAATATTTCTAAAGATATATTCACACAAATCGAATGAATCAATATAGACCGTTTTTCATCAATAAATTTAATAATGAAATACTTGATGATTTTGTACAGAATTAATATTTTCCTTTCATTGTAGGTGAATTAATTCACTAGCTCAGTATTTTGAAGATAAAAGAAAAGGTTAATTGACCTGGATAGATGAAAGTTTATTGCACAACAAAATAAAAAGATATACAAAAAAATCCATGCCATCCGTAGGCAATGCAATAGGTGGCCTCAACGCTTAAAGGGGCTACCTAAATTAAAGGAAATTCTTAGCTGATCTAGCGATGTAGGTGGTCCAGGAAATAGGGGCCAATTTAAATATACATATATACGTAGTCATTTATATATTGTTTTTTTTATCGTAGATTATCCATAATGTCGTTAGTCCAATGGCTGGTGGTTTGCTTCGTGGTGCTGTTGGCACGTCCTGCACACCCGCAAGGCGCACAGCAGTGTCCACCACCTAATACCATCACGCCATGCAGCTGCACCGTCAAGAAGAATGGACTCGACATACTTTGTGAATTCACTGAACAACAACACATACAAAAGGTAATGAATGATATCTGAACTTTTTCGATTTCCTCTAAACCATTCAAATTCTGATTTCGTGGTATTGTAGACGTACAACATGTATACTGGTAGTATCGAATGCTAATAATTTAGTGTATCACTTTTTAACATCAAAAATATTGTAGATATGAAGCTGGGAGGACCTTCAAACCGAGCAAAATCTTATTTGATTAAATTCAAAGCAATAATTTAAATATGTATTATTAAATTTGAGACGTCTTCTTCGCTTCATCATTGGAATTTACGAAAACTGTTAATGAATAAGAGTAGGCAGAAGATGCTGGAATAATATTATATGAAGCTAATAGGTTGTTAATTTCATTTTTATTCGCATGAGTTCTGGTTTTGTATATGAATTATAATAATTCAAAGTAAAATATACATACTAATACTTATTGAAATATAATAAATACATATAAGTATTTTTTTAATATGAATTTGTACGATACATATCTAACAATAATTAGACATTCAAGTATATTCGGGCTGTGAAATAATCTTAATGCACAATAGACACCAGGAAAAAACGGGAAACATGAAACAGAAGTCTCAATCAAATTGTAGATCTGACTGACGCCAATATAAGTAGTTATTAAGGTCGAATAGGACATTTTACATAATAGATAGAGAATAGGATATACGTTTAACAAGTTTTGCTTTAACAATCAATATACTGCAACTATTGTCCATTTATAATTAGTAGTGGCCGTCCAGTAGTCAAAATTCGACTGTAATTATTTTAAATCATAAGTTTGAACATTATTAAAGGTCTGTTGTCAAAGATTCTTCTACAATTACAGATTCCCCAAGGCTACACAGTTAATTTGACTTTAACAATAAACAAAAGAGTATATATGCGTGTGTGTCAATACATCGTAGTATGTGTAATGTTTTTTTATTGACTTCATATATTGTTTAAGCATAATTTAAAAAAAATTATTAGCATTCTGCACTCCATCTCTATATCAACTATAAGTGTGCGTAATATCATAATTTTCAATTCGCGTAATTTTCGTAAAATCGGGTACATTGTTTTTACTTTACGTATTAATATAATGATACTAGTTTTTTTATACAAAACTGAATAGCAAACATGACATTTCCAGTTCTACCAGCAACTAAATAAGAGAATTTAAGTGATTATTTTCTTTCAGGCAATGAACACGCTTCGATCAAAACCGATGATCATATTTTACTTGAAGCTCAGACACAATAACTTGGCAAAACTACCGTCATACATTTTCCTCGGCTTGGACATACGTCATCTAACTGTACACAACAGCAGCCTCGCTGTTATAGAAGATTCCTCTTTAAGCTCTATTGGTAAGATCTTTTTACTTATTTACTTACATAAGGAATCATGACACTAGAATTATTAGCATTTTCATATAAAGTGTTAAATTATAAAACGTGGAACGAGAAATTTGTCCCCATGTAGTTATAAGATTATTAACTGTGACAAAAATGTGAAGTATTAGTAACTTCACATTTTTGGTTTTTGATTCACGATTTATTTTACTATTACCTAGGTAGTACCTTCCTAACTACCTTCTAGACCTATAGCCCATGCCCGTTATCAAAAATACTAAATAATATCAAATTTCGTTATATTGTGTATTTATGTTTTTTATTACTCGAGAACAAAAGGCAAGCTGACGACCCGCATGATAGAAAGTGGTTACCGTAGCATATGAACATCTACAGCAGCAGAGGTGCTGCCAATGCATTGTGAGCTTCCGAAGCTGGACTGGAAAATGGTCAATTAAATCGGAACACTATACAAGGTTGAAGTCAAGGTTGAAGTTTCTACTCAAGGCCTTGAAAAAGTATTAAATATGCTAGTCATAGTGTTAGTATGTCACGGTATATACATAACTATGTTAACTTCACTTAGTCACTTTGTCATTTGTATACCAGTAGCAATATTGTTTGTTACAGTAATACTAAGTAGGAGACTGAATTTGTAATACTTCATAATAACATCTGTCTGTTTAACATGCCTATTAAGATGTTGCCGAATTGTAATTATTGGATTTAATTTAGGTACACTTTGATATTATGGGCGAATATTCATCAAAGTAATTGTAAGTAAATGGAGTAATATGCTTATTATATGTAACAAGAGTTCCGATTTGAAATTGTGATGAATGTTGATGTTGAACCTTCAAGAGTCGAAGGTGACTTTGGTATAAGTACTGGTTTAAACGCTGTACTACCTACTTAACTAGAAGACGAAGGTTCCAGTTTCGATTGCTGGCATAGTAAATATCGTAAATAAACTTTCCTTTATGTACTTTTAATCTGGGAGTCGAATATCAACGCGAGAATTATCCACTGCTAGAAGAAGTATAATCTAACACAAGTATGTAAGAAATAAGTGAGATGCGTTTTTAATAAATGCATACATTTCAAAGATTTGTAATGGAATAAAGGAAGTATGCCCGAATCAAACAAATATGAAAGAAAAAGATATATTGTACCGTGCTCAAATGATTAGGAATAGGTAAAGAGAGAGTTGGTCTTAAATACATAAACAAAACGCAGAAGTAAACAAACTCAGGAAAACGATCAACCAGCAAGCAATTAATTGAATATTCTGTTGAAATCTTATTAAATGTTAACTTAATCCACAGGTAACAAGTTAACACAGCTCGACGTCTCTCAAAACAGCCTGGCAACAATACCGACGTCGTCTTTCACGCACCTGAATCACCTGTTAATTCTCAACATGAACCATAACAAGGTAAATTATATTCATAATAACGATGTTTATTATAAACAAGATAGGCAGCCTGTGTATTTAAAGTACATGTTTGATACGAGGGAAATATTTTCGAGAATTTTATATGTAGCTTAGAGACACTGCGATACCGTTTAATTTAATTATCCCAAAAAGGACAAAAACATTTACACACACATATCACGCTTGTTTTTTATAGGGGTGGGCAGAGACAATGGATTTCTGGATTCATTTCTCAATAGATTTTCTACGATTTTGTATACACCTTTCGTTTCATCTTTTTAAATAATCTGTTTATACGTGAGGTGTATTAATCTAAAAAAAATATCTTACTTTTTTATTTATTTAAAAAATATAGTTATAACTTATGGCTTAGGCACCCGCGTCTTATACAATGGCGTAGGTATTATCATCCTTCGATTTACTTACTATTATATTACTTCGATATATTGTTATAATTTCTATGTGGTAACGATGAAGGAAAACATCATAATACCTGTACTTATGGATATCTCGCCAATCGGCTTTGATTAATTAAGCATTGCGAATATTCCGACCGTTCCACTGAGATAGTATTTCTCGAGTGATGTTAATGGTTATTGCTAGTCTTGTAATGCTTGGAATTTTGAATTAATTGCTTTCTGAGAACTTATTTTTGGAAAACGATAACCTAGATTTAGTGTTATATTTATAGTTCTGAAGGATTAAACGTAGCATACAAAACTTGACGTACAAGGATGCGTTGTGTTAATGTCGTTATTGTATGGAATGTAAGATGATAGTTGGACTTCCGCCGACCACGTTTTGTCAAACAAATTTTATCAAACAACAGCCTTCTAAAATGGTCATATCTATCCATTTTCTTAAGTTCACAACCATTTTCTCAAAAACAATTGTAGATATTCATAGAATTCGACAGGTATTTTGTGTTGCTAAAAGTATTGGTTGGGTGCAATTGTGAAATTCTGTAAAATAAATAAATATGGCATGGCTATCAAGCAAGTAGCTGCGAGAAGAAAAATAAAATTTGAAAATATGTAAACCTGTGAGGTGTCGTTATATAGATTTCAAATATCTTATATATTTGCTTCCAACGAATTGGATAGTGTACAACTATTGAATTATATTTCCATAGTTCCGGGGTTTTATAGTCTGGGGAATACAACGAAATTGGTGTAAAATTTTACTTAGCTAGTTTGTAGTTGGGTCGTTTTAGACATAGTGGTAGAAGGAATCTGCTGAATCTTTCACTCTGCGTTATACTTGTGTTTTATTAGTAATGTTGTCTTACAAGAGCTTAATGGCCTTACTTATAATCGTTAGATAAATTTTAAGAAACTGCTCATCAATTGATTAACGAAAATCTTACCCATAAACTCCTCTTAAGGATAAGAGGCAGTTGTAAAGTACAACATCGAGAGGTAGTTAAAGTGACTGCTAAGAGACACGATGGCAAGTTTTATTTGAAACAGACATTGATTAGGGACTTAAGAGTCTCTTATTAAAGAGATGGCTAATACTTCCTTAACGAAATTATTATAAGTAAGGCGCTAAATGTTTAACTTTTTTATGTAGGTAGCAGCGGTACACAATAGAGCATTTATGGGACTAGACACATTGGAGATATTAACTCTATACGAGAATAAAATATCTGTTGTCGACGGCGAAGCTTTCAAGGGGCTCGAGAAGTGAGTAAGAAAAATATTTACGTTACTACGTAAGGCTTTTTGTTGAGCTCTGCCGCTTATACATTACGGTTGCCCCATTTGAAAACTTAGTAACTGAATTTCCAAACTAGATTGTTATTTTTGCATTCATCTAAAATCATCCAAAGTATCAAAATATTTTGTATCTGTCTATTCACAAATTAGATTTTTAATTAACTAAAGCTCAATTACTTTTTAAGACTGAAAATATCTTCGAATTGTCTGTTACCAGGTTTTAAAATAAGTCAGCAGGCTATTTTCTGGCAATTTTATTAGGCGCTGGTTTTAGTTACTAAGTGGTTTTTACTGTTCCTTTTAAAATACGTTTTTAGTGGTTATATTTTCTTTAGTATATTTATTAGATACGGCTTTAAAGACGTTTTCTTTTGAGAAATTTTTAGTCCTTATTCCACAGAAACTATTCTACTGCTATTCTTCTCTGTTATATAAAAGACATACAGACAAAATTTTATGATAATGGATTCATTGTTCAAGATCATAAAGAATAGCGAAAAAATGTTCTCGATCTTAAATAATAGAATATACGCTATTGATCTAAGCAACTTGTGAAGGAATAAAACAATTATGTGTATTTTAGTTTTTCATAGCCCTTGTAAATATCATAGTAGTTTTTAGTGTTCCTATTTCTCAACTTCGGCCTATATGATATATATGTGATTATAAACATAATATGTTTTGAAAGAAAATTTACAAAATCAATTCCGCGTCCTATCCTTTGTTTACAATTAAAATAAGGCTGTTAAGTGTTAAGCTTGTCAAAATATAAGTCTATAAGTTCATTGTTTAAACCGATGCAATTCAACAATTAAATTATGGTATTCGTAACGCAATGCTTTAATAATAAATCTCTTGCACAGTGCGTAAAAGCACTTCAAGCAAAGCCATTTTCACATTACTATTAAAAAAATTATGAGTTGCTGTCACGTCAAAATGACTAACGCAGTCATAATTTTACTGAAATATTTAAAATCAGACTGTAATTTATTAATGGCTTTAGTCTTTGACACATAATAACACACTTCAGATCCGTTTATTTTGTAGTTAACTTAAATGGCTAAAGTATCGCTACTAATGGCTTCTACTTTATACAAAATGTTCGCCCTAGGAAGTTATTGTTCGCAGCGGAACATGAACTTTGCTAAAACAAATTACACAGAATATTTCCACGAAAATCATCTGCTACATATATTTACTTTTTCGTTCGACAACTCTGCTTCATGACTCTGCGATAACTAACTCCATTTTTCATTAAACGAAATTAATGTCTTTGAATAGATTTATCATATATAAAAAGATATTCAAGTTTCAGTTTGAATAAGAAGTTTACAAATAGAAGGACATGTATGTTTATATTACATATAAAACATGAGGGAATATTTAGTGAGGATATATCACATTGAGCATTGAGATTGTCGACGTTCTATTCTAAACGCGCCTTAGATGAATGTGATGGATATAATATAATGTGGTAACAAAAGCCTCATCATAGCAACCATAGCTAATTTCAATAATATGGGTTCGAATCTCGACCAGGTTTGTTACAGTTATAAAGTACTAACCGTGAACGAAGCATGAGCAAGCCTGCAAGCTTGAATATGCCTTAGACAAGCGTTGATATTATAGCGTCAATTTTCTAAAATAGGCAGATACAAAAATATACCAATAGAGCACTTATGAAATCCTCCTTTTACTTCAAATATCTTTGTTCTAGTATACATATGAGATGTTATACCACAAATTATAATTTTTTAGAACATACAGAATCCAACCAACATTTTTGTCCTACCTCTTCTATCACACACAACAATCTTTCAGTTTAAAAATTAATGTCATATCTCGTATTCTTCCTATCATTTTTTTATACTGGTGGATGATCTCTGGTGCAATTCTTAATATATACCTACTAATTGCTCCAGTTTTTCATTCAAAAAAGAAAAACAATATAATACCATCTAATGATAGCTGGTATTATATTATTAATGTAAAAGTGATTTACGTAAAAAATAATATCATTTATAATTATAGGAAACTTAAACGGTTGAATCTCGGCGGGAATGAGTTGACGGCCGTACCGCAGAAAGCTCTCGCTCTGCTTGAGAATTTGAAAAAGCTCGAGATGCAGGAAAATAGGATTGCTTCCATTTCGGAGGGCGATTTTGCAGGTAAAACAATATTATAGGAAGACATAAAACATTTTTATTTCCTTATAACGGAGCAGGTAAATTGAGAGTTTGAATCTATCATTTATATGATTTTTATATTTTTGTGTTCTTGAGAGTTTTGTTTCAAGTAGTTATCTTATAAATGTGTGTCCTACTGGGGATTTTAACGTAATACATTTCTTGTTCTGGGTTTAAATTTTTTTAAATCGGTAAGCAGGCCTTTATTTGAGACAACATCTATTTTTCATCTTTTAACATGTTTATAATTTTTAAGTCTCATTAATGCATAAATTTGTCAAAGAGCGAGAAAAGAATAACATGTAGTGCCATATCATCAAGTAGGATTAAGCAGTTTTTCAGGGATATGATTTCTTACAAGACGATTGTTATTCTTAGTTTTAAGTTCTTCTTACATGGCGTTATGCAAAAAAATGTCTGTAAATATAACGTATTTATAATTCAAAGGAATGTCTATGTTTTGTATTAAATGTTTATAAGTACAATGATTCTTTTTAGGACTACGAAATTTGGATTCTCTCGGGTTAGCCCATAATCAGTTACGAGAAGTACCTGCTCAGGTATTCTCGCACCTTACGTTTTTGAATTCGTTGGAACTTGAGGGCAATCAGATTCAGAGGATTGATGAGAAAGCTTTCTTTGGACTTGAAGGTAAAATTATCTTACATTTTAAGACTTACGGTACCTATTTAACTAATTTAGTCCAAAAAAATTACAAAGAAATTATTTCTACCATTCCTTGTTTGACGTTTTATGTACTTACATAAAACGTGAAAGAAAGAATGATAGATAAATAATGAATAATGTAAGGTAATAATGAAATATGATAAAGCAAAGGCAAAGGCAAGAGGCTATTAAATCATAAAGATATTATAAGTATTATTTCTGAGTTACATTTTAATATGGGGCAGTTCACATTTCTAATATTCTTATATGATTTAGAATACACAAAAGTCTTCTTAAAATCTTTAGAAGACAAAAGCTTTCCACTACAAAATTATAGCTTTAGTTATTTTCTTAGAAAAATTATGATTCAGAAGCAAATAATATAAGCCTGGTGTTGAACTCCGTTCATATCATTTTCCGATTAAATCCATCGTTTCTCATTATTTCTATTTTACGACGTGTTTGAAGGCGCATGGCTATATCGCTTTCATGCTTACAAAATCGGTCAGATGTATTAAAATATTTTTTTCTTTCAGAAAACTTGCAATATCTCCGCCTCGGTGATAACCGTCTGCATGAAATCCCCTCTGATGCACTTCGGCCTTTACATCGTTTGCGTCATTTGGATCTTCGATCGAACAATATTACGTACATCAGTGAGGATGCTTTCTCAAGCTATGGAGATTCTATCACATTCCTTAACTTACAGAAGAATATGTGAGTATAATATTCCTTAGTAGTAGCACGCTCAATAAATTACTAAGAAATTTATTACAGAATTTGTTTAAAAAAATCTTTTTAGTGCATTATTGTAGTAATTTCCCTGGTTTCCACGACCAACAATATAATATTATTATTTTTAGTTATTTGTACAAGAAAATGCATAGGCTCGTATTAATTACAATATTCCATATTCATTTAACAATAATGTATTTATTACTAAATGTTGTGGGTGGTGTAGTATGCAGTTAATTAAGTTAAACAAGAGCGCAGGAAGCTGGCGAATCAACCATAGACATATTTCCTTGAAAAATAATCCAAATTTTGTAAAACAAATCAAATGTAGCTGCTATATGACGGGAATAAAAAAATGACTGCTGATTTAAAATATTTATTAAATCAATATAAAGATAAGTACTTAAACTTAGCTGTATTTGTAGAAAGGCCTTAACAGGTACATCCTTGATTAATTTTCAGTGGTTTCGAGGGTTGACTCCTTTGAGACTACAAATCTCTGCTTGATTGACCAAATCTAAATTGCTTCCATTCCCGCTTGTTTATTCAAACAAGGATGTAGATAGTCGTACGAGTATTTCTTTAGTATAGGTACTTTTCAAATTGTGTTCATGAGAAGCACTGCTTCTTTGATGTTTCATTCTATATTTGAAAAAGATCTCTTAATAAAACCAATTAGGCGTTCAGGTTAGGTCTTATTAAAGAGGATTTGGTCCTATTCACACTAAAATAGCGTCAATGTATTATTTAATTGATAGCAAATAATTTGATACAGTAATATACTTATGTACTTGTATAGTGTTCTTATATATAGATTGTGAGTGCTATTGAGCTTAGAACCTGAAAGATACTATATGCAACTTAAGATAGTTTAAGATATTAGTGTCTTTGTAAAAATTTAGTCTTTAGTTTACATAAATAGATATATAAATAACGTCATCTTCATTGATGAGTAAGACAATAATAGAAACTTAGAATAATAGCAACTTGATATCTCGCATAATAATCTATCTGGCAGCAATTGATTCAATCACACTGTTCATTTTCCTTATTTAGTTGAATGCTAGCGATCAGAGAAAGCTTCACAAAGCTGACGTAATGAAACGAAACATTCGCCAGCGTAGGCTGATGTAAGATTGTGATAATGTCGATACCCAGGTACTGCTGACTTATTGTTTGTTCGAGAAGGGAGCCAGCTGGCGTTTCCTTTATCCACTTATCGATTAGTTGCGCGGGGTCGCTGTTTGAAGCACGTTAATCTTTATTATATTGTAACGAAGCCGCGAGTCAGGGGTGGCTACAGATTGGGAGGCTGTGGAACTGTAGGTGGTAACTGCTTTCGGTATATACCCACTTCATCGATGATGATAAAAACGCTCTTTGAATACATTTAAGAGTGTTTAATTTTTTTCTGATTATACTCTGATGGTTCGATAAATTTTCAGTACCCGTCTCCCAAAGATGTTCTATAATTGAACTCAAGTATCAAGAGTTCTCTTAAATCTTTCGATATTTTACTCGTAGGATCATAAATATATTCTACATTTAAAGAACTTTTCAAAATCTTTCACATCGTTAAATTTGTTTGAACAATAAGCTATTAACCAACAAAATGTCAAATCTATTCATTACTTCCTGTAGTGAATACTGACTTTGTTATCGAAAATTATTCATCTAAGTAATGATATAGTAAACAAACTGCTGCTTTATATTCATAGAAATACAGCCTAATAATTCTTTTATTTACAGGATCCATCAACTACCCACAATGGGCTTTGATAACTTGAATTCCCTGGAGACGCTCAACTTGCAAAACAATAAATTGCAACATATACCTGAGGAAATAATGGAGCCCATATTAGATACTCTGCGGGTAGTCGACATTATGGGTAAGTAGCTTTACTGGGCTTTTGTTACATTTAGATCTTAATACATTGATCTGTTATTTCAGAAAATTCAACTATCTTTGTGGAAATTGAGTGAGAAATTGTACATATGTATTTGGTTTTCCTAAAAGACAGCTGTATTTGAATCATATGAAAAACCAGTATATTTAGATATTGTATTGTATTGATTAGTAGGACTACGGTTTGATTGGTTGACATATTGCTAAAGCATATAATATGAACAATAGTATATTCGTATACTGACAAATTATATGTAATAAGAATACGTTAGTAATGTAGAATATATCAATACTTCAATATTAGAAACCTAAAGGAAATGAGCTAAACATCTGAAACATTATTTAAATGTTTTTTAAGAATTTATATTTCTATGCAGATAATCCTCTGATATGTGACTGCGAATTGGCATGGTACGAGGCTTGGTTGGCAGGATTGAGGGATCGAGATGACGAGATGATGCAAAAGAAGCGAACTGTATGTACAATGGTGAATGAGCACAGGGAGTACAGCGTAGCTAAGATGCCCCTTGAAAAGATGAGTTGTAAAAGAAAACCGCCGTTTGGGCGCACTTCTAGTGCCCCAGACACCTGTCCCGTCATCTCTGTCGCGACTCACACTCTCTTCGTGATCGCCACGCGTTGGCTCTAAGTTGTATAATGAAGAACTTTAAACCTGAATTTATTAATTAATCCTATTTATTTCTAAGTGAAGGGTCCACACGAGTTAGCTGTGGCCGGATGACTCGTCGCGACTTCCTTCAAGACGTTTGTAATTTCTGTTCAAAACTTCTAAACGTGATGAATTTGTGCAATAAACTACGATACATATCAATTTTGGGCTGATAAAAATTAACAAAATTATTAGTATATTTGGAGCGGTAGCTTGATAAGCGCTGATGGCGGATTTAAAAGATTGTAAGTTAGTGTGATACAGTATTTTTACAAGTTAGAAAAACCTCTTACGGTATGCCTTACTAATAGTAATATCCCAAAAGGTAGTTACAACAATTACTCGAAGTGAGTTCGGCATTCTTGTATTAGTAGGTATCACTGAAGAAGTGTTTCATTGTGTAATGCTCGTGGCACGCCCCACTAGCCTGGAGGCGATTCTTAGAAACAAAGGGTCTTAGAAACTTGTGATTTTCACAAAGGAATTAGTAGTTTACCCAAACTTGAGCGAAATGTTTCATTTTGAAATTTACAAGTCCTTATAATATTGAGGAGCGTTTCTTATATTTTTTATCATTTACCCTTGCATTAAGACGTAATTAATATACATCTAAACTTTTACGTATTTACGATGTTGACTAATACGATATTATTCTATATTCTATAATCTAAGGATTTGGCTCGAGGCTTTATTGTCTCGCATGTATTTTCAAATTTGTATTTATGAATATCTCGAGTAAAGCAATTGCCAGTTCAGATAAATCTAATGACGATATAATTGTTTATAGTCGAAATGCTGTTATTTTAGCTTCTTGGAAGAATATGTACGAGTATGTTATCTTGATTATTCGATATTATAGAGCCCATAAATGTTCGATTTGATGTAGTTTAGACGTAAATAGTTAAGTGTTAGATACAATTTGTCACAATATGTTTAACGCTGTTAATGATTTTGAGAATCGTAGATTATTTTCATGTTACATTATTTGTTCAATAAAATATATTAATTTTAATTGTTTAAGTTCATAAATTTTATCAATTGCGTAATTATATACCAAAATATTTGATTTAAAATCTTTTATATTTAATTTATTGTTGTAAAAATTAAAACGTTAATTATTAAAAGTAGTGGAGTAATAAATGTGACTTTAGGCAAAGCGTTAAGAATTCAAGAATTATAATATTACATTTGGAATTGTTTAAATAAAAAATCACACGAGACTGTAGTGATGTTATTATATTATACCCTACGCTTAACATTCCAAAAATATTATTATAGAATGTATGGAGTGTGAAATGAAAAATTAGTGATAAAATTGTAACCAAAAACATATCCCCTAGTCTGAGTTAATAGTTATAATAATTATTATACATATATTTGATCTAAGGGTATAATCCCCGAAGCTTGCCATGTGATAAACGTTCGAAAGATATAAAAAAGCAATGTTGCGACAATTTATACTTTTATTTAGTCCCGTTTTAATATAAAATAATATTATTAAGGTAAATAGTATGTGTATTTAACTAAAATAACGTGTTATTTATTATGTAAGACGCGATATAGACTATTTACATATTCTATATAAACATATTATAATAACACGTTTGAATCATGTATAATCATTAATATATAAGAAATATACTTTATAAGCTTCTTTATTCGTAACTATTTATTGTCTCACATATTAGTGTTTTTGCACAATTCTATGTACGTTATAACGCACCATGTATGTATAATCTTTAGAATAAACTTCAAAATGATCAGAGTCGAAGAAACCTGACTAATTAAGGAGCATGTCATAAACCGTCTTATTTAATATTGTAAGTAAAATATTATTCATAAATTATTAGAGAAAATTTTCAATTATATTGTTCTCAATGTTCTACATGTCATGTTATATAAAATAAGGTTCACATCTGATCAGGAATGTGTTGAATTGAGCTATGAAATCCTATTGACACTTTGCAATACAATACATACTCTTATATATAGTACACCCTCACAATAAAAAAGGAAACAATCGATTGTGTTATATACTTATTGTAAGGAAGAAATACAAAGACAAGCTCATTGCTCTAGGTAATCTCTTCTAACCAACCTTTGAATGAACAATACCTTACTTAAAAAGAGTGCTTTGACGTGAATTTTAATAAAATACTAACAAATACATAGATATAAAAAATTGTACTTACATACATATACAACAAATAATAGACCTGTTTTACATAGGTAATAATCTCCCTTAGCAAGTCTTTGATAGCGATTTCGTGAATTGCGCCCAAGATAGCAATAACGCTATATTTCGGTGCAACGCGACAGAGATCGGATGTGGACATTCTTTATTACATTTTAAATATTCAATTACTGCTTGAAAATGTTCTGACGCAAGTTAAAATTACTATAAAATTCTAATGATAAATATTCATCATTATTTTAATTTTCTATTCGTTAATGGTATTCTTTTTTTAATTTAAATAATTAAATTATGTCGTTTTTTAACAAAAAGATCAGGCGTGGCTCTGGAGTGGATCCTTTAGATGAAACCGACATTTAATAGAATTTTTTACATTATTTTTTATTAAAAAAGCAACATTTTTATAAATTGAATTTCACTCATTGGACGTGAATTGTCACAATTGGATCAATATCTACATATATTTAAGTAAATGTTCTATTATTGATATACGTAAGATATTATACAATGTATGTGTTAATATACAAAGGGAACCATCTTGAGACATATCGGGGAAGAGGGACAATTACGTAGGTATATATATAAATTTTCCAACGTCCCACTGACCTTAAAATTGCATATCAATCTAGTAATAGGTCGTATCCTATCGTAATTTTATATAATATACTGATTGTTGTGTGTTACTCATGTATTCAACGTTAAACATATAATCACTGTTGTCACAGATCAATGTGAGCTTTTTCTTTGTTGTTCTTATTTTCAAAATTTCAAATATGATTTAAAATTGAACGATTTTCACGAACAACTTTTAAATACCATATTACTTACATAGCAGAAATTCATGATGAAAGATATCTTTGGGCAGACTAAAGGTAAACAAGAGTTAATACAACGATGAGAAACGTCGAATAACAATTGCAGTTTTATGTAAACAGTTAAGCGTCTTAACATTTTTTAATAAAATAATAAACGTAAGCAACTTAAACCTATCACTTACTTTTACATAGAAAAAGTTCTTCACTACCAGTAATGTTAAGACTATAGTAGAAAATTTCGATAGGAAACATCTAACGGTAAGTATATAGAAAAGGCAAGCCGAATCAAGAAGTCATTTTTTTTAATTAAAGCAACCATCCTATCCTACGATAAGATGGGTATCCATTAATATTCTTCCGTAGATAACCATTATATTCGGCATGCCGTTTTTGCATAAACAGAATATAGTTTAAGCTATGAAACGGTTTAATGAAGATAAAAAACAAATGTTTATAATCTATATCTTTCAAGACCACGGGCCATAAATATGGCCCGGACTTTTGGAGGGCTTGCGTGGGGCCATGGGGAGGCCAACACGTAGAGGCCCCTTGACAAATTTAATGTAAATATGTGGCGTGACACTGACCGGCGATTATCCCTGTCTACACCATATAATAATGCACCCAAGGACAAGCCCCGGCCAGTGTAGGACTATTGTGGGAAATGAGGACAAAAAGTACCGGGCTATTGGGGTGAACTGTTAGTGGTACTGGCGATCTGGGAATATGGGGACTATGGCGTCTGCCCGTCGCAATGTTCGGGGAACATGGAAAAATGGGCAGACGGTGACTCGCTACTCCCTGCATGGGCCCCTGAAAATGCCATAAAAGGCAGGGGCAACATGGGTGTGAGTGGCTAAAGGGTGTAGAGAGGTGGGCTGCAGGTTCACCGAAGCTACTTCCGACGTTAGGCCATTTATCACTTCCACCCCTGGAGCTTGAGTCTTAGCTCTAGCGATCTCCACTCCGTGCCGGCTGGTTAAGGCAAGCACGGAGGCGGGGGCCTCGTCTTGGCCCCCGGAGTCAGGTACGAGGTGTCGCCACTCACCTAAGGCTTCGCCACAAAGCCCCCCTGCGGGTTAATCTATATTATTATTATATTATTTAATTTTGCAGACCAATAATCTCCCTTCCATCATCGGACAACCAGACGCACTGGCATGCGGCACCCTATATGATGGACATATCACCTATTCGAACAAAGCGCTTTGAGCCCACCTTCATTATACGCACCGCAAATAAGTGGAACACACTGCCGGAGTCTGTTTTTCCCAAAACCTACAACCTGGGTATCTTTAAGTCTCGTGTGAATAGGTACCTTCTAGGTAAGCGTGTTCGATCTTAGACCATGTCTCCGCTCAAACCGAGTGAGATAGTGGTCAAACGCGAACCTATACGTGATAAAAAAAGGTATAAAGTTGAAATGGGAAGACAGTAATTGGTATACAAAAAGGTTTTAGTCGTTTCATTTTCCAACGGAGGCTAGTAGAAGTCGAGTTGAATGACCTTTATTTTAAGCTACTGAGGCCGATGAGGCTATAAAGATAGATAATAGATAACTCTTTACTTTACACCATAACATTGTAGTACCCACTATTCTATTTTGTACAAAGGCGTTCTAGTCACTCTCTTTTTTGTGTATAAACACCACCGAGTTTGGAAGACAAAATCGTTTCCGACGGAATATTAACAAAAAATTTAGACCTGTCTGTAAAAGCTCGCATTGATTCTATACTTTAGTATTACTTGAAATTGCATATTATTACTAAGGTAAGTATTATCTCTATGTAATGTAAAAGTATGATGGAGTAATATGGTTTTATAAATACACTTTCGATTCAGCAATAATGTGTAAGCGAGATGTTTGTAAAACCGTATTTAGGCATAAAGTAATATTTGGCGCTGCCAAGTTATTTATTGTACCAGTCTTTGATTTGAATAAAGGATGTTTAAGTTTATATGAATCCTGAAAACAATGTTTATTTTGTAAACACATTATTTAGTTTCAGGTAATTATATTTTTATCGCACTTAGAGTATTTAACAAAGACCGATAAGAAGACCAATTACAGTTGACTAGGAAAGTTTTGCATAAAAGTTGTCATTGAGAGCCGCTTACATAACGTACAATTAGAGTCTTACACAATGCAAAATATGCCGCTAAATGTGTTTAAAGAACTGTCAATACGTTTTGTGTAAAACGTATTTAGACAGTTTAATATGGTTAACTAATTATATTTAAAGGCGATCGTTAAGCAAGCGGCCCTAAATGAAATGTTTATAAACATAATAAGTTCATAATTAAACTATTTGTTATCTACTCTTAAAAATGAGTAACTCTGTCAAAATAGTTTAATTGTAACTGTTAAGGTATAATGACCCATTACCCGACTCTGAGTGCGGTGGTTACACATTCATATAAGGTTTATTCCAATTCCAATTGCAAATAAGTCAAAATAGTCAATTCCGTACGAACTACAATCTTTCCGTTCTAAACTTGCACTGATCCACAAAAAAACAAAAGTTATCCTCAAAAATTTTGAGGGTGTGTGGACTGAGCACATATTCAGCGCATTGATATACATAAGCATAGATGGGTCTAGTCAAAAGTGCAGACCGCTTTTCTTTTTTTGTGGACCGGTATTTTATTACACAATGACAAGCGTCATCTAATAATAATAATATAAAGAATGATAAATGCCCAATAATAAATGTAAATCTTATCAGACTATTATTACAAACCACATCCTTAGCATCTCGTAAGAATGGATTTAGGAGCTCTTCAGAATTGGTCGCGGTCTTATTCGTCGAAGCAGCAGCGGCGCGGAAACGCATAAAGAAGTGTAATCACTTGGTAAGCTTTTGCGCGTATACCAAGAATAGCGATTCCTCTCCGCTGCTGCACCAAAAAACGAGAAAGCAGCTTTACAGGATTTGTATAAGGCTTTTATCGTTCCTAGTATTATGTTCACCGTTGACGTTTGGTCCTTTAACTTCCAGTACATATCGGAACAGAAATTTATGTTTTTTTTTTCAATTTAACTGAGCTTATATTGTTTAATGTAGCGCAAGTTTACAGTCACATTTGTTATTTACCTTAAATGTAATTGTAGGTAATTTGAAATCGAATATTGAAATTTTGCTGTAAATGTGTATTTATTTAATTTCGGTTTAAATAAAAATTCAAAATAAAAATATTGTAGTTTTATTTACACGTGGCACTAAAATTTAATTTTAATGTAATTAATTAGTTTAGCTTATTGGCTAAAGCGCCAATATCTGATTTTTTAGTTTTCAATGGCGTGGGTTCGAATTCTGCCTGGACAGTATGCACCATTTAGGTAGTATTTCTAAGTTATGTACTTACCTACATGTTCTGAATAAAATATGTCTTTATTTCATCGATTAAGAACATTTAAAACTAAATAAAAATATAACCAGAAGTTGCAATATATTAAACTATTTATTAATAGATAGTCTTATTTTGGTTTGAGTTTTGTACAATGCGTTTTAAAATGTGAAAAAATCAGGGCGGCTAATTTCGACCAGGAGATTTCGAAAATGCAATTTTCAGATTTTTTGTCTTTCTATCTGTTAGAGCATCACGTAAAAACTATAAAACGGATTTAAATGAAACTCAACATAGAGCTAGCTTAGTCCAGGGCGTAATTTAAGATACGTGGCGCTGTAATCGCGTTTTTTTCAATTTGTCAACAAATAAACATAAACAACATTCCGGCATTTGTGCCCAGGTTCCAGTCTCCCTTAAGAGAGCAGCAGCGCATTTGTAACACCTTTGGTGTTGTAAATCTCTATAGGCGATGGTAACCGCTTTCCATCAAGTGGGCCTCTGCCTGTCTACTGATCTCCTGCAATAAAAAATGACATTCGTTATATTACTTTAAATTAGGATGGCTTCGACTCATATGTATGTTTGACTGAGCTATTGTGTGATGACTATATGGACAGTTTCTTTGTTATTATTTTATGTGAAAGATCGAATTATGTTATTGTGTAATTAAAATAAAGCTACTGGCTAGGATTTGACAGCGGTGCACCCGCGGGGCAAACTCTAGTACTGAATAATACTAATTACTACTAAAAATACACTTCTAAAAAGTGTCTCTTTTAGACAATCTCAGTCTCGCAATAAATTGCTCATCGTCGTTGCAGATTTACATAGTGAAATTCTTATTCCATTTTTTCTAACATCGCTCTGATTGACTGAAATACAATTTAAGTTTTCTTTGTCCCGCTATGGTAGGAATATTCGCTTCAAAGTAGATTGAACAATACAAGGGAAAATTCTAACAGAGATTTTTAAAGAAGATTATTATATGAAACGACCACGTGTTTCGAATAATATTCTTTATATCGCAAGTTAATACAGTTATTTTAATTATTAAAAAAATCTAATGATACTTTAATGAAAGAATATTTCCGTATTAAATTTTGTTTTTATAGTCCATCAAATGCCAACATTACGGTTAATAAAAAAAATTATTGATTAAAAAATGTTATTTTTATATGATAAAAAACAGAGACAGAAAGAGGTTGATTCCAACAAGTGGTAACTTTTGTAATAAGAAATAACATTTCGTGAAAAAGAAGATAAAATTGAATATTGGCTATCCATGTCCCAATAAACGTCATTGAATTTTCTCCCTATAACAAAATACGAGTTCAAATCGTGGTTAGACACAGCACTGATTTTCAGTGCCCACCTCGTAAATCACACATATTTGAGACTCTTTGTAAAATAACAAATATTAATTAATCCGGGTTGTCTGGAAGAGATCGCTCTAAAGCGATAAGGCCCGCCCATTGCTCCTACTTTTACTGTTTAATGTTACTAATGTAAATTTTTTATACTATGTGGATGTGGTGAACAATAAAGTGTTTATCTATTTATTCTAATAAAATGTAAATATACATTTATTAATAAAAAAAAAAAAAAAAAAAAATATTATTCATATGTTACAGAACCGATATATTTTATAAATAAAACTCCTTATTTCAAATAAAAAGTAAAGAAACGCTGTTCTCAGATTACAGTTGAATTTTCTTTAAACATATTGTACGGCTGTCACAAGCAGATAGAGAGGCGGCCGAATGGTGGACTCAACATTATAACTGCGGTTCGTTCTATTTTTATATTTAAATAAATCGGCCGACCAGTACACGCCTTATATAATACTAAGCAAAGGTTGATGTGCTTTTTATGGGTGATATACAAAGAACAATGCTAGGATTTATTATAGACACCCGGACTGGACTAAAAATTAAAAAGGTCATTTAAAAACCTCCCTGTCACGAATAATAACCGGTATTATTCACATATGATATTGTTACAACTTAGCCCCTCGACAAAGACAAATTTCACGAAGCACATTAAATTACCTGTCGGCATTTGAACTGATTGTAATTCTTGTATGATCGTCTTCCTTTGTTTACTTATTTATTTCCTACGTTTCTAGAGTACAGCCCATTGTCTCATCGTACTCGTTTATGGTAGCTTGCGGCCGAAACATTAGCCAGGTGCTGCGGATTACGTCGACTACGACACGGGCACGGGCATTTGTATTTGTAAGGTATAAAACGGCCTGGGAGAGGCGAGAACCACGATCAAGGCGAGACGTGTGTACATTCGGAAATCTATTAGTGACGGACTTTGCGCGTTTTATTGAATTACGACCTTCTGCATTAAGTTATATTTGCTCCTATGGTATACGTGTTTGAATAGTTCTAATAAACTCTATAATAATTCCAACGGAATGTTAATTTGAGTCGTAATAATATGGTAGCTCATAGCATGTAAGTTCAAAAAAAAAATTGAAGAAATATATGCTGATTACCCCATATGCATGCACAGATATTTTATAGTAGATATAAACGATAGTACTAGAAGTTTAGAGCTAGTAAAAATAAATTGAAACTGAAAAGAGAAATAAAATTCAAGCATACTTGAACATGTAAAGTATAGTATTTTCCACTACAAATTTCAATTTTATGTGGAATAGGTATAACGTAGAATGCTTGGCGAACGAAAGCTAACTTGCTTTTACGCTTGAAAATACAAAGCATTTTTCCATGTATTTTAAACTTTGTGTATGTTATGAGAAAACTAGAAATAAATAGGTTTTCTTTTGGACTAAGTGTATTTCTGGATTTTTATTCGCACAAATTGGAGGAATGATATTTTGATGTGCCTATATAAAATATTTAAATATTGATCTTTTAACGAGAATTGTCTGTTTTTGAAGTGAAACTTCTTTATTGGCGTTGGAAAAAACGCGGTTACGCGTCACATTTTTCCCGTTACGCGCCATCTTTTTCTTGCCCCTATCACAGTAAATTCGACCGTGGTAGGCTTTATTTATATGAAAAATTTCTGTAAAGTTGCATATAGTAAATAATTTTTCGAAAAATAAGGTTATAAAGAAGTTTCATTTCTTACGTGTGTACTAGTACACGCACACATTTTTTGTTGAAAGTCTCAACTGTTTGATGAAAAGTGGTTTTGCGATTGTATATTGATATAATTCGATTGGCAGGCGAACTATATTTATTTTATTATGCTGCTTACTAATGGACCGTGTTATAAGCAAGATGAGAAAAAAACATTTAGTTCTGACTGAATAAATAAATTTCTGCGAAAGTTATATACTTAAATAACAATAAATCGATACTACTGACATCTAGCAAATATAGTGGAACTAAGCAACAACACAATAAGGCACTGCGATTATCATACCTAGTATCTTTTTTTATGTTAAAGTGAAAGCGGAGCCGAAAATAAGACGAGTTCACTTTTGTCTTTCAATTTATATGAGACCTGAAAAAATTAATTAATTAATCGGTAGACAATCTCACATATTGTACATCCCCAAGCAAATCAAGTTATGCTTGTCTTATGGTTAATATATATCGGACCACTCTGTGGCCGATCCGAGACACCCAGAGCGTAGTAAATGACGGAAAATTCGCTTACGAAATTTACCATGCCAGGAAACGAACCCGGAGTCTCTGCGCTGCAGTGGAGTCAGAACACTCTCAAGTACAGAGGCCTTCAATAAATGAAATGATCTTAATTGTTAATTATGATTTCATAATTGACTTTTTATTGCTTTTTCATTTTAATATTTTTTATTATAAAATTTTCCATTGTTTGTTATTTCTTACAGAACAATAGTTTATACTTTAAACAAACTTATCCTTGAAAATACTCCATAATCTAAGAAACGCAATTAAATAAATATCAAATAAGCAGACGGGTAGTTAAAAAAGTCCATGTGAAACCTTTTTTAACTGATTTCATAAATAGGAGGTTTTTAATAATAATTCGTCTGTATCTTTTATTACCAATTTCATTTCGTTTATTTTTCAATGTTGACAATGCTTTATTTCTACCAAAATTGAAAGACAGAAATAAACCGTTTGAAATTAAAACTTTTAACGGTTTTAAGCGCGGAATTTTATTTGGTATCATTCTAACGTTTCAAAGAAAATACTTAAGGAGACTTAAAAAATACTATGTGAACCGTCTATTTTCGGTAGGTAACAAACAATTATATCGAATGATGTCCCATCAATAGCGCAGGTGTTAACAAGATCGATAGTCCATTAGTACAGTGGTAAGGGTGGTTATGGCATAAACACAAGTTATTTGACATCGCCACAATTAGTGGTGCGACAGTAAAGCATAATTGAGTACGTGGGTTTTGAACGCTATTATTATAATGTTATTTAAAGTGCTTCAAAACATTGCATAAACGACATTTACAGTCCAAATTTTCTAAGCATTTAGCAACCAGTCTAACTCATTGAAACTTAGAGGTGCCAGGCTCTATTACTGGTTTATTTTCAGTTATTTACTCTGGTCTGGGTATCTAAGATCGGTGCTAGAGTTATTTGATTCATGATTATATATTACTATTATACAAGAGTGCATCATAATAAAAATGCATCCAAGGACAAGGCCAGATTAGTAATGGATTACGTAAAAGTGGAACCAAAAAACGACGTGGTTATTAAAAGTAACTGATAATGGCGCTAGCGATCTGTGATCAAGGGAGAGGCTACGGCGTGTCTCCAGCAATAAAATATACAGATGATGACTTGCCGCTCACAGAATGGCTATCCAAAACAAATGAACAACAAAGAACATGCGTGTGTCTGAGAGGTGTGATGCAATTTACTTGGACGGCTTACGGTTTTATGCCGTTATCACTTCTAAATCTGATCCTCAATTCTCAGATCTTACGTCCATCACTTGTGCCAGTCTTTTAGCACGCTTAGATACCGCGATATTGACATTTAGTTTATGCTTTGTCATAAAGACTACGGGCTATTATTGATATTAGTCAACTTGAGATATCAGCTGAGTTGATGTTTTTTTAGATATAGGTCACTGTAGGTATAGGTAGGGTCACTAAAGTGATAGACCACAAAGGCATCCACTCAGCTGAGATTAGAATGTTGGGATGGATGTGAGGTGTTGCAAGGATGGATAAGATGAGAAATATGCACATAAATGGACTTTGAAAGTAACACCCATGACCGAAAAATAGGATGAAGAATGTTAGGTAGTATATAACAGCAGCCCATATCCGTCCCACTGCTGGCCTCGGGCCTCCCACCGTAGAGTAATGGACAGTATATACGCCACGCTTGTCCAAGGCGGCTTGGCAGGTTGGACACCTCGGTTATCTCGAAGTGCAGGTTGCATCACGATGTTTTTCTTCACCGTTTTTAGAACGTGGTAATTGTAACAATATGTAGATTAGGTCAGAAAACAGCCAAGTGGTGCATGCGTTCCGACCAGGATCGAACCCGCGATCTTTGAGTTTAGGACGCGTGCGCTAGCTGCGCTACCACGATAATTTTTGTTTGTAATAGAAAGCATTAGAGATAAATACAAGTTTTGGAATTTTTAATACCAAGTATGTTGTATCTAATAAAGTACCGCAAAATATAATCTTACTTCATCAATATTTAAAAAAGTATTTAATTTATTATAATTACAATCCCTTCATGCCATTCGTATAACAAATACGTGGATTTAAATGTGAAAATTTCTCGCTGTAATGTTATATTAAAACAATTCTTTAAACGAGGATTTTTTGTGGCGAATTATTACATTCATTTATAATGACTATGGAAATATGAGATTTAGAAGCAATTACAGCGTTGCGATGTAAATTTGTTTATTTCAAGTAAAGTACCACATTATAAATATATCTTAAATTGATCTTTGGCTACATATTTGTTACGGTTTCATGGCCAACTTTCCTAAACCGATTTGAATTTACTACAGCCATTCTTTAAAATACAAAAATGAATTTAAGCTTTTTCATACCCATGATTATGATATAACAGTATTATTTTAAAGGTGTTTATTACCCCTAACCACGGCTGACGTGACTGCATAGTTTACTTCAACTGTTGATAATATCATTTCAGTGGCCGCGCATGATATTTTGGTAAATATTCCGCTAGGTATTGATGCTTATATAGGTATTATAAAAGTGTTCGTAATATTTTAATTTTATATAAAAAACAAAGAGAACATTGACAATAAAAAGTTGTTTTGCATACTAATGGTCTCAAAATAAGTTACGTCCATAACCATGAGAAGTGAAGAAATAAGAAAGCTTCCCAAGCTTCGAAGTGTACGCTCCGAACAGAACCGGGATTTAATGATCGGATGATTAGTGATAATAAAAAATATTTTGCGTAATTTTTCGCGACTGTTATTTGATTGTTTATCTTAATTGTATTGAGTTTAAGGCTCACACTGCACATGCACTTCCCCTCAACACCAGCATGTAACAGATACACTCTACATTAGTATAAGTTTAAGTCACTCGTAAGATGCATACACCTCAACACAAATTAATTAATGCCACATATAAGAACTAAAATCATAGCGTGTTAAATTTGAAAAATTAAATTTAGAAATTAAGCTTTTAAAAGGGGTACGGAACTCGAGTCCGTAGAGTAGTTAAAAAAAGAGAGAAAAGAAAAGTATATTCTATGTGAATCGGAATGCTAGGGTCCAATTCTGCTTTTCAAACCTTGACGTTACGATGGTATTCAAAGTACGATTCCATAACGATAGTGAAAAAAACTCTTATTCTACTAAACACATAATATCTTCTCAAAATTATCTCGGCAAACAATAGTACAAAAAAAATGGTATTACCATCAGAATAAATGGCGTAGTCCGAAAAAAATATTGAAAAGATACCAAATTTTGAGATATTTCCGTGGCAAGTCATTGGAATACCAAAATCCGGCAAATCTACGATTGAGGCGTAGTAGTGCGAAGAGATAGTAATAACAGAATTGGCCCCAGGGCTATTCAGCTTCTTAACACTAAAGGCATACACAGTGACTGTTTGTATACGTCCGGTCGTAAACGCACGGTTACGGCCCACGGGGACATCATAAGCCATCAAGGTGAATTAGACAGGGATCGCAAGTGTTCCATGTGTACATCTGACTTCTAAATGACTAGAGCATTGAGCCATCAGAAGGGTTGCACTATCCATTCAGATATTTTTAGCGACCCTTTATCAGAGGGTCTACGTATCAATTTCAGATAAGCGATTCTCCAAAGGGGACTATAGCGGCCGCCTTACCGCCTTTCTGCGCTAGGTCTTACCGCTACCAGTATATTTAGATACATGTCAATTTCACACAAGCGATTCTCCAAAGGCGACTATAGTGATCGTCTTACCGCCTTCCTGCGCTAGATCTTACCGTTATCAGTATATTTAGACACATGTTAAATTCACATAAGCGATTCTCCAAAGGTGATTATAGCAGTCGCTTTCGCTTTATCGCCTTACTGCGCTAAGTCTTACCGCTACCAGTATATTTAGACACATGTCAAGTTTACATAAGCGATTCTCCAAAGGCGAATATAGGGTCGCATTTGGAAAATTGCTTATGTGAAATTTACACGGAAACGTCGCATAAAGTTCCTCTTTATGTGGATATCTGTCATCCTAGTCACACGAATCTGAGAAAAAATACTCTTTAGGACCACAGGTCATTAGAAGCACATCGAAGTGGTTTTAGTAGTAAAAGGCGGATCTGCGAATCCAATACTAGCTTACTATTTTCAGTGAGCTGTAGAACATGCATAAGCATGCGCACCTGTACAAGTGAGTTGCGTTTTTGAGTAAGTGAGTTGAACCATGGTTATTGAAATTTCTTTTTAACGAAAAATACCTATTTTCCTTGAAAATATCAATCGTTTAATTAAATGTGCCATTTGAGCCACTCTTAAAACTTTCTCGTTTGGAGTCTATAAAAGACTCACAATTTGGTAGAGGCTTTTATTTTAAATTATTCTAAAGCAGGTGATAGACGTTCTTCTGGCTACACAGCTTTCTTTGATTCCTATACTTTATGTACTTACGGTGTACACCGTTTGAAAAAATGGCAAGCTGTAAGTACTACTTACTCTCCTACTACTTACACCTGTATCACCTTCATAAGGCATGAATGGTCCTTCGTGGGTCAATGTCCGCAATCATGTTTAGGTAAAGTTCTATATTTTCTTGACAATTTCATCAATTGAAGGGTCTTGGTGATATTATAATGAGCATTACTAATGTTTTTATACCAAAAAAAAATTAAAACTGCGGTCACACATAAAACTACAAGGATGTGCGCGGCGACAGCGCCCGAATGAGTGGTTAAAAGATTTTCTGATTACAAAACACCGTATGTTACACTGGTTGACCAGTCACACATGTAGTATTCGTAAAAATACCTTCCAAAATGAATGGTCTATCCTTATTTAAAAGAAATATGATTGCAGATAACGATGCGCTCAGAAGAATCGCCTAAAATTGATTCGACGTTGTTTAAACAAAAAAATCGTGGAGAACCATATTTAAAAAAAAACGCAAATATAGTCGTAAATGTATCAAGTCTTTTACATAATGTAAGTTGTCGTCAAATTAGCATTGTAAAATGAAAACTTTCTTGGGTTTGCGGTATTAAATAAAATATGTACATTTTGATGAAGTCGCGGTTAAAATAAACAAGGGATTGTATCGAATTTTCCATTTAAAGGACATTTACATCAATTGAATGTATAAAGCAATTTGTAAATTTGGGTAGATACTTAGTTTTTATTTGCCCGAATAAAGTGGAATTATAAAGAAATATACTGAAAGTTAGGTTTTTGTTACAGAAGTATTATACTTTTCCTAAACTGATTATGACGAATGAAGCGTTTCTAATTATTATAATATACTACAATTATAATAATAATATAACAAATAGATTTTTTTCTAGAAATAAAAACTTATTGATTAAAATTAACCAAATGATTAAATCAAAACTATTAAGGAAGGGTAAAATTGTACTTGGAGAGATATTTTATTAAATATTTTAAATTTACACCATTACATCGTAGGAAAATTTTCTAGGTGACAAAGTCAAATTAGTTGGTGTTGCCAACATGCTGGGACGCGGCGGTGAAATTATGCACCATACCAAATAATATTTTGATTTTCATTATCTCTTGGCTAATAATATAAATAGTATGGCCTTGAAGCCAGCATACTAGTCACACTGATTAACTCATAAAATACATCGTTGCTCCGAACACTGTCGAGAGTTTATAGAAGAAAATTTGTTATATAGTTAAACCAATTTTTTTTAACATAGCCTCGATCCGCTCTTAATTTTTTAAGGTCTTAGATTTTAATAATTAGAGTTATTAAAATCTAAACTAAAATATATAATTCACAAATAAATAAAATATTGTTTGGCGTTGTTAAGGAAATTATGAAACGTAAATTGTAATAATCACTAGTCTTTCGGATTAAAATCAATTGCTGTTCGTAAATCTTGCTAAAATTCGAGAACAGCAGGACTGGTTTTGGCTAAATTTAAAGTCCAGGGAAGGTTTAAAAGAAAGAAATTATTAGAAAAGTTAAAGTTATTAGAAATTATTTCCTGTCAAGCATTTGATATTCGTCCCGTCGTTTAGAAATCAAAATTTTTATTGATTGATTCTGAGGCGGTGCGAAGTTTGAAGGGTCAGCTAGTATTTTATAATTAAAGATGTTCTGTAAAACTTTCACTCGTTCAAGGAATTGAATATCAAAGTAATTATAGTGTGGTTATGTATTAAGTATGTATGTAAACATGTGACATTTTCCAGATAAAGTCACTATTCTCGATGTAAAATAATCAATATTTTACAATCGTCGTTTATTTTTGATAGGGTTTCGTATCTCGTAATCTGATGAACTAAAAAGGTCAAAGTGGTAGGTGGTACAATTAAATATACTTAAAACAAAAATTTATTTGAACAAGATCCAATCAATGTGATATGGGATTTTTTGATTACATTTTCTTTAAGAGTTTCATAGCCAAATGACAAAAACACATGTACGTAAACATTCGTGGTCTCTACAGAATCATGTTTTATTGCAGGAGTTCAGCAGACAGCCAGATAGCCCACTTGATGCAAAGCGGTTACCATCGCCTGTGGACATTTGCAACACCAAACATGTTACAAATGCGCTGGTGCTCTCTTAAAGGAGTCCGGTACTCGGTAATGCCGATACACAACTCAAGATTGTTCCGGCGTCATACCTTAGACTAGGGATGATAGCATTCCATTCGTGCAAATACCCTACTACGTGGTTCTTTTATGTAGTCTGACACGCGCTAAGACTTATTTGAAAATATTACTGCGTAACAAAACGTTTTCAGTTTTCGCCAAATACTCTCGCATGTAATCCCATCTGAATATACATATTATATTTTCGTTTACTTTTAATAACTGAAAACAACACAGTATGTTTCTGACTTTTGTACGAAGGACAAACAAAGTAAAGCTCGTTATGAAATTATCTAGATATAGCCATCTTTAACGATGGCTTTGACTATAAAAATGTAATTTTTGGCCGGAGCCTGAACTAAATTGAACATTGTTTTTTTACGTACGGCAGAGATTGTCTGTTGAAATTGGTTTTTACTAAATGAGATCTGTATATCTATATTCATATATACTTTAAAAATATTAATGTTACTCTATCAGATCAGTGTCAGTGATACATTCGCTAGACCTTTAGGCGCCTTTACGGCGGCTTTTTTCGGAGCATTGCGATGTATGGTGATTCCATAACGATGGAAACTATAACCGCACCAACATAGCTCTTCCGATATGTCAGAGGCTTCTGGTGGTAGTACGATGGTAAAGCAGGTGGTAAGGGTATGAGAGCGCTCGTAGATAAGACCGATACAAGTTGACAACATCAGTATTTATTTAAATTTTTTGAAATGACAAGGTATATTAGTTTTATTGAAGTTCATTTATTTGTTATAATAATTATGTATTACATAATTACAATTACTTTTTATTAACACGCTTTTATTAGCTTCACCTGTATGTATGTATGTATGTAAGTATGTTTGTAACCGACCCCTTTGAGCTCGATTTTGTCCTACTTTGAACGATCAGATTTAATTCAAACTTTGTACACCTGTCAAAGGTCGATGACAATGCAATAATATAGTACTATGGAGCTGATCTGATGATAGAGTGGGAAGGTGGCCATAGGAACTCCTGTACTAAACAAGATAGACCCGTCGTGTTTGGACTCGTATGTTTATATCGCGTGAAAATGCAATAATATGGTACCATGGAGCTGATCTGATGATGGAGTCGAAAGGTGGCCATAGGAACTCCTGTACTAAACAAGATAGACCCGTCGTGTTTGGGCTCGTTTTACTTGTCTTGGCTAGCACTCTGCTGCTACATGATATGCAGGATCTCAAAAGCTTGTATTCAAAAACATTAAAAAAAATTCAACAAAAAAATGAAAAATAAATAATAGTTTAAAAAAACTAAAAAACACGCTTTCATAAAAATCAACTAAAACACAGAAAATAAAATTAATAAATTGGTTTCTGATGAATAGGGTCTAAAAAAAGCGTGGGGTGTATTTAAAGCGCTTTTTAAGATATGAAAGAAGAAGAAAAGCGCTTTAAATACACCCCACGCTTTTTTTAGACCCTATTCATCAGAAACCAAATTTATTAAATTTTATTTTCTGTGTTTTAGTTGGATTTTTTATGAAAGCGTGTTTTTTTCGTTTTTTTTTATTAATTATTATTTACTTTTTATTTTTTATATTAACAAAATTGGGTCATTATGGTCTTACGCCAAAAGGAAGGTTTACACTGAAAATCAGCGTTGTGTCGGATATAACTCCGGCACAACAATATGCTGAGTGCAAACCTTGTTTGCTGAAAATGCGGCGTACAAATTCTCAAATAATGTTTTGTGTGTAATAATGTGTAAAGAATGTAACTACGTCGCTATTTTTCTCAAATAAAGGTCTTTTCTTTCTTTCTTTCCTAATACTGTGATCCAATATTTCATGATGGCTGAAATTAAGCCTGTATGCTGTTGAGGTCATTCATACAAAAAGTAGGTTTGGTTTTTTAATTGTTAATCTGACAGCAAAATATAATTTTATATAGATACTGATTAAAATTTCTCTTTAATGCATCTGTGTACTATGAATAATCAAATAAATAACGAGGCAAAGTAAATCCTTAATGTGGCCCCCATACAGGCTCTGAAGAGGACTTAATGTGAGAACCAGAGTTTCCTTCGGAATGCCCCTTATATCAGCTGTTCTTTTGATTATTTCATATATGGCACTAAAGTTTTATTTTATGTCAAGTTGTAATCTATACTTTTCTCAAAAGTTATCTAGGTCCTTTTATGGCTGGTTCCTGTACTATTGCCATGGATAAAATACTTCTTCTTCTTTGCTATTTGTAGTAATTTAAATTACTTCTATGGAGCTTATGTCAAATTTTAATGAGTGGGAAGGGAAACGGACGGATATAGGAATCGGCCATTAGTCGTTTAGTCGTAAAAAAGTGTTAAAAAAATTAAATTTACTTTTGCATTTTACATTAATACTAGAAGCACCGGTAGACGTTGTCTTACCCTGAAAAATAAAAATCTAGGAGCCAATCCCAGCACCATTCGTATTTATATATATTTACTAGCTGTCCCGACAGACGTCGTCTTGCCTGGAAAAACTTAAATCGATATGCCAACAGAAGCGCCACATACCTGTCCGATTGTGAACCAACTCAGAAATCTTTTCTGGCTCATGTACATACAACAACTTTGCTAAAGATCATCACATGATCAAATGTATAGTTTACGATTCTATAAAGGACATACAGACAAACATTCATTTTTATATATAAGAAAAAGAGAAGAAGATATACAGAATTCGCATATGAATGGTTGTCATTAAATAGAACTCGTATGCATGTGTGAACTGAGTCCGTCAGTAATAAAGTGCTAGGGTTGTGAAACGCATGGCAAGTGAAGCGATATCTCATGGTGACAGCTGATTTATAGCATTTCCCTTTTCAGTCCTGCGGCTATCCACTGACGACCGAAGTTTAGACGTAATCTTGGGTGTCGTTGTGTTCTCGTATTTGATATACTTTACTCGACTATTCTAACTAGAAAAAACCCACCGAATATATATAGATAAACTTTATTGTACACCATTACAGAAAACACAGATGAACTTATAGCCTAAAAATATTCTATATGTGCATAATGGGCGGTCAAAGGTGGTATACATAAATATTTGAGGACTATTATAGATCAGCAAAATCTTAATGGGTTGAGAAAGAAATTAAGGATTTTTTTAAAAAGCACCAACTCTCACTACGCTACTTAAGATAAGATACAACTGGTATTTGATGTAATTCTAGGATTTTTAGTTTTATTTTATAAATGTTTGTATTTATTATGGATTCTTTATTTTTGATCATTAGTTTTCCTACTTTTATTTATCATATTGTTACAACTCAGGTCCCGACAAAAACAAAACCCACCTGCATATCTGAAACAACACACACATTTTATTACACGTCGACATCGACACTTTTGTAATAATTCTTTTAAGGCTGTCTTGTTTTTTTACTTATTTATTGGCAGAAGCTTCTAGAGAACGGCCTATTGTTGTATTGTAATCATTAGCCTGGTGTAACGGATTTTAAAGTACAAACTGATTCTAGGAATTTAGCTCCACGTTGTCGGGCGGGTTATTGCATTTGTGCAGTGTAAAACAATTGCATGATTGAGGGAGGAGGACAGTCGAGTGATCACCACGAGCGAAGCGAGACGTGTATACTAAAATCGGGAATCTAATAAGTGACGGACTTTGCCCGTTTTATTGAATTACGACCTTTGACGACGAATTCCTAACTACGTTTGGACTTGTTGTGTTCGGTTATATTTGTACCTGTGTTATACATGTTTGTGTAGTTCTAATAAACTCTATAGTAATTCTAACGGAATTTTAATTCGAGTCTCGCGACTCGTAATAGTTTAATGATATATACCGTTACTTACAATGCGTTATTCATTTCGATTTTAGTATGTATGCTTCACAGTGATGTATTATTTGCCGTAGCAATTCCTTAAGGGCTCAGCGGAAGATCAGCGCTGATTTTAACAGAACAGCACTGTGTTGTGATAGATGCTTCTTTTAAGACAAGTTTGTTTATGTTTATTTTTTTGTAACAATTAGTTTAATGTAATTTGTCCTAAATAAAATGATTTTCTTTCTTCATTTTTCTGTTTGAATCTCTGTATTAAATATTCTATATTAATATAGTTGAAGTTTCTGCTCGATTTCAAAATTAATACCAAATTTAAATGAAACTGCTATTTATACGATGGCTAATTGTTATAAATTTGCATGTTTAGAACTTTCGTACGAAACTTTGTCTCGAACAAGTTTCTAAACGGCTCACTAGGTTTGTATGAAAATTTTGGGGATTCAAATAGGAGCTTTATTTGAATATTTGTTTTTATGTAACCAAAATGCTTGCCTGTATTTAGGGTAAAGCGTTGACATCCAGCGTCGTAATATGACAAGGATTTTGGGAACGATTCCAACTGAAGGTCCTTGTATTTTTGAAGTGAAACTTCTATATAGACGCGGGGTCTTACGATTTTTCGCTCACGAAAAGGTGTAACAGTCACGTGGTCTAATACTTACATTTTTAAACTCGTGATATCTTTCTAATGGAATGTCCGAATTGAATAATTCAAAAATTCATATAAAGGTATTGAAGCAGTCTTGAATATGAAGAATTTATTTTGATAAGGATTAATACCAAAATACAAATAAAGAGCCTTTTCTAGCGGCAGCATTTTTATTAAATTTTAAAAATAAAAGAACACTTATTGTGGCATAACTATAATAGTTAGACATATGCTGTCCCGATACTTTTTGTAGATAATGATGTGGTCTGCAAAGTCGTAGTACATTATTTGATTCTATCATTAATAGTTTTTGCAGTGGACGCGATTTTAGGTATTTTTTAAACCTTGCGTTAAATTATTGGAGTTTTAGTAAGGATCCCTAACTTTTTTGTAAATATGATATAGCTTTTGTCACTCGGGAATAGTGTAACTTGCCAACAAAAGAATTTTTCAAATCGGTTCTGTAGTTCGTTTTCCAGTTGTTCGTTGCGATTCGTTTTCCCACTTTTCCGTTGCCATTCGTTTTCATTGTCCGTTGCGATTCGTTTTCCACTTGTCCGTTGCAATTCGTTTTTCTACTTGTCCGTTGTGATTCGTTTTTCCACTTGTTCGTTGAAGTTTTTTTATAAATTGAGATGTATTAGGTTCTTTTTTATGTGAATATTTCTTATTGTAAAATTCAAAAGAAAATGAGTTCAGCAGACAGACATATGTCCCACCTGATAAAAAGCGGTTACGCCTCTGGACATTTCTAAAACCAAAAATACTACCAACGTACTGCTGCACTCTGCAGGGAAGACTGGAACTAGGCCACTAATGCCAGAACACAAACAACTCAAGGTTGTTATAGCGACATAATCTACCCATGGGTTGTTACACATCCAGTCCGGTAAATACCCTGGCAAATTATTATTTCTCTTTGGACTTGGTAAATTCGGCTATTTTTTAGTAGCCGTGATCACGGAAGACAAAGATCTTTGCGGGCCGTCTGCCTGTTTGGCAGATTCGCAAATAAACTAGAACCTAGGTACCTATTCCTGAATCCAACACACAAACAATACATGGCGCCCCAGGTTACTTTTCTCTAGCTTTTTGGAATTTTTGAAGTAAAACTTCTTAGAATCGTTATGATATCAAACACGATGAAACAAAAAAACGACAATAAAAAGAGATAAACACATATATCTATAGGACAACGCCCGTGAGAGAATGAGATAGAATACATGCTCATAAATATAAATAGAGTTGGTAATTTTTTGAATTTTTTCGTCAATACTTCAAATTTCGTGTTTTAAACCTTTAAAATACAACGATATAATACATATATTATATCGTTTCATAAAATTGTGACGTCACGCAATTTAGAATCTCTTCCAACCCTAAGTAACACTTTGTTTAACTTCTACTGCAAGTGAAACAAAGTCATTACACAACTGAACTACATTGAAGTAAAAGAACTACACACACCCACATACACACAAACAAACAATTTTATTAATAACTAGCTGTGCCCGCGATGTCGTCCGCGTGAAAATTGTTTTCAAAACACTCCGATTTTGAAACATTATTCATTGATGCTCCGCTCCTATTGATCTTAACGTGATTAAATATAGCCTATAGCCTTCCGCGGTAAATGTATTATCTAACAGTGAAAGAGTTTTTCAATTCGGACCAGCGGTTTCTGAGATTAGCGCGTTCAAACAAACAAAGAAACTCTTCAGCTTTATAATTTTAGTATGGATTAAAAAAAACATCTTTTTTGAGAATAATTACTATTTTACCATGTAATTCTCACTCAAATATTCTTCTTTTAAGTTTAAAACATATAGAGCTAATTAATTGTGATAGAAAAATGACACGAAATTAGATAGATAATAAATACTTTATTGTTCACCAAACATACAATTTCAAAAACACAATAACAAAATTATCATGGTTAAAACAGCAGGCGGCCTTATTGCTAAAAGCAATCTCTTCCAGGCAACCTAACTTAAGGAATAATTTAATCTAATCTGGCGATGTAGGTGATGTAGAACCTTAAGTATCATATCATATCATAAATAAACATACTTTAACTACATATTATTGAGCTATTGCATAGCTTTTATCGCGGGCTTTGAGCGCGGCGACCGAATCAAGAAATTCCGTAACGAAAATAAAACCTAGCACCCCCACTCCGCCTAACATGTAGCTCGGCCGAGCGTTTGCTTAACGTGTATGTATATGGTACGACTGTACGAAGCTCGCACGGAACGAGACGGGCTGCTCCGAAATCGGACGAATACGTAAGCAGCTGTTTGTGAGAATGTATATAGGTATCTATCATATCTTTATAATGCCACACTTACCGCATGTGCGCCCCGTAAGTATGTTTTAATTTAATACACATACTTAAATTATATAAATTAAAGAAATACTATCGTAAAAGCACCTTTAGACGAGATTGTGTGTGCCAAGCTTAACACCTGTTATCTAGTTTCATTTTAATCCGGTTACTCGCCGCTGGCTGCGCGAAATGGATAAACAATGGTGATAATGAACGCCTACGTGAATGAAGGTTCATTTTGTAGCCGTGATATTGAGTTTTATGAGGTGAAATATAGAAATAACGCGTAATATGTGTATTAAGTAACATACAGAGAGCGTTTTATTTTATTGTACTGAGAGCTATGTAAGGGTCTTTTGAAATTGGGTATTTGACACATATTACAAGAAATTGTAAAATAATATAAAAGATGATGTTACTTTCAACGATTCATTATACAAAAAAATTTCATTGTACTTTAAACAACAGTTAATAAGCTATTTGACTTGTTATAATTGTGATGTCATAATCCAGTATTCTCATACATAATCAAGGAGGCTGTGACGTTTTGTACGATGATAAAATATGTCTCAGTTGATGTGACTGTCAAATATCCAATTATTTAATTAAAGCCCCCTATACAGAAATTTTATTATCAGTGAAATACAACAAGTATAATTTAAAAGTGTTACTTTTACCTTTTACCCCCCCCCCCCCCCCTCCATGTTAGAGCTAAGCTGTTCACCTCCCCTTTGCTCGCTTGCTTACCAAGATGAGTTTTAGCGGAACTACTATTATATTTCTGTCAGGAGCTCTAATATTACTTGTATGATTTATTTTACTTCCCACCCATTTTAACTAGCTGCTGCGGCCCAACGACCTAAAATGAGTCCTGTCCTCCGAAAAATATTCCACTCCTTTCTATTCAATGTCATCTTCTATCAGTTATAGGCTTGAAGCTTCCGCAGATCAGCCTCCACTACATCACTCCAGCGATATCGATCAACTGATCTAGGCTTGTTGCTGAAGAGTTTTGCGCCGATTCTTCTTTCAAGCCACAACATGTTGCGAAGCGGTGATAAATTAGATTAGGCTCCCATAGAGTAAATGAATAATAATCATAAACAAAATTTATAACTAAATAATTATAATGAAGAAATTCGTGGCAGACTAAATGAAACTTTAATATTACCCACAGACATTTAAGTGATCAAAGCTACTGAAAATGGCCGAAACATCGGAATAATAATAATCAAATAAAATACCGCGCTTGATCCCATTAAACTAATTTTAATATGTTTACTAGTCGCGAAAACTTTAAAATAATATATCAAATTTTTGATGTTAAACCGAAGCGTAATTAAGTTGAATCCAGCCAACTTTAACAAAAACTGACATTCAATTATAATTATTAAAAATTTGATAATTATAACGGACAGAAGAAGACGCTTTGTCTTAAGAAAAGAGAAATGTCTTGACAAGGGGATCGAATTTCAAAGGGAAGTTCCTCAGAAGTACTTTTCGTTCCTCTTAACGTAATTGAAGATAAATAAAGCTTTTACATAATAACTCTAATTAACATTCTTTCTCGTTAGTAGCACAGATGATAAAATGAAACATGAACGGAATTATTTATTTTAACAAAATACTTTAAAAATCATTTATATTTCACGTATTAAATGTGAAAGTATTACCGAAAAGATAGATAATCTTCTTATATACACAAACGAATGTTTGTCTGTTTGTCCTTTATAAAATCATAAACTATACATTTGATCAAGTGATGATCTTTAACAAAGTCTTTGTACATGAACCAAAGAAGGTTATTGAGTTGGTTCATAGTTGGACCCAGTAGGTGGCGCTGCTGGCGGCATATCGATTGAAGCTTTTCCGGGCAGGATGACGTCTGCCAGGACAGCTAGTACTATATATAATACAGTAGCTTTTTGCGTGGTTTGGGTTTTTGGTTTTGATGATGGGATCCCAAACAGGTGGTACTTGTCCACCATCTTCTGAATTGAAATTCGGTTTTTTTTCAATAGCTTCACGCATCATTCCATGATTCTCTTTTGCGAAGCTTTGTGCTTTATCGAATCTGATGTAGTTATTGGATTTATGCGGTGTTTGTTCACTGATTGCGGACTTCGTAGACTTTGTGTGTTTCATGTCAGCAATGTGTTCTTTAACCCGATTTTTTATGCTCCTCTTTGCCCAATAAATGATAAACCACTCTCACAGGCACTCTTGTAGACACTTGTATCCTGGAGTTGGATATGACCAATTCTGTCTGTGATCACGGCCACTGAAAACTGACCCAAACGTCAGAAAAAAATGCTTAAAACCTTAATTTTATTAAAACAAAAACTTGACACTAATATAGTAGCAATTTTTCTATTTTATGTAAAGTTTGTAATATTCAAATAGCTATATTTTTCACTTACTAAAATACAAAAATTACTACAATGCATATTTACAATACTGTTTTGACAAAGGCAGATTTAACTTTTAAACCATTTCGGTATAAAAAAGTTTCATTTTTTAAAATTTTTACCATAAAGATTTTCAGAAAATGTGAAAAAAATAGCGTTACTCATCCCACAATACCTCCGAAATTTCCTTCACAAAAAAATTTGGAACTATATATCCTGAAACCAGTTTTCAAATTTTTTAAATTTTTCATTTGAATATTACACTTTTATCCATATATTTATAATGATAATCTACTTCTATATAGTGAAATATATTTATTTTTATAAAGTCCCTCCTGTTTTCGTAATGACATCAGCGTCTTTTGTGATTATTAATTTTTTCTTGTTTTTATTGTTCCTTATTTGTGTTTTTTTTAAATATTTTTTCTTCTCTACTCTAACTTCTTTGCTACTGACCTACTATATTCGGCTTTGATCTATAAGCCATGAGATTTGATAAAATCAAACACAAACTACTGGTACTCGAGTTTTAACGCTCTTTTGCGACTTGATCAATAGTAATTTCCGGGGCTATTCAACAAGCCAAATATGCTACCATTCAAACAATGCAGCGTTGTGACCTCATCGCCTGGGGCCGCGGTGAAGGCAATTGAAAAAAATATGACTTGAAAAGAATGAAAACATATTTTTCATGAGAAGCGTGGCTGCCGAGAATATTACAATCACAGGAAACAGTCTGTGGCGTTTGGTTGGGCGCTGGAATTGCCCACGTTTCACGAAAACAGCAGGAATATTTACATCATTGCACGATTTTAGGGAAAAATACTACACTGGAATTAATTGCAAACTATTGGGTATATTTAGTATAAGATTAATTTGCTGTATTATATGGGATACTTACGGTCGCTTGCATAAGATTGCTTAAATTTGTTTAAGAAACACAAAACGCTTTTAACACCCTGACGGGTCGTTGAAGAAATAAATACCCGTTCATTTATAAAATATGTAATTTCGTATATAATATTTACATGTCCGAAAGAGATAAAATTAAATATATAATGAGATTTAAAGGGATGAAAATATATACATTTTGAAGACGACTTTTTCTCTGTCTATACTGTCACATCACACTTGACAATTTCTCACTCCAAAAATATCGCCTGCCAGGCAGTGGGCGAAAAGGTTTGTTTCGCCACACCACCCCCCCACGGAGACAAAAAGAAGAACTTAAAAATACTAATTATTACAATAGTAAAAAAAACTTAGTTACTAACAAGCACAGCAACAGGTGAAGGGCCTACGAACCAAATGGTAACCTGAACGTGACATGGTGCTTCGTGTTTCGCCACAACCCTTAAATACAATCAGCGTCTTGCACAACGCAAAATTTGCCACTGAAGGACTGTCAGTACGTTTTGTTTACAACGTATTTAGATAGTTTAATGCTATTAACTAATTTTTATTTAAACGCGATCGTTATGCAAGCGGCCCTTAATCGTAGTTTATGGAGACGAAGCTGCCCTAAAAGCTATATTAAGTTCATGTAACAATCGCATGACAAGAATTATAAGACAGAAATAAAGGTGTTTTTGCGAGAATGTGACAATTTACAATATTGTTTGTTTTCAAGAGCCCACTTTGCCTGATGTCTATTTATATTTAAGATAATTTTAAAAATGGGCGGTACCAGCGAAACTTTGTTCTGTTATGAGATGTATAAACAGCGTTTGTACTTCTTTATACAATTAATCAGCAACAGTCGATATGCTTACACTGAAGGCAACACGTCCTAATTAATCCTTTTTAGCTAAAATAATATGTTTCACTTGCAAAAGGAAATGAGCTAATAACTACTCTATTCTTTGCAATTAATTGCAAAGAATTTTAGCTTTATTTGTCAGCCGATAAAAACGACGTTTTTTATTGAAAAAAATTAAATGTTGAAGTATTCTGAAATCTGATGGTCCGAATTGTTTCTCTTTTACATTTATTGTATTATAGATTGGTAATAAATATTCAGAGTGAATTCTGTATTTTTAACATTCATGTTTTTGTGTTACACTAGTAAGTGAATACGCTGGCGTTAGGTTAAAAGGAATTGATTGCGCCTGTTATAGATAGATAGGTATATAACACTTTATTGTACACAATACACACATGAACTTAAAGACGAAAATTATATCTAGTTATGTACAAAGGGCGCTCTTATCGCCAAAAAACGATCTCTACCAGACCCCAGGAATGAATTGAAATGATAATGTCGATGGTGGTATATGTAACATATAGTACGAACTACTTACATTTTATAAATGATTATACTTACATTTTATGCAGATATTTTATATGGAGTAACTTATCCTAACATTCCTCCAACATAAAATCTTAACCTAAACGACTTAACTAAAGCTTAGCAGGTGGAAAGTAAACAATTTGGATGACAATTTACACAATTTGTTCTGTAAACCTGGATAACGACACACAAGTTATCAAGTCTTGAGTCAGCAATGAATCGATGTCACGTCGTGAAGCGGCAATTTCGCAGCCGCTCGGGATATCACGTACATATTACTAATGAAAGTTATAAAAGAAAAAAGATTCCTCAGAATGGTGAAATGACTTAAAATATTTTCAGTGTCATATTATTTTTTATTTCTTAGTAAATGAGCTGGATTCCGCTCCAGGGACTCAATTATGCAATGATAATGAACAGCTCAACAGAAAAATGTTATAATTTATGCAAAAGTTAATGGATGACGATGTCTTGGAAGGATTTTCTGAGAAGCGTAATCTTTTAAAAGCTTCCTCGCTGTACCATCAGCTTGACTTTTCTCAAATTGTAATATTTTTCATGTTTTATTTGATTAGCTACAAACATATATCTTATTTGATTTCTGCATAATTTGAATTTTTAAAATCAATCTTAGTTTCACTAAGCTGACTAAAAGTTGAAAAGACAAATTTCAGTAAAACTTCACTTGGTGTTCACTTTCAGAATTTCACTTGGATAAAAACAATAAATATCCATTATTAAATTTTAGCTGATGCCGGCGACTTCGTCCGCGTGGTGCGGTTTTTTTAACTATCCCACGGGAACTCTTAAATTTTTCGGGATCAAAAGTATCCTATATGTTGACCATGGGATATAAGCTCAATAAAATATTTTTTCTTACACTATTTTTATTTCAAATTTATTAAAATTTATTTTGTATTTTTAGTTGGATTTTCTATAAAAGCGTATTTTTCAGTTTTTTTAAAACTATTATTAATTTTTCATTTTTAGTGATTATTTAGTGATTTAATTCCCTTCTCCGTGAAAACTTTGAAAAAAGAATTAAATACACTCTTATGATAAAATGGAACGTTATGTAAAAGTAAGCTTAGTCAAAAAGGTTTTTAAATACAAGCTTTTGAGATCCTGAATATCATGTAGCAGCAGAGTGCTAGCCAAGACAAATAAAACGAACCCAAACACGACGGGTCTATCTTGTTTAGTACAGGAGTTCTATGGCCACCTTGCGACTCCATCATCAGATCAGCTCCATAGTACCATATTATTGCATTGTCATGCGATATACACATACGTGCAAAATTTCAGCTCAATCAGAAACCGGGAAGCAAATTTATTATTTATTTTTATTTAGCAAAGGAAAACATACGTATGAAGCTAATAAAAGCGTATTAATAAGGCCAACCAATAGGATTGGCTGTATGTCCATAAGCGCAATTTTTATGCAATGATATTGGTTAAGATTTCTCCGTTTCTTCGCTCCGCAGCGTCGCTCCGCTACAATGGACAGGCAGCTAAAAGCTGTTGTCAAAATGGGATATAATTGAGAGTTTGTACCGCTGTCTCACTTGATATTAAATGATGACGCGGTTTAGGTTGGAGCACGTTTATCTAGAAGATGTCTATTCACTCGTGACTTGAAGACTCCTAGATTGTATTTGTCAGGAAACAGTGCGAATTAGATGAAGAATTTATAGTAGGAGAATAGAATAGAATAGAAAACACTTTATTGTTCACCAAAATAAACAAATATAGAATATATAATTACAATAATTTAATGACAAAACAAAAAGCGGCCTTATCGCTTAAAGCGATCTCTCCTAGACAACCTAACTGAGACGATAACTTTAATAATAGTATTGTATAGAAGCAAGAATTTGTTATGCAATTTAGACTGCCAGTTTCGTTTTGGTAATCTGGAAAACGTATTAACAATCCCAGACTGTCACCAGGTAGCGTTATTGCCCTTGTCCGTGAATCTAACTGCGCTCGATCATTTTATTGTTTGTTTATGCTATCACCCACAAGTGCTAATGGGCCGATACAGGATTATTGTAGTGCTTATCTATATACCGCTTATAGACGCATATCATTATAGTTCAGTTAAAACTGAGCTTTTTACTTGATTGGACCATTTTCATTGCCAACAGTCTGATAAATATTTTGAAGCATGCAAGTTGCCCGTCGTATCTTCTTCTTGAAAAAGGAAGACTTGTCTAAGATGGCTCAGTAAGTTTTCTCCCATGTTTTAAATTAAATAATTATCTTATAGTAATATATAAAGCTGAAGAGTTTGTTTGTTTGCTTGACCGCGCTAATCTCAGGAACTACTGGTCTGATTTGAAAAAATATTTCAGTGGTAAATAGCCCATTTATCGAGGTAGGTTATAAACTATATGTCATCGCGCTGAGATCAATAGGAGCGGAGCACTAATGAAGAATGTTTTAAAATTGGTTTTTTTTTCACTTACTTTTTTAAACTATTCCACGCGAAGAAAGACGCGGGTAGAAGCTAGTATTAAATATACTGAATATTCCTTCCAATCTTTCAAACACAGCTGTGACTGCCGGAAATGTTGTGCTACACACCAAGAAATCTGCAATGCCGCATATATAGTATCCATTGGTTACATATTTGTGACTTTCGGGGTTGAAACTATGGGGCCGTGGGGACGCGAAGCTTATGAACTCTATCGAGACCTTTCATTGTGATTGAAAGGAGTCTCGCGAGACCAAAAGTCTGGTCTGTATTTTGGTCAACGCATTAGCATTGCCATACAACGTGGAAATGCATTCAGACTTTTGGGAACCCTCCCCACCGACAGTAAAATGGAATTCATTATTTATCTGTAAATCTAATATATAAAATTCTCGTGTCACAGTTTTCGTTGCCATACTCCTCCGAAACGGCTTGACCGATTCTCATGAAATTTTGTATGCATATTGGGTAGGTCTGAAATCGGCCAACATCTATTTTTCATCCCCCTAAATGTTAGGGGTAGTCCACCCCTAAATTTATTTTTTTATTTTTTAGACAAAATTTTTAATTTCTATTTTTTTATGATACAACATACAAAAATACATACAATCCTCAATTTTCACCCTTCTACGATAAACCCCTATTTTTTACCGGGCAGGACGACGTCTGCCGGGACAGCTAGTATATATATATAATAGTAGTTTTATTTTTAGATGTTTTATATCTTATTTAGATATTAGTACCTACGTATTATAAATATAAACGTAAATGTTAAAGGATATAGGCTAAATAAAAATATAGTGAAGTGTGTAGGTATAATTATATTGAAACATCCATTTCTATTGAATCAACATTTTTAGGACAGACTTAGCATTAGCATGTTTTCGAGAATAAAACTGACTAGACTTTAAAAACCGATCCGCGACTGAGTGCTGTACTGGATAAACGTAGACCTTTTTGCAAAAAGTTTTGTGTCTTTATTTATTAATTTAACATAATATTATGTTATTTAATCATGACTAACAAACAGAACATATTTTTACGATATAATTTAAACCAATTAATAAAATTGAATTGTCTGTCTGTGATATAAAAATAACTGCCAAAATTTAGCGCTATCCTATTTATAGTTATAGTACCTAATCACAAATGCCCGTTTTTAGATTTTTTTTAGGATATATTGGCCCAAGTTTGTATCGAAATGGCTCTAGCGATTTTTATGTTTTAATATCGAGAATTAATAAATAGCACGTTTGATACGAATCACAGTTCAATGAGAAAATTCGAGTAGCATTTTGGTAACGTTCCCAATTAAAATGAAAATCCTCCGTATTTTTTTACTATTAACATCTATTAATATTAAATCTTAAGTAGATGATAATGAAAAGAAAATAGGTAACAAGGGACCAACCACAAATTGTCACACACATAATTTCACGTCTTCCTATTTTTGTGACTCCCCCTCAAATATTTGTGATTTTACGTCAAACATTATTAAATTAAAACAGCAGCGTAATTAGTTTTATTTTCATCTAAATATAAATATATATATTTTAATAATTTTAAAACAATTCCCATATAGATGGAGTTGGAAATATTTAGAGGTTTTACGTTAATAGTTCAAATTTCGTGTTTAAAAACTTCATTATATTACATTTTTTTTAATTGCAGGAGTTCAGCAGACAGGCAGACGGCCCACTTAATTAAAAGCGGCTACCGTCGCTTATGGACATATGCATGCGCTGCTGCTTTCTCATGGGAGCCTGGAACCTGGTCACTAATGCCGGAACACAAGTCAAGGTTGTTATGGCACCATACTCTAGACCAGGGGTGGTCGCCATCAATTCGGGAAAATACCCTACCAATTGGCTGTGGGTTATTTTGTCTCCTCTTACGACAGGCTGCCCTGCCGTAGGAAATTGTATTTTTTCTTTCCGTTCCTGCACGGATAGTATACATATAATACATTTAGAAATGTGACGTCATGAAATTTAGAACCCCTCTCAGCTCTTGTCACACTTTGCTGACCCCCTCAACCCCTCCTTCAACGTGTGATGTAATTTATGAATGGCTCCTAATGCATTGGCTTAACGAGTTTTAAATAGGTATATTGCTGTCGTGTTTCAAACACTTACGATTTTTACTGGATTTTAAGGAACACATCATGCAGCCATGGATGGCTCCGTGTAGTCGTGCAAACGGTGTTTGCCTTGATAACAATAGTTAGCTTCGTTTTAATTGTCATAATGGCCATGCAGAATGATACGCCAAACCCACCAAGCGGTGGCCATTCTCGGTGCCAGACGACTAACTGCAGGATCAGATGCATGGACACACCTTATTATAACCTTTATAAGGATGTTATCAGCAACGCAATTTCGGTAAGGCACATTTGATTTTTGTTTTTAAATGAATTAAAAATCTATTGGAAATAACCAATGCGTCAAACCTAAACTGCCTTAGAGAAGCCTGGAGAGTGTGGGTATATTCAGCTATATTGTTCGTTTCTCTTACAATAAGAAAGGCCCGATTTCAGCATTAGGAGGTTACTAAGTGGACCCTAAAAGTTATATTACTAATACTTTGATAAATCTAATATATAAAATTCTCGTGTCACAGTTTTCGTTGCCATACTCCTCCGAAACGGCTTGACCGATTTTGATGAAATTTTTTGTGCTTATCCGGTATCTATGAGAATCGGCCAACATCTATTTTACATCCCCCTAAATGTTAGGGGTAGTCCACCCCTAAATTTTTTATTTTATTTTTTAGACAAAATTTTTACTTTCTATTTTTTTATGATACAACATACAAAAATACATACAACCCTAGATTTTCAACCCTCTACGATCAACCCCTATTTTTTACCGGGCAGGACGACGTCTGCCGAGACAGCTAGTATTATATAAAACCGACCAAGTGTGTCTCGGTCCACTGACAGTGAACAGTAGGGTGAGTTACGTAGAGGCGACGAACGTTTACTATGCATTATACCAATATAAACAGCGGTATATTTCTTCCTAATTTCAATCAAGGGGCCCCTGAATTGCTACGCCGAGATCTTCACTTCCCCACGACGGACGTGACCGGTCTACTACTACTATTTAATCTTCCTTATTTTTTTATTTGAAGTAGGCAAACAAGCAGTTCACACAGCTTTTTAAAAGTGGTTACCGTCGCGCGTCGCCTATAACCGTGGGCAAAAGCAACGTGTTGCCAGTCTCGGATGAGATAAAGAGGAAGAAGAGGTAAAGGTAGAGGTGGCATTAGGCAAGAGAAATGTAATATAAGGGATGGGAGTGAAATAGGGGATCGGAAAGGGGGTGGGGGAAGTAAGCCATCGGAACTGAATCATCGCACAAAAACACGATTCGCACAAAGCTAACCATATCACGTCGATATTTTATGAGAATGTGGTATCACACCGATCGAGCCGACATTTAGAGCTGTAATCAAGATAATGATTCCAGCATAAAAATACCACGTAAAAGTTACATATTTTGAAATCTAACAATTATTATTTCAATGTTATTAAAAACATCCCATTTGTTTCAGTTAGCTGAAATGAGTTGTAAAAGCATATCTCTGGAACTGATAAATCCAAAATTTGAAAACGCAACACTACCTATTAATTGGTTAATGGGTTTACGCGGCTACATGACCGCGTTAGCGATTAAACGCGGAAACCTCAATCACATACCACCTAATGCATTTATGAGCCAGCTCATGGGAAACATACGGATACTTATATTACACCACCTAACCCTTAAAACATGGACGATAGGCAGCTTTATTGGGCTATCAAACTTGGAACAATTACATATAGACGATTGTTACCTTTACAATTTACAAAACAGAACTCTCAGGGCTGTTGCCGATTCTTTACAAATCCTTACTATAACAAGAAGCGATTATTGGAATCCTGTTTATATAACTGGATCCACAAACCTAACAAAGCTGACGAAGGTCGATTTCTCATCCAATTATTTCGGTGATATTATAGGTGCTGACTCTTTTACAGGACTTACCAAATGTAGAATACTGTATCTTAATTCTTGCAAGATTACCGCAATCGGCCCGGGAGCTTTTGATAATTTACATAATATTGAAGTAATACATTTAAGTAGTAATTACCTTGTGACCATACCAGCCGGCTTGTTTAATAATATTATGTTAATTGAAGATCCTAAACCACGAATTAATTTGGTAGATAATTTATGGCATTGTGATTGTTCTGATACAGATTTAAGGCGTTTAATTACTGAGGGAATATTGTTAGTCGACGCCGTTTGTGTATCTCCTATAGAAATGCTCGGCATTACTTTTACAGATTTTGAAAATTACTGTACTAACAGAACCAATGAAATAATGGAATACAATTTAGAGAAAGAAGGAATCAGATCCACTGAAAACTACGGAGAGGACTATATTTATGTAAATGGATCTTGCCATAATGATAAATCTGCAATCGAGTATAAATCATTGAGAGTAATGTATCCAGTACACACAGGAAAATGTTCTACAAAAGGTCTATCCAATTTAAATTTTACTTTATTATCTGCTAGTATTTTCAACAAAAATATAAAAAATAAATCTGCTTGGTTTACTATATCATTATACTTAAGAGCAGAACATTATTCTGTTGTACAAATTGATTCATACGAATATAATGGCTATGGCCTTTTATGGTATCAATCTGAATGTCCTGATGTTATATACTGCATTAACGTTTTGCCAAAGTTTTTGAGAATGCATGACGTTGATATGAATGCTGTATATACGTTTTGCCCTGTCAAATTACAAACTGGTTATGTAGAAGTAGAAAACTGTTTCGGATATGATATATCGACCCTACATACATTTGTAAAGTTTAATTTTCTATTATATATTTTAATAGCATTATTCTGCTTGATCCTTGGAGCTACATGCGTATATGGACTGATACGTACAAACCCTTGCCTTTTGAAGGGAAGTAAAAGGATACTCTTCGTCAAACATAGATCAGTTGAGGCATTGGTGCTGCCTCCAAAAATACCATTGCGTAATGACGTAATGAATGATGTCATAGTATCACAAAGGGATAAAAGGATTTCCATTATCTCATGTGGACTAAAGCCTTTGCCAACAACTAAGCTTGAAACTCAAAAATCCATAAGAAGTAATAAAAGTAACGCCCCAAGCTACGTCTCAGCTTTACAACCGACGGATGATCAGCTTGCAGAGTGGCGTATACGTCATCATTTTAACAACAATTTGACGGTCTCATCTACCAGTTCTGTACCTTCAATGGCATCATCACTTTACAGTGGCGACTCTTCTTTTTCTTATTATTCTTTAGAAACTGTAAGTGATAAAACTTGCGATACTTTACGTTGTAAATAGAAATGCCCCAGAAGTGTTTTACATGTTTTCAGTCAAAAGAAAATCCTGTTGTAAGATTTCTGAAATTCACATATTTTTTGCACTAAAATATCTAACTTTTTAAGTTAATTTTACATATTAGCTAGGAGCAAAACATATATGGGATATGAACCTGACTTATTGCGAGAGAGGGTTAAACTGTTTGTTTTCGGCCTGCCCTTGTCACAGTAGTAGTGAATACTTCGATTTTTTATTATTATCTGCTTGTGTCTTTAATTTTAATATGAAGAGTTATGCACTAAACCGTAAATTTAATTAATTAAAATGAAACAGCCTGTATGGCGCTATGTTGTTCGTGCCTACCCGCAAGGACCTGGCGTGAAGTTATGTATGTATGTAAAATGAAACAAATTGCTTAATCAAAATAGGATTATGTAATTTCTTATTCTATTGATGAATGAAAACAGACTATTAAAAACTTTATTTAAATTGAAACTAAGCCAACAGTCAATTAACGCAGATCATGATGTTAGGAAATATTTACTATTAATTGATAGATAGAAACCACTGTATCAAGAACTTTATTACTGTCTTAGTCGTGTATCTATTCATTACAGCTGTTTCTAGCGTATTGTCTGGGTTGTCGTGAGTTTCGAACGTCTCTATTTCGGTCGATATTTAAAATCGGCTGTAGGCCTAGACGATATCAATTAGTTAATCTTAAATCGCTCGTCTAAATTAGCAACAGCTATTTCAGTCGGCAAGGGACGATTGGGAACCACGTTATTTATTTTAGGTTTAGTATCTATATTGCTTGTTAGTAGAGTTTTTGTTTGCTATCCTAGTTACGTGTTTGTAATAAATACCTTATGAGATTTTCTAAATTGATCTTACATTTACTTAAATAACTAAACATATTCGTCCATTTTTTATAATTTTAATTATTTAATAATAAATAGTTACCTATATTATATTACTTACATACAAAAATACTACGTATTCGCTTATAAAAACTTAGTTTAGAGTAACAATCTCTATGTTTGCATATTTATTTTATTGCGTGTGTAATTAAATATATTTACTTTAATAAAATAACGGTGTATCGTTATTATTATTTAACTATTCTACTTATCCAAAAAATAAAGATTTGCCAACCGAGCTCTATAAGCAACAGTCACTTCCGCATTTACACTAATAATAGTGATTAATATTAATATATTTATACTAATGAATATATATTATATTGATTAATAATGGGCATAATAGCAATAATGTTATTGATAAATAAATATACTGTATCTAAAAATAACGATGCCCACGTAATTAGCCTAAGATTGTAGCAATTAATTAATTAGTTCTCCATGAGAACATTCATGTCATCATCGTGTAGAGACAAATAAATTACAAAATCCTATCAGAATTCATTCATATAGTTGTTAGTGACATACTTACAAAGACAGAATGATATCACGATATCATATTGGCGACGGAAACCTAAAATTCCCACAAAGTAATATTATAAATGTACACCGCACTAAGCTGATATTCGATTAGCGGTTCATTTCTGCCTTTCAATTTAGATGATTCAACCAAATTGATCCATGTAAACATAAACTCGAATCATTAAATGTCAAAGATTACCGTGATATCTTTTTAGTTTTGTACCTTTCAACCATATTGATTCAATATGATTAATTTATTTCATATCGGCCTTACAAAACAGCTTTTTCATATTACTCTGTAAAATATATGAATCGCAAACTTCATCAAACAAATTCAAACGATCAATACAAACTAAGGTTACCAGCACATTGATAAATAAATTTAGAATTCTGTTCGACAACTTACTACTGTTTGCGTAAATTTATTTTAAAATAGAACAGCTACAAGATTATTCTATTGTATGTAACAATAGGTGGAAACGGGTTGCAATGAATTGGCAACCCTTCTTCTTCCGGTGACTTGACAACAATGCACTTGGCAGTGAAATTGAAGGTTTGTATGGCATGGACTTTTCTATTACTATAGCTAATTCATAATTGATTTTGTATTGTCTCAAAGTTGTTACGCTTATATACTTCTTAAGACGTTTCTATTGCGCACCGTGCATAGTTGGAATTAACTCTTAGCTAAGGTTGCCCTATAGCTCTATGATATGGGTTTTTTCAAAAAGGGTGTCATGAAAGTCCTTCGAGTCTAATAGCGCGTTGATATTATCAATGTTGTTGTAAATATTCATAGGCGATACAACCACTTTCCATCATGTGAGCCGTGAAGCTGTCTATTGTTCTCCAGCTATAAGAAAAAACTCTTACGGATTTATTAATAGCGTCGGGCGTACCTACCCCAAGGATCACACTTAGGCCCTCTATTCTTTGTAATCTTTTAAATGATCTTGTCAATTGTCATGTCCCAACCTTCTCTTTGTTGATGACTTATACGTATCCACAAACATAGGTGACACCAGTGATTGTGATTTGCTTCACCACAAATACTATAATTACATAAATACTGAATGTTAAAAAAAAAAAAAAAATAAAAAAAAAAAACGTAAATGTTTAAAAAAAACTGAAGTTTATCCATGGAAGGTGAACTAATATATTTTATAAAACCATTCATGTGCATGTCAGTGAAGAAAGAAACCAATATAGCGCCAAACTAACCTAATTCGTATAAATCGGATTATGAAATCCAGTGACTGAGTGGTTCGATAAAAATCATAATATTATGCGTCCGGTCGGTTACCTTTACAATATAATCATTGGTATTTGGGTACAATGCCAATAACCTGTGGAGTGTAATGAGGAAGATATGATATATTATAGATTTATTAAAGTAATTTTTGTATTTGTTGTTTGATAAAATTTCTATTCTTACTATGCATTCAATATCAATCAATCAGTTGTAAGTAATAGCTATGGAAGACGTATAGTTGAGTAGTAGTATTAATAATCGCTTAATATAAAATCTAATTCTGAAAAGCTCTTAAATGATGGCACCACATTTTTTAATTGGGTGAGTTCAGAAAAGAGGCACACGGTCCACCTGATGGAAAGCGCTTGCCATCGCCTATAGACATTCGTAACCACAAAGATGCTATCAATGTGCTGCGGTTCTACAGAGGATCTGCTAAAGGGTCGCTCTGTAAAGGACGCTGCCGCGCTCTATGGTATGAATATATATTTTTTTATTATCATAATAAATAAGACATACTTATCTAATTCTAGGACAAAATTATACGATATATTAATAGTTCAAACATTATTATATAATTTAAATAAAAGCGCTGCATTTCCTTTTACGAAACGATCCCTTGACATACATTACGGCGCTCTTATAAAAATTGTGTTAATAGGCTAAGGCCAGAAAGGGACTTTGTATATTTTTTCTGAGCACGAATACATGGCAGGAATGTATTGTGGCTCTGATATGTAATAATTTATATACCTACATTAAAATAGCTTATATTCCATACTAAGGATTTTTTACTTTCACTTCTTGAATTTAAATTTAATATATATAATTAAATACCTAATTAATTCTGATTAATATCATGTTCATCATTAATTATCTCTAATCCTTTTAAAAACTTTTGTAAAATATTTAGTATAAATTTAAATTGTGAATAGGAAACATGCATAATTTATTAAGATGGTAACGATTAGTTAAATATATATTAAACTAATATTTACTCGAACAATAATAATTGTCAACCTCATCCTTCGTTGAGTTGGTTAAAAACTGAATTAGTCCATTTTTAGAAAATAATATCGGATATGGGCAGCCCTATCATTCCAAACGATCACTTCAAAAAAACTCCATAGCATTTAATTATATACGTGAAGAAATAATAAAAACTAATTCTCTATTGTACCTAAAGTGTCATAAAGCTACTAGGGCGGTCAAAGACGAGTTACTTGAATAAATAACTGAGGAAGTCAACCACATACATTAGCCGTTACCCACATCAAGGCCGTAAAGGTGGGGGTGCGTAGAGAGGCCTCACCGCTGTAACCCGTCGACGCCGGAACCACACCCGTCAAGGTCGTGATGTTAACATTACTGTCCCGCGACTCTAAGTTGGGTTATTGGAGGAACAGCTGGCAGTAGTTTTAAGTTGCATACAGTGTTCGTCTCTGAGCATAAAGTTTTTACCTAAAACAATTAGTCGAACAGGTCCTGAATTCTGCTACTACAATACCGTGAAAAGTCGACTACTGGTCGACATAATGGTAGTTATTTCATATAAAACTAGCGATTATAATGCCTGTGATCGACTATACTAACGATATGTGAACAGCGAAATTGTCGCCTAGGTGCCTTGACTATATTTAGTGTCATTTGAATGATAAAAATGATAAACTGGTCTTTTATGGAATTCAATCTATTACCGCTCTCACAATATATCTATGCGCTCGGAGGGCGAGAAAATAACGCGTGTGATTCTTTTATTCCAGTCGCTTTTCGTCAGTATGGACAATCCCTTTATGCGTTCCCGCCTTCATTCTATTTGGACGTTTATGAATAACATCAAATGATACATTTGTCACGTTCTGTCTCCTCACGAAATGACATCCTCGTGTTACAAGGAAATTTAGGGAACATGAAACTTTTTTGGCGACTATTACATATTTGCTACTGTTTGCGGGCCCATGTTTATTTTTGTTTAAATATTATTTCTTTTCCCTATAGACCGCGTCCAAATTTATACGCCCACGATTTAAGCTACCGTGATAAGTAATTACAGTCTACTTAATTTCTAAAAGCTTATAATATAATTATAATATATTTGAAAATGTAAATAGAAGGTGACGTGGTAGAGCCATGATCGAATCATGATCAAAATTTTAGCTCTTTGGACCAGGCCGAATGGTGTGATATCACGTTTTCACAGAATATCGGTGTGAAATGGTTAGCCTTGAGCTAATTACGTTTCGTGCTAGAAGTGAGGTTCCAGTTTTCCACTTCCCATTTCCCAGCGCAACCCATATGTCATGCCAGAATTTCTTGCGCCTACCCCTTGGACTGGGACCTGGTGGAGAAAGTATGGCTAGAGACATTTAGTTTCCACGTAACTAGCCGGTTTCCGTGAAACGCGGCCGTATCAAAGTTAAGGGACACTGTTTCAAATTATCGGATGCGGGAGTTCCTGACGTATCTCATCTCTTCCTAAGGGCTGGCAACGCGTTGACTGTGCACCTGGTGTTGCAAGCGTCTGAAAGCAACGGTAACCACTTTCAAGTAAGTGGCCCATCTGCCTGTTTGCCACAATCACGATCAAAATTGTATATGGGATATTTATTGTATAATAATATATTAATATTATAAAGAGGAAAGATTGGTATTTTTGTATGTTTTAACGAACTCAAAAACTACTGGACCGATTTCAAAAATCTTTGACCATTAGAACGGTACATTATACATTATCTCAGATTATTTATGACTACAAAAACTAGGGATTCCTACTAAAACTTTAATAATAGAACCCCAGGTGTAAAAAAATAGTGTTTGAGTGGCTCCGGAGATGGTTTGGATTCACCATTAGACCCGGTAGGTAGGTAATAAAAATTTAGATCCGGATCTGATACTAGATTTTTATTTTTTTCAATGCAGGACAACGTCGTATGTAATCAATTTCGTGGAAATTGGCTCATATTAAAGCCTATCAAGGACAATAAAAAAAATGTAAATCATCGTACAATAATTTGTATACCACCATCGCCACTCCGCAACAGCACCATTCCTGTCACAGATCATCAGGACGAGACCACTTTTTAGCGATAACACCCTTTGGACACAAGTAGAATAATAGATACAAATATTTTATAAAGAAGTTTAAGTATATGTATTGGACTTATAAAATTGCCTAAGTACTTATATGTATTTAAGTTATATCCTATGTAATGCTCCACACCAACTAAATCGCCAGATTAGTTCAGATGTTCTTTAAGTTAGGTTGCCTAGAAGAGATTGCTTTAAGTGATAAGGCCGCTTATTGTTTTTACCATGACAATATTGTCATCGTATATTTTTTGTTTTTTGTAATTGTTTATTTGGTGAGTAATAAAATCTTGTCTATAAAGACAGTTTATGGGCTGAATCTATGTTCTTCAAATTATAAATAGAGATAATTTCTATTAAAATAATGATAGCCTATCAATACCTGTAAATTAAATAATGACATTGGTTGATTTTTGTTCGCTCCAGCGCACAGCCTTGGAAATGACAATTCAATTTATCAAAGACTAAACTTTAATTTTGAAAAATATAAGAGAGTTAGTAAAGCACTTAAACGATAAGCTTTATTCATATTTTTTTAAGACTATATCAAAGTATTTATTTAAAGAACAACTATGTCTTGACTGCAGTCGACTTCAGATCATCTGTTTTAGATAAAGTTAATGATGATGACGTCACAGCTGCCAACATAAAAGAAAACAACTTCTATATCGTGTCGACTCATTAACTTTGAAACGCATTTGTAGCTGTTGGCAGCAATGGGAAGCGGGAAATGCGACAGAATATGTCACTGTCTGCGAATAGCCACACCTGCCTCACCCTAAACGAATAGCTACACGAAATTGCTTCTAACGGTTCTTCTCTTTTGTTCTTATTTCAAATAGTTATTAGTCTTCTTTTAGTAATTAACTGACTTCGAAAAAAGGAGGAGGTTCTCAATTCGTCGGGATCTTTTTTGTTGCTTTTTTTTATGTATGTTCGCCGATTACTCCGTGATTTATTATCCGATTTACGTGATTCTTTTTTGTTCGACGCGGAATAGCTTCCAATTGGTCCTCTAAAAATAACATAGTTTGGCCCAGTAATTTTCATTTTATGAATATTTTTTATGAAAAAAAATCCTTTTTGTTCCATATGTGCACCGATTACTCTGAGATTTATGATTCGATTTACATGATTCTTTTTTTGTTCGACGCGCAATAGCTGCCATGTGGTCCTCTAAAAATAACATAGTTTGGCCCAGTAGTTTTCATTTTACGAACATTTTTATGTTCTCGTTTCTTGGGACCTATAATTTTTAAGAAGCGCGGCACCATTCGTAAGTCCACCCATACATATCTAGACACTAAAAAGTAACAAATAAAAAATAAAAACCTCGTTTAAAAAAACCATTTTAGTTTTTGAAGTAGGTTTTTTTGAACGACGTTTTTATTTTTTATTTAGCAAAAAAACATTATGACTAATTCTTTCAATGTAAATGTAGACAGATAGATGTATAGATTGTGTGATGGATGATGTGCTGATTTGTGGTGGGACAGAGGACGTATGCCAGAATAGAGGTGTATGGAACGGGGTGACCTAAGTTTGTTGCGCGGTTGAACAATGGGAGTAGCTTCTTCGCTCGTCATCTCATGTTCTTTCACAGCGCCGGATATGGGACGCAGGTTTAGGTTTAGCGGACGGAGTACTTGCTTCCGTCCAGAATCTTCGCACACGCTGCGCGGCGCTTATAGCCACGGTCCGGTCCCACCCCCACACTCGAGAGGGACTCACTATGGTACGAAATTTCCCCTGCGCATATAAAAGAGGTGTATGAAAGAAAAGACGTATTGTGCCGACCCTAAATTATAGGGAAAAGATGAAAGAAAAGAGAAAAAAATGCAGGTAGAGGGGTATAAATTAAATTTTCATGGGCTCTATTTTGATACCTGTAGAATGAATCTATTTTATTGTATAATTAAATTAATGTACCAACACACAAAACAGCTTAGAAATAGGCACAAGTGGAAGTTTTACCGCTGAGCGCTTATGACGCTCTATTCCAGAAAACCTTGGGATGGAGAGCGGAATATGAGACTAACGCTAGGGCAGGGTGTTTGTTTCTTTGTATTCTAAGAACATTTCTTATCCTTCATGCTTTGGAAGATATAAATGTAAGTCTACATGCCTTAAATAGGCTGCTTTCACAAATTCGTTAAGAATACAACAAATATCAATATAAAGTGGAAATTTATGCTATGCTGTCTGTATATATATATTGTTATTGAAAGATGATTGTTTTTTGTTGTACACCTTTATTTAGACACATTGAGTAATATTTCAGTATTTGTTACAAGTTTAATGTGTTGTTACACTAGATATTTATTGATTAGATTTATACATGTTGTTGTATGTAAATCACAAAATGGAAGAGGACAAATCAGTGTTACCACACACACGTGTCTATTATATTAAAAAATATTCTCTAAATAATAATTAATAAATATTCTCTCTCAGCCGATTTAAGCACTAAGTCCTGCGGCAGTCAATACATTTCCATACAATTATTATTCAGTATGAACATAAATTTTTGGAATAAGCAAATAAGACCATTTCCGTGGACCAGCAACCTCAACAGAGAATAAAAGTTGGGATTCCATAGAACCTGAGGACCTTTCCACATCTGCATCACGTAGGTTAACTACTAAATTATTGTCATTTTCAGAAAATCATGTTAATTAAAAAAAACGTTTCGACTTCCCTTACTTTAACTCGTGAACAAATGCGTGTCGTGGTATTTCTTTGCATGTTCGGGAAAAAAACATTGATTATAACCTTTCCAAGCATTTATTTTACTTTTGACAGCTTGATCACGGATAAACTAGTAACGTCCTGCTGCGTTACCGACTTGATTTATAAAAAAAAATCAACTTTATTTATAAATAGTTTCAATCAATTTTCTTTAAAGTATTTTTTTATATTTTTAAATCGATTATTTTCGATTTATTTAGTTATACTGTTGATGGTTTAATACATTTAATTACATGACTCGAAGACAATCACTTTTACATCACTCAAAACAATAAAGTACGACAATTATGTCATTTGCTTCATGTGGCCTTACTTACATGATAGACGTGCAAACATCAAAAATAAAATAAATGCTTGGTATAAATAGTTCGATCCAACAAATCATCCTTAACATTTATTATTAAAAAAAGTTTTTTTTTATTATTCCATCCCTATTCTTATGCATTTTGCACTAAGCAATTTTAATAGTAAGGAAGCAAGTTTAGGAACTGGTGAAACAGTTAAACAGTTTACGACTAGTAATTACAGAGCGCAGTTAAACAGAAGTTTTTTAACAGCTCGTTATTACCGTGTGAAGTTTAGTGTGCACTTATTTAAACAGTCCGTTGTGGTTTGGATTTGGTTTCACAAGTTTTAGAATTTTCCCTTTTTTGCAACGAATGTAGTATATCACTGCTAATGTTTATGATATAATCCACATTAATACACAAATATTGAAGTAACTTGAGACGCAAGTCTCACAAATAAAACAATTTACTTAATTAGAAGCTAAGTCGCAATATTCGAAAAACACGTCTTGAATAATAAATACTACCCGCGCGCAGGTTTGCCGATATCCTCATGATGTAACGCATCCATAGTCAGTAGGGTTGACAAAAGAGGTAGAAGTACATAAACAGTTATTGCAATACTTTACTTTACATAAGTGTATACAATAATAGCAAGTAATACAATACAATAATAGTAAGTAGTCATCGCAAACCTTATGCGCCCAGCATATAGGTTGTGGCGCTCGTATACAAAAATTGTTAATTTTATAAAAAAAATTGTTATGCAAAACTTGTAAAAAATGTTATCTAGTTTTAATATGTGGATCATGTTTTTATTTTAAAACGAGTCGGAAAGGAGATATTGTCAAACTGCTATTACGTATCATTATTTTAGAATGGTGGCGCGACTGGTAAAAGATACGGAGTAGCAAATTTGAAATTCATAGAGAGCACATCTAAATCTATAAAATTACCCATTTTCATAACTCCAGGAAAATTTAGCAGCTAGAACTACCAAATGATTGTACTATACTAGTAATTAAATAAGTGTGTAATATATTTATAGTACACACTTTATTTTTGATGAAATGTAACTAACCTACTAACACGCTAAATTACTATATTTTATCCGAAACAAATATTAATATAAAACCGAGAAACTATACAAACACCTCGATTTTTCTATGAGCTATCACGTTCAACTCCACAAAAACTTTCTAGAACTTTTCTTCAATGCGCAATATGAACCGAGAAGGAGTTTCCGTCAAGTTTTGCGTGTTGCACTATAATACACTGTTGTTGAAGAAAAATATCTTAAGATTTCCTTGAAACCTACAATATATTGCAGACATTACCTGACGGCATTGAATACTTTTCACCAAGTGGACCGTCTGTCTCTATGCTTCAGGCAATTAAAATATGTAAGTAGCATAACTTTCTATTTTTCTGACTCAAAATCACCTTTCACAGTACTTTTCCACACAATATTACAAGCAAACTAAATTTCATGGCAAACATCCAATGGTAAGATGATAATCAAATTTATGAGTAATTAATCCGTACCGTATCAATTAATATAAGACATACGCATTTGGCCCGTCGCTTGGACACTGGTAATGAGTGTGTTACAATTACTGACAACTCATTCATACATAAAAAACAATTACATGACCGTCTATCTATTAATTAAAAAATAAAAATTTATTTTTATGTAAAATATATTTACAATATGTAAATATTCTGTTAATTAATGTATTATGCATGTTTTAAATAGAGGGCGGAAATTGTAAAAAAAAAACAAATATTGTGTGCATTTCATACTCAGTAGAAGTGAAAATTCAGAAAGTATACAGGCGAACATAATTATATCTACAACGTTTACTAAACAAGACAAGAGTAAGAAGGCTACGAAACACCGCACAAAAAAGAGACCGAATTGTATGAAACGCTGTATAATGTATTAAAGTTTACCCTGCGGCTGCGCCACGGGTCAAACTTTACTGCGTACCTCTCTCTTGTTTAAGAACAGGCGTCATTTTATATCGCAAACTATCTCGCGAGATGAAATGTATTTCGGTATTCCATACAAACATTCATCCCCTATTTTAACCCGTTCTGGTTTTATTTTCTATTCCCAGGCTATCTATCTGTAAAATACATAAACGACTGACTGTATCGCCACACCTTCCGTCGCACAGCGGGTCGAGCCCGATCGGGAATAGGAAGGGGCACCATCGAACATACAAATGACCAAAATTACCACAATAATCAAAATTACGAAAATGGAAAATCACAAAAAACAAAATCTATACCATTATTATTGAAATTACATATATACCGAAATTTCAGCCAAATCGGTCTAATACTTTTTCCGTAAAAGCATAACAAACATAGAGACAAATATATTTTTATCCCGGAAACTATTCCATTTTTCGGGATAAAAAATCTATGTTCATCCTTGGCATCGAAAAAATATATGTACTGAGTTTCAGCCAAGTCGGTCCAGTAGTTTTTCGAACGAATTTAAAGAAGTTCAACTTCAACTTCAATAATAGCGTCTGCTGTTTTAAATATAGTTGTCTATGATTTTTGTGCTTAAGTACTGTAAAGTGTACGAGATTATTGAAATTTTAATATAATCTTCAAGCAAATAGGCAGCAAGCGAAATCAGGATACAAATATACAATAATAATTGTTGTCTTAAAATGTCTTACAATATAACTAATGTTAATTTAAAAAAACCTATACATTATAAAAAACATGTACAGCCAACCACCACTTTGACTTCCAGCTTAAACATTAGTATTAACTCTCAAGTAAATATTATTATTTTTTTATTAAAACAGACAAAGCCACAATATGTATTAGTATACAACGTGCATTTGGCTTCCCATTGCTTACCGGTAATGAGTATTGTTTACACTACCGACAGCAGATAACCTTAAAATATAGGTTAAAAGCGTAACGCATTCTCTACGTGAGAGACTTGCCGTCTGAAAGAGGGCCTGTATTTTCTGACCGAGCCAACCTCGGTGACACAAACTCGCGTCTCCGATTAGTCGCTAATTCCATCCAGATTACAGGCCTCGTGTTCCTCATTCTGTGGTTCACTTTAGCGTACTCTTTAATTCATTATTTCAATTTGTAAAAATGGTGAGAGATAGTTTTGAAAGTTTTAAATATGGAATATTGTGTTGTTTTTTTTTTAATAATGAATAATATTGGTGGATTTTTCAGGAGGAACTTGACAAGGAACAGATTGCCAGTAAGTCTTTTTTTTTCACTTTATTATTTTAATGTTTGCTTTTTTTATAATTATTATTTAATTTCTGTTAAATAAAATAAACTTCTAGTAGTAGTAAATACTATCAATAAACTATCATGCAAAATACAAATAAAAGTAGAGGAAGTCTGTGATCACGGCCTTGGTGTTAATAAAATTTATTTAGTTTACATTACTGCGTTTGTTACAGTCCTGAGGAAGGCGTTTGAGGCTTTCGATCATGAAAAGAGAGGCTGCATTGGCACCGTAATGGTGGGCACAATTCTCGGCATGTTAGGACACTCAGTCACAGATGAATCACTCAAGGAAATTATTGAAGAAGTGGATGAAGATGGTACGAATGACGAAGATATTTATATATTTTTTTATTGCAGGAGATCAGCAGACAGGCACTCGGCCCACTGGATGGAAAGCGGTTACCATCGCCTATGGACATTTGCAACACCAAAGGTGCTACAAATGCACTACATATTATATTTTTAATTCATATATAATACAAATTATATTTTTATTCATCACTTATTCGCAAGCTATCCAGACTTTATTCTTTATTGTACACAAAAAGTTATGTAAAAAATTATAGAATAGTGGTGATATACAAAGGCGAGCTTAACCCTAAAAGAATTTTCTTCCAGCAAACCTATTAGTCTAGCGAGAAGGGGATAAGCAAAAGGCAGGGTTGTGTACATTAAGATATTTTACGATTTAGCTATGTAACATATAATATAAACAGATTAACAAAAATAAATTACATTCAAGATACTCTTAAGATACACATAATAAGGATAATTTAAGATAGAAAGTGCTCCTCGACTTTTTTTTTAAACTGCTCCCTGCCGAACTTTCATGGATCGTAAGCGTTCCATAATCTAATTTATTATTTTATTACTATCTTCACATTCAGTCCAGTATTGTGATGTATAAAAAGAGTTAATGCAAAATAAATTACAATCCTTATAACTCTATAAAATTGAAATATTAACTTAAATCTGTATTGTAATTTACAACTGAGTGCATACCGAAAAGTTATTACAAAACGAGACTGAAAATGACGCACTAAATTACTTATATATTTGTTCATCTATCATAGTAGGTTATGAAAACATTAATAACTAATTCTAGGCTTATTAAAAAGTTAATTACTGAAATTGATATATTAAATAGGTATTTTACCTTCTATTCTCAAAGTCAATATTGAAATTGCTTAGATAAATATTAATGAATCTTTCAAACCAAATTTCTAGATCATTATTTTCTGTTAATTACAATTTGATTAGAACTTACTAAAATATTATATAATATTCGGTTTAACTGTTTAACTACTGTAATTTATCAAGTCTCGATAATCTTAACTAGTGTAGGCGTTTCAACTTTCCCAATTTGTTAGTGACTTTATTCGCTCTAACTATCATCCGTTTCGAATTTAATTGCCGAACTTGTGCTTCCACCCAAACAGTTATAAATGGGTAAAAACTTTTTATAATGGGATCTTGAAGATTTATGTTTTCCAAGAATAGCTATTGTGCTTTTCATTGCTGTCAGAAAAATACTTTTACTTTTCACTGATTTTTAATTAATGTCTGCACCTTCATATTTTTTTGCATAGGCAAGGTCCGTCGCGATAATTTTGATGTTTTATATGATAAAATCCAACTTTCCATGAAGTGGTACAGTTATCAAAACTGTAATTTTGACAAGCTTTTATTTAACTTGCAATGGATGTACCTATGTATGTATGTAAGTTCGGGTGAAATCTTGCAAAATAAAGTTGACCAACTTCCCGGTTTCCGATAGAGCTGAAATTTTGCACGCATATGTATATCGCGTGACGATGCAATAATATGGTACCATGGAGCTGATCTGATGATGGAGTCGCAAGGTGAAAATAGGAACTCCTGTACTAAACAAGATAGACTCGTCGTGTTTAGGTTCGTTTTACTTGTCTTGACTAGCAGTCTGCTGCTACATGATATACAGGATCTCAAAAGCATGTATTTAAAAACCTTTTTGAAAATAAGTTTATTTGTAGACATTGCTCCTAAATATAGTATTAAGTATTCTAAAATTGATATATTTGCGTGCTTTAAATATGATTTCAAAAATAGTAAATTAATACCAGAATGCTTAACGCAACCTGTTAGTTTCAGGTATGCTCTTTTTATCAAACAACTGTTATTGGCTTTGTAATAATCGATTTTATTCAAAAATTTTGTTCGTTGTTAGTTTTTTCAAAAATAAAATTATTTTCAATTCACTTGCATTCTGGGAAGGTATCAGAATGAACATTGTTGAGAAATTGTTAAAACATGTGTCATGAACAAAATAATATTTTGTGAAACTTCAATAATTATTTATTAGCCTAAAGATTAGACAACTCTAAAAAATTTCGTTTCATCGAGTTTCAAACCACAACGATTCTAAAAAAGTTTCTATTCAAATAGAAAATAAAAATATTCAATAATAAAAATAAAACTACGTTTTACCGGTTTTAAGCTCGGTAATTTATTTGCTTTTGGTTAATCCGACGTTTCGACCCCTTTTCAGTGGCCGTGGTCACGGACGACGGAAATGTCGGATTAACTAAAATCAAATAAATTACCTCACTTAAACCGTTAACAAGTAGTTTATTAGGTATATAAGTCGCGAAAACTTAAGAAAATATTTAAAATATTAAATTGAGAGAGGTACTGGCAGTCTAAGTAATTAAAATAAATTTATTCAAAGGTTCCGGTGAACTGGAGTTTGAAGAGTTCGTTATATTAGCGTCCAGGTTCATGGTTGAAGAAGATGCTGAAGCGATGCAGCAGGAACTTAAAGAAGCATTCCGGTTATACGACAAAGAGGGTATGTGAAAATATTTAAAACTAGTTGAACTATATCGATAGCAATTTATTAACCAAATTTTACATACATACATAACTTCACGCCAGGTCCCTTCCAGGGTAGGCACGAACAACAGAGCGCCACACAGGCCCATTCTTACACACCTCACTTGCTTCTTTTACATTCATAGCTCTTGTCATGCACGCTCGTCTGTTCTTAAGGCTCCTGACATCACCTTCTGCCAGTACACGATCTATTTGATCATGGAAGGTGTGTCGTGGCCTTCCGCGACTTCTACATCCATCCACTCTTGCATTGTATATCTGTTTAGTCATTCTTTCATCGTATATTCTTTCCACATGCCCGAACCACCGGAACATTCCTTTCCTTACCTTCACCCCGAAACTCTCTTTCAAACCAACTCTCTTTCTTTTTACCAAATCTTGCCTGTGTTTTATAATTAGTTTTATAACTAGGTATTTCTGTCACTCGTAACCTAGACATTATCACCTTGGTAACATTGTTACAATCAATGAAAGGCTATCCCCTTTACAATTTGGCAATGCATACTGTTTATTTCATGTCCAAATGAATCCCCTAGCTGACAATTTAATTGTAATTTACCAGGGTTTTCACGTCACGACTCACGACTGATTCAACATCATATCACGTGATGTTCTATAGCAATAAATCTGCCAAAACTGCGTTGAAAATGGCTTAGACAAATTAACAGAGAAATTCTGACAGTAGCTCACGGCCGAACTAATAGTAAATTGACGAAGAAATAAAGAGTTCAGCTGTGTGCCAGATAATTTGAAGTTTCCCCATCGCATTTTTCTTGAAAAAAAAAGAAATATATTTTTTATTTAGCAAGATAACGAAACAAAGGAAATCGTGGTAATAAATTTGGGAATAAGAGCATTTTTTCCAAGCATTTTTTTAGTTGAGTGCCACATCTTTATAATGTTAACGTCATCTAAATCTTGTGAAGAGCGTGAGGGATTTAAAAAAGAACAAGCAGAAAATGAATGTAGTATTTCAACGAGGAAAGCATGTAAATTGTTCTGAACTACGAATGTTGTAATTTTTTCGAATAATTATTTCAAGTATTTAACTAAAACTTGGTGCGTGTTAGAAGAAGAATTATATTAAGATAAACGTCAACTGTTTATTTTATAACAATTCATTACGGATATTTATAAAATCATTTAACCAAAAATCTTAATAATAACAACTATTCTTGTTCAATAATTTTCGCTGAAAGTATTTTTTTTTTCGTAAGTGAGGTGTGTAAGAATATGCCTGTATGGCACTCTGTTGTTCGTGCCTACCCCGCAAGGGACCTGGCGTGAAGTTATGTATGTATTTTTAAATTCTGATTATTTTTTTCAATATACATCCCGTAAAGTGACTGTATAACACACTGTTTATGACATAAACTCTAAATATGATTGATTTTTTTCTGGTTTTACTATTGAACAATAGCAAGCATACTTGCTTACAAATTAGTATACTCGTGAATTATGATGTGTCCCGATCTAACTTTCTGTGCTACATTTTGATTTATGAAATATATTTTTTTTGAATTGAATTGAATAATGTTTGAAATATGGGGTTTACGTAGCAAAGTGAAAAACATAATGGACATTGATGACCACGGAACTCTTTTACTAGTATATCCATTTTTTAACAATCATAGTGATGACTGTAGTAATGACTTCATTTTACGTTCAAAGTTTTTATTTTATTTTATTTGTTGTAAAACTACGTCTCTTTTGTAGAACCCAAGGGACAAATTGTTTTTAAAATCATAAGGTCATTACCCCGAGGAGTTCATTACTGTCCACATATCGACCTACCACTTTCATTTATGTACTGTATTGATCGAATAATTTATTGCCCCAGATAGAATTTTATTCATTATAGCTGAAACAATATCGCAAAGTTACATATTGAAAGTAATTTTGTATAGATTGGTTCATCTAAGGGGCGCAGCCAGAAGGGGGGTTTTAAGGGTTCAAACCCCTCCGAATGGGAGTTACCCGGCAGAACGTTAGCTATGTAAATATTGCACGAACTGCTTCGTAACGGTGTTGTGGATTTTTTTAACATGAATATTAGTGTCATTTTATGCAGATTTACATGGCAGTGGTAAAATATTTTCGAGTTCTTAAACCATTGTTTTATTATTTATTGCTGAAGCACAGCAGATGGCTAACGGTGTCCCATGAATCCCGAGGCAATTTCAAGTAAAGCGTGAACGAAGTCACGGGAATATCCTAGTATAAAATAAATTCAAGACTTTATATTTAATAAGAAATTGAAATGTCTTACTTCAAACTAAAAGGCTCCCGTTTATTGAGAGAGCTTATTTCTATAGTCTTCAGTTAATAACTCGTTTACTCAATCTAGAGCTTTCAGTTATAAAAGGGGCTTGAACAGAATAAAGTAATTTAATATCTAATTGCGATAATTGATAAAAGTATATTTTTATGCAACTGATATTATATGACTATATTACATGACTGGATGATAAGTTGGGTTACATTTTGTATGGATACCGCATGTTTTCTCTCTTTTCTTCTACCATATCCCAATTACTTGAGATCGGCTACTTGGGATCGGCAAAATATATCTTTTCCTTCCACCCTCTTTTATTCTGACACAGATCTTCTGCCACACCACATATCATCATATCATCCTTCACACTATCCATTTATCTTTTTTTGCCTTTACATTTGTACCCATCCATCTTGTAGTTTAATGTTCTTTTTGTGGCGTGACTTTCATCCCTCCTCATTATATGCCCATACTAATTTAATGTTCTTCCTCTCAATTTTTCAGTCACAGGTGCACCTTTCAAAGATCACCTTATGTACTCATTTCTCGTAGAGAGACGGAGATGTTTGTGGTTTATCATAGTGGCCCAACATTCCGGCCCGTATAGCATGACTGGTCGTATGACAGCTTTATATAATTGACCTTTTAGTGTCAGTGGCATTAGTTTGGTTATATGAGGAGCAAATATGTAACGCGCTGCGTCCAACAGCTTCAAGACATGCTAGCTTAAAGTCGTACCGACTGATAGGCGTGCTTGTGTTCCCAAATTAAAAGACCCCAAGCAGATACTATTTTAAGTAATAGGTATTATATACTTTGGTTGGTTTTTAGAGAGATCTTGTGATTCCTCACTCTTAGAACATGTAAACTTATTATTATAATAACAATTGAATTTTGTGGTATTTTTCAGGGAACGGTTACATCACAACAAAAGTATTAAGAGAAATCCTCAGGGAACTAGATGACAAGATCAGCGCTGAAGAACTAGACATGATGATTGAAGAAATCGACTCTGACGGCTCGGGAACTGTTGACTTCGATGGTATGTATAAATGACAAAAACCCAAAAATAAAATGCATAAGACTTTATCACTAGATCTACATGCCACACAAATTTTCTTATGAACACTTTAGGACTGTACCTTCTAAGGATTATTTCCATCTTCCAAGATATTACAGAAAGTACTTAAAATTCACACTATCATGTCCTTTAGTTTCGTTCGCGTGAACACTGAACAGCTAATCCTCATGTTGGAAAATATTTTCCTTGCTACCCGAAATAATGACTTTGCACGAATTTCAAATGTTGTGCCTTTATAGGGATTAGAATACATTCTTAATGCGCTTTTATATTTCAATGAAATATTATTTCATGTTTCACCTAATAGATAAAAAAATCTAGAAAATAAATTCCAAGATGCCATTAAAAAACTTACTGTTAAAGTCAATAAAAATATCACGCTGATTTTTTAAAATCTAAAGCAGTCTGCTTAGTGTAGTGCTAGAGAATTGTATTTTCTTAATATGATCACAACCTACAATATGCCTAACCTGATCAGACTATGTATATACTTAATAATAAATCGTCCCTTATCCAATTTAGAGGCATAGATATGAATTTATACTACTGTTTTGTATTATACTCGTATTATAACAAAAAAATTAAAAATAAGCTCTTTGCACGAATTTTAAATGTTGTGCCTTTATAGGGATTAGAATACATTCTTAATGCCCTTTTATATTTCAATGAAATATTATTTCATGTTTCACCTAATATATAAAAAAATCTAGAAAATAAATTCCAAGATGCCATTAAAAAACTTACTGTTAAAGTTAATAAAAATATCACGCTGATTTTTTAAAATCTAAAGCAGTCTGCTTAGTGTAGTGCTAGAGAATTGTATTTTCTTAATATGATCACAACCTACAATATGCCTAACCTGATCAGACTATGTATATACTTAATAATAAATCGTCCCTTATCCAATTTAGAGGCATAGGTATGAATTTATACTACTGTCTTGTATTATACTCGTATTACAACAAAAAAATGAAAAATAAGCTTTTTGCAAGTATTTCAAATGATGCTGTGTCGTAGGTTTTGGTGGCAGTCAAAGACCTAAAATTTATTTGAACTGATATAGATGATATAAATTATCTAATTTGGTTTTATAAACTAGATTTTTTCCCCTGTATTGGTAATAAGATCCAATTAGATACAATTAGTAGTAGAAAAAATAATGAGATTTGTAAAAATGATTTGTAGAGATAAGCCGTTATTTTCATTGAACCATAATACCGATTCAAGACAGCTTACAAAAAAGGCCACTTTGATTTGAGTGCCTCTTTGTTATATAGATGAATTTGAGAATTGTAGGGAATCAGACCGTCTAATTTATTACGGAGCGTGAGAAAATCCACAATTTGATAAGTATACAATAGCTCAATCTATTTTCATTTCGGCACTGAAATGTTTTCAAGAATGTGATGGTTATCTATATAGTTTTAAAATGCTATGCTCGATTTACCGTAATGTACATTCATTTACCATATGAGGTATGCGTTTCAAGACTCATGACTATTCTAATTGTATTCTAAAGCTCCATATTATCACCGTTTAAAGACTTTAGCCAAGCAGGCAGTATCTATAGTCTCTGTCTCACCTCTCAGATGATGAGACGGAGTAAATATCGACCCGTCCGGGCTGGAAATGAATGTGCAAGCGAGACCACAGTCCGAACAAGGGATGTTAGTGGATCGGCCAGTGGCTTTAGTGGGTATCCCCAACGTTGGCGTAGCAACAGCATTTCTACGGGATTGCCACCCTAACAAAGCGAATTCTACACGTCCCACCGCGATTCTCACACAGTGGTTTGTCGTCAAGCAGATTTCCCTTGGTTAAAAAAGAGACAACTATCGATTGTATGTGTTCAGTGGACAGGCAGATGCCTCACCTGATGGAAAGCGGCTACCATCGCCTATATTTATAACACCAAAAGTGCTACAAATAAATGTGCTGCCTATCTCTAAAAAAGGAGACTCCAGTCGTCTGACTTCTGATTCCGATACATAACTCAAGGTTTGTTATGGGGCATATTCTAGACCAAGGGTGATAGCCATCCAGACGGGCAAATATCCTACTACCTGGCCGCGGGAAGTTTTATTCTTTCTCCGTTCCTGCATGGATAATTGAATTAGTTATCCGAGGATTATGATGAGATGATGGTGATTTCCTTGGTATACCCGTCGATGGTGATCTTTATAATGATTTTCTGACAATGGCACTAGTATGACTTGCAAATCCGAACTAATTCTTGAAAGCTTGGTATAGGTCAAGGAGAGCAATATAATTTCATAAATAACTGACATATCGGCCAACCTCTTGCGCATACCAAGCCACTCGATTCTAGTACGGTTGCTACTTATTAATTTGAAACTTCATATCCCTTCATGATCTAAAACATTAACAATACAATAAAATACAATACATCAATTAATCAAAATTACAGCGGCATATATTTGTATATATAAAGGTCACCTGCTGCATTCTCACTTTTAGTCAGTTATTCAATTCATGCGTAGATGGATGAGCTTTTATTTGATGATTGAAAAACTAATCCAAAATAAAAAAGGTACTGGTGGAATTTTTGTGCGTTTTAATATTTAAGTCTACGCGATTTATTCGCTCTTGTATAGAATATATAATATTCAGTAGGAGCTCCAATTATTTTTAGAGACTTATTATAAGCGGGAATTTTCTCAACTGACTATTCATTAAATTTGCTTAGAGCTCAAATAGAAGATTTACCGCCACATTTAGAGTCAGTTAATTGGCTGTTAAGCGTAAATAGTTGTATTTCAATTGATTAACTTGACCCCATTTCTTGAGTTTGTACTTTAATTCAGTAAGTAGGTAAGTTTAACATCGGACCGCTTAGTAAGTTCTGAAGAGGGGTAATACCTTTGACAGCCTTTCTGGTTGAGCGGACAATGCCTTTGCCGACCTAGCTCACTGTAACGCAAAGGTTCCGGGTTCGATTCCCTGGTATGGTAAACTTTGGAAACTCCGTTATTTACTATGTTCGGTGTATGGGAACGGCCTCAGAGTATTCAGTTATATATTTCCCATAACACAGGAGTAATTTGCTTGGCTTGGGGATATACATGTGTGTTTTTCTGCCTATTATTATATTTAACACTATAAATAACGATAACCAACACAAGAACTAAGTGTCTATTTCCTTAATAGGAACAACAAAAAGGGTCATTAGATTAATATAATTAATTGTTCGAGTAAAAATTTTTCTTTCTTTCTAAATATTGAAATATATAAAAAAAATATTAACTACAAATTTACTACGAAATTTTAATTAATCTTCAATTTAATCTCTACCTGAAGCTAGTAGTATAGGATACCGCTATACAACGACCTTCACCGAGATGCTTATTTGATGAAACCTATTTTATATTTAATTTAATGTGTCAATAAATATATTGCATATGGGTTGCCTGAAAAATTTCAGTCCAGTATATGATTAATTAATAACTTAATATTTCTCCGGTTTGTTTATTAAACAAATTCTATACGAATCGAAAGTATGTAGCCCATAGAATGCAAAGTGAAAGAGTTGTAACCGGAAAAATTCTTTTCCGGTTACAACTCTTGGGTAGCCAGGTATAATCCTTTTCATGTTCAAGATCAAATAGCATGCGCTCTCTCTTTCTTTAAATGGACGGACATCAAACAGCTGCTATGCTGTGTCCTCTTTTATTGCATGGGATATGGTTGGTTGGGACCTCCCAGCCACACATATTCTCTCGCAGCGATATTTCACTTTTCAAAATTCGACAACCGGAATTCGGGACTGATTTTTCGCAGGCAACCCTATACCACCGTGTTCATAATGAAATAATCTTTATTTTCATTTAATTTTAATTCAATAATGAGACCGGTGCAAAATGCTAGTATCGATTTACCTGTTTATACCTGGCTACCCGAGAGTTGTGACCGGAAAAGAAGAGGCAACCTAACATTTGCATGTTCTATGGGCTTCATACTTTCGATTGGTATAGAATTTGTTTTATAAACAAATCAGTGAAATGTTTAAATTTTTTTTGAATTATTAATTACGCATATACTGGACTGAATTTTTTTTGGCAACCCATATGCAGTAAATTTAATGACACCTTTAATTATATATAAAATAGGTTTCATCAAATTAGCACTCAGCGAAGGTCGTTGTATAGCGGGATCTTAGCCTATAGACAACACGCGCAAAAACGTCTTTTTCAACACATTTGCTTATAAAATGTATTATGAAGCCTACATTGTTCGAAAGTTCAAAATTCGCACCACACACTGGAACGTGCGGAAAACAGGTACTTAGGTGAAATAAATATCTATATAAGAAATAATTCCACCAAGGAGTTTCACATTAAACGAAGATAAAAAGTCTGAATAATGAAACCTCCTAGGAAATGCTTCGATAAACTTATTTGTTTCTCTTTAATACTATGGAGAAAATGAGACGAAAGATGTAGCTAGTTCGCATGGCGCCGTTTTCGTACTAGAAACGTTGCAACATTTTTCCGTCTTGGGTGATATTTATGTTTATTTCTTTAAGTTATGCATTATGTTCACGCAAATATGTGGAAAAACGTTGTATGACACACGTGCGGTTATTGGTTTTTACAAACTCATGAGTATGGTAATCCCTCGACTATATCTAAGATTTGCATTCGTCTACTCGTAAAAACCAACTTATCGCACTAATACCATAAATAACTATTCTTTATAGAGATTTTAAGTATTAGCAAGCATGTTTTATAGTATAAACATTGTAAGTTTATTATCCTGGATTAATGTCCTTAGTATACATTTCTTTGCCTTACTACTTACTAGTTAAAACTTTCATACAATCTTCAAACAAGTAATGTAAAATTTTGAGTAATAGTAAAGCAAATGATTTGATAGTTAGATAAGACTCTTGACGTTAATATCTTGAGTCTAATGTTACTGCGATGGAATTTAAAATATCACACATAAAAAAGTGTTTCATATAATATTTAGCTATGTTAATTTAAATTGACAATTCTCTTCTACTTCAGAATTCATGGAAGTTATGACTGGTGGTGATGACTAAATGCCCTGGCCACTTGCGACAACTTTCAACAAAGATTAGCTGTATGCAGGATCACGTTAAAACTACAGAGTTCAATAACCAGAAATGTTATTTATTTTTAAGTTAATATAAATAAATAAAATATTAATTTACACAATGCATTTTATTCCCTGGTAAATATTTTTACGTGTGCTGCTGTATATCAAGACCAAAGCAGGCGACTACTAAAGAGTATTTCTACAAAATGATGTTAAATTATTAACAGTAAATCAGTTCAGATCTACCAGTTATATTAATATTCCTCTACGAACAGAACGAAGACAAGAATAGAACGGGACCGTATTCTAACAGAACTATAAAATAGTATTTAGTCGATAATACCTAATATTTCAGACACAAGTTAACCGATTTTGATTACAAGTTTTCATTGAAAGTATTTTTTAATTTCTACTGTCTTGTTTCCTTCAGTATGATCCTATTTCTATTAAGTTTCGCGTCAGAAGGGGACCATTTTATAACCCTGGAAGTGAAGATTTCTCACTTAAATAAAATTCACTGATAATAATGTTATTAGGATTCCATAATATTGTGTTTTTTTACTGCTGAAGTTCAGCAAACAGACGGCCAACCTGATAGAAAGCGGTTATCATCGCCTATGGAAATTTGCGATACTACAGGTGCTACCAATGTGTTAATCCTCTCTTAAAGGAGACTGGAACTTGGCCACTAATGCCGGAAGTCAATTCAAGGTTGTTATGGCAACATACCCAAAACCAAAGGTGATAGCCACCCACACGGTCAAATAGCCTGACTGTCAGTTATTTTGTCGCCTCTTACGATAAGCCGCCCGGCTGCAATAAATTATATTCTTGCTGCGTTCCTGCCCGAAAAAATATATATGTACTCGTAAGATATAAAAAAGTGGGTTAACGGAAGAACATGACTTCACACGGGATCCATTTTTATCCAACTGAATTCTAAACAGAATATTAAAAAGATACAATTATCTTTAAAGTCTTCTTTCTTTGTATTAATTCTAAAATAAATAATTGGCTAGATATTATCTCAAGCCCAAAATAGAAAGGCTTCAGGGCAGTTTGGAATTAATAAAATTGAACTAATGCGCCAGCACGACGTAAATGTATCAACACACAATAACAACCATGTATTTGTCACATCAAGTAAGGAAACACAATGATAGAAGAATATTAACCCTTTCCTACTGTTGTCTACTCTCAATTGTTACGTCTCGACGAGACATCGCGTTGCATACAGAGTTGCAATTATAACTGGCTTACAAATGGGCTATAAATATTGCGGCTCTATAAACGACGTCACCACATAGTCGATTGTGTCTAGTTGTTGGCGCGATGATGTATTTATACCATTTGTAAACATGGGTATAATGTATTCATGAGAGGTATCAATCTGTCATTTTGTGGATAGCGCTTTATTATTGATGCGAATTCAATAAGTAAATATAATAAAATATAATTCTATTTTCTATATATATAAATATATGTTTTACTTTATTTAGACTTCAATGATATGTCGGCTAAACGAACTCTTATAGAATTGTCATGTCCGTCTGCCTTTTTGTCCATATTTTTTACGGCCCACTTGATTAAAAGCGGTTACCATCGCCTATGGACATTTGCAACACCAAAGGTGCTACAAATGCGCTGCTGCTCTCTTAAGCGAGACTGGAACCTGGTCACCAATGCTGGAACACAACTTAAGGTTGCTATGGAAACAAACTTTAGACCAGGGATGGCAGCCATTCAGTCGGACAAATGCCCTACCACCTAGCTGTGTGTTGTTTTATCGCACCTTACAACAGGCCGCCCGGCCGCAGGAAATTGTATTTTTTCTCCGTTCCTGCACGGGTGGATTACTAGTACAAAATAAAAAATAAAACAATACCTTATTGTAGTAGTATTGTGATTATATTTATGTTAGTAAACTATAAACAGTGTTTTGGTCCATTTAATAAATGACCAAATCAGTATGAAGTCATGTGGATCAGCTATTCATTCTCCTCAGAAGACATGTGACATTCAAGTATTTCTAAAAAAAATGTCGTTTTAATTAGATGAAATTTAGTAGGTATATTTTAAATGTTGTTACAAATGCTGTAACCTACATTTTATTAAGACTTGCTAACATTTTTATAATTATGAAGTTAACATAAGAATATATACCTACAGGTAGGTTTATTTTAATTTGGCAAAGAGGTTCGCCAGGTCTGAGTCAAAGGGGAAGGCTTAATAAATCTGTATACGCGAAGATCAGAACTTAAAAACAAACCTGGATATTCCGTACACAGCCGTCTTTAGCTCCAGAAGTATATATCTTGCCCATATCTTGAAACCACCTCAATCAATCATTCTCACCAAATGCAGTACTTTCAGGGCAGCCGCCATTTAACATAAGTTCATCAACTCACTGCACTTGCAAAAAATTATTTGTTACATGTCTGTCTTAACACCGCAAACTCATCCAACGACAAAATATGATGGCATTTATATGAACCAAAGAGAAATTGGAGGGATAGATAATTATACATACATACTAGTATACAAAATATAAGGAAATATGTATGTATTTGATCATCATGAATGTATTTGTGAAATTGTTAAGTTCAAACAAGAGATGGCGGTAACATGACTTAAAAACCATTTTTCAGCATTAAATAATGAACATGATAGTTTGACGTTGTCAAGGATGACATATGTACCAATGGTCTCAGTACGAGGGATGCCAAAGACGGCGCGAAGTTGATAAGAAAAGTAGGAAAGCGAACGCAACCGGGATTTAAAGCTCGGACGATTATAAAAGAATGGCAAAAACACAAACACATAAATCATAATAAACCGTATTAAAGTTGGAATAGAAACTTTATTGTTTTAGTTAGTTAAAAAAACACAATTTTACATAAAAAGCATTTTTGTTTTGTAGGCATTTCTTTTATTTCTATTTTTAGCTGTCTGTTTGTATAAAACGTGATATAAATTCAATGAGGGCCGAGCTAAAAAGTTAAAATCCGAACTGTGTTGAATCAATTTTTAGTGCTAACAAAAACTTTTTTGGCCGACACTTATTTATTTACACGGACTGGAATTTATACCTATGCAGGATGATTTATATAAAGACGGACCGTTATCGGGCTGGAACTTGGCATTTTTAGTGCACTACTTCAGTAAATAGACAGACGGTCCACCCGATGGAAAGCGGTTACCGTCGCCTATGGACACTTGCAGCACCACTTGCAAGGTGCTTTAAAAGAGCTGCTTCTCTTTAAGGGGAGACTAGAACCTGGTTACTAATGCCTCAACTCAAGGTTGTTATGCTGACATACTCTTGACCAACGGTAGTAGCTATCCACATGGGCAAATACCCTACCAACTACCACTACTACTACTACTATCTACCACTTGGCTATGGGTTGTTTAGTTGCCTCTTTCGACAGATCCCACGGCCGCGGGAATAAGTATTCTTCCCATTTTTGCAAACATGTAAATGACTATGTTCGCAGATTGGAAGCATCGCAGCCACACGACGGTTCTCTACAACATTTAATCCGCGTACAACAATGATCTGGAGAGAACTTCCCGCCGTGATTTTCCCTTTGCGCTATGGCATGTTTTTTAAGAAGGGCGTTATAAAATGTCTTAGATGTCGGCAACGCGTTGGCGACACCCCTGGTGTTGCAAACGTCCATAGGCGACGGTAACCACTTTTCATCAGGTGGGCCGTCTGCCTGTTTGCCTGCTTAAGACAATAAAAAAAAGATTAAAAATCCTAACAATGTTCCTTGGTGACTTTTTGTTTAAGGCCAATATTGATGGACGAACAAGATTATCTAAGGACGTGGAAAGCGTAACATAGAAATAATGTCGTGAAGAATTGAAAAAAAAATGATAGAAAAATTACTTTCTACGAAAATTGTTTTGGGCAATATTCGTTTTTTAGCTAAACAACCTAATTATTGAACATTTATTACTTTTACAGAATTCCACTGTCTGTGGACTGACATGAACCTGGATAATTTCATTTATATTGTTTTATACATTCTAAAAGAATCATCTGGTTGAACTAGGAATATGAAATTAACCCAAATATATCTCGCCCTTTCCGCGTCTTATCTCAGCATATCTCACATATACAAATGTAATAAATCTGGAGCAGCATCAGCGTGCGTATTCTGCCTTATAAATTATTGAAGATACGCTATAATCAGATTGGAACTAGCAAACGTCGCAAATGTATTTATTATATCTTAGTTATAGAGATCAAATGTATGTATGAATAGGTATATCAGATATTACTGTGTAGTTTTGACCTATATAGGTAGTTTATTTATGTTATTCATATCAGTATTATAAAAGAGAAAAATTAGAAGGATGTATGTTCTTTTTGCATGCAAAAGTATTGAGCGGATTTTGATGAAACTTAACAGTAACAATAATATATAGCTATAATTTATTAAGATATTTTGGATCTCGGCCAAAATATACCAATAAGTGTCAATTAGAATATTATGTCAGGATGCGGATGGTGTCATGGATGGTGGATGTGCCACCACTATAATGAATTCGCTCAAATAAACACTAATATTCATAGGCCTTTTTATACCACTTTTTTTGGGGCACGCTCATTCTCGAAAAAGTTGTAAGTTTATAATTTTTTGTTTATAACTTCACTCCCAAAAAATCTTTTAAAAAAGTTCTTTTTTCGTAAAGGTAAAGAAAAAAAGTATCCTTTTTCAGTTTTATGCAATTTTTCTATATTTTAGAAAATTCCTTTAAGCACACTGCGTGCCCCCGCGTGCCCCCACAAAAAACCCTGTAATACATATTTTTGTAGCGTAAGTCATGGTAGCGTAATGGCGCACGCGTCCCAAACTCAAGAGGTCGAATCTTGGCCGGAACGCATGCACCGCTTAGGCAGTTTAGATGCATGTTGTTACAAATACAATTTACTTACGACAGAGACCGAAAACATTGTGATGAAACTTGCACATGGAGATAACCGATGTGTCAAACGCGCCAAGCCGTCTTTGCCAAGCGTGGTGGGTATACTATTCGTTCCACAATAGTAAGAGGCCCAAACCCACCTGTTTATGGGCTCTTGCTATATTTTTAATTAGAGATATTTTCAAAAGTAGTCATTGATTGATTTAATTAGAATTTGATTGAATGTTTTTAATGATAAATATAATTGTTTTTACAGTAAATAGTTAAACTATAAAATAGTAACTAATTATTACGTAACCAAACTATAATAATAAGATAATGCCTATTAGCATGATACTTGAAAACACTCGGGTTGTTCTTGTCTGTCACTACATTCTACTGATCTGTTGTTCGCAGAACAAACGTAGAGATAGAACATTTCATTCACACTGCTGGTGTTACAAGTGATACTATTATTGTAGTTACTTTTATACATATATATTTTTTAAGTTGGTTAATTAAGCCAGGAAATAAAAGGCCTAATTTCATAATTCTGTTATCATCTTAATCCAAAGAAAAGGTATCTTTTATGAGATTGTCGTTTTTGCCGTTTCCGGAAAACTGCGAAAGTACGTCGTTGTGTTTTATTATATTAGACCTAATGTAATTTAGGCGGTCGTTTTAAGGTAACTAGATTAAATGTAGTACCTTTAACGTGATTCACTGCTTAGTTAATTTAATTATGACTTTAGTTATATCTTAGTTAAATAAGGAAAGTTATAAGAAGAGACTGGTTTTAAATCGTTGAGGGTAGGCTAAGGATTTCTTACTGCCAAAAGCAAACCAATAGGCAACCAGCTGCTCTTATGGTTGGTCCGTTACAAATGTTGAATTGCTTTGAATTATTTGTGCGTTGCCAAACAATGTGATATTGCAGTATTTTAGACTATCTTCTTGATACTGATTAGTTAAAGTTATGTTTAATTTAAATCTCTATTCCTGCATAGTTTATGTATGCGATTATCCCCTTATTAGTAAGAAAAGATTTTTATAATTGCAGTAATAATGCGATTGAAAAAAACACAACTTCAGTATCATTTTAACGAGCCGATAATTTGTAGCAAAAATTTATAAGGCAACTGTTTGCTTATTAAAAACCATTTCATCTAACCAAAGCTTATGTAAACAAAATTAGAAATATATAATTATTTTTAGTAAAGGAATGAAATTAGGAATTTTGTTTTATCATTAAAATAAAATAGAAACCGTTTTTTAAGTTCAATACTTTTTTGGTTTGCTATGCCTTCTTCCACGGCAGCAAGTACGAAAATTGTAAGAAAAATGTACATCCCGATTATGTAAACGCCACTATTAAATATGAACATTTCATAGTCGCCCATTTCGCCATTGTCACGTTTGCTGCTGTGAGTTTCACATAATATAAACGAGGGGTATGAACGTATAGAAGAATATCACAAGGAAATAGTCCTGAGAAAGAATCTCATTTGTAAAAGTTACCTTTCATAAAACAGGGATGATAAAGAATATCAATCTCATCAAATATCACGTTTGTCATCGCACACATTGATTTATCCCCTTCCGGCAATCCCTTGTCTTGATACAGGCTCATACATCAACCGGAAATTGCATCACAGGCAAAACGCTCGTCTTCCGGGAAACCGCCATTGATTGAGTCCTCAGCCTACGGTGGTTGGCTTTGACGTTTTCTATATAGAGAATCATATTGTTTGTTAATTTCTGTTATGTTCCTTATATTATCCATTAATATATAATTATGTAATGTAGGAGATCGATAAATCAATAAAAAATATTATAGCATTGTCTGTAGATTCGAAATTAACATAGGAACATAAGTAAAAATTGCTATTTGGGTATAAGATACAGTAAGATACATAATCATAAACTACCGTTTTTAGAATTCATGGACTCAATTTTTATCTGATCAGGTCTCAAAATATGTTTTAAAGAATAAAGTCCTAAAAATCGAGACTTTGATTTACAGCGTCATCTCATCATCTAGGCTTAGTTTTAGAATTAGGTATTTTGTCATTTAATTTTTTCTTCATATTCTTCTTACGTTCTTGCACTACAAGTAAAAGTAAGTAAAAACATGATTTCTCAAATCTTATATAATATATAAGATATCTTATATAATATAACGATACGCGTATCTTCTTTCCTTTCATATTCACCTAATCATTTCGGGGCGACATGACTGTCCCTCACATACTCCTTCATTCCGATCTACGTTCTCTGTCACACCGCAAATCATCAAGTCATACGTCACACAATTCATCCATGTCTTTTTTGTACTTGTCCATCATCCCGCTTACATAAACTGAATATTTTTTTATCCTTCAGTTACAGGTACGATATGTGGTGTGAAGGTGTGGTGGCTCGATTGTTATGGTATTTTTTTATTATTATTTAACTATACCATTATACGCATAATTATAGAAGACGATTCGCCAACTCAGTTTTAGAGAAAAGTTTTGAATAAAGATATAGAGACGGGGAAAAGTTCCGTTTTTGTTAAGGAACCCTAAAAGTGGTAAACATACGAAGTAAAACCCTTTCATAGTTAAAAGCTTCCTTGTTTTCCACCCTCGAGATTTCATTGACAAACACTTAATACTAGATTGTATATTGAATGTTTCTAAGTATTATTAATAGCTCAGTAAATTCGGCCGTGTCGATAACATTGGATTTGATGTCACAGTACTAGGATTCCAATAGATGTTCGAGTGATTGCCGACAGGGGACAACAACCGGTTGAATTATCGCCTTATTAATTAAACGCTGATTAATTAATTTCGAGATTTAATGTTCTTCAGTCAATCGAGGTTCAGTTCTGGGCCTACGTAAGGTAGTCGGTGGGACTGGATGAGAATTTGATGAGGAAAAATGAGATTTGTTTTTGCTCGATTTCAGAGTCTAGAGCATAGACGCAAGGTTGTGAGGCTGTCTGTCTTCTATCGGATACATTACGGGGAGTGTTTTTAAGAATTGATTTCACGCGTTGGTACCTCCTTTCCCATTTTACCATCGGATAACCAGACACTGATTTGCGCTGCCGCTGCGTGGTGCAAACACCACCAGTCAGAGTTTTCTGGCGCACACTGCCGAAGAGTGAAATAATTTGTTGGAGTCAGTATCTGCTGAATCTTGAAGTCTTCAAGTCACGAGTGAATAGGTATCTTCTAGGTAAGTATGCTTCATCCTAGATCGCGGTATTACTCAACATCAGCTGAAACGGTGGCAAACGGTGGGTTTGTGGTACACAAACTATGTCATAAAAGAAGAGAATTAAATATGTAGTGCAATCTTGGGAGGCTCACAATATACGTGCCGCTGAGGACAACTGTTGACTGACAACGACTTGAAGATTTCAATTACAAATTTTATCCTAATTAATGTGTATTCTCTGATAGAGTGTCCTCTTAACAGGTAAAAACGAAGTAAAAATATAAAATAAAGGTAAACATTTATCCAACCATTATAGAAATATTAAAGAGGTCATAATGATCAGTTATAAAAATAAACTTCAGTAAAATGTGGAAATAATGGTCAGTAATTTAAGCTATATTGTCAACCCAAAAACACCTAAGCAGCGTAATCAATAAATGGCCAATAAAATTTTAGAATGTGCTATTAGGTAAATAATTCGGCAGTTCATAGCGACTGGTAACATCTGAATATTACAATATGAATGTGCGTAATTATTCAACGACGTCTTAATTCCATTATAAGAGTAAATAAAAATTACGTCATTAGAAAACCTCGATTTTAGCTATCAGGATAAAAAAGTGTTTCGCAGTAATACAAATATGCTGTATAACACATAACTGGCCATTAGGACATTTTGTTAGGTACTCATTTAAATATTTTTATAACTCATTTTTATTTTGTTTACTGTTCAGTTTTTACTGTTGACTTTGTAAACATGCAAGTTTCAACTTACCAAAACTTCAATAGTTGAACTGAATTGCTACGGCAGTTGTGCCATTTTAAATAAGAGAGATAAATTAATAAACAACATTTATAACAAATAGAAGATATTTTTACATAATAATATCAATACCTACGTGAAGCATAAACTTTGTACGCCTTGTTACGAAAATTGTGTGGTCGGAGGAGTATGAAATTTAGCCCACTTACAGTTTATATAGAGAAGAAGTTCAAATTGCTAATATTTTTCAAATTATGCACAAAAATACATTAAATGAATAAAAAAATATTACACACACTACCATGTATTTGATACACGCAGGAATGCACACTCGTTTCTTTATTGTTAAAGTCGAATTAACAGTGTAGCCATGGCGAAATGTGTAGTTATAAAAGTATATAGTCTTTGACAACAGAACCTTAATACTGTTCAAAACTTTAATTTAAATTAATTATTATAATAAATAGAAATGTTGACAACTCCTGGAATATTCCACTTAGGCGGAAGCAACTCGTATCAGGGATATATAAATGGCTTACTTATATAAATCCTGGGTCATTTCAGAGTGACGGGTCGTTTCTCATTGTGACATCAACTTTTAAAAGAATAAAATGGTGCGTGATTTTTTAGTGCATATTAAAGAGACAATTTATTTTTTAACATAAAATTACACAATGATTTTAAGTAATTTATTGATAATGGTTTTGTTTTCTTACATGCGCGGCGTGCAGGAGGAATTGGATAAAAGTCAATTGCAACGTAAGTTTCTACTTAATAACTTTGTGGATCTAAACAATTCTATACCAATGTAGATTGTCTATATATATTGGAAGGGTTATGAAGGGTTATGTAAATGAACTCTTTCTCGTAACTGTAAATTAAAAGTACGTTTTTGAAAAACTAGATTGTTAAGGTTAAGTTAACAAAGTACTTAATAAATAGCCTTATCACTTAAAGCGGAATAATAACTTTGCATATTATAATAGCATAAAAACAACAAGTATGTATTCTTTAATATTCAAATTTCTATTTATCTTTAATCAAATATGTGACATGCAGAAATTTATCCTTTATATTTATGGCCTTTGACTGATTTTTAAGTTCTCGTAGAGAACTTTCATTTGGCATGTATTCATAATGCAATACGTACTCGTCTAAATCGAAAATTAAACCAATATAAATTTTATTGAAAATCAATTCATAACTGTTGTTTATTTACAATAAAATGTAGATATATAAACCATGTACTGTACAGTATTATTACAAGAAAACAAAATGAAGAGAACAAACGCAGAACGATGATAAACGATATATTTGCCCAATTAGAGGCGCGTTTTTTGCTGAAAACTTGTGTGGAAAGTGGATTCTTAATGTCTTTCATTTTATTTTTCAGTTCTGAAGAATGCCTTCGACGCATTCGATCGGGAGAAGCAAGGTGTTATCAGCACAGACTTTATCGGCACAATTCTTGAAATGTTAGGCCACGAGTGCGATGACGACACACTTGCCGAAATCATTGATGAGTACGACGTTGATCGTAAGTAACATTATTGAACTCTAATTCAAAAGTATTATTTCAAGTGTGTTCCACTACTTTAGATGAAACTAAACTGTAGTGAAACGTAAAGAACATATAAATGAAGTGAGAAAAGTGCTAATGGACACATGCTTAGACTGGTGTCCACAAACATTTAAACTTAAATAATCGCTGTTTAGCCATAAAATTTTAACGATTATTTTATCTTAACCATCGTTTAAATGTCTATGCACCAGCCTTAGTATGAATACTTTTAGTTAATTTAGGTTATATTTAAATTACTTACTAGTCTGTTGAGATGAGGTGTAATAATATTAATTGGTATTTTAGAAGTGAAACTTCTTTAGAATCGTTGTGGTTTGAAAATCGATAAAACTAAAAAGCGACACTACCAATAGATACACACATAAATTTGTAAGACTAATGCTGGTGTGCACTGACATTTAACCAAAGGTTAAAATAAAATAATCGCTGTTTATACATATAATCAGCCTAAGCCTGCGAGAGAATGAGATAGAATACATTTAAACACTGCTTCAAATTTTGTGTTTAAAATTTAAATATATTTTAACGATATAATATATGAAATGTAACGTGATGAAATTTAGAATCCCTCCCACCCCTTATCATGCTTGGCGTACAAACACACATTACATTAGTTATGCTTTTGTTATGGGTATTATAGAAGGGACCATTGTGGGGTCGATCCCAAACCATCATAAAGGCGTCCCATGTTGAAATATACAGTGCAAGTTCTAGCAGTGTTCAGCAATTTTATAAGAACATATATATGTAATGTCTTTGTAATTCAATATTTAAATAGCGTTTTATTGCTAAATAAATTAGTTCCCATAGGTATTATTTCCATAGGTGTTTGTTATATTTCGTACGTTACATAACCATTTATACAAACATATTATACCATAACAAAAATGACATCTAAAAACACAGTAGAACTATCAAGAATATTATCATCATCCAACTATTCCTTTTCCATGACCACTATTACTTAATAAAGCGTAAATGGTCTATAGCTATTAGTACAAGTTGCCCCATCTGTCATATATTTTAGAATCTACAGTAGAGTTGTTTATGTAACTACTTTGTACTAAAACCGCTAGATGGCATTGAGTTAAGATAAATTCTTAAAATAGCACTATATAGATTCGCGGAATTGCTTTCTTTTTGAATTAAAATGGCTTTCCTTTTAAAATATTTTAATAGCAATCCAAAATGTGGTAACAATTTAAATTCAAAATAAAATATTGTACATATTTTGCGTTTTATAATTATCATGCATTTTATTGTAGAAAAAATAAATATTTGGGAACTTTTTACAACAAAATATAATTTAATATGATCATCTCTAGTATGAATATTACAATATTTTTATTTAAATTGGGCGAGTCCGGGTTGATAAGTTATTTGATATTTTGAGTTACGCAATGCTATGTTGTTTGATTAATACATATTCTTATATAATAACAAATGCATAAATATATAGGGAGATGATTAAAAAAAGTAAAAAAGGAAGTAAAATGTACCAAAATAAAAAAGTAGTCTCACCGTGACAATGCTTGCACATTGCCGTGACCAGGATTCGAACCTGGGTTACTACGGCCACAACGTAGGGTCCTAACCACTAGACGATCACGGCTACCGAGACACGTGTTCTAATGTCGAATTTATATATCTTTTTGTAAATACAGACAAATAATTTATCTTGACTAATTATTTTATTAAAAGATTGTCATGCGGATGGACACAAATTTGAATGTAGATCAAACAAAAGGAGGTTGATTATATGCAGGATGATATGACGATTTGTGATTTGACAGAGGACATTATCAATAGAATGAAAAGACATATTGTGCCAACCCCAAAAAATTAGAAGACGAGACCCTCAGATAATTTATTTACAGCAGCCCATAAAGGTCCCAATATTGGGCTTAGGCCTCTAAATTTTAGGGAAACGAATGGTATTAAGAATTAAACATTTTTGTTTAGGGCGGACTGGCGGCATTCACACATCGGTGAACTTATGCAGATTTCCCACGATGTTTAAAAGGAGGATAATAGTGTAAACATAATAACAGGAAATATACAATCAATTATTTCGATGATTTTTATGGACCTTGAATTTTTTTTTTAAATGTTGATTTTCCTTAATACAAAAAACTGATTATGATAAAATGATACATTTCTGATGTTTGTTGTGTTGTTTTTGTTGTAAATTGTCTTGGTGAGTAAGTTACCCGAGACTTAACTTTTTGTAATGAAGTAGCTTGGAATTCCATTTATCTGAAATGAATGAATGAAATGACTGGAAATTATTTACTGTATGTGTATGTGGTGAACAATAAAGTATTAATAAGAACCAGCCTGGGACAAGAGTGACAGGGAGGTATACTGCCCCTTGACCTAATTAATGCCAGTCGCCATAATGGGATGATGTAGCTGACTTTTATACGCTGACAGAACATAAGTTTGATTAGGGTCCAGAGATATTAACTAATATTTAATTATACTGTATATGAGTGTTTAAAAAGCTCGGCAATTCCCTGTAAGATTTGTTCGCGTTTGATAGCATAAGATGGTTCTGTTCACGTAGGCTTCTATATTTTTATTAAAAAAATTCAGTCCTATCTCAAATTTTGCACCACCATACGAAGTTGCTTTAAATTACATTGCTTGAAACAGCAAGGTCGCATATAGTTTTGCCAACGAAGAGTTGAAAACGCATATATTGCAACTGTTCATTTTGCCGAGTAATAAATAAATAATTTATCTATGTTTTTCAGATACCGGACAGCTGGCATTTCAAGAGTTCTGCAGTTTAGCTGCCAAGTTTTTGACTGAAGAATTAGATGACGAAACTATGCTTCAAGAATTGAAGGAAGCCTTCAGATTGTATGACAGAGAAGGTACTTTAAATATCTATTGAAATAATTTAATTTAGTAACTATAAGAATAAATAGCTGAGGGAAATATTAGGGTCACTTTAAACACTGCGTATAGTAATATGATGGTGAAGTAAAATATCGTCCAGGACTATTTACCTAATTGCTAAGCGCCAAGTGCGTTTGGACCACACACGTTGAAGATCCATATATGTGACGATGACGAATATGCAATATTTTTGTCACTACAAAACCCTGAATAACGTAGATTACCAATGAAGTAAAAAAGGAAGCAACAAATAAATAAATATTCAAAACAAATTTGCTTAGCAATTTAATATTAGGTATATTAATATTAGGTTTTTTAAAATAAACTACTTAAGTATACCATGAAAGAAAGCATAATATATTCTTTTCCCATACTTATATTAAAATTTGTTTTCAGGAAACGGTTACATCACTACAGACGTATTAAAAGAGATCTTTAAAGAACTAGATAATACGCTAACACCTGACGATTTAGATACTATGATTGAAGAAATTGATTCTGATGGATCTGGTACCGTAGACTTTGATGGTAAGTTGCGCTCAATTACTTATTTTCCTCCTTCAAGCACGGCAGATTTATGGGAATGCATAATAGGTAGGTAATATAAGTTACCTACCTATTAAGATTCTTCCGTATCAAAATAGAAAGGCGACAGGTCTTTGGTTTTTGATTATATTTTTTTCTATGTTAATATACTATTTTTGGATAGAAGATTAAGAAGGCAATTCAACGCTTCTTGTCAAGTGTAGAACCGGAATTGTCTTTAATTGCAATGATACCTAAGTACTTTGTTGAGGACAAGCTTACATTAACATTATTTTCACTACAGATCAGAATAACCAGGACAATGAAGATTCTGAACCAAACTTTTTTTGCGCAAAACATCAGCCACTCTTCATCTTTTTGGTAGAAATTTGGAAAGTCTTGTTTTCTGTACAATTTTATTTCAAAAATGTGTACTGATTAAGTTTATAATAAAAACTATTACAAACTTTTAAGCATCTAATCGATTTAATTAGATTATGTTTTTGTGATGGAAATCTCGACTGTTTAGTAAAATGTGCCTTGTCTGCCTCAAGAACTCAGTTGTTTGGCTGCCGAGGCTAACAACCGAGGATATTTGTTTTCTTTTGTGACTTTCAAATAAATCTATTTAACCAATTTATGTTTCAAAACGGCGGGTGTCCTATTCAGTCGAGGCAGTAATTTCGATTAAAAGTTATGTCCTCTGATTGAAATTGACCATAAAATCTATTTTTTTGTATTTTTGTTGCAAATCTGGCAAACAGGCAAATGACATCATCATCGAAAATGGTTACTGCCGCCTATAGACGTTGTAATGTGTATTGCCAGCCTTTTAGTTAGAATAAAGAGGATGAAATAGGAGAATGAGATAGAGTGACCAACCAGTAGGAATAGGATGAGATATGGGATTGGAATAGGTCGATGGAATAGCCGGAGGTGAAAGTGGCCCATCGGAACTCTATTGTAATTATGTATTTTTTTCTTTACAGAATTCCTGGAAGTCATGACTGGTGAATAGAAATAAGTAGAGTATTTATTAGGATTAATAATAGCGAATTTAAAAGACTTGTGATATTGGTGGTTTAATTTAAAATTCAACAAGAACAAATTTCGATAAAACGTTAACTATTCAATGGGAGGAACAAATAACTAAAATATTATAATGATAAGAATTATGTAAATATCTGCGCGCAGTACTTTATATAAATAAATTTATTTTGTTGTACGTTTTTCATTTTAATTACAGCTCCATCTAGTTAAAATATAGATAACGCGATACTTGAAAGCGATGTATATGTAGGTATCTTGTAAAAAGTATTAAGAGTGATTAGTATAGATGTCACTACTATTTTCGTATTTTCAACTTTTACAACAGTAAACAGCATTTTATATTATTTCATAGATCATACATTTTTGTAGCAACATAAAGAAAAAACTGTACTACTTAATTATATATAAAAAACAATACTTTTCTGCTTGCAAAAATCCAAGCCTGAGAAAGAACAATGGCAAAAATAATCACTAGGTGATATATAGGCTTAGTATCTTAGAACATAAAGTAAGTATACCAAATTTAATAATTTTACATACTGATTTTTTTACCTAATACTTTTGTAACAAACAAAATAATTTGTATTTTATTGGACTTTGAAAATGACACGTACGCGACGATTCAAGTAAGGAAGCTTTAATTTAATGACAAACCGCATAAACATTTCAAATACATGTTTTTTTTTTATCTTAGCTATACGTATGATATGGATGATTCGAATTGTCTGACATGAATGAGATGACAGAAAAGTATTATTAATTAATAATATTTTATCATTATCATAATTGTATATTTTTTAAATTCTGCAATTATGGAAACGGTTCTGTGACGTTGTGAAGTTCATGCGTTTTTGGCGGGAACTGAAAAATGACGATGAGTTGTGCAGTTTAACTTTTTAAAAATGTCACGCAAATATTACATAAAATGTCAGTTTGGCTTTAAGATTTTGCTTGAACATTATTCAAAAACTTGAATATTCATGAATACTTGACAGAGTCGTATTATAGAAGCAGACTAAGCACATAAATGTATATAATACATTTTCAATTTGTAGGAAAAATAAAGAAGTGCCGGAACAAATCGGTAAGTAATAAAGAATTTCATCGTTAATTGTATAACGTATAGTTGCGACAATGTATTATTACTTTGGTCTTCCTCAAGATCTTGCTGGAAACTTTCTAATTGCTATAAAATGAGAAATTAATTAAATTTGCAACTTCCTTTATAAAGACTGGGTAGAAAATAAATTTATTCAAATTCAGACAGTTAAAATAATTAAGTTTATGTTTACTGTTTTTATAGGAACGTCTTCACTATAGAAGAAAAATCAGGAGTTTCTCTTATTGCCTGAAGCAGGCAAATAGTCCGCTATAAACTTTTGCAACACCGGAGGCAAAGCCAACACGTGCCAGCCTCTAAGGAATGTTATAATGCCTATCTTAAAAAACAAGAGAAGCTCTCCCTCTTGTCGTGCGTGGAACAAACGATCAATGGATGCGTAGTTGAGCGTGGGAGCTCCAGGAAATAGGGGTGAACATCTCGTCGATGCATTAGCGGCGCGGCTGCTTTAGATGGTATACTTCGCTTTTACGATAAAGTTAACCCTTCGTTTTCCACTGGAGAGATATAGACAGACCACTTTATAAATATTATTAGGAACATGTAACGGAAACCTGTTCGACAGGTCATAGTTTACTTAGACGATATTTTGTCTTGGAACTCCCAGAGATGAGGGTGCTGATTATTGAAAACATAGACCCCACTCCGAATCACGCCCCGATAGAGTGCAAAACGCTTTCCGTTGAACCGTATTATACTAGTGTATGAAAAAAAACACAGAGTATTGTGTGCCAATCCCAAATTATTTGCCGAAAGTCAAAAAGAAAGAGAATTATTTCTATGAAATGTCTGTAATAACATTGGATACCAAAACTCAATAAAAAATATATAGGTATAAGAAGGGAGACGCAAATAAGAGCGTAACTATTAAACTATTGAGAAAATTATAAGGAAGTCAAAAACCTGATTACAGCCTCGAAGATTTGTCCAGGTTCCACCAACAGGAACGCAGCTCTTATGAAATGAAATTAATACCAATTTGCTTGCATTACTGAAGTGTTTGCAATGTTTTAACAACTTGTTCTATATAAGCGTACGTGATCTAGTCACCGTCTATGCAAATCGATTTCAAACATTTTATACACAAAAAAAATGAAATTGATTTTACAATTCTACGTGTTTGTCAGCTGGATCTTGTCTTTAATCTTGTGAATTTATTCAAGTAAAAACTTCAATAAATTCATATTCCTTACATATCTTTCACGGATAAATTTTACAATAAGTCTGTATGAAAACAAATCAAAGCACCTGATGGACTCATTGTAAGGTCGAAGACCCAGAGATGATCCTCCGATAAAGCATCAGTAGGATAGTCCACGAGATAATGTTGCCAGATTTCTAAGTACTTTAAATATAAAGTAGCGAATTTAAAATACGAATAATAATATTAATTAATTTTGGCCCATAAAAAATAAAAAATGGTCTGTACTTGTGACCACACCCATCTATTTTTATACGCTAAATCTAAATCTGGGGCCGGTGTAATTAATCATTTATTTCACTCGTTAGAATTAACACACATCTCGTCCCACTTATCTAAAAACAAGGAGACTGGCGTTTTGTAAGATATTAAAAGTGAGTTTATTTGACAGTAAACTATTACAAAAATGAGTGTCCTTTCATTTTAGTCAACTCATTGATGCTGAAAATCCTTGTAATATTTTTCTATTATTCATTTATTTTAGTTCAGATTAACCTACTTACGATCTGGGTCAGTAAGGGATTTGCACGATTTCATTAGAAAGAAGAATTAGTTACCTTAATTTAAATTTAATACTCATTAGCACTTGAAAGTTCTTTCGAAGGTTCTCAAGACACCTAGCTTTCGTGACCACAAAATAACTTGTGGTAGCGGAAAGCCTAGATTTATGAAATTGTTTCCTATTTTGAATTGGCCGAATAACGAAATGGAAACTCTTGCAGAAAATTACAAATGACCGTTGACCACACACCAGTTAATGAAATCTGCCGCACGAAGAACACCAGATAAATTAAATATTTTAATTATTATTAATGAGTAAAGATGTTTTCAGTGGTAGTTATATCATAATGACGTCACCAACCTTTTTACTCCTTACAGCAGATAAACAGACGGACAATCTGATGTAAAGTGGTTACGTCGTCTATAGGAGTCTGTATACTAAGGCGTCGCCAACGTCCCACCGGCTTCGAAGAAACGTTATAACGCACTTTTATATTATCCAATTGTAAAAAAAATGTATTGTTCTTCTTTATGGAAAGTTGCGATTGAATTAAATAATATTCCGATGTTCTTTAGCATATTGACACATATGTATTTTATTAATTTATACAAACAAAACAATAATATTTGTGTTACAAACAAGTTCATCAGATTACCCGAATAATCTACAAGTTCTCTAACAGGTGTTGCTAAAGGCCGCCCACAGCCAACATCTTTCTTTACGCAATAATACTCACGCAATATGATTGAATTTCTTATTTCCTATCTATCGATTCTCAAGCGCCTAAATTCAATCGTTTTCAAACCGTGTTCAATGGTTACGAAGGCGAAAGAGTATCGTGATAGCGTGACCGGGCAACGCACGCCCAATGTTGTCACGGAGTGCAATGTCTTAAACAGCAAGGTCGCCGGTCACTTTGGTTTTACCGGTTAGCAACGAGGAATTTGAGACGTGTGAAAATTTCGATGCCATATTAATAATAATAATTATAATCGGCAGACAAACACATATTGTATATCCCCAAATTGAGAAAGTTACGCTTGTGTGATGGGTAATATGATTGACTGATATGATGGGACTACTCTGGGGCCGAAAACAGACATCCAGACCATAGTAAATAACGGAGAAAATACGTTTCCAAAATTTACTATAGCAGGAGTTGAACCCAGAGCCTCTGGCGTTGAAGTGAAGTAGCCCGGCAAAGGCTTAGCCCGCTCAACCACAGAGACCGTCAAATTGATTATATTGAAATTAATTTTCAAAGCGCTATTCTACTTAACAATTTATTCACTGGTCTTTTATTTAATTTTTTACCCCACTAGTTCGCAGTAAGTTTTTTACTTTTTACGACTATGTTCCAAGGAGTATCCCTTTATCACGCCATAAATTATGAGTATAATGCTTCATAGAATCAATAGATTCTAAAGGAATACCTTTTTAACCTACTTTACTTTTATATCCCTTACTATTCTAGTATAACATTCTTATTGTCTCATAATTTTTATGCCTCTTTCTAAGGTGTTGGTTTTTGAACAGTTTATACATTGAAACACCTATTCAGTACTTCATAACGAATTGCTAACCTATCGCCTACACTAAAAGTGAAGGTATAAAATATCGCTGTACTTTACTAAATCTTAAACTAATATAATGATTTATGATAACCGCGTTCAATAGAGAATTGTGTTCGTATCGCAATTAGCAAGCAACAATGTTGTTAGACGGCGATACTGAAATCTTGGCAAATGTTTGAGACATTCATTGGTACGTTTATAAGCGAAAGTCGATTGTTATTTATTAAAAGTATTTCACATTATAAACCTAAATATTGATGCTTAAGGTGATACAAGGTGATATATCTAACATTGAACATATCAATGTTAGATAGAATAAAATGTAGCAGGCTCTGATATCTGATCAAATGATGATAATGATCAGACGATCTAAAACATCTAAATACTGACATGGTATACAATATAGTCCTATTAATAAAGATTTCTGAATTTATTAGTAAACATTGTATAAAAATATCAAAGTAACTTTGGACGTTTAGGATATTCGTTATAATTTTATGGGATATGGATCTGAAATTGATGTGAAAATTTTTGGTTTCTAATAAATTTGGAAGAATTTTTTTTTCATTTCAAATCGCGTATTTACCATTTTATTAGTGCCAGATTCTCTTGTTACGTATTCATTCTGGTCTGACGATTTAGCAAGTCATCCGTAACCGAAGTGTCCAACGTAAGATTAGGCACCATTCATCCGCTAAATTTTCCTAAATAATAACTATTAGTTATTTATTTCGGTTCTCTTACAAAAACACTTGTTAAGAAATTTATTTATAAAAGAAACTCCGAGAAAAGGCTGCTACTTAATTCGCTGAGTGATGACGTAGGTAGCAATATGCAAGCTGAAGTGAATCAATGGAGCAGATAAGTTTTGGATTGATCATATTGTCTTGCTTAATGCACTGTAAGACGCTCTCTAGTTTAGTGGACCAGAAGGATTTACACAAGGTGACTGGTAAAGGATGAGAATTACTCTAGTGCACTGGGATTACTGGCATAAACTTGAAGAGACCTACATTTGTTTACTTCGAGGTTGTCTTGTGACAAATTTTTACTAAAGAAGACTTTATACAAAGAATGTTGATCAACTCGTGGGTAATTTTAAATTTTACCAGGCTGGTAATTTGGCTGATAATTTTTAAAACCTAAAATACGAAAAACACTATAATATACTTCTACTTATTGAGATAATGTTGTGTTATCTTATTAATTGGGTTACCAAACTTAGAGCGCAAGCAAGCCATAGCTCAGTGATCTGTTTCAACGTGAAAAGAGAACTTCAGGGTACTGGATATAGTATATCCAGCAGCTTCAGGAGTTACCTCGAACCCCACATCATTCAATATGAAACCATTGGCATGCATATTATATCTTACAAGTTCAGCCAGCATTTTATGCTAACATTACCAGTTGATTTTCGTAAAATGTGACCATATCAGATTATACTTTAAGTCATAGATATGGAAGTCGATGTGAATGCGTAATTTATTACTGTTGTTCTACTTTAATCCATACGTCTACCGTAGCATATTCATATCATCACATCATATCGAGGGCTTCATAACAAATGGGCGTATACGCAAAAATGCCATTTTTTGTTTTCTACTAAAATCTATGCATATACATTTTAGACAGTCTTACCAGTATGCAAGTGTACCTAAATAGAAGGGTATTCCAAATTTCAGCCTTAAACAACCAACTAGTGTTGTTTTATTCACAATTTTGTTCCTTGTGTAAAACTGCACTTTTGTCTTTACGCCCATTTGTTATGAAGCCCTCGATATAAGTACAGGCTTCACTTCACTGGTCTAATGATGGAATAGAATTACTGACTGCTTATCTCTGAGCAATGTTGCACATACATTGTTTACGACTTTCTTTGCCGCTTTAGAGTTTATTATAATATTTGATGGTTGAATATTACATATGTCTATACTATAAGAATGCTAAACGTAGAATTTCAAATATGGCTTAAGGATAGAGAATATATAATTAACTAAAATTGATATGGGATTTCTCAAATTTTAATTTAGGTACATACATTGTCTAATAAAATTTCAATAATTTTCCTACTCATCATTTTTGTGATAAATACGATGTATAAAGATTATACACTATTGTATAATCTCATCAACATAACATTAACTATTTTGAAATTAGACGAGTCCTCTTCGAAAGTGTACATATCGTAATTAAAATAAATATTTACGATAGCAAGATTGTTGTGTAAATAACTATTAAAGTTTTATGTCTAAGAAAGTACGCTCGTGGACATTTCATATGTCACAGAAACTTGCTTTTTCCGGTATAAAATTCATTCGGTCCATTAGTGTGCACCATCAATATATTCTTTTATTACATTTTTCATTAAAAACTTGGGTTATGTATGGGATTACCTGGCAGAGATCCATATGAGCGATAAGTCCCATTGTTCAATACCTAACGCTTACATTAATTCTATGATTTTAAGTTTATTTTATGGTCTGATTTCAAATTGTTTTGAAAGGTGGGTAAAGTTATAATATCTGTAAAACTCACATATATACGCATTAGTTGGACAAGGAATGTTTGTAGTTAGCCATGGAACCATCAATACTTTCTCTGAATTTTTATTTAACGAGCTATACAAAAGTATCCCACCCATGTCATTCAAATAAGGTAGTGTCGAAGGTCATGAGATAAGCTGTCAATAT